>OY728166.1:521813695-523154112 GCA_963277665.1 Viscum album
GAAACCATAGTTCTCACCTTCTCTGTATCAATAGATAATCCTTATTTTTCTATAATAGGGTCCATAAAGTGAACCTTACTGATCTATATGTGTTATTTACTGATCTTCACATATAGCTTGTGCTCTCTCAGTATACTTCACACGATATCAAGATGGGTGGAATGGTCATTTATGGTACATGAGAACACCAAGATTTCATCTAAAAAGAATACCATAGAGAAATCTATATACATGTGGAAATTTTGATTCATCAAATCTATAAAGATAGTAGGTACTTTCATCAAACTGAACGTCATAACCAAATACTCGTATAATCCATATCTACTTTGGAATGTTGTATATGGTATATATGATGGTCTTAAATGAACCTATTGATATCCCCATCTCATATCAATCATAGAGAATGTAGTTTCTCCCTGGAGATGGTCAGAAAGACCATCGATATGTGGAAATGGATAATGGTTCTTCACTGTAATCTGATTCAACTACAAATAATCCATGAAAAATCTGAGGGTATCATCCACATTATTGCCCAAAAGGATAGGTGAACTCCATGGTGATCTATTGGGTCTAATAAAACCCTTACCCTCAAGAACATAATGATGCATTTTGAGTTCATAGAGATATATTGGTTCTATCATATATAGAGTAAAGGACACTCGTTCTTCACATAGAACTTGATCTATAGTGAACTCCACTTATCTATCTAGAGTTAAGCTAAAGAAATCATCACAAAATACATCCTTGAACTAATACATAGACGGAGGGAAATCCATTAGCTACATACAATGATCAATCATAAATATACTCGCTAACTAACCTATCACTATGACAATTGTAGTCCACATGGTTCTATCTCAATCTTCCTCTATATCCTTCTTTCCTTTTCATATATATTCGATTCCATCTGAAAATGTGAAGGAAAAACATTGGCAACATAAATACACTCGGGTTTGATAAATAATGTGTCATTCCATACTAAGAATGATGTCGAAGTCAGTTATCTTGAGGATAAAGAAATTATATAAGAAGTAGTAGCCACACATCTCAAGGGGCACTTTGGGAACTAACATTTTCCATTTGTTTTGAACCCTACTATAGTTTTGAGATACATAATTACACATAATTATTATATTTAAATACAAACACATTCCACACACACATCAGATATGAAAGTGTGTGATGAACCTATATCGAAAAGGGAAGAAACTAAAGTAGATGCTACGAGAATATTACCTCTAACCGTAGATGGACCTGGACTCTGCTCCATTTGTGTTGGTTGAAATTCATACAAATGGCCTAATCCATGCCTCAAAGATGTAGATGTACTAGCCTAAGCAGATCCACCATGCTGATGCTGATGATATAAAGCCTGACTACCTTATCCATGACCACTACAACCTTTGCCTGATTGGAAAGTAGATGACCAACTACCAGTCTAAGATGGAATCATAGATTGTGTACCTCATAGCAAAATTGGTAATGATTCCCTACAACTGGATTCTAGATTAAAAGAACATCTAATGTGTTTTAGATGACCCATCATGTAGTAATCTCTACATTTCATCATGTTCCTTGAGCACCTTGGATTATTATGGACTATCCCGCCACATTGATGACATACTACGAAGTTTTCATTACACATCACCATTCTTTAACCACCCCAACTTGTTCCCCAAATATTGTTCTTCCATGTTCCAAAAGAGCCATCTACCTATCATAGAATTGAAGTACCCTAGCTTGAAATACTAGCTTCATAGAGATTACACTGTATAATCAAGGCATATTTTGAAATACCTATAATCATCTTCATCCAAAATAAATTCACCTATGAGCAGACATCATTCCCAAGACCATCATCAAATCGCCTCACAATCAACAATTCATGACTGGTTAGAGATGGATAAAAACACAGAAGCTTAGTGAGACAAGAAGAATAATTGAGAACTATCATAGAGACCTTATAAATATGGAATAATTCCATGGCCTGATCTGAAATCAATGTCTAGGGAAAGAAGTGATCAAATAAAGTCATCTGGAAGCCTGCCCAAACCATGTCTCGATTACAGTATTACTGATATATGGTCTCTCACCAATGCTTGGGGGAGTCACGTAACGTGTAGGTAGAAATCATGACCCTCCACTCTAGAGGAGCCTCTAGATGCACAAATATGGATATCATAGATTTTATCTATGACCCTACAACAAGAGGACTATCATCCCCTAATAAGGTGTGAGGATAATTCTACTGGAAGTACCGATTAATCTCGTCTATAGATAGGGTAGGCTTAGGAGCAATCAAAACAAATTACATGGACTAGATACAAATATACCTAAAATGAGCATCAGAGCCTAGTTGAATATCAATAGTAGGTTCCATAGGAGGAACTATAATAGGTATAATGAGTGGATTGGGCCCTACCACCTTTGGTGAATCCTTATTGCCACACTCTTAGCACAAAATATGAGGATTTCATGGTGTCATAGTTATACAAATTCAAAGTTCACACCTTAGAGAAGATTCTTATAAATGATATAGAATTCACATTAGAATGCATTAAGGATGATAATGCACAAATCCTCCATGATTCATGAAACAAAAGATAGGAAAAAGACAAAAGATGATAGTTTCATGGCCTTTATCTAACCATAACACATGATCAACCTACTCCTAATTCCAAGTATATATAAGAAAAAAGTGACCTCATAAGGAACACAAGGCACACAGCCTACATCCCATTACCCACGTAAATTTTAAGTCAAGGTATAATTTTATTTGTAAGGTTGCCATTTCATTTTAATTAAATTATTCATTTAATTTCTCGTTAACTAGGTTGAATTAGGCAGATCACTATCCCCATTAACAAGGGCCATACACCTTATAAATTAAAATTAGATATCCACTTAATTCAACTCATAACATGAAATTTCATAGTAAACTGGAAAATTATATATTTATAAGAAAACATGCATTGTATGATATAACGAATAGGCACAAAACAATCATAAGAACCTATGAATATGTACACTGAAAGTAGAGGTTTCATGGGAATATTCACGACATTTCATTTCATATAGTTCCTAGTATGATGGATGTAATTAAACTCCTCCATTTCAAAGGGCTTGAAGTAATAGAAATCATCATCTCAATCACACCAATATCTATAACATCACAAAACAAGTGTGTCACCAAATGGTCAAGTCATATCATTGATAAATGAAATTAACATAACTAAAATTACAATCCTAAGTAATTTTGGCTTCTACTATGAAGGATCCTAGAACACCCTAAGAGTGGGGAGGGGGGAATCATGGTGTCAAATTTTTCTCTTCTTAACTAGATCTTATTTCAACGTTGGTAGAAACATGTTTAAAACATACTGAACGATATGTGTAGTAATTAAACCATTCACATATAGAAGAAAAAACAACACTCTTATGTGGTTCACCACTAAGGGATATGTTCAAAGAGAATACGATGACAGGTTTAGGTTTGTACCTAATTCCACTAATTTTCAATAGTTATAGATTACAATAGTTTGGGAACAATCACTATATCCAAGGAACACTGCCTAAAGGTTTAGGGATAGCTCACTGCTTTCCTTAGATCACTTCCACTGACACCCCCTTACTCACTACCTTGGGTGAAGTCTCACTCAGTTTATCGACTTAAAGGTATCTACAAAATATTTTCATAAAAGCTATTGTCTCTATTCAGAATGAGACAGTGCCTGCATCGAAGTCCCAAATTGATACTCTTTTATGTTCAATGTTTATTTAGTGAACCAACTGGGTGCACTAAGTATTCTTATCCTTTATTGCTAGAATCAAAAACTACTTCAATAATGTTTCTACTTCCGCAAAAAATCCCATTTTCTACAGTGTCTCTAATATGAAATCCATGTCTTCTTAGAAAACTATGCATGCTCAGCACACCACACCTTCTCTACATAGCACACATGCTCTGCATACTGTTTCTACTTTGCATATTACGCCTACTCCGTGTACTGCCCCTACTCCAAATGATATGCCTCTTCTGCGTGTAGTACGTACTCTGCATCCTGCATCTGCTCCACATGCCGCACCTGCTCTGTGTACCACCTCCATGTATCACCTCTATGTACCACCTCTATGCACCACCTCTATATATAGACTCTGCGTACTACCTCTGCATATATCGTCATCATACCGTTTCTACTTCTTCATGATTTTTTCTTATGTGGACTGTTCCTTCCTATTCTACAAACTATTTATTCCTTCTACAGACTGTTTCTTTAAATTATATGAATCATTTCATCTCTAGCATAACAATTTGTGTAACACATAATATATTATGTATACAGATCCTTCCAATTTTGCGAACCATTTCATCTTCCACATACTACTTCATCCCACGTTGAATCTCTTCTAAGTACCACTTTCAGACCGACCCATGTTCTTCCATAGTGTTGATATTTTCTTATCAAATTCTCTCTCTATTTAATGATGGGATTATCAGTCATTATATATGAAAATAACATTTCAAATTTCTATAATCCATTGTAACCAAATTTTCAATATGGGACAATCTTCACCCCATATTGAACTTCATCTGTGTACTATAAGCCACCACTGTGTACTGCAATCCTTTGTCGCATATCATTAACCTTTCGTGTACCATAAGCATGCTGACCCATGTAATGTATCTCTTACACCAATGAAAAGTCATCCCACATACCAGAAACTCCTTCCACCACAACCCATTCCGTGAACCGTCATGCATACCTTTCCTTCTACATGTTATGCAACAATGAACCGTTCCCAAGCATGGTACATGGTCCATGTTCTGAGGTATGTGGTTTGATTCCTTTTTTGATTTACCTCTCAATTATTCATCTCATTCACTCCTATGAAAAAATCCTTCCATTTCCAAAAATAAAATCCCAATTTGGAGGTCCAAAAATTTGTAAAAATCTAGAAAACGGAACCACCTTAAATATCTGTTTCGAAAAGAACACTCAAACTTCTTCACTATCATATGGCCTCTCTAACAGTCAATGGATTTCATCACAAACTCCTTCAACCATGATATATACTCTTATAATGATCATTTTCTGCATTGTCATATTATCCTGGGGAAGTACTATAACTTCTCTGTCTTCCAGCAACATCAGTCTTTCTAATTATCACTAAATATGACTGGCATCATATTCTTATCTTTGTATGATCATTTATAGATCTTCAAATTTCTACATGATCCCTCATTCAATAATGTATTCCTCTTCAAGTATGATCTTTCATGGTATCTTTGAACTGTGAGATGTTGTATGATCACTTTATAACATCAAGCCCTTCAACACTATTTATGATGGTTTCATTATTGTAGAAAATGTATCACATTTGATATATGTAATTTGAACTTAATATTAGTTCATCAATCATCAGAATTACCACTCTCAATAACATTGGAGTTCATCATCATATCCTTCTCCAATTTGATCTTCAATGATAACTTTTGACAACAAATACAACCTTTTACAAAAATTGGTCCCAACAATAGGCCCCTTGGTATTTTGTTTTCAATAAAGTAAATTCCTCCTCAAATGAATGTTTCAATATCGAAATTAGAAGCTTCTCTCTCCCATTTTTCTTTTTCTTTAGCTTCACCATTCAAAGTTTCATTTCATTTTATCTCTCACTTATTGAAAAGGAATACGAAGTTTTTGGGGAAATTATATCATTTCTTTATTAAGAAATGTTCCCTCAATCATTTCACTCATAGCCTACTTGAGGAATGGTCGGTGTAGAAATCAAGTGGATTTGATTTAGATAATATAGTTTTCCATTATTCACGGATCATGATTCCATATGAGATGATAAATTATATAATTTTTTTTCAAGGGTTTTCCACTTTCATTGGGAGATAAATATATTGAATGTGATAGGAAATAATCAACCAGAAACTCCTACACTCACTTTATGAAACAGATCAAAAACATTCAAGTGCAGTTGATAGGATATGTGGCCTTTGGGAACTTCCATTCTTCTTATGTCACTGATTAATTTAGTTACTCCTTCTTTGTAAAATTATCTTCATGCTAAGTAACCAAGGATGATACATTGGGAAATGACATACCTTCTCCAATGAGACGTTCTTTAATAAATTTCTAGAGTAATTGAATTTTATACCAACTGAGGTTGATACTGGTTAAGATAATGACTCTGTAAGCTTCTTTATTTGTCTCCCCCTCAAGGGAAAAACTCCTCCTCATCTTCATCAAGGGTAATCCTTCATCATTTTAATCATTAAATATCAATTGAAGAATCTTAAATGGATGGAAACTTATTTATCTTAGCTGTCATGAAATGGAAAAATTCTTTACTTCTCAGGTTTCCCCCTGAGAGCATGCTTCACCTTCAATTAATAGTATTATCCGCACAAATACAATACACCAATGATTAAGTGAATAAGGTTGTTCCTCCATGATTCATTAATATGAGTAGTAAGGATGAGATGGTTTCTACAACCACGATGCTCCATTTGTACCATTCTTCATGCTCGCATATCTGAACATATTTTCTTATCCATGCTGATATGACATGGATCTATTGAAATTATCTTTTTCATTTTGTGGAGAGTTTTTCTTCATAAAATCCATCATAAATGATACATTATTACTTTTTTACGGACCTATTCTTTTTATGGTATTAATTGTAAATATCCTTTTTTAATGTGAACATATGTCATACATCTCTCACATGAAACGTCTTTAACATGTGTGTTTCCTTTGGTTTGAACTTTATCACACACTTTATCTTCATCATGTGAAAGTTTTCTTTTTTCCTTTAGCAATAGTATTAGCCTTTTCATCTTCCCATTTCCTCATTATTTCAAAATATTCTGGCCAAATGACAAACATGTTATTTGGAGATATTAGAATAGGTTTGGATCTTCGACATGTGTTCATCTAAGTGTTATCCCTCTTAATTTCTCTTTTGGATAAATTTCCCTTCAATTTCATGGTTATAAAATCTAGGGTCTTCTCAGCTTCCCTACATGAGAGCTTTTTTGGGAATTTTTTTCACAATATTCTTCTATCTTCATCCCAATGATGTTGATTTATACATAGCTGAAATCAGAGGTCTTATTTTTCTTATCAAAAATGAATTCATGTTGAGATGGCAAAGTACCTACCTTATGAACACATATATTTAATACATCAAAAATTTTATAATTAATTCCAAATCTATTTGTGGTAAACATATTCTTCTAGACCTGAGTATGTTTCTTCTTCTTCTCTATCTTTTCCCCCCATAAGGTAGGATTCGTTTGTGCATTTAAATTCTGAGGAATGTACCAACAATTTAATGCACAGTGCCCAAATCTGCTGTAACACCAATATTGACCCACAAATCTTGATTTATTTATATTATGTTTCTAGTCCTTATTCATGACTTGTTGTGATATTTCTAGATAAACACCATCCACATTATTCTTCATATTCACCCTAGATATGGTTTTAGGTAACTACTCACCATTCCTCATCCATACTTTTTTTGAATTTCTCTTCCAACCTTAACTTCTTGTGAAAAAATATTTAGAAATGTGAGTGGAAGATGGTTTGGATGGTAGCTTATTCCTCTCATCTATTTATGGTATATCATTGAAATATATCATGATATTGTTATCACATGTTGGAGGCCTTTCAACTTTATGTTTCTATTGTGAGCATTGAGTAGAAACAAACAATTTTTTTAGATTAATCATCAATATATGTCATGATCTTATTATCATATGTTGAGGTTCTTTCTGCAATATAATCTTCTGGTAGACGCTGACTATCAGTATAGGATATATTATTATTTTGTAAAGGATCAATATGTATCTTCTCAGGATTTATCAACTAGGATTCCAATTTTATACTTTCCATATTGAGGATGATCTTCTGATCTCTAATCATGGTCATCTTCTCTCCATAAGTCATCTTCACTCTTTCAGCCTCATCTTCATGAATCATAACTTTTTTTTGAAATGAAGATTCAAGTTCCTTGTCCTTCTTGGTAGTTTCATTAAAATATACACATTTGTCTTCATTTCCCTTCTTTAGCTCATATTCATGGGCATGGATATTTTATTCCAGATCCTTATCGATTATCATTTTTTCATTAACATCTTTGATCCATTTTAAGGTATTTATTTCATGTTTCCTCCATATTTATTCAAAGTCTTAAATATATTTGGAGATCTTTAAACATTAGTTAATTTTTTCTTCCAATACCTTTTCCATATTGTATGCTTCTATTTACAACTGGGTGATCTCATCTTGTATACTTTGAATGATTCTAAAAACAAAGGATGGTCTTTCTTCAGGAACATCACATAGATAATTTCTTATTTTCTCAATTACCAGCTCATTTGAAGTAAAATATTGATCAACATTACCAATTGTGTTGGAAACCTTATCTTTGGTTGAAACCTAATCCACCTATTCTATACTTTCCATGTCTGGTATTTCTTCATTATAGGAAATGCATGGAGAACCCGAAACATAATATTCTTTATAAATGAGGGACTTCTTCAACTGTCTCTTCTCTTTGTTTTGGCTGTTTTCATGGTCTTCATGGATACAAACTTCTTCTCAAGAATAACTAAATCTTCATAAACATTCTACTTCATTATTGACTCAGGAAAGAAAACTCAAATCCTCTTTTGAATAGAATTACTATTGAGTATCCAACATATGTGAACCTTTGGTCTCTGATACCAATTGAAGGATAACATAACACCCTGGGGGGGGGGGGGGTGAATTAGGATGTCAAATTTTTCTCTTCATTTTTAGATCTTGTTCCCACATTGGTGGGAAATTTTTTAGACATGTATGAAGGATATGTGTAGTAATTAACACATTTCCATGCTGAAGGACACCACATTACTTTTACTTGGTTCACCACTAGGGGATACGTCCAAAGAGTATACACTGATAGGTTTCTGGTTGTACCTAATTCCACTGATTTCAGTATATGTGGATTACAAATGTTTTGGAAAAATCACTCTGTTCCAGGAAAATTGCCTAAAGGTTCAAGGATAGCTCACTGCTTCCCTTGGATCACTTCTGCTGACTCCTCCTGGATCACTACCTTGGGTGAAGTCTTACTTAGTTTACGAACTTGAATGTATGTTCAACAGATTGGAATGAAAGTCTTTGTATCTATTTATAATGAGAAACTACTTGCATCAAAGTCCCGATTTGATTCTATTTTATGTTAAATCTTTATTTTAAGTGTAATAATTTAATGCACTAAGTATTATTCTTATTTTTAGTATAATGTTAAATTTCCTTTATTATTTTTCTACTTCCGTAAAATTTCTCTAGTTCTTCCAAAAATCATTGATCCGTGTACCACACCTTCTCCGTGTACCGCACCTACTAATCATACCTCGCTTTCTCTACGTACCATGCTTGCTCCACCTACCGTGCCTACTCCACATCTAGGCCTACTCTGTGTTCTATTCCTCCTATATGTTTCATGCTTACTCTGCATACCATGCCTACTCTACATGTTGTGCTTGCTCTGCGTGCCACACCTGCTCTATGTACCACGTCTACATACTACCTCCGCATACCACCTTTGCATACCACCTTCATGTACTGCCTTTGTGTACTGCCTCTACGTATCACCTCAACATACCTTTTTTGAATCTTCAGAATTCCTTCTTCCAGGGACTTCTCCTTCCTATTTATCAAACCGTTTCTTCCTTATGTGGACTTCTTCTTCAAATTACGTAAATCATTTCATCTACAGCATAACACATTGTCTAACACAGAATCTATTCTACGGACTGATCTGTCCAATTCTCCAAACCATTTCATCTTCTGCATACCACTTTCTAATTTGTAGAATATCTTCTGTGTACCACTTTAGGACCTAGCTGAGTTCTTTCACGACAATGATAATTTCTTATCGAATTATCTATCTCTTTAATGATGGTAGTATCACTCCTTATATTGTAAAACAACTCCAAAAATTTCTCTAATATGTTTTACCCAAATTTACAATGTGGGAAAATCTTCACCCCATACTGAACACTATCCGCATACTATAAGCCTCTATTGAGTATTGCGATCTTTTGTTGTGTACTATTAACCTTCCACATACTGTAAGCATGCTGGTCTGCATAATACATCTCTTCCACCAAAGATGATTCATCATGCATACTGAAACTCCTTTAACCATGAACCATTTTCAGTACTGTGACCTATTCCGTGAACCTCCCCTCATACCTTTCCCGCTACATGGTACGCAGATGCGAACTGTTCCTGGACATGGTACGCGGTCCATGTTCCGAGGTAAGCAGTTTTCATCCATTTCCAATTTCCTTCACCATTCTGCATCTTGTTCACTCCTATGTAGAAGTATTTTCATTTCCAAAAACAAAATCCTGATTTAGAGGTCTAAAAATTTGGCACACACTGGAAAACAACACAACCTTAAATATCTTCTTCGAAAAGAACTCCCATGCTTCTTTACTGTCATCTGGATTCTTCAACAGTCAGTGTATTTCAGCACAAACTCCTTCCACCGGGATCTATACTATTTAAACAATTAGTTTTAGCATCATCATATTTTATAAGGAAAGTACTGCAACTTCTCTATCTTCCAGCAACATTAGTCTTTCTAGTCAACACTGAATATGACTGTAACCCTCTTCACATCTTTTTTATGATCATTTGTAGATATTAAAATATCAACATGATCCCTCATGAAATAATTCATGTCTCTTCAAGTAGGCTCTTGAATGGTCTCATTGAACAATGAGATATTATATGATCACTTTATAAATTAAATACCTTCAACACTCTATGATACGGGGTCATCATTTTAAATAATGTATCACATTTGATATGTGTAATTTGAAATTATGGTTAGTTCAAGAAATTTCTGAATTACCACTCTCAATAACTTTGTAATACTTCGTCACCTCCTTCTTCCTTTTGATCTTCATTAAAACTAATTACAACAAATACAATATTATACACAATGTGGACCCAACAATTCCACCCTTTTTATTTTGTTGTCAATATTATAAAGTCCTCTGCAAATGAATGTGACAATATCAAAATGAGAATCTTCTCTCTCCCCTTTTTATTTTTTTATCTCCACCATTAAAACTTTCATTTCACATTCTCTCCCCCTTATTGAAAAGAAATACAATGTTCATGGAAAAAGGGTATCAATCATTTCTTAAGAAATGTGTCATAAATCATTTCACTCTAAGTAAACTTGAGCAATGCTTAGTATAGAAAACAAGAGGAGTTTATTTAGAAAACAATACTATCCATTATTCAATGATCATGATACAAAATGACATGAGAACTCATGTAATTTTTATTCAATTGTTTTCCACTTTCATTATAAGATAAAGATATTCAATGTCATAAGAAATAATTATCTTAAAAATCTTTCACTCACTTCATCAAATAGTTAAAAAAATTCAAGAGCAATTTACATGATAAGTTACCTTGGGGCACTTCCATTCTTCTTAGGTCCCTGATTAATTCATTTAATCCCCCCATTTTAAAATTATCTTCATGATGAGTAACCAAGGATGGGAGATTGGAAAATGACATACCTTTTCCAATGACATGTTCCTTAAGAAATTTCTAGATTAATTTAATTTGATACCAGATGAATTTGATACTACTTAAGATAATAACTCTGGAAGTTTCTTCATTTGTCTCCCCCTAAAAGAAAACAATTTTCATCATCTTCATCAAGGGTGATCCTTCATCATTTTAATATTTGAATATCAATTGAATAATATTACAAGGATGTAAACTTCTTCAACATAGAAATAAAGATTCGAAAAAATTCAGTACATCTTTGATTCTCCCCCAGATAATTGTTAGCGAAAATAAAATACCCAAATGATTAAGGGAATAAGGTGGTTCCTCCTTGCTTAATCAATGTGAGAAGGAAGGAGGAGATTGTTTCCTTATCCAATATTCTCCATTTTCTCCAATATTCATGCCCGAATATCTGAAAATCGTTTCTAATTCGTGCTGATATGACATGGATCTATTCAAATTTTCTGTTACTTTGTGTGGCGAGTTATTCTTCTTAACATCCATAATGAATGACACATTCTTACCCCATTTAAGGGCTTCTTATTACTTTTGTATTAATGTTATTCAAAAATTTTCAATGTTACTAGATTTTAAACATCTCTCATGAAAAACATCTTTAACATGTGTGTTTCCTTTGGTTTGCACACTCTCACAAAATTTATCTTCATCACATGAAAGTTTTCCTTTTTTTCCTTTAGAACCATTCTTAACATTTTCATCTTCAATTTTCCTCATTTAATCCAAATATTTTGGAAATATGATGGTCATGTCATTTGGAACTGTTATAATAGGTTTGGATCTTCAATAGGGGTTTATATGAGTTTCAACCCTCTTAGTTTATTTTTTGTATGAATTGACCTACAATTTCATGGATCAAAAATCCATGGTATTCTCTGCTTTCCTACATGAGATCTTCTGGGGGAAAATAGTATTCACAAAATTCATCAATATTATTCCCAAGGTAGTTGATTTATACTTAGTCAACATGAGAGGTCTTATTTTCTTATCAATGATGAATGCAGGTTGAGATGGGAATGTATATACCTTGTGACCAATGCTATTAAATAAATCATAGATGTTATTATTCATTACAATTTTTTTGTGGTAAATATATTCTTCTGGACCTACTAATGTTGCTTCTTCTTATCCATCATTCAACCCCATAAGGTAGTATTCCTTTGTGAATTTTCAATATGAGTATTGTACCAACAATTTAATGAAAAATTCTCAAATTTGTTACAACAACAACATTAAACCAAAAATCTTGATTTATTTGTATTATATTTCCGGTCCTTATTCTTGACTTGTTGCACAGTTTTTGGAGAACCACTATCCACATTTTTTTATATTCACCACATATATGTTGACATGTAACTCTTAACATTTCCTCATCCATAATTATTTTTAATTTTACTTTTTTCATGCACTTCTTGTCAAAACATATTTAGAAACATGAGTACAATATGTTTTGGATGGTACCTTATTCTTCCCAACATCATGTGGTATATCATCGAATGATGTCATGATCTTCTTATCACAAGTTAGAGGCCTTTCAACTTTAGGTTCTTCTAGTGAGGATTGAGTAGTAATATATAATGTTTCATGAGATAGATCACCAATAGATGTCATGATCCTCTTATAACATGTTGAAGGTATTTTAACTTTAGAATCCCCCTATAGAAACTGATTACTAGAAGCAACCCTTTCCTTATTTTTTAAAGTCTCAATATGCAAATTTTAATTATTGGTCAGCTGAGCTTCCAATTTTATACTTTCCATATTTTGGATGTTCTTTTAATCTTCAATCTTGATCATATTCTCTCCATAAGTCTTCTTGAGTCTTTCAACCTCATCTTCAAGAATCTTAACATTGTTTTTCAATGTGGACTTAAGTTCCTTGATCTTCTTATAATTTTCTTTCAAATGTAAACCATTTTCATAATTTTTATTCTTCATCTCATATTCAAGTGCATGAATCTTTTCTTCCAGATCCTTATTTACTCTCCTTCTTTTCTTTAACTTCTTTGAGTCATTTTGTGGCATTTATTTCATGTTTCCTCCTTGTTTCATCAAAGTGTTAAATCTGTCGTGATAACATTAAACATTCAATTTTTTTTTCATCCAATACCTTTTCTATATTATTTTCTTCTCTTTCCAACTGGGTGATCTCATCCTGTATACTTTGAAAGATTCTAAAAACAAAAGAAATTCTTTCATCAATAACATCACATAAATAATTTCTTATTTGTTCAATTACTAGCTTACATGGAGTAAAATATTGATCTACATCACCACTTGTGTTGGAAACCTTTTGTTTGGTTGAAAACTGATCCACCAACTCTTTACATTCCAAGCTCGATATTTTGTTATTATTGGAAAGGTGTGGAGAAACAGAAACATCATCTTCTTTAGATATGAGGGAATTCTTAAACTATCTCTTCTCTTTCTTTTTACTATATGTCATGGTCTTGATGGATATAGACTTCTTCTCAAGAATAAGTAAATCTTCATCAAAACTACACTACATTGTTAACTCTAGAATAAAAACTAAAATCATCTTCTGAATATAATTACTATATAGTAAAAAATATAAGGGATCATATGGGCTCTAATACCAATTAAAGGACCCCAAACACCCTTAGAGGGGGGGGGGGGGTGAATCAGCATGTCAAATTTGTCTATTGTTTAATAGATATTTTTCCAAAATTGTTTGGAAATTTTCTAATCCTATATGAAGGATATGTGTAGTAATTAAAAAATTCAAATGAATAAGGACAACACAATACTTTCAATTGGTTCACTACAAAGGTATACGTCCACGGAGCATACGCTGATAGGTTTCTAGGCGTACCTAATTCCACTAATTTTCACTAGTTATGGATTACAATGGTTCAAGGACAATCACTCTGTCCCAAGAACACTTCTTAAAGGTTAAAGTATAGCTCACTGGTTCCCCGAGATCACTTCCACTAACTCCCACTAGATCACTACCGTGGGTGAAGTCTCACTCATTTGATTGACCTAAAGGTCTCTTTAAAAGATTGACATGAAATTATTTGACTCTATTCAGTAAAAGACACTTCTTCCATCGAATTCCCAAGTTGTTTCTCTTTTATTTTCAATATTTATTTTTAGTGCAACAACGGAATGCAATATGTTTTATTATTATTTTTAGTAGAATAAAAAAAACACTTTTATGATGTTTTTGCTTCTGTGAACTTTATCTAGTTATACAGGCAATCTCTGATCTACATACTATGCCTTCTCTGTGTACCATGCCTGCTCGGTGCACTG
Organism: Viscum album; assembly: GCA_963277665.1. Classification (NCBI taxonomy): domain Eukaryota; kingdom Viridiplantae; phylum Streptophyta; class Magnoliopsida; order Santalales; family Viscaceae; genus Viscum; species Viscum album. The sequence goes on from OY728166.1 coordinate 521,828,596, forward strand.
TGCCTACTCTATGCACCGATCCAACACCATACACTACCCTGCCCTACGTATTATTCCTCCTTCATGTATCATGCCTACTCTACATTCCATGCTTGCTCCGCGTACTATGATTTTTTCATTTACAGTGCCTGCTCTATGTACCACCTCTGCATATAACCTTCACATACCACCTCTGTGTACCGACTCGGTGTACCACCTCTACATAATTCCTCTCCATATCGCCTCGGCGTACCGTTTCTACTTTTTTGGAATTCCTTCTTCTATGTACTATTCCATCCTATTATGAAAACCATTTCTTCCTTATACATAATTCTTCTTCAAATTATAAGAATCATTTCTATTCTAGTGTACCAGTTTTTCCTACATAGAATATTTTCCACGGAATGATCCTTCCAATTCTATGAACCATTTCATCTTCCATGCACCAATTAATCCTACACAAATTCTCTTTTGCATACAACTTTTTGACCTAGGTGAGTTCTTCAACATTGATTATATTTTTTTATCGAATTCTCTCTCTATAATGATTGGATTATCACTCCTTATATAGGAAAATAACATGGTAAATTTATCTAATATGTTTATTGAAAATTTTTAGTGTGGGAAAATCTTCACCCCATACTGAACTATGTCCATGTACTATAATCCACCATTGCATACTACAGTCCTTTCCCACATATTGTTAACCATCTATGTTTCGTAAGCCTACCGATCCGTGTACTACATCTCTTCCACCAACGATGAGTCATCCTATGTACGATGAACCATTTTCGGTACTATGACTCATTCCATGAACTATCCCATATTCCTTTCCCAGTACATAGTATGTGGCAACGATCCATTACTGAACATTGTACACAGTCCATGTTCCAAGGCACACAGTTTGCTTTCTTTACCGATTTCCTTCACCATTATGTATCTTGTTCACTCCCATGCCGAAATAATTCCATTTCCAAAATTAAAATCTGGAATGGGAGGTCCAAAAAATTGAAAAATACTGGGAAACAACACCACCATATATATATGAATCATCAAGAACACCCTTTCTTCTTCACTATCATCTGTATTTTTCAACAGTCAATGGAATTAATCACAAAATCCTTCTCTATGATATATAATCTTTGAATTGTCAACATCAACATCATCATATTATATAGGGAAAGTACCAAAACTTCCCTTTCTTCTAGCAACATCAGTCATTCCAGTCAACATTGAATATGACTAGAATCATCTTCTTAGCTTTGTATGATCATTCATAGATCTTCAAATCTCCACAAGATCCCTCATTCAATAATTCATTTCTTTTAAACTAGGCTCTTGCACATTCTCTTTGAATATTGATATGTTTCATGATCACTTTATAAATTGAAGACCTTCAACACTCTATGAGATGGTTTCATTGTTGTAAGCAATGTATCATATTTGATATGTGTAATTTGATCTTAAGATAAGTTCAAAAATCATCTAAATTACCAATCTCAATAACTAGGGGTTATTCAACATCTTCTTCTTTATTTTGATCTTCATTGAAAACTATTTACAACAAATACAACCTTATACACAATGTTGACCCAACACACTGTACATGGTTTTGCTACTACCAAGAATAGGGTCAAGTCTAAATCCATGTATCCTATTCTATTATCTAAACCAAAAAAGCAATTAAAAAGAAAAAAACCTCCTCTGATGACATTTTGTAGCATCCCAACCCAAGTTCCACTCAATAGTTCCCTGAGACGATGATCCATATGACATCAAGTGCATGTCCCCAAACTCTAAAGGCAACCAACTAACAGTGAGGGACTAGGGTGTGTCCATCAAGAGACTATTACATCATATATCAAGTATGGACAACGATAATAATAATGATAAAACAGGTGAAGAAATATATATAAGAATTTGATAGTGGAAGTAAATGAACAAGTCATGCAATATAAGTAAATAGTTGGAAACTGAATAACAATTATATATAAAAAATGATAATGTTCATGATGATTTAAAAAAATGGGATTACATGGAATTAGTGGTTGAAAATCGCATAATACATGTTATGAAAAACTAAAAAAGATCTAAAAAGTGCTACAACATCATACTGTACATAAGATCGGCCCTCTACACCCCAAATTCATCTTAATAAGTAAGAAAATAAAGCATCATAAGTATCATGATTATCTTTATTCATACCTATGATTGAAAATTCTAACTGGGTATAGAACAACACCCAAGTAAGGTGTGAGATATAACTCTTAGTACACTATCACCCATGGTGCCTAGAAGTTTCCATTTCAAGCTGTCAATTAAAGACAGTGTTCCAGATATATTAATTATAGAGTAATATACAAATAAACATGTAATAACTTTCTCTAGCTTTTTAAATTTACACATGTCCCATACCACCATCTTCAGCCAATACTAGAAGTCTTAGAAGAGGTGGGTGTTCTATGTATAGCATGTAAATAAGCACCAATGTAAAAATGATAGGTCCAAAAGGCATACCCCCAGGATTGTGATTCAGCATGGGGTCTAATACATATGTCATCATTGTAAAATTCTAGTAAGACATGAGAGAATAATTACGAATGCATAAACTACACAGAACATTGATAAAGGAAATGAATCTAGAATGAATAGTCATTCTAATTAGAAAATACCTCAAATCTAGAGTAGGAGTACTATGAAAATACAAGGTGGTCTAAATGAATCCAAATTATCTCAATGGGAACATATGCTAATCCAATAAAATAGAGCCCATCCGAGGTGATTTTCATGGAGGTCTTCATAACAAAATGAGTCATGGTAACTTAATGTTATGTCCAAGGTATCACACATTAGGGAACAAGTATCACCAATAGAATGGAGTATCCATCATTCCAATGGGTCCATCAACAGTTACTCCTAGAGGGAACTGGTATCACTTAGGAGTATAACAGACCACCCTAGAAGGCCTTTCATGATAATCCATAGCATTTCCCCTGGCGCGTCGGGTCATAACCCACCAAGCAAGGTGAGTCCTCCATATTCCATTAATATAGGTAACATGTTCTCTCTTTTCCCACATCAACTGAACCAAGTTCTTAAGAAACATTAAAAGGTTAGAATAAATATATATTTCATAAGGATACATTATTATATAACCACATGCCAACAATTTTCATCTCAATACCACATGCTATCCATTTAATAAAGATATTAAATTCAACCAAAATAATAATGGAACATTTCATATATCAAGGAAATAAGAATTACAAAAAAGCAGGAATAGTATAAGGCATAATATAAAAAGGATAATATTTTAACTATTTCATTCCATCACATGTAAATAAATATCACCAGACAATAAGATTTCCAAGGAACTTCATATAGTTTATGCCAAAAAAGTATAGAAAAATCATAATGAAACTTTTATAAGAATGTAATATGAGAAAAGAATATGGAATTATCATTACTCCATTTTAATCTCATCCATTAAATTTAAATATCTCAAGCTATAAGTCTTGACCAAGCATCACCATCCATTCGAACTGTTTAAATGGCTCAAGTAAAGAGAACCAAACATGTCAAGGAACTTAACATGATATAAGGTGAGAAATTGAAGATGGAATAAAGATTAACAATTTTACATAAGACATAAATATTTTTATATGAATCTACCATCATGAGAAAACTTAAATAAGGCCTATGGAATAGGCAGAATCATTTTGTTAATATCAAGAACCTATATCAACCATCATAAAAAATGGGATTTGGATTTACATATGGGGCTAGACAATTAGAATAATGAATAAAAATTTTCAAAGTGAACCAATCCTTTGTTTAAATCCCATATTAATTATTTTTTCAATTTAAAAAACCAACCCAAGGTGGAACCCCACTCATGGAATAAATAAAATTATACCATTTTGGTAGGCTCACCTATAGGGGTGGCCTAAGTCTAGGAAAACACGCTAAACATGAGTTTAATTGAAAGGTATGGTCTCTAAAGACATAAAAACAATCCACTCATTTTAATATGAGATAAAAATATTATCTAGAAGGTCCCGATGGGTGGCACAATGGTGTAAAAACAAAAAAGAAAATAAATGAGGGGAAATAAATGTAGGAACCCTACTTTGTTGTCGTAATACTACCCATGTCTGGGAGAAAGGCTTGATTCAACCTAAAATTATTGAAATAAAGATATTATACAAAACCACCATAATAGAAAATATATATTTCACATGAAGATAGCACAACAGATAGAATAATAACCTATAAATTGATCGGTATGGATGAAAGACCTTACCAAGAGGACTTTGTAGCTTCCGCCATTGAATAAAACAAATAAGAATAGAGGGACTAGTCACCAAACTCCAAACAAGGGTGATAGGAGATGCAAAAATTAATGTAGGAAGATGAAAATATAGTGGAGTAAGAGGGAGGAGATAAAAGAAGGAATAATTTATTAATGAAGGACAAAATCTACTTTTCACCCAAAATTGCACTATGCACAGTTTCGCTGCATGACTTGGCTAAACTTTATGCCTACTGCTTCTTTACTAGGGAACATCTCATGGACTACCACATGGTTTGACTAACCATGTACAAACCATGAATTAACTCACTATCCAAAAGGTTCCATAGACCACACGTCTATATACCCAGAACCACATGGTTGCAGAATAAACCATGCGACCTACAGGTTCCCATTGTCTTCTATCGAATGGTTTAAGGAAAATCTATGGGATCAGAATCACAATATACTTTAACCATGTAGCCCAGACTATTTTCTCCATTTATAAGGCTCTGGGCACTAAATGATCCCCAAACAGAACTGATACCTCCTCCAACCGCATAGGCAACATTACAAGGGCTGTTTTTAGGAATTTTAACCAAAAATTAAATGGCGTGTACCTTTGAATAAATATGAGATGTTACAAAATGAGAAAATGATAGTACATATACCTAGAGAGGTGCATGATTAGGTACATGAGAATTTCCCAATAGATAGGGGCTTGTTTAAGAGGACACTTATATCCCCTAGGTGGCTAAGACATGCTATAAGGGACCCTTACATTCAATTTATGGTGAAATGGCCTCCAATTCATGTCCAGAGGAGAACATGACCAAGCAGAGGAGAGGGAACACACAACATTTATACCCCATTCACACCATCTACCACTTTAAAAAACTTCCACATTCTGTATAACCTTTAATTTGGATTTGATTTTATCCAATGGGTATCCAATCCTAAGTATTTCTCTATGTGAGAGGTGATAGTGACATTCATAGTTTCATTTGAGATATAATGTGGCATTTTATGATCATGTAACTTGTTTAGGTGATGAATTTCATATCAGGGTGTTGAACCCCCATACACCATACACCAAATTGAGTTTAACCCCCTAATGAACTAGGGAGAGGTTCCTACTTCCACTAATTGGAACCCCCTAACGCGGTAGGGTGTGGATCCACCATACATTGAGTAGACCCCCCTCCCCCAACATACTGGGGTGTGGGTCCCCACTACTCTTAGTATAACCCCCATGATGTATTAGGGAATATGTCCTCTACCCTATGTGTGGAACAACATTATTCACTATGAATGGGTCCTATTCCCATGGAGTGGAACCCCTTGTATGAACTACAACACAATTACTCTGTTGATACTTAACGAGTGGAACACTATCATACAAGGTAAAGGGTCCTCCATGCTATGATCGAATCTCCCTAATTCACTAGGACATGATCCATCTATCATTCAACTAAATGGAATGACTAAAACGTAATACAAAACATTTAATATCTCCATTAAATATTATCCCCCTTATATTTTTGAGTAGTGGAGAGGTGTGGGTCCTCCTCATGGACTTCTCAGGTAGCCACATGAGATGCTGGGAAGTGATGATGTAACTTTAGAGTTGCAGGTAGAATCATATTCATTTGTTGGGATGTGATGCATGTACCTCCTTTTTTCTCTCCTCTAGGTTTCATTATGATCATATATATATATGTATATATATAGTGGGTTTTCCCAATTTTTTCTGGTTTATTTGACTGCTTCTATCATATCTTCAATTTTCCCCAATTGGTTTTTGGGGCATCAAATTTGGTATTTATATACTCAACCCAACAAGGTATTTTCCCACATGTGTCATGTCTTATGTTGATTATGGATAGATCACAGGTGATTTCAGTGAGGAATAGGGATAATCGAGTGTGTAGGATGCGTATGATGGTTAGATAAGGAGTTCCTGAGATGAGAGCTCTCAAAGTTCATTTATTTGAGTTTTTGTTAGGGTGGGAATTCATTTATATCTGGATTCATATTTTCCCCTTTAAAATTTGGTTGTATTATATAGTACTCTAATGTATTCTATAGGGTTTCTTTAAATCATGGTTTATCTCTATATGTTATAATCATTACATTATATTCCTTTGCACTACTACATAGAGATGTATTGGTGTGTGTATACAAGTACATTTTTAAAAGGCTTCCTAATATAGTATACCTTATTAGTGCTTGTTAATAGCCCCATGCTTTAAGATTAGGGACTATGGTATTAATGGGTTGACCTTGAATAATCCAGATGATCATTGGTGGTTCGGGTCATTAAATAACATGTAGAGTGATTTTTTAATGTTTTAAACACATTTCAAAGGAGATATAAATTGTTTTTCTACTCTTTCCCAAACCTTTAAATGAAAGTTTCAAGATTTCAATTTTTTTATTATTAGTGATTTATTTGTTTGACATGTCGAAAAATTATTTTTTAATGATAATTTAGATACTATATGTTTTTTTATATTTTTAATAAAATTTTATTTTTTATGTATTTATCCCATATATACACATCTTTATCGATTTTAAATGTTTTATGTTTTTTATTTTATAAAAGGAAACAATAAAATAATTATTTTATTTCATTGACCAGATATTATTTTGTTATATAGAGCTCAATAATGAAAAATCCAGATTGTTTTTAAGTAGAATTTATTATTTCAATTTCATTTCTGTTTGTCGAATGATTACCTTTTTCTCTACCTGTATGATAATTAAATTGTATTAATTGAATTTTAATTATCTAATATATTAAAATTATGTGTTCAGTTTTTTTATTTAAAGGTATTTTGTACTCATTAAAATTGTAAAGATACTGCATTATTGCAAAAATTTTATTTTTTATAAAAATTCCAAATTTTAATTTGCTATTTGATTATGTGATCTTATAAGAGCATGGATTCATCTATTAGATCATTATGAAAGTGTAACCAAAACATCTTCACCTACTAATAAGGACATGAAAAGATGAACCATTCCTTTTATAAATAATCTATTGTTCGTTCTTTATCAATATTCTTCTCATTCTTCATCATTGTTATTACCATGTATAAACTAATTCTTTATATCTCTCTCACATTTGCTTAAACTTTCTATTTATGTTTTTTCAAACAAATTTATTGTCTCTATTTGAGATTTAAATCATAGATTTTATTTTCAGAAACAGTTGTGTTAGGACACCCATTATATAACAGGAGATAAACATCCTATGGAATTTTATCTTAGAGGGTGGAGTAGCCATGGACCCTATGAAGAAAGAAGTAACACTTTCTTATAATCCATATGGTATTATGATTAAGGTGAGCTGATATTTTTTTGTATGGATATTACATTATATTTATTGATGAACTTTCAATAATTGCTTCTTTATTGAATTCCCTTATACAAAATGGTTCTCCCTTTTTTGTTCTGAATTATGTTTGAGATGTTTTGAAGAGATTAAGTTCAAGTTGATGAGTTATTTTTCAGGATGTTATCAAAGGAAGGAGTTGTGTATATAGTGTTTGTAGAGACCCAAAGCTTGAAGTACATGGACATTACATTTCTTTTGCGGAATACTTAGTACATAACAAAAACAGACACCAAAGGACCGTAATAGTTTAGTGCCTTTTGAAACATGGAACATAATCTTCTAATCTTGGTGAAAGATCCTCAACAACTCCCATAACGATCTTCCCCTTTTTGTTTCCTTACCTAAAACCTTTATTTAATTCCTGTGGAAAATAAAACATAAAAAGGGTGAGCTCTAATGCTCAGTAATGGAAAATATAGAGAACATAAAACAATCCATAAACATTTGAAAGCAAAAACTTGAACATGAAATTCAAACATCAAAATCTTGGGCAAAGACATAAATCATGGAAGTACATAAGGCATATATCATAATGGAATATCAAACATGATAAAATATAATTGGAATAAAATATTTAATTATGGAAACCATTCAGCACATGTTATGATTTCCATAGTAGCCAAGGCATTGCTGCCAAGACCATCTTAGTGGACAAAGTCCCTTTCTGAATCGAGTTCACTCCTCGTTTCAGTCCTATAACACTGAACCGGGTTAACTTACTGTTCCATCCATGTTTATCTCATGAGATATAAATCTTTACCCAATGCATTGGAGGGAGATATAGGCCCCACCCATCTCATAATGAAATCATTCTTACTTGTTCCACAAAATAAACATACATCATTCATAATAACCCAATAAATAAAATGGGTTTCATAAACATCATCCCATCATCCCATAATACATATAAAGAAAATGGATATCATTTCATAATAAGAAAAGTGAAACCATTTAAATCATAGAGACATTATACTTGAAACATACATATATGAAGTAATGTCATCTTAGATGAAAAAAGGTTTTGATAAAACACTTGAAATGAATTCTTGAGGAAAATATCCTTTCTTCTTCAAAATCATTCTCCTTCCACAAAATGTCATGAAATTTTAAAAGAAAAGGATTTTGTTGAAAAGAGTCATGAAATCTTTCGGAGGAATATTCATGAAAATAATGCTTTATAAAACCGTAAAAATCCTTTCATGACGTATAAGTTAAAAAACATTCCTCTCAAACTTTTTCCGTAAAAATAAAAAAGTACCTCATAAAAGAAAGATTCCTTACAAACATCGTAGTAAAAGTCAAAAATGGGTAAAAAGTACTTCAAACATACATAAAACACTTTTATAAAACATGGACTTGGATGATAACAATAGCCCCAGTAAATACTTACGAATAAACAATCTCGGATAAGAACGAGATTGGAAAGGTTATCCCTTACCTTATGTTAGATATGCTTTGTCTGTATCCGAAACTCCTGTATAATGATTTAAATAATGTCATTGAATTATTAAAGAATCATATTCAGTTTTATGATATCATATATAGTTCACTTATGACTTTATATTACCCGTTCTTTTGTAAATTCCATGTTAAAGAGAATTTTGGGTAAAATCATTTCATTTGTCATCTGTGTTTTGACTTGTAATTATTCATATGATTACTTAAATCATTATTAATTAATTCCAGAATATAAAACATGATTTATATATAATATATATTCAGAATATACATATGTATAATTGATCGATAAATGGAAATAAATACACCGTTTATGGAGACAGTAGGTCGTACGTACACAAGAACGCTGTTTTCGTTTCCTTTTTGAATTGAATGGAATTAATTATATGACATAAATATATATATACATAAATCCAGTAGAATTATTATTTCATATATTTCAGGATTACTTATTATATATACTTTATAATCATTCTTGAATTGTTAACATGGAAAATGAATCACATCGCGCCGTGGAGATGGTAATCTGTACGTACGCAGGAGTGATGATATCGTTCCCATATTTATTGAATCGAATTGGAGTGAATGATTTAATATCTTAGAATCTGTATGATGTTATAATAATCATATGTATTTATTCTTTACACCATTTTACACATCCAAGAAAGGTGGTGGTGGAAAAACAGATTACACCATGGCGTGGAGACAGTATTCCATAGGTACGCACGCGCGGTGATTTCAATTTCCATAGGATGGATTGAAGGTGAAATGGGGTTGATTAATATTTATAATAACATATCAGTATATTATTGATACTTATATTATTAAAATATAATGAAATAACTAAAGATGAATAATTTTAAGAAGAACGAAAATTGAAAGAATCGGTAACGGATATTACCTCTTCTTTGACACGCCTCTTTGAACCCTCCTCTTAGGGTACTAAAATTGGTTTTTGAAGAGGACCAGGACCTTTAGTATGTTTCTAGGGAATTTTAGAAGTGAAATGGTAAGGGTTTGGACGATATTTAAGGCTCAATGTTGTGTAAATATGAGAGGGAGGTGGTTCCCTTTTATAAGGGAGGAGAGGGGCACCTTTGGAAATCTTAAAAATATTAATTTATAATAAATCTAACCCCACTTAAAAACCTCCAAAATGACTCATATTTGAATATTAGATGCGATAGGGTTGTAATATCATCAACCAATAAAATTTAGACACGTATGGAATTTATTTTAAACATTATCAACTTGATTTATCCTTAATTAATCTATTAAATTTTATTTGTGGTAATAGGATTCTAAATTTTAAATCGTTATAAATAATTACTTATATGCTGTGAATTATCCATAATTAGATAATTTATTACATTTTAGACTATATATATTTCAATTTATAATTTTTAAATATTTTTTTATTTTTTAATCAATTTAATAATATGTTATTTTTATAAAATAACAATAGTGTCAATTTTGACACTATTCATTTATTTGAATTTAAATTAAATCCACATAGAGGATATATTCATAATAAAATATTTAATAGGTTCCTAAGCTGTTATATTAATATATAAAATTAGTAGATAACATTAAATAGTTCATATAATATTTATTTTACTATTTGTAAAACCATTTATTTGATATTTCTCTTAATAAAATAATTATTACAACATTTTTTTATAATTATTAAATATACTTATTTGTTGCATAAAAATTAAAAATAAAATACTAGGATGAATATAAATCTTATATATTTCATAATAATACATTTAGTCCGATTTATCTTCTAAAACACCCAAATTTTAAAATGTTATATTTATTAAATCATGAAGGTGACAACTTTGACATCATATAAAATAAAGTAATATAAGTGTCATAATCACTTTTATAAGACTCCAAACGGTCCTATATTCGGAAATTTAATGATTATTATGTATATATACACTACCAATAAGTTTTTTTCTGGTTTGAGAGCCCTTTAATATGTATTACTATTTCAATAAAAACAATATTATTGATTTTTTTACTAAATAAATAATTTCTGCATCATTAATGTATAAACTAAAAAGGTAATTAAATAACTCTTAAAAATTACAAATAAATTACCAAGATAAAGAAAAACATTTTAGATTCCAAATGAGTATTTATAACCGAATTTATATTCTATATAACCTTATATTAAAAATACTTTAATTATTAAAGTTTGTGTGAGACATATTTCACTTTCTTTTAAATAAAATAAACTAAAGGTATTCATCACCTCCAAGTGGGTTCTAATGGATTCCATTTCGACCCAAATATGACTTAGGACGAAATATATGAATCCAATTATATTAAGACAAGTGTTAGGGTAATTTTATAATATTATATTTACCCTTAATTACCCGATTTACCTTTTACTATGGTAAATAAAATTTACCGTAGTTACTATTCATGATGCTCAAAAATAAAAAGTAGCTTATTAACATAATTTGAACCCAATGATTTCAAATATGGAATCCATTTTTCTAAATTCAGAACACAAAAGTTGCATAAATTAATTTAAAATTAATCTCGTTGTTAAGAAAACAGGTTTTTGTTTAAGGCATTGCAAAAGATTGAATTGATTTAACCTAAGAATTCAAGGTAAAATCAATGCTAATGACATAAATTATATTAAATGGTAAAAATATATTCTATTTATACCTTAAAACCATTAAATATTATAATTTAACCATATAAATTATTACGATGAAAAAGTTGTTTTTAATTAAAATATTGCGTGTTTTTACTATTCATTAAAATATGAAAGTTATCAGAAAAATATCAAAACAATATCCAATGTAATTTTTTATATCATGATTCAAAATAAGAATTTTATTTTGTAAAATTGAACTTATAAAAATTTCAAAAACTAGATTTAATGTGGGTGCTCCATTAAAAGGTGGCAAAACTACATTTTTTGAAAAATACTTATTTTTCCCGAAAAATTTATTTTTTTCACATACCATGTTCTAGAAAATGTGTAAGATGAAATAATAATGTTATAACATTCAAAATTTAGTTATTAATATTCAAAAAAGCTATTTCATAATAATATTATAACAATATATCATTGTTTAGTGAAACCTAATATTGCGTACAACACATGCTATCGAGGAAAGTCATGATTGCGTGTAATGCAATCCAAGTCAGGGTTGCGTGTTGTGCAAGAATCCTTCATTGTTTCATATAACAGAATCCAACCATATTTCATTTATACATTGAATATATATATATATATATACACTCAATGTTGCGTAGAATGACTATTATAAAACGAACTTGAAATTATGTGTAACACAATCTAAGAATAGTGTTGCGTATACTGCAAGCTAATACAGTGTTGCGTATAGAACAAGATAATCTTTTTGTAGAATATAAACACATGACATCAATTAAAAATAATACATATCATAAAATATCAGGTTGTTACATTCTACCACCCTTAAAATGAATTTCGCCCTCGAAATTCGTCAGGGTTATAAATCATTTACTATTCATAGAAACGCACATCGTAAAAAGGAATACTAAAACTTAATTTAAAGAAATAAAGTATAAAACATAATGATTATCCAAAGTAACTCCTCACTGGGTTTCCATATAGGAGAACATAGGTGAAAATATGGATATGAAACAAAAATCTAACTATCAAGTTCTGATGGAGAGTGGTAGAGGACATGGCTATGAAAAAGCCAAAAATAACAAAGCCATAAATTTGTGATGATCTAAGGTACCATCTGATTCAACAGATATAAGAGCACTAGGAAAACATTTTTGGTTTTCAATATCATTTCCCTAAAGTTGAAAATTTGAATTAGAAGAAATACTTGCTTGATTTTGGTACAATCTCACTATTGTTCATGCTTTGACCAATTTCCACTTCATCTCTTAAAGAAATGAAGTTGAATTTTTTATTTGTGAAGTGTTAAAAGATCATGTGATAGAATGATGGGTCATTCCATCTGTTTCAAACAAAAGGTTAGAAAAAGTTATCAAATATACATAAGTCCATTTATGGTGAGGTTAATTCTATAAAATTCAAAAAATGAACTTATACTTCATATATCATACCACTTAATAAAATAAAACTAGTTTCTAATAACCAAGGACTTCATGTAGGCCAGTGGTAGGCGATAAATGCCAGTCGCACTTCGGTTGTGGGTTTAATTCCCACAGCCTTATCCGACGCGATGGGCTATCGCCCATCCTACAGGTTGTCCTTTTTTTTAAATCTACATTACTATAACATCCCATCAATAATATCAAAAAATGTTCTATCCTTAAACAATACCAACTTATGTACAACATAATCCATTCCAATCTTTAAGCTTATCTAAAATACTTCGGTCTAAGCTCATAGTATAAAGAAAACAATTATTATAAAGGTTGTCTACCAAGAATGTGAATACAGGCATTTATCCCACATATATCATAAGATATATCTTGTTGGTTGTATTCCAAACACATGAATACCTTAGTCATATATTCTTTTGAAACATAAATTACTATAGAACCTTAGTGAAAACATGAATACTGTCAAAAGGTAACTCTTTCCACATACCAAAATCTGAAAAATTCTATATACTCAAACCATAATATCACTTAGTCCTTATATAAGTCATGAGCTCATGAATACAATCAAACATCTCATTATCTTCTTATCCCTTCATTATCTGCATATCATCTACCTTCCAAAAATATCTGAATAACCTTCAATGGTTACCAGTACCATTCAACATATACTTTCAAATACTTTAGAAAAAACAACAATGTAACAATCCTTAGATGATTCTTTATTCCATAGTACCATACATTATTCTTTATAAACATACAATCATTCCACTAACTTCTTAAACCACTGACTGAGATTCATCATTTCTTTCATCTCATATTTCATTTGTAGTCTCTTCATCATCATCCACATAAATACTACTCATATGACCATGCTAATTTTCGTCATGATATTTTCCCTTAGGGAATTGGTTTGCATAATGCCCATACATTCCACATTTAAAACATCTAATCATTTTTGATGTCGTTGCAATACCATTATCCTTGTCCATGGTGTTAACTGAACCTTTTCCTTTGCACTTACTAGCTTTGTGTCCTTCTTTTCCACACCCAAATCATCTTCCAGTTCCTTTGAAACAATCTCCCCAATGCCTCTTCCCACATGATTTACATGAGGGAAATTGAACTTTCTTTCCTCTATGATCACCATGAAACTCCATCTTTCTCTTATTATCTGTGTCGGGAAACTTACCAAAGTTGAGATTATTGATCATATTATGAGATTGCTGATTAGGCATAATAACGATGTTTGGACTTCCAAATCCCGTTTCATTTGGTTGCTCATGAAGAATATCATTTAATTGTCTGGTATATCCTCCATTATCATGAATCTTCCTATTTCGAGCCATTTTCTAAAACCCAAAAAGAATAGTGTGAGAGGAAAAAATCATGCTAGGGAAAACAACATAGTAAAGGGGGAGTACCCTCAATATCTAACATCTTAGGTTAAATTCTACGATCATTACCGTAGTTCTAGGACTATATCCTATACGTATACTTATCCTTAGGGACATCCCTTGACATACCTTAGAAATATCTCTAAGGATCTCACAAAAGTTTTCGCATCCTAGTTTCCAAAGGTTGACTAAAACTTTCCTTTTATACCAACTGTAGAGACCCAAAAATTTACGTACATGGACATTACATTACTTTTGCAGAATACTTAATACATAACAAAAATAGACACCAAAGGACCGTAATAGTTTAGTGCCTTTGGAAACTTGGAGCATAATATTCTAATCTTGGTGAAAGATCCTCAACAACTCCCATAACAATCTTTCCCTTTTTGTTTCCTTACCTAAAACCTTTCTTTATTTCATGGGGAAAATAAAACATAAAAAGGGTGAGCTCAAATTCTCAGTAAGGGAAAACATAGAGAACATAAAACAATCCATAAGCATTTTAAAGAAAAAACATGAACATGAAATTTAAACATAAAAATCTTGAGCAAAGACATAAATCATAGAAGTACGTAAGGCATATATCATAATGGAACATCAACCATTATAAAATATAATGGGAATAACACATTTAATTATGGCAACCATTCTTCACATGTTATGATTTCCATAGTATCCAAGGCATTGCTGCCAAGACTATCTTAGTGGACAAAGTCCCTTTCTGAATCAAGTTCACTCCTCGTTTCAGTCCTGTAACACTGAACTGGGTTAACTTACCATTCCAGCCATGTCTATCTAATGAGATATAAATCTTTACCCAATGCATTGGAGGGAGATATTGGTCCCAACCATCTCATAATGAAATCATTCTTACCTGGTACACAAAATAAACATACATCATTCATAATAACCCAATAAATAAAATGGGTTTCATAAAAATTATCCCATCATCACATAATCCATATAAAAGAAATGGATATCATTTCATAATAAGAAAAGTGAAACCATTTAAATCATAGGTACATGATACTTGAAATATACACATATGAAATAATGTCATCTTAGATGAAAAATGGTTTTGATAAAACACTTGAAATGAATTCTTGAGGAAAATATCATTTCTTCTTCAAAATCATTCTCTTTCCACAAAATGTCATGAAATTTTAAAAGAAAAGGATTTTTTTGAAAATATTCATGAAATTTTTGGGAGAAATCTTCATGAAAATAATTCTTTATAAAACCGTAAAAATCCTTTCATGACGTATAAGTTAAACAAAACATTCTTCTCGTAATTTTGCCGGGGAAATCAAAAAGTACCTCGTAAAATAAATATTCCTTACACACCATGTAGTAAACGTCAAAAATGGGTAAAAAGTACTTCAAAAATACATAAAAACACTTTTATAAAACATGGACTTGGATGATAACAATATCCCTAGTAAATACTTACGAATAAACAATCTCGGATAAGAACGAGATTGGAAAGGTTACCCCTTACCTTATGTTCGATATGCTTCGTATGTATCCGAACCTCCTCTATAATGATTTAAATAATGTCATTGACTTATTAAAGAGTTATATTCATTGTTATGATATCATATATGGTTCACTTATGACTTTATATTACCTGTTCTTTTGTAAATTCTGTGTTAAAGAGCATTTAGGGTAAAATTATTTCATTTGTCGTCCGTGTTTTGACTTGTAATTATTCATATGATTACTTAAATCATGATTACATAATTCCATAATATAAAACATGATTTATATATAATATATATTTATAATATACATATATATAATAGATCTATAAATGGAAATAAATACACCGTTTATGGAGATGGTAGGCTGTACGTACGCATGAACGTTGTTTTCGTTTCCTTATTGAATTGAATGGAACTAAGAATGTGACATAAATAAATATATAAATAAATCCAGTGGAGTTATTATGTAATATATTTCATGATTACTTATTATATATACTTTATAATCATTCTTGAATTGTTATCATGGAAAATGAATCACATCACGTCTTGGAGACGGTAATCCGTACGTACGCACGAGCGATGATATCGTTCCCATATTTATTGAATCGAATTGGAGTGAATGAGGTAATATCTTAGAATAAGTATGATGTTATAATAATGATATGTATCTATTCTTTGCACCATTATACACATCCATGTAAGGTGGTGGTGGAAAAATAGATTACACCACGGCGTGGAGACGGTATTCCGTACGTACGCACGCGCGGTGATTTCAATTTCCGTAGGATGGATAGAAGGTGAAATGGGGTTTCTTCATATATATAATAACATATCAGTATATTATTGATGCTTATGTTTTTAAAATATAATGTAATAACTAAAGATGAATAATTTTAAGAAGAAAGAAAATTGAAAGAATCAGTAACAGATATTACCTCTTCTTTGACACGCCTCTTTGAACCCACCTCTTAGGGTACTAAAATTGGTCTCTGAAGAAGACCAGGACCTCTAGTATGTTTCTAGGGAAGTTGATAAGGGAAATGGGAATGGTTTGGACGAGATTTAAGGCTCAATTTTGTGTAAATATTATAGGGAGGAGGTGCCCTTTTATAAGGAAGGAGAGGGGCACGTTTGGAAATCTTAAAAATATTAATTTATAATAAATCTAACCCCACTTAAAAACCTCCAAAATGACTCATATTCGAATGTTAGATGATATAGGGTTGTAATATAATCAAACAATAAAATTTAGACTTGTAGGGAATTTATTTTAAACATTATCAACTTGATTTATCCTTATTTAATCTATTAAATTTTATTTGTGGTAAAAAGATTCTAAATTTTAAATTGTTATAAATAATTACTAATATGATGTGAATTATCCATAATTAGATAATTTATTACATTTTAGAACATATAAATTTCAATTTATAATTTTTAAATATTTTTGTGATTTTTAAACAATTTAATAATATGTTTTTTTTTATAAAATTACAATAGTGTCAATTTTGACACTATTCAATTATTTGAATTTAAATTAAATCCACACAAAGGATATATTCAAACTAAAATATTTAATAGGTTTTTAACATGTCATATTAATCTATAAAATTAGTGGAGAACATTAAATAGTTTATATAATATTTATTTTACTATTTGTAAAACCATTTATTTGATATTTCTTTTAATAAAATAATTACTACAATATTTTTGTATAATTATTAAATATAATTATTTGTTGTATAAAAATAAAAAATAAAATACTAGGATGAAGATAAATCTTATATCTTTAATAATAATAAATTGAGTCAGATTTATCTTCTAAAACACTCAAATTTTAAAATGTTATATTTATTAAATCATGAAGGTGACAACTTTGACATCATATAAAATAAAATAATATAAGTGTCATAATCACTTTTATAAGACTCCAAACGGTCCTATATTCGGTAATTTAATGATTATGGTGTATATATACACTAAAAATAAGTTTTTTTCTGGTTTGACAGCCCTTTAATATGTATTAATATTTCAATAAAAATAATATTATTGTTTTTTTACTAAATAAATAATTTCTGCATCATTAATGTATAAACTAAAAAGATAATTAAATAACTCTAAAAAATTACACATAAATTACCATGATAAAGAAAAACATTTTAGATTCCAAATGAGTATTTATAAACGAATTTATATTCTGTATAACTTTATATTAAAAATACTTTAATTATTAATGTTTTAGTGAGACATATTTCACTTTCTTTTAAATAAAATAAACTAAAGGTCTTAATCACCCCCAAGTTGGTTCTAATGGATTCCATTTCGGCACAAATATGACTTAGGACGAAATATAAGCATCCAATTATATTAAGACAAGTGTTAGGGTAATTTTATAATATTATATTTACCCTTAATTACCCGATTTACCTTTTACTATGGTAAACACAATTTACCGTAGTTACTATTCATGATGCCCAAAAATAAAAATTAGCTTATTAACATAATTTGATCCCACTTATTTCAAATATGGAATCCATTTTTCTAAATTCAAAACACAAAAGTTTCAGAAATTAATTTAAAATTAATCCCGTTGTTAAGAAAATGAGTTTCTGTTTAAAACATTGCAAAAGATTGAATTGATTTAACCAACGAATTCAAGGTAAAATCATTTCTAATGACATACATTATATTAAGTGGTAAAAATGTATTCTATTTATACTTTAAAACCATTCAATATTATAATTTAACCATATAAATTATTACAATGAAAAAAGTTGTTTTTAATTAAAATATAGCATGTTTTTACTAATCATTAAAATATGAAAGTTATCAGAAAAATATCAAAACATTATCCAATGTAAATTTTTATATCCTGATTCAAAAGAAGAATTTTATTTTGTAAAATATAACTTATAAACATGTCAGAAACTAGATATAATGTGGGTTCCCCATTAAAAGGTGGCAAAACAACATTTTTTGAAAAACACTTATTATACCCGAAAAATTTATTTTGTTCACATACCATGTTTTAGAAAATGTGTAAGATGAAATAATAATGTTATAACATTCAAAATTTAGTTAATAATATTCATAACATCTAGTTCATAATAATATTATAACCATATATCATTGTTTAGTGAAACCTGATATTGCGTACAACACTTGCTATCGAGGAAAGTCACGATTGCGTGTAATGCAATCCAAGTCAGGGTTGCGTGTTGTGCAAGAAGCCTTCGTTGTTTCTTATAACAGAATCCAACCATATTTCATTTATACATTGAATATATATATATATACACTAAATATTGCGTAGAATTACTATTATAAAACGAACTTGAAATTGTGTGTAACACAATCTAAGAATAGTGTTGCGTATACTGCAAGTTAATACGGTGTTGCGTATAGCACAAGATAATATTGTTGTAGAATATAAACACATGACATCATTTAAAAAAGAATACTTATCATAAAATATCAGGTTGTTAAAGTGTTCTATGACTCCATTGATACTAGGATACATTGTTTGATAATGAAAATATTGGAAGAGATATCTTATGGCTCTAATAATCTCATTTCACAATATAATAATTACTGAACCTTTGATTTGTTGCTTGCAAGAATAGTTTTCACCCTGAGCACCTAAATATATTAACTTCATGTCAGGTGGGTTTTAGTACATAATCTCTATTAGATATCAAAAACATTCATGAAGTTAACGGTAATAGAAATATTGTGATTTTGAATATTTAATTGTTTATACTAAAATAAAGGGAAACATGGTGATTCATTCAATTAGTAGGAAATATAATCCTAGTTCGATATAATATGCATTTGACAAGTTTAAATTTATATATTGGTAAATAGAAGATGTGGGAGATGTGAATTATCTTTGATTAATAGTGGTGGGACCAAAAATTATTTTGATAGTTAAAGAGGCCTATATCATAGATATTGATTAAAATTTACTATGAGACTAAGTATCTTATATAAAAACTCCAAATAGATTCTTGAAATATAAGAATTATATTATTCATTTAGAAGGATGTATATTGGTCCCAGAAATGATTCATGAGGATTTTCATATATATTTCAACACTACCACATTATTTTTATATCCATGTTTAATAATTATGTTCCAAAATTATTGAAATCCATGTTAGTATCCATGTATCAATTAATGTGTTTCTAGGTTCATTTTGTGGGGACTTACCAATCAGTTGGTTAATGCTGATTACCTGGGTACCGTTGGTTTATCTCAAACCATTTATGTTTAAAAATTAAATTATTATGGAATCTTCATGGATTAATAGATAAGTTTACAATATTAAATGAGGGAACACCATGATATCATGATTAACATTGACCAACTAATTATGTTAGCACCCTTCCTTCAGTTTTAAGATTTATTGTTTTTGGATAGATTGGGAATATTATATATAGATAAGATCTTCCATTTTTACAGGGTACCCTAAATAATAATTTTTGAACTTTATGATTAAATTATATATTTATTTTAAAGGATATATTATGTGGTATTCATGAATTTATTATGATTGAAAAAAGTGTTCTACCTTGAGACTAATATCCAGATAGAGAGGACCATTCAAGTTCTCAGGGATCTATTGAGGGATTTTGAGCATGGATTTTTTTGGAACATTGATGATTACCTAACTACATTGGAGTTTATTTATCATAATAACTAACACTATAATATTAGAATGAATCATTTAAAAAACCTATATGAGGGAACCTCTAAGCTTCCACTATGATGGATAATGATTGGTGAGTTATCACTTATGGGGATAGAGTTAGTGTAATAGATTAATGAGATGGTAGAAGTGATCTAAGAGTGGATTATGACTATAAAAAAAATATCATAAGTCTAATAGAGAACAAAAATGAAGTCGTTTAGAGTTAGAGGATGGAGATAAATTTTTTCTAAATATATAACCATAAAATTTATTATATATATTTTTTGGGGAATCAAGATATTCACATGGTTCATTGGGTTATTTCAGATCCTACATAGTGTAAGTGGGAATAATATTCCAAACTAGTAGATCTAGAGCTTTAAAAATATTCATTTATCATTGGGTATGATGTAAATTAAGATGAATATATTATTATTTAATATTATTTTAATAATTTAAACATTATATCTCATAAATAATCTAAAAAGTCCAATGAAATGGAGGTTTGGTGTATTTGAAGACCATCTACATAGAAATATTATTCTATGACACTATGAATAGTTCTCCGTAATTGATCCACATAATATTAATTTATAAATCATAATAATTCTAATTTAAAATGTAGTGGAATCCCAGCTACTATATATTAGTCAATTCCAGCTAGGGATTTCAAGAAAATTATCTTGTAGGAACTCTAATGGAATTTAGGCCACAATGAATGCATGAGACGATGATCATAAGCTGATAAACAATTTAAATACTACATTAAATTTTACTACTTCTAAATATTATAATAAATATAATGTAAAACTATTAAACATATCATATAAAGAAGACTTTTCATGATTTTCAGTATCTGATGAAGAAATTGATAAGTTTTCATAAAATTTGAAAATATTCAACATCAAAAATGATGTTTTTGGAAAACAATCAATAAATAAAAAAATATATATGGAAATTAAAAATATTTAATATCCTATAAATGAAAAATGAAATGACATATCAAGCCTAAATTTTTTTCAGCTAAGTGATATAAAAAATGTATAAATATTAATACTTAAAAAATTTAGTTTTACAAAGAAGGAAAATAAAGTTATGAAAGGCTCATGTATTGATTCATAATTATCATGTTGTGACTAATATACATATTTAGAAGCTTAAATATGTAATAAAATGGAAAATATATGATTTATGGCTCATATATATGGGGTATAATATATTTATTATTCTTCCCATAAATATTTATCTAAAAGTATTTCTATTGAATAACTCATTAAATATTGTTTAGTTTTATAAGATGAATATGAATTTGTTAAAATGAAAAATAAGGTCTCTAAAAATCATCATAATTCTAACATCCATAAATAAGAATACTTATCCAATTTTTTTTAATTAAATTTAATTTTGATAAATCTATCTCAACAAATTATCTTTATAACAGTTAAATTAAAGAATCAATAGCCGAATTGGGCTATGTAAAAAATGATGGTCGTTCTTTTTATAAGGGGTAGTAATATCTAAAAAATACTTCACTAGAATAATGTAATTAAATATACAATGATATAATAAATAATTTTGAGAATCCATAATTTTATATAAATTACATTAGACAAGAAAAAATAATAAAATACTATATAATTATAACTACATTAATTATATAATTTCATGAAATTATACAAGTACATGAAGTATTAGAAATAGTCAAATAAGTGGAATAAAAAATGGATATATAACAAACAAATCATATGAAAATAATTTTAATTTTATAATATATATAAGAATATCTAGTTACCCTAATTATTAATAGCTTACACTACTAGACACAATAGTCTTTTAGAATAAAAAATTCTGTTTTTTGATTTTCTTATAGGTAAAATTCCACTGTAAAAAATCACTAAATAATTTATTGATACTAGATCTTTGTGTAATATGAGTGATGGATTCTTTATGTTTCACTATATTCCTAAATTTTATGGAGGCTATGCCGCTTTTGGTAACATTACTAATAAAAATATCATTAATGTTGGTATTGATTGAGATAAAATGTGAATTCTTGTCAATAAAGTTCTTTATGTTAATGGTTTTATGAAAAATATTATCAGTAGCTTTGAACTATGTTATAGTAGTTATTCAAATAAATTTTCTTATAATTCATATTTTTATGGATAAATTTCATAAAATATATGTACCTAGAGAAAAAATGTTTACACCATATATATTTATTCAATGTGTTAAAAAACTATAAAATATTTGAACAATGAAATACATTATTTGTAGAAATTTCATAGAAGGGATTTTAATTATAATTTTTACTCATTAAGAATGATATCTATGAAAAATTTTATTTCTGATTTTCCTCACCATACATTTGATAAAATAAAAAATTTGATGCACACTAAATGGTAAAGAAACAAAAATCATCCTTTGATCTAATTAAATATATTTCTATATATAAACCATTAGAACTAATCTATATATATCTGTTCATACCTTTTACAAAACAATCCATGGTGGTAAATCATTATTTTAATATTTTACTTTATTAATTCTACCAATTTAATTAGGTTTAATTTTATATAATTCAATGTAAATATTGTTATATTGTTATAAAAATTTTCATGATTTCCAAATATAAAAAATAAACAATTTTTTTCCATTAGTAAGTTTCCATGGGGGAGAGTTTGAGAGATATTAATTCAATGTATATTTCTAAAAACATGTAATTAAACATATATTTCTTACCCTTGGAAACAATTTCATAGAATAGAGTGTTTTAATGGAGGAATAAGACATTCCAATAAATTTTTAGAACTATGTTATTTGAATACAACATTTCTATTCACTTGTAGGATGAATCTATTAACATAAAATGATATCTTATTGATAGAGTTATAATAATGCCCATAACGAAGAAAACACCCTATTAGTTATGTAATAATAGTAAACTAAAGGGGGTAAATTATAATATATTTTGATAAAAAGTGTATATCTTGGAAAACATGGATGATCCTGGGAAGTTCGAACCAAAGGATGGTAATGAAATATTCATAGTATACTATACTAGTTTAAAAACATATATAATTTTAACTAAGAATTAAAATGTAGTTAAATAATTTATACCTATTAAATTTAATGAAAGTGACCGTTGAAATTAGATAAAGAATGAAATTGATACATTTTGTGATTTAATAAAAAACCTAAAACAAGAATCACTCCCTAAAAAATAATGATGTTTTCTAATACTAGGAAGAACGATCTAGTCCCGAAGGAATTGATTTTGGAAAAATTGAATGTGTTTCATCTAGATAGTAGATAAACCTTTGAATGTGTACTTTACAAAAAATTACAGGAAACCTAGACATTGGTGTTTGAATTAGAATATGTATATAAAATTGTGATGTGTTTTATATAATTATTTCCCAATGTGAAAATAAATCCATTAATTTATCCTTAAATGATGAGAACTGGTAAGTTTTTATGCAAGAAGAGATAAAAAATTTCAAGAGGAATAAGATATATAAATTAGGTTATAAACTAACTAATTGTCATGTTTATTGGAAATAAATGGGTATTTTTTGAAAAACATATGAGTATGTTGTTTTCACTAAAAATAAGACTAGATTAGTTACCGAAGGATATAATCGATAAAAAAAGAGATTATAAGGAAAAAAATTCCTTTATGTCTAATGAAGACGTATTTTTAATAATTTAGTAATATTCATCTCACATTAAATTTATAACATATTTAATTGAAGTTAAATTTGAATTTTTGAATGGATTTTTAGTGGATGAATTATATGTTGGACAAACTCTAGGATTTGAAGACCCTAGTTTTAAAAAGTCTATTTTCAAATATACCAAATTTTAATTTGGTCATAGCCAAGAACATAGAGCACGATATGAATTTTTATGTTATTTATTTTATCAAAATGTTTTAAGGGGGGATTGATAAACACCACACTTTTCAATAAAAATTATTCAAGGGATACTTTACTTGTATAAATGTTTAGGGATGGGGTAATTTTTTCATTAATAAATTAGAAAATATGTAATCAATATAAAAAAACATATAAGAGAAATTTGAAATGATACTGATGTGAAATTTAAACTATTTCCATGGAATTAAAATTTACTAAATGGATTTTCGGAATATTATAATCCTAATAAACTACTTACTTCAATTATATATTATATTAGGACTTAGAAGTAGTAAGTCTATTTCAAAAATAATGAGTTCCAAAATTATTCTTGAAATGGAATTAATTTGATGATAATAAGTATAAAGTTGATTAATTTGGGGATTAAATTATCTCATTACAAATAGACCATATATTTTGTTTTCAGTATGCATTTTAACTTGTTTTCAATCAAATACCCTAATGCCAAAATAATTTTAAATAATTTGAAATAAATAATAAATTTATCATTTTTTGAAATAATATTTAAGGTTTATTCAAAACTATATTCATGTGATGGTTTTAGTGCATTTTAGATATATAAAAAGTTTAACATAGAAAGCTTCCCCTTTTTTGGGAAAATCTATAGTTTCATGTTCAATTATGAATAAATATTTCATTTTATTTTCTATGGTAGAAGCTATATATATTATCACTCGTCGATATTGTGCACAAGTATTTTTGATGAAACAAACCTAATGGATTTTTGTTTTTATTTTGAACATATAATAATAAAATGTGACAACATCAATGTTATATACATTTCAAAAAAAAATCAATAATCCATTACAAAAATGAACATAGATTTAAGGAATCACTTCCTACAAGATCATACAACAATGAGGATATTGTTTTGGAATTTATGTGTACATAATATTATTTAGTAGAAATTTAACTATTCCACTTCCTTCTAATTATTTATATTTTATTAAATTTGAGTTAGTTTTGTTCGATTAACTTTTATTTTATTCCCTATTATATTCTATATGTATGTAATTATTTGTTTTATTTTTTTCTACAATAAAATATATTTTCACTAGGTTTTCTATATATGTATTGATATTTTATAATTTAGAGTTTCTTATATGGTTTTTGATATTTCATAAAGAAACTATTTCTCTCTTATTATTCTTTTTTCCATGTCATGATGGTGGGTAACTTTTATATATATCGAATTAAATAGAGTAAATAGGTCCTTTGTTCGAAACACCAAAACTTTGGAAACCTGAAAGTATTTTTTTTATTTTCAAACCCTTATTTCCCTAAATAATTGATTTATTTTTAATTACATTCATTGACCATGGGAAAGATGAAGATCTCAAAAAATGATACTTTAAGTAATTCTAATATACCAAAAATTTCATAGAAGTTACTCAGTGGTAACGATATCAGTTTCCATCATATTTATAGAAAAAATATTCCCTTGATGGAATTTGTGAATGATTATATATGATAGGTTTTTATTAATGAAAAAATGATTGAGTTATTTTAATAAACAAGATTCCTAATAATTTTAAAACTATGTAGTTTCTAATTTGGACACATTAAACACCTAATCACATTGACGGTGAATCAAAATATATTTTTGATATCTTATGTAGAAATGAAAAGATTTCTTCCAATATATACATGACGTAAGACATGAATTCAATACCTATAATTATTTTATTAATGATTTTATGCCTCATTAAATCATAAAATATATTTTTAGAGTACCGTATATTTATATGAATGTTATCATGTATCTTGAGCAAGAGAATAATGTTATTGTGATGTCTATTCACTCTATAATCACATAAAGAGGCAGTGAGTTTGACATGATTTTCTTTCAAGATATTCCATTTTTGTATCAATTATTGATAAATCTGTTATTCAATCGTTAATATTGTCCTATTTATTATATATATCATTTATAGTATATTTATTTCAATATATATTCATTATGATGGATTTTTAAACATATCTCTATGAAAGATGGAGTTTATTTAAATGATGCAACATACTCTTACTTTTTTGGTCTAAAAAACCATAGAGTGGGATTAATCAATCAGAGTATAAACGTAGGGAGTTTTTAAATAAAAAATATTTTTAATTTTTGAGATGATGAGGACTTTGAGGTGAATCCTAATCTAGTTGAGGGGGAGAATTTCTAGTAAGTCAATATTCTTTAAAGACCAAAAGAATCAGATGATAACATAGTAAATGAATATCCTCTAGTTTATCTATCATTAAATATAATATAATATAATTAAGAGTTATATTTTTTTATGGAATTTAACCTAAATTTTCAGACAAGGATAAATAATTTGATCAAGGGGTTGAATCTTTGGTTAATGAGGCTTTCGTTCAGATTCTTGAGGATAATACTTCCTCTCCTAATATCCATGAAGATTATAATCAAGAAAATAGTTCACCAAAAAAAATTTATCCATTTCATTTTCCACAAGAAATATTATTTTGGACCATAACTATGCTCATTACTATTGGCTAAGGGAAAGAGGACTCTCACTATAGTTATTGGAATAATGTTTCCCTTTAAGGTACATAGACCTACTAAAGTGGGAAGAGTATTTAGGAATGGAAAAAATTTAATATTTAATAATTGATTTCATGGTTTCTAATAATGAATATGAAGTTGTTTAGGGGGGATGTTCCTTTTGAAACAAAGAGGAAAAAATAATATAGTTTTAGAAAATCCCAATCAGATATAATAGAATAGATAATTTACTTCTCATATCTGAGTTGAATATGTGTTCATTAACACTGAAATGAAAAATAATAATGTTCTAAACTTTTCTAATTATATTTTTCCAAATTTGATAAGCTTATATCGAATTGTAACTCTTTTTTGTAATGCATTTTCAAAATCTAGAGATAATGTTAAAAATCATAGGGAGACATTACTCTTATTATATAATCTAGATTCATTGATTAAAATGAATTTATAAAAAATAGATCAATCAAATATGGCATCCAATACTGATTCTAGAAGATTTAAAATCACGCTTTACTCACATTTTAATTCCTCTCAGATAGCCATAGTTGTCAAAAGATTTATGAAATGATCAAATTATAAAACGTATTTGATTGATATGTGATAATAAATTAATCTCTCCATTGGCATCCTTATTATAAGGATTGAATTTGTGCAGTAATATCTTATTTCTCTATAAAATCAACAACCAATTAATATAGATTTGTCTGTTGGTATTTATAGAATTAAAAATTTTCCATGAACATATCTCAATTGTTTTTATATCACCTTAAAATTTATGGAATTTTTTCTTCTTTAAAATTTTTATTAATTTCAAGATACAATATAGAAATTAAAAAAGGAAAAATGATTAATTATGATCTGACTTAGAAAAATTGTTAGTTAAATTATCGAAAACATTTATTATCTTGAGGATAATCTCAGAGAAATTATTTAGATGGTTTACCAATCTCTGATGTTTGATTCTTTATCATATGATAAGGAAAAATTTACTAAATCGATAGAGAGACATTATGAAAATAAAATTATAGTTGTTTGTTAGGATTCTACTCCTCAAGATATAATGTAAGTATCAATTTCTACAACCACTAATATAAGTATCTTAGATGTGAAAATTGATTTGTTAAAGAGTTTGATTGATGGTTTTTAGGAATTATGACCGTTATAACAAAGTTATTTCATTTTTCCAAAAATAATTTTAAGGATTTATTTATCTTAAATACATCTACTAAAATTTATAGTTAATTAGATCAATATGTGTATGGATTAACTCTTACATTTTCATAGAAGTCATTATTTTGATCCTTCCATTCTAGATAATAATTTTCCACTAAAAAAACAGAAAATAAATTTCATCTAGTTTAATCGATGCTATGTTAAATCAAAATATTATTTCAAAAATCTTACAAACTAATCCTAATTATCTTCCATCATAAAATTTTATTTTCTCTCCAATGAATAGATATGAATTTGTTAAATACCATGAATAATTTTATAGAATAATGGTTATACATCCAAGATAGTATTTTTTAATAGAACTAGTATATGTGTATAATTATATTTTAATGTTTCTATTGGCATTACTTGTGAAGAATATGAAGATGATCATTTTCTTAGATATTTTTGCCTTCCATCTCTAGCCATTAAATAATCCTGCTCTAAATAATCATCCTCTTAATATCCCTCTGAGGACTTCTCCGTAAATTCCAGGTAAACCATATATCTCAATAAAATATAATTAAGAGTGGTATTCCATTTAATCAATTTTTTAATGTATATCATAGAAACATGATAATATTTGAAATTTTCCTTGATGAAAATTAAGTGAGCTTACTTATTAAGGAGATGGACTACAACCCAAATATAATTATTACATTTATATGTTTTGGAATGTATAAAGGAGAAATCCATAATATTTTTTTCTCATTTCTATTATGGTAAGGGTAATGATTATAAAACTTAATTAGCCGGAATCCATTTTTTTGTATTTTCAAATGACACTTTTAAAGGCTATGTGTGAACCCTAACAACTTCACTGATTAAAAACCATAAAATAAAAGACAACCTAGGAAATACTATATGAAATTCCCCTCCCCAGTGATTACATCATTGTGTCAAACCTCCACCATCACAGGGCCGCTCGGAAAGATATCCCATGCAAGGTTACAAAGTTCCATACAATAGCTCCTTTATCATGTTTGGTGTTGATGGGATATACACTCAATTCCTAAAACTTATCATTGAATTATAATCATGGTTGTACTTAGTAACATTTTCACTTTCCTATATAGTTTTTCATCATCCTTCTAAGCCACTTTAATCCACAAATGGACAGATAGTTAAAAATTCAACTGATGAAGATATGATTTATAACCTTTCCTCATGACTACAAAACCTTTTTTATAAATCCATAATTATTGAAACTATTTCAATCCTCATCATTGAGAAAATATCATGGTATTTTAATCTCATATATTAAAACACATTTTTCACCTTCTAAAGGTTGTATTGTATTGAGTTTTAATAATATTTAATCAACTCAAACTATTTGCTTTGGTGAATATTCATGTCCTTCTTTGTGAATATATACATAAATATATAATGAGATGTATATATATCATATTGTTAACCATAATTATTTTCCTTCATATTATCATTGAAAAATTACTATTTCCATCTCAAATTCATGAGTTATGTAGTTTTGGTAATGAATTTTAATTGGCTCAAGGCATATGTATCACTATATCATTATTAATGTGGATTAAACCCATTACCTTATTCAATGCCTCACTAATGACCATAATCATTCCTCCATTGTAGGTTAGTGTAAGAATATGTGTGCTAAACAATCATATTTTTCCCAAATTTAAAATTTTCTCAAATTAACCTATCAAATGGATCTTGGATCCTGTTTATGTCAACTTGGTTATTGGGTTATATATATATTATAAATATATCACAAATCATCTGTAGTATCCTGCCAACTAATGAAAAATAAGGATATCCATTACTATGGTTGGTATGGTCCATTATTTAATAACATTCTTTTTTGAAGGATCTATTGATATATACACAATTGAGATTATATTAAAAAAAATGTGACTTTGTATAGCTAAAATTCAAACCTGTTAAATTTATCATAGAGATTATCCTCCACTTGGGTATTTAAAAAAATCCCCAAATTATCTTCACGATATTCCATTATCCTTTAATATATATGAATATAATCTATAAAATCTACCAAAACCTGATCAAGGTAGTCTATAAAGACTCTATTCATTATATACATAGTGATAATAGTGACATTTCTATGTCCAAATAGAATCACTATAAATTTATAATGACCATAACTCAAATGAATGCGTTTTAGGGATATATCCTCTTTCTTCTCCCTTAACTGATGATATCTAGAGTAAAGGTTACTCTCGAAAAATAATTGAGATCCATTTACAGTATCAAATAAGTTAGAAATATTGGTTAGAGTATACTTTCTCATGATATTGATCCTGTTAAGTTCTCAAAAATAAATGAAAAGATTCATTAATCAATCTTTTTTCTTATAAAAAAGAATAGGGTCACCACATAGTAATGCCTTGGAATGTATAATTTAATTATCAAGATTCTCTAAGATCTGTTTCTTCAATTTTTTCCCTAAATTGTGTCAATTATACATGGAGTCTTTTAAATTTGTGTTGCACAAGGTATGAGTTCTATTGAAATAAAAAATTCAAAATTCATAGAAAACTAGGATTGTATTTAATAAATACATGGTCATAATCCCAAACAACAATAATATCTTTAATTTCTAGTTTCTTCCCAATAATTATAGATAAATATACGTAATTATTATGTTGTAAAACCTTTATAAAAGAATAAATATTCAATTTATCTTTATATTCATTCTCGTACTGAATAAGAATCATATGTTGATTTATATAATCAAATGTGTCTCCCCATATTCAGTAATTTTTATGTAAACTATATATATAGATCCATTCCATGCCCAAAATCACGTCCAATTCAATAAGGGGAGAATCAAAATATTTTTAGGAATAAAATTCTCACAAACATCTACTAGATAAGATATATAACATATATTTTTTATCACTGTACCAGTATGAGTTTTTATTACTAACTCATCTTATAGTCATTGTAGTAGTGACATGATACTCTTATATATTTTTTAGATAAAAATGATCAGGTAACACCACAATCAAATAAGATATTTTTTAATTATTGAGTTGATTATTAGTATACTTTCACCACTTAATTCTCATGGTCCACTCTAGAAGTTTTGATTACTTGTGCTTTCCATTTTTCATTGGGATTAAGCGGTTATTGAGCCAATTTTGATTATTGGTCATTATATTCATGAACTGATTTGTGTAATTTCATCACAAATTTATATTTTTTATTGGAGTGTGGGTATAAAATTCGGTTGGTGTTTTTCATTGATACTTTCATTTTCTAGTCTCTTCACATCACATTGATATTATTTTTCTTGACGACCTAGTTTTTAACTAGAAAAGCATTTACTAAGACCCATAATGAAATTTACCTTAAGATTCCTTCCACACTTATGACACAAATGAAAATTAATTTTCTTTACTCCTTGGGTTTTTTCTATTAGAATTTTCTAAAAATTACATCTTTCTCTTTTTTGCCACAAAACCACTAGATGACTATGAATATGAAATTTAAAATTCTAGCTTGAGATCACATTTAATATTTTTTTATAGCTGAAATATTGGTTTTTAGATAATTTCTTTTGGTTATTTTTTCTCAATCTAAAGAATAGCCAACTTTACTTTTAGTATTTATGATAAAATCGAAAGCTTTACTTGAAATGCTAGAATAATTTTCCTCGTATGTCATAATGTATTCTTCATCATTTTTCAAACTTTCATGAAATTTAAATTTAATTTTCTGGAAAATATTATAGTGAAAATACTAATTTCAAAATTCCATATGAAATACTTCCCATTTCAAAATGTCTATTTCCTTAGCGTTCCTTATATTCTTGATAAGATTTATCCATTTATCTGTTTCACATTCCAAACAATATAATATCAACATAAAGTTTTCATTTTTATACAATATATAATTAATAAAAACTTTTCAATGGTACTAAACCATTTATCCACAATTAGTGGATTTGAAGAACCATTTAATTAAAGAAGAAACTTGTACAGAAAAGAGTTAATAGTGAGTTATTCATCAAATTTTTTAATTCAGAAAATCTGCTTGATTATTATTACCATACATGGGTTGAGATATTTGGGAGTAAATATCTATAATATTTTATTTCCAAGATCTAATTTCATTTGGTTTTTCATGAATATAGTCATTTCATTTCTTATCACATTGAACATTAACAAGATTCTTATGAGGTCCCTTCATTGGCTAAGTCCAATATGTATAATGTGAAAAAAAATAATCATAGAGAGAAATCATGAAATCATAAAAATTAATTCATAGGATATATAAATCATGAAACATAACTATAAATCTATGAAACCTTAAGTTTAACCAAGTAAATTCATAATCATTATCCATTAAAATACAACCTAATAGTTCATTACAAAAAAGTGAATTTACCCATGTATATCCCTTGGGAGTGTCTTCCTAGGTTTGTAGTCTTAGGCCCACTCACCCTGTACTGGTGACAATCAAGTTGATACCAAATCATCCCCATTCAAATTTATATACCCTAGGAACATATGGGCCATAACTGGATCCACTTTCCAGTATGGAGACCGTGATGTATTTTCTATAAAAACACTAAATATCGTCTTTAAAATTAGTTTTTTATGTTATATTATACTTATAGATATCCCTAGGGGTTTGAAAAAAATTTCTAATAATAATATCAAAAAATTAATAAATTAATGTATGATACCAAATATAGAAATACAAGTTTTTCATACATATATATTGTATCATTTTTATGAATATTTTATATATCTAATAAAATACAAACCCAATTACCATACAGGTTTACATATTTTAGTTACTAGGAGAATACTCCTTTTATTTTGTAAAATATCTTCAACATAAACCACAAAGATATTGTCACTAATTAAACTTCTTAGAAATATCCTACATAAAACCATTCTTCATAACATTAGGAATGGAAATTTAAGAAAGAGAAAGATCAAATTACTAAAAATGGTAAAGATAGTAGATATCAATATATGATTATAGGTTATTATAACATAAGTTTATGGGTATGATAACATGATCATAACATACAATAATAAACCCCAATCAGTCATATATTATTAATCATAAATTATTGAATAATGATTTTTCATAGAAAATTTTATAATTCACAAGTTCGTAAAATCATAAATAATCATTCACAAGCTTGGAGATCATATCATAAGACACAACTTTGTAGCATACACATTATCATAGAATATAATTTCCTTAGTAAAGGATCACAACCAAGTATATCATAGTGTATTGAATACACTGCCCATTATATCATTTCCTTACTCATAGATCACTCCCAAGACAATATTTTTTAGGAATATTCTGTTATAGAAATTATTTTACTCTGCATTCGATTCTATATTATCTCATGATATATCTATCTCTAGATAATACATTGAAGGGATATATAATTTTTGACCCATATTCAATATAATTAAATTCATAAATATATTTCATACAAGATCAGAAAACATTAATCACATCATCATTTCACAACCTATGGAGAGGAAATAGGTTTTAAAAACATTTCATTATTCATTATAGTATAGTTCATATAAAATAAAATGTTTTATAAATATTGATTCATAGCATAATTAACTAGTGTGAATGAAATATATTTCAAATAATTTCCCTTAAGTATTCATCGTGACAATCCATCCAGAGAATGAATTATTATATAATAATAATTTTATATCACATGTGAAGCATATAAATCCTTATAAGATTCTTATTTAGTTGAAAAATACCTTTAAAAGGACATTCAATCAATTCTTTTACAAAATGATAAAATGTAAATTATTTTATAAATTTTTAACTAAATATTCCTATAAAATTGATAAAATAATTTTCTTTGAAAATATGAAACAAATTATATAATGCAAGCCTCAAAGAAAATAATTTTCATTACAGTGGAAAAATATATCCATGAATTTCAGTATAAAATTAAACATTCCGTTCACAATATTTTAAAGAGTAAAAAAATAATTTTTAGAAAATATATTTCTATAAAAAGATTAATTTTTAAACATTGAAAATAAATTAATAGGTAGTGAAAATAATATTTTTTTAATATTTCAGGTATAGGTAAGGACTTTTATAAAACCGTTTTTAAGATTACTAACATGGAATAAAAAGATCATCAACTAAAGAGGAAATAAGGTTAGTTTACATTGAAAAACATTATTTATAATATTAAGTACCAAATGGATACCATGGAAATAATACATAAAACTCTAGAAATGAAAATATGATACAAAATGGATCGGGTATAAATGTTAATACCCACATAATTTCCCTCAAAATAATTTTTTCATAGATAACCCACAAAATAATTATGATTATAATATAAATCCTTACCTCAAGCCATGTATTTATTAATACAAATTAAAATATCACATATAATTAATATATATTTATTAAAAATAAACTACATAACTATATTAATATATTAATTACAATTCTTAATTCTATTATTATTTCAAATTATTTATTTATCAATAATTCTTTCTTAAAATGGTCATTCAGATGAAAATGAATTTGTTCTTCCATACATAGTTCAATTAGATTATTCTAAAACTTTTAAATTGAGAATTGATTCACCATATTTATAATATTAGTTATTATATAAGATAAAATTTATTAATTATTTACAATTTTATATCCATTTATAAAAATTATTGGTGAAAGACTAATTTTATCACTTCTTGGAGACTATTTTCTGTATGTAGAAACAAGCGATGATTTCACTTTTGGATGGATGGATGGATTCCAAGAAAGATAAATGATAATTAATATTTCTAGGATTTTTTTTTATTTCTTAAGAATAATAAATATATTTTAAATATATTTTAATTACAATCCATGTAAAGAGGAAATGGAAAATGAATCACATCACTTCTTAGAGGTGGTAGTCCACACAAACGCATGAGAAATGATATCGTTTTCTATTTGATAGAAAGGAATAAAGGTATAAAATAAATTACAATTAATTAAAAATACATATATTATAAATAAGAAATTGACGTTAAATTAATCCTGACATCTAATCATTAATTATGTTGATGGAAAATTAATCATATCCTTACATTAAGGCGATAGTCCACACGTATGCACAATCAATACCTTCATTTCCCATTTGATAGGAAGGAGATACAAAATGAATAATAAATTATAATAATAAAAATTAATTGTATTTAATATGATTAATTAAAAATATTAGAATGAATATAATATACCTATATAATTTTTAAGACAATATAAAATTTAATGTTCCTAGTTAATAGTATTACTACTTCATTGGAAAACCTCCTCTAGCTTATAACTTATGACTAGATGGGAGGGTGTTATAATCAAACCAATGCCTCAAGGATGTGGGTAGGTATGTAAAGTAGCTATTAGTATATTTTTTGTATTAACTAAAAGGCTCAAGATTGTTTATTAATATAGGTGAAGTGATATCATTTTATAAGTTTGGGAGAGGATACACTTAGAGGTTTTCAAAAGATTAAAATATAATAATGTCATATTCAAGTCAATTTTCTCCCAAATTTGGAAAATTTTAAGATAAGAAATATATGGTATAAATAAAATAAACCATTAAAATTAAATAAATATTATTTTATATTTTAAACCTTATCTCAATATTAAACCACCCCAGTAAACACTTTTTAGCCTTAACCGTGGTGACTTGTTTTTATTAGTTTCATAGTTAAATATGAAAAAAATAAGTTGAAATTAATAAATTCTATTAATTATGATGATTAAATATTTTCTATAGATTTTACAATATTCAATTTCTATATATGGTTAAAATTAATTTCAATACAAGCGCTCAAAACTCACTAAAATCCGTTTTATTAAAATTAATTTTTAATCATAAAATGGAGTTTAACATAACTCATCAAATGTAAAATATATTATATGAATGTATTAATATTTCATTGAATAAGTAATATTAATATTTAATTTAAATTATTCTGAAATATAGTTTAATTTTCCATTATTATTATAAAAACACATTGTTTGAATAAAAATTATTTTTTATAAATAAATCTCTTTGTGACCATTATTTTATTTTATTATCAATTATAACCAATTTATAATGAATTAATTCAATTCATACATCTATAAAATATAATTTTTTATAATTTTGTTAGTACAATTCACACCATTCAATATAAAGGGTTGATGATAAATTTAATAATGAATAACAATATTATTAATGTACATCATAGTTTTTTTAAAGTCGATGTCATATATAAAGAAATATATAAATAAATCAAAATTTTAACAAGAAATATAATATAAAATCACAGGGTGATACACAGTGGGTGTATGAAATTTTATTGTATAATGATTGGGGGATTATCCCTCACTTTAATGTTCTCTATTCCAAACCTTCTTTACTCCAAAATGTACTAGAATTCCAAGGAGGGAGTGTGTCCCACTTGATCAACGTGAAATTCATTTTCAACCCATAGATAATTCAAATTGAGGGGTATAAGGAGTCGACCATAAAAATTACACATTCTTGAGTATTAATTAAATAATTAAATATATTATATTTTGAGGATATTTATGATTTATCTTTTTAGAGACTTTAGGAATTAACATTACATAAATAAATATTACATAATAAGGTGGGATCTTCATCTTAGTATCTATTTTTCACAAAATAATAAACTATTATGATATAAAATGTTTTCTTTTCATGAAATATCTTTAAAATTTCCAAATTAAACTCATCTTTATCCCTACTCGTCCTTTAAAGCCTATGAAAATAATTATAACATGTGGGTTGTTAAGAAAATCATAGTAAGGGACATATAAAATGAAAAAGGAAAACATGTTTGTCCATAAATAATCCTAAATTATTTCCTTTTTCAAAATAAACATTTAAGTCATATGGAAAAATTTATTACCCAATAAATCAACTTATTCTCAAAAATATTTTCAATTAACATTTCCTAATAAATATTAATTTTCAAATAAAACTCATAAAGGTTTCTTTTAAATCATTCAAAACTAGTGATTTTTTTTCAAAAAGTCACATGTTTTACCCTAATACTGTTTCATAAACGTTCATTTAAACATAATATCATTAGATTCAATTATAAAGTCATTAGATTTATATAAAAAAATATTTCATATATAGATAAATCATATGTGTAAAATGGGTATAATATTTTTATCACTTATAAAACCACTCATACAAATGTAATAACTTTCCAATTAAATTCTAATAATCCTTTAGGAGAAACATAATAGGACAACTCTTTCCTTTTACCCAATGCATCAAAGATCTATATGTGGTTCACCTATCAATAGGAGCTATATTAGTCTCACCCACATTAGTGAACTATATCAAGATCACCCATCTCTATAAACAATTCCTAAAAACTATAACATAATCATAATTCATGAAATATTTCATTTATATCCTCATAGATTTAAAAATATTTCATTCACCCAAAGAAGAACTTTCTTAGATATAGAAATATCAATTCTATTTAAAACGATTATTTTATAATAAAAGTTACAAAGGGATGAAGTTTTTTTACTACATAAAAACAAGAAAGCATGTACATGATGAAAAAAATCAATTTACAGTTATAATGGAGGGGAAAATATTTGACTCTATGTATGTTAAAACAGAACATCGATTTTTCATATCATTCAAAACATTATTTATAAAATATGTAAAATGATTTATATTGAAAACATTGAATGAAAGTAAATAGTGATATAGAATTGAATTTAAAATCAATTTTTTTTTATATAAATAAATCTGTTAAAAAATTGAATAATATTCTAATTTTTGAGAAACATTTAAAAAATAAATAATTAAAACATTTAAAATTTGGTTTTAAGGTAAATTATCCCTTAAATTGAGTCCAACTAATTATATAATAATTTAAAATCATGAATAATAAAATTATGTTAGTTATTTACTTGGGGATTTTTTTCAATATTTTTATTCCATATATATTATTTAGTACCTTGTTATATAGAATTACTCATTAAATTAATTTCATGTCAGGTGTTTCGATGATATTTTAATAATACAGTGAAAATGAATTTGGTAAGATGACTATAGTTAAAGTGGTTTTAATTCCATATTATCCAGATCAATAATCCAAAAATAAATATAATTTTAATTCCTTATTTTTTATTTTAAAACTAAACATGAAATATGATTATGAAAAATGAATTTGTTATAATCTTGGAGATGATATTTCATGCGTATGCATGACTAGAATTTTAATTTTTAATAATCATAATGGAAATAATTTACGTATTATTTTATCATTATAAAATTATTATAATATAAAAATTCTAATTTTATTTATTTAAATCAACATATTAATATAATCAAGGTGATTTGGTCCCAAAAAATGAATCACATTGCATTATGGACTTGGTAATCCAAACGTATGCATGCACAACATTATCCTTTATAAACGGATGTAGAGTTAATAAATTAAATGATTTATTACCTTAAATTAATAATATATATCATGAATATAAAATATATATATATTAAACCCATAATTATAACTGGTCATGAGAGGTAGTGATGGAAAACATATTACATCTGTTTGTGAGGTGGAATTCGTCGAAAACTTGAACGGTGGTTTCATTTCCCCTTTTATTGAATAATAATTTAGATATAACTCATTAAATTAACATAAACACACACACACACACACACACACACACATATATATATATATATATGTGTGTGTGTGTGTGTAAGATAATAGTGTTATTATTTCGTTATTGTATAATATTATTTAAAGGAGTTGTAAAAAGAAATAAAAAATGCACTTCAAATAATTAAAAATTTTCATAAGGAACCCTACTTAGGATTATACCTAAACCCCAAAAGGTAATATTTATGACAAAAAATGGAATCTAAGAAATGGTTAGGGATTTTTATTATATATTTAGGAAGTTATTTTCAAAACCGAGATTGTAACACCCCGAGCTTCCACGATACACTTCTCATTCAAAAATGAAATAACTTGCATTGTACGCAACTTCGAGTTCTAAAACACCGCGACTAATCAAAGTAGCCGATATGAATAGTAATAACCACTTTTTAAAATTATAGAAATTTTATATTTCAAAATGGACTTCATTTTTGTATTCGTAATATCGAAATTATCCAAAGTTGAATTTTTTGTAATTTTCTGAGAACTTCCAATTTTTTATGAATAGTGAAAATTACTTAAAAACAAATTTTTAAATCAAAATAATTTATAGTGATAAATTATACTATTTAGTGGTTTTAAATTATAATTAGAATATATTTTTACCATTTTATCCAATGGTGGTCATTAGAATTAATTTAACATTGAAATTGGACAAAAACAATTGCCAATCTTTTGATATAAATTGTTTCTTAAAAACACGCTATTTGTTGTGACAGTGGGAATTAATTATAAAATTAATTAATGAAACTTATATGTTTGGAATTTTGTAAAATAGAAATCATTTTTGAATTCGGAATATCAATTATAGCTTAGGGTTAAATTTTGGAATTGTTCTGAAAAACTTCAATTTTTGATGAATAGTAAAACCACTAAGTGGTAGTTAAATAACTGATTTTTCGTTTAAATGAAATATTAACACTTCTGTGATTTGATTTTCAAAAATCCTACATACATGGTTGTCATTAATAAGTAAAATTTGGTTCAATGAGATTAAAATAATTTTTGGTGAATAGTAACTTTTAAGTTCTTAATCGCGATTAGAGGTAATTAGTGTAGTTTAAGGTAAAAATAATGTTTTAATAATATGAGATGAGCTTGACACATGTCCTACCCTCATATTATGTGCCATGTCCGACCATGACAATCCATGGGTCAACATGGGGACTGTAACACCCGAGACTCTTATGTTATATAAATCATCAAAGGAATCTTTTTCTACACAACACCTTCTTGACTTGCTTTACACGCAATCGCGACCTTCCTCGATAGCTTGCGTCGTACGCAATACCGAGTTTCACTAAACAACAATATGCTATTAAAACTAGCCGTTATGAATAGTAATAACCACTTTTTGAAATTTTATAAATTTTATTTTTCAAAATGGACTTCATTTTTGGACTCAGAATATCGAAATTAGCCTAGGGTGAAATTTTGGTATTTTTCTGAAAACTTTCAATTTTTGATGAATAGTGAAACCACTAAGTGGTAGGTTAAAAACTGAATTTTGCATAAAACTTAATTTTACCGCTTCTGTGAATGGAATTTCAAAAATCCGAGAGACACGGTTAATATCAAGGACTAAAATGTGGTTCAACGAGATGAAAATAATTTTTTGGTGAATAGTAACTTTTTACTATTTTTACCACAGTTAATAGTAAATAGGGTAACTAAGGGTAAATATGATATTAATATTACCCTAACACATGTCCTAATTCTATTGGACAAGTGTAATTCGACCAAAAACAAACTTAGGAATAAAATATGACCATTTAGGCCCACTTGGATTAGATTAGGACATTTATTATTAATTTATTTAAAGAAGGGTTAAAATAGTTAAAATCAAAGTTTAATAAGTAAATCATTTTTAATATAGGGTTATACATAAGATAAATTCGATTGTAAATATTCATTAGAGTGCTAAAAATATTTCCTACATGATGGTATTTTATTTGTAATTTTTAGACATCAAATAATTTAATTTATTTATGACACAAAGATGATGCAGTAATTATCTTATTAATGAAATATTGACAAAATTGATAATATAAATACCAAAATAAATGTAATTTGAGACTTTTTATGAATTCCACTAATTTTCTAGGTTACTATGATATATTAGTATTGATTTAATCAACTTGGTTCGAACATATAATTCTGTTATGACTTTGACAAAAATCATATATCAAATAGTGTCAAAATCGACACAAAATAGTTTTTAAATCAAATATTATATTATTAATTGTTATTTTATTCCTAAAAATATAAGGTTCGGCCAAATGACTTAGATAAGGATATATATATTAATAATAAACAATTTGGGGTTCGTTTGGCATGTTATAGTAAGTGTATTAACCATATAGTGAAAGAAAACAAAAAGACATGGTAAAAGTTAAATTATTTAACTTAGAGTTAAATTTAATTGATAAGGTTAAAATAATATCCTAAACTTGTCTAAATTCTATTGGTTGATAGGATTTCGACCCATCCCCACTTTAGCTTCTAAATAAGACCCTTTGGAACCATTATAAACCGATTTTGACTTTAATATAAAATAATATTTTGAGATATTCCTAAGGTGCCCCTCTCCTCCCTTATAAAAGGGCACCTCCTCCCCCTCCTCCTCACACCAATTTGAGCACTCAAGCTCGGCCAACCCCTTCCATTTTCCCTTCTACACTTCCCTAGAATAATCCTAGAGGTCCTGGTCTTCTCCAAAGACCAATCTTAGTTCCTTAAGTGGAGGATTCAAAAAGGCGTTCCAAAGAAGAGGTAATATCCATTACCGATCTTTTCAATTTCTTTCTTCTTCAACTTCTTCTTCTTTAGTTGTTTCATGATAAAGTAATAACATCAGTATTACTTACTTACTGATATGTTATTATAAATATGAAACAACCCTAATTCACCTTCAATCCATCCTACGGAAAAATGAAATCACCGCGCGTGCGTACGTACGGAATACCGTCTCCACGCCGTGGTGTAATCTATTTTCCACCATCACCTTACAAGGATGGGTATAATGGTGTAATGAGTAACTATATATGATTATTATTAAGTAATATTGATACTGAAATAATATATATATATGCTCCAATACAATTCCACGATCATAGGAACGATATCATCACTCGTGCGTACGTACGAAATACCGTCTCCACGATGTGATGCGACTCGTTCTACATGATCTTCATTTCATAATGATTGTATAAATGAATTGAATGAATTAATATGGTATATACTACACTAATACCATTCTGTAAATGAATTATCTATAACCTAAAGATAAGAATAAGAATTTATTCGACAAAACACGCATAAGAACAAAAAGTTATAAAGACCCGAGTAACAAGTAACAATGAAATATTACTAACAAGAAGCTAATAATATGACCATATATGATCTCATATCAATATGTATGATTCTGGAATAAGTCAATAACATTATTTAAACCATTATACAGGAGCTTCGGACACGAACAAAGCAAATCGGACCTAAGGTAAGGGAAATATCACAATCTCATTTTTATCCGAGATTGTTTATTCGTAAGTATTTACTGGGGTGTATTTTATCATCCACATCCATGTTCCCTCAATATGTAATATTGTTTCCATCCACTTGAAATATTTTAAATCCAATTTTACCCTTAGGTGAGTTTTTAGTAAAGAATATGAAAGGAATCTTTTGTCGTTTTTCCGTACGAGGTACTTTTTGACTTTTCCGACAAAAGTACGAAGAATGTTTTTTTTAACTTATACGGCATGAATGGATTTTTAAAACATTACTTCAAAGAAGATT
Source organism: Viscum album (assembly GCA_963277665.1). Classification (NCBI taxonomy): domain Eukaryota; kingdom Viridiplantae; phylum Streptophyta; class Magnoliopsida; order Santalales; family Viscaceae; genus Viscum; species Viscum album. Next base: position 521,871,566 of record OY728166.1, read on the forward strand.
CCTTTACAAGTTTTCAAGTTTATTTTTAATCAACTTCTTTTATTTTAAAGTTGTATGACATGTTATGAAAGGAAAAATGTTTTTGAAGAAGAAAGGATATTTTCCTCAAGAATTCAATTCAAGTGTTTTATCAAAATTATTTTCCATCTAAGATAATAAAGGGTTCTGTTTCTATCCATATTTTTACATTGGTTTGACTATGTTGTGATGGAATTATGTTTATGAATTCCTTTATCATATATGAACTGATTTATGATGTCATGATGTTTCAAGAATCCCATTTTTGTTATATGTGTTATGCGATGATGTATGTTTTATGATTATGTGGCACACATAAGAAAGGATTCATTATAAGATGGGTGGGACCTATATCTCCCTCCAATGCATTGGGTAATGATTTTATATCTCATGAGATAGACATGGCTGGAACGGAAGGTTATTTCGGTTCAGTGATACAGGACTGAAACGAGGAGTGAACTCGGTTCAGAAAGGGACTTTGTCCACTAAGATAGTCTTGGCAATGAGTCATGACTAACAAGAAATGATTTTCCATGATTATGTGTGCATGCCACAAAGATTCAAGTTTTATGTTATGATTATGGGGATCTCATTTTCACTTCTATGATTTATTCCATGTTAAGATATTATGATCTCTTTTGCAGGTTTTAATTTTCAAAAAGATATGATATGATTTTTATTTCCTTTATTTGCCCTTGCTGAGCATTTGAGCTCACCCTTTTATGTTTTCTTTTCCCCAGGCCAGGAAGATGGATATTAAGTAGAATATGCTAAAAGGGACCCTAGATATGATGAAATAAATGGGAGACACTGTAGAAGATTTATGAACCAGCTGTTTATGTTTCCCAGTTTCTAAAGACACTATACCTATACGGTCCTTTGTGGTTTTGTCATATGTTGTAATAAGAGTGCTTAAATTTTGAAGTATTAACAATGTATGTAAAGTGTGGGTCGTTATAGTTGGTATCAGAGGAAAGGTATAGTCAACCTTTGGAAACTAGGATGTGAAAGCCTTAGTAAGAACCCTAAGGATAAGTCTAAGCATAGAACACAATCTTAGAAATGGCCATGAATAACCTAGGATAAGACCATAAGCATGAAAATTTTATTCTTGAATTATGTGGTTTCCTATTATAATTAGTGTTGCTCACACTATTCTTCTTGGTTTTAGTCAATGGCTGGAACCCGAAGGAACCGTGTTAATGCGGAATGCGATGGGCAATGCAATGATTGTCCCCCTGAGCAACCAAACGATATGGGAGCTGGAATGAAAAATCTTATAGCCATGCTCACACAACTTTCTCAAGCTATGAATCATGCAGGATTTCCAAACGAAAAAAGGAGGGAGCAACATTCTGTTGAATCCTTCATGAGGCAGCGTCCACCATCTTTCAGCGGGTCTACTGATCCATTAGTTGCTGAACAATGGATTAGTACTACTGAAAAGATATTTTCAGTTCTTCAATGTTCTGAGCATGATAAAGTCATCCTAGCAGTGTATCGTTTGGAAGGAGATGCAGATCAATGGTGGAATCTTGTTAAGAATACGAGGCAAAGGGATGAAATTGAGTCTATGGAATGGGACGAGTTCAAGAACTTATTTTTCAATAAGTACTTCCCTCGTATTCTCCGAACAAAGATGGAGAAAGAGTTCCTTGAACTGATGCAAAGGGATGATGAATCTGTTAGTACCTATGAAGCAAATTTTACAAGACATGCAAGGTACGCTTCTGGTATTATTATCCAACCTGAGAGTAAGATCGATCGATTCTTTAGTGGCTTAAAACCAAGTCTTCGAAGGGCGTTAGCCATAAGGGACTTCAATAGCTACGAGGAAATCGTTCGATGTGCTCTCAAAGTCGAGATGGAGATTGGAGTAACCCATCAGTCACATGGGTTTGATAAGAAGAGGAAGATGGAATTCAAAGAAAAATCTAAAGAGCACACGGAAAAGAAGATGAACTTTCCCTTATGCTCAAAGTGTGGAAAGAAACATAGAGGGAGTTGTCTTAAAGGGACAAGTAAATGTTTTAAATGTGGAAAGGAAGGTCATCGGGCATTTGAATGCCGTGATAATGGGAAGAAGATGTCTAATGATGCAAAAAAAGGAAGGGATACACAGAATGAACCTGCTACACTTCAATGTTTCAAGTGCAAGGAGATGGGGAATTATGCCAATCAATGCCCAAATCCAAGGGTTGATGATGATGGTCGACGTCAAAAAACTCTTAAGGCTAAAGACAAAGGAAAGTCACATGCAATTTCTATCAGCGATGTGGAGTACGATAACGATGTGGTGAAAGGTACACTTACCATCCACTCTAAAGTAGCAAATGTTTTATTTGATTCTGGATCCACCCACTCTTTTATTTCTGAAAAATTTTCTAAGGGTATCACCGTATTACCTCAACAATTAGATGTTGAGTTAGCTGTGAAAACACCTAATGGCACATCAATCGCATCAGAAGTTTATAATTCTTCTCTGATCGAAGTTTGTGGGAAAGTGCTTCCTGCAAATCTTGTGATCCTTCCTTTAGTGGAATTTGATGTGATTCTTGGCATGGATTGGCTTTCTCTACATGGAGCTCATATCAATTGCCAAAGAAGGGAAGTCACATTTCATATTCCAGATCAACCTACGATCGTCTATCAATGCAAGGATGAACATAACCTTCCAGTGGAAATTTCTTCCATCTTATGGGTATTGATTCCACTAAATGAAGGTTATTTATCTCAAATAGTTGGTGAGAAACTCACGATTAAGAATATGCCCATTGTACGGGAGTTTGATGATGTCTTTCCGGAGGAATTGCCGGGTCTTCCACCAAATCGTGAAGTTGAGTTTTCAATAGAACTCGTACCGGGTGCTTTGCCTATTTCAAAGACACCTTATAGAATGGCCCCAATTGAGTTGCAGGAATTGAAGAAGAAACTCCAAGAGAATCTTGATAAGGGATTCATACGCCCTAGTGCGTCACCTTGGGGAGCACCTGTTCTATTTGTTAAGAAGAAAGATGGATCAATGAGACTCTGCATTGATTATCGAGAACTTAACAAGATCACTATCAAGAACAAATATCCTCTCCCACGCATTGATGACTTATTTGACCAACTACGCGGAGCTCAATACTTTTCCAAGATTGATCTTCGTTCAGGGTATCATCAATTAAGGGTCAAAAGGGAGGATATACCAAAGACGGCTTTCCGTACAAGGTATGGACACTATGAATTTATAGTGATGCCATTTGGTCTTACTAATGCCCCTGCTATCTTCATGGATCTAATGAATAGAGTCTTTAGAGACTATCTTGATCAATTTGTGGTAGTCTTTATAGACGATATTCTTGTCTATTCAAAGAGCAAGGAAGATCATGAAGATCACTTGAGAATTATATTGAAGACCCTGAGAAAAGAGAAGCTTTATGCCAAATTTTCCAAGTGTGAATTTTGGCTTCAAAAAGTTGCATTTTTGGGTCATATAATCTCAAAAGAGGGGATATCTGTGGATCCAGCAAAAACAGAGGTTATCGAAAGATGGTCAAGACCAACAACAGTAACTGAGATCCGAAGTTTTCTTGGTTTGGCTGGATATTATCGACGTTTTGTAAAAGATTTTTCACGATTATCTAATCCACTCACCAAGTTGACTCGGAAAGGAGTTAAGTTTGTCTGGACAGAGGAATGTGAAGAGAATTTCAAGGAGTTGAAAAGAAGGTTATCCAGTGCACCTGTGCTCACACTGCCTTGTAGTGGAGAAAGGTTTGTAATCTATAGTGATGCATCCAAGAAGGGATTGGGGTGTGTTCTTATGCAAAATGATATGGTGATAGCTTATGCCTCACGACAGTTGAAAATCCTTGAGCAAAATTACCCAACACATGATTTGGATTTGGCTGCGGTAATCTTTGCATTAAAGATTTGGAGGCATTACCTTTATGGTGAAAGGTGTGATATTTATACTGATCATAAAAGTTTAAAGTATATTTTCACACAAAAGGAGTTGAATATGCGCCAAAGAAGATGGTTGGAGCTGATTAAGGATTATGACTGCTCAATCCATTACCACCCTGGGAAAGCAAACAAGGTGGCAGATGCATTAAGTCGACAAGACCATGCTAGTTTATCCATGATGAGGATCACAAAAGATCCAATATTTATGGATTTACAAAGGATGGATCTTGGAATTATAATGGAAGGGGAAAAATCTTATCTTTATCAAATGAATGTTCAACCATCTATACATGTGAAGATTAAAGAGGCACAGAAAGAAGATGTCGAGTTACAAAAGAAGGTGAGAAATGTTCCTGAATTCAACCTTGATTGTGATGGGATAATAAAGTTCAGGAATCGGGTTTGTGTTCCTCCCATCCCCGAATTAAAGAAAGAGCTGCTGGATGAGGCTCATAGTTCTTCATTCTCTATTCATCCTGGAAGCACGAAGATGTATAGGGACCTGAAAGAGTACTTCTGGTGGGATGGCATGAAAAGAGATGTTGCTGAATATGTCTCTCGATGCTTGGTTTGTCAACAAGTTAAAGCTGAGAGACAGAAGTCTAAGGGGATGTTACAACCATTACCCATACCCGAATGGAAATGGGAAAACATCACTATGGACTTTGTCACAGGACTTCCTAAAACATCCAAAGGCAATAATGCTATCTGGGTCATAGTTGATCGTCTCACAAAGTCTGCACACTTCATTCCTATTAGACAGGATTTCTCTCTAGATCAGCTTGCCAGGATATATGTAAAGGAAGTGGTAAAATTGCATGGAGTACCACTTTCTATTATATCTGATCGAGATCCGAGATTTACCTCGAAGTTTTGGCGAAGTCTTCAGCATACTCTAGATACAGAGTTGAGTTTCAGCACTGCTTATCATCCCCAGACAGACGGTCAGTCTGAGAGAACAATTCAAACCCTAGAAGATATGTTGAGAGCTTGCTCTATGGATTTCAAAGGAGGTTGGGATCAACACCTACCTTTGGTGGAATTTTCTTATAATAATAGCTTTCACTCCAGTATTCAGATGGCTCCTTATGAAGCTCTCTATGGAAAGAAATGCAGGACTCCAACTTGCTGGGATGAAGTTGGGGAAAGAAAGCTATTAGGACCTGATCTCGTTGATGAAATGGCAGAAAAGGTCAGATCTATTCAACAACACATAAGAGCAGCTCAGAGTCGACAGAAAAGTTATGCCGACAACCGAAGAAAAGACCTAGAGTTTGAAGTGGGTGATAAAGTGTTCTTACGAATATCTCCCTGGAAGAGGGTTATGAGATTTGGAAAGAAGGGGAAGTTGAGCCCTAGATATATCGGTCCTTTCGAAATACTGGATCGTGTTGGGAAGGTAGCTTACCGATTGGCGCTTCCACCGAATCTCTCTCAAGTTCACGATGTGTTCCATGTATCTCTCCTGAGAAAGTACATACCAGATCCTTCACATGTACTCAGCTCAGAAGTTGTACTGCTGGAGCAAGATCTTTCTTATGAAGAACAGCCGATAGAGATTCTGGATCGTAGCGAAAAAGTCCTACGAAACAAGACCACTCTCTTGGTGAAAGTTTTATGGAGAAACCACCAACTTGAAGAAGCTACATGGGAGCTTGAGGATATGATGAGGGAGAAGTATCCTCATTTGTTTGTTGCAAAGTGACGAATTTCGAGGGCGAAATTCTTTTTAAGGGGGGTAGAATGTAACACCCGAGACTTTTATGTTATATAAATCATCAAAGGAATCTTTTTCTACACAACACCTGCTTGACTTGCTTTACACGCAATCGCGACCTTCCTCGATAGCTTGCGTCGTACGCAATACCGAGTTTCACTAAACAACAATATGCTATTAAAACTAGCCGTTATGAATAGTAATAACCACTTTTTGAAATTTTATAATTTTTTTTTTCAAAATGGACTTCATTTTTGGACTCAGAATATCGAAATTAGCCTAGGGTGAAATTTTGGTATTTTTCTGAAAACTTTCAATTTTTGATGAATAGTGAAACCACTAAGTGGTAGGTTAAAAACTGAATTTTGCATAAAACTGAATTTTGCATAAAACTTAATTTTACCGCTTCTGTGAATGGAATTTCAAAAATCCGAGAGACACGGTTAATATCAAGGACTAAAATGTGGTTCAATGAGATGAAAATAATTTTTTGGTGAATAGTAACTTTTTACTATTTTTACCACGGTTAATAGTAAATAGGGTAACTAAGGGTAAATATGATATTAATATTACCCTAACACATGTCCTAATTCTATTGGACAAGTGTAATTCGACCAAAAACAAACTTAGGAATAAAATATGACCATTTAGGCCCACTTGGATTAGATTAGGACATTTATTATTAATTTATTTAAAGAAGGGTTAAAATAGTTAAAATCAAAGTTTAATAAGTAAATCATTTTTAATATAGGGTTATACATAAGATAAATTCGATTGTAAATATTCATTAGAGTGCTAAAAATATTTCCTACATGATGGTATTTTATTTGTAATTTTTAGACATCAAATAATTTAATTTATTTATGACACAAAGATGATGCAGTAATTATCTTATTAATGAAATATTGACAAAATTGATAATATAAATACCAAAATAAATGTAATTTGAGACTTTTTATGAATTCCACTAATTTTCTAGGTTACTATGATATATTAGTGTTGATTTAATCAACTTGGTTCGAACATATAATTCTGTTATGACTTTGACAAAAATCATATATCAAATAGTGTCAAAATTGACACAAAATAGTTTTTAAATCAAATATTATATTATTAATTGTTATTTTATTCCTAAAAATATAAGGTTCGGCCAAATGACTTAGATAAGGATATATATATTAATAATAAACAATTTGGGGTTCGTTTGGCATGTTATAGTAAGTGTATTAACCATATAGTGAAAGAAAACAAAAAGACATGGTAAAAGTTAAATTATTTAACTTAGAGTTAAATTTAATTGATAAGGTTAAAATAATATGCTAAACTTGTCTAAATTCTATTGGTTGATAGTATTTAGACCCATCCCCACTTTAGCTTCGAAATAAGACCCTTTGGAACCATTATAAACCGATTTTGACTTTAATATAAAATAATATTTTGAGATATTCCTAAGATGCCCCTCTCCTCCCTTATAAAAGGGCACCTCCTCCCCCTCCTCCTCACACCAATTTGAGCACTCAAGCTCGTCCAACCCCTGCCATTTTCCCTTCTCCACTTCCCTAGAATAATCCTAGAGGTCCTGGTCTTCTCCAAAGACCAATCTTAGTTCCTTAAGTGGAGGATTCAAAAAGGCGTTCCAAAGAAGAGGTAATATCCATTACCGATCTTTTCAATTTCTTTCTTATTCAACTTCTTCTTCTTTAGTTGTTTCATGATAAAGTAATAACATCAGTATTACTTACATACTTATATGTTATTATAAATATGAAACAACCCTAATTCACCTTCTATCCATCCTACGGAAAAATGAAATCACCGCGCGTGCGTACGTACGGAATACCGTCTCCACGCCGTGGTGTAATCTATTTTCCACCATCACCTTACAAGGATGGGTATAATGGTGTAATGAGTAACTATATATGATTATTATTAAGTAATATTGATACTGAAATAATATATATATATACTCCAATACAATTCCACGATCATAGGAACGATATCATCACTCGTGCGTACGTACGGAATACCGTCTCCACGATGTGATGCGACTCGTTCTACATGATCTTCATTTCATAATGATTGTATAAATGAATTGAATGAATGAATATGGTATATACTACACTAATACCATTCTGGAAATGAATTATCTATAACCTAAAGATAAGAATAAGAATTTATTCGACAAAACACGCATAAGAACAAAAAGTTATAAAGACCCGAGTAACAAGTAACAATGAAATATTACTAACAAGAAGCTAATAATATGACCATATATGATCTCATATCAATATGTATGATTCTGGAATAAGTCAATAACATTATTTAAACCATTATACAGGAGCTTCGGACACGAACAAAGCAAATCGGACCTAAGGTAAGGGAAATATCACAATCTCATTTTTATCCGAGATTGTTTATTCGTAAGTATTTACTGGGGTGTATTTTATCATCCACATCCATGTTCCCTCAATATGTAATATTGTTTCCATCCACTTGAAATAGTTTAAATCCAATTTTACCCTTAGGTGAGTTTTTAGTAAAGAATATGAAATGAATCTTTTGTCGTTTTTCCGTATGAGGTACTTTTTGACTTTTCCGACAAAAGTACGAAGAATGTTTTTTTTAACTTATACGGCATGAATGGATTTTTAAAACATTACTTCAAATAAGCTTCCTTTACAAGTTTTCAAGTTTATTTTTAATCAAATTCTTTTATTTTAAAGTTGTATAACATGTTATGAAAGGAAAAATGTTTTTGAAGAAGAAAGGATATTTTCCTCAAGAATTCAATTCAAGTGTTTTATCAAAATTATTTTCCATCTAAGATAATAAAGGGTTCTGTTTCTATCCATATTTTTACATTGGTTTGACTATGTTGTGATGGAATTATGTTTATGAATTCCTTTATCATATATGAATTGATTTATGATGTCATGATGTTTCAAGAATCCCATTTTTGTTATAAGTGTTATGCGATGATGTATGTTTTATGATTATGTGGCACACATAAGAAAGGATTCATTATAAGATGGGTGGGACCTATATCTCCCTCCAATGCATTGGGTAATGATTTTATATCTCATGAGATAGAAATGGCTGGAACGGAAGTTTATTTCGGTTCAGTGATACAGGACTGAAACGAGGAGTGAACTCGGTTCAGAAAGGGACTTTGTCCACTAAGATAGTCTTGGCAATGAGTCATGACTAACAAGAAATGATTTTCCATGATTATGTGTGCATGCCACAAAGATTCAAGTTTTATGTTATGATTATGGGGATCTCATTTTCACTTCTATGATTTATTCCATGTTAAGATATTATGATCTCTTTTGCAGGTTTTAATTTTCAAAAAGATATGATATGATTTTTATTTCCTTTATTTGCCCTTGCTGAGCATTTGAGCTCACCCTTTTATGTTTTCTTTTCCCCAGGCCAGGAAGATGGATATTAAGTAGAATATGCTAAAAGGGACCCTAGATATGATGAAATAAATGGGAGACACTGTAGAAGATTTATGAACCAGTTGTTTATGTTTCCCAGTTTCTAAAGACACTATACCTATACGGTCCTTTGTGGTTTTGTCATATTTTGTAATAAGAGTGATTCAATTTTGAAGTATTAACAATGTATGTAAAGTGTGGGTCGTTATAGGGACCCCATGGAGCCACTTTAGTTGGAAAATGACATAAATACCTTTTATTTAATGTTAAAGTAAAAAAATGACACAAACATGAAATGTTTTACTAAAACAATTTTTTCATGGGGTTATCCAAGTCATATTTTTGACTATAAATATTAAATGGAAAGATAAAAAGATTTCCAAAATCATAGTATTTTTTTATAATTTTTAGACATTAAATAAATTAAATTATTTATGACATCATTATGATGCAGCGATGACCTCATTATTTAACGATTTTAATAAAATGAAAAGATAATGTACAATACAAGGCTTACACTTGTCCAAAGACTATTGGATGGGTAGATTTCGAACCCTTATCACCTTATCCACGAATTATATAAGTGTGGGACCCTTAGAATCCGAAAAGCATTGTATGATAATGTAAATTTCCCTTACGTTCCAAGAGTGCCCCTCCTCACCTCTTATAAAAGGCCCCCACCTCTACCACCTCATTCACACTTTCAAGCCATTTGGATCGGCCAACCTCTACCCAAATACCCTCCCAACTTCCCTACCTTACTCCTAGAAGCCTCACTTTGGGCAGAATTCTTCCCAAGGAAGCCTTTGACTCAAATCAAAAAGAGTTACCCGATTTTTAGGTAATGTCTTCTCTAATGTTGTTTTGTTTTATTTAGCTTCTCCAACCCCTTAAACTCTTTTTATTCATTTCTTTTGTAACAACAACAGTATCCTAAATATACTAGGATGTTCTTATAAGAAGGATTCTAGTTATACTTACACACACTTACATCTAATGGTTAAAGAACATACTGTTTCTGTGGATGGAGAATTTCTGCCTCACGAAACGATGATTGTTCAACACTCATATAACACCTTGAAAGGAGGACATTATGATGTCACTATATTTATATATGATATATAATATGTTTATGTTTTACTTATGCTTCTGTATTTCTCATTTATGGCAGACTTTCTGATTTCCATTATGGGTAAACACGATAATTTCATTTTAGGAAGTGCGGACTACCGCCCCCTCAAAGTGATTTGAATCGTTAATGCCATATGTGGGATGTATAAAGGATGGATTAAATGGTATTATACACTATATTATACTGGAATTATATTATACATTTATATCATTATGATTTCATTCCATTAAATACGAAATAGAAATGAAAGTAGCGTCCATGCGTACGTACGGCTTACCGTCTCCATGAACGGTGCATTTCATTTCTTACCTCTAAATGTTACGTAATATTTTAAATGAAAATATATACTGTATATATATGATATATATGATATCTAAATAATGAATATAATTCTGGATATAATGGATATTCTACCACATAAACAACTTGTAATTATAAGAAGTTTATTGTTGACTCAAGTACCAAAGATCGACAAAACGACCGTTATTAACTTAATTAATTACATAATGTTCATAACATTGTAATAAGTGATATAAAAAGGATAATGAAATTAAAAATTGTTCTTAATAAGGTATATATTAACTCTAGTTTATTATTTAGGAGGTTAAAGAACGGTTGAGTCAAGTCAGACACGAGGTAAGGGAATTTCTTAACCCAATTTCCAATCTCTGGGTTAATCTCCTACTTTCAAATTATGTCATGATATTATTATGTCCTATATTGTATGTGTACTTTCCTTATGTGTACATATAGTGAATACACATAATATATCTATTTCATTTTAAAAATTATCTTTTTAAGAACTCCGTCTCAATCTCCTTTCATTCAGGCATATTTTGTTTTATACACAAATTTCATTTATACGGTGTATAAACCCCTTTGACTTTTACGTTTATTCAAAAGGAATCTTTATTTACGAAGCGTTTCACTAAATGACAAAAAGGGAATGTTTTCTTTCAGTAAACATGCGGCGACAACGACTTCTCTACCGCCGTGACCATTATTTGAGTTTCGGCTTCCTCTACAAGCCATCATTTTTTTATTGAAAAATAAATACAAGGTTTTAATTTTCTTTTATTTTGGTATTGAAAATCGTTTTGAAAGCATTTTTATTATATCAATGTGTTTTATTGATATCTTGTGATTGAAATTTAGAAATGTTATGTTTCTTTTATGCATGTTTTATGTGATACGATTATGTTATGGTTTATGATATGTTTAAACCTATTCATATGAGGAATGTATTGGACTTAATAAGTGACGGGTGGAGCCTGCTATAGCTCCTCGATGCATCGGTAGGTCTCATGAGACAACTAGACATGGAATTGGCCAAGGCCCTTTCCCAATTTGATTTATGGTTTTGGCCGAGGCCTTAATCATTTTAGACGTCTTGGATGAGGCCTTGACAAAATGTTACAGAATGTCTGGCATTATACATTCCCTCATTATGAAAGTGGTTATTGATATTGCATGTGATTATTCGACTAGTAGAATATCCATGTGAGTAAGTATATGTCATTATTTAATTTTATTTTTTCCATATTATGCTGATGTTCAAGTTTAAAAAGGCTTTTGTTTTAGTTATACATTTCCTTAAATGTTAATGTTTATTTATGAAAGCTTCCGCAATATTGTTATCCTTACTGAGCATCTGAGCTCACCCCTTTCAATGTTTTAATATTTTCCAGGATGTGAAGAAGTATTTTATGAATGACCTGCAGGGATTGTCAGAAGAGGATATGAGTGTGGACTATGGAGACTTTGTTATTGTATTTTTTCACTTTATGATGTAATGTAACGTTTACGAATGTATCTAGTGTTTCCAAGGCTACTAAACTAATCGGTCTTTCGAGACTTGATCTTTTGTGATCATTCCAATGTTACGAAGTAATGCACCGACTCTGGGTAGCTGGGGTCGGGGCGTTACAGTTGGTATCAGAGGCAGTTTAGTACTAACCTTGGAATCTAGATTTATATAAACTCTGATTAGAGCACATAGCCCAAAGATAGACTTTGAGGATTAGTATAGAAGAACTTCCTAGATTTTTTTTATTGTAGAGATTTTTGAGTTTTCCGAGCAATACATCCCTGTCTGGATACCAGCAGGTAGAGGCGGCTCTGGCACAGATGTACCTAGGGGTAAAACCTAAAAACACCGCTTTGATCTAGACTCGAACGGGAACTGGTGCACGACAACGGGCCTTGCTGCACTCTTGGTTATGACACTCCCGGGGGATATGCTTAGGATAATTCCCATTTTCTTTACAAACCACTATGAACGGTTATGAGTATATAATTCCTCAAATAAAACCTTTTTATGATTATGGATTATATCCATAAATAGTTCAATTTATGTTAAGTATTTTACAAGTATGGAATTATGTATTTTGATTCATAAACTAATCTAGTTTATGCCATTGTTTAGAAATGGCGCCTAGTGGAAGGAATGGAAACCGTATCAATGCACGCACTCCGTGTAGGGATTTCCCTCCTGCTCAAGATAATTATTGTGGATCTGGAGATACAACTGGTGCTGATCAACTTATTAGCATATTGGGAAAACTCACTCAGGTTATGAATAATAACCTTACTCGTATGGATCACCCTGATCCACAACGTAAAGGATCAATGTTAGACCGCTTCATGAGGCAACAACCACCAACATTTAATGGGGGTACAAATCCGTTAGTAGCTGAGAAATGGATAAATTCCTTAGAGAAAATATTCCACGCCTTGAGGAGTAGCGAAAGGGAGAAGGTTATCATGGCAGTTTACCGCCTCACTGGAGATGCCGATCAGTGGTGGTTGCTGATTCAAAACACAAAGGAAGATGATGACGTATCGAATATGGAATGGAGGGAGTTCAAAGAGCTTTTCTTAGAAAAATACTTTTCTCGTGACCATCGAGCAGATATGGAAAGGCAATTTCTGAGTCTGAGGCAGAAGGAGGATGAGAATGTCGCAAAGTATGAGGCTAACTTTACAAGGTTAGCAAGGCATGCTGCTGATTATATACGTAACCCAAGGAGTAAGATTGATCGTTTCATTGATGGGTTAAAACCATTTCTCCGTCGAGAATTAGTCTCACAATCCTTCTCATCATACGAAGATATTGTCTCGTGTGCTATCAAGATAGAAAAGGAATTCTCTAAGTCTTATGACAACAAAGTAAAGCAAGAAAAGAAAAGAACGGTGGAACAAGAGATAGATAAAGGGAAAAAGGGAAAGAAGGATTTTCCATTATGTGATAATTGTGGGAAGAATCACCCTGGTACTTGCCTAAAAGGAATGGGAGTTTGTTATAAATGTGGAGAAAAGGGTCACCAGGCTCGTGATTGCAAGGGAAAGAAAGAGGCTATCAAAGTTGAATGCTACAATTGTAGAGAAATGGGTCATTATGGAAATGAATGTCCTAAGCGTCAGGGAAACTTACCTCAGAAAAGGCCAAGGGATCAAGGACAATCTTATGCTGTTACTACAGTTGAAGCAGAATAACTAATGTATTGGTGCTTTTGGACTCATTGATTATATTATGGTTATTAGAATAATGTGATATATATAAAAGGATTGTACTGCAGTACTTATTGATTTCAGTAAGGTTTTAATATGATGAAGGTAATTATATTTTTAGTATGTGACAATAAGAGAAACTTTACTTTGTTTGGGGAATCTGATAAATTGATTTTGGAATTAAGAGACCTTTTAGAGAAAGTCTGGACAGAGGTATTTTGGATAACTATAAAGGTTGGAGTGGATTAAGTTGATCTTTGGATAGTATTGTTTAAGGTTAAAAAATTTATGAAGATTATTTTTGAAATATAATGATACTATAGTTTTAGGAAAAGGAGAACCTGCAGGGTGGGGCATAACCCGTCTCGTCAGACAAAGCTGCAGGAATCGAACCCACAATCATAGTGCGACAAGACTTTATTTCTTACCACTAGCCTACAGGAAGTCCCTGGTTATTAAAAAATAATTTTACTAATCTAAATGGTATGTGTTAACATTTGGAACCTTATACAATTAGGATAAGTATAATATTTTTGAGTTCTATTATCTTTTTGAGTGAAAGATGAGTTGAAGGTTGAAACTCTAATTGTCAAGCATAAATATATATATACCTATCTCTTATTCAATGAATAAATTAATTCTTAAACTTTATTAAAGGGATATTAAAACAAAAAAAATGTGTTATCCTAATACCTTATGTCTTGGTGAACTGATGATATTCTAAATCAACATAGATTGAAGGCTTTGAGGCCCTCAATTTGATAGTTGATTGTGATTGATGACCTCAATCACTCCCTACAAATATTTACATTTTTCTTCCAATTATATGTCTCTAATTGCCACCAATGTTATCCTAATCAAGATCATAATTGGGTGGTGACATTTTCATTTCCCTTTCCCTCTTATTAAGGCTAAATTTTATTAATCTTATTTCCGATATGGGTTTTCCTCAAAGGTATTTTCCCTTTTAAACCTTTTATTTTCAAAGAAAAATTTCAAATTGCGAGGACGCAATTTATTGAAGGAAGGGAGAATGTAACACCCCGAGCTTCCACGATACGCTTCTCATTCAATAATGCAATAGCTTTCATTGTACGCAACTTCGAGTTCTAAAACACCGCGACTAATTAAAGTAGTCATTATGAATAGTAATAACCACTTTTTAAAATTATAGAAATTTTATATTTCAAAATGGACTTCATTTTTGTATTCGTAATATTGAAATTATCCAAAGTTGAATTTTTTGTAATTTTCTGAGAACTTCCAATTTTTTATGAATAGTGAAAATTACTTAAAAACAACTTTTTTAATCAAAATAATTTATAGAGATAAATTATACTATTTAGTGGTTTTAAAGTATAATTAGAATATATTTTTACCATTTTATCCAATTTTGGTCATTAGAATTAATTTAACATTGAAATTGGACATAAACAATTGCCAATCTTTTGATATAAATTATTTCTTAAAAACACGCTATTTGTTGTGACAGCAGGAATTAATTATAAAATTAATTAATGAAACTTATATGTTTGGAATTTTGTAAAATAGACATCATTTTTGAATTCGGAATATCAATTATAGCTTAGGGTAAAATTTTGGCATTGTTCTGAAAAACTTCAATTTTTGATGAATAGTGAAACCACTAAGTGGTAGTTAAATAACTGATTTTTTGTTTAAATAAAATATTACCACTTCTGTGATTTGATTTTCAAAAATCCAACATACATGGTCGTCATTAAGAAGTAAAATGTGGTTCAATGAGATTAAAATAGTTTTTGGTGAAAAGTAACTTTTAAGTTCTTAATCGCGATTAGAGGTAATTAGTGTAGTTTAACGTAAAAATAATGTTTTAATAATATGATATGAGCTTGAAACATGTCCTAACCTCATTGTATGTGCCATGGCCGACCAAGACAATCCATGGGTCAACTTGGGGACCCATGGAGCCACTTTAGTTGGAAAATGACATAAATACCTTTTATTTAATGTTAAATTAAAAAAAATGACACAAACATGAAATGTTTTACTAAAACAATTTTTACATAGGGTTATTCAAGTCATATTTTTGACTATAAATAGTCAATGGAAATCTAAAAAAATTTCCTACATCATAGTAATTTTTTTTATAATTTTTATACATTATATAAATTAAATTATTTATGACATCATTATGATGCAGCGATGACCTCATTATTTAACGATTTTCATAAAATAAAAGGACAATGTACAATTCAAGGATTACACTTGTCCAAAGACTATTGGATGGGTAGATTTCGAACCCTTATCACCTTAGCCACTAATTATATAAGTGTGGGACCCTTAGAATCTGAAAAGCATTGTATAATAATGTAAACTTCCCTTACTTTCCAAGAGTGCCCCTCCTCTCCTCTTATAAAAGGCCCCCAACTCTACCACCTCATTCACACTTTCAAGCCATTTGGCTCAGCCAACATCTGCCAAAATACCCTCCCAACTTCCCTCCCTTACTCCTAGAAGCCTCACTTTGGGCAGAATGCTTCCCAAGGAAGCCTTTGGCTCAAATCAAAAAGAGTTACCCGATTTTTAGGTAATGTCTTCTCTAATGTTGTTTTGTTTTATTTAGCTTCTCCAACCCCTTAAAATCTTTTTATTCATTTATTTTGTAACAAAACCAGTATCCTAAATATACTAGGATGTTCTTATAAGAATTATTAGAGCTACACTTACACACACCTACATCTAATGGTTAAAGAACATACTGTTTCTGTGGATGGTGAATTTCTGCCTCACAAAACGATGATTGTTCAACACTCATATAACACCTTCAAAGGTGGCCATTAAGATGTCACTATATTTATATATGATATATAATATGTTTATGTTTTACTTATGCTTCTGTATTTCTAATTTATGGCAATCTTTATGATTTCCATTATGAGTAAACGCGATAATTTCATTTTAGGAAGTGTGGACTACCGCCCCCTCAAAGTGATTTGAATCGTTAATGCCATATGTGGGATGTATAAAGGATGGAGTAAATGGTATTATACACTATATTATACTGTAATTATATTATACATTTATATCATTATGATTTCATTCCATTAAATATGAAATAGAAATTAAAGTAGCGTCCATGCGTACGTACGGCTTACCGTCTCCATGAACGGTGCATTCCATTTCTTACCTCTAAATGTTACGTAATATTATAAATGAATGTATATACTGTATATATATGATATATATGATATCTAAATCATGAATATAATTCTGTAGATAATGGATATTCTACCACATAAACAACTTGTAATTATAAGAAGTTTATTGTTGACTCAAGTACCAAAGATCGACAAAACGACCGTTATTAACTTAAATAATTACATAATGTTCATAACATTGTAATAAGTGATATAAAAAGGATAATGAAATTAAAAATGGTTCTTAATAAGGTATATATTAACTCTAGTTTATTATTCAGGAGGTTAAAGAACGGTTTAGTCAAGTCAGACACGAGGTAAGGGAATTTCTTAACCCAATTTCCAATCTCTGGGTTAATCTCCTACTTTCAAATTATGTCAGGATATTATTATGTCCTATATTGTATTTGTACTTTCTTTATGTTTACATATAGTGAATACACATAATATATCTATTTCATTTTAAAAATGATCTTTTTAAGGACTTCGTCTCAATCTCCTTTCATTCAGGCATATTTTGTTTTATACACAAAGTTCATTTATACGGTGTATAAACCCCTTTGACTTTTACGTTTATCCAAAAGGAATCTTTTTTTACGAAGCGTTTTACTAAACGAAAAAAAGGGAATGTTTTCTTTCCGTACACATGCGGCGAAAATGACTTCTCCGCCGCCGTGACCATTATTTGAGTTTCGGCTTCCTCTTCAAGCCATCATTTTTTTTAATGAAAAATAAAAACAAGAAAATATAAGTGAAAATGAAATGAAACGATTGAAACTGACAAAAAATATATACACTGATAGAATTAAAAACAGACACTTAAGATTTAATTTAAAAGGGATTAAGGGAATGGAATAAAGTAGAAATTAAAATAACACAATAATATAATAATAGTTATAAATAATATTATTATAATTAATATAATAATAGGAATATATTATTTATAGTAAACATGAAATTATAATAGAATAATTATGAGACTATAATAAAGTGAATAAGAAACAATGAAGAAATAATAGACTTTGAGGAATTTATCTAGTTATATTAAGGGTGTATTAGATCCTAATTCACTAGATAAAGAGGTTAACAAGACAAATATTCATTCTTCATTTATTAAAAATAGTATCCCTTTGTATGGAAGTGGAGAAACACTTTTATAGGAAAGAGGGGTTATTATTTTCCACCTAAATCAATCATTTGAAATTTTAAAAAAATTGACCCATAAGATCAACTAATATTGTAAATTTATTATATATAATGTTGATTATACACATAATAATATTCCAAAAACAAACATTCAGGTATATTAAACACAAGTATAAAATTTTATGGCTGAAATAACAATATCAACTTTACATTAAAGAATATGGAATCCAACCTTTTTATATCATATCATTTTAATACATTTTACAAACAGAATATCTTAAAGGATTAATGTCTTGGAAATAAGGTACATAAAACATGAAAACATAAACCATTCTATTAATCCACTTGAAAGGATTATTTAAATGTTCATCCTAAGTATAATTACTACATCCCATAACCTAAGGACATACATCAATGGAAAGTGTGAGCTTGAGGCCTAGTAAGGAAAAATTGAGAAAAGAGTTTATAAGTGAGATTGAGTGAATACTATAAGAACATGAGGTATTATCATTAAGTCCCAAGAAAAAGGAATATCATGAAAATAAAAACGTGAATAATATCTTGAAAATGTGGCTATAACATTTAATTTATATATTCATAATCATATCTCTAAGGTATATCCCCAATGCGTCATAAACATTACCTTGGTTATTCACCAAGGTATCATAAGACAAGTCATCTCAAGAGATTAATTTAATTACCTAATTCATTAGATAAAAATCAAGGCACACCCTTAATATGTCATTATTTTCATGTTATCCGAATAGATCTTAATAAATAAATTCATAAATAACCCAAAGATAATAAAATAAATGGGGTTCATATCCAAATCATGGCATTTTAATAAAGTGCTTAAAAACATGATCATTATGTCATTTATAACCCACTAAATGGGAATGAGGGTTTTATGAAAGTAAATTCTAGAATAAAATAAATTATTTTTATGTATTCATTTAATACCCCTAAAAATGAAAATGGTTTTTGGTATTCACATAAAGATAATAAAATAATATCGTGATAAAAATAAAGAGTTTTTGAGACAAAGATTCTACAACATAATGGGTATGGAACAAAAATTTATAAAACATTAAATATAGAGGGTACATATAAAATCCATTAATAAATGACTCTTAATAATGTATAGATAAGTAATAAAATGTAAATAAGAACATTGTGTGTGTATTTGAAATATATACCACATAAAAGAGAACTTGAAAGGAAAAGATAATTTGGGAATTCCCTTTCTCTGAAGTGTAACTTCTAAAACAATATGATCGGGACCTTGAGGGATTGATGATACCTTGGGAGGACTTATTGTGAGGTAAAAATAACATATCTTAGAGTATAGAGAATGGGGAATGAAATATATTGGAGGAATGGGTGGGTATATATTGTAAAATAGAGGGAGTTTTTTTATTAATTTCCAAGGACACCTCATCAATAATATTTGAAAAATCATGGTATTTCCCATGGTATTGGCCATGGTTTTGGCCACTTAGGAAACATAATATAATATTTTAATCAATATGAGTCTTCCATAATTTTAAATGACAAGTTACATCATTATTATTTCATAAAACACACAGAAAACTCAGAAATTATATTTTTACTATTCAACGAAAAACAAATCATTTTTCAAAAATATCATAAATTTTATCTAACCTAATATAGATGTTATGAATTCAAAAATAAACTCCATTTTCTGAACATAAATAAATTATTATATGAAATTTAATATTCAGGTAAAATCACTATATATTTTAAAAATATTAATACTTAACTATTAATTTTTAAACCAGTTATTTACTTATACAATTAAATCACATTAGAATTCAAGTTGCCTAAATTATATTTATACATCCTTAAAAGATGTTAAAATTCCATTGGTCATATACAATTCATAAGGGCAACATTTCTATTCATAAGTTACTATTCCAAAATATTAATTTGATCTTATCAGACTCTAAATTTCTTACTAATCCCAGCCGTGTATGTCCATTTTTTTTAAACTAATTTCACAAAATCAATTATTTGATTTATAAACATATTTTAAAATACTAGTTCTTCAATATTAATCAATAATATGGAACCTCTTAGAAAAATACTAACAATTTATCATCCATTAATTTTGACATATGAAATTTAAAAATGATGGTTATTTTACCATAATAATAATTTTATTTAAAAAAATGGATCACAAAAATTAACTAAGGACTCATTACATAACACCTTATAACACCCACATATGACATACGAGTAAGGTGTGCAATGGTGATAGAATCATGGGGCGGCTTAGAAAACATTTATAGAGTGGTGATTTTAATCCACTTGAACTTCACTTATAGGTGATTTCGTTCAAGTTTAACATGTTGAAGCTTAGCATGGGCTTAGTTCAGAGAAAAGCCCAGTGATGCTACCTCCTTCCCCAGATCTGACAAATGGGCTTCATATGGCCTGCATATACTGGATGTGGCGATCCACTCTTATTTATTCATTAATTATCCATTATCATTTTTATTTATAAAAAATAATTATATTGTATTTTTTTTATTTTCAATGGTAATATTAACCAATGATCCTATAATGTTCAAAACCCGATGGTCACATTTAATTTATAATTATATATTGTCATTGATTATTACCTAATAAGACAATCATTTTTAGGAAATATTTTAATATTCAAAAGTTTGGGTCGTTGCATTCTTCCTCCCTTAAGAAATTTCAACCTCAGAATTTCAACTTGAACCCTATGAAGAGAAAAGATGTGGGTACTTACACCTCATAGTATCTCTAGTTTCCCACATGGCTTCAAAATATTTTTTATTCCTCAACAACACTTTAACAAGGTGCATATTATTGTGGTATAGAAGCTTGCCTCTATGATTCAATATCTCTAACAGCTGCTTCTCATAAGAGATGTCGTCTTCTAGTTGTACCACCTTCAGATTCAGTACCTGTGATGGGTCAGATATGAACTTACTAAAGAGAGATATGTGGAAAACATCAAGAACATGTTCTATATTTTTAGGAAGTTCAAGATTATAGGCCACTAATCCTATGGGTTCATGGATTGTATAGGTCCAATTTACCTAGTTCGGAGCTTCCTTTTCTTCCAAAACCTCATGACCCTCTTTGAAGGTGAAATTCAATGAAGTAATTTGTCACAAATCTAAAAATCCAAGGGCCTTTGATGGTTGTTATCAAAACTCTTCAGTTTACTTAAGTTAGGATTTATTTGTTGTTTGATGGAATGAATCATTTCAATTAACTCTTGTAAAAGATCATGACCAGGAATACTTCTCTCACTTTCATCATCCAAACAAGTAGGAGTTCTAAATAACATTCCATATAGTGCTTCATAGGGTTCCATTTGAATTTTTGAATGGAAGATGTTATTGTAATAGAACTCAACTAATGGGATACGTGGATCCCATGAACCTTTAAATTCCATTGATCAAGTTCTCATCTTGTCCTTATGTTTCTGAATAGTACATTTAGATTGGCCATAAATTTGGTGATGATATGGAATATTTAAATTCTATTATATACCTAGATGATGTTGAAGTATTCTCCATATTTTTGATGTGAACCTAGGTTCACAATCAGATACAATGGAGAGTGGTACCCCAAAAATCATTATAAATTTACTAACATAAATCATAGTATGTTGATCAAAAGATAAATCTTCTCAAATAACGATGAAATGGGATGTCTTGTGGAGATGGTATACTATAACCCATATCAGATTATTTACATTGGTTGTTTTTTGGGAGGAAAGTGAGAATTTCCATAGTGTTATTGTACCACTTCCATTCTGGTATGGGTAGTGGTTTTAATACCCCTTTAAAAAGCTGTACCACTACATTCACATGCTGAAACACCAGTAACTTTTAGTGCAGTTGAAAATATCCATTTTCATGGTATCCCACCAATAATGATCAGCAAGGTCCCTATAAAGTTTCATGCTTCAAGGATTTTTAGAGAATGTTGAGCTACGAGCATCATCCAACAGATCCATTATTTTTGAAATAGATGGAAAACATAGCCTTGAACAAAATTTTAGTACACCTTATTTATCATGTTTTAAAATAGTAATGTAATGCCCCGACCCCAGTTACCCAGAGTCGGTGCATTATTACGTAACATTGGCATGATAAAAAAAGATCAAGTCTCGAAAGACCGATTAGTTTAGTAGCCTTGGAAAAACTAGATACATTCATAAATGTTACATTACATCATAAAGTGAAAAACTACAATAACATAGTCTCCATAGTCCACACTCATATCCCCTTCAGACTATCTATGCAGGTCAGTCTTAAAATATATCTTCACATCCTGGGAAAACTAAAACATAAAAAGGGGTGAGCTCAGATGCTCAGTAAGGATAACAATATAGCAGAAACTTTCATAAATAAACAAAAACAGTTATGGAAATTTATAAATAAAATAAAAGCCTTTTAAACATGAACTTCAGAATAATATGGAAAAAACAAAATGAAATAATTCCATTTACTTATTCACATGGATATTCTACTAGTTGAATAATCACATGTAATATCAATAACCACTTTTATAATGATGGAATGCATAATTCCAGACTATCATAACCACGTAGCCAAGGCCTCGTGCCTAGACCACAAATAAGATTTTGTCAAGGCCTCATGCCAAGATACTAGTTTGTCTCATGAGACCTACCGATGCATCGAGGAGCTATAGCAGGCTCCACCCATCACTTACTAAGTCCAATGCATTCCTTATGAAAAGGTTTAAACATATCATAAACCATAACATAATCGTATCACATAAAACATGCATAAAGGAAACATAAAATTTCCAAATTTCAATCACAATATATCAATACAACACATTGATATAATAAAACCATTTTCAATACCAAAATAAAAGAAATGTAAAACATGGTATTTATTTTTTTCATTAAAAAACGTTATGTCTTGTAGAGGAAGCCAAAACTCAAATAATGGTCACGGCGGCGCATAATTCGTTGTCGCCGCGTACGTAAGAAAAAACATTTCTTTTGTCATTTAGTAAAAATGCTTCATATAAAAAGACCCATTTTGAATAAAAGTAAAATTCAAATGGTTTTATTCACTGCAAAAAATAAAGTTGTGTATAAAATAAAATATGCCTCAATAAAGGGAGATTGAGACAAAGTCCCTTACCTCGTGTTCGACTTGACACGATCGTTCTTTAATCTCCTGAATAATAAACTACAGGGAATTTATATTTTCACAATTACCTTTTTCAAGTTCATTATCCCTTTTACACCGCTTATTACCATGTTATGAACATTATTTAATCATTTAATTTAATAACGGTCGTTTAGTCGATCCTTGGTACTTGAGTCAAAAATAAACTTCTTATAATTACTAGTTGTTTATGTGGTAAAGTATACATTATCTCTAGAGTTATATTAATGATCTTGGTATCATATATATCATATATATTTAGTATATACATGACCTTATAATATTACATAACATTTATAGGTAAGAAATGAAATGCACCGTTCATGGAGACGGTAAGCCGTACGTACGCATGAATGCTACTTTCATTTTATTTCATATATAATAGAATGAAATCATAATGATAAAAAGGTATATTATAATTCTAGTATAATATCATATATAATATCACTAAATCCATCCTTTATATGTCCAACATATGGCATTAACAATTCAAATCACTTTGAAGGGGCGATAGTCCGCACTTCCTAAAATGAAATTATCGTGTTTACCCATAATTGAAATTATAAAGGTATACCATAAATGAAAAATACAGAAGAATAAGGAAAATATAAAGATAATATATATCATATATAAATATAGTTACATATTAATGGCTACCATGAGAGGTGTTAAAAGAAGATTGAACAATCATCGTTTAATGAGGCAGTAATTCGCCACCCAGAGAAACAGTATGTCCCTTAACCATTAGACAGAGGTGTGTGTAAGTGTAAATCAAATATATCTCATAAAAACATCATAGTATATTTAATATACTAGTTTTGTAACAAAATAATGGAATAAAAAGGGTTCATGGGGGTTGGAGAAGCAAAATAAAACAAAAGAACATAAGAGAATACATTACTTTAAAATCGGGTAACTCTTTTTGATTTGAGTCAAAGGCTTCCTTGGGAAGACTTCTGCCCAAAGTGAGGCTTCTAGGATTAATATAGGGGAGTTGAGAGGGTATTTTGGCAGAGGGTGGCCGAGCTAAATGCTTTTGAGAGTGTGAATAATGTGGTATAGGTGGGGGCCTTTTATTAGAGGAGAGGAGGGGCACTCTTAGAAAGTCATGAAATGTTACATTATTATGAAATGATGTTCGGGTTTTAAAGGTCCCAAAATGAAATATTTCAAGTATAAGGTGATAAGGGTTCGAAATAAACCCATACAATAGGCTTTAGAAAAGTATAAGTATTATATTTTACCATATCCTTTCATTTTATTTAAATCGTTCATTAATAAGTTTATCGTTGCATCATCATGGTGTCATAAATAAATTTATTTATTTAATTCCTAAAAATTATAAAAAAATTACCATGATATGGGAAATAATTTTTTCTTTACAATGAATATTTATAGTAAAAAATATGACTTGTATAACCCCTTCTAAAAATTGTTTTAGTAAAACAATACATGTTTGTGGCATTTTTATTTTTACTTTAAATAAAAGGTATTAATGTCATTATCTTACACAAGTGGATCCATGGGGTCCCGAAAATAGTCCCTTGGTTGGTCTTGGTCGACCATGACTCATCCAATAATAGTAGTACATGTGTCAATATATTTTTATATTCTTATAATATCATTTTCACCTTAAATTATCCTAATTACCTCTAATCGCGGTTAATAAAACTCAAAAGTTACTATTCACCAAAAATTATTTTCATCCTATTGAACCAAATTTTACTTAATAATGACAACCATGTATGTCGGATTTTTGAAATTAAATTCACAGAAGTGGAACAGTTTCATTTAAATGAAAAATCAGTTTTTTAACTGCCACTTAGTGGTTTCACTATTCATAAAAAATTGAAGTTTTCCAGTACAATACCAAAAATTCAACATAGGATAATTTTGATATTCCAAATCAAAAAATGAAGTCCATTTTGAAAGATAAAATTTATATTATTTCAAAAAGTGGGCATTACTATTCATAACAGCTACTTTGATTGGTTGTAGTGTATTAGAATCTCGAACTTGCGTACATTGCAAGTTATTGCATTATTGAAAGAGAAACGTATCATGGAAGAATGAGGTGTTACATTATCCCCTCCTTCAATAAATTGCGTCCTCACAATTTGAAAATGTTCTTTGAAAATAAAAGAATGAAAATAGAAAATACCTTTGTGGAAAACCCATATTGGGAATTTGGGTTAATAAAATTTCGTCTTAATAAGAGGGAAATGGAAATGAGAAAGTCACCACCCAATTAGGGTTTCGAATAGTAGAACATTGGTGGAAATTATAGACACATAATTAGTGGGAAAACTTAAATATTTATAGGGATTTATTGAGGTCACCAATATCAAACAAGTATAAAATTGAGGGCCTCAAAGCCATCAATCTATGATGAAAATATCATCAGTTCAACAAAATAGAAGGTATTAGTATTACACATTTTTGTTTTGATATCCCATCCCTAAAGTTTAAGAATTAATGTATTTATAGAATATGAGAGAGGTATATATATATATACTTGACAATTAGAGTCTCAACCTTCAACTAATTTCTACCACAAACTCATCTTTCACTGAAAATGATAATAGAACTCAAAAATATTATATTTATCTTAATCTTACAAGGTTCCAAATATTAACACATTCCATTTAGATTAGGAAAACTATTTTGTAATAACAAGGGACTTCCTATAGGCTAGTGTTAGGTAATAAAGGCCTGTCACACTATGGTTGTGGGTTCGATTCCTGCAGCTTTTTCTGACGTGACAGGTCATCCCCCAACCTGCAGGTTGTCCTTTTCCAAAAACTATAGTATTATAATATTCCAAAAATAATCTACAGAAATGTTTTAACCTTAAACAATACTTTACAAATTTCAACATAATCCATTCTAACCTTTATATTTATCCAAAATTCCCTTATCCAGACTCTCTCTAAAAGGTCTCTAAATTCCAAAATCAATTGTATCATCAGATTCCACAAAAAAATTATAGTTTCTCTTATTGTCACATACTAAAAATATGATTACATTCATCATATTGAAACCTTAATGAAAAAAACAAGTACTGAAGTACAATACTTATATATATCACATTATTCTTACAACCATAATATATTTCTTGTGTCCAAAAACCCAAATACTATAATTATTCAACTTCATCTGTAGTAAAAACATAAGCATGGGATTGCTCCCATGGCCTTTTCTAAGGTACATTTCCTTGGCGCTTAGGGAATTAATTTGCATAATGACCCATTTCTCTACAATTATAGTATTCAACATTGATAGCCTCTTTCTTTCCCTTGCAATCAAGAGCTTGGTGACCTTTCTCTACACATTTATAACAAAATCCCATTCTTTTTAGGTAAGTACCAGGGTGATTCTTCCCAAAATTATCTCGTAATGGAAAATCCTTCTTTCCATTTTTCTCTTTATCTGTCTCTTGTTCCACTATTCTATTCTTCTCTTGCTTTAATTTATTGTCATAAGACTTAGAAAATTCATTTTCTGTCTTGATAGCACACGAGACTACATCTTCATACAATGATATGGACTGTGACACTAAAGCTCAACGGATAAATGGTTTTAACCCATAAAATAAATGAAAAATCATACTTATTGGGTTATGTATATAATCTGCAGCATGCCTTGATAACCTTGTAATGATAGACTCATACTTTGCAACATTCTCATCCTCCTTTTGCCTCAGACTCAGAAATTTTTTTTCCTTATCTGCTCGATGGTCATGAGAAAAGTATTTTTCTAAGAAAATCTCTTTAAAATCTCTCCATTCCATATTTTACACTTCTTCATCTTCCATTGTATTTTGAATCAATGACCACCATTGATCAACATATCCAGTGAGGTGGTAAACGTCCATGAAAACTTTTTCCCTTTCGCTACTCACTAAACCCTAAAATATTTTCACTAGGGAATTTATAAATTGCTCAGATAATAAGGGATTGGTACTCCCATTTAATGTTGGTGGTTGTTACCTCATTAAACGATCTAACATTGATCCTCCATGTTGAGGATCAGGGTTCTCCATACGAGTAAGGTTATTATTCATAACCTGAGTGAGTTGTCCCAGTATGGTGATATGATTATCAGCACCTGTTGTATCACCAACTCCATTATAATTATCTTAAGAAGGAGGGAAATACCTACATGGATTTCGTGCATTTATACGGTTTCCATTCCTTCCACAAGGCACTGTTTCTAAACAATGGCATAAACTAGATCTGTTTATGAATAAAAATACATAATTACATACTTGTAAAACACTTAACATAAACTGAACTATTTATGAATATAATACATAATCATAAAAAAGAAATGTTTTCTTTGAGGAGGTATATTCTCATAAACCCTTCATAATGGTTTGTAAAGAAATCTTGAATTATCCTAAGCATATCCCTCGGGAGTGCCATAACCAAGAGTGCAGCAAGGCCCATTGTCGGGAACCTGTTCTAATTCGAGTCTATCTAAAAGCGGTGTTTTTGGGTTTTACCCCTAGGTACATCTGTTCCAGAGCCGCCTCTATCTGCTCGTATCAAGACAGAGATGTATTGATCGAAAAACTCAAAAAATATCTACAATACCAAAATTCTAGGAAGTTCTTCTATAATAATCCTCAAAGTCTATCTTAGGGCTATGTGCTCTAATCATAGATTATCTAAATCTATCTTCCAAGGTTAGTACTAAACTTCCTCTGATACCAACTGTAACACCCCGAACCCAGTTACCCAGAGTTGGTGCATTATTATGTAACATTGGAATGATCACAAAAGATCAAGTCTCGAAAGACCGATTATATTAGTAGCCTTGGAAATGCTAGATACATTCATAAATGTTACATTACACCATAAAGTGAAAAACTAAAATAACATAGTCTCCATAGTCCACACTCATATCCCATTCAGACTATCCCTGCAGGTCAGTCATAAAATATTTCTTCACATACTGGGAAAAATAAAACATAGAAAGGGATGAGCTCAGATGCTTAGTAAGGATAACAATATATCAGAAACATTAATATATAAACAAAAACATTTAAGGCAATGTATAACTAAAAAAACCCTTTAAACTTGAACTTCAGCATGATATGGAAAAAATAAAATGAAATAATTTCATTTACTTATTCACATGGATATTCTACTAGTCGAATAATCACATGCAATATCAATAACCACTTTCATAAGGATGGAATCCATAATTCCAGACTATCATAACCACATAGCCAAGGCCTTTTTCCAAGACTACAAATAAGATTTTGTTACGACCTCATGCCAAGACACTAGTTTGTCTCACGAGGCCTACTGATGCATCAAGGAGCTATATTGGGCTCCACCTGTCACTTACTAAGTCCATTGCATACCTATTGAAAAGGTTTAAACATATCATAAACCATAACATAATTGTATCACATAAAACATTTAAAAGGAAAAATAACATTTCGACATTTCAATCACAAGATATCAATACAACACATTGATATAATAAAACCAGTTTCAATACGAAAATAAAAGAAAAGTAAAACATGGTATTTATTTATTTTTCTCATTAAAAAAAGTTATGGCGTGTAGAGAAAGCCGAAACTCAAATAATGGTCACGGCGGTGCAGAAGTCATTGTCGTCGCATACATAGGACAAAACATTCCTTTTTTCATTTAGTAAAAACACTTCGTATAAAAATATTCCTTTTGAATAAAATTAAAATTCAAACGGGTTTATACACCGCATAAAAGAAAGTTGTGTGTAAAATAAAATAATCCTCAATGAAAGAAGATTGAGACGAATTCCCTTACCTCCTGTCTAACATGACTCGATCGTTGTTTAATCTCCTGAATAATAAACTATAGTTAATTTATATTTTCTGAAGAACCTTTTTCAATTTCAATATTCCTTTTACATTACTTATTACCATGTTTTGAACATTATTTAATCATTTAATTTAATAACGGTCGTTTTTTCGATCCTTGGTACTTGAGTCAAAAATAAACTTCTTATAATTACAAGTTGTTTATGTGGTAAATTATCCATTATATATATAATTATATTAATTTAATTGGTATCATATATATAATATATATCATGTATATACAAGCATGAATAATATTACATAACATTTAGAGGTAAGAAATGAAATGCACCGTTCATTGAGACAGTAAGCCGTACGTACGCATGAACACTAATTTCATTTCTATTTCTTATTTAATGGAATGAAATCATAATTATATAAAGTTATATTATAATTATAGTATAATATCATATATAATATCATTAACTCCATCATTTATACACCCCACATATGGAATTAATGATTCAAATCACTTTGAGGGGGTGGTATTCTGCACTTCCTAAAATGAAATTATCGCGTTTACCCATATTGGAAATCATAAAGGTATTCCATAAATGAAAAATACAAAAGCATAAAGAAAACATAAACATAATATATTTCATATATAAATATAGTGACATATTAATGGACACCATAAGAGGTGTTAAAAGAATATTGAACAATCATCATTTCATGAGGTAGTATTTTTCCACCCACAGAATCAGTATGTTCTTTAACCATTGTACGGAGGTGTGTGTAAATTTAAATCAAATATTTCTAATAAAAACATCCTACTATATTTAATATACTTATTATTTTACCAAATAATTGAATAAAAAGTGTTTAAGGTGTTGGAGAAGCAAAATAAAACAAAAGAATATAAGAGAAGACATTACCTTAAAATCAGGTAACTCTTTTTGATTTGAGCCAAAGGCTTCTTTGGGAAGACTTATTCCCAAAGTGAGGCTTCTATTAGTAATATAGGGGAGTTTATAGGGCATTTGGGTTGATGTTTGCCGAGCCAAATGGCTTTGAGGGTGTGAATAAGGTGGTAGATGTGGGGGCCTTTTATAAGAGGGGAGGAGGGGTAATCTTGGAAAGTCATGAAATGTTACATTATTATGAACTTATTTTCGGATTTTAAAGGTCCCAAAATGATATATTTAGAGTATAATGTGATAAGGGTTCTAAATCCACCCATAAAATAGTCATTATGCAAATTTAAATCTTATATTTTACCTCATCTTTTCATTTTATTTTAATCATTCATTAATGAGGTTATCGCTACATCATCATGGTGTCATAAATAAATTTATATATTTAATGCCTAAAAGTTATAAAACAATTACCATGATGTATGAAATCGTTTTATCTTTCCAATGAATATTTATAGTAAAAAATATGATTTGTATAACCCATTCTAAAAATTGTTTTAGTAAAACAATACATGGTTGTGGCATTTTTATTTTTACTTTAAATAAAAGATATTAATGTCATTATCTTACACAAGTTGCTCCATGGCGTCCCAAAAATCGTCCCATAGTTTTTATTGGTCGTCCATTACTCAAAAAATAAGAGTATGACATGTGTAAATATATTTTTATATTCTTACAATACCATTTTTACCTTAAATTACCCTAATTACCTCTAATCGCGGTTAATAAAACTCAAAAGTTACTATTTACCAAAAATTATTTTCATCCCATTAAACAAAATTTTACATAATAATGACAACCATTTATTTCATATTTTTGAAATTAAATTCATAGAAGTAGAAAAGTTTCATTTAAATAAAAAATTAGTTTTTTAACTACTACTTAGTGGTTTCAATATCTATCAAAAATTGATGTTTTTCAGAACAATACCAAAAATTCACCCTAAGATATAATTGATATTCCGAATTAAAAAATGATTTCTATTTTAAAAAATTTAAAACATATAATTTTAATTAATTAATTTTATAATTAATTCCCGTTGTCAAAGAAGATAGCGTTTTTTAAGAAACAATATCAATAAAAAGATTGGCAATTGTTTGTGTCCAATTTCAAAGTGAAATTAATTCTAATGACCACCATTGGATAAAATGGTAAAATTATATTCTAATTATAATTTAGAACCACTCAATAGTATAATTTATCACTATAAAATTTTTTATTAAAAGAGTTGTTTTTAAGTATTTTCGCTATTCATCGAAAATTGGAAGTTCTCAGAAAAATACCAAAAATTCAACATTGGCTAATTTAGATATTCCAAATTCAAAAATGAAGTCCATTTTGAAATTTAAAATTTATATAATTTCAAAATGCGGGTATTAATATTCATAACGGCTACTTTGATTGGTTACGGTGTGTTAGAATATCGAACTTGCAAACAATGCAAGCTATTGCATTATTAAAAGAGAAGCATATCATGGACGCTTGGGGTGTTACAAGTACACTTCCCATCCATCATAGCCTCAAACAACTTCTGTAATAAAGGATCTTTTTTATGAGATTTCTTGATCTTCTCTAGTAATTATGGTTGAGAAATCATTTGGGATAGGGTTGATGATGTCCCCCATAAACAATTCCCATGTCAAGATTTACTAGGAATTTGATCAAGGTATCTTCTTGAGTACTCATAATTTCCTGAACAAAATGGTATTCCCTACTTAATGCATCAGTGACTTTGATTTCTCTACCAATGTGACAATTAATTGAACAATCATAGACTTTAAGACGTTCTATTCTTCTCCATTATCTAATGAATAATTCCTTTTTTTGTGAAAATATACTTCAATATTTTATATTCTATGTATACACACACTTATCCCCATAAAAAGAGTCCTTCCATATGTTCATTGAAAAATCAACAGTATCCAGCTCATGATCATGCATCAGATAGTTCTACTCATGATGCTTCAACTAGAGAGATGCATAAGCAATGACTTTTTCATTTTTCATGAGGACACACCCTAGCCCTTTTAGATATGCATCAGTAAAAATACTTATTCTTTATCTGATTTAAGGTAGAGTTAACATGGTTTTGGTAATGAATCTCATATTCAGATCTTAGAAACATTCCTAGCACTCCTTTTTTCAGATGAACTTGACCCCTTTTTGAGTTAACTTGGTGAGTGGATTGGGAATTCCAGAATTGTTTTTAACAAAACATGTATATTATCCTACTAAAAAAGGAAACATAGAATCTCATTTACTATTATAGGATGAGGCCACCCCTATATAACATTGTCTTTATAGTTTCAACAAACATTCCTTCATTGGATGCAATTTACCCAATGAAATCAACTTGTAGTGATAAAAAAAATCACATTTTCTGAACATTCCCAAAATCCTCTCCTTCCATTGAGTTTTCAAATAAACCCTTAAGTGATCCTCATGCCCCTTTAAACATTTGTAATGTATAAAAATATTATCAATAAAAACTACCACAATGTTAACAAGGTAGTCCCTAAAGACTATATTCATCAAATCCATAAAAATAACAGGATATATCAGTCAAGACGAAGGGCATAAAAACTCATAATGCCCATATCTTGGGCAGAAGGTGATTTTTGGAATATCTTATTTCTTCCCCATCAATTGATGATAAATAGATCTAAGATGAATCTTTTAGAATAATTGAGCCCCATGAAGTAGGTAAAATAAGTCCTCAATTTTTGGAAGATGGTATTTTTTTCATCACTATGATCCCATTCATTTCGTTATAATTAATGCATAGCTGCTTTGATCCATCCTTATTCTTCAAAAAAACAACATGTTCTCCCCAAGGAGACACACTCAGTCAGATTAAAACCTTCTCCAAAAGATATTGGAGTGGTTTCTTTAATTCCCCCAGCTCCATATTCTTCATTCTGTAGGGGTTTTTTGATATCAGATGAGATTTAGGTATGTGTTCAATGGATAACTATACCTCTCGTTCCAAGGGAGGTTCAGGTAACTCCTTAGAAAATACATCAATGTATTCCTGAATGATGGGGAGATTTTCTATACTTATACTCTAATTTCCTTCTTCATCTTCACCGATACACTCCATAACAAAATCTATAGGAGGTGATTATATACAAATATCTCGTCGAGATATCTCTCCTAGGAAGATAAATGTAGATCTTCCATTCAAGACTATTGGGATTTGAATACTTCTACATTTTATCATAGAATTATACTTTGAGATCCATTCAATACATAGTATAATGTTGAATCCCATCATTGGAATGACTACTAGATTTGTGATAATATTGAGATCACTATAGTAAATACTAGATTTTCTAAACCCTAATGATTCTTGGATAATACCACCAGGTGTCTTGAATGGTAACTCTACTTTTATCAATTCATGGATTGATTCAATATTCATTGAAAACATGGAGGAAATAAATGAATGTGTAGAATGATAATCAAACAAATTAAATTCTATATTTGAGATAACAATAAGAGTACCTTCCAATACATCGTTTGTATCTTCCACTTCAGTAGTCTGGATAGAAAAATAAAGACCATTCCCCCTTATACTACGCAGAAGATGATGGGTATTCCCCTCCACTTTCCTCAGATTTGGATAGTGATTGGAAAAGAAACCTATCTTTCCAAAAATAAATAATTGGACATTAGGTCAGGTCTTCACCATCATCCCTTTGTTGTTAGTGTCGGGAATTTGAGGATTCGCCACACTATAAAAATTCCGAGCAATATGGCCTTCTCTTCCATACTTGTAACAGTTCCTGCTCCCGAGTTGGTAGTTCCCGGAATTCTTCTCCTCACATTTATTACACATGGGATGTTGCACTTCATTTCTAAATATTCCATGATAAAAGATCCTCCTCAATCATGGATCCATTTATCTCATATTTTCATTGGATTTATGTGACAATTCTGTCTCTTCAAACTCTAGTTCAATGTTCTTAGCACTTTTCACAATCTTCTCATAACTATCATAGTCTTGGTGGGATAAATCCATTAGAAGATGCGATATTTGTCCCCCAGAGAATTTATCAACCTTACCATTATGATACATGAAAAATATAGAGGTTTAATGAGAATTTCTTGTGAAGTTCATCTCATAGCTTCCCATGGATTCATTCTCCTTATATTTCATCTCAGGAATTTATTTCTCCATTTTTGTTATCATCGAATGAGGGAAATACTTATTACAGAATATTATCCTGAAATATTAGCACTTGAAAGCTTTTGTTATACACTCTTGGCCTCAATTTTTTAATCAGTTCCTACCATTGATCAGCTTCTCCCTCTAAATAGTAAACTACTAGGGTGACTTTGTTTTGTTTAAAAAAATGGACTACATTAATTATCTTTTCTACAGATCTCATCCATTGATATTTTATCAATTAGTCGATATATATATATATATATTTAATGTTGGTGGTCATTGAATCATAAAGGAATAAATATAAATTTGTTCCCTTCATGGTGAAATCAGTCTCTCTTCTTGATTCATGTTATTTCATATAACATGGGTTTGTTGTTTCATCATTCTCTTGAATGATTCCATTCCAACTTCCATTAGAGGTATGCCAATGCAAGGTCCATTGCAGTCACCATTTACTAGGTTCCCCTAATTTCCTTCCATTTTATAAAATAATAAAACCTCTGCGAAAAACTTATTTCATTTTAAAATCTTATAATTTTAAGGAAATTTTTGTCTTAAAACAACTTTCTTAAATATGTTATTCTTTAAAATCAAGTACGTTTTTCAATGAATTTATTATAAGGTTTATAAAATCTTGTTATTAACCAACAATATCATTAGGAATGTCAATCCATGAGTAAAAAAGGGACAATTTTAATGTATTAGTTCTTATTAAAGTCTATATCAAAGCTATGTTTTTAGGTTTTACAACTATATACATCTATTCCAAATCCACATCCACTTGTTCATATCAAGATAGAGATTTATTTCTTCCGAAACCACTTACTTAATATTTAATAAAAAAAACAAAGAAATTTTCCTATAATTAAACTATTATATATGGTTCTTACTAATATTTTCATATACTAACTTCCAAAATAACTAAACTACCCTCTGATACCAGTAATGGAATCCCTCCTTCATATAACATAACTGTTCATTACATTTTACGAACAGAGGAACTATAATGTTTAGTTTCTTGGAAATAAGGTACATTATACATAAAAACATAATTTTTTTAATACACTATAAAGGATTATTTAATTTTTTTAAAAAAATTAATATTACTACATCTCATAAGCAGGGGATATACATCAAACGAAAGGTAAGATTAAGCCTAGTAAGGGACAATTGGGAAAATCGTTTACAAGTGAGCTTGAGTGAATACAATAAGAACATGAGTAAATATCAGGAATGAATGAGAAGGAGGAATATAATGACACTAGTAAATTTAATAATATCATGAATATGTGTCTAAAAAATTTAATTTATACATTTATAATCATATCACCAAGTTACATCCCCAAGGTTTCATAAAAATTATCATCGTTATTTAGTAAGGTATTATAAAACATGTCATCTCTAGAGATTAATTTATTTAACCAATGAATTGGAGATATATCTGGTAGAACCCTCAATATGTATTTATTTTCATTTTATCCACATATATCATAATAAGAAATTAAATAAATAACAAAAATAGAAGAAAAGAAATGGGTTTCATATGAAAATCATGGGGTTTTTAAAAAGTGATAAAAACATTATCATTTTTTCATTTTTAAACCATAGAAAGTGAATAAGGGTTTTATATATGTAAATTAAAGAATAAAATATATCATATTTATATATTGATGAATACCCCCATAAATTAATGGGCTTTTGGTATTAACATAAAAAATAAAAGAATTTCTTGAGAAAAAGAGAGAGATTTTGAGATGAAAATTCTGCAGCATAATGGGTATAAAACGAAGATTTATATAACATATAAAATTTTTGGGACAAGGATAAAACATTAATAAAAGACTCGTAAGAAATTATTGGAACATAATATGTTCTAAAAAAGAGTATTTAATGTAAATTTTAAAGACATACAACATAAAATAGAACCTGAAAGAAAAATACATGTTGAGAATTCTGTTACCTTGAAAAGTAACTTATAAAATGCTATGATGGGGATGTTGAGGGAATGAGGAAACCTTGGGAGGATTAATTGGGAGAGAATAACATCATATAATTTAGTATACAGACTTTTGAATGAAATATAATGGAAGAATGTTTGGCTATTTATTGTAAAAGAGTTGAAGATTTTATTAAATTTTGAGGACACATAATCAGTGGTATTTGCAAAACCACGGGTTGTCCAAGTTTTTTCCCCTAGTTTTTCATCTTTGGGGAATATAATATCATATTTTAATGAAAATTATTCTAAAATAATTTTAAATATTATGTTAAATAATTATTATTTCATAAAACACAATGAAAACTCAAAAATCTTATTTTTACTATTCACAAAAAACAAAACAATTTATAAAAATATCATAAATTCACCCTGACCTAATATCTATAGTCTGAATTAAAAAAGTAACTCCATTTTATTAAAATATTTTTCTAAATATGAGAATTTTAATTCCTATGTAAAATGACAATTCACTCGATAAATACTAATACTTAACTAATAATTTCTAAAACAGTTTTTTACTTATACTATTATCTCACATTACAATACAAAATAACTACATTATATTTATACTTTTGTAAGTGAGGATAATAATCCATTGGTCATATAACTAATTATAATGGTAATATTACTATTCATATGTTACAATTCACCAAATACTATGTTGATATAATTAGAATCTAAATTTTTAACTAATCACAACCGTGTATGTCTCATTTTAAAAAATCATTTCACAGTAACAGTTATTTAACAAAATAATATTTTAAAATAATAATTTTTTCAATATTCATAAATAATATGAAAATTATTTGAAAAATAATAAAAATTCAAACTACATTTGTTTTTTACATTATAAATTCAAAAATGATGTTTATTTTACCATAATATGAATTTTTTTATAAAAATATATTACACAATGTAACTAAGGAATCATTACATAACCCCTTATAACATAATCATATGAACTAAAAGTAATGTTTAATATAGTGATAGAATATTGGGGTGTCTCAGACATCATTGCTCGAGTGGTGATATCTATCAACTTGGACTTCTATTATAGGCGATTTGGTTCAAGATTAACAAGTTGAAGCTCGAATTGGACAATGTCCGGAGAAAATCCGTATGAAAATATGACCTTCCCAAGCTCTAAAAAATGAGATTTATACGGTCCGAGTCTACTGGATGAGGCCATAATCTCTTCTTTTTTTTCATTAATTATCCTCTAGCATTACTATTTATAAAACATAATTATAATATTAAAAAATTATTGTTACCAAAGGTCATATTAACCAATAGTAATATAACATTAAAAACTCGATGGCCAAATTTCATTTATCATTATATATTTTTATGGATTACGAAATAGTAATGCATATATTTTTTGGAAATAATATTTTATTCAAAAGATAGGGTCATTACATAGAAAGAGCCTTAAAATTTTATAATCTCACATTCCCAAGAATTTATGGAATTTAAAACAAAGGAATATCGTAAATAAAAGCTAATCAATTTTCCACATGAAATTATATATCATTATGAGAACTTATAAATTATTTTGAAAAATTATTTACAAAATTGGGTTACCTAGTAAATACTAAATTAGAACCAATAAATTTTAGAATTGAACATTTACTATTTTACAGAGTTGAGTTCCAAATGTTTTTATGAAATCCATGGATTATCAATGTAGTTCATGGATTTTTTTCTTGTAATAAAAACATAAAAGTGGATTAATAATAATAGATAGAAATGTGAAGTCTTTATCCACTATCAAAATGGAAAATGAAAATGACCAATATAACAACATATCCAACAAATTGAAATGTGGAAAAAATTCCTCAACAACTAAAAAACAAAAAATAACATGAATTAGATTATAGTATGTAGAATTAATATCAAAATACCTAACTATTATATAGATATATTTATTCAAACATGCCCTCATATTGTATTCATTATCTAAACATGAACATTTGAAAGAAAATATGACTATTTTATCAAAAAAATAGTGTAGGTTAGTATTGAAAAATAAAAAATCAGTGCGAATGGAAATTTCTCCAATAAAATATAGAGATGAATCAATAGTTTTATTTAAAATTATCTTCCAAATTAATATACTAAATATGTATTAAAATATGACATAAATTATAAATTTTGACATATAATATTGAAAAAAATTGGATAATGGTAGAAAATAAACAAAAATAAACACACATTTTGACATTTATTTCAATTTTGTTAATTTAAAAGATAAAATAAATCATGATGACATTTATTATATCTATAATTTTAGACACCTAAGAAAAAAACACATAAACATTAAAAATCATAAAAATATTTTAAAATTACTATATGTAATGAATTTTTTAGTTCATATTAAAAAATTTATTCTTTATTATAATATATTATACATAAATAAATAAGAAAATTATAAATTATATATATCAAATTTTTATTATTTTAAAATTTAAATAGGAAATAAATATATAGTGCATGTAATATTAAGAGATTAAAAATGCATTATTTTTCTATATTATTTCATTATTATCATTCTGTGTGGTAGAAAACATATATACACTATGGTGATAAAAATATTATGGTAATTTTTAATAGAATTATGGATATAATATAATTTTTTACAATCATCAATTATTGAATCATGAAAATATGGGATTATGTTTAGAATAATTGATCACTAATCATTTGATTTATGAATTTCATAATGTTTTTATATGTTTTCATGATAAAATTGTCCTCTATGTAACACAATATATTTATATTGACTTGTGTCATTCTATATTCATTATACCTAACACTACTATTTCCAATAACCCTTTACACCTGAGCATAGGAACTCGAAATTTAATTTCAAATATCTCTCATATATTTTCCAAAACATTATAATATGAACTTCACTAGTCGATTGGGGTCTTAACTTTTTCACATGAAAATTTTATTTCATTAGTAAACAACAATACTCTAATATTTTTAACATAAATTAAACTATCATAGTCCTTGATATAAATTCCATATAATTTAACAAAGGTATATGAATGATAAATGGGATGCTTCATATTGTATTAATTCCTGGGTGATATGGAAGGATATTCAAGATTTTCCTATCAGACATTATGATATGGGTATATCATAACTGAATCTCAATAATATTTTATTACTATTTTGTATAATATGGAATTTTTTATGATAAGATTTCATGAGATTAA
This sequence comes from Viscum album, assembly GCA_963277665.1. NCBI lineage: Eukaryota > Viridiplantae > Streptophyta > Magnoliopsida > Santalales > Viscaceae > Viscum > Viscum album. The sequence goes on from OY728166.1 coordinate 521,911,025, forward strand.
TGCATCATCGAGGTCATCTCTCTCATGGATTCCTTCATATTTTATCCATGATGTGGATCATTTAATTTATATAACTTCTTAATGGAACTATTCATTGAAAAAACTCAAATGGGGATTAGTTGGTCCCATGTGTTGGAACATAATAAATCTTATAAATATAGTTATATTTATTAAATTAAGTGTATTAAGTTGAAAATAAAATTGGTTCACTTTTAATAGGTTGGTGTGACTGTTTTATGTGAATCCACATCTGATACTCTTATATTATTGTAAATAATTTACCACACCCCTAAAAAGGTTGTATCACCCCTTAATGTGTACAGGGATACTCAAGATGCATTCGGGGATTCTGGGTCATACTGAATACCTACAAAAGGTGTATTTTTATGTTTAATGTCCCTTTTATATTTATCAGATGTAATCTATTGAAGTGTGTGATGGAGGCAGGCTCTAAAACATTATTAGAAAACCATTTATTTTTGAACATTCAATACTTGATAGTTAAAGATAAATCCATCTAATAAATGGGTATTTTTTTATTACAATGGTCATTATATGATCCCATAAAACCCATATGTTTTATTAGAGTAAGTTCCTTTAATGATTAATATTATTTAATTCACTGGGTTTTGATTAATTTCATATCATCATTAGTTTTATTGTTATATCATATAATATGATACAACAAATGAAGTTGTTCTTTTATCCATAGCGTATGACCAGATCATACCATATATTATGAAATTGTTATTTTGTAGTGTAACATTTTTTATGATATTAGATATCATAATATACTTTTCAAGGTTAGATTTTACAAAATTTGAAATCTATTTCACATTTATGATATCACACTATGTCATTAAATATTAATCATGTTATATGATAACACCTCTTTTAATCAATGATAATTTTTATATTTTATGATTGATTATAATTTCATAAAATAAGATTAGTATTAATCACCAACTATCTCGATTATTGGTATTATTTTTGTAACTAAATTTCATTTTTAAAATATATTATATTTAAAATATTAGTTTATTTTTGGATATTTTTGGTTAAAATTGGTATCTATTTTATAAATAATGATTATTAGTAACTATATATTGATATTATTCATTCTTAACTAATATATGAAATATTCTTATTTATTTAACATGTTTATGATAATAAATAATTTTTTTAATAATTTATTTCTTTATATTATTCATGTTTATGAATTGAGTATAAAAATTAAATAATGTTACTTTTATGTTTATAGGATATATTAATTTGAGAAAATTCAATTTTTTTATTGCATGCGTGGTGTGACTACAAAAGATTTATTTTTCATCCTTCATGACATTAATATATTAATATATATAATCTTTATAATAGTTATAGAATATTTTTTTCATATTATGTGTTAGAGATATAATAAATTGAATTAGATGATGAGTAAATAATCCATAAGGGGAGATACTTTGGGTTGGAATTCCCATTGGCCTAGAGTCTTATTCACCATTATTAAATGATGAGGGGTTGAAAATTTATTTCTCCAAGTTAACTCATGTTGAGATTATCAATCCGAAAAACCACAATGTATTTACAAAAAAAATCATATTTCTTTTTCACGAAAGGTATACTAATATTTATGAATTTTTTGGTAGTGTGTTTTTGGTTGATTAAGGAAAACATCTAGGTTATGTAAAGAGTTACACATTAATGTGGTGTGAACACATTAATTTGGTGGATGGAATATGATTGAAAAAATTAAATCATTAGAATAAGTCCTAAAAATATTTATAAACAATTTGATAAATACATTTCATAAAATGTAATTGGTTTAATATTCCTGAGATTTATATATCCTTAATGACACTTTTAACAGACCCATTTAAAATACTCTATTTAATATTATATTAAAATTATAAGATGTCATGATTTCAATAATTTTAATTATAATGTTTTACAATAATAGGGTTCCATGGATTATCTTACGCAAGTCATATTAAAAAATCGATAACCCAAAAAGGCAGGTAAAAAAATCCCATTGTGTGATTTGGGTAACACTTAGCTATGAAACACTAAATTTTACAATACTATAGGAGTAGAGTTTATTTATAATATAATGGATTCAAGAAAAAAAATTCTTAATAAACTATATAAGATTTATAGTTTTTATTATCTCAATGATTCATTACCTAAAATTATAATTGGTCAGAGGAATTCCTTATCAGAGTAATCAAATAGTGAAATTTGGGTCCAAGATATGTAAATAGTCAGGATGCACAAGTGATTTTTTCTAATTGGATTAAATTATTTAAAATTCCTTGATGAAATTATTTAATACATTATAATCACAGATATATGTTTCTCTATTATATGTTATAGTTTACTTCATGATAATAATGTTGTAATTAGTCAAAATAATGCCCTATAGGATAGGTCAAGACTGGTATATATGGCTTAGAAGTTTTATATAGTAATGTATTCGTATCATCTGAATATAAATGTTATTGAAGTGAATTTATTTAACTTTGAATGATGGGTATATGATACAAGGTCTGCATCACACATTTGTTTTGAAAAACACAATATTGGATATAATATAGAATTAAAAAATGGTGAATTATATATTCATATTGGTAATATAAAATGAGTAACTATTTTAAAATAATATACTTATGATTTGAATTTATCAAGAGGGTCTTCCATAGAATTAGAGAAATTCTATTATGATCTCACTAAAAGAATAAATTTTATTTAGGTATCATATTTTTCAAATGAATGGAATCTCATTCACTATTGTGAACAAGATTATTTCTATATATAGGGATGATTTGTTTTATGGAATAAAGAATATGATTAATGGTTTATATATTATATACATGGATTATCTTGATTAATGTTTTTATATGAAAAGTTAAGGGTTGATAATAATCCTACATATCTTTTTCAGTATCTCATTGGGAATATAAATGGGAATGTAATTAAAGAATCTATATGTATGGATTATCGAAACCATTTGTTTATCAATAATTTAAGAATTTAAATTATTATTTTTGGGTTAGATAACCTATGTAACTTTCAGTAGAAGAGGTGAAAGGGATATTGAACTATTGAATCTCATACAAAATGATTTATGTAGATCAATGGATTTTCAAGTAAGTCGGTGGTTCAGACCATTGGTCTTAGTTCAAATGGATATATATTTCTGATGGGATAAAAATATTAAACATTTGAATTGTTCAAAAAGTTTCAATAAAAAAATACCTTATCCAAAGGGAAAATTTATTAAGATTATTTGGTCATATTGAAGTGGTGAATTCAAGTTCTAAAAATTCATTGACCATCTGCGGGACAATGAAATTGTATTATATGTCACCCACTAGAAAACCATAATGTAATAGAGTTTCTTAGAGACTATTTAGAAATAGTTGGAAATTGTTTGATCGATGATGATTCAGTGTGAAATTTTAAATTCATTCTAGTGTTATTCTATAGATTATTCTATGTTTATACTAATACACACAAAAATATATATTTCTTTAAGTCACCATAGGATACATGTTAGGATAAATATCATATTTTATATTATTTAATAATTCAAATATGTGTAGATTTATAACAAAATTTGTATTTTTCTAATCGTGAATAACAATATGAAAAGTTCTTATTTGTACAGAATCTCAATGAATGAAAGGTATATTTTTTAAATAATACTGCAGAGTACAAAGTGTTTCTGGCCTCCTTTAATACATTCATTGGAAATAAATTTATTAAGAATAGGGTTAATGGGGGGAAATTCATAATAAAAGATGTTGAAGACCACAAAATGAAAGTGTTCCTTAAGTGGAGGATAATCTAATCCCACAACAAGTTTTTGACGTACAAATGAATCATGTTACTCAAGTAACTCAAATGCCTAGTATGATTCAAAGAGATAATGTGAGATATAGTTTTGTTATGTAAAATGTAGAAGATTTAATAGTCATATATGATCAATTTAAAATCTATATAAGGAAATTAATATTTTATATTCCTATAAATAAATAAAATCCATGTAATTTGTGTATGCTTACCATATTTGTAATGTGGTGGACACAATTGAAGTGGTTATATCCATAGGGTGATAGTAAGATTTCTGGAAGAAAGAATACACTTATTTTTCAATGTCTTCCTATAAAAAATTCTTGATTTAATAATGTTATAGTAATATTAATGGTATTGACTATAAAGAAACAATCTCATAAATTGTAATGATGATTCCCATTTAGATAATTCAAGATATAACTGATATTTTAGATCTTGAAGAAATATCAAATGAATGTCGAAACAACTTTCCTAAATTGAATTTATTAGAGGATGTGTATATGATTCCAAATTTGTTTATTATTACAATGAAAATGTTAAGTTATTTTAGTAGCAATGATCCATCTATGGGTTAATGCAGGATTATATAAGTAAAATTATATAGTTTGATAATGAAATAAAAGAGCCTGGTTTCATATAAATTGTGGAAGATTATAATTTATAAAAGTGTATTAGTGGAAACATAATAGAAATTCTGATATTGAATCTGGATGACACTATAATTAATCTAATTGTTATCCCAATACATTACTCTATATATTTATGTATAGATTTTATAAAATAAATTTGCAAAGTATCTAATACATTGGGTATGAATATCTAGAGAAATATATATAATATATTTCTTAGACTCACTCAAGTAACATACATTAGTAATGTGACAAAGAGATTTAATATAGATAAATCCATGAAGGGGTATTTTTCAATGTCACATATTATGAATCTTATAAAGATCAATGCTACTTTTAATGTATTGTGAAGTTTGGATAAAATTCATTATTTACAAACCATTGGTTTTACGTTGTATTTCATGTTGTGTACTCAGTATGGCATCACACATGATCTTATTATAACTTCCATATACCAATCCTATCATAGTAAGAGTAATTATATTGTAGAGATGAACATTCTTAAGTACATCAGAATGACTAGGAATATGTTCATGAAAATAAGAGGAGAGTATGAGCTATAAGTATAGAGTTACCTTGATGATAGTTTATAATTAGAGATAAATATTTAATCTCAATACGGTTTTGTGTTTTCTTAAATATTGGAGCTATTATTTGGTAATTTTATAGACATGAAACCATATCATAATCAATAATAGTGGTGGAGTATTTCAATCCATTAGATGATGTGTAGAATTTTGTTTGGATTGGAAAGATCATCACCTAATTAAATTTTTTTTCCAAGAATTAATGGATAAATTAGGATTTACTATCACCAAAATGGATCTTTCCCCCAATATATCAAGACCTCAGTCTCACTAAAGTATCAAACACATTCATTAGAAAAATAATTTTATACCAAATATCTCCAAGAGGGGTGAGTTAGGATCATTTTGTAGAATAGAGATGACCATACTGAAGATCCATTGTTGAGGTAATTAAAATATTAGAATCATGTGGAACATATTGAATTTCATGGTATATGATACATTAGATATTGATTTAATGGTTAGATAATTTACCATGTTATTATAATAAAAGGAATTCTCCATTTACCATTCATTCATGTATGAATAAATTTAAATTAAAAGACTAGTAGAATGATAAAAACCCCTAAAAGAATAAAGTTAAGTTTTATATAATTAATTATCATAAAAAAGTAGTACGGGTTGTGATGATATGTTATAATTAGAATATATAGTGAAATCATGAAGTAATAAGTGGAGACTTATTACATTAACTAACTTCTTATGTATATCCAATGAAATTTATTACCATTGTCAATATAGTTATGGAAAAATATTAATAATAAATCATTATATATCAATTTTTGTAGAAACAATATCCTTAGAAACTACATATATTATTTATTTCTTATGAAATTCGTTAATATTTTAATATTTATAGAGTTGTTTCATATATTATTGATCATGAAATTATGTACAAAACATACAAGATGATATTTTTCTACTCCCATGATGAGAAATGAAACCTAGTCATCAATAGAAATAGATTGAAGAAAATAACATCTATCATTAGTTGAGTCACATGTGATTTGTGCAGTTACATGGATGAGGGGAATGTGATGTAACAATATGCCTGAAAAATGTTTTATGATATATTCATCGATAAGGTTAGACTTATTTGGATAATCAAGAAAATATGAGATGTCCTACACTCTATTGAAATTGTTCCATGTATAATGGTCACCCAATTTCATAATAAACAGGATTATGTATATATATATATATATATATATATGATTTATGAGATACATCTTATGGGGGACATATTCATATGAGATATGAGTATGATTGACGATGATCAAAGCAGACTTCATAGTAATGTGTTTACCATTAACAATTTACTGGATACCACTTGTTCGTTCTTATATGAATTGGTTATTTAATTTTTTTTTTCAATAACACTAAGTCCCATAATGTCACATAGTCTTACATTTGGATAGTGATTATGTTATGGAATGTGTTTGTTCCCAAATGAAGTGTGTTGGATAAAACAATGTCCAATAGTTTTTTGGATAGAATCAAAAGAGTTATAAATGTATTCATTAATTCTATATGGGATTTAAGTGAATGTGATATATTATTGGATATGAAGATAAAAGGGGTTGTTTTTTGTTTTAAAAATACAGGAATGGCAAGTTATTCTATGATTGTGATGAGTAATACACCGTATGATGAGTGTTTATCCAATATAATTCTCGGAAAACCTTTATTGTCTATATCTTATAGTACTATAGGATTTAAAACCCACTTTTATGAGATATATGTATTATCTATGGGGTTTTTTCCATGAGATAGATTATTTAAGGGATCTAATAACTTCATTAATGTGTTCAATAAAGAACACTCTGATGTAAAGTAACAGGAACCATGATTTCAAACCCGATACAAATCATACACCCGACGGTCATCATTAAATTAACATAATAAATATATTTTGAAAATTGGATTAGATACCATATGTTGGGCTTAAAAATTCATATGAATCCATAAATGATACTTTATTCTTCTTGTATTACATTGATCATTCCACTCTGAAAAAACTAGAATCAATTCATGTGTATAGTGAACCACAAGAAGCATTTTTGGATCAAAGGGAAGGTGTTTTACCAATGGAGGTATTATGTATATCTATACTATATTTTTGATCTTCATCATGTGTAATCCATTTATGGAATATATGGTACCACCAATATAATATTACAAATTTTTATTTTCTTTATAAACCCCCAAAATTTTGTCTTAAAAGAAAGATCAATCAAATACATGGGTTTTTTTCTATTCCAAGGGTCTTTAATAATCATATAAAACCCATTATTAATTTCATACTCAGACTATGTTTTCAAATTTAAAAATAACATTCCCAAAAAAATATCACTGTTTCTAACACATCTAATCTTCATTCCATAACCACGTTAAATGATTGAAAAAATTGTTTTATACTTATTTCGTACCCACATACCTTTCTTTTTTGTATTATGGCGTTTTAATTCATTAATTTGTTATCTTTTATATGATTGAGAATCATTGGTGTTATTAAAAATGTAAAAATGTTCATGTGTTATTTTATCAACTATTTTTGACATTTTTTTTATGACACAAATCCTCTTTTCAAAAATATTGAAATTCTCATAATGAGATATAGTCAACGTGATGTGTTCCATGTTAAACAAGTATTTTATATTGAAATCTTCCATAAATTTATAATATATACCTCTTAAAATATAGGATTATTTTATAAAGATTCTAAACATAGCCCACTAATATCATTGTATACCATATATTGGATACATCTAATGTAATTATATGAGTCAATAATAGATATATTTATTTCACCAAATAATCTATTAAAGGTAATGTATTGAAAAACACCCTTATACACTATTTATATTTTTTGAAAAATTACACAACACTTTCAACTTGTTTTTATCTTATTTATTATTATGTATATATTATTATTAATTATTATTATTCATCATTTTTATTTAAATATTATTCATGATTTATATTCTATGATTTCTCGTATTCTTTGTTGAAAATATTATTTTCAAAGGTCAATATATATTCTATATTTCATGATAATTAGAAATAATCATTATACAGTGGGCGTTTGAGAATTTCAGCTATGTATATGACACTTTCACATTTTAATTTTTTCCAAAATTTTCTCTTTAATATTGTTTATCTTCAATAAAATAACATTATATATTATGATTTTACTTATATATATATATATATATATTCTAGAAATAGAATTTAGGTTTATACATTTTCATATGACAATAATATATTATATAATCTACTTTTACGTATCCATAGAGAGGTCAATATTTAATTATTTAATGAATCTTACATATTATATTAACGGGTGTAATTTAATCTTACATATGATGAATACCAGAATTTTTGAAAATTGATTTATTTTATGATATAGGGAGAAGTAATGAAGATACTTAAATATTAATTTTTTTAATGTATTGTAATGTTGCATATCAATGTTTTAATTTTAGGAATTTACTGTTTTACTATATTTTCAATAATTTACATTTACATATTGAGTCTCTATAACTGACTCAATTTCATTTATTATATTAAGATCTTAGATTGGGAGATTTTAAAAATTTGAAAACACTTACATATTGATTTTCATACTCTTACACAATGACGTAGGGATAGAATTTTAAAAGTTAAAAATCCAGACTATGTACTTTTACATATGAATATGCATGTATTTTAGTATATAACAATTTAACATTGGATAATATATCATAATGTATTACTGATAATCTAGATCGTGATAGTAAAAACTAAAATGGATGGAAATTTGAAGGTTATTGATATATATATATCTATATCAAGACTAGTAAGTTTATTAATGATGATTATTATGGGTGAATTTAATGATGATTCAAATATTTATTTCAATTATTATAAATTGTATTTTTATTAACTAATAAGATTATTTATGAACTCCCATAAGTTGATTTTTTTTATAATTATGAGTGAAGAATCACTGACTTCACCATCATGGTTTTCTTTGTCATTTTGTATAAAGAAGCCAGTGTTACAACCAATGAAGGAAAAAGATACATGATTCATATATAGAGTTCTAAAATGTTCTAATCCTAGTTATTTATGTACTTTTTCATGGTTAGAATTATGTATGAAAAATTTCATATGTGTGAAGGGTTGAGGATCATTACCTCAAATTAAGAAAACACATTCGTCATCTTTCACTACATTAATTATTTGATTTTTCATTTTGTATACCAAGTGTCCCAATAACATATTATAATACCTTTAAAGTGTATGTATTGGTTATGAAACCTTATCAAAAGGAATGAAATTTCTTTTCTATAATTTTAAAATTATCGTTAGATCTTAATACACTTCAAAAGGAAATATTTTTAGTGAGGAAAAATATAGGAATGTATGGGGTGGGTTTGTACACATTAAATATACTGGTATCCTTATACACATATAAATGTATGGTTTCTTATAATGATTTTTCACCCTCCAAAAAAAGTGAAGTGTTTATAGTGTGCAACATACCTCTCAAATAATTAAGTGTTGTAAAGAGTAGAAAAAATATTGTTCGGTTAAAAACTATAATGTAAATAATTATAAATGCTCTTGTTCATTATTATTATATTTATATTATCCACAGATCACTATATTATTTTTTATTTTTTATTAGTTTTCTCTTTGTATCCAAAAAATTACGTTTTATTCTTTAAATTACTATGATTGTTTTGAGATAAATAACCAATCTTTAGTTTTTTCTGTCATTAATAGTGATCAATAATTAGTATCAGAGTAGAGTTTTTTTGACATATTAAAAGTATGATTAAATTTGTGTGATTTATATATTTTTTATTATTAAATTCATATTAGTCGATAACAAGATTAGGGAAATTCTTATTTCATGATATGGTATTCTAATATGTTGTAAATATATTATATCTTATACCACCACCACACTTCAATGGTAGTAACTATTCTATGTATATGATTCATATATAATCCTATCAAAATGTTGTTTTGATTTTTTACAATGATGTTGCTATAAAGTTTTTATGTTTTTTTAAATAAAATCTAGTTTATTTGAAAGGATTATATTCTGTAAGATATTTTCTTAACTTTAATGTTCTGAATATTAATTACTGTCTGTTTTATTGATTTTTTTGATATGTAGATTCTCTCAAAATTATGATATGAGAAGATAACTTTAGTTCACTACATTTAAATATGGAATGTGTTCGAGTGAATGAATTTATAGTAAGATAATAATACATTGTATAAATAGTGAAAATAAGAAAGTCATATATTTTAGCTGAAGGAATCCTATACACATGTGAATGGAATGCGTGAATAAGAATAAGGAAAATATTACTATTTTAAAAATTTAAGATGAATATGTATATATAATGTAATTATTTCCGACTATATAATATAAAAAAGATAATAATTTTATATATAATTAAAATAAATAAATGGTTTCATAATGTAGAAATAAATATGCAATTTAAGGTGAAAAATTTTGATGATAAAAGGAAATTGTTATTATATGTTTTATGGGGAAATATTCTAAAATATAATTTTCTCTTTCCCACTCAGTATATTTATGTGGCTAGTGTGACTCTATAATGTAAGTTTTATATATGTTTTATTTCATAAAAGAATGATGTAATTAATATAAGATAATATTGTTCATATAATTTTAGTTTTTTTAATTTCAAAATAGAATACTGTTAAATAATTTAAAAATAATTTTGATGTGTTATATGATAGTGTATACACTATTAAAAATGACTATATGGAACTTTATAGGGACTATAAAGGTTTCATAAACGTGAAGAAGGATGTTGATTAAGAAGTTTGTAGTCATAGAGGGGAAAATGATAATCATAATTAAAAATATAGAATAGTGAAGAACACTACTTCTAGTTCTAATGAAAAATGGTTTTATTATTTTTAGGATATTAAAACATAAAATAATAAGGTAAATTACAAATTATATTGTATTAAGGAAAACTTGGAACCATTTTTTTGAGGAAGAAAGAGTAATGATAAGATAAACCCAAATAAAAATGGATTGGGTTATGATAGACCATTACCCAATATGTAATGGAATATATTTTAAACATGTAAAAAGAAGGTATATATTCAACTTATTTATTTTTATAGTGATTTTGGCCATTATTATGAAGAATATTCTTTAATATTTGTTCTGTTTATTGTTCTGAAGATGGATTTTCTATGTAAATCTTATTTAAAAATTAAATTTTCTAAACTATTTACAAAAAAATTCCCTAAAGGAAATTTTTTAACATTAAATTAGTCTTATATTATAATACATGTCAACATTATTCATTAATAATATCCATGATTCATACAATTTATATAGTTATATCATTTGGTATGACTACATGAGCTTCATTCTAGGATTTTTTATGGATAATGATCATCCATTTATACATTTATTACATGATTTATTCAAATTCACACAACAATTGTAAACTATTTAATTCTTTACCAACCTTATTCAATTAATTTAATGTAATTTATTTTTTATTAAAACCAATATTTTTCAATTTTATACGTTATTTGTTAATAGTTAAGTTGTTATTAAATAATTTAGAGTAAGAATAAATTTGGAGTAAATGTTATCCTTGACTATTTTATTATAATTCTTTTTATTCAATAGTTCAAATCTCATTTTGTATATCATTGTTTTAGTGAGAGTTGGATATTTTTTATTTTTCCAACCTATTAGGTTTATTTCTTAAGGGACGTCAATGATAGTTGACTCTATATAAGTAAACATGTTTACTCAAATTTTTTTCTTATTGTTATTTATTCTACAAATTCTTATAGAGATAATTAGTATTTTTCTATCATTCTTATATTGAAACTTATTTCAATATTCACTATTATTTAATTTTTTACATGAACAAATCAATTTTTTTCCATATTTTTATCCATACAAAAAATGGTAGAAATGATCTGGTTTTTAATGTATGGTTTTATAATTATCAAAAAGGGGGATAATATATATTGTCTCCAATTCAATTTTTTTGACAATTATATTCCTCTCTAATATTATGTATATTTTTATTCATTTATTATTATTTATTATTATTTATTTCTATTATTTCATTATTATTCTATATTTAAATTATATGATTTATTTTATTTTGTGATGTATATATATTCCTAAAAGAAAGACATTTATGTATTCATGGGGAATATGAATTGATCTATACTTATTAGTTTCTTGGGAAAATAATCCAGGTACCTGAATATCGTTCATTATAATATTTCTTAGGATTTACTCTTTTATATTGGTTATCCCAAAAATTGAACTGTAATTATTAAAAAAATTCATTTATTTAATATAAAATAGTTATTATTATAAAGGGTTGTAAATTTTTCAATGGTTTGTAAATATTCTATAATTTACTAATAAGTATATATAAGAAAGTTAGAATTTAGTTAAATAATACTTTTTCTTATAAAATTGGAAGTCAACATTAAGTATTTTCAATGATGAATTTTAGAATTATATTGAATGGTTTTAATTATACATGTATTGGGTGAAGTATTGAAGACAATTGTATATTTAATTTTGTGTAAATTATTATACTCTAATGTATCAAGTTATCACATTTACTTATTTAAGAATGATTCATTTATATAATATTTCATGGAAAAGATGAAACTTTTACACATGATGTTTTTAGTGAGGAAAATACTTTGATATAAAAATTTCAAATAAGATATTTTATTTTTATTATAATCAAAATACATTAGAGTTAGATATTTTTTTATACCCATAAATGTCTGAGGGCTTCAAGAACTCCAGCATCGAGCAAGGCCTTGTTGCAGATTGGCCTTTGATCTCCTGACTGTGCTGGGCGGATCTTTTTCTTAGATGCCTTCTTACTCGCTTTAGAAATCACTTGATGACGAAAGTGATTTCTCTGAGCAGGTGTATGTGCCTGATCAGGAAAGATGGTCAGGTTAGGCTGACGATCATCGCTCAAATCAGGTGTATGTGCCTGACTTGGTTGTCCATATGATATGGGGGAGTAGGCCCCACAACCCTCTTGGACTGGAACAGATGTGTGTGTCTGTTCCGGAGTGAATTGTTGATGTGTCACTCCACTGCTAGGGATAGATTTATGTGTCTGTCCCTGAGATGATGCTGAAGCTGTTATGATATCCTGGCAAGCATCCAGAATATGAGCAGGAATTTTCTTCTGCTCTTTCACCATTGACAAAATATGTTTGGTGACTTCAGCCGCCGGAACAGGGATATACGTCCATTCCGGGCTTGGAGTAGGTGTATGTGCCTGCTCCTGTCCTCCTTTTCCTGTCAGTGAATCCTGACAGTACTCAAGTGTGGAGGAATAGAGTTTAGTCTGCCTCCTGTTTGTCGTCGGGGCTTTCCGACTGACTTCTCCGTGCGCTACCAAACGAGACTGTAGGTAGGCTTGGTTAGTATTAGCAGGTGTATGTGCCTGCTGATTACACTTCGCCAAACGCGGTTGACGAGATCCACCATATGTAGTCAGACGAGCCTGCTGACTAACTGCTGATGTATAAGCAGGTGTATGCTCCTGCCTATGGTACTCCGCCGGAATTGCCTGGCGGGATCGGCTTGATGCTGCCAGACGAGTCTGCTGAACAGCGGGATTAAAACGGGCAGGTGTGTATGCCTGCTCGTTGTTTGCCACCAAGTTAGGTTGGTGGACTTCTCCGGAGATGGCAGGGATGACAACCTGCCTATTGTTAACCGGATTCCATCTCTGGTGATTCATCTTGCCTGCTCGGGTTCGAGGAACCTGAGCTGAATGCCTGGAGACGGTACCCTCATCATGTTGAGGGTGCACTACCGCACGAGTCTGGCGGCGATTGTTGATGGGAGCCCTTGAGAAGGACTCCTGTCTTTTTGAATTAAGGTCCTGCGGGACCTGCTCATTCACTTCCCCTGAATAAGGGAGTGAATGGAAATTGCGTTCCGTGGATAACGACCCGAAACGGTTGGAGACGGTAGTCAGCACCGTCTGCTTCTTGATTGCTGGTCGCCGTTGTCCGGACGACCAGGTAGAATTGTTAACTTGGAGGGCTTGACGAGCGGCCTCCAGAGTTGGGATAGTACCGTTGCGACGGTACTCCTTAACCAGTGCATTAGAAACACAGCGTTGAAGACGCTGAGTTGGTGATGTCATCCTCAGAGCGGATGACGTTCCAGCAGGAGTAGCAGCATTGGTTTTCACAGCAGTAGACCTCACAGTAGAGGTGTTCCCAGCAGCAGTATTCACAGGGGTGAATTTAAGGAAAGCCATTTTTGTAGAAGATCTTGAAAAAAAAGAGTGCCTGTTCTATGTAACAGACATAATCAAGATGAATCCGGCCACTGCATCTTTTGGATGAGCACATGTCAATGATTGCCTTGTTGGCCCAAAGGGCCTAACAGATAAGAAGAACATCACTTTAACTTGGTTAAGGATTCACGTCAGGTTCACCATTTTTGTTTCGCGCGGAATCCGGGGATGACCTCCTGGACGGGAGATTCAAACGTTCCGATCGGTTTCTAACGGGTTTGTTCGTAGAACCGGAAACATCCAATGATTCCACATCCGTTTGGACCTACTTTCCAAAGGCAGGCGCTCATTAGCTTGTGGGCTAATGAGGCTTAGGAATTTGCATTGGTCGAGAGGATGGGAGGTCGGACTCATCACACCTTTTTGAGGGGAATTATTGTCTACTCCGGGACTCTCTTTATAGATTTAAGTTAAGTTCGTGAATCCTTATTACATTACCAAGTATAAAATGAGCTTTCCTTTAGTTTTAACAATCAATGATTAAATATGCAAGAAATTTAGAGAATCTTTTATATGTATTCGAGGTTCTTCATCAATATAGAATCATCTATATTTGTTTAGAGATTCTTGGTCAATGGTATCCTTCAAAAAACATTTATATAAAAGTCTCTTGGTCATTTTGATGACCATGCTGGTTTTAAAGCCACTCAGTGGGGCACATGAAGTTTATCGTCATTCAGAAGGACAGAGATTATTTCAATGTTGGGATCGAACCCATGAATGGGCTACCTACGTATCCTTTGTTTTTAAAAAAAGGAATCAGAACCCACGTAGTTCGAGGAATGGGATATGATGTTTTATGATTGATGGCTCAAAGATGAATGTCATAATTACTTTTACACTCTAAGCTCACGTGAGTCATGCTCGGTGTGAGAAACAAGAGGTATTGGTAAAATTTAGACCATTGAGCCGTAAAAGATGCAATCATAAGAATTTTGTTTTGGGGCTTATGTATAGATGACTGCCCAGATAGGCGAAGGTTTAGGATTTACTTTTAGGGAGAAAATCCAAGAACAGGGTCCACAAAGTTATATGTGCTTCATGGAGATTTGAATACTCTAATCTTGGGGCTTACTCCTAAGGAGGATGCCCAAGTTAGGAGGGGACTTATGATTGGGTTTTATTCCTGAAAAGGAAACCCAAATCAAAGATAATTTGTGACTGGTTAAGAGAAATTTTAAGAGACTTGGGGCTTACTCTTAAGAAGGATGCCCAAGATTTATGACTAGGACTTATTCCTGAGAAGGAAGCCTAGGTTAGGGGATTTGGGGATTACTCCTGAAAAGGAAGCCCAAGGTTAT
This sequence comes from Viscum album, assembly GCA_963277665.1. NCBI lineage: Eukaryota > Viridiplantae > Streptophyta > Magnoliopsida > Santalales > Viscaceae > Viscum > Viscum album. The sequence goes on from OY728166.1 coordinate 521,926,762, forward strand.
GACTGAGTCTTTATTCCTGAAAAGGAGACCCAGGTTAGGGATTAAGGTTTGGGGCTTACTCCTGAGGAGGATGCCCAAGATTAAAGGACTTGATTGAGGCTTATTCTTAAGAAAGATGCCCAAGATTTATGACTAGGACTTATTCCTGAGAAGGAAGCCTAGGTTAGGGGACTTGGGGCTTACTCTTGAAAAGGAAGCCCAAGGTTATGACTGAGTCTTTATTCCTGAAAAGGAGACCCAGGTTAGGGATTAAGGTTTGGGGCTTACTCCTGAGGAGGATGCCCAAGATTAAAGGACTTGATTGGGGCTTATTCTTAAGAAAGATGCCCAAGATTTATGACTAGGACTTATTCCTGAGAAGGAAGCCTAGGTTAGGGGACTTGGGGCTTACTCCTGAAAAGGAAGCCCAAGGTTATGACTGAGTCTTATTCCTGAAAAGGAGACCCAGGTTAGAATTCTCTCATCTTAAAGGATGAGGTTGAAATGAATGAACTCTCAATCTTTGGTGACATGAAGATGTTTAAATCACTAGGTTTTGAGAGATATTTCACAGAATTCCTTTCAGATAAGGATGTCAAATCAAGAAATCATGCCATAAATGGATTTGAAGAGTATCTTGAAGACTGAATCTTGAATATGAAGGGTGAAATGGCTTAAGAGGGGTAAAAATGGGCAAGATGGGCACCCAAAAAGCTAGGGGCGCGCAAGTCTTGAAGGTCGCGCAAGTCCTGCGTCGGCGCGCAAGTGTTGGTCGCGCAAGTATACTTGCACGACATGAGGGATACTTGCGCGATTTTCAACCAGAGTTGAATTACTTGAGCGACTCTTTATTAAACCCTTTCCCATCCTCTTGAGGTTCTTCCAGAGAAGGGACGCGCAAGTTATATTGAAGGAATTAAGTTGGCGCGCAAGTTTTTGATAAGTTTCAACACTTGGGCCTTCCTTCTTCTCTTTAGATCTTCCATTCTAGGTAAGAAATTACCTTAGAAGTGTTCCGGAAGCTTTGAGAAGAGACTTGAGCGTCGGGAGCTTTGATCCGAGTTTCTGGAAAGAGATCCTCTTGAATGGGGGGCCCACAGGGTCTATTTATAGGCAAAAGAAGACCCTGGGCGGTTACCGGGCGGTTACCGGGCGGTTATCACTTAGGTCGCGCAAGTCACTTGCACGACCATAAGGCGTCGCGCAAGTACTTGCACGACCACTAGGCGGCGCGCAAGTGTACTTGCGCGACCATGAGGGAACTTGCGCGGCCTATGGGCAATGTTCTCCTTGTTCATCCCTTTGTCTATTTTTGATGTTTCTTCAAAGGATGAATCACTTTGAGCTCAGATATTCCCCCTTTTCCGATCTTTAGATTCTGTGACGAAAGGAGCGTCAACAAAAGTCCCCCCTCAGAGTTGGATCCGGAAAGAAATGAGGATTTGACTCTGAGGAAATTGAATCCATTCAAAGGAAAAGGGGGGCGCGCAAGTCTTCAGTGCACAGAGGGCAGCGCGCAAGTGTGCTGGAACTTGACTTTTATTCAGAGTTCCTTTGTCTTTTGTGTGGGCAGTTTAAAGTCATGCACGCCGGACATAAAGGGGCTAATGTTTAAGGTCGAAATATCTTTGACCGAAAAATGGATTAAAATGGATTCAATTCCTTGATAATTTATCTGAAAACATATTTACCATACTCAAGTATGAGGGAAAAAATGTAAACTATGGCTTAAGAATATTTGAATCTGAGGAATGATATGAAAAAAGAGCTAAAAGGCATTAGAAGAAGTAGTTTCCAAGAATGAAGTTACTATTATTTAACAAAACCCGTTAGGGGGTTGAAATATGCAGGGCCACCTATGGGCATTGGCTGCATAGTCAAATAAAATAGCATCTTTTGGCTGACAAGTCTGTTATGTGGACTGTTTATGCAAGGCCACCTATGGGCACGTGCTGCATAGTCAGGCAAAAGAACTCCCAGAAATTTACTTTCCTAGTGCTAAAAGCCAGTGAAAGTTTATGAAGATTCAAATTTTCTAAAGCATAGAGTTTGTTGTATGGAAAGAGGTACTTGAATATGGAGAAGATATTTCTAAACAAGAATATCGAAGAACTGGATGAATATCACTCCTACGAAGGTCTGACCCAAACGTAGGGAAGAAGAATAAACCATAGACTTGAATACTTTCAGATCATGAAAAGGGATATGGGACAAATACGTTAAGGATGGCTATTTTTGCGGATCCCTACATACTGTCGTTTAAGACAAATAAGGACAAAAGAGGCATTCTTCCCAAGAATGAAGTTACTATTATTTAACAAACCCGTTAGGGGGTTGAAATATGCAGGGCCACCTATGGGCATTGGCTGCATAGTCAAATAAATAGCATCTCTTGGCTGACAAGTCTTTTATGTGGACTGTTTATGCAAGGCCACCTATGGGCACGTGCTGCATAGTCAGGCAAAAGAATTCTCAGAAGTTTGACATTTTTGTGACTAGAAGTCATGAAAAGGGTTATGAAGATCTGAAAATATTTAAGGTTAGGATTATAACACATAAATATGGGTATTGTCCAATGTATGTAGAGATACATAGGTCAATGAAAACCATAATCATGTTGTGGCTGGGTCCTGAATTGAAATTTTGGACTTCACTACGTATCTCATAAGAATGAGAATCAATCCATACGTAGTTCTTGAAATGCAGTTTAACGTCGTGCAGGACGAAAGGATGAGTGATCTTAGTTTAGGGTCATAGAATTCGGACCATAATAATGAATACACAGTGTGTGTTTTCATGAGGACTTTTCAGCCAAGGGACTGAAAGTGAAATTTGGGGTTAGGCCCAAAAGACTTGGGACTGGATTCGAGGGACACTCGAATGTTCCTATGTATCCCATAAGGATGGGAATCAAGTCCACGTAGTTCTAGAATTACCCTTTGTACAAATTTGGTTCGTACATGTGAAGGGTGAAAGGGGACTTTAGTGCAATGATGGTTTAACCTAAGATAGAAAGTTCAGGCATTACCATGTATGCACGTAGTCTTTTGAAAATGAAAAACTATGATTGAAAAATTAATATCAATAATAGTTCTCTCTCAAATGAGGAAATCAAAGAATATTGTAGTTTATTGTCGTATCGGACAAAAGTGTTGTATAGTTTAACGTCGTATAACAAGGACGAAAATGAATCAATGTAAAGATATTGATTTCAGGGGCGGTTTCACAAATAAACATCATATGAGATGGTGGTGAACCGATGTGAAGAGATTGTTTTTGGGCTTGAACCTTTGGGAGGTTGCCTACATACCCAGCATGGAGGGCAAGGATCAAAGTCCGTGTAGTTCAATTAAAGAATGAATCAACGATCAAATTGTTTTTGGGGACAATTATCTAATAATAAAAAAAATGTTGTTGGGACTTACACATGGTTAGTGGCCCAAAGGGAGTGTTATGGTTGATGTTCGCTCTAAGCTCACGTGAGTCATACTCGGTGTGAGAAACAAGAGGTAATAACAACCTTAACGATGCACAGTTTAATGTCATGTAGGACATATCAAGGACTTTCTGTACAGTTTAGCGTCATGTAGTTAGGACGATGGGGACAATACAGTTTAACGTCATATTGGACGAAAGGGGGATTGTGCAGTTTTAATGTCATGCTGGACTTTTGATGATTATATAGTTTAACGTCTTTCCGGACGTGAGAGACTTTTATACAGTTTAGCGTCATGTAGTTAGGACGTCACAATTTAACGTCTTGCTGGACATATTTGCAAATAGTTTATGGTCGTATACATGGACCAAGAATGATGCAGTTTTAAGGTCATGCTGGACTATTTATGGAACTTTTTCACAGTTTAATGTCGTGTGGGACGAAGTTGCAGTTTAAAGTCATACTGGACCATTGCTGTATAGTTTTAGCGTCATATAGCAAGGACGAACTGATGCTGTACAGTTTAAAGTCATGTAGCTAAGACTAAGGTGAACCAATATGAGGATATCAGTTATGATCTTTTTACAGTTTATCGTCATGCTGGACGTTGGAAGTGCCACACAGTTTAATGTCATGTTGCTAGGACACAATATAGTTTAATGTCATCTCGGACAGAATACAGTTTAGTGTCATGTAGGACAATAAGGGACTTAACACAGTTTAACGTCATGCTGGACGATGAAAGTGCCACACAGTTTAATGTCATGTCGCTAGGACAAAATATAGTTTAATGTCATCTCGGACAAAATATAGGAACTTCTATACAGTTTATTGTCATGTAGGACAAAATCAGGGACTATGCAGTTTAAAGTCTTGCAGTTAGGACTATTGGTGCTGCACAGTTTAATGTCATGTTGCAGGGACAAAATTTAGTTTAATGTCATCTCGGACATTGAAGGTGACACAATTTAACGTCATGTTGGACGAAGTTGTAGTTTAAGGTCATACTGGACCATGGTGTAGTTTAAGGTCATACCGGACCTTTTCTGTATGAACCAATTGTAAGTCTTGGTTCTGGGAACAATATTTTGTGTTTATACAAAATACTTCTTCAGAAATCTGGCATTAGTTGGAGTCGTGATGTCTTCTCCATCCATTGAGATTAAACAGAACCAAAGATTAACTCTTCGTCTGATAAAGACTCTTCCTGATTAGCCTGTTTAGGCTGTGCCTTTTGATGGGGCGGTGCCCGTTGCTTTAAAGTAGATGGCATGAAATCTGCCAGAGTCAAAGACAAGTTAGGCTTTGATACATACTCATCTTCTTCTGATTCCTCTTTCTTCTTTGAATTGCTCTGCCCTTTTGAGGATTTGTCTTTTGATGGAGGCTTTACTGCAGCTTTTGTAGGAGACACAATTGGCTTCTTCAATTGTGTTCGCAAAATGGAATGGGTCCGATTGATTGTCTTTCTGACCATCCAATCATCATATTTTTTCGCAGTTTTGCTTTTGACTTCCTGCCACTCGCCTCCTTCCTCTGGATCTGTAGCGGTAATACACGCTACATGAGCTGAAGAACCCTTCAATTTGACTTGTCCCAAGTCAACCATCTTTTGTAGGAGGTCATTAAAGACAAAACACTCCTGGATGGGATGTCCCAACATTTGATGAAAGGGACAATAATTGGGACGGTCTTCATCTCCTTCCTTGTTTGGTCTCTTCGGCACTGGTAATTGAACCAAATTATTTTCCAGAGCTGAAATGAAGTAACCAGGAACTTGCTCACTTCGGAAAGAGTATGTTTTACTCTTCATATCCTCAAATTTTTTTCGTCGTTGATCTTTTTGATCATTTGGACGAAACAACCTTTGTTGTTGGCGTTCAGGAGGTGGACCCCTTCGAGAAGATGAAGGTTTTGAAGTAGAAATAGGTACAGGTGCCTGTTTAAGCATAACTGTAGCAGTTTCTGCTTTACCCATTCTTCTTCCTGGAGCTGATGGAATTACACGAGATTTAACCTTAGCATGCATAAGGGAATCTTCAATCTGTTGAGCGATTGAAGTAAGGTCTCGAAACCCTCCTGTGTATTTCACAGGGATCAATGGCGTGCGTAATTCGTCACGCAAATTTGCCACACAGATTGGCAACAATTCCTCCTGAGGGAGTGATAAACTCAAGGAATACGTTAATCCCTTCCAACGAGCAATGAAATCAGAGACTCTTTCATTCTCCCTTTGCTTGCAGTTTGTAAGATCGAAAACTATCGTTTTTGGCAAAGTTGAGCTGAACTGAAGAAGGAATTTTTGACGAAGATCCTCCCATCCGATGACTGACCGGGATTCCAAGCTTGTATACCAGACAAAAGCTGGTCCTTGCAAGGTTCGCACGAAGCATATGAGTTTCACTGCTTCTTGTTGCTCTGGAGTTCCCATCATAGGATCACAACAAGACACGTAATGCGTCAAATGTTGTTCAGGGTCACCTGATCCATTAAAAGTAGGGAAAATAGGGTTTCCAAAACTGGATGGAGGAGAAATTGAATCTACCCATTCAGGGTAAACTTTCTTTTCAGGTTGAACTTGCGCCCGTTTCCCTTCCATAGTTTCTAACCGAGCTGTTAATGACTCAATAGTAGTTATTAAATTTTGAGAAACGTCAGGTTGAACTTGGTTTTGGGTAGGTGCAATGGATGGAGCTTGGACAGCCGTGGAGGTTGGTGCTGCAACTAATGGTAGTGCTGCCAACCGTTGTTGCGTTTGACCCGTAGGATTAGACCTCTGTGGGTGTACTGATAAAGGAGGATATTCCTGATCAATCTCAATAGTTACAACAAATTCCTTCGGCTGTCGGATTTCAGCATTCTTAAGAAGAAGACTACTCTGAAGTAGTTCTGCATTTAACCTTCTTAATTCTTTCATTTCTTCCTCCTGTTGTGCAAACCTTTGCTCTAATGAGAGCGATTGACCTCCTTCAGAGGAAGGGTGATAAGTAACCTGATTCTTTCCTTTCCCCTTATTGGATCCTTTTCGGAGAGGGGGAAGTGGGTTACTTGAAGGAATACCCAGATTTTGGGTAAGCCTTTGATTACGTGTGCGCACACCTTCTTCATTTAGGTCTGTGTGCGCAACTTCTTGAGCAGGAACCTCTTCATCTGATCCCTCTGATTGAGCCTCATCTGGTGAATCAGCAGCAACGGCAGTGATGACGTTAATGGATGCATATTTCATGGAATCCTTTCTATCAACATTTCTGTGATATTGTCTTCTTCCATGTTCATGATGAAACATGGAATTCCGTTGACTTGACCCCTCAGGAATTTCTTTGTGAACCATCACTTGGAGAGAATCTCCTGATAGCTTGGCTCTTCGTTCCTCTTGAGGCTTCTTCCCTAATCGAGAGAATACTGACTTTCTCTGAGGGATGGATTGAAGATTTGAAAAAGTCCCCAGTCCGGTGGACTGGGGGTGTTCCTGTTGCTTCTGCTCAGCTCCTCGAATCCCATTCGTTGATTCTGAGGGTTGGGTTAGAGAAGTCCCCAGTCTGGCAAGCTGGGGTGTCTCTTGACATGCTATGTCTGAGATCTTTTTAAAATCTCTCTTGATCTTGCGAATCTTAGTTCGGAAATTAGCTGGATGCATTAACCTGTATCCACTTTTATCACCTGGTTCAACAGACCGTTGGATGATTTCCGAAACTTCTGTCATTTGATGACGTGTTTGCTCCAGACGAGAGGCTTGTGCAATATTCTCGCCTGCTTGATGTAGGAGCAATTCAACAACTTGTTCTCTATATACTTGACTTTGAGAGGAACTAGTTGAAGCTTGATCTCGAGTAAGATTTTGATTATGAACAAAGCCCATTGACTGTGGCCGGCCATGGGCAATAACATTGCATGAGACCATTTTCGGCGGGCTTTGCTGACCGGAAAGCACTGTGAAATGTAGTGATCCGTGAACACCCCATCCTCTGATATGAACATTAGATGGAGCATTGGAAATTAACTGACGCAACCTTCTTAGTGCGCCAAGGCATGAACGTTGAAGGGTTCTCTGTTGCTTTTCAGCCTTCGGATACCGAGAGACTGATAGAGATGCCAAATCAATCTGGCGTTGTAACCCTTCTATTATCTTAAGATGATTTTCATATTCATCGTAAGATAATACCTTCTTCTTTAATTGACAAAGAGTTTTCCATATGTTAAGACGAATATCATGGATTCCATCATCCGTCAACATCTTTGGAATGTCATACTGTGAATCAGCCAAAGGCTAAAACATGACTGGTACTTCACCTTTTGCCAGTTTTTTCCTCATGTTCAGCATTTCCTATTTATCATTAAATGAAGATTCTTCTACCTGTTTGGACCAGAGTTGGTGTTTCCTTGTTGCTTCATCGGATTCAACAAGATTGGTAGAGGAATCACTATTCATGCTGGAAGATGAATGACCCAGGGAAGGTTCGGAGAATAACCTGAACCCCAAGCTATCTTCTGATGGAGAAAGAGTTTCACCTGCCGATAGTAAAACTTCAGACATGACTGGTTTTACGTTTTCAAGTGCCTCAAGATAGGAGGGCTTTCTCGTCACTACATTGCCTTCTGAAGAATTTTCGAGACAATGTGAATCACTACTGCGGAGAGGACTTTCGCAGCGAAGTTCATCACCATGAGGAGGACCTTCATGATGGGTTACAGCAAAAGATGAGATCTCTTGCTCCTTGGTCTTCTGACCACACAGAGGGTTCCTGTGGTTCTCATCTGAAGAAGAAACTTCAAGATTGACCGAATTTTCATGAAGCAAGTCTTCATGAGGAAGTGTCCGTTGAAGACCTTCGGGATTAATGTTCCTGTTATTGGGAACTGAGGGAGTAGAATCTTGAATTTCGATAGATAAATGTCTGAGGGCTTCAAGAACTCCAGCATCGAGCAAGGCCTTGTTGCAGATTGGCCTTTGATCTCCTGACTGTGCTAGGCGGATCTTTTTCTTAGATTCCTTCTTACTCGCTTTAGAAATCACTTGATGAAGAAAGTGATTGCTCTGAGCAGGTGTATGTGCCTGATCAGGAAAGATGGTCAGGTTAGGCTGACGATCATCGCTCAAATCAGGTGTATGTGCCTGACTTGGTTGTCCATATGATATGGGGGAGTAGGCCCCACAACCCTCTTGGACTGGAACAGATGTGTGTGTCTGTTCCGGAGTGAATTGTTGATGTGTCACTCCACTGCTAGGGATAGATTTATGTGTCTGTCCCTGAGATGATGCTGAAGCTGTTATGATATCCTGGCAAGCATCCAGAATATGAGCAGGAATTTGCTTCTGCTCTTTCACCATTGACAAAATATGTTTGGTGACTTCAGCCGCCGGAACAGGGATATACGTCCATTCCGGGCTTGGAGTAGGTGTATGTGCCTGCTCCTGTCCTCCTTTTCCTGTCAGTGAATCCTGACAGTACTCAAGTGTGGAGGCAGAGAGTTTAGTCTGCCTCCTGTTTGTCGTCGGGGCTTTCCGACTGACTTCTCCGTGCGCTACCAAACGAGACTGTTGGTAGGCTTGATTAGTATTAGCAGGTGTATGTGCCTGCTGATTACACTTCGCCAAACGCGGTTGACGAGATCCACCATATGTAGTCAGACGAGCCTGCTGACTAACTGCTGATGTATAAGCAGGTGTATGCTCCTGCCTATGGTACTCCGCCGGAATTGCCTGGCGGGATCGGCTTGATGCTGCCAGACGAGTCTGCTGAACAACGGGATTAAAACGGGCAGGCGTGTATGCCTGCTCGTTGTTTGCCACCAAGTTAGGTTGGTGGACTTCTCCGGAGATGGCAGGGATGACAACCTGCCTATTGTTAACCGGATTCCGTCTCTGGTGATTCATCTTGCCTGCTCGGGTTCGAGGAACCTAAGCTGAATGCCTGGAGACGGTACCCTCATCATGTTGAGGGCGCACTACCGCATGAGTCTGGCGGCGATTATTGATGGGAGCCCTTGAGAAGGACTCCTGTCTTTTTGAATTAAGGTCCTGCGGGACCTGCTCATTCACTTCCCCGGAATAAGGGAGTGAATGGAAATTGCGTTCTGGGGATAACGACCCGAAACAGTTGGAGACGGTAGTCAGCACCGTCTGCTTCTTGATTGCTAGTCGCCGTTGTCCGGACGACCAGGTAGAATTGTTAACTTGGAGGGCTTGACGAGCGGCCTCCAGAGTTGGGATAGTACCGTTGCGACGGTACTCCTTAACCAGTGCATTAGAAACACAGCGTTGAAGACGCTGAGTTGGTGATGTCATCCTCAGAGCGGATGACGTTCCAGCAGGAGTAGCAGCATTGGTTTTCACAGCAGTAGACCTCACAGTAGAGGTGTTCCCAGCAGCAGTATTCACAGGGGTGAATTTAAGGAAAGCCATTTTTGTAGAAGATCTTGAAAAAAAAGAGTGCCTGTTCTATGTAACAGACATAATCAAGATGAATCCGGCCACTGCATCTTTTGGATGAGCACATGTCAATGATTGCCTTGTTGGCCCAAAGGGCCTAACAGATAAGAAGAACATCACTTTAACTTGGTTAAGGATTCACGTCGGGTTCACCATTTTTGTTTCGCGCGGAATCCGGGGATGACCTCCTGGACGGGAGATTCAAACGTTCCGATCGGTTTCTAACGGGTTTGTTCGTAGAACCGGAAACATCCAATGATTCCACATCCATTTGGACCTACTTTCCAAAGGTAGGCGCTCATTAGCTTGTGGGCTAATGAGGCTTAGGAATTTGCATTGGTCGAGAGGATGGGAGGTCGGACTCATCACACCTTTTTGAGGGGAATTATTGTCTACTCCGGGACTCTTTTTATAGATTTAAGTTAAGTTCGTGAATCCTTATTACATTACCAAGTATAAAATGAGCTTTCCATTAGTTTTAACAATCAATGATTAAATATGCAAGAAATTTAGAGAATCTTTTATATGTATTCGAGGTTCTTCATCAATATAGAATCATCTATATTTGTTTAGAGATTCTTGGTCAATGGTATCCTTCAAAAAACATTTATATAAAAGTCTCTTGGTCATTTTGATGACCAGGCTGGTTTTAAAGCCACTCAGTGGGGCACTTGAAGTTTATCGTCATTCAGAAGGACAGAGATTATTTCAATGTTGGGATCGAACCCATGAATGGGCTACCTACGTATCCTTTGTTTTTAAAAAAAGGAATCAGAACCCACGTAGTTCGAGGAATGGGATATGATGTTTTATGATTGATGGCTCAAAGATGAATGTCATAATTACTTTTACACTCTAAGCTCACGTGAGTCATGCTCGGTGTGAGAAACAAGAGGTATTGGTAAAATTTAGACCATTGATCCGTAAAAGATGCAATCATAAGAATTTTGTTTTGGGGCTTATGTATAGATGACTGCCCAGATAGGCGAAGGTTTAGGATTTACTTTTAGGGAGAAAATCCAAGAACAGGGTCCACAAAGTTATATGTGCTTCATGGAGATTTGAATACTCTAATCTTGGGGCTTACTCCTAAGGAGGATGCCCAAGTTAGGAGGGGACTTATGATTGGGTTTTATTCCTGAAAAGGAAACCCAAATCAAAGATAATTTGTGACTGGTTAAGAGAAATTTTAAGAGACTTGGGGCTTACTCTTAAGAAGGATGCCCAAGATTTATGACTAGGACTTATTCCTGAGAAGGAAGCCTAGGTTAGGGGATTTGGGGCTTACTCCTGAAAAGGAAGCCCAAGGTTATGACTGAGTCTTTATTCCTGAAAAGGAGACCCAGGTTAGGGATTAAGGTTTGGGGCTTACTCCTGAGGAGGATGCCCAAGATTAAAGGACTTGATTGGGGCTTATTCTTAAGAAAGATGCCCAAGATTTATGACTAGGACTTATTCCTGAGAAGGAAGCCTAGGTTAGGGGACTTGGGGCTTACTCCTGAAAAGGAAGCCCAAGGTTATGACTGAGTCTTTATTCCTGAAAAGGAGACCCAGGTTAGGGATTAAGGTTTGGGGCTTACTCCTGAGGAGGATTCCCAAGATTGAAGGACTTGATTGGGGCTTATTCTTAAGAAAGATTCCCAAGATTTATGACTAGGACTTATTCCTGAGAAGGAAGCCTAGGTTAGGGGACTTGGGGCTTACTCCTGAAAAGGAAGCCCAAGGTTATGACTGAGTCTTATTCCTGAAAAGGAGACCCAGGTTAGAATTCTCTCATCTTAAAGGATGAGGTTGAAATGAATGAACTCTCAATCTTTGGTGACATGAAGATGTTTAAATCACTAGGTTTTGAGAGATATTTCACAGAATTCCTTTCAGATAAGGATGTCAAATCAAGAAATCATGCCATAAATGGCTTTGAAGAGTATCTTGAAGACTGAATCTTGAATAGGAAGGGTGAAATGGCTTAAGAGGGGTAAAAATGGGCAAGATGGGCACCCAAAAAGCTAGGGGCACGCAAGTCTTGAAGGTCGCGCAAGTCCTGCGTCGGCGCGCAAGTGTTGGTCGCGCAAGTATACTTGCGTGACATGAGGGATACTTGCGCGATTTTCAACCAGAGTTGAATTACTTGAGCGACTCTTTATTAAACCCTTTCCCATCCTCTTGAGGTTCTTCCAGAGAAGGGACACGCAAGTTATATTGAAGGAATTAAGTTGGCGCGCAAGTGTTTGATAAGTTTCAACACTTGGGCCTTCCTTCTTCTCTTTAGATCTTCCATTCTAGGTAAGAAATTACCTTAGAAGTGTTCCGGAAGCTTTGAGAAGAGACTTGAGCGTCGGGAGCTTTGATCCGAGTTTCTGGAAAGAGATCCTCTTGAATGGGGGGCCCACAGGGTCTATTTATAGGCAAAAGAAGACCCGGGGTGGTTACCGGGCGGTTACCGGGCGGTTATCACTTAGGTCGCGCAAGTCACTTGCACGACCATAAGGCGTCGCGCAAGTACTTGCACGACCACTAGGCGGCGCGCAAGTGTACTTGCGCGACCATGAGGGAACTTGCGCGGCCTATGGGCAATGTTCTCCTTGTTCATCCCTTTGTCTATTTTTGATGTTTCTTCAAAGGATGAATCACTTTGAGCTCAGATATTCCCCCTTTTCCGATCTTTAGATTCTGTGACGAAAGGAGCGTCAACAATGGTCCTTAATGTTGTGGCTTTTAATTTACAATATTACATGTCTAATTTGAAATAAATTATTTTCTTTTCTATTTGTGTAATATTTCTTTAATATGTTATTTTTCTCAATGAATGATTTTTATGATGAAGGTATTTTTTTTAATGATAATGTTCTTATTAATGGGAATTTTTTTGATCAAGGGTGTCTTTGTGATATCCCTCTAATGTATTGGGAATTTATAGGTTGAAATTTTACCATAATGGTTATTACAAGTGTTATTGAGATGGTTCAATCATAACGTAACTGGGAGGGTTACATTGTAAAGTAGCTATTATGGTTAAAAATCCTAAGGTATCCAAAATGGATAAAATCTATTGTAAGTACTATAAGAAAATTATTCTGGAAGTTATGGATTTTTTTATTTACGTTTTCCTTGTTTTATGGAAATCCTTTGTTTTCACAAAGTATATGTTACATTAAGATTTAGAATTATATCTTTGTTAAAATTATTTTTAATGTTTATAAGTATTCATGGAAAATGGTTTATTTCCTTCTTTTTATGTACCTTAATGATATTTTTGTTCACATACCATGTTTTAAAATGTATTTCATAGTGTTTATGTACAAGTAAGATAAATGATGAATCCAATCTGAATGTTGTGAAGAATTTTCCAGAATATAATTCATGTTTTATTAAAAACAATTGTATTATTAAAAAAAGGATATCATTTTAGTTGCATCCACTTTGTATGATTATGGGTTTTTATGTTTTAATTATATCCTAATTATCTAAAACACTAAACTAAAAAGTTATTTGGAAATGTAAGAAGTAAATTGTAGTTGAATTAACTAGATTATGTAATATTTAGGGCCATGCCCTTATAGTTGGCATCAGAGTAAGATTTAGATAACATTCGGTTTTTGGGAAGATATGAATACAATTCATTAAATTATTTTTAACATAATTTTTTGATGAAATATTATAGAATTTTATGATAAACAGGTTACTTCATCTATGATATGTCTATTCAAAATGGGTTTCTATAGAAGAAACAAGGAAGTAGATGTTGGAAGGCACAAAAAGGATGATGCATTTTTGAATCTGTAACCTAAAATGGTGGTAATTGGAATCAATTAGTTTGTGATCGTAATAGATAAGTTAAAATATGCCATAAATGGTGGAGAAAGCCATGAAAGTTAATAGGAAGAGCTACTATAAAGGAAAATGACAATTGTAGAACATTATATAATTCAACACCATCCTACTATTAGGGGATCATCTAACACAGTGGTGGATTATGGGTGGATTAAATCCCTAAAAATGATATTATATGTCTTGTGGATTTTAGATAATAAAATTAATAGACTTTATATTAACCATTTTGATAGAGAAGATGACCAGTGATGGTCAATGGTCTAGAATATCATGGAATTAGCATAGAAAGATGCCTTTAAAGGGAATGAATTTAAAAATATTTTCTTTGAAAATGATTTTCCTTAGGTTGTACAACATAATATGGAAAATAAATTCATTTAATTGAAACAATAGGAGGAAGATTTGGTGGTCATGTATGAAGAAAACATCACTATATTGGAAAGGAATGCTATAAATATTAGTTGAGATATTGATAGTAAAATCAATATTTTTTACTTAGGATTTAAGCCAATATATCAATGGGCATTGGATTCTCATAAAATCTAAATTTATGAGAAACTTGTTCAGTCTGATGAGAGAGTATAAATAGAGTCTCTTGAATAGCTATTATACTTTGAAAACAAATAGAATAAAAGGACCAGATTTAATGTAATGTGTACAAATCTATCAAATATATTTTAAGGTATAAAATTCAAGTTTCAATTTTGTGGAATGTGTAGAAAAAATAATATTGGGGAACTCCACAACGGATTCGGGGAAGTGTCTCAGTTATGGTATGATTGAATATACGCCCCGATAATGTAATGAAAATGATCATATATTTAATTTTGATAATAAAACACTAAAGTGTTTTAAATTTGGGGAGATGGGGAATTGGGCACATAGAAGCCCAACAAAGGATCTGAATGATAAAGAAAATATTGAGTATATGAATAATGGTGTAGTGAAATTGTTTGTGAATACTTTAGCCGATTTTGGGCCATATAATAAAGAGGTGTTAGGTTCATTGTTGGGTTAATCCTAATTTTCTAATGTCTTGTTTGATATAGGGTCAATACATTACATTATTTCTATGAAAATTTATGCTAAATTGGAAATTTTACCTCATGAAATGAAACCAGAGCTTATAGTAAAAATAATAGGGGAAATATTAAGGAAAAATGAATTATTAGAAATTTACTATTGTTGTGTGGGGAATGAAATTACTTGTAAACTATTTTTCACTTTCTATAGTGTTATGATATTCTTGGAATTCATTGAATTTAGGTTTATTTAGCTAGGATTGACTATAGATATCAATAAGTTGTTTTTTGGAAAGGGTATTAGTGTATATACATGAATGAACCCATAACATTGATAAAATATCAAGAAGGTTAGAAACTATTAATATAATGAATTGAATGTTATCTCTGATATATTGTTGAAAATATGGGAAGTGTTCAGTTAAATGATGTTCCAGTGAAAAAGGAATACCTAGATGTTTTTTTGACATGTATCCCGGTTTTATACATGGTCATGAAGTTGAATTTACTATGAAATAAGTTCATGTTGCTATGAAAATTTTAAAAAACCCCATATTAGATGTCTCATGTAACACACTAAGTATTTAAAGACCATTTTAGGAAAAAATAAGTCTTATTTGCTTTCATGTGTTATATTATACAATATGTTAATATTGTGCTACATGAACACTGACTTAGCTTTCATTACATTCTACACTAATATTCTAAAAAAAGCATTTTAATATTTTAATAATATAAAAATATACATGTTAAATTATTAGGTATGAATAGTATTAACAAACTTATGAAAATTTGAATTCATTTGTTACTAATAAACTATAAATGAAAATTTATACCAATTGAATATAGATGAAATATTTTTATTTTTATGCACCCAAAGTAATTTTTAATCTAAATCAATAATAATTAGTGAATGAAAATAATATATATATATATATATATATTAAATTTTATATCCATCAAATAGATTTTATAGGCATAATATAAATACTAATCCAAATTTATGCATTAAAACATATATTTTTCAAAAAAAGTAATTTTATCATATTTTAATGGATAAACCATTTTAAATTAAAATTCTGAAACTTTTATTTATTATATTTTAAATCATTAACTTCTTCATTGAAATTGGGATAAAAAAATTTCCTAGATTAATTTTTTGTTATTATTCTATGAATTTTTATTTTTTGAGGAATATTTAGAACTTCTGCATTGTAGTTTAAAAATTAACGTTTCATTTAATTAGATATTATACTTTATATTTATATTTAAATCCATAAAAGACAAATACTACAATTATTATTCCAATCCAGGTTGTGAGAATCATTTTTATATTGAAATTAGATATAAAAGCTTATTGAACTTTTGAACATTTCCTTTTACCCACCTACTCACCACATCTGTGGGATTAGTGTTAATCATAAATTAGACACATTTAGGAATTGAAATTGGAAAATATATATATATGGTTGTAATCATTATGGTACTTAGAGTCTAATTAGATCAACTAAATTTTTGGATATTATGAATAGTAACTGTAGTATGTTTTTATTTAACACTCTTAAGGGTAAATCATGTAATTAAAAGTCAAAATGATAATATAATATTATAAAATTTGCTAACACATGCCCTAATTCAATTGGATAATTGGGTTTCAACCAAAATCATTATTGGGATGAAATAATAACCATTATGAACTACTTGGATGGGAGTAAGAAATTTATTATATTTTATATAAAGATATGTTAAAAATATCACACTCGTATTTTTAATAAGTGAATAAATTTTAATAAAGGGTTATAAAGAAGATAAATACTCGTAATGTCCCCTGCTTGAGTGCCACAGAATCAGTGCACTAAGAGGGTTCATCACATGACTTCAATCATGTCTCCCCATACGGAAGAGGTTTCTGACTAGGAGCGAGGTTCTAAGAGTCATGCAGGGAGACTATACCCCCTTTTACAGAGTAATCCACAAAATAAAACATAAAATATTGAAAAAAAATTAAAAAAACCAATGAACATTTATAATAACCATTTCCCAAACTTGGTAACAACCGTAACTAATTGTAAATATGACATGTCATGCTATAGTTCTATGTGAATAAACACCAAAAAAAATATAATAATTCCAAAAAAGGTCCTGAATCTAGAACGAAACCTCATCCATGCACATCCAAAATATAACTCACTTATCACACACAAGACATTTACCCTTTTTCTGAACTATAACCATGAAATCCTCTTGGGTACCCAATGGCGGTCCAAGAAGGGTGTGAGAAAAACATAGTTGGACACCACCAATGGTGTCTAAAAAATATATAGTCTAAAGAAATAGTGTGTGAAAGTACAAAATAAATGACAAGGTAAACCAAATATCAACTTGGGAACCATTAGTTAAAAACATCAATTAAAATCATTTATATAATTATTAATATATTAACTATTTATCCATCTTCATTAAATAATCCACAATCTCCATGTGTTCCATGGGTTAGGCATATACATCAACTTCACATGGGTCTAAGGAAATCAATCACTATGAAAAAAGAGTTCAACAAAGTCCCTCTATTTATGGGGATCATACATCAAAACATCGAAATTTCTCCACCTCAAAGCCTCAATCCAAGTGGAACGGAACCATTAGGGGAATAAATCTATGTCCCTTTACCTAACCCATGCATTGAGGGTGGAATTAGACAATTCCTCCAACTCGTCCGGTGGGAGGAGCCCCAGTCCATTACCCTACACCTCAACCCATGTGCACATTATTATTCAACCATTACCCTAATAACCATGTCACAACCCATCAGAACAAAAACATATATCAATTATAAATGATAAAAATCTTCAAGGGAATTAATATTGTGTCACAGACGATTAACACATTTTCCATTCACATTACTTAGCCTATTTCTCCCAATTCTCATTCACAAGACTATCCTGATAAGCATAATCAATAATTGACTTATGTAAACCTATTTCCAAAAATCATTAATCCGAATATGACATTTCATTGAAAATATTTTCTATTTACCATAACATTACCAATTTAACATATTCATAATTTCATATGAACTAACTTTCTTATGCATTTTTAACATATTTCAAAAGCTACATACCCCAATCCCAATTAACCAAATTCACCCACTTCCATGCCATACAAGAATCCCCTAAATCCATTACCAACAATGAAACATAACCAATATTCCATTTGTTCATCCACTAAACTAATTAGTATACTCTAAAGGGCTATAGAGGATCCCACAACAACGTAGCACTTTGAAAAATTTTAGGTCCAAAAATTATTGGAACACCCATGGGTTACCCTAAATAGGTCAAATAATCCTAGATGAATCCCATGGGAACCATGAAAGTTTGTAATTATTATTTAGATTCCCATTTTACCAAGCCTCACGAAAATAATCAAATGCACCACAATTAGTGACGAAGAACAATATCAAACATGCACAAATATACAACGAAACTATTGGATATAAATTTTAGAGAACCTACCCAAAATCTTCTGATGGTTTCAGTTATAGAAAAAGCCTTAGATATCAGTTGAATCACCCTTTATAGCCTTAAACTATATCTCACTTGAAAATTATGGTTTTGGAGCTTTTATTGGAGATAAGAGAGGGATGAAAACACTAAAACAAAAAGACAAACAAGAGAGGGGTTAGACATGCTTAGATATTTGATCCACCACCGGAAGCACATCAAATGACCTTGGGTTGAAGGAGAGTAATCCTTGGAATCCCTTGGAAGATATTCTTCATCACTAGGTTTTAAAGGAGGAAATAAGGGGTGAAAATATGTTAAGGGTTTAAAATCACATAATGCCATTCTTGTATTTTTTTCCAACATTACATGGCCACATGGTTTACCTACATGTTTTTACAAATGGTGCACAATGTGTGCGAAAGACACTACCTATGGAAGATGTGGTCTCACAGTTACTTAGGGAGCTCCCAATAGTTTGACTAACCATGTGCCAAACGTGCGGAATGTCACTCCCTCAGGCCGTACTGTTTGGACTTCCCCTCTCATTGTTATCACTAACCATGCACAAACCATTATGTATGACTAGAAAGCTTTTAGTTCCTTCCCTTTTGTTCCCCAAACACCCAGAATAACCCCAAGGCCCATCAAAACCCTAGGAAGTATTTAATTAATCCTGAAATCAGGAGATTGAAAGAAAAATATTAAACAAGTACATACCTCCACATGTATGGGATCATACAACCTCCCCACCTTATAATGGCTCATCCTCAAGACACACTCCCTAGAATCACTGAATTTTGGAAGGAAAGAGATGTGGTCATTGGGCCTTCAGGTTTGACTCCCTCTACCACCTCTCTTCCTAAACATTCATGGGTTCCCACAAAAAACTAACTAGAGGCAAAAAAATTCCCTACGAGACCTTCTCAATATGAACCAGATTTTATTCAATGGATGAAGCAGCTTCAAACTCGACCTCATCAACTTTTATCACATGAGATGGAATAGGGTGACACTACCAGAGTTTTGAAACAAGGAAAACAACATGAATCCCACTACACCAATATGGAAGATCCAATTGGTAATCCACTGGTCCAATCCCATCTATAATCTCAAATGAACCCTCATACCAGGTTGCCAACATTCCCTGCTTCTGAATTAGATAGTGACCCACACTTAAAAACACCTAAATAAGTATACTATCACAAAAAATGAATTCTAATGGTCTATGGTGTTGATATATATATGAATTATACCAACTCATTGTCGTTGAAATGCATTTTTGAATCAATCTTACTTTATTCGACATATTCGACATGAGACTCTGTGCTAATAGTTTAGACTCCCTAACTTATAACCGACACAATGGATATCCACATGGTCTTCCATTGAGTGACATAAAAGGTTCCATCTGAATAGTATCAAGAAAACTGTTGTTATAAGATAATTCATCAAGGAAAAAATTATTTTCCCACAAACCACCAAAATACGTGACATGTTCTCTCAACATATCTTCTAATACCTGAATCGTATTCTTAGACATCTCATCCATATGTGAGTGATAGTCCATACTCAACAACACATGGGTTCTAATATCCTTCTATAGTCCCGTCTAGAAGTATTATGTGAAAAACGTATCTTGATGTGAAACTATGGTTCTTGGAACACCATGAAACCACACTATCTCTTTAACATATAACTCACCCAACTAATCCGCTATATAAGTCTCCTAGATCAGAAAGAAACTTGCTAAATTAGTCAGCCAATCTACAATTACCCAGATTGCGTCATTCATCTGGGGCATCCTTGGAAGACCCACTATGAAGTCTATCATTACATCCTTCCACTTCTACTTTGGAATGAGAAATGAATATCAAAACACACTTGGGTGTTGATTCTCGCCCTTAACCTGTTGACAGGTGGCATCACTTAAAAAACCCATTACTTCATTATTTCATTCCCAACCACCAATATAACTGATGAATACCATGAAATATTTTTAATAAAAATGAGATGTATTTCCCACTTTGATGTATGGAACTCACACATAAATCATTTCACCCTCCATTCATCACTAAAACATGGACCTAAAGATAAATGACTCCATCGGAACCAACAAACAAACTAGAGGGAGACTCCAAACCTTTATAACATTCCTTCATATCTAAACACTGCGAATCCACCATCTTACTCTCCTTATATTGGATCAATGCAAGGAATCAAATATTATTGATGAAAGGTTCATCTTACCATTTCTACCCTATACCTCAAGATGCATTTCAACAACCATGTCCAACATTCTCCACATGGAGTTGGATTGCTGAACCACTTGATTTAGAGTCTTCCAGCCCAAAGCATCCAAAATAGAATTCCATTTCCCTGGTTTATATACTAACACAATATCAAAGGATTATAGGTAAACAACCAAAAATCACTACCAATGATTCAAATTGAGAAGACCAGTTTGGGATATACCTAACACTGAGAGGGAGGGTGGATCAATGTTGGGGACTTTTTAAACCAATTCCAACATTTATCCCTGTACCTATTGACCTATTAGTATTATGATTCTCTTATTCTCTTTTCCTTGTTGCATGCAATAAAAAAAGAAGTAAAAATAGGCACACAATATTTTTACAAGGTTCACCACTCAATAAGAGTAGCTACATCCTTACCATTCCTAGATATGACCAGTGAATGGATTCTCAACTATGATGTGATATGAAATTATAGTGGAGTGTCTAGGAAAACAATCCTCAAGCTAGTGTGAGTCCCAACACCTTAGAGGAGGGGGGACAATCCTTTTCCCTAGACTGGTGATATCCTAGTCCAACTTGTAGCTTCTAGCTGGTCCATTATACTACCTATAAAGATCGTCTTCTTTATTTTTAATAAGGTAGGTTCTGCTCTTGATCTTCTTCAGTGCTCTTCACTTGATTACTTGCAAAGCAGTAGGCAAGCAATTCTTCTTGTCTTCTTTTTTTCTTCTTCACTATTGCAAAACCAGCTGCACTAGGACTTATTCTTCTTCTTTAGTGCAATAACAGAATGCACTAACACTTCTTCTCCTTTCTTAGAATGAATCACATATACCAATGTGATTATTTAGGAAACTGAGGATCAACTCACATATCATCATCTGAATTAAACTGACCTAAATAATTGTAGGCTTCAATTAGTTGCACTCTGTTATTCTTCTTCTTCTTATCTTCTTTCTATGAAGGAAACCAGTAAGATACACACTCTTCTTCTTCTTCTTCTTCTTCTTCTGCTTCTTCAATGAAAAACCAGCTACACTAAAACATACTCTTCTTCACATGTTTTCTTTCTATGTAAAATCATATGCACCTAGCTCTTCGTATTATTCTTCTTTCTATAACCACAAGTTCTCTTTGTGATTGTAAAAACAATTAAGTCTAGATCAACTTAGCATCATATCAGTTGATCAGAAGCTAGTAAGAACTTCTAGAACAACTCACAGCTTGCGTGCCAATCCTTACATGCGTGCCACGCTTCTTGTGTTCCTCCCTACTTACACGCCACTCATCTTGGGCTCCACCTACTTGCGTACCACAACTTGCGCGCCAAAACTTTCACACCAAAACTTACGCGAAAAAACATGCGCGACACCCTAATTGCACACCTTATAAATAACCCTCAGCTTGCGCACCACTTCAGTTGGCGTGCCACCCTCTACTACTTGCGTGATCAGAGCACCCTCTACTACTTGCGCGATCAGAGCTCTAATTTTCTCTTAAGTGTTGAGCCTTAAAAAATTAGGTGGCTAGTCATATATTTATTGGTATTTTTGTGACTTGCACACCATATACACTTGCGTGCCACTCCAGCACTTGTGCGCCGCTCCAGCACTTGCACGCTACTCCAGCACTTGCACATCCTTCCATCACTAGCACAACACTTTCTTTCCTTTGTCATATTTTGATATGATAATATTTAAAAATGACTTTCACTCTACATATACATGTGTGACACACTTGCAAATAGATTATACTTTCATGCCACTTTTTGACATGTGTTCCAATCTTTAACTTGTGTGCCACTTCATTTACTTTGTTATATTTTGATGTGATGAGCTTGAAATATGAATTGCACACAACCTACACTTGCGCACAACTTATACTTGCACGCCACACTTGCGTGCCACTTTTGAATTGCGCACTACTTTCATTACTTTTCCAAAAACACTTCTTTACTCTCCCTATGCTTCATAAGGCTTGCATCACAAGTTCTCCAAACTTATGATATTTTTGAAATACAAATCCACAAAGCATCATCATAGTTTATCCATTCTTTTTGGAATATTAATTCCAAAGTAATTCTTTCATCCTCACTTCAAATCCTCAATTCCCTTTGGAGTTTTAATTCAAAAGAACTCAAATCATCTATCTTCATCCAAAAGTGGAGGCATGAATATTCTTCAAATACCTTCAATGATGCAGACAATGTATCACCTTTGATACATGTATTTGGAACATTAATAACAGTGCAACAATCATATGATTTCAAGACAATGTGTAATTCATGACCTTCATAGAATTCCAATCCCTTCCACACTTTCTCTTATTCGTCAGACATCATTCTCTACTTCACTCAAATCATATGATTCTTTTCTTCAAGTAATCTCTTCCATGGTTCTCATGCAATCGTGAAGCATTGCATGGTCTTCTTTAAATCCTCATTCTTCTTCAATCATCCTTAGTTGGATGATACGTCACCATTATTCATTGTTGTAAAAAATGATTCACCATTGACACAAGTTCTTCGAACTTAGTATCAGTTCAATAATCATGTGAATTTATCTTCTTAGAGAATTTATCAAGTATGACATACAATGCTATGATTCCATAAAAATTATCTATGCAACCTCACTTCTGCCAATCTCCATTAACTTTTTAGTCCTTCTTCACCTCCTTCTTCATTTTGATGAGTATTGAAAGTTGTTGACAACAAACACAATCTTCATACACAAAGTGGTTCCAAAAATCTCCCACTTTGTATTTTGTTTTCAATACCTTAAAGTCTCCTTAGATGAATGTGCCAATGTCAAAATGAGAATCTTATCTCTCCGCTTTACTTCTTTCTCTCTCCTAGACCATCTCTCCCCTTTAATTCTTTCTCTCCCCAAGACATTCATTTCATTTCTCCCCCCTTATTGACAAGAAATACAATGTTCATGGTAGAGAGGGTATAATTACATACTTATTAAATGTTCAATCAATCATTTAACTCTAAGTTTACTTGAGAAATGACCAGCAAGCTCAGCCAGAAGCAATGCTTATGACTAATTATTTAAAAAAGAAGAAAAGAGTACAGAGGAGACGAGCGGGTTCAAACAAAGGGATTTTCCCTCATCCATCAAAGCACAAAATTAAAGATCATAATAAGACATATCATTCCCATAATCAGAGTTATCATAAGTTTCCGATTCAGATTAGGACTTACCCTGATTAAGGATCTCAAGAATATTAGAATTAAACTTGCCTGATAGCTTTGCAGATCGAGTACACACAGTGCGAGGTGTATTAGAGTAATCCTTCCATGGCCTTCGCCTCGACGGAGTAGGAGTGTGATCAACCTCACCGTTACCAGACATGAGTGCATCTTTGAACGAAATATGCCCACCACTACCTACTGCAACCCCTTCCGCCTCTGAGACGTCATCCCACTTCTCATATATCCTAGAGGAATTCAGTAGATTCTGAAGATATTGAATGTGATAATAAATAATAAACCTGAAATTATAGCACTCACTTCAACAAAGGGATCAAAAACATTCATGTGTAATTGGAAAGATAAGTGGTCTTAGAGCACATTAATTCTTCTTATGTCATTGATTAACACTGTTACTACCCCTATGTAGAATGATCTATATTTTGAGTAACCAATGATGAGAGATTTCAAAATAACATACCTTTGGCAATGGCATAATTTTCATAAAATCTTCAGAGTAAATGAATTTTATACCAACAAATGTTGACACTGATTGAGATAATGACTTTGGTATCTTCTTGATATGTATCCCTCTCAAGGGAATACTTCTTATAATTGAATCTCAGGTGCTCCCCCTGAGATCCTACTTCACCTTCAATTCCCTACATTTAATGAACAAATACAATACACAAAGATTTAAGTAAATAATGTGGATCCTCTTCGCTTATTCAATTTTAGCAGGAAGGCTGAGATGACTTTCTCAACCAAGATGCTCCATTTTCTCCACTCCCCACACTTCCACATTTTATCTTTATTTTTGAATGTGGCTGTTTGGATCTCAATACTTATTCTATCTCTTTATGTGTGAATCTTCTTTATTCAAGATCTTTCCACGCACTATAATCTCCAGGTGAAACTTTCATCCTCTTCATGAATTCTTGTTGGGATGGAATAAATTCAAATAACTGTTTGAAATTATGACCAGCCTTGTTGCACCTCACACACAAAACTTGTTTGTCTTCATATAGAATATTCTTTTTTGTTTTTAACACAATTTATAGCCTTTTCCTCTTGCATATTTCTCATTCTTTCCAAATATTCTGGTCAAACCACCAGTATATCCTTAGGGACTGAGGTATCAAGATTGGATCTTCTACATAGTTTCTTATGAGTGACATCCTTCTTAGTAGTTCTATTGGATGAACCACCCTTCACATTCATGGATTTAGAATCCAAGGACTTCTCAACTTTCCTCCTTGTAATCTTTTTGAGAGCATTTTCATTTGCAACATATTTCTGATTACTTCCCAAGATAGCTTCATCATTCTTTCCCAGCTTCTATGGTCTTCTGTTCTTATTAGCTCGTAATACATTCTAAGATATGCATGTACCATTATTGTGACCACTCTGATTGCATACATCACAGATGTTATCAAACATTCCAAATCTGTTTGCAGTATAGAGATGCTTTTGAATCTGTGGATGTTTATTCTTTTTCTCTAGTTTTCTCCCCCTTGAGTTGGGATTTCACTGTGCTTTTACATTTAAGGGAGTTTACCATAAATTCAGTGCACAATGCCCAAATCTATTACAGCACTAGCATTTACCAACAAACCGTGGACTTTTTCCAAATTCATTATAAGGTTGTTGAATCTTCTTCTTGGTATGTTGTGATTTCTGTGGAGATATACCTTCAACACTATTTCCACTATCCACCCTTTCCATGGTGGTAGGTTTCTTTTCATTCTTCTTCATCCATACATAGAATTTTTCTTCCAACCTGCAATTTTGGTAGAGGCAATTTTAGAGACATTACTACAAGTTGGTATGGATGGTACCGTTACATTCTCAACTACTTGTGATAGATCAATGAGTGAAGCCATGATCTTCTTATAACATGATGGAGGCCATTTGACAGTAGAATCCTCCAATGAGCATTGAGTACTAACAACAATTGTTTCCTTCTTTTGTGAAGACACAATATGCATCTTCTCAAGACAGGTCAACTCAGCTTAAAATTCAAGAAATCTAATTTTGAGGATGACTTCCTAGTTTTCAATCATAGTCATCTTCTATTCACAATCCTTATTTAATCTTTCAACTTTAGATTCATGAATCTTCACTTTGTTTTGTATCAAAGAGTCATGTTCTTTGATCTTCTTGGAATCTTTTTCAAAATACAACTCCTTGACATGATTTCTTTTTTTTCAACTCATCTTAATGTGCATGGATCTTTTATTCTAGAGTCTGATTGACTCTCTCTTTTTCTTCAACATCTTTGAGCCACTTTGAAGAGCTTACTTCAAATCCCCTATTGGTTTCTTCAAAGGGTCCAACCTATCTGGAGAGCTTTAAACATTCAACAATTTTTTCTTGTAAGACATTATCCAAAACATCAGTTTCTTCTTCCAGCTGAGTGATATTTTCCTACATACATCGAAATACTCCACAAACCAAGGATGCACTTTCTTCAAGAATACCATTCATAATCATTCAAAATCTATCAACTGATATTTCTTGAGATGTTGTATATTGATCATCACCTCTTGTGCTAGCATTTTCATCATGAGGATAATTTCCAAATGTAATGACACATACCTCTTGATGAGTTGAGGTGGGAAGGTTTTCCATCTTCTTGGTGGGGACATGAACCACCTTCTCATTACATTCCAAGCCTAGTGTATCTTCAACATCATACAAATTTGGAGAACCAGATGCTTCCTCTTCTTTAGATAAGAGGGAATTATTCTTCAATTTTATAGAATCATTATTTTTCATTTTTATCATGGTCTTGGTAGATATATATTTCTACACAAAGATATATTGATTCTACAAACACTACTCTTCATTATTAACTAAGGATATGAGCTCAGGTTTTTAAAAAGAGAATAACTTCACTGTAGAGAATCCAACAGAGGTGAACCTCCATCTAATACCAAATCAGAGGACCAGTTTGGGATAAACCAAACACTAAGAGGGGGGAGGGGTGAATCAGTGTTGGGGACTTTTTAAACCAATTCCAACTTTTATCCCTATACCTCTTGACATGTTAGGATCTTGATTCTATTATTCTATTTTCTGTGTCGCATGCAATAATAGAAAGTAGTAAAAATATGCGCACAATATTTTTATAAGGTTCACCACTAAATAAGAGTAGTTACGTCCTTTCCATGCCTAGATATGACTGGTGCATGGATTCTTCACTATGATGTGATATGAAAATACCGTGGAGTGGCTCGGAAAACAATCCTATAGCTAGTTTAAGTCCGTACACTTTAGAGGGGAGGGGGAAACAATCCTCTTCCCTGGACTGGTGATATCCTAGTCTAACTTTCAGTTTCTAGATAGTTCATTATTCTACCAATGGAGATAGTCCTCTTACTTATTAATAAGATAGAATCTGCTCTTGATCTTCTTCAGTGATCTTCTCTTGATTACTTGCAAAGCAGTTGGAATGAAATTTTTCTTGTCTTCTTGTTTTCTTCTTCACTAGTACAAAACCAGCTGCACTAGGACTTTTTCTTCTTATTTAGTACAAAAACACAATGCACTAACACTTCTTCTTCTTCCTTAGCAAGAATCACATATACCAATGTGATTATTCAAGAAACTAAGGACCAGTTCAAATAGCATCATCTGAATTAAACTACCCTAAATAATGGTAGGCTTCAACTGGGCATACTATGTTCTTATTATTCTTCTTCTCTTCTTTCTATGTAGCAAACTTATAAGCTGCACACTCTTATTCTTCTTCTTCTTCTGTTTCTTCAATGAAAATCCAGCTTCACTGAAACCTACCCTTCTTCACACGTTTTCTTTCAGTGGAAAACCATCTTCACCTATCTCTTCTTATTATTCTTATTTCAATAATCGAAAGTTCTCTTTGTGATTGTAAAAAAATGATGTCTAGATCAACTTAGAATCATCTTAGTTGATCAGAAGTTGGTAAGAACTTCTAGAACAACTAACAGCTTATGCGCCAATCCTTTCTTGCACGCCACCCTTCTTGCGTGCCTCCCTGCTTGCGCACCACTCAGCTTACGCGCCACCTACTAGCGTGCCACAACTTGCATACCACAACTTTCATTCCAAAACAAGCATGGAAAAACTTGCGCGACATCATACTTGCACGCCTTATAAATAACTCTCATCTTGCGCACCACTTCATCCTACGCACCGCCCTCTACTACTTGCGTGATCAGAACACCCTCTACTACTTGTGTGATCAGAGCTCTAATTTTATCTTAAGTGTTGATCCATAAACAATGAGTAGGATAGTAATCTATTTATAGGAATTTTAGTGACTTGCACGCCACATACACTTTCGCGCCACTCAAGAACTTGTGCGCTGCTCCAGAACTTGTGTGCCGATCCAGCACTTGCGTAGCCTTCTATCAGTAGTGAGAAACTTTTTTTACTTTGTCATATTTTGATATGATGATGTTTAAATATGATTTGCATGCAACATACATGTGCGCACCACATATACTTGCACGAAAAACTTGCGCACCGCTTATACTTGTGCGCCACTTTTTGACTTGTGTTCCAGTCATTAACTTGCATGAAACTTTATTTCCTTTTTCATATTTTGATGTGATGATATTGAAATATGACTTGCACACAACATACACTTGCGCGCTACCTATACTTTCATGCCACACTTGCATGCTGATTTCTTTCCATTGCCAAAAACACTTCTTTACTCACACTATCTTTCATACGACTTTCATCATAAGTTTTCCAAACTTATGATATTTGTGAAATACAAATTATAAATGCATTGTCATAGTTTATCCATTCTATTCGGAAAATGAATTCCAAAGTACTTATTTCTTTCTCACTTAAAATCCTCAATTCATTTTGGAGTGTTAATTACAAAGAACTCCAATAATCTCTCTTCATTCAAAAGTGAAGGATTGAAGCTTCTGAAATACCTTAAATGTTGAAGACAATGTATCAGCTTTGATACATGTATTTGGAACATTAAGAATAGTGCAAAAATCATCTGATTTCAAGGAAATGTGTAATTCGTGACCTTCTTAGAATGTGAGGCCCTACCACACTCTCTCTTCTTCTACAACCATCATTCCCTACTTAATTAAAATGATATGATTCTTCTCTTCCAGTAAGATCTGGAATGGTTCTCATGCAATCATGAACCATTGCATGGTATTTTTTAAATCCTCATTCTTCTTAAATCATCCTGAGATGGATGATACTTCACTATTCTTCATTTTTGTAAAAAATGTGACACCTTTGACACAAGTTCTTTGAACTTAGTATCTGTTCAACAATCGTTTGAATTTATCTTCTTAGAGAATTGCTCATGTATGACATCCAATGTTATGATTCCATAACAATTCTCCAGGAAACCTCACTTCGGCCAATATCCACTAACTTTTTAGTATTTATTCATCTCCTTCTTCATTTTGATGATTATTCACAAATATTGACAAAAAAAAATACAATCTTTATACACAAAGTGGTCCCAACACAAATCCCAATGAGAGACGATCTAATTAAGACCTTTATGATCATTAAATATTGTAAATCACTCCCTCGACAGGTAATTCCTCCCACACTATTAGTCATAAACCACAGAAGCTAGCTCTATATCATGAGTAGGGTAATTGCTTTCATGTGTTCTCAACTTCCTGGAACCATAAGCTAAAACCCAATCATCTTGTATTCCTACCACCCCACGTCAAACACAGTATGCATTAAAAAATAATATGTATCTCTTTCCTAGATTTGTTAAGATCAGAATCAGTGTGGTAGTCAACTAATTCTTCAGCTCCTGAAAATAATTATCACATGCCTCCATCCACTAAAACATAACCCCATTCTTAGATAAAAGTGAGAATGGAACAACCAAAATTGAGATATACTGAATGTGACTTTGGAAATGAGTGGACAAACCTATAAAACTATGAACATTAGAAACATTCTTGGGAAGATCCTAAGACACCAGAGCCTGCACCTTATTTGGATCCGCTGGAACCCATGACTCGGAAATGATTTGTCCTAAGAAGCTCACTTTATCAATCCAGAACACGCATTTTAATAGCATGGAATAAAGTATATGATTTATTAGTGTACTCAAGATGATGTCAAGATGTTTGTCATGATCGTAAATATTTCTTTAGTACACCAAGATTTCATTAACAAAGTCAACTATGAACTAATCAAGGTATTGGTGAAATATCTGGTTCCTAAAGGCAACAAAAATACCTGGTGCATTGGCCAGCATGAATGGCATCACCTCAATCTCATACAATCTGTACTAGATATGGAATTTTTTCTGTAGTACATTAGAATTTATCACCCTCAACTGATAGGATCTAGATTTTAAATCGATTTAGAATGACACCAAAGAACCCCTCCGTTGATCAAAAAAGTCATCTATTTTGGGATGCGGGTATCAATTCTTAACCATAATCTGATTCAGCTCTCTATAATAGATACATTACCTCAACGACCCATCAGCATTCTTTGGAAAGGGCATAGGTGATATCCATATCGATATACTAGGATGAATAAACCCTTAAATATTTAACTCCTCTATCTAAATTTTTTTTGTTGAAGCTCTACAAGGACCATTCTCTATTCTAGAATGGAAATTGTCTCTTCCTATGGTAGAAATTGGACCGTAAACTAAAAACTCCTCTAGGTTGGTAGTCTGGAGAGGTTCTCAAGAAACACATCCTAAAACCAATCCACCATAGGATGTACAACATATTGTTCCACTCTTTCAATATGAAGAGTAAGGTATGCCACTTGGGATGTGATTTCCCTCACCTGTAGAAACATTTTCCCTGCACGACTCATCTGATCATCCCACTCACCACGAAGTACATAATTATTTCCATCGAGAGATGTGAATTATACCTTCTTTAGATAATTGTTGAAGATGTCTGGATACAACACTATCTAGTACATGATAAAAATCTTATCAAAACATGACATTTCCATGTTAAACAAGATCCATGGAAAATGATATCCACCAACCTCTAAAGCATAACCTTTACATTTTCCGTTATCCACAAATTGCACCCCTAATGGAGAATCAATTGAAATAACCCCACACACTCATTCCTTATATAATCCCAACACAAATACAAACTGTGTAGAGATAATTGATTATGTGGAACCTTTTACAAATTGTGCTTTAGAAAGTCTAGATGCTACAAGAATTTTAGATCAAATATAAAATCGTCCGGCCTCACTAACTCAAGGTGTTGACTGAACTGGGTGGAGATGTCCTACCCCTCTACCCTAGGATCTAGCTTGAGTACCATGTACTACACATACTTAATAGAACAGATGATCTTGATCAAGTGTTTCATGTACACCACCTTTATTTGTATGCATAGTAGAGCTCTGACTACCTTCTTGATATGGGCACTACTATAACATGGCCTTTTATCAGTGCTAAAAACCGACATTAACGGTGCTAGAAAAGCATTGTTAATGCTGGTGTAGATAGGGGGGTCCCCTTTATGAGCTCTAAACAGAGCACTAATAAAGGAACCCCTTTATCAGTGCTTTTTAGCACTGATAAAGGTGGAGTTTATCAACGCTTTTCACCGCACTGATAAAGGGGACCCCCCCCCCCCCTTTATCTACGCTAGCATTAACTGTGCTTTTCTAGTGCTGATAAACGGGTGCCTTTATCAGCACTATCGTGAGTTCTGATAATATGGCCCTTTATCAGTGCTCTTTTATCACTATTAAAGGTGTCCTTTATCAGCACTCAAAAAAGCACTGATGAAGGAACCTTCTCTTGCACATGCAGAACTTGCACCTGCACAGCTGCACCCCTGCACAAACCATCACCTACACAACAACACAAAATATCACATGAACAGCAGCAAAAAATAGCACCAGCACACAATATTTTGACAAAAAATGCTATATACATTTACTTAACATTATGAATACAAAAAAAACACACTTCTATATACATTTCAAACAATGTTTTACATGGTTACAATTAAAATTACCCAACAGCAGTAATTAACATTGATGTTTCATCCTTTGATATCTGTGATCCTATCTAAAAAATTGTCGTCCACAGTATTTGTTGCCGAACAAAGAATCCGAACTCAAGGAAAAAAATTCACCTATACAAGAAAAAAAATATTATGTTAGTAATAAAATAATGAAATAAATTAAAACATTAATATTAAGGAATAAATTAATATGGATATGTGAAAATAAAATATTGAAATGGTAAACTAAGATGTTTTCATTTTGATATCAATGAAAGGGAATAATGTAAAATCAATATGTTTTTGGATGATTTATCTCATTTAATAAATACTGATTCTTTATCTTATGAAAAGATTTACCGTTCAAAAAATTTGACAGATTGAGGTGCGGTTGATTCGTACACGTCACAAATGACTCATGGATCATTGTTCTAATGTATAAAAACAATCCGAACGTATTTGCTATGTTTTTCGTATGTCACTTGTGTTGTTTTCAAAAGTTAATTACAATTTGAAACTGATATCAGACACTTTTAGCCATACTGGTCACACCGTGCATCAGATTGAGTTTTGGTCGATTATTACACCTCAAAAATGACTCATGGATCATTGTCCTAATGTATCAAAACAATTTGAATGAATTTGATCGGTTTTTCGTATGTCACTTTTGTTGTTTTCTAATGTTAATGTCAATTTCAAACTGATATCAGACACTTTTATCCATACTGGTCACACCGTGCATCATATTGAGTTGTGGTTGATTAATACATGTCACAAATGACTCATTGATCATTTTCCTGTTGTATCAGAACAATCAGAATGCGTTTTCTTGGTATTCGGTATGTCAGTAGTGTTGTTTTCTAATGTTAATGTCAATCGGAAACTGATATTAGACACTTTTAGCCATAATGGTCATACCATGCATCAGATTGAGGTGTGGTAAATTCTTACACATCAAAAATGACTCATGGATCATTTCATAAAGTGTAAATACAATCTGAATTCATTTTCTCGGTATTCCGTATGTCAGAAGTGTTGTTTTCTAAAGTTTATGTCCATTTGAAACTGATATTAGACACTTTTATCCATACCCGTCACACCGTGTTTTAGATTGAGGTGCGGTTTATTTTTTACACGTCACAAATGACTCATGGATTTTTTCCTAAAGTTTCAAAACAATCCGAACGTGTTTGCTCGGTTTTCCGTATGTCACTTGTGTTGTTCTATAATGTTAATGTCAATTTGAAATAGATATCAGACACTTTTAGACATACCAATCACACAGTTCATTGGATTGATGTATGGTTGATTCATACATGTCAAAAATGACTCATGGATTGCTTTCTTATTGTATCAGAACAATCTGAATGCATTTTCTTGGTTTTCTGTATGCCACTTGTGTTTTTTTCTAAAGTTAATGTCAATTTGAAACTGATATCAGACAATTTTAGCCTTAACGGTCACACCGTGCATCATATTGAGGTGTGTCTTATTCATACATGTCAAAAATTACTCATGGATCATTTTATTAATGTATCAGAATAATACGAATGTGTTGGCTTGGTTTTCATATGTTAGTAGTGTTGTTTTCTAAAGATAATTTCAATTTCAAACTGATATCAGACACTTTTGGAAATAACGGTCACACAGTGCATCGGATTGAGGTGTTATTGTTTTTTACACCCCAAAAATGACTCATGGATCATTGTACTAATGTATCAAAACAATACGAACGTGTTTTCTTAGCTTTTCGTATGTCACTTGTGTTGTTTTTTAAAGTTAATGTCAATTTAAAACTGATATCAGACACTTTTAGCCATACCGGTCACACTGTGCATCAGATTGAGGCGTTGTTGATTCGTACCTGTCATAAATGACTCATGGATCGCTTTCCTAAAGTATTAAAAAAATCCGAACACGTTTCCTCAGTTTATTGTATGTCATTGTGTTATTTTATAAAGTTAATGTCAATTTCAAACTGATATCCGACACTTTAGACATACCGGTCACACCGTGCATCGTATTGAGCTGCGGTTGATTTTTACTCCTCAAAAAATGACTCATGGATCATTTTAATAAAGTATCAAAACAATCTGAACATTTTTTCTCAGTTTTTTGTATGTCACTTGTGTTGTTTTCTAAAGTTAATGTCAATTTAAAACTGATATCAGACAGTTTTAGCCATACCGGTCACACCATGCGTCAAATTGAGGTGTGATTGTTTCTTACACCTCAAAAATGACTCATGGATCATTTTACTAATGTATCAAAACAATCCGAAAACGTTTTCCCTATTTTATGTATGTCAGTAGTGTTGTTTTCTAAAGTTAATGTCAATTTCAAACTGATATCAGACACTTTTATCCATATCATTCACACCATGCGTCGGATTGTGGTGTGGTCAATTCTTACACTTCAAAAATGATTCATGGATCATTTTACTAAAGTATCAAAACAATACTAACATGTTTGATCTGTTTTCTATATGTCACTTGTGTTGTTTTCTAAGGTTAATTTCAATTTGAAATAGATATCAGATACTTTTAGCCACATTTGTCACACTGTGTGTTAGATTGAAGTGTGCTTGATTCTTACTCGTCAAAAATGACTCATGGATCATATTAATAAAGTATCAAAACAATACAAACTCATTTGATCGGTTTTTTGTATGTCACCTATGTTGTTTTCTAAAGATAATGTCAATTTCAAACTGATATCAGACACTTTTAACCATACCGGTCGCACCTTGCATCGGATTGAGGTGCAGTTTATTTTTACACATCAAAAATGACTCATGGATCATTGTAATAAAGTATGAAAACAATAAGAACATGTTTTCGTGGTTTTCCATATATCACAGGTGTTGTTTTCTAAAGTTAATGTCAATTTGAAACTGATATCAGACACTTTTATCCATACCGGTCACACCGTGAATCGGATTGAGGTGAGATTTATTCTTACACATCCAAAATGACTCATGGATTGTTTTCCTAAATTATCAAAATAATATGAATGCATTTGATCAGTTTTCCGTATGTAACTTGGGTTGTTTTCTAAAGTTAATGTCAATTTGAAACTGATATCAGACACTTTTAGCCATACCGGTCAGACTGTGCATCATATTGAAGTGTGGTCGATTCGTACCTCTCACAAATGAATCATGGATAATTTTCTTAAAGTATATAAACAATCTGAATGTGTTTCCTTGGTTTTTTGTATCTCACTTGTGTTGTTTTCTAAAGATAATGTCAATTTCAAACTGATATCAGACACTTTTAGCCATACTGGTCACACCATGCATCAGATTGAGGTGAAGTTGATTCGTACACATCATAAATGACTCATGGATCATTTTCCTAAAGTATCAAAACAATCAGAACATATTTTATTGGTTTTTCGTATGTCACTTGTGTAGTTTTCTAAAGTTAATGTCAATTTGAAACTGATATCAAATACTTTTAGCCATACCGGTCACACCATGCATCAGATTGAGGTTTGGTTTATTTGTACACATAAAAAATGACTCATGGATTGTTTTAATGTAGTATCAAAACAATCTGAATGTGTTTTCTCAGTTTTTTATATGTCACTTGTGTTGTTTTCTAAAGTTAATGTCAATTTGAAACTGATATCAGATACTTTTATCCATACCGGTCACACTATGCATTAGATTAAGGTGTGGTTTATTCTTACATGTCACAAATGACTCAAGGATCGTTTTCATAAAGTATTAAAACAATCCGTATGCGTTTGTGCAGTTTTACGTATGTCACTTGTGTGGTTTTCTAAATTTAATGTCAATTTCAAACTGATATCAGACACTTTTTCCATATCAGTCACACCGTGTGTCGGATTGAGGTGTGGTGGATTCTTACACCTCATAAATGACTCATTGATCATTTCCCTAAAGTATCAAAATAATCTGAATGCAGTTGCTTAGTTTTCCGTATGCTAGTAGTGTTGTTTTCTACAGTTATTGTCAATTTCAAACTGATATCTGACACTTTTAGCCAAACTTGTCACATCGTGCATCGGATTGAGGTTTGGTCAATTCGTACATGTCACAAATGACTCATGGATCATTTTTTTTAAAGTATCAAAACAATCCAAATGTGTTTTTTTGGTTTTCCGTATGTATCTTGTGTTGTTTTCTAAAGGTAATGTCAATTCGAAATTGATATCAGACACTTTTAGCCATATCGGTCACACCGTGTGTCGGATTGACGTGAGGTTGATTCTTACACCTCAAAAATGACACATGTATTGTTTTCCTAAGGTATCAAAAGATTCTGAATGCATTTTCTCAGTTTTTCATATGTCACTTGTGTTGTTTTCTAAAGTTAATCTCCATTTCAAACTGATATCAGACACTTTTAGCCATACCGGTCACACTATTCGTCAGATTGAGGTGCGGTTGATTCTTACACGTCACAAATGACTCTGGGATTGTTGTCCTGACGTATCAAAACAACCAGAATGCATTTTCTCGGTATTCCGTATGTCAGTAGGGTTGTTTTCCAAACTTAATGTCAATTTCAAACTGATATCATACACTTTTAGTCATACCAGTCACGCCATGTGTCATATTGAGGTGTGTTCTATTCGTACATGTCGAAAATGACTCATGGATCATTATCCTAAAGTAACAAAACAATCCTAATGCCTTTTCATGGTTTTCCATATTTTAGTAGTTCATAAGAAGCTCTCATTATGTTATTCTTTAATAGAAACTCAAATCATTTCTAAAACCAATATTCATATTCTAAGGATATGATATGTAAGAAAGGGTGATCATAGATTCTCAATAAGTTTAATCAAGGGATATATCAATGATCATATAAATATAACACAAGTAGTAGGAATTCACCATCATTGTCCTATTTGTTTACATTCTTCCATTAGGTACACTGCCCATTGGTTTCTAAACACATCTATATCATCTTGTGAATTGGAGTTTTTGCGACAGTCATATTAGTACTGAAAAAATATAAATACACAAATGATTAATAAATATTTTAAATGAACTAGTAAATATTTTCAAAAATACCTCTTCAGGGATGGTAGTTTTTTCATGAAGTATGATCGCTTTCATAAATTTACAAACATAATAACCGCATTCCTTTCCATTTGTTTGTTTCGGACACTATAGAAACATAGAGAAAAATAAGTAATCTGTTTCGATATGTATTTGGATAGTGAAATATAATTATAAATAACGTGATACTTTTCCATTTGTAGATCTCGTGTGCCTTTTCATCCTTAGACCCTAGAATCCGTCCAGCCTTTAGACGATATTCATACACCGCCCTATCAAAATAGAATCCTCATTAAAAGATAATATAAAATATATAGCAATATATTTAGTTCTAAAATATTGTATCCAGTGTATTAAAATTTGACAATCCCCATCATGTGTGGTCGGTTTGTTGGATATCAATGCAGTGAATCCAGAAAATAAATCATTGGAGTATCCATATTGACTACAATGAGCATCCAATGCTGCCTAAAAACACAAAAAGGAATAAGTAATGATAGAAATGAAAATATAATTAATATGAATAAAATGTAGAGTTTTACCCTAGAAACATTGGTATTAAAAAGATCCTGTCATTCGTAAGTTTTCATTGAAACATTATGAGCAGGTTTGACATTAATTAAGCCTGAAAATCAGAATCTATTTCTTTTTTTTTTGTGTAGAAATGGTCTGTGGACTAATGAGTACAAATTTGTATTCAAGGTAAAATCCCTTCAATTGTTTTTCATATATTCTTCTACAAAAAATATGAAATGTATTTATCCATAATTATCATAGTATATTAGCTTCTGTAAAATCAATTCATGAAAACATACCACATGTATAAATTTATAACTGAGGCGCCTAGCCAAATGTATGTGTTGATTTCAGCTACAGTGTCAGCACTAATGAAATCTAATGTTTCCTCTCCGTATATATCTTTTTCACTAACAATTGTGTGATTATTTCCACCTTTCATTTTCTTATCCACATGAGCTTACAATGATAATAAATGTGGATATAGAACTGGTAGGGTGAAGGTGCCCTCAGTAGATCGTTTTGATCGATTGGTTGATCCTTTTGAGCTGTTATTTCATTTTAACTCCTTAGTTTTTTCCATTTGTAATAAAATTCATCGGTTCGACCGTTTTCTAATTAAATGTTTATGGTTTTTTTGAAAAATGAATTGAAAATGAATAAATCCTAGTTGACATGTTTTTTACAAGATTCGATGTCCATGCAATGAATGGTCCAACAGCTTTTTCCACTGTATGAATGTATTCACTATCATTTGGCATGGGTAGTTTGGCCCTCATCTCATGATCTACATTAATAAACACTTTGACATGACCGGTTGGAAGTGGTCTGGAGTGTAGTGTGTCATTTTGCATATTGAACACTGTAGCCCTCGCTACAAGGAGATGGGTGGGAGTTGACAGATATAAATCACAATCATTTTCACCCTGTATGATATCATTACAAGAATTGTATTAGTGTCTATGTGATTAAAATTTCATGGAAACAAATATTATTACATTGATTACCTCGGTTAAGTCAGGTCTTTAAGGGGAATGGCTCACCTAAAAGCTGGTGGGGGGTGGGGCGGGTTGTTCTGGAGTTGTTTCTTCTCTTCGCCTCTCCCACATCAAAGTTTCTAGAAACTCTCCCTAAATTTGGAATTTTTCTTCAAGGGTAGCTAGTCTATCTCTCATCATTTTCATTTCTTTAGTTTGTTCCTCCTCTTGTTTTTTTTTTCTGAAAATATGTCCAGGGTGTCACCCCAAAACCCGCACCTCTGACGCGGCTATATTGTTGTGGATGTTTCAAGGTTGCTGAATGTATGTCTGCATCCGGTGAGGGTGTTGTTGATTCCTATGACATGTAAAATAGAAAATATAGGGAAATAAGTAATCATCATGATGTAATAGTTATTTTAAGAAAAATGAATTTATATTACGTCATACTTACAAATTTTCCCACACTGTTTGTGTGTTTTCATCTACCAGTTTTCCCTCTTTATTTACACAAGCCTCCTTCCATAGTACATGGCATGGGATGGAAGTGGCTTGGGATTTTGATTCATCAATCTATATATAAACAGAGAAACATGGTTACAGTGTTGTTTTATGTCCCATAAAAGTATTACAGTACTTTTAAAATATGTATCAATTTGTTTTTAATTGAAGCGTACCCCAACCGTGCTTTACAGTAGGGGTACATTGGTTTTGCTTCACGTTCATTATTTTCGACACTAAATTGTTGTTTTATAAATAAAAAACTGTCAATCAAAGTGATGAATACAAGCAATGTTAAACAGTGTATTACCAAACACAATGTACCTGAAAAGTCTGCTCTGCACGACATTTGCGAAACGTATCCCACACTCCTTGGGATATCAAGTGCGCATAAAGAGGAGGTGGGTGAGGCTTGATTTTCCCTTCATCATATTTCAGATGAAATTTCATTAAAATGGTGTGATAGCCTCTATGAACCCTTCCTGCCAATCTTAATACATATTCATTGTGCAAGACAACTACTATAAATGCACTCTGAAAGAGATGATGTAGATTTAGTCAATATGTCAGTATTTTATTTTAATAAATTAAATAAATGATATAGTAATGTTACCATAATCTCTTCCCGCATTAATGTTTTTAGCCTGCTGACAACATGGTTCCATGACTATTTATCAATCGACACACGTTTTTGAGTGACGATTCCAATGTAGCTACTAAACATGGATTTTTTGGGGTTTACATGATGGACTCCCTTATTCCATCCCACCTCATATTTGATGCATTTTTATTTTTCCATAAGAATTTTGGCTAAAACTGTCAAATTACAGTGCACCTGTTTTTTTGTGCCATCGAGGTTTCATTTCCTACCATTTCATCTGTTTCTGCATCAACATTATGTTCCTCTAAAGTGCTATCATCGACACTGGGTCCAGCAACAACATTTTGAGAAACCTGTTGTACCTCTTTAGTGGGACCAGTAGCAACAGGTTTAGAAACAAGTTGTACCTCAACAGTGGGACCATGTGCAACAGGTTAAGAGACCTATTGTACATCACTAGTGGGACCAGTTGCAACAAGTTGAGAAACCTATTGTGTCTTGGGATTGGGTGCATCAGTAGGTGTAGAAGTTAGTATCTTCATAGGTGGTTTAACATTTAATTTAGATCACATAAATGCAGTAGTGGAAAGATAATGACATAATGTAACACAATCTATATTACAATAAAAAAATAACATAATTATTGAACTCTGTTTTTTTAAGGATGAATGGATTTGACCCTCTATCGACTGTCCATATCCCTTCATTGTGGTCTCCTCTAACATACAAAACATCGTCTACAATGGGACCACTGCAAAATGATTGTTATGTCCCAATGTAAGGGTAATCCTCTATTGAATTTTCATCTGAACCTTCAGTTTTTTTGGTCAATAACAGAACAATTGAACAGTTTCAGTTTTCGGGATCTGAAACATAAAATAATTGCACTGCCTGTGATGCCATTATAAACAGTTCATCTTTCTCCCCTTCATTACTAAAGTTAACTTTCATGAATCCCAATTCATCTATTTTAATATAACTACTGTTATCAACCCACTTTCATTGATAAATCGGAACTTGGAATTCCGTATTATCCAACTCCCATATTTGTTTGATGATGACAAAGTATGACATATTGACATAAATTGGATTTCTTCCCTTAGCACCGGAAACTTGCATCACTTCAGCCACAAGTGTAACCCCACTATTCTGCATGGTACTGTCTTCATCATGTTAATTTGTATAAAATGTATAACCATTAACTACATATGCATTTTAAGATAATACATACACACTTGGTCCTCCGGCTAGCCATCGAAGTCGGTCTGAAATTGACTCTGGATTTTCATCTGACTTCTTAAAAATATGGTCTCGAAACCATCCTATAAGCTATCTATTATGTGTATCTGATATCCATTTTTCATCCCTTGATGGATTCAAATTTCTAATGATTTATTTGTGGGTTTCAACATATGGGTCAAATTCAAAATTGTTATGAAAAACATAAAGGTGGGCCTACTCCGGATCTATAATGTTGATTGTGACAACCTGTCTTCTAGATATTTGTTCACCCTCATGCCACCCAGTGTGATGATATTTCGGTAGGCCAATACTTTCCACACTAGAGAGGTATTCAGTACAGAATTCAACTGCTTCCGTAACAATATATCACTCTGCAAACAACCCTCTGGCCAACTTTGATTTTTGACATACCCTTTCAAAATATTCATATACCATTAAATCGGGTACATCCATCTGTAATGTACAGGACCACATAGTTGAATCTCTCTCACCAAGTGGACTATTAAATGAACCATCATATCAAAAAATGAAGGCGGGAAGAACAATTCTAATTCACACAATATGATGGTAACTTCTCTTTCCATAGTTGGCAATTTTTCCATGTATATAACTTTGCTATATATAGCGTTGAAGAAGAAACACAGTTTCGTTAATGTATGGTGAACATTCTTGGAAAAAATGCAAAGTAAAGCAATAGAAATGAGATCTTGCATCAAAACATGACAGTAATATGATTTCAAACCTTTTAATATCAAATCTCTCATTGACACGAGGTTCCTGATATTTTAAAAATACCCCTCTGGAACCTTTACATCATTCAAGAAGTTGAAAAAACTGATATCTCTCCTACTTGGAAATTGTGTAAGCAGCAAGAGAAAGAAATGTTCATTTTTCACCCTTCACTGGTGCCAACTCTTCTCGTATTCTCATCTCAACCATTTCCAACCTAGCCTTAATTCCATATTTTGTTTTTCTATTTGTATTTACCAATGTGCTGATGACACTATCAAATAAATTTTTTTCTACATGCATAACATTAAGAAAATTTCTGACATACAGACAATTCTAGTATGGTAATTCAAAAAAAACTAATCTCTTTTTCAAACTGATTTTCGTATGGTTTTTCGAATCCAGTTTACCAAAACTAGTGTCCATATTTTTATCTTTCTCAAACAATTGATCGCCTGTTAGTGGAGACGGTGTTGTATGTTATTTTGAACTTCCATCAAATGATATCGTCCAAGATTGGTACATATGTCATCGAGGTAGAAATATGAAATGTCCTAGAAACACAATTATCGATGAATGTTTCAACCTAATTGATTCTGTACCTTGTTCGCAAACGGGACACCCTTGAGTTCCTTTAATGTTATATCCTGAAAAATTTTCATAAGCAGGGAAGTCATTTATTGTCCCGTAAAACATGGCTCTCAAAGTGAAATATTCCTTTTGTGTAACCATCATACAATGTAACACCTGAATCCCATAATAATATCAAATCATCGATCAATGGATTTAAATAATCATCAATATCATTACCCAGTTGTTTTGGTCCTGATATAAGCATAGATTACATGATGTATTTTTGTTTCATGCATAAACATGGTCGTAAATTATAATTTACCAACATAACTGGCCATGTACTGTGACCGTTTCTTTGAAAACAAAAAGGATTCACTCCATCTGTAGATAATGCAAGAAATAGGTTTCTCAACCTGTTTCCAAATTTAGGATACTCGTGATGAATTCTCATCCACTGAGGAGAGTTTGACGGGTGACGTAGTATTCCATATTTTATTCGTGTATCTGTATGCCATGTTAATTGTCTGGAAGTCTCCTCACTTCCATATAGGTGCCTAAACCTTGGAATAATTGGAAAGTACCTTACAAAATTTAGTAGGACTGGAATCATCTTTCTTGTATAGAGAATCACCACACTTTGGGAATTCTTTAAGTGATTTGTGGTCCTTAAGAAATAGTATACAGTCATTCGGGCAGGTGTGTATTCTTTTAGAGATCATACCCATCGAGCATAGCATTCATTTGGAATTGTATGTTCATCATGGGAGCTCATTATCTTCTGAGAGCATGTCATTCGGGAGAGAAAGTAGTTTCATAAAATAGGAGTCA
The DNA here is from genome assembly GCA_963277665.1 of Viscum album. Classification (NCBI taxonomy): domain Eukaryota; kingdom Viridiplantae; phylum Streptophyta; class Magnoliopsida; order Santalales; family Viscaceae; genus Viscum; species Viscum album. Next base: position 521,969,407 of record OY728166.1, read on the forward strand.
CTCCACCAGTTGTCTACTTTCTAATTACACAGCTTCAGTATGACTGACAGTGCTGTATATCTAGTGCAACTAGTATACAATGGCATCTTTGCACAAATGTTTAACTTCTCAAACAATTTGTACAATCACGATGTTCATCTTAAACAGTCATTGTCATTTACTTAATAGGATCTTCATCATCATTCACATCTGTAATCACATCCTCCACATGATCATCTTCATTGTTCATACTTGTAATCATATCAGATGATCCATAAAACGTAGTGTAATCCCAGCCAATACCTACATTCATTGTTTCCCCATGTTTATTCCAAAATGTATAACTCTGATCTATTCCATGACAGATCAAGTGTTCTTCCAACTCCTCTGGACTAATTTGTTTTTAATAACAACAACATAAACACGGACATAGGATTTGAGAAGGGTAATATGCATGATCTTTTGAAAACATGATAAACTCTTTCACTCCTTCATCATACTCTTTTGTCAGCCAATAGGCATTCATCCATTCTTTATTTATATTCATCCTATTTGAAATCCAAATGATGGGTATATTAGTACGGGGAGAAGGAATATGAGTATAATTTAGATAAAAACAAGATACTTCAAAAATGGTGGGGGCATGATCATTAATAGAAAATGTTGGGTGGTTCTTGGGATTAATCCATTTTCATCCTCTATTCGATCCCCCTGATGAGGGGTGGTTCTTGGGAGCTATTTATAGTGCATTGGTGAGTTCTTACCTCATACTTTCTCCAGTACTACTATCGTTTATTTCCCTGTGATTAGGGCTGATTTTAACTAGGATTTGTTTGATTATTTCACTATATCATCTTCAAATCAATTCAGATGATGTAGATTTTGTTTGTATTGGATAGAGGTTATCCTCGTATGATGAATGCACAATGTTTTTTGTGATTTAAGTGGTGCTGTGTTTCCTAGTGAGTTTTTAAAAGATTATTCCAAATTATATTATGGTGAATAATGAAATATAAGTTTCTATAATTAATTATTTGGGAATTATGCCTTGAGATTGGCTCTCAATCATTGTTACAAGATTAGATAAGGCATGTATAGTCTTGGTTAAGGATGAGTTGATCTTGGTGAAGGGTTTCCTCCATTTTTTGAGGTAGGTGGACCCTATAATACAAAACCATGTTCCACTTTATGCACGATTATGCATTCATGCATGAGTATATGTGTTCTAGTGAAAGGGATAGAAATCAAGAGCATCCTAGGTAAATAAATAGGGTGTTTTTGATCCACCAAGAGATAGAGTGAGGGTTCTATTGAATGTTTGTGATTTTGTGATCATCTAGAGATTATGTCTCCATAGACATGAGGTTTCTAGTTGTGTTTATGAGAGGATCGGGTTTGGAATGAGATTTTTATAGAGTAGTTAGGTTTTATAAGGCAATTTGAGTAGGTATTAGATTCTTAGGCCTAAAGAAGATGGATAATATAGTTTTATATATCACGTATGATGGGTAACACCCTCTTAAGGATATATAAGAGTCATTGTGTGTGTGATGATTAGGATATTCCATATAGGGATTAGTGAAGTGTTACATAGAGGACTTCCTCCTTATAATTGTATTAAGAGATCTCCAAGGGGAGATATGATATGGTAACTATGAGACGATCATGGTAATAGTCTGGATGACTTATCATAGGTTATCCAAGGCTCTTAGAGTGAGTTTATTAGGATGGTCATTATTTAGTTTTAATGTGTTTCAATGTGGGAATTAAAAGATGATATAGACTAGACTATCGAGGACTAGATCAAGTATATCATGTGGGTTTGTGACATTACCATGTAGAGATGAGTGTGTGTTGGTATCAATGAGTAGATATGGGTTAGGTTTATAGAACCTAATAGATTTCATTATAGGTGGAATTAGAATGTTGATAGGTTGGGAATAATTTTCTTGTATAACCACGATGGTTTTAAAGAGATTATTATGCATGGCTAAATGGATGGAGACTTTTATCATTTATGGTCAGACCGACTAAGATATTGGGACTTCATATGACTTTCACCTAGTTGAAGTATGATAATCCATAGGGCCCACCTATTGATGATGTGGTTTAGCTAGTACGAGAATTTGGATATCTAGATACCCTCCTTAGATTACTATTTATATGTTTTGTGGCATGAGACAAGATGGATGGACTTTATTTAAGTGATAAGGTGTTGGTAGGACCCTAATTTGAGTGAGAAGGCATTGTTAAAATGGGATTGGTGTGTTACATCCATGGGATCCACCTATTGATGGTGCATTTTGACTTGTGATAGAGGTTGGATATTGTGATTCCTTCCTTAGATCATTTTTTGTATGATAATATGTTGTGAGATATAGAAATGGGGATCACTTAGTATTGGTTTGGAGAAGTTTTGTGAGAGGTTGTCTATAGAGATTCCATCCTCAAATTGTTTTCTATGTGATGTGATGGTGAGACCCACCGTATGTGAGAGTGGAGTAGCTACTATGTTTTAGAATTAGAGGATATGTGAATCAAACATAATGTGGGAGGTTGGTGGAACTTTTATGTTATAAGAAAGGATGTGATATTTAAATTGGTATATGTCCCAACCTATATAATAGTGTATAATATAGTGTACAATATAAAACATACTAAACATATGTCTCATCCTGTTGCCATTCCTCACCTGATGACATGAATTCACCAACACGGGCGGTTCAAACCCTACCTAGCCTAACTATGGGGTAGTATCCAAAATCAGAAAAAGATCCATACTAAGGGCCACTAGATGGAGTGAAATCCTAATCTAGTGTAACAACCTTTCACAAAAAATAATCTCTCTATTCAGGTTTCTGTCACAAGGCTATTGTGGGGAGAGATAATCAAGATCAAACAAGTAACCAACCACATATACATGTGTCACACACCCAAGAATCACACAACGAATCACGCCAAATCAAAAATAATCTCAATATTGACAATAAATGCAATCATAATTAATTCATGAAAATTCAATTTTACTCACCTTAAGGAGGAGGACCCGGTGGAGGAGGATGAGGAGGTGTCGACAATAGAGGAAACAAAGGCAGCAGAGGCAGTAGAGGCATCATAGGAAGCGGAGGAAGTGGAGGCAGTGGAGGCAGCATAGTAGGCGGAGGAGGAGGAGGAGGAGGAGTCGCCGGTGGAGAAGGAGGAGGAGGAGGATGTGGAGGAGTAGGAGGAGGAGGAGGACGAGCCGCGGTGGAGGAGGAGGAGGACGAGGAGTCGTGGCAAAGGATGAGGAAGAGGAGTAGGCGCTGAAGGAAGAGGAGGAGCTGACGACTGTGACTGAGGAGGAGAAGAAGGAAGTGGTGGAGATAAGGCAAAGGTGCAAGGTAGGGATTCCATGAAATCTTGACAGGGTGTGGGGAGGATGAGGAGGAACCGGTGGATTTTATAAATCCCGCATGGACCTTTATTAGCGCTCATAAAAAGCACAGATAAAGGGGGTGTTTATCAGTGTTAAAATGAAAAGCGTTGAAAAAGGGTGACTTTATCAGCGATTTTCATTTTAGCACTGATAAAGACGCGCTTTACCAGTTCTTTTGTACCTCTAATAAAGACATACTTTATCAGTGATAATAAAAGCACAGATAAATGTATAAATTTAATAAATTGTTTATATTATAATATATTTATTTAAAATGATATTTATGATATATATATATATATATATTTATTAATAATTATAACTATAAATAGATATATCTCTATTTATACTTATAAAATTATTTGAAAGGTCTTTTTATATATATATCATTGAAAATACGATAAAATATATATTTATTTTTAAAATATAATGTAATTTTAATTATAAGTTTTCATTTTTTAGAACATATATATTATATGGGTAACATAATGAATAATAAATCAATAACTCATCAACGTGATATGTAATTATAATCTATAACTGAACATTACTCATGCACATATATATACTCATGATATATTCATTGACCCCAATTCCTTATAAAACACATATATATTCAATAATTTTCATTAAACATATATATTAAAAAGTATTATATACTTATAAGTAAAACAAATACATTAAATATAAACAAATATAAAAAATATATATATTAAATATAATGAATTAATAAATCTAATAAGTCTTATAAATCTTAAAAATATATTTATTATTAATCTTATAATTATTTAATTATATATATATATATATATATATTTGGTGATAACATGTGTTTTTTATTTAATGTATAAAATAAACATTATCAGCGCTAAGAAAAGAGCTGATAAATGTGACTTTTATCAGCGCTAAGAAAATAACTAATAAAGGGATATTTAAAGCGCTGATAAGGTCCTACCCCTTTATCAGCACTTTTCTGTTTGCGCTGATAAAGGCAGGCACCTGCCTTGCCCAGATTTGTTATAGTGGGGGTGATCAATCCCCTCCTGCACCTAGTATATGCCTCTAACCTCCATTTACGACTAACAATAGATGGTTCTTATAGAACCTCTATATATTGACCATCCTTCCATAGGAATGGCACATGATTAGTGGTTAATTAAACTATCCCCACATGTTCCCAGAGCAACTACAATGGTAACATAATACCAGATCACCACCCAGAGAAATTGGACCTCTCTTATAATTATTATATGCACTTTATCTCTGTTGGGAATTCCCAAATCTATTCTTCCAACCCTTGAAAGTTATACTAAATCTCCTCCTTGATAGCACTAAAAGTCCACTTATTAATGCTCACTTCAGGTTCCCCTCTGAGATAAGGTTTTGCTCCACTCCCTTTACAAACCTCTTTAGAAGTAAGATGTTCACCTGGGACCTAATCTCAAGCATAATCCCATCTAGGATGTGCTTTACCATAGTTGTCTCATCTCCTTCAATAATCAGGATAAAATATTTCATGTTAGGGAAATAACTAGCATAATCCATCACTAACGCAACCCTATGAGTCAAACTCATAAACTCCATACACTTCTGGTGCCTCAAGGTTTCTAGGAAGTAATGTTCCAGTATATTTTCCTGGAAATCCTTTCATTTCATTCCTTCAGTCTTCTCTATCAAAACCATAACACCCCACAAATGCTTGGGATGGACCCACAATATATAAGCCTCAAAATTAACTTGAATCTCAACATGATTCTCAAAATAATTAACAAATTCTTCAAGAGACTCTATCCTGAACTCTTCTTCCTTTGGCCCACAGCCTCCAATAAATGTTGGAGGGTGCTATAGTTAAAACTCCCAAGTCAGCTCAAACATACTAGGTACAACCCACCCTAGGTCACGTTTCAACATCGAGATAAAATAGGAAAATTTCTCACAGAACTACTCATCCTCATTATCCTAAAACACTGGATCCTCTTACTCCACTACAGGGGGAGAATTCGTTGCAATTTCCTCATGTCATCCAACTGACACATGACTTCATGGTGGAATTTCTTTACAATTCCAAAAACCAACTTTAGAACACAAACCCTAAAGCTTTCATAAAAATTTATTTTTGTCTAATCACTATCCATATACAAACATTTAAATATACACCACTAAAATGATCCTTATCATAATCAAAACACTACCCTCATCCATTCTTACTAAGGCCATGCCTAACATGGGTAACTAACTCTCACAATTAGAAGCCTTACATAATATATCATTTAGAAACTATTATCACGTCACAAATTACATTAATAACATTTTATTCCACTTAACACCCATTATTAAGAAAAAATACTTAATTTTTATTTAACATTTTACATACCTTTTTACCCAATTATGTCAATTTATCATACATATTGTTTTTTTATCATTTTTCAAGAAATCATATGTATCATACTCTCTATGTCCCACACATACACCCCATGTGTGCCTACCATGATGCATGTCTCCTATACTCCTAGGTTCCTATAATGGTGCTTAAATGCACAACCCCATATAATTTTGACAACATGAAAAATATTATAAAATAGTCATCTCACACAACATGTGAATCATCCAATGGTCAAATGTCATCAAATATAACAATACATAATAAGAATAAAAATTACCACCCATGAGTGACTTGGGTTTTCCATCATGCTTGGGATATCTCTCCCAAATAATGAGCTCATTACCAAGGACCAAAGCCATAATAACCCCTATCTACCCTTCCCAAATAGTATGTCACTGAAAATACCACCTCTGATACCACTTTGTAACATCCCTAGTCTAGGTTCCATGGAACCCGTGCTCTGATCCAGGTCATCGCATGACCTAAATCACACCTCCCATTATGCTAGTGATGGTTGAATAGTAGTGTGGTTCTATGATACACATGGAGAGACTATACCCTATTTCTCATATTAAACCACAGAAGAACACATATACAATAGTGGAAACAACATAAACAAACCAGTAAATATGAAAAATAATAATTACCCAAACAGGGTAAAAAAATGTCCAGAAGTAAATATGCATTATCATGTAATAGATCTATAAAAATAGAACAAAAAAGAATGAAAAATAGTAGAATCCCCAAAATGGTCATTACTCTAATACCGTAACCTCATCCATGCACATCCCAAAATTAAATCACTTCCTATGAACAAGGCCTTTACACATTACCTGTCCTGCAACCATGAAATCTAATCAGGTTCCCAATAGCTGCCCGAGTAGGTTGTGAGTATAACTATGTAGTCCAACACCAACAATGTCTACAAAATATCTACTCTAAATAGATAATGCGTGAAAGTAAAAAATAAAAGACATGGTAAACCAAAAAATAACTATGTATCAATTAGATAACAATATGAATTCAACCCATTTCTATCATTATTACTATATTTTCTATTTATCCATCTTATTTACTTGATATATCATATTTTTGTCTTCCACGAGTTAGGAATATAAAACAACTAGATATGGGTTTAAGGCAATCAATCACTATGAATATGGGGATAAATATAGTCCCTATCTCTTTAGGGATAATAAATCCCAACATCAAAATTTACATACCTCGAAGCCTCAGCCTTCATAGAATGAATCCGTTATGGGAATAGAGTATTACCCCCTTCTCATACCTATTCATTGATGGTGGAGTTGTGGAATAAATCCAACTTGACCCATAGGAAGAACCTCAGTCCTTTATCCCACACCTCAAGCTATTTGCACATTCTTATTAATTCATTTACCACAAAACAATGTCAAAACCCAAAAAACCAATTCATATATTGTTTGAAACCATAACAGAAATCATGAAAAATAATATTGTGTCCTATCTCATCAACAAATTTTTCAATTACATTACTTATCCCATTTATCCCAATTCCCATTCTCAAGGCCAGATCGTTAAGCATAATCAATAATCCCATTATGTTAAATAATTTCACAAAATAGTAAACCCACTTTTGATATTCCATTTAATATATTTACCCTTTCTCATTCCATTACAAATTTTACAAATTCACCACTTCATATGCACTAACATGCTTAGGAATTTATAACATATTTCTTATGCCAAATACCCAAATCCCAATTAACTAAATTCACCCAATTCAGTCACATGAAAACTACCCCATAATTGATTAACAACATAGAAAAATAAAAAATAATACATTTTTTACTTCCATTAGACATGTCATCATACTCAAGAAGGGATATATAATATCACACAACAAACAATCACTTTTATAATTTTTAGGCTTGGAAATCATTTTCACACACATGAGTTTCCCTAAATAGGTCAAATCATCCTCAAATCATCCAGTTGGAACCATGAGGGTTTCTACTTATTATTTAGATTCCCATTTTACAACGACTATAAAAAATAATCACTAGAAATGCAAGAGGTGACCCAGAAAAAAAATCAATCATGCACACATCTACAATGAAACCGCGGGATGTAATTTATAGAACAACTACATTGAATTTCTTGATGGTTTCACTCGTAATAGAATTCATATATATCAATTCAATCCCCCATTAAATCTGAAACCTAGTTATAACCAGAAAAGTATGGTTTCATATCATCAGTTGGATATAAGAGAGGAATGAAAACCATAAACAAAAAAGAGAAACTAGAGAGGGATTAGACTTACATAGATATTTGATCCTCAACCAGAGGAACTCCATAAGATATATGGATAAATGAGAGTTTCCCTTAGTATTCATTGAAACTCTTTTTCATCACTAGGGTTTGGCGGAGGAAATGTGGGGTGAAAATCGGGTAAGGTTTTAAAATACCATATTGCATTTTTGTAATATTTTCCAACTTAACTTAGTCGTTAGGTTTACCTGAATGATATTAAAAGCCATGCAAAAATAGTGCGCAATCCACTTCCTAATAAAGGTGAGGCCACACGATTAACTAGGGAGTCTTGCATGGTTTCACTAACTATGTTCCTATGATACAGAATGCCACTACCTCATGACACACAGTTTGTCCTGCCCCTTGAACAGTTAGCACTAACCATGTGAAAAATGAGAAGTATGTCCAAAAAGCCCCACTTTCATTCCATTTTATGACCTGAACCCCCAAAAATACCCTGATTCCCCTCACATCCTCTGGAGTCATTTCATTATTCCAAATATTGAAACAAAATGTTTATGCAAGTACATATATCTTCAAGTCCAACATCATACAATTAGACTATGAAATTTCATTTTAAAAATAATAAATTTATCTTCATCATGATAATTTATTATAAAATTTTAGTGAATAAATTATTTAATTATAGTCTTTCATAATGACGATGTTGAAATTGTTTAATTAATAGAAATATTAAATAAATACTATTAAAAATATTCAAATAAATATAATTTGAAATAATTAACAACATCCATGAATTTAATAGATAAGTTAGACCTGTTAGTTATATATTATAATTTTTTGTTCAGCGTTATTATGTTTTTATGAAATTTTAAAAAATATTGAATAGTATCAAAAGTGACATAAATGACGCCTTCAAATAGATAATATTTTATTAAAGGATATAAAATTCCTAAAAATATAATTTTTTGTCAAAATACTAGGATAAGGGTAAATTTTTCATCAGTGGTCCATTTTTATTTCTTTTGGCATTTATAGTTACTATTTAAACTATAAAGAGTAAAAAGGAAAAGTTGTCATGGTAAGAGATGAAGGGTTTAACAAAGGGTTAAATAAAAATATAAGGTTAATTTTGTGACAAAACAATGTGTAAAAATAATTGGAATAGAGTATGTCTTCCCAAAATCATTCTAGAATACAAATAAATCAGTTTTATCAATTTATAATTTAAAATTAATTTTTATTAAGTTAATATTTTTATAATTTCATAAAGTTCCCATCACCGCAATTATAAAAGGGTATCTCTACCCACACTTATTCAAATAAAATTGTGGATGATATCTCAACAATCACTTGAACATTTATCTTCACATAATTTTTAGTTATGTTACAAAGGTGTTGTTCTTCTAAAAATACCAATCCTAGTGTCCCTATGTGGATATCCATTGGAAGTCCACCGAAGAAGAGGTAATTATTTTATCAATTAATTTAAGTTCATTTATTTATCTACTTCATCATAAATTTTATTTCCATAATAATGTACTAAATCCAGTATTATATTTATTATGATTTTTTATTATGATTATGAGACAATATTATTCCTCATTTTATCCATCACACAAAAAAACATAACCATGCAGGCATACATAAGACATACTGTCTCCACACTGTGGCGTAATTTTCTGTCCATCACCACATTATTTGGATGGGTATAATGATTTATATAATTAGTAAAATAATAAATATAACATGATATTTATTTTATAGAGAAATTATATATCATCCACTTCTTTACCTCTTCACAATTAAGGTAATAATATCATCGTTCGTGCGTATGTACGACCTACCATATCAACGACATGATGCGATTAATATTCCATATTCACCGATACAGAATGATTATATAAATGTATATTCTGAAAATATATTATATATATCACCTGAATATTAATTTTTAAATTATGGTACGATATACTAGGCATAATAATTGGGACTTATATGGAAAAACATACATAAAAATATTAAGTAGATAACACCCGAACGAAGAGTAATAAAGAAATATTATTAACAAATAGGTGATAATGTGGTCATATATGATAACATAAATATCAATACATGTATCATATAAGTAAATATCATTATTTAAACCATCATACATGAGTTTTGGATATGTATTTAGGTTACTAGACTTTTGGAAAGGGTGAATTCCGCAATCTCATTATTATAGAGATTTTTTATACATATGTATTTGGGGTGAAATATTTATCACCCATGTAAATGTTTTATAAAAATGTATTTATGAATATTCATGCTATTCTTCTAAAATTTTTAATGTCTTATTTATACATGTATTAATTTTGGTTAAATGTTTTGAAAGATATATTTTTTCATTTTTTAAAGAGGTACTTCTTGACATTTTTTTTGGAAAAAGTAAAAGAATAATGTTTTTTAATTATATGGCTTGAATATTTTCTTATAATTTCATGATTTAATAATACCTTTAAAATTACATTACTGTAGTACATGGTTATTTTCAAAGGAAATATTTATCTTTTAAAATTTCATGGATTTAATTACTAGAAAATGATTTCATAAAAGAATGGATATTTTCCTCAAGAATTATTTTCAAGTAATCTGTCAAAATTATTTTCCACATAAGATATATTAATTTTATGGTACATATATTTTACAAGGTATATTATTTAATATTTTGATTATTATTCATTCTCTTAATGGTTTATGTTTATGATGGAATGCTATTTAAGAAACCCATTTCTTTTTAGTTGGTTATGTTATGATTGAATGATGTTTATGAAACTCACTTCATTCCATGGGTTCTGATATGAAACATGATTTATGTTCATATGGAACACATATGTTATATTTTCTTAAAATATTGGTGATACATATATATCTCTACAATATATTGGTAAAATATTTATATCTCATGGTATAGACATAATGACAGTGTCCTCCAAGTTCGTTATGGGATTGAACCATGACTACCATGATGGATATGGGAGTGAACCCTGACTTCCAAGATGATTATTGGTGTGAACCATGACTAATAATGTGGTATTGGTATTGAACCTATACTACTAACATGTCCTTCATAGTTAGTCCTTGAATACTATAGAAATCATTTTATATACCTTTGTGTCTGCCAAAAATTCGATATCTTATTCCGATGTTATTATTATATGGATTATGTCCTTTAATTAATTATGAATAATGTATTATGAACCCTTAATATTTATCACATGATTCCAATTTTATTATCATTCATATGTAGGTAAAGCTATTATATTTTCATAAACATGTTCTCATACCCTTATGCATATGTTAATGTTTACATGGATCTATTTTTAACCATTACTAAGCATCTGAGATCATACCTTTTTATGTTTCCTTTAACCTAGGTTGCAAGTATTTTTATAATATTTGATGTCTCAAAGAAGGGTTATTATCATGAAGCACCTAATATGAGATATTTTATATAACTTATGTACTAGTTTTTATGTATCTATGTTTCGAAAATAATTAGAGTATTACGTTTTTGGGTGTATATTGGTAAAATGTATTAAGTATTATAAAAATGTGTTATAATATTATTGTATGAAAAATTGGGTTGTTACTATTGGTATCATAGAAAAATTTTATTTAACCATTTAAAATTCGGATGAGAAAACCGTAATGAGAACCCTATGTACATGTTTAAGGATAAGGAAAATGTCTAGGAATTTTGGTAATTGAAAGTGACTGATTTCCATGAAATTCATCCTAGTGTGGATAGTACCAGTGGATGTGGCTCTAGAATAGATATTCCTTGGGGTAACAACCCCAAAAAGATGTGGTAGGAATGACTTGAGCAGAACCTGGTACACAACAACAGTCCTTGCTTCCCACCTGGTTTGACACTCCCGTGAGATATGATTTTGGAATTTAAAAAATATTCATGAACAATAATAAATGATTTAAATATAAGTTATCTTTGAATATCCTTGGATAATCATAATATTTCATATATTAACTAATGTGTCAAAATTAATACATTCAATATTTTATTTTTCATGATTATGTGGTTCCTCACTATGACAGTTGTTTATTACTCTATGGTTTCTCGTTTCAGTCAACGGCTAGAACCCAAAGGAACCCCCTTAATGGAAATTGTGATGGAAAATGAAATGATTGAATACTATAGAAAATGAATGATATGGGAGATGGAATGAAAATATGTTTTTCTATTCTCACCCTTATTTATTAATCTATGAATCATGATTGAATACCCAATTCTTAACAGATTAAAAAACATTTAGTTGAGTCCATTATAAGGAAACTCCCACCTTATTTTAGCATGTCTTTTGGTCCACTTGTCACTGAACAATGGATCAGTTCCACTAGAATTATATTCTATATTCTTGAGTGTATTGATCATGAGAAAGTCAATTCAGATATTTATCATTTAGAATGAGAGGTAGACTTGTGGTGGACTCAAATCAATAATTCATGGTGGAAAGATGTAATTGAATCCACGGATTTGTATGAGCTCAATAAATTATTCATAAAAATGAATTTTTTAAATATTATAAAAATGGAAAAAGAAGAGTCTATCAATTTAATGAAAAGGGATGATAAATCCATTGGAACATATGACTAATTTTTTTTTATGACTTGTGAGGTATGCTTCCGAAATTATCATCCATCCCAAAAGTAATGTTGATAGATTCTGTTATGGCTTAAATCAATGTCTCAAAAAGATATTATATGTTAGAGAAATTAGTGGGTATTAAAATATTGTGCGTTGTTCATTAAAGGTTTAAATGGTGGTTGAAGTTAGTTATAAATATGATGGTTTTGATATTAAGTGTAATATAGAGTTCAAAGGAAAATCTACAAACCATGGAGAAAAGAATAATATATTTCTTTTATGCTCTATGTGTGGGAAGAAGCAATGAGTAAATTTTCTTTAAGGGGTCGAATTAATGTTTTAAGTGTCAAAAGGAAGGTCATTAGGCATTTTATTTCCAATGTGATGAGATGAATTTAGTTAATAATCAAAAAGGGGAGAAATGTGAACAGAATACACCTCCCCAGCTTCAGTACTAGAAGTGTAAGAAGAATGGGAATTTTGATGACTAGTTCTCAAATCTGAGGGTTGGTGATGATGACAAAGATATATAAACTTTAATCCTAAGGGACAAGGGGACATATCATGTGATCAGTATTTCTCGTGAGGGGTGTGATAACTATTGGTGAAAGGTACACTTTCCTTCAACTCTATAACTATTGATGTCTTATTTTAGTCTAGATCTACCGACTCATTTCTATAGAATTTTATAATGGTGCTATGATTCTAGCCAAATTATTAGAAGTGCAATTATCATTGAAAACCCCAAATGGTACAATGATTTAATCTCAATTCTTTGATTCATCTCTAGTTGATAATTGTGGGAATGTGTTTCTTGTAAAAATCGCCATTCGTCATCTGGTGGAATTTGATGTCATCATAGGCATGTATTTGAATTCCCTGTATAAATGACACATTAATGTTCAAGGAAGATATGTTATATTTTATATTTGAAACCAACCTATGATTTTCTATCAATGAGATTATATGTATGAACAACCTACGGATATTATATTAAATTTATGGGTATTAATTACCATTTATAAGGGATTCTTATTTCAAATGGTTGGGAAGAATATTGAAATAAATTACAACCCTATTGTTTATGAATTTAGGGATGTCTTTGGTGAAGAGTATCATAGTCTTCCACCAAAAATTATGGTAGAGTTCTTGATAGAACTCATACCTAGTTCTACACTAATTTCAAAGACTACTTATAGAATAGACCTAATTGGGTTGTAAGAATAAAGAAAAAACTCACAGAAAACCTTGATAAGGGATTCATTCAAGAAAATGTGTCACCTTTGGGTGCACTTATTATTTTTTTTAATGAGAATTATTTATCAAAGTGACTCCACATCAATTATTAGTAGTTGAACAATATCACAATCAAGAATAAGTACCCTCTTACACATATTTATGATTTGTTTGATCAACTATTCTAAGCTCAATACCTATCCAATATTGACCTTCAGTCTGGATATCATCAATTGAGGGTCAAGAAGGAGGATAAACCTAGGATGGCATTCCAAACAAGGTATGGTCACTATGAATATATAGTAATACCTTTTTTTAAAACTAATACCCCTGTAATCTTCTGGGATTTGATGAATTGAGTCATTTTATATTACCTAGATCAGTCTTTTGTAGTATTTATAGATGATATTATTATCTATTCAAATAGAAAGCAAGATAACGGAGGCTATAATAGAATTGTGATAATGAACCTATGCAAGGAGAAACTGTAAGAAAATTATAGAGATTGAATTTTTACTACAATATCATTCATTCTTGAGGCACATAACCTCAGGATGTGGTATAATAATAGATCCATCAATGATGGAGGTAATTGAATGTTGTCAAAGACCAACCATGGTGACTAATATCAATATTTTTTTGGATTATCCAGATATTATTGAAGGTTTGTTAATAATTTCAGATGACTAACTAATACACTAACCATGTTAACTTAGAAGGGTTTCATGTTCTTTGGGATAGGTGAATCTGAGGATAATTTCAAGGTACAAGAGAGAATATTGGTTAGCACACATGTGCTAGAATTACCTTGTAATGGAGAAATGTTTGTAATCATTAGTGATGCATACAAGAATGGATTGGGATATTACCTAATGAAGAACAATATGGTTATATCTTATACCTTTCGATAGTTGAATATTCATGGGAAAAATCACCAAACTCTTGATTTTGAGTTAGAATATTTAATTTTTTCATGAATAATATGGGGAGATTAACTATATGGAGGAATGTGTGATATATATACTGACCATAAATGTTTGAAATAAATGTTTACAATGAAGGATTTGAACTTGAACAAGAGGAGATGGTTAGAGATAGTAAAGTATTTTTACTTATCGATACCTTATCACCCTAGGAGAGTGGAAAATGTGGAAAATTATTTGATTTGAATATATCATGATAGAATATTAATTATGAGGATCCCAAATGATCCAATATTTTTTTATTTTCAATATATTGATCTGAAAATCACAAGGGAAGGGAAAAAATAATATCTTTCTAAATTGAAAGGAGAACTATCTATGCATGTGAATATTAAATAGGGGAGGAAGGATTTTTTAGAGTTGCAAAAGAAGCTTAGAAATGTTCTATATTATAACAATTATCATGATGGAATGATAATATTCGAAAATCATGTATTTGATCCATATTAAACTAATTAAAAGAAGGATCTATTTGAGGAATCTCATAGTTCTTCATTCCCTATTCATCTTGGATGTATTAAGTTGTATAGATATTTTAAGGAATACTTTTGGTATGTTGAAATCAAGAGTGATATCATAGAGTTTGCATCTTGGTTCTAGGTATGCAATCATTTTCTAGATGAAAGTAAAAAATATAAAGTATTTTTGCATCCATTACCCATAGAGGAATGGAAAATTGATAAAATCAATATGGATTTGGTGGTTAGATTCCTCAACAACTCATAAGGGTTTAATGTTATATGGGTGGTAGTCAACAACCTTTATAAGTAAACACAGTTCATTGCTATCAGGGAAGAAATCCCTCTATATTGACATTCCAGGATATATGTTAAGTAAGTGGTAAGGTTTTATGGAGTTCTATATTCTACTATATCTTTTTGGGACCAAAGGATTACCTAAAAAGTCTAGAGAATTATTTGGAAATCACTTGATAGAGAATTATATTTCAAAACCAATTAACATAATCATATAAATGGTTGATCTAAAAGAAAAGTTCAAACCCAAGAGGATATGTTGAGATCTTGTTCTAAGGATTTCAAAGGTCTTTGGGACCAACACTGTCCCTTAGATGTGTTTTCATACAATATTAGATTTCAAAAAATCCATCATATAGATCCTTATAAGTTAAGCTATGGTAAGAAATATAGATCTCTTACATGTTGGGATGGTGTTGGATAAACCAATATATTGGGACCTAAGATCGCTAAAGAGATGGGTGAGAAGGTTATAACCATTCAAAAACTTATCAAGGAAGCAAGAAATCAATAGAAAAGTTGTGTAGATAACTAACAATGTGATCTGGAAATTTATGATTGTGAGTAAGTGTTTCTAATAATTTATCCATAGAACACGATTATGTGGTTTGAGAAGAAATGGATACTAATACCTATGTATATCAGTACCCTTATGATTCTTGATCATATTGGGAAGGTAGCCTATCGCTTTTAATTTCCACCAAATCTCTCTCAAGTCCATGATATGTACCATGTATTTCTCATGAAAATGTACATGCCTAACCATTCAAATGTATTGTTACAAGAATAAACCATTTGTAATTATGGATCATATAGATAATGTTCAATAAAACTAGACCACTCACCCAGTCATTGTTTTTTGAAAAAACCACTAGTTACATGAACCTCAGTGGGAACATAGTGATATGATGAGCCATAAGAATCTTGATTTTCATTTACCAGAATAAAAAATTTCTAGGAAGAAATTTATTGTCAGGGGGTTAGAATGTAACACCCCAAGTTTTATGAACCATTTCTTGCATAAATGAAATTCCATTTATCTCTTATGTTATACTCTAAACCTTGTTAAGTCTTCACTGCACACAACACTTTTTTATCACAACACTATGTTTCTATGAAAAATCATTTTATTATTTATATAAAATAATAAATTAGCTATTAAATTATCATGAATGAAAAATATTAACTAAATAAAGAAAATGTGAATTCATTGGTTACCAATTAATTTGGAATGAAAATATATACCAATTGAATATGAAGGAATTGTTTTACGCTCTCAAAGTCATTTATAGACTAAATTAATTATAATTAGTTAATGAATTTAATCAAGAAATATTTTTTATATATTTTATATTCATAAAATATATTTTATAGGAATAAGATAAGAACCAGCCCAGTTTTAACAATAAAAATATATTCTTTTTAAAAAGATAATTTCATCACCATTTAATGTAGAACCTTTTTCAAATAATTATTTGAGACTTTTATATATTCTATTTGAAAAATAGATTTATTCTTTGAAAGAGGGATATAAAAATTTACTTTTATTTAATTGTTGTTATTTTGCTAAGAAGATTTATTTTTCTATGTTTAATGGAAAATACTACATTCTAGTTAAATGTATAACAATTTTTAAAATAATAATTCTATTTTATATTTATTTTTAAAGTAACAATATATAAATAACACATATATTAATCAAATATAGGTTATAATAATTTTTTTATATTTTAATTATATGTAGAAAGTTATTGAACTATTGAACGTTTCGTTCTACCAATCTACTCACCACGTATAAATGATTAATGATAATCATAATTTAAAACATATTTGAATTGTGTTTAGAAAAATGGATATATAATGTATTTATCAATATGATATTTAGATTCTAATAGGTTGAACTTATTTTTTATATATTATGAATTGTAACATTAGATAAAATAATTTTCATTGGTTAAGGGTAAATCATGTAATTAAATGGAATAATAAAACTATATTATTATAAAATTACCCTAAAACATGTCCTAATTTAATTTGATATGTTTTTCCAACCAAAATAAAACTTAGGCTGAAAATATATCCCTTTTTATCCTCTTGCATGAGAGTTATTCATTAATTAAAATTAATTTATCGATAAGATAAAATTTCATACTCATATTTTTAATAAATAAATCATTTTTAATATGGGGTTATACAAAAGATAAATTCAACTAGAAAGATCATTCAAAAGATAATATATATATATTTATCATGATAATATATTTTTACTTCTTAGGTAAGAAAAAATTTATTTAAATGTTTTTATAATGATGATGCATTAAGTGTTTTATTAAAGGAAATACCAAATAAACAATATTAATAAAAGTAAAATAAATATAATATGACATAATTAATGATATACACCAATTTTATAGATATATTGGATATTTTAATGTTATAATATTGGTATTGGTTCTATGTTATCATGTGTTTATCATATTTATTTAAAAATATTTTATAATAACCAAATTGACAGAAATGACACCTTAAAATAAATTGTATTTTATTAAATGATATAAAATTACCAAAAATATAAAATTAGGAAAAAAATATATAATAAGGTTATATATGTTCTCAATGTTCCATTTTTATTTCTTTTGTCATTTTATAGTTACTATATTAACCATAAAATGTAAAAATGCCAAGTTGTCATGGTAATAGTGAAAGGGTTCAACTAAGGGTTAGAACTAAAAGATAATGTTAATAAATTGACTGAAACATGACTGAAAATAATTAGTTGAGTGAATTTTGAACAACCATCATACAAGATTACAAATAAAATTCATTATATCCATTTATAATTTAAAATTAATTTATAATAATTTATTTATATGAGAATCTGTTAAATTCCCTTAACCTAAATTATAAATGAACAAATCATCTCTCACATCCCCACACCACATTGAGCCTTTTAGATCTGCCAAAACCTACCCATTATTCCTCCTAAAATTATTAGTTAAATTGTGTAGGCCCTGGTATTCCAAATAGACCAACCCTAGGCTCCCAGAGAGTTGATCCAAAGGAATTCCACTGAAGAAGAGACATTTGTTTTACTTATTTATTTAAGTTCATTTATTCTTATACGAATCCTCCTATATTTTATCCATAATAAAGAAAAAACCCATTATCATACATATGATGATATGTTGTTATGATTATGGTACAACCATATTCCTCCTTTTATCCATCACATGAAAATAAATATAACTATGCGTGCATACATATGACTTATCATCTCTATGTTGTGATGTAATTTTTCCATCAAAACATTATTTGTATGGGTATAATGATGAATATAATGAATAAAATAATAAATATGAAATTATTTTGATCCTAGAAAAAATTATTTACAATAAACATCCTTACCTTTTCACAATTATGGGAATGATATCATCGCCCGTGCGTACGTACAAACTTCCGTCTTCACATCATGATGCAATTAATTTCCCTATTAACCAGTCAATAATGATTAAATAAATGTATATAATTTATATATATGATATTTATTACCTAAATATTATTATTTAAAGGATATAACTATATCCAATGAACATTAATTGGGGCTTATATGATAAATCATGAATAAAAAAATAAAGCATTTGACACCTGAAAGAAGAGTAATAATGAAATAGTATTAAAAAATGGGTGATAAGATGATAATATATGACCTCATAAATATGAATAAACTACATGAATAATTTAGTAAAATTATTTAAACCATGTTATAGGGGTTCTAGATACAAACAATGGAAACCTGAAATAAGGTAAGGGTTATTTCCATTATCTCATTGTTATTAGGATTGTTTATATATAGTTATATAATAGAAAATATTTATCATCCATTCCCACATTTCTTAAAAAATTATTTTAAAATATTCTTAAAAATCCACTAAATATTTTCAATTCATTTTTTACCTATATATGACTTTTTAAGATTGTTTTAAAAGAATCTTTTGATGTTTTCTTAACTAGTTACTTTTAGACTTTTCAGGAAACATTATGTGAAGAATTTTTTATACTTATACGGAATGAATTTTTTTACAATTTAATTATACCCTAATAACATGAATAATAGCTTAAAATATTACAGGTTTATTTTAAAATTAAATTATTTATTTTAAATTTGTTTGAGATTTAATGAAAATAAAACTTTTTCAAAGAACAAAGGATATTATCTTAAATAATATTTTCTTATTGATCTCCCAAAATTATTTTATATCTAAGGTAACATTATTTGATGTTACTTACTATTTAATACAGATATGATTCAATTTTAAAATTATTATTCTATCAATGAAATTATTATTTTTATAATGGAATGATATTTATGATACCCATTTCTTTTCCATGGTTTATGTTATGATAGAATGATGTTTATGAAACCCGTATAATTCCATGGGTTCTGATATGATACACTATTTATGTTCTCGTGGAACACATATTTATTATTTCATTATGAAATTTATGGTACCTATATCTCCCTCTAATTAATTGGATAAATATTTATATCTCATGAGATAGACATAAGGAAACTTGTCCACCAAGATGGGAAGTCATGGGAGTGAACCAAGACAACCAGTATGGTTATGGGACTGAACCATGATTACTAGGTTGGTTATGGGAGTGAACCATGAATATCAAAATTGAATGAGAAGTTAACCCATACGACTATGATGGTCTTGGAAGATAGGTCTTGACTATTAGTGAAATAATTTTATATTCTTATGTGTGTGCCACAAATTCCATGTCTTATTTCCAAGTAATGATTTCATAAATTATGTTCTCTATTTCCTTATGATTAGTTTCTAATGAACTACAACCATTTTTAAAATGATTTCTATTTATAATCATTAATATGAAGGGTATGATCTTTTATATTCATGATCATGTTCTTATACCATCATTCTCACGATTGTGTTTACATGTCTCCCTTGTTTACCCTAACTAAGCATATAAGCTCACCCATTATTATGATTCCTATCCCCTAGGTTATGAATAAATGTATTATGTTTGATGTGTTTAAGAAGGTTTCTAGTTGTGAAACACGTACTATGAGATAACATATATGACTTCAGTACCAATCTTTTTGGCTCCATGTTTCTAAAGGAAACTGACTAATACTGCCTTTGAGAATCTATTTGTGAAATGTATTAAGTATTTTTCAAAAGTGGTGTAATGTTAATGTATGAATAGTGTCTTTATTTCTCAAGTTGGACTTCTATAATTGAAAAATAAGTTTTAGGAGTTGATTAATATAGGTTTTAATCATCATAACACTTCACCATGGGGTGTTCTTATTCTTTCATTGAATCTAATGGTGGTCCCAAGGGACATTTTCTTGATTAATGAGATTTTAATGTCATTGTAGTTATGAATAATTATCCATTTCATCATATTGATGTGTTTTTTAATCCGCCTTAGGGAGATCAGTTTTTTCAAAGATTAACATGAGATATGTGTACCACCGTCTGAATTTTGAGGAGGATTAAATCATAAATATATCAATTCAAACTAGATGTGGGCATTATGAGTTTTTTGTTATTACCTTTTGTTTTACAAAATAAAATAAAGTATTCATAGATCTTACGAATATAATCTTCTACTAATTTTTGGATATGTTTTTTTTTGTTTTCACTGATAAAATTTTTTTCTATACAAAAAGTTATAAGTATCATTGAAAAAATATGTGGATTTTTTTTAAAAACCCAAAGAGAAAAAAAGTCATACAGGAAATTAAGAAAATGTTAGTTTTGGTTTTAGTAGCTTTCTTTTTTTGGAAACATTGTAAATAAGGATGGAAAACTATCGATCCCACAAAAAAAGTGGTTGGTGAATGAAAAAGACCAATAAATGTTACTGATATTTAAATCTTTCTTATATTATTAGGTTATTACTGATTTTTGGTTAATATAATTCCATAGTTATTCATCCAGTTAACTATGTTAACATGAAAATGGTAAGATTTTATTTTGGTTATAAGACTGTGATGTTTGGTTTTAGGAATAGAAAAAAATATTGATGAATGCACAATTTTGGACTATGCCTTCTACAAATGGAGATATATCTGTCTACAATGATTCTATATTTATGGTACTTTTTTTGTATTCTAATGAAGAATGACCAGGTAATTTCTTATGCTTCATGATAACAAAAATCTAATGATTTATATTATCCCACAAATGATATGGAATTAGCAACTGTTCATTTTTTCTTTTATATTTTAGAGACATTATTTATATGGATTCAAATGCGAAATATATATTAACCACAATATTTTGAAGTATTTATTCACTTAGAACTAATTGAACATGAGGTAGAGATGATGGAATAAACTGATAAAATATTATGATTGAATGATAAATTACCATACAAGAAAAGAAAAACAATTGGAGGATGCCTTGAGTAGAAAACATCATTCATTATTAACCATGTTACATGTGGAACATGATCTTTTTATTATTTATTAAATGAATATTTTCCTAGAAGTGATGGGAGTCAGGAATTGATCTGTTTTGTTTTTGGTGTCATTATAGTTGTCCATATCAAATAGAATTAAGAAAGAGAATAAGGAAGACTGTCAGTCATATAAAAAGGTTTAGTTGGTTAAAAAGGGTATGTTTAAAGAATTTGACACTGATAATTATTATTATTTTTGATATTTTGGAAGAGATGATGAGTTACTTGTGATTCTTAGTTAATGAAAGAGTTATTAAGTGATTCTCATAGTTCTCTATTTTTAGTTCATCCTAGAAGGACTAAGATGTACAGAGACCTTCAAGAGTAATACTTGGTGAGGTAAAATTAAATGAGATATTGATGATTTTATAATGAAATCATTTAATTGTAAAATTCATTAATAATAATGGAAATTACTAAAGGGTAATCTTTATAATTTTTAACTACAAGAGTGGAAATTGTAAAATATATCGATAGATTTATAGGTGGGACTAACAATGTATTCTCAAGGTAATAATGATATTTCGGTTATTTTGAATTAAACCGACTAAATCCTCACATCTTCTTCCTATTTGAGATATTATGTATTTGGATATTATTTCTAAACTATACCCTAAAGAGATAGTCAGGTTACATGGAGTTTCACTCTACATTATACATTCCCTTGATTCTAGGTTCACTTTGGATTTTTGGAAAGGACTACAAAATTCGTTGGAAATAGAATTAAATTTTAGCATATCCTTTCATCCCCAACATGATTGATAAACCAAAAAACAATTATGACCTTGGAAGACATGTTACATTACTATTAAATATATTACCACAAAAGTTTGGATCAACATATATTTTTAGTTTTCAAATAATAATATTTTTCATTCATGTATACAGATGGTACATTTTGAAGAACTATATGAAATACAGTGTAAAAAATAAACATTTTGTGAAAAATTTTGGGAAAGGAAGTTGGCAAGACCATAATAAGTGTAGGAAGTGGATGAGAAAGTAATGATTTTCAAGAAACATTTGAGGACATCATAAATTAAGCATAAATGTCATGTAGATAACCTGTAGAGGTATATTAATTTCGAGGTAGGTGATCATGTCTTTATCAATATTTACCCATGAAAAAAGTGATTAATTTTGGTAATAAGTGGAATCTGAGTCAAAGGATCATTGGAATCTATCATATTATGGACGAATTTGGGTTTCTTGACTACTAAGTGGCTTTACCACTATGTTTGTCACATGTTCATAGTTGTTTTGAGATTTGATGATAAGAATGTTTTTCCAGACAAATCTCATTTTATGAGACATAATAATTCCCAGCTAGAAGATACTATTTCATATGTGGAAATGAATATTCATATTATTGACTATTGAGGTCATGCGTTACGAATTAATGTAATTTATCAGGTTAATGTTTTGTGGGGAAATCACATGGTTGAAGAAGAAACATGGGAATCTTAAAATGATATGAGGGAAAGGTGTCCTCACTCTATTAATAAGTAAATAAAAATGTCATAAACCCAATTTATAGATGGGGGAGAATGTAATAACCCAGTTAGTTATAAAAGAATTTTTTTTCATATGGATTAAATTCATAAATTTATAATAAATGTATAATAAAATTAGTGGTATTTATATAAAGTAATGAATCTCAAATACTAGAATAGAAACCTCACATATGAGAGTATAAATAAAATTTCTGTATATTATCACTAAAAATGATATATTTATATCATGGAATAAATAAATAAATGTTTTGAATATTAAAAATTATGTATTAGATTTTTTGTTAAATTTAAATGTTTATTTACAATTTTATAATTAATATAATAACTAAAAAGAAAACATAACCTCATAGAATAGATACAGAATTTAATATTTTTTTTATTATGATTGTAATATAGTTTTATGAGAACATAAATAATTTTTCCAATGTGTCATAAAATCAGTTATAATTTATAAATCATAATTATTTTAATAAATGATGATTTTAATTTAATGTAAAATTTTCATATTTAAAAAATACATTTGATTAAATAGAGTTTATTTTTAAATTTTAAATGTCTAAAAATGGTTACTGTTATGTTTTGGGATTTTTCTATAATACTTGTATTTTCAGTGAATAATAATATATGGTAATTTATAGTATATATACATTATAAGTAAAATAAACTGTTACTAGAGTAATTACTAATGTTATCACCATAATATATAACACCCCTTAATTATTTTAATATATATTTTTATAATTCTAAAACTTTTCATAGTCTTTATCCAAAATAATAAACTAATGAATAAAATAATGAGAATATGCATCCCTCATAACCTATGAAAGTCACCCATCACCATATCTTACAATAAATCCTCCAATTCATTGAGGCTTTTCCAAAATATACCCAATACACATCAATATAATCTATCCCACATCCAAGAGCCCCTATTCTAAAAAAATAAATAATATCCTAAAGAGGTTCTCAATGTGATGAATTCAAGAGGTAAAATCCACATTCATTTCATTTTTAATTTCATTTATTTTCATATCCTATCCTAAAATAACCTCTCCAAAGTTTAATGACAACTATATTTTCTTAAATATACTTTAATGTTAATATGTTAAAGGAATATCAATAAAAAATCTAATCATCACCTCTGAATCTTGAAAATAAAATAATAATCTATGACGTGTGAATTCATTGCCATCATGGATTATGAAATTTCTTTTTTTCTCTTCATTCATGTTTGGTCATAAAAAAATTATTATGGTTAAAACATATTTAAATATTTAAATTATAAAATTTTAATTTTCTAGAACTAATTTATTGGTATAAAATTAAATAAAATGAAACTAGTTTGTGATTGTAAGGAAAAACCGCAAAAAATGAACCAATAATTTATGACTAAATTTGTATCTAATAAATCATCCTCATATCAAAAAATAAAATTATTAATGGTATAATTGAAAAATATGGAAACATATTAATACCATTTCATTCTAATTCCATTTTTTCTTCCATTTCATATGAA
Organism: Viscum album; assembly: GCA_963277665.1. Classification (NCBI taxonomy): domain Eukaryota; kingdom Viridiplantae; phylum Streptophyta; class Magnoliopsida; order Santalales; family Viscaceae; genus Viscum; species Viscum album. Next base: position 521,994,587 of record OY728166.1, read on the forward strand.
AATCCTGAATGAACTAATCAAGGGAAGCAAGAAGTAAACCCACACAAAATAATGAAATAAAAATATATTATTAATAAATTAGTAGAAAGATATTATAAAAGGATCATATAAGATATTATAAATATGAATATAGTTATTTAATAATTTAGTAACACTCTTTAAACCAATACACATGTGTTTTTAAAACATTTTAAGCATGTCAATACTAAGGTAAGGGACATTTAATTTGAAAATATTTTTTTTAATTATTACTTTTAAAAAATTCAAGAGGAAGGTTTCTTATAAAAATAAGAAATGAGGGATTTAATACATTCATGAATCCTTAATTTTTTTATGTTTTTGTTATAGTATTAGATTTTTATTTTGAAATATAATTTTTTCATTTTTATGGGAACTATATTATATTAATATATGTTTTTCTCAAAGAATTATTTTTATGATTCAAGTACTCTTATTGTTGTATTATGTTCTAGTTCATGGGAATTGTTTATGATTATTGGGAGGTCATTCATATCCCTCCCATGAATTTGGTTTTGTATGTGGTATGTGGACATTAATTGTTATTCCATTTGTAACTTTTATGGTTATATCATAAGGTAGTCATGAGGGTAAGATTGTAATGTAGTTCTGGGTGTAAAAAATCATAATTTAGCTATAAGGGTTACAATATGATGTTTTTATGGTAAGAAAATTATTCACCAATTTACCTAAATGTTTTATTTATGTTTTCAATGTTTTATAAAAATATCATATTTTCACAATGTATGTATATAATACTTTAAGGGGGAGAATTATATCTTTGTGAATGTGATTTCACATGTCTACAAGTATTTATGGACTAATGGTTTATTTATTTAATTTTTTTGTCCTATAATGATATTTTTATGCCATCCCGGGTTTTAAAATATATTTCATAGGGTTTAAGGATTTTTATGAGAATCTAAGAATCAAAAATGAATGTTGTGAAGAATTTTCATCAAAACGATTCATGTTTTATTAAAAATTATTATACTATGAAAAATGGATATTTTTTAGCGTCATTAGCTTTTTTTTTATTTTGGGTTGTTATGTATGAATTATAACCTCATTATTTAAAACTATAAACTGAAAAGATCTATTGGAATTTAATAAGTGTATTCAAGTTCAATTAACAAGATTATGTAATTTTATGTTTGGGTCCTTGTACACTCCCCATACAAGGGTTCTATGATTTCATAGAAATACACAAATATATTATCCAATGAATATTCTTGAAGTGATGCATCATATTCCCCTTTTTCAATGGCCTATACCCTCAAATTATCTCTCTATTACTAAGTCCCACAGTCTCCCTCTTGAATGTTTATGAAATAATTCCATGCTTATTGGTTTCTAGTGGGAGTTATGGTAACTGAAAATTGTGTGAATCGATGGAAAGAAGTGGTTTTTGTTGGACCCTATATAGGGTGGATTTTTGGAGAACCGTGTGAGGTTATATGGTGACCTAAAATATGGTTGATGATGACTGTCATGGGAGGTAGAAACCTAGTCAGCAGGTAAAACAATATTATAATGAAATGTGAATATTTTAGGTTTCACCACTTACACTCATTTCCAAAAGGATTTAATAGTGATTCACCAATCATTATTAAGATGTGTTATGGAAAACATGTAGGATTAACATAACAGTTCTTCATGCCAGTCTTGTCCCCATCATAGGCCATCCAAAACTATGTCCCAGCTGGTAACAACAACCCATGTTAATTTCACCCTAACAGAAGATTGGGTATTTATCGGTTCATATGATGCTACGAACTATGAACTTTTCCACTATATGGCACTACATGATTGTTTTCCCCCTCACCATTTCACAACACATGATATGTCTGAAGGGACACCACATGGTATAGTTCCACAAATATGTTGTGTGTTTCATGATTTTCTCATCATGTATCTAATTTTTATCAAATAAACAATTCATATCAATAACATTAAATAAAAATTGAAATTGTATAGACAATTTGGCCATTTGGGACCATTATCAAGTTGATTTGGGTAGAAATCGATTTAATCTATGTAGTACCTATGGAAGAGTTTGGGTATAATGATGCATGTAAATAGAAGGCTTCAGTATTCCCCTATATACATGTTAGTGTCATGTTTTGGGTCCCCATAGACCTATATATTTGTGTTTCCCCCAATGTACTCAAGGTGCGGATCCTCTATGTTTATCAATAGAGTTAGTACACCCTTTTCCCAAACATGGTGTAAGACTATGTATAGTTGTTAAGGTTAGGGTATCCCCCACTATTAAGGATTGAGTCCCATGTTCATGGAGTTAGATAGTCCTTCATCTAATGTTCATGGCTCAAAAGTGTGGTCCTCTATCTATTTTGTTACTCACATTGTTGGCACAAATACCACGGATTGACGTGGGACTTTATATAATGACATATAATTTTATATATTAAAATTTCATTCTGAATAGATGTGTAATAATTGTTAATGTGGTATTTATAAGGCACCAGCCTTAAACATTACTTAATCATGAATTAAATGAATAATTCACATAGAGGATATTTTCAGGTTTATAGTTTTAGGGAATTAGGTCATAACTATTACATCTCAAAAGATTACATAGTAGACACTTCTACTAAGTTTCCATAAAATAAAAAAACACTTTAAAAGAAATATTTCTAGTTCCATGTTTTAGATAGAATGTCTTTCCTTGATCCCATACTTGACCCTATTCATCTTTAAGTCCTGTGGAAGACATTTCAAAAACTTGGGATGAGCATAAAAGGCCCATTAAAGGATACACAAAGAAGGAAAACTGTTAGTTTTTCAAAATAACAAGTAAACCATGAATACTTTATAAAAGTAATACATTTCACCTTTAATAAGTAGTAAATACTCTTCAATGAATAAAAGATCATTACTTACCCTTTTGTAACCAAAAGGTTACCATAAAACCCATATAAAAACACATAACATATAAAGGTAACTTGGGACATAAACATACTTAAATGGAATAACCATATGGTTGAATTCCACACATACATAATGGAATAGCCATACGACCAACTTCCATACCCAATGCATTGGAGGTTATAACGTAACCATCCATCCTGGTATTCATGGAACCACCCGTCATATGGTTTATCACATAACCACCTATCAAAAGTCCAAGTACCATTATAAAATCATAACACATAAAACAATTATAAAGGAAAGAAAACATTTCCACATTTGAAGCACAGTATATCACTTAAATATATTGCCATAACAAATCCATTATCAAAACCATTTTCAATTCCAAAAAAGAGTATATGGTATTTATTAGCTTTTAAAAATATAACGTCTTGTTGAGGAAGCCAAAGATCACATAATACTCGCGGCGGCTGAAAGGTCATTGTCACCACATATGTTAAAAGGAAACATAATTTTTGTCGTTTAGTAAAACGCTTCGTATAGAAAAGATTCCTTTTGAATAAAAGTATAAGTCAAAGAGGTTTATACACCGTATAAAATAAAGCCTTGTATTAGAAGAAAAATATTCCTTAATGAAAGGATATCGAGACGAAGTCCCTTACAATGATGGTATCCTTGGATTAAGGATAAATCAATTACATAATTATGTGTGAAAAATGAATACACCAAATATAAGTGGATATTAAGTGTAAAACAATCAAAGTTTATTCACACATATTCATTGAAAGGCATATTCAAGGAGTACATGTTTATCCCAAAGAAACAAAATTGGGTTAAGAAGTTCCCTTTCAAAAATATGACAGCCTAATGGCGTCACTTCAAAATTCAAAAAATGTGTTGATGAGAGATAAAAAGGGGTATCTCATCACCTGTACATAACATATATAGAAATAAGGATATATAAGAACATATCCCATCATAATAAGATTAAAATACCTAAAAAAGTCTTTTAAAATGAGGAGAGTGAAAGGTTCCCTTACCGAATTGGGTAACTTCCGAAACGTACACCCCATGAAAGAAGGACTATACAACATTGATGTAAATACCCATAAACGAAATTATATTACACCAAGAGTAGAATAATGGGAAGTACATACACCACTCAAAGGAAAATGGTGGAAAATGTAGCATAAATCTCATAGGAATAAAAGTGAGATGAAAAATCCCTTACGAAAACTCGGCAGCCTAAGGACGCCACTTAAAACTTCCAAAAATGGATTGATGAGATAAAATAGGGTATCTCATCATATTAACATAAAGTGTAAAGCAATAGGAATATAAAATAACATCCCCCAACATAACAAAGAGTATCTTAAAATAATTGACATAAAGGAGAGTACTTAAAAAGAGAGAGATTGGATCTCTTACAGAAACTCGACAGCCTAATGACGCCACTCAAAACATCAAAAATGAATTGATGAGAGAAAATTGATTCTATTATCATATTAACATAAAAATTTCAGTAATATTAATATAAAATAAAATCCCAATCATATGAAATATGAGCTTAAAATGATTGACATAAAAGAGTGTACTTAAAAAGAAAGAGAGGGGTAGGATCTCTTACCTCAAGTCTGACTTGTATTGTTCGTTTCTTTATATTACTTAATAATAAAGTTTGGTCAATTTATAATTTCTTAATTAACTCTTTTAAATATTACTATTAAGTTCATATCACATATTATAAGGTTATAATAATTGGTTAATAATGTGAGTTCATATCAGACGTTTTTGTCGATGTTTGGTACATGAGTCAAAAATGAACTTGTTTGAAAATGATTGTCCATGTGGTTATAATTAAATCATCTACAGAATAGTATTAATGATTTAAATATTATATATATCCATTACATATTCATTTTATACTACTCCATAATATTTGGAGATAAAAATAAATGAAATGCATCGTTCATGGAGACGGTAGGCCGTACGTACACATGAACACTACTTTCATTTCTTTGTCATATTAATGGAATTAAAAATAATTGAGAGAGATATATATTATAATTCCAGTATAATATATATGTTCTATAGGTCACATATTTTCATTAATTTCATTCTTTATACATTCCATTTATTGCATTAACAAGTCACATCACTTGAGGGGGCGGTAGTCCACACTTCCTCGTACAAAATTATCACATTTTCACAACATGAAAATCATAAAGGCATGTTTTAAATATAAAATTCAGAATCATATAGAAAACATAAATATCATAAATATCATATATAAAATATAGTGACATCATAATGGCCACCATGAAAGGTGTTAAGAGAAGATTGAACAGTCATCATTTCGTGAGGCAGAAATTCGCCATCCACAGAAACAGTATGTTCTTTAACCATTATACGGAGGTGTGTGGAAGTGTAGCTAGAATAATTATTATAACAACATCCTATTATATTGAAGATACTGTATTTGTTACAAATGAAATGAATAAAAATATTTTAGGGGGTTGGAGAATCAAAATAAATCAAAGGAACATTAAAGAAGACTTTACCTTTAAATCGGGTAACTCCCTTTAGTTTGAACAAAAAGGGTTTCTTGAAGAGCTTTCTTCCCAATGTGAGTCTTAAATGATGAATATAGGGATGTGGAGAGATGAAATGTGTAGGGGATGGAAGATTCAAATTCTTGAGAGGTGTTCTTAAAGAGGTAGAGGTGGGGCCCTTTTATAAGAGGAGAAGAGGGGCAATCTTGGAAAGTCAAGAAACGTTACATTATTTTCCAATGAGTTTCGGATTTTAAAGGTCCCACATTGATCTATTTAGAGGATAAGGTGATAAGGGTTATAAATATACTCATCCAATATGTTTTTAACAAGTTTTGGTCTTAGATTTTACATTATCTTTTCATTTTATTTAAATCGTTAAATAAAGATGTAATCACTGCATCATCATGGTGTCATTAATTATTTAATTTATTTAATATTGAAAAATTATAAAAAATATATCATGATGTAGGAAATATTTTTATATTTATAATGAATATTTATAGTAAAAATTATGACTTGTATAGCCCCATGTAAAAATTGTTTTAGTAAAACAACACATGTTTGTGACATTTTAATTTTAACATAAAATAAAAAGTTATTAATGTCATTTTCCAAACAAAGTGGCTCCATAGGGTCCCCAAGTTTACACATGGATTTTAAAGGTCGTCCATGACTCATAAAATAATGTTAGGACATGTGTCAAGGTCATTTCATATTATTAAAACATTATTTTTACCTTAAATTACACTAATTACCTTTAATCGCGATTAATAAAACATAGAAGTTAATATTCACCAAAAATTATTTTAATCTCATTGAACCAAATTTCACTTCCTAATGACAACCATGTATGTTGTATTTTTAAAAATCAAATCACAGAAGTGGTAATGTTTCATTTGAACTAAAAATCAGTTTCTTTAACTTCCACTTAGTGGTTTCACTATTCATCTAAAATTGAAGTTTTTTAGAAAAATATCAAAAATTCTCCGTAAGCTATATTTGATATTCCGAATTCAAAAATTATGTCTATTTTAAGAAATTAAAAACATATAAGTTTCATTAATTAATTTAATAATTAATTCCCGCTGTCAAAACAAATAGCGTGTTTTCAAGAAACAATATCTATTAAAAGATTAACACTAGTTTAAGTCCAATTTCAAAGTGAAATTAATTCCAATGACCAATATTGGATTAACTAGTAAAAATATATTCTAAATAAACTTTAATATCAATTAAAAAAATAATCTATCCTTATAAATAAATCAGATTAAAATGGGGTTTTGAATTAAAATGCAACATTTTCACTAAAAATGATCTTTATCAGAAAAATAACAAAAATTTACACAAAGTAAATTTTGATGTCCAGATTCTAAAGAAGGATTTTATTTTGGAAAATACAACATATAAAATTATCAAAAGTATATTTAAAAAGGGTTCTCTATCAAAAGGCTGTTAATTGACCTTTTAAAGAATATTAGAAGATTTATGCTTAAAATTGGATTCATTTGCATTTTACACCTCTAACATTTATAGGATAAAAGTAAAAATATTTGACAAACATATATAATCATTTTTAGTTAGTTCCATTCTTTCCCTTCATTACAATGGCTAGGAATTAACTACCATTTAAAATAATATTATTTTATTATTAGAGTGCAATGTAAGATTTCAAAGGAACTCGTTGTCACGTATTGGGTACGCCATCGAGCATAGCGTTCCCTTTAAAGTAATATTAATATTTCATTCAAAAATATGGATAAATATAAAAATGTTATATTCTTTATTTACCAGGGGTGTTACATCCTTCCCCCTTTTGGGAATTGCGTCCTCGCAATTTTAAAATTGGGCTCGGAAACATCATTGAAAGCCCCACATCAGAAAAGGAGATAATTAAACTATCACTTTAAAAGAAAGAAAAGGGAAGTACAATGGTCACCCGAGTTAACCCATACTAGGATTCCATATATGAAAACATGGATATGGAAGAAAAAACAAAGGGCCATGTTCTGAGGGAGTGTGATAGAAAACATGTTTAGGATGAAGTTAACCACTAGGAAATCACAATATTGTGATGGGTGAAACGGTATTGGATTCCCCAGTAGGAAAAGTTAATGGACAACATTTTTTTAGTTACTTTTCATTGAGGAATTTATTTTTGAGATTAACTAAAACATAAGGAAACATACTTACTTGTCAAGTTTACTTTCAAATTTTACTACATTTCTTACACGAACTCATATTTTCTCCAAAAGATGAGTATTTAGGATGACTTTTTTACATTAAGAGAGCTATAATCAACTTCTAGAGAATCACTTAATCCACAAAAGAGAACTTTATACTTCCCATATATTTAGAAATTAACCAAAAAGGTTAGTATGAGATCAGATAATACCCAAAAAGGATAATCCTTTATAAAAAGGAAATCTATTCTTAATCTTCAAAATTTCTCCAACAAGACCCAAAGTTCAACGAAGACCAAAAGTAAATAAAACTAAGATTGAAACCCAAATATTTTAAGGGTTTAATCACATAGTCTTCCAAGTTAAATCTATCATTTATCTCCAAACAACATCAGTTTCTCTTAAAGTCACATATTAAAAAGTAATTAACCTAATCACATATCCTCCATGATAGGCTAATCATTTACATTGATAACCCAAAATCAACTTACTCTTAATTCATAAAATCATCTAACTAAAAATAATCATTCAAACTAAACAGGGACTTCACGTAGTCCAGTGGTAGGTGATAAATACCAGTTGCACTTTGGTTGTGGGTTCGATTCCCACAGCTTTGTCTGACGTGACGGGTTGTGACACGGTCTGCGTGTTGTCCTTTTTCCAAAACTATATAATTCTTAAAACATTCCCCAACAACGAGATAAAATCTTCAAAAATAACCATAACATAATTTAACCTCAATTTTATCTCATGCCTTTCACTTTCCATCATAACGTATAGTAACCCATAATTACCTAAAAAGTTAGGATCATATAAACCCAAATGGTTCTTTATAACTATGTCCACAAAAGAACAGATAACTATTCATTGAATAAAATTTTCATATATCAAACATTAGGGTTACACATTCTATAAAAAATCTTCTAATGTAACCCCATCATCAAAAGAGACTTAATACTCTTATGAATTTCACCATAACTCTTCAAGCCCTTATATGTTGACTTCTTACTCATTCAACATTCTTTATGATCCATTAACCATTCCTTTCCAACTTATTCTAAAATACATCTTTCCTACAAAAAAAATAATGAATCATATCCTAAGATTCCAAAATAGGAAAACAAATGTTAAGAAATAATCCATACCTTTGATTGGTCATTGTCAGTTTCTTCATCCTCAATCGGAATGGCATTAGGTATTGGTAAAAAAATATTTGTACGATCTTGGTGATCCCATTCCCGAAACATCTTCATAGGACATGTGCTTTCATAATGACCATGCACACCACATTTAAAACATTCAATTGATACCTCAGCAATAACTTCTTTCCCTTTCCTTGAGTCAATTGGATGATTCCTTTTTCCATGGTAGGTTGTTTCTTTATGACCTTCATTTCCACATCTATAGCATATATCTATCCCTTTGAAACATTTTTATTGGTGTTTCATTCCACATCATTGAAACATAGGTTTTTGAACAGACTTACCTTTATGATTATTAACTGTAGTTCCATAGGGATTTGTTTCTAGAATATATGATGCCTTATAGAAATCACCAAGGTTTAGGTGGTCAATCATGACTACAGATAGTTGGTTGAGGATAAACACAAGAGTTCTCAATGCAACTCCCATATCATTCAGTTGCTCGCTCAGAAAACTGTCACAGTTTCCTTCACATCCACTTTTACATTGGTTCCTTCTAGATCTGTCCATTTACTAAAACCAAAAAGTTCAGTGTGAGTATATCAACCAAACGCTTAGAGAATACCCTAACCTCTAATGTTATCTAAACTGACCTCTGATACCAACTATAATGCCTAGGCCTTAAACATTTCTTAATCTTGAATTAAATTAATAATTCACAAAGAGGATCTTTTGAGGTTTATAGTTTTAGAGAATTAGGTCATAACTATTACATCACAAAAGATTACATAGTAGTCACTTCTACTGAGTTTCCATAAAATAAACAAACACATTAAAATAAATATGTCTAGCTCCATGTTTTAGATAGAATGTCTTTCCTTGATCCCATCCTTGACCCTATTCATCTTTAAGTCCTGTGGAAAACATTTCAAAAACATGGGATGAGTATAAAAAAGCCCAGTAAAGGATACACAAAGAAAGAAAACTGTTAGTTTTTCAAAAAAACAAGTAAACCATGAATACTTTATCAAAGTAATAATTTTCACCTTTAAGAAGTAGTAAATACTCTTCAATAAATAAAATATCATTACTTACCCTTTTGTAACCAAAAGGTTACCATAAAACACATATAATAACACATAACATATAAAGGTAACTTGGGACAAAAACATACTTAAATTAAATAACCATACGATCGACTTTCACACATAATTAATGGAATAGCCATACGGCAGAATTCCATACCCAATGCATTGGAGGTTATAACGAAACCACCCATCCTGGAATTCACGGCACCACCCGTCATATGGTTTATCACGTAACCACCCATTAAATGTGCAAGTACCTTTATAAAATCGTAACACATAAAGAAATTATAAAGTAAAGAAAACATTTCCACATTTCAAGAAAAATATATCACTTATATATATACTGACATAAAAAATACATTATCAAATCCATTTTAAATACCAAAAAAGAGTATATGGTATTTATTAACTTTTAAAAATATAATGGCTTGTTGAGGAAGCCAAAGATCACATAATACTCGCGGCGGCATAAAGGTCATTGTCACCATGTATGTTAAAAAGAAAAATTCTATTTGTCATTTAGTAAAATGATTTGTATAGAAAATATTCCATTGGATTAAAAGTATAATACAAAAATGCTTATACACCATATGAAATAAAGCTTTATATTAGAACAAAAATATGCCTTAATGAAAGGTGATCGAGATAAAGTCCCTTAAAAAGACGGTATCCTTGGATTAAAGAGAAATCAATTACATAATTATGTTTGAAAAATGAATACACCAAATATAAGTGGATATTAAGTTTAAAAAAATTAGAGGTTATTCACACATATTCATTTAATGACATATTCAACAATTACAAGTTTATCCCAAAGAATAAAAATTGGGTTAAAAAGTTCCCTTGCAAAAATTTGACAGCATAATGGCGTCACTTCAAAATTCATAAAATGAGTTGATGAAAGATAAAAAGGGGTTTCTCATCACTTGGACATAAAATATATAGCAATAAGGATATATAAGAACATATACCATCATAATAAGATTAAAATACCTAAAAAAGGCTTTTAAAATGAGGAGGGTGAAAGGTTCCCTTACCGAATTTGGTAACATCCGAAACGTATATCCCATGAAAGAAGGACTATACAAAATTGATGTAAATACCCATAAACGAAAGTATGTTACACCAAGATTAGAATAATGGGAATTACATACACCACTCAAAGGAAAATGGTGGAAAATTTAGCATAAATCTCACAAGAATAAAAGTGAGATGAAAAATCCCTTACGAAAACTCGGCAGCCTAACGACGCCACTTAAAACTTCCAAAAATGGATTGATGAGATCAAATAGGGTCTCTCATCATATTAAATTAAAGTTTAATGCAAGAGAAATATAATATAACATACCCAACATAACAAATAGGAGCTTAAAAGAATTGAAATAAAGGAGAGTGAATAAAAAGAGAGAGATTGGATCGCTTACGAAAATTCGGCAGCCTAACAACGCCACTCAAAACTTCCAAAATGAATTGATGAGATAAAATATGGTATCTAATAATATGAACATAAAAAGTACAGTAATATTAATATAAAATAACATCCCGATCATATGAAATATGTGCTTTAAAGGAATGACATAAAAGAGTGTACTTAAAAAGAAAGAGAGGGGTAGGATCCCTTACATAAAGTCTGACTTGTCTTGTTCGTTTATTTATATTCCTGAATAATAAAGTTTGGTCAATTTATAATTTCTTAAGGAACTCTTTTAAAGATTAATATTCAGTTCTTATCACATATTATAATGTTATAATAATTGGTTAATAATGTGAGTTCATAGCAGACGTTTTTGTCGATGTTTGGTACATGAGTCAAAAATGAACTTGTTTGAAAATGATTGTCCTTGTAGTTATAAGTAAATCATATCCAGAATAGTATTAATGATTAAAATATCATATATATCCAGTAAATATTCATTTTATACTACTACATAAGATTTTGAGATAAAAAGAAATGAAATGCACCGTTCATGGAGACGGTAGGCTGTACGTACGCATGAATGCTACTTTCATTTATTTGTCATATTAATGGAATTAGAAATAATTTATAGACATATATATTATAATTCTAGTATAATATATATGTTATATAGGTCACATATTTTCATTAATTTAATTCTTTATACATTCCATGTATTTCATGAACGAGTCACATCACTTGAGGTGGCGGTAGTCCACACTTCCTCGTATGAAATTATCGAATTTGCACAACATGAAAAGCATAAAGGCATGTTTTAAATATAAAATTCAGAAGTATATAGAAAACATAAATACCATATATATCATATATAAAATATAGTGACATCATAATGGCCACCATGAAAGTTGTTTAGAGAATATTCAACAATCATCGTTTCGTTAGGCAGAAATTCGCCATCCACAGAAACAGTATGTTCTTTAACCATGAGACAGAGGTGTGTAGAAGTGTTGCTAGAATCCATTATATAACAATATTCTAGTATATTAAAGATACCTGTGTTGTTACAAAATAAATTAATAGAAAGAGTTTAGGGGTCGGAGAATCAATATAAAACAAAAGAACATTAAAGAAGACTTTACCTTTAAATCGGGTAACTCCGTTTAGTTTGAACCAAAAGGGTTTCTTGAAGAAATTTCTGCCCAAGGGGAAGCTTCAATGATGAACAAAGGGATTTGGATAGATGAAATGAGCAGGGGCTGGCTGATCCAAAGGCTTGAGAGGTGTGGGTAAAGGAGGCAGAGGTGGGGGCCTTTTATAAGAGGAGAGGAGGGGAACTCTTGGAAAGTCAAGAAAGATTACATTATTTTCAAATGAGTTTCGGATTTTAAAGGTCCCACATAGATATATTTTGAGGATAAGGTGATAAGGGGTCGAAATATACTAATACAATAGGTTTTTAACAAGATTAGGTCTTAGATTTTACATTATCGTTTCATTTTATTTAAATAGTTAAATAAAGAGGTAATCGCTACATCATCAAGGTGTCATAAATAATTTAATATATTTAAAATCTAAAAATTATAAAAAAAAATCATGATGTAGGAAATATTTTTTTATTTCTAATGAATATTTATAGTTATAAATATTACTTGTATAACCCTATGTAAATTTTTTTAGTAAAACAACACTTGTTTGTGACATTTTAATTTTAACTTTAACTAAAAAAGTTATTAATGTCATTTTCCAAACAAAGTGTCTCCATGGGGTCCCCAAGTTGACCAATGGATTTTCTTGGTCGGCCATGACTCATCCAATAAGGGTAGGACATGTGTCAAGGTCATTTCATATTATTAAAACATTATTTTTACCTTAAATTACACTAATTACCTTTAATCGTGATTAATAAAACTTAAAAGATACTATTCACAAAAAAATATTTTAATCTCATTGAACCACATTTTACTTACTAATGACAACCATGTATGTCAGATTTCTGGAAATCAAATCACAAAAGTGGTAAAGTTTCATTTAAATGAAAATTCAGTTTCTTTAACTACCACTTAGTGATTTCACTATTCATCAAAAATTGATGTTTTTCAGAAAAATATCAAAAATTGACCCTAAGGTATATTTGATATTCTGAATTCAAAAATGATGTCTATTTTAAAAAATTCAAAACATATAAGTTGAACTAATTAATTTAATAATTAATTCCCGCTGTCAAAACAAATAGCGTGTTTTTAAGAAACAATAACTATTAAAAGATTAACACTAGTTTAAGTCCAATTTCAAAGTGAAATTAATTCTAATGTATACCATTGGATTAAATGGTAAAAATATATTCTAAATAAACTTTAATCTCAATTAAAAATATAATCTATTAATATAAATAAATCAGAATAAAAGGAGGTTTTGAATTAAAATGCAACATTTTCACTAAAAATGATCTTTATCGGAAAAATAACAAAAATTTACACAAAGTAAATTTTGATGTCCAGATTATAAAGAAGGATATTATTTTGTCAAATTAAACATATAAAATTCTCAAAAGTATATTTAAAAAGGGTTCTCCACCAAAAGGCAGTTAATCGACCTTTTAAAGAATATTAGATGATTTAGGCTTAAAATTGGTTTCATTTGCATTTTACGCCTCTAACATTTATTGGATAAAAGTAAAAATATTTGACAAACATATATAATCATTTTGTAGTTAGTTCCGTTCTTTCCCTCCATTACAATGGATAGGCGTTAACTACCATTTAAAATAACATTATTTTATTATTAGAGTGCAATGTAAGATTTCAAAGGAACTCGTTGTCGCGTATTGGGTACGCCATCGAGCATAGCGTTCCCTTTAAAGTAATATTAATATTTTATTCACAAATATGGATAAATATAAAAATTTCATATTCTTTATTCACCTGGGATGTTACATCCTTCCCCCCTTTTGGGAATTGCGTCCTCGCAATTTTAAAATAGGGCTCAGAAACTTCATTGAAATCCACACATCGGAAAAGGAGTAAATTAAACTATCACTTTAAAAGAAAGAAAGGGAAGTACAAAGGTCACCCGAGTTAACCCATACTAGGATTACATCTATGAAAACATGGATATGGAAGAAAAAAGGGTCATTTTCTGAGGGAGTGTGATAGAAAACATGTTTAGGAGAATGATAACCACCAGAAAATCACAAACTTGTGATGGGTTAAACAGTATTGGATTCCCCAGTAAGAAAACTTAACGGACAAAATTTTTTAGTCACTTTTCATTGAGGAATTTATTTTTGAGCTTAACTAAAACATAATGAAACATAATTACTTGTCATGTTGAATTTCAACTTTTACGAGATTTCTTACACGAACTCATATTTTCTCCAGAAGATGAGTATTTAGGATGACTTGTTTACATTAAGAGAGCTATAATCAACTTCTAGAGAATCAGTTAATCCACAAAAGAGAACTTTATACTTCCCATGTCTTTAGTCCTTAACCAAAACTAAAACAAAAAAGGATAGTATGAGATCAGATAATACCCAAAAATCACAATCCTTTATAAAAAGGAAATCTATTCTTAATCTCTAAAATTTGTCCAACAAGACCCAAAGTTCAACGAAGAACAAAAGTAAACCAAACTAAGATTGACACCCAAATATTTGAAGGATTTAATCACATAGTCTTCCAAGTTAAATCGTATCATTTATCTCCAAATGACATTAGATTCTCTTAAAGTCTCCTATTAAAAAGTAATTAACCTAATCACATATCCTCCATGATAGGCTAATCATTTCCATTGATAACCCAAAATCAACATACTCTTAATTCATAAAATCATCTAACTAAAAATAATCATTTAAACTAACTAGGGACTTCACGTAGTCCAGTGGTAGGTGATAAATACCAGTTCCACTTTTGTTGTGGGTCCGATTCCCGCAGCTTTGTCCGACGCGACGGGTTGTCACACGGACTGCGTGTTATCCTTTTTCCAAAACTATATAATTCTTAAAACATTCCCCAACAATGAGATAGAATCTTAAAAAATAACCATAACATAATTTAACCTCAATTTTATGTCATGCCTTTCACTTTACATCATAACATATAATAACCCATAATTACCTCAAAAGTAAGGATTATATAAACCCAAATGGTTATTTATAACTATGTCCACAAAAGAATAGATAACTATTCCTTGAATAAAATTTTCATATATCAAACATCAGGGTTACACATACTATAAAAAGTCTTCTAATGTAACCCCATCATCAAAAGAGACTTAATACTCTTATGAATTTCACCATAACTCTTGAAGCCTTTATATGTTGACTTCTTACTAATTTAGCATTCTTCATGATCCATTAACCATTCCTTTCCAACTTATTCTGAAATAATTCTTTCTTACAAACAAAATCATGAATCATATCCTAAGATTCCAAAATAGGAAAACAAATGTTTTGAAATAATCCATACCTTTGATTGGTCATTGTCAGTTTCTTCATCCTCAATCGGAATGGTATTAGGTATTGGTAAATGAATATTTGTACGATCTTGGTGATCCCATTCCCAAAAATTCATCATAGGACATGTGTTTTCATAATGACCATACACACCACATTTAAAACATTCAATTTATCACTCATCAAAAAATTCTTTCCCTTTCCTTGAGTCAACTCGATACTTCCTTTTTCCATGGCAGGTTCTTGCTTTATGACCTTCATTTCCACATCTATAGCATATTTCTGTCCCTTTGAAACATTTTCTTAGGTGTTTCTTTCCACATCTTTGACACAGAGGTTTTTTAACACACTTACCTTTATGATTATTACCTGTAGTTCGGTAGGGATTTTATTCTCACATATATTATGCCTTATAAAAATAACCAAGGTTTAGGTGGTCAATCATGACTCCAGATAGTTGGTTGAGGATAAACACAAGAGTTCTCATTGCAGCTCCCATATCATTTAGTTGCTCGCTCAGAAAACTGTCACAGTTTCCTTCACATCCACTGTTACTTTGGTGCCTGCTAGATCCGACCATTTACTAAAACCAAAAAGGTCAGTGTGAGTATATCAAAAAAACGCTTAGAGAATACCCTAACCTCAAAAGTTATCTAAACCGACCTCTGATACCAACTATAAGGCCCCGACCTTAAGCAATGCTTAATCATGAATTAAATGAATAATTCACATAGAGGATCTTTTCAAGTTTATAGTTTTAGAGTATTAGGCCATAACTATTACATCACAAAAGATTACATAGTGGACACTTCTACTAAGTTTCCATAAAATAAAAAAACACTTTAAAATAAACATGTCTAGTTCCATGTTTTAGATAGAATGTCTTTCCTTGATCCCATAATTGACCCTATTCATCTTTATGTCCTGCGGAAAACATTTCAAAAACTTGGGATGAGCATAGAAAGCCTAGTAAAGGATACACAAATAAGGAAAACTGTTAGTTTTTCAAAACAACAAGTAAACAATGAATACTTTATCAAAGTAATACTTTTCACCTTTAAAAAGTAGTAAATAATATTCAATGAATAAAAGATCATCACTTACCCTTTTTTAACCAAAAGGTTACCATAAAACCCATATAAAGAACACATAACATATAACGGTATATTGGGACATAAACATACTTAAATGGAATAACACTACGGTCAACTTCCACTCATACTTAATGGAATATCCATACGACCGACTTCCATACCCAATGCATCAGAGGTTATAATGTAACCACCTATCCTGGTATTCACAGCACCACCTGTCATATGGTTTATCACGTAACCACCCGTCAAATGTCCAAGTACCATTATAAAATCATAACACATAAAACAATTATAAAGGAAAGAAAACATTTCTACATTTCAAGAAAAATATATCACTTAAATAAATTGACATAAAAAATCCATTATCAAAACCATTTTCAATTCAAAAAAAGAGTATATTTTATTTATTTACTTTTAAAAATATAATTTCTTGTTGAGGAAGCCATAGATCACATAATACTCACGGCGGCGGAAAGGTCATTTTCACCACGTATGTTAAAAAGAAACATACTTTTTGTCGTTTATTAAAACGCTTCGTATAGAAAAGATTCCTTTCAAATAAAATTATAAGACAAAGAGGTTTATACACCATATAAAAGAAAGCCTTGTATTAGAATAAAAATATTCCACAATGAAAGGAGATCAAGACAAAGTCCCTTACAAAGATGGTATCCTTGGATTAAGGATAAATCAATTACATAATTAGGTGTGACAAACGAATACACCAAATATAAGTAGATATTATGTGTAAAAAAATTTGAGGTTATTCACACATATTCATAGAACGACATATTCAAGGAGTACAAGTTTATCCCCAAGAATCAAAATTGGGTTAAGAAGTTCCCCTGCAAAAATTTGACAGCCTAATGGCGTCACTTCAAAATTCAGAAAATGAGCTGATGAGAGATAAAAGGGGTATCTCATCACTTGGACATAACATTTATAGAAATAAGGATATATAATAACATACCCCATCATAATAATATTAAAAGACCTAAAAAAAGTCTTTTAAAATGAGGAGGGTGAAAGGTTCCCTTACCGAATTGGGTAACTTCCGAAACGCACACCCCATGAAAAAAAGACTATAAAACATTGATTTAAATACCCATAAATGAAAGTATATTACACCAAGAGTAGAATAATGGGAATTACATACACCACTCAAAGGAAAATGGTGGAAAATGTATCATAAATCTCACAGGAATAAATGTGAGATGAAAAATCCCTTACGAAAACTCGGCAGCCTAACGACGCCACTTAAAACTTCCAAAAATGGATTGATGAGATCAAATAGGGTCTCTCATCATATTAATATAAATTGTACAGTAAGACGAATATAAAAGAACATCCCCCAACACAACAAAGAGTATATTAATAGAAGTTACATAAACGAGAGTACTTAAAAAGAGAGAGATTGGATCTCTTATGAAAATTCGGCAGCCTAACGACGCCACTCAAAACATCAAAAATGAATTGATGAGATAATATAGGGTCTCTCATTATATGAACATAAAAAATTACAGAATGGGTAATATAAAATCACATCCCAATCATATGAAAGATGAGCTTAAAAGTAATGACATAAAAGAGTGTACTTACAAAGAAAGAGAGGGGTAGGATCCCTTACCTCAAGTCTGACTTGTCTTGTTCATTTCTTTATATTCCTGAATAATAATATTTGGTAAATTTATAATTTCTTAAAGACCTTTTTTTAAAGATTTATATTCAGTTCATATCACATATTATAATGTAATAATAATTGGTTAATAATGAGAGTTCATATCTGATGTTTTTGTCGATGTTTGGTACATGAGTCAAAAATGAACTTGTTTGAAAATGATTGTCCATGTAGTTATAAGTAAATAATCTCCAAAATAGTATTAATGATTTAATTATAATATATATCTAGTACATATTTTTTTATAATACTCCATAACATTTGGAGATAAAAATAAATGAAATGCACCGTTCATGGAGACGGTAGGCCGTACGTACGCATGAACACTACTTTCATTTCTTTGTCATATTAATGGAATTGAAAATAATTGAGATATATATATTATATATTCAGTATAATATATAATCTTTATAGGTCACATATGTTCATTAATTTCAATATTTATACATTCCATGTATTGCATGAACGAGTCACATCACTTGAGGGGGCGGTAGTCCACACTTCCCCGTATGAAATTATCTCATTTGCACAACATGAAAAGCATAAAGTAATGTTTTAAATATAAAATTAAGAAGCATATAAAAATAATAAATACCATATATATCATATATAAAGTATAGTGGCATCATAATTCCCACCATTAAAGGTGTTAAGAGAAGATTTAACAATCATCGTTTCGTGAGGCATAAATTCGCCATCCACAGAAACAGTATGTTCTTTAACCATTAGACGGAGGTGTGTGGAAATGTAGCTCGAATAATTCTTATAAAAAAATACTAGTATTTTGAAGATACTGTTGTTGTTACAAAATAAATGAATAAAATGAGTTTAGGGGGTTGGAGAATCAAAATTAAACAAAAGAACATTAAATAATACTTTACATTTAAATCAGGTAACTCTATTTAGTTTGAACCAAAAAGGTTTCATGAAGATATTTCTTCCCAAGGAGAGGCTTCAATGATGGAGAGAGAGATGCAGAGAGATGAAATGTGTAGGGGTTGGCCGACCCAAAGGCTTGAGAGGTGTGGGTAAGGAGGTAGAGGTGGGGGCCTTTTATAAGAGGAGAGGAGGGGCACTCTGGGAAAGTCAAGAAGGGTTACATTATTTTCAAATGATTTCGGGTTTTAAAGCTCCCACATTGATATATTTCAATTATAAGGTGATAAGAGTTCTAAATATACTCATCCAATAGGTTTTTAACAAGTGTAGGTCTTAGATTTTAAATTATTGTTTTATTTTATTTAAATCGTTAAATAAAGAGGTAATCGCTGCATCATCATGGTGTCATATAAAATTTAATTTATTTAATATCTAAAAATTATAAAACAAATATAGTGTTGTAGGAAATATTTTTAGATTTCTAATTAATATTTATAGTAAAAAATATGACTTGTATAACTGCATGTAAAAATTGTTTGAGTAAAACAACACATGTTTGTGTCATTTTAATTTTAACTTTAAATAAAAAGTTATTAATGTAATTTTACAACCAATGTGGCTCCATGGGGTCCCCAAGTTTACCCATGGATTTTCTTGGTCGGCCATGACTCATAAAATAAGGTTAGGACATGTTTCATGGTCATTTCATATTATTAAAACATTGTTTTTACCTTAAATTACACTAATTACCTTTAATCGCTATTAATAAAACTTAAAAGTTACTATTCACAATAAATTATTTTAATCACATTGAACCACATTTTACTTCCTCATGAAAACCATGTATGTCAGATTTTTTAAAATCAAATCACAGAAGTGGTGAAGTTTCATTTAAATGAAAAATCAGTTTCTTTAACTACCACTTAGTGGTTTCACTATTCATCAAAAATTGAAGTTTTTCAGAAAAATACCAAAACTACACCCTAAGCTATATTTGATATTCCGAATTCAAAAATGATGTCTATTTTACCAAATTCAAAAAATATAAGTTGCATTAATTAATTTAATAATTAATTCCCGCTGTCAAAACAAATAGCGCGTTTTTAAGAAATAATATCTATTAAAAGATTAACACTGGTTTAAGTCCAATTTCAAAGTGAAATTAATTCCAATGACCACCATTGGATTAAATGGTAAAAATATATTCTAAATAAAATTTAATCTCACTTAAAAATATAATCTATCCATATAAAAAAATCAGATTAAAAGGAGGTTTTGAATTAAAATGCATCAATTTCACTAAAAATGATCTTTATCGGAAAAATAACAAAAATTTACACAAAGTAAATTTTGATGTCCATATTATAAAGAAGGATTTCATTTTGTCAAATACAACATATAAAATTGTCAAAAGTATATTTAAAAAGGTTTCTCCATCAAAAGGCGGTTAATCGAGCTTTTAAAGAATATTAGAAGATTTATGCTTAAAATTGGATTCATTTGCATTTTACGCCTCTAACATTTATTGGATAAAAGTAAAAATATTTGACAAACATATATAATCATTTTTTAGTTAGTTCCTTTCTTTCCCTCCATTACAATGGCTAGGCGTTAACAACCATTTAAAATAATATTATTTTATTATTAGAGTGCAATGTAAGATTTCAAAGGAACTCGTTGTCGCGTATTGGGTACACCATCAAGCATAGTGTTCCCTTTAAAGTAATATTAATATTTTATTCAAAAATATGGATAAATATAAAAATGTCATATTCGTTATTTACCTAGGGTGTTACAGTATTGGACAAATATCTTGAACATAAAACAAAATTGAACAGCATAGAATTATGTTCATCTAAGATATTACAATTAGAGGTTAAATATAACAAATAATATTGAAAATAATATAATAAAATAATAAAAATGAAAAATAAAATAAATAGAAGAGGAAATTTGGATCATCTTTTTCTCTTAGAATAACAATTCAGGAAAAATAATAGTAGAAAAATGATACAAATAATTATGTGTATAACCAAAATTTGGGAAATAAATTATATATAATGATGATTGTATTTAAAGTGAGAGATGATTACATAAAATAAGAAGTATTTATAGTATATAGAAGATTAATATGATCATTGGATATATACATTTCAGACTAGAAACTATTGAATTATGATTAATAATTTTCATTTTAACTGAACTATTGGATTAATAAACATTATTTTGGTATCTTTTGACATAAAAGTATTTGGAATTTAAAACACAAGAAATTAAATAAATGTTTTAAATATAATAAAATATCTAAACAATGAAAAATAGTATTTTTTTGAAAAAATATAGGTTTTATTTTAATTAATATACATTTATATGAACATTTTATAATTTGAAAACATATGTCTATTTTTATATATTTATTTTTGTATATTTTATTTTTTTATAAAAAATATAATAGTTCTTTGAAATTATAAGTACTTTTTCCATGGGACAAAATTTTTATTATGACATAATAAATTGTAATTTTTTAATAAATATATATTTTATTTAGAAATGAAAATTATCATAATTAGAATATTATATTCATAAATATATGACATTTGTTTGAATCATAACTTCAAAATATCATAAGGATCATGATTTTTTATGTTTTATAAACAATAGAAGATGGATGTGAATATTAAAATTCTAAATAAGTCAGTTATTTTAGGGTATTGTATGTGAACCAATTTTTTAGGATTATAGAATATAGATGAATATTTGGATTCCCCATTTACTATAATATCAAAAGTACCTAACTATTCTACCACAAGTTTGATCATTATATGAAGATAAAATACTTTACTATAATATTTCATTCTATAATATCCCTCCCCACCTATTATAATTACACCCCTAAACCACCCATATCTACTCATTTTCAACACACCTTTTTTTCGAAGATATACCTAAATCTATCTTCAAATATATTTCATGCATCCTATATGATCTATTCCCACTAAGAGACTAATCTATGAATGCCTAATTTTTATTTTCTAGGACATCCAAAAAATTGGTAATTATCATAATAGAGTTCACTCAAGTTCATTTATTGTCATACCTTTCTTAAATGACTTTATACTATCATGATATAATGACTTAAATATCATATGTATAATTTAATTTTTTTATATTAATGGAATACTAAATACAATAATCCTCTATAATTATAAAATTTAATCATCACCCAAGTTATATCCAGTCTACCGCCTCCATCAAAGATGTATTTAAATTTTCAAAAACTCTATAGTCTGTTCAAAAATAATTATGGCATTAAATTATGCCATAACTGATTAAATTAAAAAATAATAATTAATCAATAATGTTAATATAAAAACCATATAATGAAAAAATATTTCTTTCTACAAAGAAACATTCATTCATTTCTTGTATAACCTCCATCATGGTTGGTTATAATAAACTATTTAATGGTTAAATTTAAAATTTATAGTTTTATTATAATATGAATCAAATATTTTAATGGGTAAATAATATAATTACATAAATTAATATCATAATGATAGGGAAAATACACCTATGTTAACTTACCATTAAATATTAACATTTCTAATTTATGAATAATTATATTTTTAAGAATAATTTTTATTTAAAATGTTTTTATATTATAGAAAAATATTAACTTTATATTATTCCACTTCTAGAGGTATGGAACCATTTTATAAGAATATATATAAATACCATGAAACAGAAGTGAACTTGGAACCATGAAATGAATGTCATTTGAATGGTGAACATTAACTTAATGATATAATAAAATGATTATAAATATACATTAAATGATAATACTAAATCATATATAAGAGAAAATGTTTCTAAATAATGTATTATACGAACATAATTTGATTATTCAGATTATTAAATACACACATTATGTGAGTTGGTATTTGAGGTAAGGGAACATCCAAACCACCTTTATTATATCAGATATTATTCACTCTCTATACATAAATTTATCTATCTATTTTCTCATTTATTATTCAATGTTTATTATATATTTCACTTATATATAAAACTAGTTTAATTACTTATTATTTGCTAGGGGAAATGTGTTTTTTTCTATTCCCTTCTCAATATCCCATATAATGAAAAAAATCAATGAAAACCTTAATATTAATTAATCTCTCTAATTTTTTAACATTTTAATTTATGTTTTATTCTATTATTTTAGAACAAAATAAATATTTTAGGAAAAAAAATTTTGGTTCAAATTTAAATTTTTGGAAAATAATATGCATGTACCATCTTTTTTAATCTTCTTTACTCATTTTTTAATCATCAATTAAGAGGTTTAATTCTATAACTACTTCTTCACTCCTTTCGGGTGAATTTACTTTATTTTATCTTCATATTTATTACACAATACTGTTTATATAAATATTAATGTCCAAAAAATCTTAAATCATCATTATATTTTGATAATTTAATATATAACCTTTTTTAAGTTTTAGAAATGATTATGTTACCCATGGATTTGTTAGGGGTTTCCTATTATTTTTTCTTATGTATTATTTTTTAAATACCCCACCCATATTAATTGGCTAGTGTCAAGGTGGAATTTCTAATTGTCCATAAGCGATATCACATTGGCGTCAAAGGCTAGCAGTAAATTACCGGGGGTTAATACAATTGGGTGAAAATTTTCCCTTGGAAAAAAACCCATCCAAACCCACCATATGAAATAACCATGAAATGAGGAATCATGGAAATAAAAGACAACTCAATGTAATACCATTGATATCAAAACCAAACAACAACATATTACTGTAGTGGAAGACTACAAACATGAATGTACAATGAGGAATAAAAAACCAAAAAAACCCAAAGACTATAAAGAAATAAATCCACAACACCAAACATTCTCCATGCTCCATCTCTAAAAAACGGACCATGTATCACGATTCCCCAGTAAATAATTGAGATACATTACATTTACCTATGTCTCAATAAATAATATCTGAAAAAGAACCAATGTTCCAATGAAGGGATGTGTAAGGAATCTTAGTAGGCATTCCTCAAATAACATCCATACTCATGCAACTATAATATAAAATGTTATAACATTTACATAAAACAATGTAAATAAATCAATTTAAATTTTTTATCAAAAACCAAATGTATTTCCAATAAAAATATTTTTCAAAACCAATTTTTTCCGTAAAATGAAACCAACATTGATTTCCGAACCATTTGGCATAACCTATCTCAATAAACACATCTACACATCCACCCATGTTAGAAGAGGTGACGTTTACGTACTCACGAGTGGTATCTAATCGATCATTTCACTATGTAACAAATATTCAATGATTCATGATACCTCTGGCATTAATCACCAAGCCATATTTAAACCAATCCTTGTATGAAATATTAACATGAACCACCATGTATTCCCATAAAAATCCAATATAATCACACCAAAACAAATTTAATAAAATATTATTTTATGAAAAAAATTCTAAAAAAATATTCTCTGTGAATCAAACTGAACAAAAATTTTAATGTTATCATTCTAAAATCGATTTTCAAAGAACATTGCACAAAAATACCACATTTCCATAAACCATCAAAAAAAAAGTTTTCAGCAAAGAATTGCATAATAATTTCACAATCAGATTAAAGAAACAAAAAAATTTCAATAAATAGTTAATGTTAAAATAATATGATTCGAGAGTGAGGCCATCTACCTCAAGAATTATGGAGGAAGTGAAAATTGGCTTGAAAATGCCAAAAATATTGGGTTAAATCTCAATACCCACCATAGATCTCTTTCCCAAGACCAGTAGTGACATAACTCATCTTGATTGTAATAATAAACCATAGATCTATCCACAAAAACCTATATCTAATAATCATATCGATGGAAGATAGTAGATTTTTTAAACACTATGAAAAACTACAACAAACAAAGACTTTCCAAGGGAATCGAGTTTCAACACACTAATAAAATCCACTAGATAGATTTTATTTTTAATCGAAGAGACTCCACATGTATTAAGAGTAATTAAATATTTCTTAGGGTAAATATTAGAGAAAAATGAGGGGTTTAGATCTAATCCAAATCCAGATCCATTTTTTAGGATCTAATTTTTAAACCATGCACGGTTAGACACACAGTTCAAAAAAATATATGGTAACCATGCTCTAACATTTTTCTTCAAGAAGAACCATGGATGATTAGAAAATGTAGTTAGAAAATCCTATACCAAATATGTAATATCACACTATCCCACTTTTCATGGTTTCTCTTGGTAGGATACATTTTTTGGAAAAAACATGCACCCCACTGTTCACCTACCTAGAAGCCCCTGTTTCACATGGCATGGTTTCCTTTATGAATTTCAATATTCCACTAAAGAGTTTATTCCATTCTTCAACCATTCCCTACTCTCATTCCCATGTCTATTCTTTAATTTTACTGTAACGCCCCGACCCCAGTTACCCAGAGTCGGTGCATTATTACTTATCATTGGCATGATCACAAAAGATCAAGTCTCAAAATACTGATTAGTTTAATAGGCTTGGAAACACTAGAAACATTCATAAATGTTACATTACATCCTAAATTGAAAAACTACAATAACATAGTTTCCATAGTCCACACCCATATTCCCTTTAGAATATCCTTGCAGGCCAGTCATAAAATATTTCTTCACATCCTGGGAGAAATAAAACATCGAAAGGGGTGAGCACAGATGCTCAGAAAGGATAACAATATAACAAAAACTTCCATAAAAAAACATAAACATTTAAGACAATGTATATCTAAAACAAAAGACTTTTAAGCTTGAACTTTAGCATAATATGGAAAAAATAAAATGAAATAATTCCATTTACTTATCCACATGGATATTCTACTAGTCTAATAATCACATGCAATATCAATAACCACTTTCATAATGATGGAATGAATAATGCCATACTATCATAACCACATATCCAAGGCCTAATACCATGACTACAAATAGAATTTTGTCAAGGGCTCATGCTAAGACACTAGTTTGTCTCTTGAGACCTACCAATGCATTGAGGATCTATAGAAGGCTCCATCCGTCACTTACAAAGTCCAATGCATTTCTCATATAAACATGTTTAAACATAACATAAACATTCTTTTTTAAAACTAGCATACAAAATGTAAATACTTTCTCCATAATCAATGAATGGTATAGAAATAACACATCCACAGTCAAACATATCACAAAACCTTAAATACAATATAGAAGTTTTGTATCATAATAAATCAACTTCAAATAAGCTTAAAATCAATCAAAATATGTTGTCATATATGAAATCTAAACTATTTGAGACAAATATCCCTTTTTTGAAATCATTTAAAAGTCACATATTTATAAAGGATATAATTTAAAAGAGATTTTTGAATCAAACTGTCCCATACCACTTTAAAATTCTTGCAAATTAATATCATTTCAAAACAATCTTGTCCATATGAATAAATCCTTAAAATCATTCTGAAAACATGGACATTAATTAAAAAAATAATTTAGAAAGATAAATATTTAAAACATTTAAAATTATGATCTTGATAAAGAGTACCTTTACCAAATTCTTAAAATATTCATTTTGAAATCATTTAAAGGTCACATAATTATAAAATAAAATATTTAATTTCAAAATATTCTTATATGCTTGTAATGGAAGCTTCAATGATTTTATAATGTCTGAAAATAGCCACACCCGCTGTATAAGTTAAAAAAACATTCTTACCTTAATTCTGTTGAAAATGATAAAAAGGTTCTTGTTTGAAAAAGATTGAAATATTCCATTATAAACATCTTATAAAAAGTCAAAAAAAATATCATAAACTAATTTAACCCATATTATGTAAAATAGTAATAATTTTTTGAAAAACATTTTTAAGAAACATGGATATGGATGATAAAGAGGTCTCAGTAGATAATTACATATAAACAACCTCGGATAATGAAGAGATTGTGAAATAAACCATTACCTTGTACTTTTCCATGGTTGAGGGTATGTTAACCTCCTGTATAATGGTGAAATAATTTTTATTAAATTATAAAAGAATCATATACATTAATATGATATCATATATGATCTTTTAAAATTTTCTTTGTTAATAATGTCTTAGTATTATCGTTGTTTCGAGTGTTAACTTACTCGATTTATTTTATATGTTTTTTTTACATAAGTATTGTTTTTTATGGTTAGGATGTATCTCATTAATATACATAATGATATAAAGTCCTTCAACAATATTTTTAATCATAAAATAAGACTTATACTTGCATGGATACGATGGGGAATGAATCTCACCGCGTTCGTGGAGACGGTAGTCCATACGTACTCACGGGCGGCAATATCATTCTTTTGATATTAAAATAATATATAATTGGATGTTATATAATATATACAGAATAATTATCAAGTTATATTTATTATTTAAATCAATTAAACATCATTATTATACCCATCCAAATAATAATGATTTGAATAACAATTAGACCACGACGTGGAAACGGTAAGCAGTACGTACACACATATGGTGACATGTCATTCAAAGGATGGATAGAATACTGAATATGGTTGTAACATATTTATAATAACATTAATTTATATAGAAGATATTGGAGTTATTATTTTATAAAGTAAATAACAAATAAATAAGAAGTTGAAGAAGAAAGGAACTTGCAAAAGGGTGGTGAAAACATTACCTCTTCCTCGGGTTCTTCCTTTTAATTTGATCAAAACGGCTCCTTAGGTTGACTTTCTGATCAATCTAAGGCCTGTAGGTATAAGTGAGGTAATTTGAGAGAGTATTTGGGAAGGTTTTGGCTGAACCAAAAGGATTTTAAGGTGTGAAGAGTTGGTTAGAAGTTGTGTCCTTTTATAAGGGGGAGGAGGGACTCTTTAGAAAAAACTAAAAGTATTAATTTATAATAAATTCATATTCGGTTTCTAATGGCTCAAAAGTGTATTATTAAAAGTATAAGGTGGGTAGGGGTCTAAATACATCAACCAATAGATTTTATACAGGTTTGAGTCATTATATTAATCTTATCTTTTAGTTTTAACTCTTAGTTAATTAGGTTGACATGTACCATGTCACTTTATATTTTTATATTATATAGCTAATAAACATACTATATACATCCACACAACCCCCTAGTGGTCCATTAATGATACACCTATCATGATATAAGTCCTTTGGCCGATCCTTATATTTTTAGGAATATAATATCAATTAATAATATAATATTGCTTATAAAAACTCATTTATGTCAATTTTGACGCTATTCAATAATTGATTTTTGTTAAAGTCATAAACACTTTATTTATTCGAACCAAATTCATTTAATCAATCCTAAAATTTCATATTAACCAATAAAATTCGTCTATGTCATCAAAACTTTCAAATTATATTTATTTTAACATTTTTAATAGTCGTTGTTTGATTCTTTCATTAATAATGAAAATATTGCAACATTATTGTGTCATAAATAAATTTAATTATTAAATGTATAAAAATTATAATTAAAATACCATTATGTAGGAAATATTTTTATCTTTATAAGGAAGATTTATAGTTGAAAATATAACATATATAACCCTATTTAATTTTTTTTCTTTCTAAAAGATATATGCTTAGGTCATTTTTGTAGTTACTTCAACTTAATTAATATATAGTGTCCTTATCACCTACAAGTGGTTCCATGGGGTCCCAAAATAGACCCAAAGATGCCCATGGTAATACGTGTATCAACCAAGAGGGTTAGGACATGTTTTAAGGTATATTAATATTAATATTATATTATTATTTTACCATTATTTACCGGATTTACCCTTTAACCATGGTAAATAAAATATTTACCGAAATAATTATTCAAAATGTCTAAAAATAAAAGTTACCTATTTACAAAATTTGGACCTCCAGATTCCGAATATGGAATCCATATTTCTAAATTCAAAACAAATAATTTTTATAAATTAATTTAAAATTATTTACCGTTGTTAAAACAAAAAGCGTGTTTTTAAGAGATAATAACTATCGAAAGATTGACAGTAGTTTATGTCCGGTTTAAATGTGAAATTATGTACAATGACCAACATTGTATTAAATGGTAAAAATATATTCTAAATACACTTTAAAAACACCCAAGATAAAAATTTATCATTATTAATTATTTTGATTAAAAAATTGTTTTTAATTAAAATTTAGTAATTTTCACTATTCATCAAAATATAAAGGTTTTCTGAAAAGTACAAAAATTTTACCCTAGGTTAATTTCAATATTCTGAATCCAAAAATAAATTCCATTTTGGGAGATAAAATTTATAAAATTTCAAAAAGTGGGTATTACTATTCATAATGTCTACTTTGATTGGTCGCAGTGTGTTAGGATCTCGAAGTTGCGTACAATGCAAGCTATTTCATTATTCAAAGGGTAACGTACCGTGGAAGCGTGGGGTGTTACATTATCCCATCCTTCAGTAAATTGCATCCTCTATATTTGAATATGTTCTTCAAAAATAAAAGGTTGAAAATAGAAAATACCTTTGTGGAAAAACCATATCAAAATTAGGGTTAACAAAAACATAACTTTAAAAGAATGAAAGATAAGTACAATGGTCACCTGAGATAGCCTATACTAGGATTATATGAAAACATGGATATGGAGGAGAAAAAAACCATCACGATCTGATGAAAAGTTTTTGAAAGTATTATTGGTAGAATGTTAACTACAAAAAAATCACAAACTTGTTATTTGTTAAACATGATTTGATTCCCTAGTAGGAAAAGTTATCAGAAAACATTTTTGTTTTATGTCACCTTTCTTAAAGTTGAGGAATTTATTTATGAGATTTACTAAGAACATAAGGAAATATACTTACATTTCTTGTATAATTTCATTCTTTAATAAATTTTTACCACAAACCCATCTTTCACTCCAAAAGGTAATAGAACTCAAAAATATTCTATTTATCCTAACTGTATCTGGTTCCAAAAATAAATTTATAATTCATCTATCAGAACATTTAAAAAAACTACATTACACACTCCAGAGACTTCACGTAGTCAAGTGGGAGGAAATAAATCCCAATTGCACTGTGTTTGTGTGTTCGATTCCCACAGTTTTGTCTGACGCGATGGGTTGTCACACGGGCTGCATGTTGTCCTTTTTATAAATATCCAAAATAACTTTAACAAAAGTATGCAGTGTAAAATATAATCCATTCCATCCTTTATACTTATCCAAAATACATCTGTAAACCCTCAGTCCAAACTTTTTATGCAATGTAAACATAATGTAGATCCTTTTTACCCCGTAATAGCATGTGAATACCTTCATCATGTATTCTTTTAAAACACCGAAACATCCTGAATTACCATTAAACCTTATTGATTACATTCATGCTTCCTCATTCCTTATAGAATACTAGATATACTTTATCCATCCAAAAATGTTGTAAACTCCAACAATGATGGAATATACAAATCTTTAATCAGTTTCAAGGTAGTCAAGAATATCCAATATAATTTACCCAAATCAACCATAACTTATTCCAAAATCAGTACCTCAATATTAGGACCATATTAAGGTTTATCTTTCCTTCAAACATGTAATTTCCAAAAATTTGAACTTGTTATAGATTCAATTTTCTTAGTACCATAAAATCTCAAATCCTCAATGAAATAGTACTGCAGTACAATCCTTGTTTATTTCCAGTACATCATTGATACAATAATTCAATAAAATAATTCCAAAATAACAACATAAGAACACTATTCATTCCACTTCATTTGTGGTAGTATCATAACTTGATTATTATCTAATAGCATCATTTGAGGCATTATCTGATGACTGGGAAATTTGTTCTCATAGTGTAAAAACTCATTGTAGATGAATCATTGTACATTTAAAACCTTTTTCTTACCCTTGCAGTCATGTAATTGGTGTCCTTTTTCTCCAAACATATAACATACTCTTATTCCCTTCAATCATTTTCCAAGGTGATTTTTTCCACAGTTATCACATATGGTAAAATCCTTCTTTACATTTTTCCCTTTATCTTTCCTTCTATCTACCATCCTTTCCTTATCAGGGTTCCCTTCAAAGCCATAGGACTCCGATAATTCTTTACTTATCTTTTCAACACATGATAATATTTTCTTCATATGATGATAATATGTGGGAGACTGTTTCCCTTCTAAATTCTATTTTAAGAACATCAAAGATTTGACCCTTCTTACTCTTTGGATCATGTGTATTGCTGGAGTTACCATTCCTTCTACTGGGATCCATTTCTAAACAATGGAATACACTATATTAGTTTATGAATAGAAATACCTAATCCCAAAATTGTAAAACACTTACCATAAATTAAACAGTTTATTGATGTAATCCATAATCATAAAAATTCCTTATTCAAGGAAGTATATACTCATAAACCCTTCATAATGATTTTTAAAGAAAATGAGAATTATCCTAAGCATATCCCCTAGGAGTGTCATGGACAAAAGTGCAACAAGGCATGTTGTTGTGAACTAGTTCCCGTTCTAGTCTAGCTTAAAGCGGTGTTTTCAGGTTTTAACCCTAGGTACAATTGTTCCAGAGCTGCCTCTACCTGCTCGTATCCAGACAGGGATGTATTGCATGGAAAACTCACAATATCTCTACAATACCAAAATTCTAGGAAGTTATTATATTCTAATCCCTAAAGTCTATCTTAGGGCTATGCGCTTTAATCAGAGTATATCTAAATCTAGCTTCCAAGGTTTGTACTAAACTTTCTCTAATACCAAGTATAACACCCCAACCCTAGTTACCCAGAGTCAGTGCTTTATTATGTATCATTGGCCTGATCACAAAAGATCAAGTCTCAAAAGACTGATTAGTTTAGTAGCCCTAGAAATACTAGATAAATTCCAAAGTGTTACATTACATCATAAATTGAAAAACTACAATAACATAGTCTCCATAGTCCACACTCATATTCCCTTCAGAATATCCCTACAGGTTAGTCATAAAATATTTCTTCACATCTCAGGAGAAATAAAACATAGATAGAGGTGAGCTCATATGCTCAATAAGGATAAAAATATAATGGAAACTTTAATAAATAAGCTTAAACATTTAAGGCTATGTATAACTAAAACAAAAGCCTTTTAAACCATAAATTCATCATAATATGGAAAAAATAAAATGAAATAATGACATTTACTTATTCACATAGATATTCTACTAGTTGAATAATCACATGAA
Organism: Viscum album; assembly: GCA_963277665.1. Lineage (NCBI taxonomy): Eukaryota > Viridiplantae > Streptophyta > Magnoliopsida > Santalales > Viscaceae > Viscum > Viscum album. The sequence goes on from OY728166.1 coordinate 522,027,284, forward strand.
ATATCAATAACCACTTTCATAATGATGGAATACATAATTCCAGACTATCATAACCATGTATCCAAGGCCTCGTGCAAAGACTACAAATAGGATTTTGTCAAAGCCTCATGCCAAGACACTAGTTTGTCTCATGAGACCTACCGATGCATCGAGGAGCTATAGTGGACTCCTCCTGTCACTTACTAAGTCCAATGCATTCCTAATATGAACAGTTTTAAACATAACCTAAACATTCGTATTAAAACTAGGATACGAAATATAAATACTTTCTCCATAATCCATGAATGGTATAGAAATCACACATCCACAGTCAATCATTCACAAAACCATCAATATAATATGGAAGTTTTGTATCCTAATAAATCAACTTAAAATAAGCTTAAAATCTTTCATAGAATGTTGACATAGATGAAATCAAAACTATTTTAGAGAAATATCTCTTTTTTGAAATCATTTAAAAGTCACACATTTTCAAAGGAAGTAATTTAAAAGAGATTTTTGAATCAATGTGTCCCATACCACTTTGAAACATTTGAAAAGAATTATCATTTAAAAAAATTTCATGTCCATATAAATAAATCCTTAAAATAATTCTAAAAACACGAACATTAATTAAATTTTTTTAGAATGATAAATATTTTGATCATTTAAAATTCTGATCTTGATAAAGATTAACTTTCACAAATTCTTAAAATATTCATTTTGAAATCATTTAAAGGTTAGATAATTATAAAATAAAACATTTAATTTCAAAATATTCTTATATGCTTCTAAGGGAAGATTCGACAATTTTATAATGGTGGAAGCTGCACCTACCATATAAGTTAAAAAAACATTCTTACCTTAATTCTGTCGAAAAGGTTAAAATGGACCTTGTTTGGAAAATGACGGAAATATTCCTTTATAAACATCTTATAAAAATTAAAACAAGGGTATAAATGACTTTAGCTTATATTCTGTAAAATAGTAAGAATTTTTTTGAAAAACATTTTTAAGAAACATGGAAGTGGATGATAAAGAGGTCCTAGTAGATAATTACGTATAAACAACCTCGGATAATGAAGAGATTGTAAAATAAACCCTTACCTTGTACTTTTCCATCATTGAGGGTAGATTAACCTCCAGTATAATGGTGAAATAATTGTTATTAAATTATACAGTAATCAACTAAATTAATATTATATCATATATGATCTTTTAACATTTCTTTGTTAAAAATGTCTTAGTATTATCGTCGTTTCGGGTGTTAAATTACTCATATTATTTTATATGTTTTGTTACAAAAGTCATGATTTTTATGGATAGGATGTATCTTATTCATATACATAATGATATCAAGTCCTTAAAAATTATTTTTAATTATAAAATGAGAATTAGACTTGCATGGATATGATGGGGAATGAATCTCATCGTGTTCGTGGAGATGGTAGTCCGTACGTACGCACGAGCGACAATATCATTCTTTTGATATTAAAATAATATATAATTGGATGGTATATAATATATAAATAATCATTATTAGGTTATAATTATTATTTACATCAATTACACATCATTATCATAACCATCTAAATATTAATGTTATGAATAACAATTACACCACGACGTGGAGACGGTAAGTCATACGTAGGCACGTATGGTGACATGTCATTCAAAGGATGAATAGAAAATTGAATATGGTTGTACCATATTTATAATAACATCACATTCTATAGAAGATACTAGAGTTATTATTTTAGAATGTTAATAAAAAGGAAAGAAGAAGTTGATGAAGGAAGGAACTTGAAAAAGGGTGGTGAAAACATTACATCTTCTTCGGGTTCTTTCTTTTGATTTGATAAAAAGGGATCCTTAGGTTGGCTTTATGATCAATCTAAGGCCACTATGTTGAAGTGATGGAAGTTTATAGAGTATTTGGGCAGGTTTTGGCCGAACCAAAAGGATTTGAAGGTGTGAAGAATTGTTTAGAAGTTGTGTCCTTTTATAAGGGGGAGGAGGGGCTCTTTAGGAAAAACTTAAAGTATTAATTTATAAAAAATTCATATTTGTTTTATAATGTCTCAAAGTGGATTATTAAAACTATGAGGTGGGTATGGGTATAAATCCATTCAACACTTAGATTTTAGATAGGTTTGGGTCATTATATTAACCTTATCTTTTGGTTTTAACTTTTAGTTAATTAGTTTGACATTTACCAAGTCACTTTATATTTTTATATTATATAGTTAATAAACATACTATATACAACCAAACCACCCCCAAGTGGTCCAATAATGATACACCTATTTTTATATATGTCCTTTGGATGAACCTTAGATTTTTAGGAATAGAATATCAATTAATAATATAATTTTTTTTAACAAATTCATTTATGTAAATTTTGACAATATTCAATAATTGATTTTTTTTAAAGTCATAAAAACTTTATTAATTCGAAAAAAATCAATTTAATCAATCCTACCAAGTCCTTTTAACCAATAAAAGTCGTTTATGTCATCAAAATTTTAATATTATATTTATTTTAACATTTATAATACCAATTGTTTGATTCTTTCATTAATAAGGAAAATACTACATCATTATTGTGTCATAAATAAATTTAATAATTAAATATCTAAAAATTATAAATAAAATACATTCATGTATTAAATCTTTTTATCTTTCTAATTAATATTTATAGTCGAAATGATAACATATATAACCCTATGTAAAAATTGTTTTTCTAAAAGATATATGCTTGTGTCATTTTTGTATTTACTTTAACTTAATTAATATAAAGTGTCCTTATCACCTACAAGTGGCTCAATGGGGTCCCAAAATAGACCCAAAGATTCCCATGGTCGGAAATGTATCAACCAATAGGGTTAGGACACGTTTTTGGGTAAATTTATATTATTATAGTATTATTTGTTTACCCTTACTTACCAGATTTACCCTTTAACCATGATAAATAAAATATTTACCGAAGTAATTATTCAAAATGTCTACAAATAAAAGTTAACTATTTACAAAATTTGGAACTATGGAATCCAAATATGGAATCCATATTTCTATATTTAAAATACAGAAGTGGAAGAAATTAATTTAAAATTAATTCTCGTTGTTAAATCAAAAAGCGTGTTTTTAAGAGATAATAACTATCAAAAGATTGATAGTTGTTTATGTCCGGTTTAAATGTGAAATTATGGCCAATGAATAACATTGTATTAAATGGTAAAAATATATTCTAGATATGGTTTTAAACCACTCAAATTCATAATTTATTAGTATTAATTATTTTTATTAAAAAAGTTGTTTTAAATAATATTTAGTAATTTTCACTATTAATCAAAATGTAAAAGTTATCCGAAAAGTACCAAAATTTCACCCTAGGCTAATTATGATTTTCCGAATCCAAAAAATGAAGTCCATTTTGAGTGGTAAAATTTAAAAATTTAAAAAAAATGGGTATTACTATTCGTAACGGTTACTTTGATTGGTCGTGGTGTGTTAGAATCTCGACATTGCGTACATTGCAAGCTATTGAATTATTCAAAGGGAAACGTATCATGGAAGATTGGGGTGTTACATTTACCAAGTTTCCACAAAACCCGCACTTGACTGATTTTTTTTCTATGCAATAAATTCTCTTTCCTATCAATAATTTGTAATTGAACAAACAGTAATGATGAATCCAACTCTAGGTCAACGTGATCCCATTCAATCACATGGTCAGTATTAGGTTAATTCTTTTTCAGCTGAGATACATAGAAAAAATTATGCATTGTAACAAACCATGGTGGAATATACAATCAATATTCTTCATCCCCAACCCATTAATGTATCTCAAAACAGCCTATGTATCGAGGTTATAACATTCCATTCTTCCAAAACCAATGATTTTTAAGCCTTGGATAGATCTCAAAAACACATGATCAATCATCTTGAAAGTCAGAAGCTATCAATGATGATCCATATATGGTTTTTGCTGACTCTGATTCCTCACCATCCATTTACTAATAAATAGAATGTTATCTATTATATAATGGATAGGTATCAATTAAAATAGTGACGTATCACCCATTTCCATGCAAAAAATTGAGATATAAGGATTCACATACCCCATCTTTAGTTATGGTTATGAAATTTTGTTATGTTTTTCAAAATGTAACTGAAAAAATATTTTAAAATAATTATTTTATAATAGTTTTATTGTTTTATTCAGGTAAAAATGATTTGTGGAAAAATTTTCAATTAAAATATTAATTTATTGAATTGGTATTGGCATGTTTTTATTGGTTTTGTTTTTTGGAATATTTGGTGGTGTCTGTTTTCCACCCAGTGAAACCTCGGGTTTGTGTGGAGGTTGATGATTCTCGCATCCCATTTGATTTTGTCTAGATTACGATTGGAGCGGAATACCGTTGCAAGAAAAGGGTTATCTTTGAGAACTGGACCAATTTCTATGGCTCTTACAAGAGGATGGGCCACTCGGTTGAGTTCTGCCGAGGTGGTTATCAAGCACGATTTAGGGAGGAGCACTGTAGGAAAGGAACTCCTGTGGTCTCAGGTGTTGATGTTAGAAGAAAAACCGTGGGGGATGATTTGGAGATGGACATGGACAAGAATCTGGAGGAACCTAGTGTAAGAGGGAAGGTCTCATGTGAGTCTGGTTTGGCTGTGGAGTGTAAAACTACAGGGACTAGAAGGGATGATTTGTAGGATGTTATAAATCCTCCTGGGTTAATGGTAGAGTTGAGTTCAGAGCATGCTGGGGTTGAAATGGCTTCAAACATAGAAGAAGTGGTTGTCATGGCAGGTGAACGGAATATTTTAGGTTTGGATCCTTTGACTACCCCTTTCATTTCATTAAGTAATAGGTTCAATGGGCTGTTTGAGGATCTATTGGCTGCAGAAATGGAGGTGGAGGATACTGCATGGAGGGGGATGAGGTGGTGGTCTTGGAGAATCAACCGACTGATTTCTTGGGAATTGAACAGGCTGGGAAGGGTAAGAAGCTGGAGGAGGTTCATCCAGGGGAGGAATTGGGGCGGAATCATGATGTCCTGAACATACACAGTATGGACAGGAGTGGCTCTCTGGTGGAAAGTGCATACCAGAGGTCAGGAAATTCCTAGGAAAGTGGTTTAGGGATGGAGTCACAACTCAAGGTTGTGGAGAATATTCCTATGGAGGAGGTGTGTCTCCCTTTGAGAGGGAATAGAATGCCAGATCAAAGGAGGGACTACAATGTTGAAAAATCTGGGGCAAGAAAGGAAAATTCTAAGGGTAAGGAGATCCTGAGTGCTCCGGTTGGCTGGTCCTTCTGTGAGATTGTTCAACAGGGGATTCAGAAAGAAATTGCAGGGGAAGGACTGTTGTCTGCAACTGCAACTAGGAGATCAAGGAAGGATTACTTCTATCTCCCATGACCAATGCGGACCAGGTCAGCTTCAAAAAAGAATAACCAGGTTGTTCTGGCAGTCAAGAAGGGTAGCGGGACTAAGAAGACATCACCAGACATGGCTACCCTTGAGAAAATTAGAAATCGTGATCAATGTGTGAGTTTTTGGAGAAGCCCGGAGTGGGAATCAACCACTGGGGAAGAGAAATCTAGTTTGGGTTGTGGCGATGACTACAATTATTACAATGTTTAACTTTGTGTTGTTTAGCTTTCATCTTTGTATTGTTTTTCTAGACCTTGTTTGTTGGGCACCAGACACCCCTAATCCGGCTATTTTAAAAAAGGAAAACAATGATTTGCAGTACTATTGGGATTCATTACTCACCTCAACTTTGGAACTTTTTTTGGATTTTCCAGATATTGCTTATTGAGACACATGTAAAAGGAATGTATCTTAATTAATTAGTGGTGTTTTGTGATACATGGAATATTTTATGTATTTGGATCATAGATTTTTTTTGGAGCTATGGAGTTATGTATTTTGGGACTTTGGGTTTGATTGGTTTTGTTTTTCACTTTTTACATTCAAGTTGGTAGTCTTACACAATGGTTCTCTATTATAATTTGGTTTTGATTTCAACTGTATTAAATTGAATTGTCTTATATTTTCACTATGCATCCTTTTGGGTTAATTTTTTATGGTTTTTTTAATTTAATTTATTTTATATGGAAAATCTTCCCCCAATTATAATGAATCCATAGGTATTTATTTCCATCCTTTGTCACCTTAGGGAATCCATTTAATTACAAATAGAAATTCTTCATCAACTCAAGAAAATGAGGAGGTGTGGGATGTTACAAATGGTATCAGAGGAGTCCATAGTGAATCCACATACCTTGTGAATTACTGTTGAAATGAAAAATTGCAAGAAGACACCAACAAAATAGGATAAATCTCCAAAATTCATCATTATATATCTTTCCATAACATCAAAACATCCATATACCATCATGATTTAAATAAATAAATATTATATCTATCTACAATGGACCCAATATTTGAATCCGAGAGATGGATGATAGCATAATTAAGAAAACTATGAAAAAATACAATGAACAAATACTTACCAAGGGAATAAGGCTTCAACGCACCAAGAAAAGCCTATGGATCGATTATGGTTCTAAGGAGAGATACTCTAAGACATTGTGAGGATGAAAAATCTTATTTGGGATGAATATTTTGAAAAAGGGGGTTTATAGATAATCTAGATTCAAATTCATTTTCTTACGATCAAATTTTTAAAAAATTCATTGTTAGACACTCAGTTAGAAAAATCATTTACAATGAATATTACAACCTTTTATTCAAGGAGAACTTGACATGGTTGGCCCTCATGGTGACAGAACACCTATACCAACCATGTAAAATTACTCTTTCCAACTTTTCATGTTTTCTATGGGTTGGACGGACGGTTTGTCCAAACAGTGTTCCCAACTGTGCACCTACCTAGAAGCTGCTACCTAACTCTCTACAATATTTTATAGGAGTATCATTGTTTCCATTAACCATTATCAATTCTCTTACATAATAAAAATACCTAAAAACCTTCCAAAATCCTTCCAAACCATCCCAAAATTCACCCACACACTTTACATACAAAAAAACATCAACAAAGGGGAATTTACTTGAATATATGGGTGGTATAATATCCTAAAGTTGTACAAATATGAATTAACATATTAATATGTAACATGTGATACTAGAATTATAAAACCCCCCAACTCATTGTGAAATGTATTCATCTCATGATATATAATGGTTGGTTCACATGTAGTTCTCCTATAACATCATTTTTTGTAGTCTTGGTAGTAAACATTGACTTGTGATTCTGATGTCATGTTTTTTAATATTTATTCAAAATTATGATTCTATTATCTTATGATATTATTCCCATTGTGATATTTTTCTGAGTATAATCCTTCCATTTATTTATATCATGTTTTCCCTCTTCACCATTTTTGTTACAATTCAGGCTTATTACTATACTAGGCCATAACTGTCACCCTACTTCTTCATATACTTCCCCAAGGTATCCTATGTATTAATAAATTGTATTTAGGAACGATTTATGAATATGTAAATAAAAATTATATGTTTGGTCATATATGATGATTTATTGTCTACCTAATCTACGAAATACTTAGACCACTAGATTTCTAGGTTTTGTTCTAGGTATTTTTGTATTATAAAAGATGAAATAACATATATATGAGACTACCGTTGGAATAATTGGTATCAGATGAAGGTGTAGTTATTTAGTATTCTGGTAGATAACAAAAGATAAAATAGACCATGAATAAACAAAATCGAAACTTACAAGTACAAAATATATGATATACATGTTGTTTATGATTTATTCAATATTAGTTAACTATTTCTATTTTATATGCATGTTAATTAAACTATACGCATCCCTGATTTTCCATTCTTTATTTGATGAATTGAAATTGGAAGAATCATTCAATAACCAATGTTATTGGAAATTTAATTATTTCCAAAATTATATGACTAATATTATGGGGGATAGAGTTAAGATAATTATGGTAGTACCAATTAAAATGACTCATGTTATAAATAATAACATGAATAATATGGAACAACCTCTTTATCACATGAGGGAAAAAATTATGGTTGAGTAATTTATGATTCAAATTCTTATAGAACTTTTTGGATATTTAGATTCTCGGATCACAAAATAATGTATTAATTCCATTGAGAATATATTCCTTATAATCCACTAATATGACTAAGTGAATATAATTCTATCCATTTATTACTTAGACAGATAAGTCAATAAATGATGGAGGCTGATCGAAAATTAAAATACCAAGGAGGTATTGAATAAATGGAGTCGAATAAATTAAAAAAATTGAAAAAATATTTTATTTGAACACTATATATTAAAATGGATAGAGTATTTGGTAGACCCCCGAAAAGGATGGTTGAATCAATTTGGTCTTATGGGTCAAAATATGTAAGGCATGAATGGTATACCTTTTAATTTATCATAGATCATAAAATAATTGTTTCCAACTTCTATAGTCAACTGATGTAGAGTATTTTAAATGATTAATTTTTTCATACTTTTACAACTACGAAGAAATAGTCTAACATTCACTTACATACGAGTTGGAAGTTATTTATTATCAGTGGTCTCATTGGGTTATAGGTAAAACTAGGATAATTGAATGTAGATTTTGAGGAACTATGATTAAATCTCGTGGAGTCAATAACACCCTACTATGCACATGTCATAAGTGTGGTGAAAATTATGTTAGATATTTCCAAAATTTAATATAGTGTTGTTTTATGTGTTCAATGGAGGGGAAACATGCTACTGAATGTTGATGTGAGGTGAATAATATAAAAAATATGATGAAAGAATGTGATGTTCTAATTAATCCTCTAACTATGGTACAATTTTTCAGCTATAAAGAACAATGGAATTATGCATGTTTTTCTTTAAAGAAGGGTCCTTACACTGAATAAATATCAGGAAAATCCTAATCCACATGAGTATGTGAAATATTACACTAGGACCAACATTGAGGAGGAGAATGAAAATTAAGTATAGTAAGATATACTATTTATTCCCCCAATAAGTGTTATGATGTTATTTAATTTACGTTATAATCCTTACCTTATATATTTTAATTTATCTATAACAATTTCTGTTACCTCCTAGACACATTATGTTGGGATATATTTCCAAACACCAGGTGGTTAAATACATTCAACAAAATTGTTTGTCCCTTCCATAGTCAACATAAGTTTGATGTTTATTTGAGTGAGTCTATTTATGCATCCTTTGGTCTAAATTGAGGTCCTACAAGGCATGTATTTGATCCCAATTTTTAGGTCCCACATTGTAACACCCCAAGCTTCCCCGGTATGCTTCTCTTTGAATAATACAGTAGTCTGTGTTGTATGCAACACTGAGTTCTAACACACCACAACCAATCAAACTAGCCATTATTAATAGTAATACCCACTTTTTGGAATTTTATAAATTTAATCATTCAAAATGGACCTCATTTTTGGATTTTTAGTATTGAAATTATCCTCGGGTGAATTTTTGGTATTTTTCTGAAAACATTCAATTTTTGATGAATAGTGAAAAATACTGAATTATAGTTTAAAACCAACTTTTTATTTAAATAATTAATTATTTTATTCAAATTTATTTTAGGTAAAAATAGATACATAATACCTATATAAGTTCAATGTAATTCATTGGACTCAATTTATAATAATTTGAGATATATAAAAATTTTATTGAACATTTTACCGCCTTTTACCCAACTCCTAGGAGTATTTGAAAATTTACATAAAACATAATTTTAACGCTTATGTGAGTTGAATTTAGAAAATATGAAAGACATGGTTGATATAGGTAAGTAAAATTTTGTTCAATAAGTTGAAAATAATTTTTGGTGAATAGTAACTTTTTAGTTTTATTTACCACAGTTAAAAGTAAATAGGGTAATTAAGGGTAAAAATGATATTATTATTACCCTAACACTTGTCCTAATTATATTGGCTAAGTATAATTCTACCAAAAACAACCTTAGGAATAAAATATGATCCTTTAGGTCCACTTGGATTAGATTAGTAAATTATTATTATTTAATTCAAAGAAGAGTTAAAAGTGTTAAATTCAATGTTTAATAACTAATCCATTTTTAATATAGGGTTAAACATAAGATAAATTAGACTATAAATATTCAATATAAAGATAAAATTATATCCTACATTATGGTATTTTATTTATATTTTTTAGACATTAAATAATTTAATTTATTTATGACACAATGTTGATGCAGTACTTACCTAATTAATGAAATATTAAAATAATTGATTTTATAAATATCCAAATAAATGTAATTTGAGACTTTTTATGAATTCCAATAATTTTATTGGTTAATATTACATGTTATGGTTGGGTATATTAATTTGTTTCGAAGTAAGAATTTTGTTATGAATTTAGAAAAAAAAATACCAAATAGTGTCAAAATTGGCATAAAAGAGTTTTTAAAACAATTATTATATTATTAATTGATATTCTATTCCTAAAAATCTAAGGTTCAGAAAAAAGACTTATATAATGATATATGTATCATTAATGAACCACCTGGGGTTCTCTTTGAAGTATATATTATGTTTATTAACCATATAATATAAAAATACAAAGAGACATGGTAAATGTCAAACTATTTAACAATGAGTTAAATCTAAAAGATAAAGTTAATATCATGACCCAAACCTCTCTAAAACATATTGGTTTAGTGGTTTTAGACCCATCCCAACCGTTTCCTTAAAATAATTTATTTTGGAGCCATTATAAACAGAAAATAATTTTATTATAAAATATTTTTTCTAGGTTTTCCTAAGATGCCCCTCACTGCTTTTATAAAAGGGCACTTCCCCTTCTCTCTAATGAACACCTTCAAAGCCATTTGGTTCCACCAACCCTTACCCAAATACCCTCTCAACAATAATTATTTAATCTTAGAGGCCTTCCTTTAGTTATAAAGCCATCCTAAGGAGCCCTTTTGATCAAATCAAATGGAAAAACCCGGAGAAGAGGTAAATATTTCACCACCTCTTTCAAGTTCATTTCTTCTTTTGCTTCCTCTTTCTCTGTGGTTTCCATTCTAACACAATAAATATAGTATATTCTATATACTATCATGTTATTATAAATATGGTACAACCATATTCATTATTTTATCCATCCTTTCAAGGACATGTCAGCATAGGTGCGTACATACGGCTTACCGTCTCCAGGTCGTGGTGTAATTGTTATTCAATACATTATTATTGGAATGGGTATAATAATTATGTGTAATTGATGTAAATAATAAATATAACATGATAATTATTCATTATATATGATATACCATCCAATTATATATTATTTTAATATCAAAAGAATGATATTTTTTCTCTTGCGTACATTCAGATTACCATATCCATGAATGCGAGGAGATTCATTCCCCGTCGTATCCATTTAATAATAATTTTCATTAGATGACTAAAAATAATGTTTAATGACTTAATATAATTCTTAATATGAATAATATACAACATATCCATAGCAAACATTAATTACATAACAAAGCATATAATGGAAACCGAATCAGTTAACACCTGAAATGACGATAATACTAAGATATTGTTAACAATGCAATGTTAAAAGATAATATATTGTTATCATATTAATTTATATTATTATTATATAATTTAATATGAATTATTTCCCCATTATAACGGAGGTTAACCTACCTTTTTCCAAGGAAAAGTACTAGGTAAGAGATAATTTCACACTCTCTTTATTATCTGAGGTTGTTTATACATTATTATCTACTGGGACCTATTTATCATCCATATCCATGTTTCTTAAAAATTAATTTCAAAAGATTATTAGTATTTACTCAATAATGGGGTAAATTCATTTATAACCTTATTTTAACTTATATGTTGTGAAAGGAGCCATTCCTTCATTTTCCAAACAAGGTACTTTATGACCTTTTCAACAAAATTAAGGTAAGAATGTTTTTTTAACTTATATGGCGGGTGCAGCTACATTACGCCATTATAACAACGTCGAAGCATCGCTTACAATATTATAAGAATATTTTCAAATAGAATTGTTTTATTTTATAATTATGTAACTTTTAAATGATTTTAAAATATAAAGATATATTTTTTCTAAAAAGGTTTTGATTTAATCTATATCGACATCCTTTGATGGATTTTATGTTTGTTTGAAGTTGATTTATTATGATAAATAACATCCTTATTGTATTGAATATTTTTTGATATCGTTGAATGAGGATGTGTTATTTCATTCCATGCATGGTTTATGGATAAATTATTGACATTTCATTTTCTAGTTTCAATATGAATGATTATATTATGTTTAAATAATTTCATATGCGGAATGCATTGGACTTAGTAAGTGACAGGTGGAGCCCGCTATAGCTCCTAGATGCATCGGTAGGTATCATGAGACAAACTAGTGTCTTGGAACAAGTACTTGACAAAATATTATGTGTAGTCTTGGCACAATGCCTTGACTCTGTGGTTATGATGTCTGGAATTATGAATTCCATCATTATAAAAGTGGCTATTGATATTGCATGTGACTATTCGACTAGTATAATATCAATGTGAGTAAGTAAATGGAATTATTTTGATTTATATTTTCCATATTATGATGATATTTATGTTTAAAAGGCTTTTGTTTTAGTTTTTTACATTACTTTAAATGTTTAGGCTTATTTATGAAAGTTTCCGCTATATTGTTATCCTTACTGAGCATCTCAGCTCACGCCTTTCTATGTTTTGTGTTTCCCAGGATGAGAAAAGTATACTATGATTGACCTACAGGGATAGTCTATGGGATCTCAGTGTTATCTATGGAAACAATGATGTTATAGTTTTCCATTTTATGATGTAATGTAAAACTTATGGATGTATCTTGTACTTTCAAGGCTACTAAACTAATTAGTCTTTCGAGACTTGATCTTTTGTGATCATCCCAATGAAATGTAATAATGCACCGACTCTAGGATTCTAGGTTTGGGGTGTTATAGTTGGTATCAGAGGATGTTTAGTACAAAACTTGGAAACTAGATTTAGATAAACTATGATTAGAGCACATAGCCCTAAGTTAGACATTGAGGATTAGTATAGAAGAAATTACTAGAATTTTGGTATTGTATAGATTTTTTGAGTTTTCCAAGCAATACATCCATGTCTGGATACGAGCAGGTAGAGACGGCTCTGGCACAGATGTACCTAGGGGTAAAACACAAAAACACCACTTTGAGCTAGATTCGAACGGGAACTAGTGCACGTCAATGGGCCATGCTGCACTCTTGGATACGACACTCCCATGGGATATGCTTAGGATAATTCTCATTTTCTTTATAAACCATTGTGAAGGGTTTATGAGTATATACCTCCTTAAAGAAAACATTTTTATTATTATGGATTATATCTATAAATTTTTCAATTTATGTAAAGAGTTTTACAAGTTTGGATTTATGTATGGAGATTAATAAACTAATCTAGTGTATGGTATTGTTTAGAAATGGCGCCTAGTGGAAGGAATTGAAACTATATCAATGCAAGAACTCCATGTAGGGATCTCCCTCCTGCTCAAGATAATTATAGTGGAGTTGGTGATACAACTGATGCTGATCATCTTATCACTATATTGGGACAACTCACTCCGGTTATGAATAATAACCTTACACGTATGGAGCACCCTGATCCACAGCGTGGTGGATCAATGTTATATTGCTTCATAAGGAAACAACCACCAACATTTAATGGGGGTAAAAATCCACTAGTTGCTGAGAAATGGATAAATTCCTTAAAGAAAATATTCCATTCCTTGGGGAGTAGCAAGAAGGAAAAAGTTGTCATGACAGTTTACCGCCTTACTGGAGATGCTAATCAATGGTGGTAATTGATTCAAAACACGAAGGAAGATGATGAAGTATCAAATATACAATGGAGGGAGTTTAAATACATTTTCTTAGGAAAATAATTTCCTCGTGACCATCGAGTAGATATGGAAAAAAATTTCGAGTCTGAGGCCAAAGGAGGATGAGAATGTCGCAAAGTATGAAGCTAACTTTACAAGGTTAGTGGGGCATGCAGAAGATTATATATGTAACCCAAGAATTAAGATTAATCATTTCTTTTATGGGTTAAAAAAATTTCTCCATCAATCATTAGTTTTTAAATCCTTCACGTCATATGAAGATATTGTCTCATGTGCTATCAAGATAGAAAAAACATTCTCCAAGTCTTTCACCTTTAATGCAAACAAGTAGAAGAAGAGATCTATTGAAAACTCCAGAAATCAAAATAATGGGAAGAGGGGAAAATTTGAATATCTATCATGTAGTAAATGTTGGAATAAACACCCATGGTAAATACCTGAATGGAATGAGAGTCTATTACAAGTGTGGTGAAAAGGGCCACAAAGCTCAGGATTGCATGGGGAAGAAAGATGTTGACGATGTTGAAAGCTACAATTTTATAGAAATGGGGAATTATGTGAATGAATTTCCTACGAATCATGGGAACTTACCTCAGAAAAGGCCAAGGGATTAATTCCAACCTTATGCTATCACTACTCTTGAGGTTGAAGCTCTGAAAGACGAAGAGGTAGGTAATTTAATGGTTTCCTCAAGTTTAGATAATGCTTTATTTGATTCTAGATCATTGCATTATTTCATATGTTCCTAGTTTTCAATGAAAATTAGATATTTACAATTTGATTTAACAAGGGAGTTGTTAGTCAAAACTCCTCAGGGAAGTATCATTGCAATAATGTTTTGTGAATCAGTCCCCATTAGGACATATAAATGTTATTTACATTCTGATCTCATCGTCATACCCATAATTGAATTTTATAGATTGGATTTTGGACCATGATGCAGAAATTTATTGTAAGAACAAGGAGGTTACAATTTTTGATGACGATGATAAAGAACACCTTATGTTTAGAGAAAAATCACCACCACCTAATTCTTATCTAGATCCACCACTAGTAGCTCAACTAAATTCAATTATTGGGGAGGAAAATAATGAAATAAATATGGGTGATGAATGGAATGTTCAAATAGAGGATGTACCTATTGTGAAAGAATTTTTTTATGTGTTTATAGAAGATTTACCTGGACATCCAGCAGAACGAGAAATTAAGTTCTCCATTGATTTAATTCCTGGATCAAGGCCCATATTTGAAGACCCCTTATAGAATGGCCTCTGTAGAATTAGTGGAACTAGAGAAACATTAGAGGAATTGAGTATTAAGGGATTTATTCACCCTACTGTTTCTCCATGGGGAGCCCCTATTCTTTTTGTTAAGAAGAAATATGGATCTATGAGGTTGTGCATTGACTACTAGTAGATTATTGTTATAACAATAAAAAACATGTATCCCCTACCTCAATTGATGATTCATTAGACCAACATCATGCAGCTCAATACTTTTCAAAGATTGACCTTCGATCTGGATATCATCATTTGTGTGTGAAGAATGAAGACATTCTAAAAACAGCATTTCAAACTAGGTATGGGCAGTACAAGTTTAGAGTAATGCCTTTTAGATTGACTAATTCACCCTATGTCTTCATATATCTAATGAATAGAGCTTTCAAGGAATATCTTGATGACTTTGTAGTGGTATTTTTTGATGATATCTTGGTATACTCCAAAGATATGATGATCAAGAAAATCACTTGTGCATTATTATAAAAACTCTTATAAGACATGAATTATATGGGAAGTTTAGAAAGTGTGAATTCTTGCTTCAAGAGATTTCTATTCTTCGCCATATTTTCTCTAAGGATGGAATATATGTCAATACTTCTAAGACAAGAGAAGTCTAAAAATGGAAATCACCGATGAGTATATTGAGGTACACAGTTTTATTGGTTTAGCAGGTTATTATCGGAGTTTCATCCAGAATTTTTCCTGATTGGCTAACCCATTAACCAAGCTCACACGTAAACGGGTGAAATTTGTTTGGACAAAATAATGTGAAGAATGTTTTGAAGAACTGAAGAGAAGATTATTCAATGAAATTATATTGAATCTACCATCGGGGAATGATGGGTTTGTTATTTATTGGGATGCTTCAAAGAAAGGGCTTGGTTGTGTCCTTATGTAGAATGATAAGGTTATTTCCTATGCATCACAATAACTAGAAATTCATTAACAAAACTATCATACTCATGATCTTTAGTTAGGTGCTATAATTTGTGCTTTGAAGATATGTAGAAACTATCTATATGGTGAAAAAATGTGAGATTTATAGTGATCACAAGAGTTTGAAGTATATTTTCTCACAAAAATAACTCAACATGAGGCAAGGACGATGACTTGAAATACTCAAGGATTATGATTGTACTATATATTACCACCCCGAGAAGAAAAATAAAGTGGCAGATTCTTTGAGTAGAAATGATCATGGATTTTTAAACAAGATGATAGTTAAAAAGGATCCTATATACAAGGATCTAGTAAAGATGGACATGGGAATAACCATGGAAGGTGAAACATCAATTATTTTTCAAATGGTTTCCAAACCATCTTTACTAGAAAGGATAAATAGTTCTCAGACCAATGATAAATATTTAAAAAAAAATATTAAAGCTTTGAATGATGAGAGATTGAGTGAATTTGTGTATGAAGATGGAATTTTGAAATTTGGGATGTGACTTTATGTTCCCAATATACCTGATCTAAAAAGGGAATTGTTAGATGATGCTCATAGTTCCAATTTCTCTATACACCAAGGTAGCACTAAGATGTATAAATATTTGAAGGAACATTTTTAGTGGGAATACACGAAGAGTGAGATTGATGATTTTGTGTCAAGTTGTATTTCCTTTCAACAAGCTAAAGCTGGATGGAAACAACCTAAAAAATTCATGCAAACTCTACCCATACCTGAGTGGAAATGGGATAATATTATGATGGAATTTTTCATGGGACTACCAAATACTCCTATATTGAATGATGCAATATGGGTCATTATTGATCATCTTACCAAGTCAGCACATTTTCTGGATATAAGAGAAGATTTACCACTTGAACATCTAGAAAGACTATATATTAATGAAATTTTGAGACTTCATGGAGCACCCCTATCAATTATTTCTAGTCATGGTCCCCATTTTACATTAAGATTCTGGACAAGTCTTTAGAAATCCCCGGATACTGAACTTTGTTTGAGTACTGCCTACCACACTCAAACTAATGGACAATGAGAACGGACTATTCAAACCTTATAAGACATGTTGAGATCATCATCACATGACATTCAAGGTATGTGGGATCAATATTTACCTCTAGTAGAATTTTCCAACAACAATAGCTTCCATTCATGTATTTAGATGGAACCATATGAAGCGTTATACAGAAAGAGATGTTGCACCACAACCTGTTGGGATGATGTTGGTGAAAGAAAATTCGTAGGCCCATAACTTGTGGAAGAAACAATGGAAAAGGTGAAGGTAATCCCAACCCACATCAAAGCAGCTAAATATAAGTATAAGAGCTATGCCCATAACCGATGGAAGGATTGGGAATTTTTGGTAGGGGATCATGTTTTCTTAAAGGTATCTCCATGGAAGGGTGTTATACATTTCGGTAAGAAGGGAAAATTGACTCCCAAGTACATGAGATCTTTTAAAATTCTAGAACGAATTGGGGTTGTAGCTTATCATTTGGAAATGTCACTATTTCTCTCCAAAGATCACGATGTATTACACGTGTCACTGTTGAGAAAATACATGCCTGACCCAATGCATGTTCTCACCTATGAGGAATTTGAACTGGAACCTAATCTGTCTTATTGCAAAGATCCGGTCAAGGTTCTTGATACAAGAGAACAAGTACTAAGAAACCAGGAGACTCGTTTGGTAAAAGATCTAAGGAGAAACCATAAGATGGAAGAGGTAATGTGGGAACCCAAGGAACTTATGATGAAGAATCACCCGAGTCTTTTTATGAAGTATTATTCTAGAAATTTCTAGGATGAAATTATTTGAAGGAGGGGAGAGTGTAACACCCCATGCTTCCATGGTACACTTCTCTTTGAATAATACAATAGCATGTGTTATACACAACTTTGAGTTCTAGCAGACCACAACCAATCAAACTAGCTATTATGAATAGTAATACCCACATTTTGAAATTTGATAAATTTTATCCTTCATAATGGAATTCATTTTTGGATTCGGAATATCGAAATTAACCTAGGTTGAATTTTTGGTATTTTTCTGAATATATTCAATTTTTGATGAATAGTGAAAAACACTAAGTTATAGTTTAAAACTGATTTTTTTAAATAATTATTTATTTTATTTAAATTTATTTTAGATCAAAATAGATAAATAATACCTATATAAGTTCAATTTAATTCATTGGAGTCAGTTTATAATAATTTTAGATATATAAAAATTTTATTGAACTTTTTACCGTCTTTTACCCACCTCCTAGGAGTATTTAGAAATTTACATAAAACATAATTTTACCACTTCTGTGAGTAGAATTTTAAAAATATGAGAGAAACAGTTGATATCAGTAAGTAAAATGTGGTTCAATAAGATGAAAATAATTTTTGGTGAATAGTAACTTTTTACTTTTATTTTCCACTGTTAAAAGTAAATAGGGTAATTAAGGCTAAAAATGATATTATTATTACACTAAAACATGTACTAATTATATTGGATAAGTATAATTCGACCAGAAACAACCATAAGAATAAAATATGATCATTTAGGTTCACTTGTATTAGATTAGGACATTTATTATTATTTAATTCAAAGAAGAGTTAAAAGTGTTAAATTCAATGTTTAATAACTAATCCATTTTTAATATTTGGTTAAACATAAGATAAATTAGACTATAAATATTCATTAGAAAGATAAAATTATTTCCTACATAATGGTATTTTATTTTTATTTTTTAGACATTAAAGAATCTAATTTATTTATGACATAATGATGATGCAGTAATTACCTAATTAATGAAATATTAAAATAATTGATATTATAAATATCCAAATAAATTTAATTTTAGACTTTTAATGAATTAAAATAATTTTATTGGTTAATATGACATTTTAGGGTTGGTTAGATGAATTTTTTTTGAAGTAATAATTCAGTTATTAATTTAGAAAAAACAAAATACCAAATAGTGTCAACATTGACATAGAAGAGTTTTTAAAACGAATATTATATTATTAATTGATATTTTATTAAAAAAAATCTACGGTTCATCAAAAATACTTATATAAGGATAGTTGTATCATTAATGAACAAATTGGGGTTCTCTTGGAAGTATATAGTAAGTTTATTAACCATATAATATAAAAATACAAAGACACATGGTAAATGTCAAACCATTTAACTAAGAGTTAAATCTTAAAGATAAAGTTAATATAGTGACCCAAACCTATCTAAAACCTATTGTTTGAGTGGTTTTCGACCCATCCCCACCTTTTCCTTTAAATAATTTATTTTTGAGCCATTATAAACTAAAAAGTATTTTATAATAAAATAATATTTCAAGTTTTTCCTAAGGTGCCCCTCACCCCTCTTATAAAAGGGCACTTCCCCTTCTCTCTAATTCACAAATTCAAAGCCATTTGGCCCAGACAAACCCTACCCAAATCCCCTCTCAACAGTCCTCCCTTCATCCTAGAGGCCTTTTTTATTCCTAAATCCAACTTAAAGAGCCATTTTCATCAAATCAAAAGGAAGAACCCAAAGAAGAGGTAAATATTTCATCTCCTCTTTCAAGTTCCTTTCTTCTTGGACTTCCTATTTATTTTTTGTTTCCATTATAAAATAATAACCCCATTATCTTCTACAAATTGTGATGTTATTATAAATATTATACAACCATATTCATTATTCTATCCATCATTTGAAAGACATGTCACCATACGTGCATACGTACAGCTTACCATCTCCACGTCGTGGTGTAATTGTTATTCAATACATTTTTATTTGGATGAGAATAATAATGATGTGTAATTGACATAAATAATAAATATAACATTATAATGATTCTGTATATATGTTATATCATCCTATTATATATTATTTTAATATCAAAAGAATGATATTGTCGCTCGTGCGTATGTACGGATTACCGTCTCCACGAACGCGATGAGATTCATTCCCCATCATATCGATTTAAGACTAATTTTCATTAGATGATAAAAAATAATGTTTAAATACATAATATAATTATGAATATGAATAAGATACATCATATCCATAACAAACATTACTTACGTTACAAATCATATAAAGGAAAACGAATCAGTTAACACCAGAAATGACCGTAATACTAAGATATTATTAACAAATCAACGTTAAAAGATCATATATGATATCATAATAATGTATATGATTATTGTATAATTTCATAAAAATTAGTTCACAATTATACAGGAGTATAACCTACCCTTGACAAAGGAAAAGTACAAGGTAAGGGTTAATTTCACAATCTCTTTATTATCAAAGGTTGTTTATATGTAATTATCTACTGGGACCTCTTTATCATCCACATCAATGTTTCTTAAAAATGTATTTAAAAACATTTTTAAAATTTACTAGTTAATGGGGTAAAGTTCATTATACCCTTATTTGACTTTATATGCTTTGAAGGTAATCATTCAGTCGTTTTCCAGACAAAGTACATTTTGATCTTTTTGACAAAATTAAAGTAAGAATGTTTTTTAACTTATACGGCGGGTGCGACTATATTACGCCATTATAACAATGTCGAATCTTCCCTTATAAGTATATAAGAATATTTTCAAACATAAATGTTTTCTTTTATAATTACATAGATTTTAAATGATTTCAAAATTGAAATACATATTTTTCTAAAAAGGTTTTTAATGGTAAAATGAGACCTAGCCCATAATAACAAGACCCCGATATTAAATGAAAACATTACACAAGTCTAAACAAGGGAAATTTACATTGATCCCTCTTAAGAAGAGGAAAAAGATTACCTGGAACCTAATTCTCCCAATGAAAGGCAAGACCAATGAAAAATTTGCTTGCAAGGCCATTAGTGAGCACATTATCCTCTCAATAAATATGGGTAGCAATATGATCCATAGAGTAATGATAATCCAAACATATGATCCATATATTGGTGAGTATCAATGAATGAAGAATAGAACCTGATCGAATGGAAAGAACAACAGTAGTAGAATCACATTCAAGCCAAAGATTTTTTCAACCATGTTGTTCAGCCTGCTCAACTACTATAATCACACCAAGCATTTCTTCTTCAAGGGAAGATGCATGAAAACAAGATCAATGAAAACAACCAAGAAAACCTCCATGATGATCCCTATAAATATCCCCAAAACCAGCAGGTCTCGGACTGCCTCTTGAGGCAACTTCAGAATTTATTTTAATCCAACCAGAGAACGGTGCTTGCCAAAGAACATCAATCATGAAAAATGGAGATCAGAAATTTATTTTGACCCCAAAATGAGTTAAAAATGAGAGGACATTCATGGAATTTGAATAGCATAATTTTTTCAGAACAAAAGTGTTTCAAATAGTAGATCAAATACCATCTAGAGTGGCACCAATATTAAAGGTGTACTGGTCTTGAATCATCTCGTTCCTGGAGCTCCAGATTCATTGAATGACCTCTACCACAACCACCAAGAAAAGACATAGAATATGTGGTGATAATCTAATATTACTCAATATCTTTAGAAAATCCAGAATCATTGTGACCCGAGGTAAAGACACTTCAAACATATCATCCATATACTTCCACAATGCCGAAGACACCATGAAACTAAGGAAAAGATGATCAATATCCTCCCTGTGTTGATGACATAAAATGAAAATAGAATAGTTTGATATTCCACAAGTTTTCAAGAAACCATCAGTTGGAATCTTTTTATGAGCAACTCGCCATGCCAAAGTCGACCGAGAGGGCTTCAAGAAGTTTCCCCTCAAATTACCCATCCACATGAACTCATTGTTGTTATATATGACATTCTCATAGAACACCTTAGAAGAGAGGATACCATTAGAAGTAGGTTCCCAAGCCAATAAGTCCTCCTGATGAGTGAAGAAAAATCTATCAAAAGTAGAAATAATAGGAGAAGTCATATTATCCATACTATGAAGTTGATCTTTAATAGATATGTCAAAATCCAAATTTTTATCTTCATCTGGAGTCAAATCAATCAAAGGAACCCTAGTCCAGTTTCACTTCTAGAATGATAAAGATGAATCCTTAGAAACAATCAATCTTTAATCATTATCAATAATGAAAAAATAGACTTAAATGCAGGCCATACTGAAGAGGTGAGATAGTTAAAATTTCCACCTTTGAGTTTATTCATGAATCTAACCTGAAGGAAGAAAATGAATTCTGACTGAACATTAATCAGCCTCCACATAAACCTAGCTTGTAAGGAATCATTAAATGATCCAATATTCTTAATACCCAAACCACCTACATCAAAAGGCTTGCATACATTTTTCTAAAAAACTGTGGCAAGCCTTCTTTCCACAATATAACCACTCCAAATAATTTTTCTTTTGATGCACAAATACTCTTGATAAGAGATTCCAGCCATTTATACACCATAAAGGAATACACAAATTTGGTGATGATAATGGGTATTACTATGCAGACCCGACCATCCAAGGACAAATATTTACCCTTCAAAATTGAGAGTTGTCTTATGATATTTCCAACAAATCTAGAGAAATAGAATGCCTTCGGCCTCCCCCAGAAAATCAGAATCCCCAAATAAATAAAGGGGAAAACACCTTCTTTGATACCCAACTCACTAATAATGGCATTTTTCCTTTTAGGAGGGAAGTTCATCCCAAAGTAAACAAAGGACTTATTCTAACCAATCTCTTAACCAGAAACCATATCATAATGTAAAAAAGATCTCTTGATGTTCCTTATATTTCCCTTGTCTCCCTGAGTGAAAAGTATGATATCATCAACATAAAGAAGATGGGAAGGAGCAACAAGACCCCTACTCGCATGGACATACTTCATCTTCCCATTCCTGACCATAATAAAAAGAAATCTGCTTAAATAATCTTCAGCAATAGAAAAAAATAACATCATATAAAGGGTCACCTTTCCTGACACCTCTCAAGAAACCAAAGTATCCTTCATGAGATCCATTAATAATAATAGAAATACGAGCAGATCCTAGAATGACCTTGACCCAATTAATGAAAATGATATCAAAACCAAACATGGTGAGAATCATGCAAATGGAAACCAAATCCGTAGTATCAAAAGCCTTCTACACATCAATCTTCAAGGCAATGTTGCCTCCCCAGATCATACTTTTGAGAAGATTCAAACATTCCAAAGATGTAATAATGAAATATTGAATCGACCTTCCCATAATAAAACCAAACTGGTTAACAAAGACAATCTTGCTGGAAATTGAGGAAAGCCTGTTAGAAAGTGTCGTGAAAATAATGTTGTATATGGTGTTAACCAAATCAACATTCCTAAAAAGATGATTTTTGTTGGAATTTTCCACTTTGAGGATAAGATCCAGAAACTAAGCATTCATCACATGAGGAGGAATACCATCTTTGAAAAAATGAGTGACCAACCTACAAACATCCACATCAACAATATCCCAAAAATATTGAATGAAGAAGTTACCAAAACCATCTGGTCCAGGAGAGCATTCATATTTGAGACTGAAAACATCCTCCTTTATCTATGAAGACAAAGGAAAATAAATAATGCCAGAGTTATCATCCTGAGTCACAAGTTGGGGAATAACCCCTTCCACAGGGTCCATGGATGTAGATGTTCGATTAAAATTATCCTTTAAATAGGATACAACATGATCAAATAAAACCATTCTCTTATTAATGATATTATCACCATTTCTGATCAGAGAAAGAGGCTTGGAAAATTTCCTGATTTTCTAAAGAGTATTAAGAATTATTTTTTCAATCAAATTACATTAACCAATTTTATTTAAAGGAATCTATTTGCAAAGCATACTTTTGGTTAAGAAGTTTGTTGAGCTTGCATGACAACTTAGTTTCTATAAAAAAACACAAGAAAAGCCATTAAGGGAAATGACCTCTAGCATATTTCGAAGAGAATCCTCAAGATAAAAGATTTCACATTTGAATGAACTGAAATGAGCTTTACTCCAAAGCATCAAAGACTTATTGAGAATTTTGAGTTTTGTTATACAAGAAAAAGCATCAATTATTATATTTACAGAGTTCCATGTATTCTGTATAATATCTCTACATTTAGGATGAGTTAACCAAGCCTTGTTAAATAGAAAAGGGATCAGAGGCTTGGAATCCTTTTCCACAAGGTCAACCGGAATATGATGATGATCAGAATTAATTCTGGACAGAGTAGTACAAGAAATGGATCGCATGAATCCAAAGAAGACTCATTTAAAAAATCCCTACTGATTTTACTAGCTACAAAAATATTCAAATTCTTCCTGTTCCAAGTGTACTTTGAACCAACAAGATTAACCTCAAACAGCTCATTTTTATCAATGCACAATTTGAATTCCTGGGATGAAATGGAATTGTTGGATGCACTCATTTTATCATCTAGATCCAAAATAGAATTGAAATACCCCATCATAATCCAAGGATTAGTAATAGATGATTTTAAAGAACCAATATCCATCCAACGATTTCTGCGATCTTGATACCTGTTATTAGCATAAACAAAAGAACAAGTAAACTGAAGACAAATACGATTGAAAGAACATTTCACATGTTGATCACTTGAGATAACAATTTAATGACTGTTCAAAGATGCATGAGCCGGAACCCAAAGAATATTGACTTCAGAAGATCATTTGCTGGTGTCAATCAGGTGGAATCCAAGATTCTCCATGTTATCAATACTGGAGGAGAAAATATTTTTAGGTTCAGACAGACCAATGAGAACTAGTTTATGTTCTTTCATAATGAACCGAATGGATCTGGGAGTTTCCACATTGGCCAGTTCATGGAAATTCCAAAAGAGAATTTTCATTTAAATCTAAATCCGGGGTTAGAGAACCTCTTGATTGTACCTCCTTCCTTCTTTGGTGGCCTCCCTACTTTCCTATTGGGAGTGGGATTGTGCTGTAATATGTTATTAATCTCAGATATACTAGGCAGTGCAATTTTGGAATCTATAATAGATTCATCCATAGCTTTTTGAGTTTTCTGGTTTCTTTTCACTTATTCCCCACTTTCAGGATGATATGATCTTTTGATATGTGAATCCCTAGAAGCATAATATGACAAAAAATTGGTATAATTAGGCAAATCAGCATTCTGAACATGCTATAAGACAATCTGTCCAGTGCATGAAGTTGATGCTAAAATTGGGTTTCTAAGAGGTTTCTTTCCTATAGATTTTAAAACATTTTAAGAAACCAACATTTATGAAGATTATGAAGACCTAATATCCAAACAGTTCACTATGCAAGACTCCTCTTCTTTAGTCCCACTATGAAGTTGTTGTGTGGTTATAGGATGTGATACATGCTGTCTAGGATTCAAAATAGCAGCCTTATCATGCTTTGAATCATCCTATCTAGGCTTTAATGATGTTGAAAAAAAGGAATTGCATTGGGGAATTTGAGCTACAGATCTGCACACATTTTCAGAATCCATCTCTGTTGGAATAATATCAGAACAAATCACTATTCCAAACTACTCAGTAGGGATAACATCAAGACCACCCATTATGGGAGAAACATCAAAATCAGAAGGATTCACACCTTCTTACATGGACAACACAAGACCACTGATTTCCTTAGATAATTCAAGATACAGCAGAATATCTTCTTCTTCTGTTTGAAGATTCAATACCAGGGGAAAATAGCATTAAAAATGTTAGAGGACATGAGTTGATCTTCGTTGAGTTTACATTATATAGAAGGAATCATCACAGAGACCACCTTAAGGGGTGAGCCGGACATCATAGTATTTTTTCATTCCTCTACCTCAACAATATCAGCACAACATTTTTTCGATGTAGAGGCTGGAGAAAGTGATTTCAACACAGGATCCATAATTAGCGGGATGTCTTCCAGAATCTTCATTGCTTGTGAGGGTCCAAAATGACTCTTGACAACTCCCTTCTTCCCAAAGAAATCAACCTTGCTTTTCCTTCCCCTGTTAAGATCAATCTATTCTAGAGACTTAGTATTAACAAGAAACTTCTTTTGATGAATCCTACAATTAGAAACCGAATGACCCACAATCTTGAAATCATCAAAAAAGTGAGGCACAGTCTCATACTCCACTTTCACTTCAAACTTGTTTCCATTAGCATGGAATGATATACTGGTAGGTCGCTTGATTTCCATGTTAACTTCCACCAGAATTCAAGTAAATAATCCCAACTCCCCTTCCAGGGTCCTTTGATCCATTCTAATTGGGGTCCCAAGACAAGAATATGTGTCATTTAATATACTTGGATTCCAATACAACAAATTCAATCCATGTAACTGTACCCATATTTTAGCATTGGTTTGCTGGATATTGAAGAGATTAAAATTGACATCCCATTCCGATAATATGAGGATTCCCAGTTTGAGTTACATATTTCCATAGCCCCATGCCAAGTTCAGAGAATCTTTTGATTGAAAGATTATATGAAAGTACCCTCTCCCAATAGGAGTAATTCTCCAATATTAGATTCCCCAACAATGAGAAACCCTATTCTTGATATCGGCATAAGTCTAGGGCTTGTCTCCTCTTGAATAAATCATGAGGCCCAGGATGGATAAATTTCATTGGTTGATCCTTTGTTGTAATACCTCCAGATCCGCAACCACTGCAAAACCACCATTTCCAAGCCCTGTAATATTAGAGTATCATGAAAAATAATCTTTGACCAGATCTAAAGAACCTGAGAGTGCCTCCGCGAAGGTTAACCATTTCTTTCTTGAGAACGAATGTTCTTGAGATTCCCGAGTATTGATCAGATTCCTCAGTAGAGGACAATCCTCTTTGATGGATTTTATGTTTGTTTGAAGTTTATTTATTATGATACAAAAATTCATTATTATATTTATGGTTTTGTCATATGTTTGACTATGGATGTGTTATTTCATACAATTCATGGTTTATAGATAATGTACTAACATTTCGTATGCTAGTTTTAATACGAATGTTTATGTTATGTTCAAACCCTTTCATATGAAGAATGCATTGGACTTAGTAAGTGACCGGTGGATACCACAATAGCTCCATAATGCATCGATAAGTCTCATGAGACAAACTAGTGTCTTGGCACAAGGCCTTGAAAAAATATTATTTGTAGTCTTGGCACAAGGCCTTGACTATGTGGTTATGAAGTATGGAATTATGCATTGGATCATTATGAATGAGGCCGTTGATATTGCATGTGATTATTCGACTTGTAGAATATCCATGTGAGTAAGTAAATGGAATTATTTTGATTTATATTAGCCATATTATGATGAATTTTATGTTGAAAATGATTTGGTTTTAGTTTTATACAATTCCTTAAATGTTTATGCTTATTTATGAATGTTTTTTCTATATTGGTATCCTTACTGAGAATTTGAGCTCAACCCTATTGATGTTTTATGTTTCCCAGGATGCAAAGAAGAATATTATGACTGACTTGCAGGGATTGTCTATGGAATATCCGTGTTCTATATGGAATCAATGTTGTTATAGTTTTCCATTTTATGATGTAATGTAAACCTTATTAATGTATCTAGTACTTTCATGGACAATAAAATAATCATTCTTTTGAGACTGGATATTTTGTGATCATTCCAATGATACATAATAATTCACCGACTGTAACACCCCAATATTTCATAGTGTTTTATTTTTTTTCAAAATAATTCAATAACTTGCACTACATGCAACACCGAGTTCAAGCGCACCATGACTTACCAAACTAGCCCTTCAAAAGAGGTTATGAATAGTATTAACTGAATTTTGAACTTTATATAATCCTTATAATTTTAGAATCCATTTTATGTGTTTCTTAGACATAATGTAAGAATAAATTCATTTTTTTCAAACAAAAGAACTATTTTTCAAAAATGCACTTTTACCGACTTTTAATGGTGAACCTTTTTTATATCAAATATTTTAAAACTTTTATATATTCAATTTGACTATATAAATTTATTCTTTATAATGGGGGAATCAAAAATTTATAATGCTACACCCTAAGCTTCCTTGGTAATCTTCTCTTTGAATAATACAGTAGCATGTGTTGTACGCAACTTTGAGTTCTAACACACACCACAAACAATCAAACTAGCCCTTATAAATAGTAATACCTAATTTTTGAAATTTTATACATTTTATCTTTCAAAATGGACTTCATTTTTAGATTCATAATATCAAAATTATCCTAGTATGAAATTTTGGTACTTTTCGGATAACATTTATATTGTGATGAATAGTCAAAATTACTAAATTTTTATTAAAAAAAACTTTTTAAATCGAAATAATTAATAGTGATAAATTATGAATTTTAGTGGTTTTAAAGTATATTTAGAATATATTTTTACCATTTAATACAATTTTGGTAGTTGGACATAATTTCACAATTAAACCGGACATAAACAAATGTCAATCTTTTGATAATTATTATCTCTTAAAAACACGCTTTTTGTTTTGACAGCGGAAATTAATTTTAAATTAATTTCTGCCACTTCTGTGTTTTGAATTTGGAAAAATGTACTCCATATTTGGAATAAGTATTTCCAAATTGTGTAAATAGGTAATTTTTATTTTTAGACATTTTGAATAATTACTTCGTTAAATATTTTATTTAGCATGGTTAAACGGAAAATTAGGTAAATAAGTGTAAAAAATAATATTATAATAATAATAAATTACCCTAAAACGTGTCTTAAACCTATTGGTTGATACATGTCTGACCATGGGAATCATTGCGTCGATTTTGGGACCCCATAGACCCACTTGTATGTGATAATGACGCTTTATATTAATTAAGTTAAAGTAAATACAAAAATTACATAAGCCTATATCTTTTAGAAAAATTTTTTTTACATTGGGATATATATGTTATATTTTAGACTATAAATATTCATTAGAAAGATAAAACTATTTCCTACATAATGGTATTTTATTTATAATTTTTAGACATTAAATAATTTAATTTATTTATGACACAATGATGATGCAATAATTAACTTATTAGTAAAATATTAAATTAATTGGTATTATAAATACCCAAATAAATATAATCTGAGACTTTTAAGGAATTACACGAATTTTATATTATACTATGACATGTTAGGATTTATTTAATGAACTTTTTTCGAAGTAATCAAGCTTTTAAGATTTTCACAAAAAATCAAATACCAAATAGTGTCAAAAATGACATAAAAGAGTTTTTAAAACAAATATTATATTATTAATTGATATTAAATTCCTTAAAATCTAAGGATCATTCAAAGGACTTTTATAATGATATTTTTATCATTAATGGGCCACTTGGGTGTCTCTTGGAGGTATATAGTAAGTTTATTAACTATATAATATAAAAATACAAAGTGACATGGTAAGTGTCAAACTAATTAACCTTGTGTTAAAACTAAAAGATAAGGTTAATATAATGACCCAGATCTGTCTAAAATATATTGTTTGAAATTATTTCTACCCATACCCACCTTAGAATTTTAATAATTTACTTTTTAGCCATTATAAACCGAATATGAATTTATTATAAAATAATACTTTTTGTTTTTCCTAAAGAGCCCCTCCTCCCCCTTATAAAAGGAAACCACTTATAACCAATTACTCAAACCTCTCAAGCCTTTTGGCTCGTCCAAACTCTGCCCAATTAATCTCCCTACATCCCTCTCCTCCTCTTAATAGTCTTATCTTAAGCATAATGCACTTGAAGAGTCATTTTTGGTTCAAACCAAAGAGAGTTACCCAAATTAAAGTTAACCATTTCTCTTAGCTTCTTTTCTTTTATTTTACTTCTCCAACCCCTAAACTCTTCTTTTTATTTTATTTTGTAACAAAAAATTTCCTAAATATAATAGGATATTGTTATTATATTTATTCACACTTACACACACTTCCATCTAATGGGTGATGAAAATAATGTTTCTGTGGATGGAAACCAAACGCCTCACAAAGCGATGATTGTTCAATTATCTCCTATCACCTCTCATGGTGGCCATTATGATGGAAGTATAATTAAATATGATATTAATTATATTTATTTTATATATAATCTTCTATAATTCCATTTTATATAATACCATTATTTGTTTCATGTTGTATATATATACGATAATTTCATTTGAAGAAGTGCGGACTACCGCCCACTCAAAGTGATATGACTCGTTTATACCATACATGAAACGTATAAAGGATGGTGTTAATGAACTAAAGTAACACATATAAGTTATTATATTATACTGGAATAAAAATATACCTATGTATCATTTGGTTTTTATTCCTTTTAAAATGAAAAATTAAATGGAAGTAGCGTTTGTGCGTACGTACAGATTACCGTCTCCACGAACACGATGAGATTCATTTCCCCATCATACCCATTAAATAATAATTATAATTTTATGATTAAAATTAATTTTTGAGGACTTTATATCATCCTGGATATGAATAAGATACAACCTATCCATAACAAAAACGTCTTACGTAACGAAGCATATAAAGGAAAACGAACCAGTTAACACCTGAAACGACGATAATACTAAAATATTATTAACAAAGCAATTTTAAAAGATCATATATGATATCATATTTATGAATATGATTCTTTTATAATTTATTAAAAATTATTTAACTATTATACATGAGGTTAACATACACACTATCAAGGAAAAGCACAAAGTAAGGGGTTTTCATCTCACTCCTTATTCCCATGAGATTCATGCCATATTGCCACTATTACCTTTTGTGTGGTGTATGTACTACCTATAATTGTATTATTTGTGTAATACACTTTAATTTATGTGTATTTAAATATTTATTGTATTATACATCTTTCATTGGGTGTATGTTTCATAAGTTACCAAATTGTAAAGGGTAAATTTCACAATCTCTTTATTATCCGAGGTTGTTTTTACATATGTGTCTACTGGGACATATTTATTATCCATGTTCATGTTTTATGAACGAGTTTTCAAAGGAATTATTTTTATGGACTTTTTATTAAAACATAATTTTAAATGTTTTAAATTTTGTTTCTTCTAAATCTTTCTCTTTAATGTCCATGTCTTCAAAATGGTTTTGAGGACTTATTTATATAGACATGAATGTTTTAAAAAGTTAATTCCTTTCAAAATTTTCAAAGTGGTATGAGAAACTTTGATTCAAAAATGTCTTTAAATGAATTATTTTCTAAATTACATGACTTTTAAATGTTTTCATGAAAAAGGGGTATTTCTCTCAAAGATTTTTACAAATCATTTTCATCTATGTCAAAATTATTTAATGGATTTTAAACTTGTTTTGTAGTTGATTTATCATGATAAAAATCTTTCATATTTGGTTTAAGGTTTTGTGATATGATTGACAGTGGATGTGTTATTTTTATACCATTCATGGTTTATTGAGAAATTATTGACATTTCATATGCTAGTTTTAATACGAATGTTTATGTTATGTTTAAACCTGTTCATATGAGGAATGTATTGGACTTAATATGTGACGAATGGAGCCCGCTATAGCTCCTCGATTCATCGGTAGGTCCCATGAGAAAAACTAGTGTCTCGGCATGATGCCTTGACAAAATATTATTTGTAGTCTTGCCATGAGGCCTTGGATACGTGGTTATGATAGTCTGACATTATGCATCCCATCATTATGAAAGTGTTTAGTGATATTGCATGCTATTATTCGATTAGTAGAATATCCATGTGAATAAGTAAATGGAATTATTTTATTTTTTCCATATTATGTTGAAGTTCAAGTTTAAAATGATTTTGTTTTAGTTATACAATGCCTTAAATGTTTATGATTATTTATTAAAGTTTCCGCTATATTGTTATCCTTACTGAGCATTTGAGCTCACCCCTTTCTATGTTTTATTTTCCCAGGATTCCATGAAGTCTATTTTGATTGATATGCACGGTTAAGCCAAGGGAATAATGGTGTTCAAAAAGGATTATTTTTGTTTTTTTTATGTTATAAATTGTAATGTAACATTTATGTATGTAATCTATTTTCCAAGACTGCTAAACTGATCGGTCCTTCGAGACTTGATTCCTTGTGATCATGCCAATGTTATGTAATAATGCACCGACTCTCGGTAACTGGTATCGGGGCGCTACAGTAGGTATCAGAGGATGTTTAGAAATAACCTTGGAAGATATATTTAGATAAACTCTGATTAGAGTACATAGCCCTAAGATAGACTTTGATGAATAGTAGAGAATAACTTCCTAGAATTTTGATATTGTAGAGATTTTGTGAGTTTTTCGAGCAATACATCCCTGTCTGGATACGAGCCGGTAGAGGTGACTCTGGAATAGATGTACCTAAGGGTAAAACCTGAAAACACCACTTTGAGCTATACTCGAATGGAAACTGGTGCACGAAAATGGGACTTGCTGCACTCTTGGTTACAACACTCTCGAGGGATATGCTTAGGATAATTCTCATTTTCTTTATAGACCATTATGAAGGGTTTATGAGTATATACATACTCAAAGAAAACATTTTTATGATTATGGATTATATCCATAAACTTTTTTAATTTATGTTAAGTGTTTTACAAGTTCGGGATTAGGTATTTCTATTCATAAACTAATCTAGTGTATATCATTGTTTAGAAATGGATCCCAGTAGAAGGAATGAAAACTCCAGCAATACGCATGATCCAAAGAGTAAGAAAGATCATATCTTTCATGTAATTAAGCCATCATTTATTAGGGAAATTGTCTCCCATGTATTATCATCATACGAAGAAATAGTTTCATGTGTTTATAAGATAAGTAAAGAGTTATCTAAGTCCTATTGATTTGATGGGAAGTAAGAGAAGAAAAGGATGGAAGAGAGAAATATGGATAAAGGGAATAGGGAAAAGAAGAATTTTCCCATATGTGATAACTGTGGGAAGAAACACCCTGGAACTTGCCTGATGTGAATGGGAGTATGTTATAAGTGTGGAGAAAAAGGACACCACATACGTGACTGCAAGGGTAAGAAAAAGGTTTCAAATGAACAATGCTTCATCTGTAAAGAGTTTGGACACTACATGAACCAATGTCCCAGTCATCAGACTATGCCTAAAATGATGCTATTGGATAATAATCAAGTTTTGATACTACCACATATGAAGAGGAATGACTAGTGTTCTTATGTTTATATTTTGGAATTATTTCGTTGAAGTGTTGTATCAATGATATTCTGGAAATAAATATGGATTGTACTGCAGAACTATTTTATTGAGGATTTGATATTTTATGGTAATAAGAAAAGTGACTCTACAACGAGTTAAACGTTTTTGGAAATTACATGGTTTAATGAAAGGTAAACCTTAATATGGTCCTAATATCGAGGTACTGATATTGGAATAAGATATGGTTGATTTGGATAAATTATATTGGATATTCTTGACAACCTTGAAACTGAATAATGATTTGTATATTCCATAATTGTTGGAGTTTACAACATTTTTGGATTGAAGGAGTATTTCCATTATTCATTAAGGAATAAGGGATCATGAATGTAATCATTAAGGTTTTATGGTAATTCAGGATGTTGCAGTGTTTTAAAATAATACATGATGAAGGTGTTCACATGTTATTACGTGGAAAAAAGGATCTTCATTGTGTTTACCTTCCTTATAAATTTTGGACTGAAGTATTTTGGGTAGTTCTAGTTTGGATTATTTTTGGATTGCTATAAAAGGACAACCCAGAGGTCGGGCGGCAACCCGTCGCATCCGGCATAGCTGCGAGACTTGAACCCGCAACCAAAGGGCGACAAGGGTGTATCACCTACCACTGGCCCACGTGAGGTCCTTGATTAAATAATGTATTTTTTAAAGAATATGGTAGATGAATTATAAATTCATTTTTTATAACCCTATATGAATAGGATAAATAGAATATTTTATTACGTTCTATTATCTATTAGAGTGAAAGATGAGTTTATGGTAGAAATTAGGTAATGGATGGAACTCTACTTTTCAAGAGTATATTTTTATTCTTATCTTATTATATGAAGAAATTAATTCTTATACTTTATTTAAGGAATCCTAAAACCAAAAATGTGTTATCCTAACACCCTATGTTTTGTTGAACTGGTGGTATTTCAAATCATCATAGATTGATGAATCTGAGGACCTCAATTTTACACTTTTTTGTGATTAATGACCTCAATCACTACCTATAAATATTTACGTTTTTCCTCTAATTATAGGTCTATAATTTTCACCAATGTTCTCCTAATAGAGATCATAATTTGGTGGTGACCCTTTCATTTCTCTTTTCTTCTTATTAAGACTAAATTTTATTAACCCAATTTCTGATGTGGGTTTTCCCATAAAGAAATTTTCTATTTTTAACATTTTATTTTGGAAGAACAATTTCAAATTGTGAGGACGCAATTTATTGAAGGAGGGGAGAATGTAACACCCCAATATTTCATAGTGTGTTATTTCATCAAAATAATTCAATAACTTGGACTACATGCAACACCTAGTTCAAGCGCACCATGACTTACCAAACTAGCCGTTCAAAAGAGGTTATGAATAGTATTAACTGAATTTTGAACTTTATATAATCATTATAATTTTAGAATCAATTTTATGATTTTCTTAGACATAATTTAAGAACAAATTCATTTATTTTATATAAAAGAAGTATTTTTCAAAAATGCACTTTTATCGACTATTAATGGTGAACCCTTTTTAAATCCAATATTTTAAAACTTTTATATATTCAATTTGACTAAATAAATTTATTCTTTAGAATGGGAAAATAAAAAATTTACAATGTAACACCCCAATATTCCTCAGTATGCTTCTCTTTGAATAATAGAGTAGTGTGTGTTGTACGCAACTTTGAAATCTAACACACACCACAACCAATCAAACTAGCCCTTATGAATAGTAATACCTACTTTTTGAAATTTTATACATTTTATATTTCAAAATGGATTTCATTTTTGGATTCATAATATTGAAATTATCTTAGGATGAAATTTTGGTACTTTTCGGATAACTTTTATATTTTGATGAATAGTGAAAATTACTAAATTTTTATTAAAAACATCTTTTTTAATCGAAATAGTTAATAGTGATAAATTATGAATTTGAGTGTATTTAAAGTATATTTAGATTATAGTTTTTCCATTTAATTCAATCTTGGTCATTGGACATAATTACACATTTAAACCGGACATAAACAAGTGTCAATATTTTGATAGTTATTATCTCTTAAAAACACGCTTTTTGTTTTGACCGCGGGAATTAATTTTAAATTAATTTCTGCCACTTCTGTGTTTTGAATTTGGAAAAATGGACTCAATATTTGTAATAATTATGTTCATGTTGTGTAAATAGGTAACTTTTATTTTTAGACATTTTGAATAATTACTTCGGTAAATATTTTATTTACCATGGTTAATGGGTAAATCTGGAAAATAAGGGTAATCAAATAATATTATAATAATACTAAATTACCCTAAATAGTGACTTAACCATATTGGTTGATACATGTCTGGCCATGGTCATATTTTTCCGATTTGGGGACCCCATGGATCCACTTGTAAGTGATAATGACACTTTATATTAATTAAGTTAAAGTAAATTCAAAAATGACATAAGTCTATATCTTTTAGAAAAACAATTTTTACATAGGGTTATATATGTTATATTTTAGACTATAAATATTAATTAGAAATATAAGAACATTTACTACATAATGGTATTTTATTTATAATTTTTATACATTAAATAATTTAATTTATTTATGACAAAATGATGATGCAGTAATTACCTTATTAGTGAAATATTTTAATAATTGATATTATAACTACCCAAATAAGTATAATTTTAGACTTTTAATGAATTACATTAATTTTATAGGTTAATATGACATGTTAGTATTGATTTAATTAACATTGTTCTAAG
The DNA here is from genome assembly GCA_963277665.1 of Viscum album. Lineage (NCBI taxonomy): Eukaryota > Viridiplantae > Streptophyta > Magnoliopsida > Santalales > Viscaceae > Viscum > Viscum album. The sequence continues at coordinate 522,063,424 of OY728166.1, forward strand.
TAATCATACTATTATAATTTTCACAAAAATCAAATACCAAATAGTGTCAAAATTGACCTAAAATAGTTTTTAAAACAAATATTATATTATTAATTGATATTAAATTCCTAAAAATCTTAAATTCGACCAAAGGACTTTTATCATGATAGTTTTATCATTAATTGTCCCCTTGGGGGTCTCTTGGAGGTATATACTAAGTTCATTAACTATATAATATAAAAATACAAGTGACATGGTAAGTGTGAAACTAATTAACCAAGAGTTAAAACTAACATATAAGGTTAATATAATGACCCAAACCTGCCTAAAATATATTGGTTGAAATGATTTCGACCCATCCCCACCTTAGCCTTTGAATAATCCACTTTGGAGCCATTATAAACTGAATATAAATTTTTTATAAAATAATACTTTTAGTTTTTCCTAAAGAGCCCCTCCCCCCCCCTTATAAAAGGACATCACTTATAACCAATTACTAAAACCTCTCCAGCCTTTTGGCTTGTCCAACATCTATAAAATTAAGATCCCTAAATACTTATCCTCCTCTTAGAAGCCTTACCTTAGATAGAATTCACCTCAAGAGTCCTTTCTGGTTCAAACCGAAGGGAGTTACCCAAATTAAAGGTAACAATTTCTCTTAGCTTCTTTTATTTTATTTTACTTCTCCAACCCCTAAACTCTTCTTATTATTTTATTTTGTAAAAAACCCAGTATCATAAACATACTAGGACATTGTTATTAGATTTATTTGAACTACACTTACACACACCTCCATCTAATGGGTGATGAACATAATGTTTCTGTGGATGGAAACCAAACGCCTCACGAAGCGATGATTGTTCAATTTTCTTCTATCACCTCTCATGGTGGCCATTATGATGGAAATATAATTAAATATGATATTATTGATATTTATTTTATATATAATCTTCTGTAATTCCATTTTATATCATACAATTATTAGTTTCATGTTGTATATATATACGATAATTTCATTTGAGGAAGTGCGGACTACCGCCCCCTCAAAGTGATATGACTCGTTCATACCATACATGGAATGTATAAAGGATGGTGTTAATGAAATAAAGTAACAAATATAAGATATTATATTATACTAGAATAATAATATACCTATGTATCATTTGGTTTTTATTATTTTTAAAATGAAAAATGAAATGGATTAGCGTTTGTGCATACGTACGGATTACCGTCTCCACGAACGCGATGAGATTCATTTCCCCATCATATACATTAAAGACTAATTATCATTTGATGACTAAAATTAATGTTTAAGGACTTGATAAAATTATGGATATGAATAATATACAACCTATCTATAACAAACACGGCTTACTTAATGAACCATATAAAGGAAAAAAAATCAGTTAACACCCTAAACGACTATAATACTAAAATATTATAAACAAAGAAATATTAAAAGATCATATATGATATCATATTTATGAATATGATTCTTTGATAAATTTATAATAATTATTTAACTATTATACAGGAGGTTAACATACACACTATCAAGGAAAAGTACATGGTAAGGTGTTTTCATCTCACTCCTTATTCCCATGAGATTCAATCAATATTGCCACTATTACCTTTTTTGTGGTGTATGTACTTCCTTTAATTGCATTATTTGTGTAATAAACTTTAATTTATGTGTATTTACTTATTCATTGTATGATACCTCTTTCATGGGTTGTATGTTTCCTAAGTTACCAAATTGGTAAGGGTTAATTTCACAATCTCTTTATTATGTGAGGTTGTTTTTACGTAAGTATCTACTAGGACATATTTACTATCCATGTCAATGTTTTATGAAAGAGTTTTCAAAGGAATTATTTTTAAGTACTTTTTACTAAAACATCATTTCAAATGTTTTAATTATTTATTCTTCGAAATCTTTCTCTTTAATATCCATGTCTTTAAAATGGTTTTTAAGGATTTATTTATATGGACATGAATGTTTTTAAAATGTTAATTCCTTTCAAAAGTTTCAAAGTGGTATGGGACCCTTTGATTCAATAATGTCTTTTAAATTAATTCTTTTCTAAATTTTGTTACTTTTAAATGTTTTCATGAAAAGGGGTATTTCTCTCAAAGAGTTTTGAAAATCATTTTCATCTATGTCAAAATTATTTAATGTATTTTAAACTTGTTTTGATGTTGATTTATCATGATACAAATCTTCCATATTGTGTTTAAGGTTTTGTGATAGGTTTGACTGTGGATGTGTTATTTTTATAACATTCATGGTTTATGGAGAAATTATTGACATTTCGTATGCTAGTATTAATATGAATGTTTATGTTATGTTTAAACCTGTTCACATGAGGAATGCATTGGACTTAATATATGACGGGTGGAGCCTGCTATAGGTCCTCGATGCATCGGTAGGTCTCATGAGACAAACTAGTGTCTTGGCATGAGGCCTTGAAAAAATATTATTTGTAGTCTTGGCACGAGGCCTTGGCTACGTGGTTATGATCGTTTGGAATTATGCAATCCATCATTTTGAAAGTGGTTAGTGATATTGCATGCGATTATCCGACTAGTAGAATATCCATGTGAATAAGTAAATGGAATTATTTTATTTTTCCCATATTATGTTGAAATTCATGTTTAAAAGGATTTTGTTTTATTTATACATTACCTTTAATGTTTATGATTATTTATTAAAGTTTCCACTATATTGTTATCCTTACTAAGAGTTTGAGCTCACCCCTTTCTATGTTTTATTTTACCAGGATTCCAAGAACTGTATTGTGATTGATATGCAGGGTTAAGACAAGGGAATAATGGTATTAATAATGAATTATTTATGTTTTTTTGTATTTTATAATGTGTTATGTGACATTCATGTATGTAATCAATTTTCCAAGACTGCTAAACTGATTGGTCCATCGGGACTTGATTCCTTGTGATCATGCCAATGTTTGTAATAATGCACTGACTCTGGGTAACTGGGGTTGGGGTGTTACACTGACTCTGGGCTTTTGGGGTCGGGGTGTTACACACATCAACTTCTAGAAAAAGAAAATATCATCCTATATCCCATAACATCATATAATCTCATATATATAAGAAAAAATATTATTAATCCCCTTTATAAAATTACATATCAATGTAACTATTTATACCAAATGAAAAATAATATATTTATAGAATAATGGATAATGAAATCAAAAACCTTGTGGAAATTTAATTGTGAGTGAGTATACTAAACAATTTCAGAAAGTGTTACTTGGTATCCTTCTAGATTGAGAAGTTGAGTTCACAGTTGAACTAATACCAAGATATATTCCATTATAAAAGTGTCGCTATATAATGTCCCCCATAGAACAAAAGGAACTAAAATATCCCTCTATTAGAATCTAAAAAAGGGTTCTATATACCCTGGTAATTCAGCTTGGGGTGTGTGAGTCATATTTATTAATAGAATGGATGGGCCAATAAATCTCTACCACGATTATCATGAACCAAAAATCATTGTGATAATGAAGAAACCTATCCTCCTAATGATTTATGAATTATAATTTTAATTTTGATAGACACAATAATTCTTTATTTAGGATATTTTTTGAGATATCCTTAATTGAACATTAATAAATATGATATTACCAACATAATCATTCATACAAGGTATGGACACTAAAATTTCATAGTGATTTTATTTAGTTTCAATAATTTTGTAATATTTTTTTTGCACCCGAAGAATATAGTCTATAGAAATTAAATATTTTTTTGTTGTCTCTATAGGAGATATTCCCATATACATTGACTTGAAAGAGGAAAATGGGGAGAATTTGAGTACCATTCTTAATACATAGAGAAATTATATTTTATATAATAAAGACCATAAATAAAAAAAATTTATGATGAAAGTATTATATTTTGGTGATGTTATCCTAAACAAGGTAATATCTATGCATCCTTCAAAGACATAAGTGATTCAGGAATGAGCTAGAACAACATTGGTAATAGATATATTTATTTTCTTATTATTAATCTGTTTATATCAACAATTTGTAACATACTTTTCAAAATTATCAAAACCATTAAAAATAAATGCTTATAAAGAAGTAAAATTTTTCCCTTGAATAATAAATGTGAATATTTATTTTATGATACGAAAAAATAGTGAATTAATTACATTTTTACAAGAATTACCCTCATGTGGAGATGGTTTTGTGATATAAAATAGTTCTTTAATGAAAGGAATGGTTTTTGTACAGATTAAAAATGATAATGTGTTGTCGTATTCCACTTGATAATTGAATATACATGAGAACAACTACCCAACATAGAATCTTGAGTGTTGTATAATAATCATTATAGTGAATATTTTAAGGCATTTTATCCCTAGAGAGAAGAATGTTATATATATGGATCATAAGTAACATAATTTTATATTATCAGTGGAAAAAAATATAAACCATTGAATATTGTTAAAGATGATCAATGAATATCAATTCTCATCCATTACCATCGTATGAAGGTGGATAAAATGATAGATACACTAATTTCAAATGATTGTGAAACCTTATCTATTATAGTGATTATGAAATATTGAATATTATTAGAAATATAAATTATCAACATGGAAACTGCAGTGGAAAAAAATCAGACCCTGAATTAATTACTACTCATCCATCCATTATGGATGTAATTGAGGAATAAAAAGGGAAAATGTGGGGAAATAGAAAATGAATATTTCTATAAAGAACCAAAAACTCTCAGATATTAACCCTAATATAGAATGAGTTTTGAGATTCGGGAAACGAATATATATACCACAAGGTTCTGAAATAATGAATGATATATGGAATGGATCTTATAACAAAACACTCTATATCCACCAAGGGGGCATGAAGATTTTATTGATTGTTTATAGAACTACTTGTGGGATAATATTATGACATATGACTCTAAATAAACATCTATTATCATGTTATTTCAATAATTGATGGTTAAAATAAAAATATAAAAGTACATAATGCAGCCATTGCCCATACTTAGTTAAAAATAGTAGAACATAACCGTGGATTTATTATGTGTATTTCCTTAACATACAATGGAAGATAGGAAATATATGTTACAATGAATCTTTTTATAAATAATAGATACTTATTCACCATTTCTAATGACTTTTCACTCAATTCACATGAACATTTATATAGTAGGGAATTTGTGCGGCTATATGGAGAACCACTATTGATTGTATCTGATCAAGGACTTGGGTTAACCTAAAATTTATTGAATTTTATTCAATATTAATTAAACACAAATGTTAACATTAGTATAACCTATTTCACCAAGATTGATGAAAAATATAAATAGAATATCAAAACAATTGAAGATATGTTTATGGTGTGCTCTTTTGATTTCAAATAGGCATATGATGAATATTTTTTTTCTGGATGAGTTCTCATAAAAAATATATTTTAATCAAGAATATTTATGGACCATTATAAATACCTTCATAGAAGAAAAAAATATTTACAGCATGTTAGGAAGAAGTTATAAAACATAAGATATAGGGACTTGTACAAGTTATGGTAATTTGAAAGAAGGTAAAATCCAATCAATAATAAACCAATGTAGTGTTGAGTTGATTTGATAGATATAAAACCATAATTAATGATACATAGAATTTTATATTATAGATAATTTCTTCCATAACATATATCAAAGAAAGGGAATCATGAGGTTTTGGGTGAAATTAATTCTATGTTCTATATACATCATCCACTTTGGTTTTATGGATTGTATTAGTGCTATGGGATATCGACTATAACTCCATATAAACCTATATCAATTGTAAGAAATGTCCCACATATAACTCTTGAATAAATAAATACCAAATACCACACATGCACAAAATTTATATGTTGTAGAATTGGATAATGATATCTCCTATGAAGATAAACCAATGATGATCTTAGAAAATATAGGAAATGTTACGCACAACAAGACAAATAACCTTTTCAATGTACATTAGTGAAACAATAAGTATAAAGTGAAAAAATTGGAACCTAAAGATGTAATAAAACTAATGTACCCTAATTGTTTTTATCATAGTGCGTGAAGTAAAATTTTGAAGATGAAATTTCTAATTAGGGTGAAAATGCTAGAACCAAAATTATTATATATATATATATATATATCTTTTTTCTGAATAATAATTAGTAATGTATTATAATGAATAAACTCATGAACCACATAAAAACCAAAGACATACATTATTATGTTATTTTATAAAATTAAATTTAATGCAAATATGAACCTATAAAAATTTAAAATAATTTATTGGGATAAAAAAATTATAGAACATAGAAATTTGTATCATCTTGTTCTCCTAGAATAATCACCCTCATGAAGAAAATTATAAAAATTAAACTAACGAATGATAATACAGTAAAATATTTTAAACTATATATCATAAAACCATTAGAGGGATTAAATTGAATGATCAATGTTGAAAGTATAATTATTTATAATAATTAAAAAATAGATATGATTGTTAGAAACGTAACCATTGGAATAGTAAATTGATTATTAAGAACAGTAAATTGATCTAAGTAATTGGATAGTTATATTGTTAAAAAATACATGGGTATCTCAAAAAATAAAATTATAAAGAACTTATATCATAAGTAAATTAAATAAAATTGGAGAATATTATAAAATAAATATGTGAAATAAGGAAAATAATAATATAGTTTTGAAAAAAACATGTTTTACTTTCATCAAAGTAATAATAATTAAAATTTTAAATTTCGAAATAAACGGTCATTTTCTTAAAATTCATCAATGAATAATATTTATTTCTTATAAATAATATACTATTTATTTGAAATAATAATTAGTATTTATAAGTGTACAATATTTGATAATGACATAAAAGGATTTTTTTTCAAAAAATATTTATTTTAAAAAATTAAATTGATTATATTTAAAATATTATTTTGTTAAAATGATGTAAATTTTTGAATTATAATGTTTAAATTTGGTTACGGTGAGTTTTTTTATAATTTTCATAATTTATAAAATGTTTAGTTTAATGGTAAAATATTTTATAACTCTCATATAATCTAATAGAGTATAGGAAAAAAATTATAGGTTTTTCATTGTTAGATTAATATTTTCATGCTTAATTTATGGTGAAATCACAATTCAATACATATTTAATCACATGTACTATCAAAATTTGAATATATAATATTTAGTTTTAAAACACTAATAATATAACCTTATTAAAATTAACACATATTTTTATTATTTTAGAAAAATACATTTACCATTTAACTGAGAAGCCTAAAAAAATACCTAAACTGATATCTAACCAATAGTTATCAGGAAAAAATACAAAAATTCACATTTCCAAAAACTTATTTCAAATTTAAAATATAAAAAATTATATCCTAAAAATGGTTATCTATACTCTTAGTATTTGGATATCCAATAAAGATGATAATACTGAAAACAAACTAAATGTATTTAATAATAATGTATATTGAGGTTATTCCGATAAAAAACACATGTTCTCATCACCTCTAATAACTTCCATCGATTTCAATCATTTTTACCCCTACAATGTCATTGATATAATACATACTATGTGGGAAACAACATATCAATTTCATCACAAAAACATCAAACAATAAAAACCAATATTGGAATAAAATTTATCCCTCCCTCCTTAAATTGAACCAATCAAAATATAAAAGAAATAATTAATTAGTTGCATGATTCAGATAATACATATCCATAATCATAGAACATTTTTAGATGATATTCAGGTGAATAATACTGAAATAAGGAATAACATGAAAACATGATGTATCATAAAAATAAAAAGCATGTTGGAAATGTTTCAGAACTTTATAAACAAATATAAATGTGGAACAATTGTAACATTAGGAATACCATTGTTGGAAAACACATTATGGACACAACCATGCAAAAAAACTCATTTTTCCCACACTAGGAAATATGGGAAAAATCATTATTCTCACACTTGTGTAAAAAAACTCATTTTCTACGCTCCTTAATATATAATTAGATATAAAAATAAAAAGGTTCATAAATTTGTGATATATAACCTCACCTATAATCAATCATACATGTGACTGATACATAAAATCAATCATCACCATCAATTAATGAACCCATTGAAAATTACTGTGTTTCATAAAAATTTAAATTAAATATAAAAAAAGGATCTTAATAATTCATAGGATATTTATAATATCATTTAAAAAAAGTAATAATATCATAATAAAATATATAGTGTGATCAAAACATCACATCAATAGGGTTTAAACATTGTTAAAAAATAGAAGTAAAAGTTAAAAGTTTTTTAATGTAAATTAAAATGTTGTTATTAATGGAGAACTAGAAGTTACATTAATAAAATAAAGGGAAATGAAAGGGTTTTGAAATACCTAATGTAACAATATTCAAATAATTTTTTTTTGAAAAACAACAAAATAAATTCGTAGTGCTAAATAATTAAAATAAATTCCTTTATTAATCATTTTATACCTTTTTCAAGAAAACCCACCTTGAAGATTTGTTTAAAGAAATTATTTTCAAAGAATTTGAAAATTATTTTATGTAGAATACAATAGATAAATTATACATTTCATTAATTAAATTAAACAATTTTGATATGTAAATAATTGACATCGAAGAAAATTATTCATTATCAATAATGATAAATATTATAATAAATATTACCCATATATATTGGAAAAAATTATAAAATAATTGGTCAATGATTTTGAGAATGAATTTAACTATATATAAAATAATAAAATAAAAAATAGGATATTTTTAGTATTATATCATTCTTGAAAATTATATTCATCCAAGAAATACTATGACTAATTTATAAAAATATTCTACCGATAAAACCCTAACCCCAAATTTACGATTAGTTTATCAAACTCTAACAACTTTTATAAAACAATAACCATAATAATAATAAATTTTATAATAGAATAAATATCTATTATATAATTTAATATTCAATTGAAATTATTATCATCATGTATATTATTTAGGTATAATCTAGTTTTAATATCAGGGGTGAGAAATCAGGATTTTTTAAACTAGTTTTGTAATAGCGGTGTATTTATTCATTATTATCAAATAATTCCCCATTAGAATGTCTTAAAAGGTATTATAATTTATGTTTTATGATATTTTATAATGTTATAATTTCATTATATGAGATTTTTAGTTATGGTTCTTGTAGATGAAATTGGATACAAGCATGTTTCAACAATTTTTAACAAACAGATTATGGTATGTTAATTTATTATTTTAGTATTAATGATTTCGTTAATAAAAAATAAAACCATTTTTATTTTTTATATAATATATCTTTAGAAATTATATTCTCATAGTCATCCACAATATTATTTTATTGCAATATTCAAGTAGGTTGTTAGGTCGACCAAAACATGAACATACTATAGTTAATTGATGATTAGGAATATGGAAGCAGTTTATTTTGGAAAAATATAATCAATAGAGATTTAAAAATATATTAATTAAATAAATTAAAATATTGGATTAATATTTTAATAGGTTTAAATAAATAAGAAAAAAACTAAATGAAATCAATGATACATTTCGTTGTGTAGGGACTAGTCCGCAAAACACACGATTAACATTTTAATTTTTTAAGGAATGATAGGTAAAGTAGGTGGATTATAATTTTATTCTTAATAATAATTTTAATATTAAATATTTGATATTTATTCTTAAAATTTTCCTATATAATCATTTATAGGAGGAAATGGTGAAAAATGGATGTCGTCACTTCAAGGAGGTGATTGTTCACCGAACACACAAACGACAGTTATGTTTTTTTAAATAAAATGAGAAATGTGGTTAAAAGTGATTAATATATCATAAAACATACATAATATAAAATACAATGCGGTGATTACATTTGAATTAGGACTTCCTAAATGAGAAAATAAATTATATAGGGAAATATATTCGTAAAAAATGAATGATCACTTTGAAATTGATTTATTTTTTCATAGAGGATTAGTTAGAAATGGTAATATTAGGTCAATATAATAGGACTATAATATAATGTAAATTAAATAAAAGTATAAATAATAGATAATGGAGACTTCTTAGGTGGAAATTTAATTATTTTTGAAGTCTTGAAGGGGTTGTGAGAGGCCCCTTTTATAAGAGGCGAGAATGTCATTATTTATATCAACTTAATAAAAAGGGAACACATATTAAACTAATCTAGTGGATCTATAAATTTAAAATAATATATTTTGGGGATGATATAAGTTTTATAATAAATTATACCTAAATTCAAAAAAAACTTTTTAAACTTGTTTCATCTCATTTACCATTAGGTTTTTACATTTTGGCATTTTGTTTACCTTGGTAACTACTTTATAAATAAGTATTTTATATTTTTAAAAATATAAGGTAACCCATAAAAAAATATTAGTGTGTTATAAAGGAAATTTTAATACCTATAAAATCAAATTAAATTTATAAAAAAGATAGAATTAATATTTGTATTAATAAATTATATATATACATATAACATATTTTTGAAGAAAAATAATGTTTTAACAATTATGTGTAATTAGTAATATTTATCATTAGTTTCACATTAAATGTATTTTAATATAATTATATATGTATTAAAAACCATATTATGGACAATATTTAAAATATTTTAATTTACATGATTATTTAAAAATTACCCAATATTAATAAATCATTGAAAATAACAGTTTCACCATTATCCCAATACTTAGCATTAGTCATTGTAATCTTATTTTAGAGATAAAAATTAAAATTAGAGTTTTACATAATTTATACATACAAATTCCAAATATATAATCCATTTTACCAAATTAAATTTCTAAATCTGGAAAAAAAATTAATTTTGATATTAGTGTACTTAAAGTGTGAAAATCGTTTGTAGAAAAGGGTTATATCCATGAATGAAATATCCTTTTTTTATTAATAATATTTATATATTTTGTTTAAAAAATTTCTTGTATTATTAACTAATAATTTAATGGATACAAAATAATGATAATATTTAATAATTATGTTAAGGTAATATTTCATTCGTATGAGTTTATCATTTTGTGGAAGGCAAGTTACTCACATGGTATTTAATTAAGGAAAATATATTACTAAAATCATGGGTTGTTACATTATAAACCTATAAAATAATTTCATCCTAAAAATTTAATTACACAGAGGAAAAGAGGAGAGAGTACTTTTCTCTCATATCATATTTTGGTTGCCATGTATCCTCTTAAACCATATTATTATTTCAATAAATGTTGATCAGATGGGTGGTCTAAATCTGAAAAACATCATCTATTCGATCCATGATCACCACAACAGGTTCTTAATATAAAAGTTCACGTTCTAATTATAAAACATTCAAGCTCTATACATGTGATGAATTGGGTATTTACTTCCTCAAAAGTCACATATAGTAGACATTATGAACTTGTGAGAGATATGGATGGATTACTAGGAGATATATTTTTAACCCAACATCACCAGGGATCTCAAAGGAATGAGAATATATATAGATAAATATCCATTTATTTAAAAATCACATTACCTTCTTCTAAGGAGATATTCGAAGGAACGACATATCTCCAACAACAAACAATATACATCATCGATGACTTTTTTTAAATATTCTATTGAATTTTTACAGAAACATAATCTTATGACTAGTTTAAACGATCCACATATTTTCATAGAATTTTTTTGGACCTATTAGTTTCCCCTCTATAAAATTATCCCATAGGATTTCCATCATACATCTCTATCCATAAAGAGATCCATATGGTTCCATTATGTGATATACTTAAAAATATTATTTTGTGAGAACTCTTAAGGGGAGAGGTATTCATCCCATCATCCATGGAATTAAATAAAACAGGATCTCAAAAAATACCCTTAAGTTTAAAAGTTCCTCCCTTAATGAAAATACAATCGGGAAAGATTAGAATATCTGAATCCAAACATGGTTCCTAATAGTTTCTATATACAGTTCCCGAACCATGGGCAGAGCCTCTAATCCTGATTATATACATTAGAGAGTAGAATTACATATATCATTCCCCATTCCCTTTTATATATCTTGATGATTTTTCCAAGATTGGCATATTATTTTTTGGAAATAAAATTCCTTTAATTCACATGGTAATTGAGTATAAACAAAATAGAATTATGGACTTTTGATGTTTTTGAGTGTCCTTTGATAAAATCCATTATGTTGTTTTTAAATTTCTATACTTTTATGGGTAAGGGTTGCATCATACCAATATAATATTATTTTTTATCCCTAAATTTATCTTATACCATACATCAATATATGTAATCTGAAATTTCTCTATTCATGTTATCCATCCATAAATTTTGCTTTAAATATCTATACATCTTATGACTTCCTAGATGAATTGAGAAGTTTAAAATATGTGAATAATCCAAATGTTCCTTCATAAAATATGTTTTTTATAGAAAAAACATCAATGTTATAGTCCTTATAAATCCACATTTATTAAACTTGAACTTCATAATATTTAATACTATTTATATATCTCAACATCATTTTTAATGGATTCATTGGTAATCTTGTGGATTAATGTTTGTGAATCTATTTTTTTTAGATATTATTTTTATCATACCATCATGAAATCCTTATTAAAACATTGTATATCCATTAGTATTGTGTTTTATTGAATCATAATCACTGATAGAGTAGCATAGTATTTTTTTCTCAATGTATCAGACTCCTTATTTACCATCACATGGTGTTAATGTTATAAAAATTCTAAATATTTTTTTCAATCCCAACTTTATCATTAGTGACTATTCATCTCCTTATATGTGAATTTATATTTCATTATCCTTTGATCACCATATATATCACTCTCTTCAATGTAGATATAACATCTCAGAATCATTAATGCAAAATCAATGTTTCCAATTAAAAGTATTGTGTAGGGTAATACTTGTCAATAGTATTCAATTGGAATTAATTATAATAAATTACCTTATCATTAAATAGAATGAAAAAAATCCACGAATTGTTTTGAAGAATTAATGAATATTAAAAACTATTCCCTACTGTATTGTAATATATGTAGTGGAGTAGTGACCATACTTTTTTTTAGTTCGTTGGGTCTGTCTCCACATTCATTCATCTAATGTAACTTTAATACCTTCCTTGATAAAATTGTTAGTAGATTTTATGTCCATAAGAAAATAAAAAAAGTGATAATAGTATCTCTCTAACCTGAGAAAACAATGGATCTTAGTTACTATTTTTATTCTGGGCCACTACATGATAAGATTTATCATTGACGGATCTACTAATATTCCATTGATTGTTATTACATGACCCAATAATGATACTTTCTATATCCTGAATTGAAAATTGATAAACGTTTCATACCATTTCTCCTTCCTCGTTGTCTTTATAAAATATTTTAAATTATCTTAATACTATTCCTTTCCCTTTGAAAATATAATAATATCATTTGTAATGTCAACCACAAGTTGATCAATGTAGTTTCTAAATAATTTCTTCATTCTATCCTTGAAATTAGTGGTGGAATTTTTATGACCAAAGTGAATCACTATAAATTCATCATGTCCATAACACCTATGAAAAAGCTATATTAGAAACATCCTCCATTTCAACCCTTAACTAGTCATATCTAGATTAAAGGATAATCATAGAGATATATCAATTCCATAGGATTTGATTGAATATATTATCAATAAATGTTGGATGGTAAATTTTTTTGATCATTATTATATTTATCTAATGATAATAATTGAAAAGAGTAGTTATTAATAATTATCTTCGATAATGAGGACTCATGTACTCTGCGATGAAGTCCTATGTCATATGAAACTACCATGTATATTCTCTTATATTTGTATCTCTAATTTCTATAATTTAATTGGATAAATTCAATAGACTCATAGATATAGAAGTAGATATAGGTATTAGTTTGATTTATAATTCAACCTCACACCCTAGGGGAAGACAAAATAGTATTTTAGGAAGTACATTAGTATACTCTTTTACAATATGCATGTCATCAATGGTGACTTCCTCCCATATAATATGATTAAATATCACTCATTCTTAGTTATCAATAACCATATTATTTAATTTTATTCCACAACTATTTTACAATAATCAATTAATTATTACATGATTATTAGATGATTTTTTGTATGAAAAATTATTTTATTTTTCCATATGAAAATATGTTATTTGCAGATGTAAATATAATGTATATATAATATTTTGATAAATTCTACCAAAGGAATATGAATTAGATCTATAGATATTATTCACCATCATATATCAATAGATATTAGTATTTACATATTAGATTTGTTTATTATACCAATAGTGTTTTTAAAAATAGTTCAATATCCTTTTTTGTGGTCATAATTCCACATTTTTATAAAATACTTTGTGGTAAAAAATAATTATATGAATTGAAATCAATTAAATTATTATCATATCCTAAAAATATAACAATTATATCACATATAAATTCATTATCAAGTTATAAATTTGTAATAGATATCAAAAATTCCCTTTCTTTTCACTTAGGGATGGGAGGTGGTTGGATGTTAAGTTTTTAATTGGCCTGAGTTGTGGAACATTGACTTAGATAATTTCAAAAATCATTACACTTGAAGAATATTTGTGTGTGTGGATCGTTAGCTACAACCATATTTTAATTTTTTCTACTAATTTTCATCTTAGCCATACCTCAATAGTTATGAGAATTATGTCCTACTTTATAACACATAAAAGACTTCTTGGATCCCCTAATGAAATATCCAGTATATCTTCCCCCAGATTTATTTCATGTAAGAAATTGGTCTTTCTTTACACCATATGTATTATCATTGGAGATTCCAAGATACTCCACATTTTATTTATTTTCCATAGAATAATGAGGGGTTCTTGTTTATATTTCAACAATAAGATCCCATAAAAATATCTCTTCCAAACAACCAAAGACTCTTATGGATAACACCTTTTAAATAAATTTCTTTAAGAATGTAAAGAAAAAATTTATTTGAAATTATGTTTAAGAGATGAAGAAAGTTGAATTCCTCAAATATATTATGACATTTCTTCATAATAATAAAAATATTCAACCTCTTTTTTCATTAATTCTATGAATTATGGCCCCATTTATATACCAAGATCCCATGTAAAATAATTAATAAAATATATTTTTATAAACTATTATAATCCCATATATTCTACATCCACCTTCTTCATTGAATTCATAAAGAGAGTCCACCACTGGTCTATATATGACTATGAATGATAGATTACCAAAAAACATTCTTATTTTCAAATAAATAGATAAAAAAATATTTTTCATCATATTGACTAATAAATCAGAAACCCATGGATTAGAAGACCTGCTAAAAGAGGGTGATTGTTGCCTCGTGAATCACTCGATAATGAGTATCTCATTCCTTACTGCATTTTATAGATCAACATGGTACTCAATATTTCCAATTGATTAATATAGTTGGGTAAGAATTTCATGGTGCTTTTACATCCCATCCCCAAGGTTTCCCATTGGCGTAATATCCATATTACACATTTTACCCAATGATATCTCATTTGATTTGGGTTTTTACAATTTTCTTTACTAGATGAAAATTTGAAACAATTATACTAAAAATAATTAATATATATTTATTTAAACTCTAATATTAGATAGTTGAATTAAAAAATGTTGTGCATTCATTTTAATATGAGTATCTTTGATTCATTTTCAGTTAACCATGGTTATTTTTCTCATATATATATATATATTCAAATTATACTTAGTGGATTATAATGAGAATGTGAATTCTCCCTAGAATATCCCTTGGGAGGGCTAAAAAAGGTGTGTGGTTTTATCAATCATTCATGCACCAAGTTATTATTTAGTTAATATCCAATACAAACCTATTGGGGTAACCTTACCTAGGTACATCTACGATGATTCTATATCTAATTATAGTATCAACATGCATATTTTATTGAAAAGAAAACTATATAATCTCTTCTTTACCTAAAAAATAGGATTTTATCTATTAATTAGACATTCCCAATTATTATCACTATTTTTTCTAATGTAATACAAAAACATATGATCATAATTATATATGGGACCTTAAATGATAACTATAAAACATGATACAAAAAAATATGATCATAAATATATTTTAAAATAATTATTAAAGTTATTACAAGGATAAAAATATATATCAATAAGGACCCATACTTAAACATTACATAATCTTGAGTTAAGTAGATAATTTGACTTTTAATCACATCGAGGATCTTTTCAAGTATATATAATTAAAGAATGAGGTCAAAACTCATACATAACGACTTGCATATTATAAGAAGACACTTCTACTCACTATCTATTTTTTTTAACATAATAACTCTTTAAAAAGAAACATGGTATCATTTCATGTTTTAACATCATAACATTTCCTTGATCCCATCCTTACCTCCATTATTCTTTAAGTCCTGTGAAAAAATATCAACACATGGGATGAGAATAAAAAGATCAGTAGTGGTTATAAAATAAGGAAATAAAATATTAGTCCATGAATACATATAAATCAAAGAAATCATACTTTTCACTCATAAAACATAATCTCTTTAAAATGATTCATGAAATGAAAAGATTTATGAATAACTCATTGAAATCATAAATCATGAAGGTAACATGTGGCATCCATAACATAATTACATTGTAGATTTCATAGAAACATAGGGAGTTACCTTTATGGTTACATTTTGAATACCCAACACAGTATATTTCTTAAATATCATAAGAGAAACCTTAATTTTATCTCCTTCATGTTACCCAATAAATTTGAGAGCTATCATAGGCTCACCTGCCCTATGTTTATCACAAACCACTTGTATTTTATCTATTATGTAACCAACCGTCAAATATCTAAGTACCATTACATAATTATAACACATAAAAGATTGAAATTATCAATATTACACTCATCAATCATAAAAAATAAATTAGAGATATTGAAATATTCAATCCATTTCCAAAACAATTTAAAACATCTAATAAAGTGATTTTTTAATCAAAGTGTCCCATACCACATTGAAACATGTAAAAGAAATTAACATTTTAAAATATTAATTTACATATAAATAAATCCTTAATACCATTTTGATACCATGGACATTAATGAGAAATATTGAGAATAAAAAATCATTAAAACATTTGAAACGATATTTTACTTAAAGAATCTCGTAACACAAGAGATAAAAGTTAATAAAAATAATTATATAATATAATAAAAATAATTTTTAAATATCAACAAAATATGGGAATTCATGATGTAACATTTCAAAATGGTTTTATATACACCTTATAGGATATTTAAGGTTCACAATATCGAGATATGCCTCAATGAATGGAGACTGAGACGTAGTCCGTTACAAAGTCTGTATCATTAGATTAAGGTTAAATACATTATACAAATATTTTTGGAAAATATAAATACACCCTATATAAGTGGATATTCAGTGTAAAACAATCAGATTTAATTCCCATATATTTTTGGAAAAAAATCCAAAGATATGGATATTTAACTCTATGAATGAAGATTGAGTTAAGATCTCACTTACGAAGATCATTTTGTTAATAATATAGGTTGATTATCTATATTCACTATAAATACACATAAATAAAGTATAAATACATTATAGTATATCAATACTTATTTCTCACATAACCACCGCACTATATAATCAATACATAGAAGATTAACCCAAAGGATAAAATTAGGTTATGAAGTTCCCTTACAAAATTCGTATAAATGATGTGTGAATTTATAAATGTGGTGGTTATGTGTAGAAAAGGTATATCCACCAAAATGGAAGTGGTAATTTAAATATAAATAAATAAATTGGGATTCCAAATATAATCTTGTTATAATATAATCAATGAAATATGTGTAAAACCCAATGAGTTGAAATTAATTTTTAAAATTCCCTTACCTTGAGTCTGATTTGTCTCATTCATTATTTATATTCTAGAATAAAAATCATAGGTTAATTTAGACTTTACTGAGTACATTTATCATGTTTATTATTCCTTTTATATCACTTAATACAATTTTATAAAAATTACATAATCATTTATGTTCAAATTGGTGGTTTTGTCGATATTCAGTACTTGAGTCGAAAATAAACTTGTTTGATGTAAATTTCCCATGTGGTCAAAAGTACATAATCTACATAATATTATTCATTATTTTAATATCATATATATCCAGTATATATGTATTTATAATAGTCCATAACATTTGGATATAATAAATTAAATTCACCATTTATGGAGATGGTAGGTCATACGTACAGATGAACACTTCATTAATTTCATTTTCATATTAATAGAATGAAAATTAAATGATTAAAAGGTATATTATAATTCTAGTTTAATAAATATTTTATATAGATTTCATAAGTCTCCATCCTTTATGTGTTCCATGTATGGTATGAACAAGTAATATCCATTTGAGGGGGTGGTAGTCCATACTTCTTAAAATGAAATTATCGTATTTACACATAATGGAAAGCATAGAGGTATTTTGTAATTAAAATTAGAAAAGAATATATTCAATATAAATATAATATATATCACATTTATTCACTCTAAATAGTAATATAATCGTTGTGTAATGAAGATCATGTAGAATGAATCACATCGAATCAGAGAGACTGTAGGCCATACATATGCGCGAGCAATAATACCATTCAGTTAATGGTTAAAAAGTATTGAATTAGATGAAATATTAATTATAAAAAATAAATATCCGGTTATATTATTTATTTAAATACATTATACACATCATTATACCCATCCAAATATTGTCTTGTTCAATAAAAAATTACACCACGATGTGGAGATGGTAAGTCATACATATACACACATGGTGATATTGTTATTCATAGGATGGATAAAGGGAGGTATAAGTTTGTAACATAATTTTAACAATATCTCATAATGTATAAGATACATGATTTATTAATTTATTATGGAAATTAAATAATTATAAGAAGTATCAGAATAAAATAATTTTGAATGAGCTGATAAAACAAATACGTTTTTCAAGTATTTCATCTTGATTTTCACTAAAGGTGTCCATAAGAAGGATTAATTCCAATTTTTTTTGACTCTGGGAGGAAGGGAGGGATGTTGGGAGTTTATGTTTCTATGAGATGGTTTACCTAATAGGCATGATACGTATGAGTAAGTGCGTAGAGGTGGTGGCCTTTTATAAGAGGGAGGAGGGGCACTTTAGGAAAGTCTCGAAATATTATATTATTATATAATGATTATCAAATTATAATTGTTCAAAAGTGATAAAGTTAAGGTAAAATATGAGGATAGGTTGAAATCCTCTCAACCAATAGATATTAGTCAATTTTATGTCACAATATTATCCTTTCCATTTATCTTTAACCCTTAGTTAAAAACAATCACTCTTACCATGTCTTCTTGTATTTTCATAACACATGGTAAATATAGTTACCATAAAATTACATTAGAACAATGAGTTGAATATTAATAGAATTTGTAACATTATGTAAATCATTTACCCGAATCCTATATTTTTATGTTTATTATATCATTTAATAAAAGAGTATTTATTTAAAAAAACACATTTATGTCAATTTTGAAAGTATTTATTAATTGATTTTTGAAAGTCATAACTACTTGATTCCTTCAATCCAAATTCATTAACTCAATGTTAATATGTCATAATAATCCAGAAATTTTGTTGATGACATCAAAATATTTAAATTTATTTTATTTTAATGTTTTTAAATTCATTTATTTGAATCTTTCATTAATAAGGTAATCACTACATTATCATTTTGTCTTAAATAAAACTATTTATTTAATGTCTAATTTTTTTAAATAAAATACCCTGATGTAGGAAATTGTTTTAGATTAATAATTAATATTTATAGTCATAGATATTAGTTATATAACCCTATATTAATTTTTATTTTTTAAAATATACATGGTTATGTTATATTTCCATTTTCTTTAAATTAAATATTATAAAATGTCTTTTTTTACTCCCATGTGGCTCCCAAATGCCAGAATTTCGGCCTAAGGATGATAATGTGCATAAATATATCATCAAATAAAATTATAAAATGTTTTATTGTAGTTTTATATTATTAAAATATTATTTTTTACCCTTATTTACCTAATTTACCCTTTCAACATAGTAAATAAAAAAATAATTACATAAATTACTATTCATAATGTCCAAAAATAAAATTTATCCATTCAAACAATTTGGACATTATTATTCCAAATATGGAATCCATATTTTGAAATTCAAATAACAGAAGTTTTAATAATTAATTTAAAATTAATTCATGTTATAAAAACTAGAGACTGAGTTTTTAAGAAGTAAAAACTATTAAAAGATTGACATGTGTTTTTGTCCAATTTTATTGAGAAATTATATACAATAAAAAAAATTGGATTAATGTATCCAATTATATTCAATTTATACTTTAAAAATATTAAATATTATGATTTAACCATTTAAATTCTCACAATGGGAAAAAGTCATTTTCATTTAAAATTTATCATAATTTTACTATTCATCAAAACATTATAGTTATCAGAAAAATATCAAACAATTCATCCAAAGTAATTTCTTTATGTCCTTAATCTAAGAAAGAAGTTTATATTGTCATATTAAACACATAATGACATTAAAAAGTTAATTTAAAAAGGGTTCACCATCAAAAAGTGGTAAATCTACATTTCCAGAAAAATACTTCACGTATCGGAAGAATTGAATTTGTTATTATATCATATATAGAAAATATATATTAAGAATTTAAAACATTATATTTAATATATAACATTTATTTTTTTTAAATACAAATCCATAAAGAGTGATATGATTTTATAAACACAATTATTCTCTTTTTAAATTGGTATTCATTAAAACACATCATTTATATTCATTTTGTTTTTATTTCCATTTATATTAAATTTAGTAACCAATTAATAATTATTTAAATACATGTAGACCATAATTTCATAATTATGTTGATAATATTTATTCCTTCCATTCCAACATCAAATTGAAAATAGAAACATTTAAATAATAATATTTAGTTGTTTATTTAAGCTCGATGTAGTATATCATGTATGTTACAGAACATAGTGTTTCTTTCTAAAAACATAGGATATTATATTATGGAAAAAAATTGGAAATTCCATTCTCCCAATTATAAATATTGGCTCATTAAGATCACTTAAAATCCCACATCGGAAGAAGAGTAAATAAAACTACCACTTTAAAATAATGAAGGAAATGTACAAAGGTAACCCAAGATAACACATACTGGGATTCCATGTAGGAAAAAATGGATAAAGATGAAAAAATAACCATCTTGTTCTGATGGATAGTGATATAAAACATGATTAGGATAATGTTAAAAATAGAAAACCACACAAACATGATGGGTTAAACAGTAATATATTTCACAGTAGGAAAACTAAATGGAAAACATTTTTGTTTTAAGATCATTTTCATGAAGTTGATGAATTATTTTACTATATAGAATGTGAACATAAGGAAATATAAATACTTTTACAGTATAATTTCATCCTTTAATATAAATATACCACAAAATCATCTTTTCTCCTAATAATGAGTATTAAAGATGAATTGTTCACTCCTGAAGCACTAGAATCAACTTCTAGAGAATCACATATTCCACAAAAAATGAACAATATATTTCCTTTTCCCTTAGATACTAACCAAAACAAATTTCGGTAGTATAAGATTAGATAATCCACAAAATAATAATACTTTATAAAAATAAATACTACTATTAATATCAAAAATTCAAAAAACAATACCCAAAGTTCAAATTAGATCATTCAATAAACAATTGTCCTTATAATTTTAAAAAATAATCCAAACTAAGACTGAAACCTAGAATTCCAAATCATTTGATCACATTTTTGTCCATGAAAAATCTTAAAATTTTTCTACAAGTAACATCATGTACTATTAAAGTCTCATACTTTAATGTAATTATCCTAATCACATGTTCAACGAAATAAGTTAATCACTTCCACAAATAACCCAAATTGTTATATGTACACAATAAAAACATAGATTCTTAAAAAGTAAAAATAAACCATTAATCCTCATATTAAATCCCATAGTATTATATTTTCCTTAGGCATATAGAGCTCCCAAAAGAGAAAACTTCTTCCAAAATTACAGTTATCACTTAATCACAAAATAATTTTCCAACAGTAATGATATCCATTTGATGAAACATAAGTTCCCAAAATCAAATTATCCTAGATATGTAACATCATTTAATAGAAAATAATAATCCATACTTACCAGCGACATCATGTAGGCTAGTGGTAGGTGATAAATCCTAGTTTCACTTTGGTTGTGGGATCGATTCCCGCATATTTGTCCGACGTGACTGGTTTCCACATGGTATGTGTGTTGTACTTTTTCAGAAACTGTATAATTATAATAACATTAAAAAATGAGATAAAATCCACAAAAATAACAACAACATGTTTTAAATACAAATGTTATTTCATAACTTACATTTTTCATCCCAAAAACTAATAACCCATAATTTTTTCAAAGGAGAATGTCTCCAAAAATACCGTTAATCATATTGAAATAACATAAGCCTCAAAATGGGTTTCGATGAAAATTATATTTTATTTTATCTAAAATTATAAACCT
Organism: Viscum album; assembly: GCA_963277665.1. Taxonomy (NCBI): domain Eukaryota; kingdom Viridiplantae; phylum Streptophyta; class Magnoliopsida; order Santalales; family Viscaceae; genus Viscum; species Viscum album. The sequence continues at coordinate 522,086,314 of OY728166.1, forward strand.
AGGATGATATACCTAACCCTTCAGAAAACATCCTAATATCCAAAGTCGTATAAACCAGCCTATAATTCCAACTATAGGTACCCGGCGTTAGAATTACATAATCATGAGTTAATTCAATACTTCATCTTTTAGTCACATTGAGGATCACTTCAGGTCAAGAGATTTAGATAAATAGGTCATAACTCATACATGAAAAATCAAATATTACAAGTAGACAATTCTACTCACTATCAAGTTTTTTTTATAAAAATCCTCTTTAAAGGAGAACATGGTATTGTTTTATGTTTTAATATCATAACTTTTTGTTGATGTCATCCTTGAATCTATTATTCTTTACATCCTTTAAAAAATTCAAAACATGGGATAAGCATAAAATTCTCAGTAATGGTTATAATATAAGGAAAGAAAAAATTAGTCCATGAATACCTACAAATCAATGAAATCATACTTTTGAATAATAAAACATAATATCATTAACATATCTCAGGAAATTAAAATAGTTATGATTAACCCATAGAAATCATAAATCATAAAGGCAACTTATGGAATCCATAACACACATACATTTTATCTCTCACAACTATATAGGGAGTAACCTTCATGGATATGTTTAGAATACCCATTATAGTATATTCCCAAAAAATCTTAGAATAATTTTTAACATTTACCGCCATGTCATTGCCTAGTACATTGGAGAACTATCACTAGCTCACCTACCCTAGGTTAATCATTAAACCAAACATATTTGTTTTATCACATAACCAGCCATAAAATGTTTAAATACCATTAAATAATCTTAACACATAAGTTTTTTTTAAATAATCGTATATCACTCAGCAATAACAAGAAATCAATTTAAGATATTGAAATATTTTGTTCATTTCCAAAACCATTTAAAAACATTTAATAAAGATATTTTTGAATCGATGTGTCCCAAACCACTTTGAAACTTTTAAAATAAATTATGATTTTATAAAATGAATTTTAATATAAATAAATCCATAAAACCATTTTGAAAACATGAATATTAATGTGAAATATTTAGAAAAATAAATCATTAAAACGTTTAAATCTATATTTTAGTTAAAGAGTCTCCTAACACTTGAGAAACACATGAATAAAAATAAATAGAGAATAAAAAAAATTAAATATCATGTCAATATAAAAATACATGATATAAAATGTAAAAATTATTTTATATTCCAGTTATAGTATATTAATGGAGCACAATATCGAGATATTCCTCAATGAAAGGATATTGAGACGCAGTACCTTACAAGGATTGTGTCAATTGATTAAGGTTAAATAAATGACATAAATATGTGTGAAAAATATAAATACATTCAATATTAGTTGATATTCAGTGTAAAATAAACATAGTTCATTCACACATATTATAATAAAAACAAAACAAATGATGTGGATATTTAACTCAATGAATGAATATTGAGTTAAGATTTTCCTTAAAAAGATCATTTTGTAAATAAATTGGTCGATTATGTGTATTCCCTATAAATAAACATAAATAATGTATCAATAAATTATAGGATATCAAAAATCATTTTTAACAAAATCATATCATGACATAATCATGAACTATAAGATTAACCCAATGAATATAAATTGGGTTAAGAAGTTCCCTTTCAATGTTTGTATAAATGAAATAAGAATTTATCAATTTAGTGATTATGTGTATAAAAATTATATACACACCAAGGTAAGTAGAAATTAAAATACAAATAAATAAATAGTTATTCCAAACATAGCTTTAGAATAATTTAATCAAGGAAGAATGCGTAAAACCCAATGAGTAGAAATTAATTTTATATATTACCTTACCTTGACTCTGACTTGTCTCATTAATTATTTATATTCTCAAATAATAATCTTAGGTTAATTTAAAATTTATTTAGATCCTTTTAATTTTTATTATTCCTTTTTTATCACTTACTGCAATGTTATAAAAATTACATAATTATTTATGTTCATATTGGTCGTTTTGTTGATATTCAGTACTTGAGTTGAAAATGAACTTGTTTGATGTAAATTGTCCATCTGGTAAAATTTACATCACCTATAAAATAATATTAATGATTTAAATATAATATATAGTCATTATATATATATTTATAATTTTCCATTACATTTTGAGATAAGAAATGAAAATAACTATTCATTGAGACGGTAGGCCGTACGTAGACATAAACACCTCTTTTATTTCTATTTCATATTAAAAAAATGGAAAATAAATGTTACATTGGTATATTATAATTTTAATATAATATATATGTTATATAGGTTAAATAATTTCATTAAATCAATCATTTATATGTTCTAGTAATGGAATGAATGAGTAATATGGCATTGAGGGGGCGATAGTCCACACTTCTCAAATGAAATTATCATATTTGCACATTTGGGAAAGCATAAAGGTGTGTTGTAAATAAAAATTAAATAATTATAGATTAAATATAAATATAATATTTATAATATTTATTCATTTCCTTCAGGTACATAATCATTGTTTCATTAAGTTTATGTAGAACGAATCGAATCGAATCGTCAAGACGGTGGGTCTCACTTATGCATGAGCAATGACATCATTCTCTTAATGGATAAAAAGTATAGAATTAGATGATTTATTAATTATAAATAATAATTATTATGTTATAATTATTATCTAAGTCCATTATACTCCTCATTATAACTATCCAAATTAAGTCTTGTAGAATAAAAATTACACCACAATGTGGTGATGGTAAGTCGTACGAACACACACATGGTGATATTGTGATTCATTGGATGGATAAAAATAAGTATAAGGTCATACCATAATTATAATATAATATAATAATTTAGAAGATACTAGTTTTATGACATTATTTTTGAAACGACATAAGAAAAGGAAGTAGAAGAAGAAATGATTTTTGAAAGAGGTGATAAAACAAATAACTATTTTTTGACCATCTTCTTTTTATTTTCACAAAATTTCTCCTTAAGATGGTTTTATGACAACTTGTGGCCTCTAGAAGGAAGTGAGGGGTGTTGTGAGTATATTGTAACTAGATTTGGATGATCTAATGGTCTTTGTAGGTGTGAGTATGTGGGTAGAGGTGGTTTCCTTTTATAAGAGGGAGGAGGTGCACTTAAAAAAATGTCTTGAAATATTATTTATTGTAAAATTATTTTCTAATTAGAGTTGTTCAAAAGTGATAAATTTATAGGATAAAATCAGTATGGGTTTAAATTCTCTCAAAAAATATGTTTTATGCAAGTTTAGTTCACAAAGGTATCTTTACCATTTATCTTTAACCCTTAGTTAAAAATAATATCTCTTACCATGTCTTCCTATATTTTCATAATATGTGGTTCATATATTTACTAAAAAAGTTCAGTCAAACCAAAATTGGATAATTAATGAAAATTTTAACATTATAAAAGTTATTTGGAATAATATTATATTTTAGGTACTATTATATCATTTTATAAAATATTATTTGTTTTAAAAACTCATTTATGTCAACTTTGAAACTATTTAGTAATTGATTTTTTTAACCCATAACAAATTGATTCCATTGAAACAAATTCATTAAATAAAATATAATATATAATAATAATCCATAAAATTCGTTTATGGAATGAAAATATTCATATTAAATTTATTTCAATGTTTATAAATTCATTTATTTGACTCTTTTATTAATAAGGTAATCACGACATCATCATTGTGTCGTAAATAAAATTATCTATATAAAGTCTTAAAATGATTAATAAACTACCACGTTATAGAAAATATATTTATATTTCTAATGAATATATTTATTCATAGATATAAGTTATATAATCATATATTAAAATTTATTTAGTAAAAGAGTCAAGTTTATTCTATATTTTCCTTTTCATTAAATTAAATATTATAAAATGACAATTTTCACATCCAAGTGGCTCTCAAGTGCCAAATGATCTGCCTAAGGATTCTCATGGTCATAAAGTTCTCATTATATAATATTAGTGCACGTTTTAGTGTTGTTTTATTTTATTATAATATTTTTTATTTACTCGTATTTACTTGATTTAACATTTAACCATGGTAAATAGAAATAATAATTACAGAAGTTACTATTAATAATTTCCAAGAAAAGGTACCTATTAACCCAATTAAAACCTTATGATTTAAAATATGGAATCCATTTGTTCTAAATTCAAGAAAATAAGTTTCATTAATTAATGTAAAATTAATTCTTATTCTCAAAACTAGAAAGCATGTTTCTAAGAAATAATAACTATCAAAATATTGACATATGTTTATTTCCAATTTAAATGGAAAATTAAATCTAATTACCAAAATTAGATTAAATTATAAAATATATTACATTTATACTTTAAAACCATTAAATATTAGGAATTACCCATATAAATTATCTTAATGGAAAAAAGTTTTCTTCAATTAAAATTTAGCGTATTTTTACTATTCATCCAAATGTGATAGTTTCCTAAAATATATAAAAAATTAATCCATAGAAAATTTTAATGTCTTAATTAAAAAGAAGAAGATTATTTTTACATATAAAAAATTAAATGGTGTTAGAAACATAATTTAAAAATGGTTCACCCTTAGAAGGCGATAAAAGTACATTTTTAGAAAAATAGATTTTTTATCCAAAAAAATAAATTTGTTCTTATATCATATCTAGAAAACATATAAGATAAATTTAAAACATTACATTTAATATATAACATAAATTTTTCATTAAATAAATATCCATAAAGAGTTATATGATTTTATAAACATAATTATTCTATTTTTAAATAGGTTTTCATAAAAACACATCCTTTATATTAATTTGGGTTTTATTTATATTTATAATAAAATTGTTAACCAATGAATGATTATTTAAACATATATAAACCATATTTTCGTTATTTAGTTGATACCATTCATTCCCTCCATTCCAACTTCTTGGTTATAATATAAACATTTAAATAATAATATTTGGTTATTAATTTGAGCTCGATGTACCATATCGTGTATGCTATTGAATATGTTTTTTTCTCTATTAAAACTAGGGATGTAAAAAAATCAATAATGATAAAATATTACATCATGGAATGGGAGTGAACAATAGTTTAAAAATAAATCATTAAATGGAAAAAATAATTTTATGATAATGAATTTTTTCTTGTAAATTTGGCTTACCATGAAATAAACATGGAAATTTTTCATTAACATAATATTATGAAAACTATTATAAGTAAAATCATTATGGGTATGGCTATGTGAAAAATTTCATTTTATACACACATAAAAATATGAGAAAAATCATTATCCCCATTCTTACATAAAAATTCTTCTTTCCATTCCATAAAATCTGATGATATATAAACATAATCCAAAGAATTAGACTGGTATATATTATTCCACCCATAATCATGAATAAATATGTGTGCCACTATAAATAAAGAATTTTTATGTCTTAAAGAACCGTTAAAAAAATTATGTTTCTTAAACATCCAAAAAAATCATAGAAAATGAATTTAATAAATTGTAGAATATTAGAAATATTATTCTAGAAATGGTATCATATCAAAATGAAATATAGAGGGAAATGAAAACATAAATTCATGGGTGATAAACATTGGAGTAAAAATACGAGAAAATGAAATTTTTTCCCAAGTCCTTTTATTCTTTTTAAAAAAGATTAAGTAAAATTTACATTAATAAATTAATATTTAAAATAGAATAATTTAAAAATATTTTTTTAAAGGGATTTGTATAATTTATTTTTGAAATTAAATAAAATTCAAAAAAAAGCCTAGGGTGGTATATAATAAAATGAAATGTGTTTATTAATATTTTTATTTAATTTTAGAGAAATCCATTCGTCTATGTATTGTTGAACGAAGATCATTTCATAAATGAGGAAAATGAAAGTATTAAGAATAAGAAATAAAAAATATATATTTACATTCAATTAAGTAAAAAACCATTGATAGGTAAAACATGATAATCAAATAAAAATATTCACTTGTGAGAATGTGAGTAATTATTGCAAAATTTATTGTTTTTTGGATGTTTTTTATATAATAGGATATTATTTTCCATGAGATCTAATTTAACATAATAAAAATATGAATTAAAATATAAAATAGTGGATTTTAAAAATCAAATTAATCTTGAAACCTATATTCATGTAAGAAATATTGTGACCCAATGAATAAAACATTGTGTCTATTAAACCCTTACCTTTAATTATTACTTTCAGGATCATAATCTAACCTAATTAATAAAAATGTAACCATATTAATTACCTATTTAATAAATTTATTCATCCCTATATCCTATTAAAAGAATAATTTAAATTATTCTCTAAATATATATTAGCTAGTTATTATCAATTTCAATATCATGTGTGAGTAATCCAAATTTTTTTGATCTGGTATTGAAATAGAGACATTATTAAACATTCTAGTCCCAGATGTCTTCATCCCCAAAATATAATGTTTACTATAATTATTGTTTTAATATAGTTATTAAATAAAAAATTTTATTTTATGATAATTTTAGTCATTGTTGTTATAGAAGAAATTTGTGAAAGGAATGTTTCAATGATATTGAAAAAATGAATGGTGGAATCATAATTATTGTGATCAATATTAATAAAAAATATTAAGAACAAAAATAGTATTTTTTTGGCATATTTATATAATTTTTAAATAGTAATTTCATTGTCATAGTCATCCATTATAATGTTTTATAACATTGTTCATGTCAGTGGTTAGACTAACCCAAACCTGAAAATACCATAATTAGTGGTTAAATAATATTATGAATGTTGTTTATTTAGGATAAATATCATTATAAAAAAGAATAATGAAATTATAGAAATAATTTTAAATATTTGAATCCATTTTTTTATTTTATTATATCTATTGAATAAACTAGATGAAAATGAGATATGTTACCTCCTGAAGATGGTAGTTCACACCCAACACAGTTAACATTTTCATTTTTCAATTAACTATACATAAAGATGGGGGATTATAATTTTAGTATTATAAATATTAAAAAACTTATTTAATATTTAATATTAAATTTCACAACTATAATCATAAAATATAGGCGGTGGTGAAAAAGAAAATTTGTCATTTCGTGGTGGTTTTAGTCCACAAAAAAACACAAATAAAAGTTTTATTTTACATAAAAACATGATAGGGTGTTAATATCTATTATCATATAATAATATTATTCCATATTCAAGAAAAGGCATTTAATTATATTTTAATTTGAAAATTGGTGTTTAAGAGCTATGATATATAGTGAATGAAATTATGAAAAACATGATCTTCATGTTAAAATCATTTCATTTTCATTGGACAATTCCACTAAAATAGAGATCCAAAGAAAATCCTTTGTAAAAATAGGATCAGGTAAATTAAATAAGATTATAATTTCTTGATAATGGGAATATTAATAGGTGTAAACCAAATTTTATGAGTGGTATTGATTGGGTGGGGAGAGTACCCTTTTATACGTAGTGAGAATGATTTTTTGGTAATTATAACAATATATTATAAATAGATAAAATTTTAAATATATAAACTAAAAAAGAAATATCTATACTGGATTTTTGATGAAAAATAGTTGAAAATAACTTTACCATCAATTTTTTTTCACGTTTATAATTTTTACAATTTATTTACCATTAGGTTTTTATATTTCTATATTTTCATTTTTACCTTAGAAATTAGTTTTTATCCATATAATTTATATTAAACAAATAAAGTAAATTGTATTATAAAATATGTGTATTATAAACCCAAATTTAATTTTAATTTAATATAATATAATTTCTTAGTAATATAAAACTAACTTTAAATTAAACCATTTCATATATATAAAAAATGTTTTTATAGAAAAAATATTTTTTAAGAATTATTTATAATTAATGTTATTTTGCATTGGTTTACAATTAAATATAAGTAAAAATAATTATATATGGGTTTTAAATTTATATTTCATTGATTACTCAAAATATATTAATTTTATTGATAAGATAGAAATTAAAAAATATTATTAAACCTTTCAAAATAATAGATTCACCATTATCACTGTACTTAACATTATTATTAGTAATATTTTTAATGGATATAAATAAAAAATAAATTTTACATAATTTAGAAATAATATTACACAAAATAAATTCAATTTCACTTAATTATTTTGGTGAAAAAATTAAATTTTCATTTCAGTATACATAATGTGTAAAAATATATTTAAAAAACATATCCTTATTAAAAAATTATCTTTGTTTTTATAGTGGGTCTTATTATATTTATAGAAGAAAATATAAAAATTAAAAGCTAATGGAAATATTTCATAATTTTATAAGGGTAACAAGGTATTCATTTTAGTTCAGTGTAGTGTGAAAGATAAGATACTTAAATAATATTTAATTTAGAAAATTGAATTACTAAATTCATGGGTATTTAAAATGTGATAAATATGAAATAGTATATTAAAAAACAATAATAACCACTGATAAATAAGATAATAAATTAATGGAGAAAGGATTGTCTATCCCTCTAGATTTTGATTGATGATATGTGACCCCCATTATATAGAACCAAAGAAAACAAAGTATTATTTCCTTTACCCAGGAAAAAGAAACAATATATTCTATATCTAGGAAATATTTAACACCTAATGATAATAAATTCTTTTTCATTTTAAAAAAGTCCTCTATTGATCAAGGAATCCCCACACCCCCAATTAAAAAGGATAATAAAAATCATATTTTTATAAAATGAAAACAAAATATGACAAGCTCTTAGGGACACTGATAATGGATAAACCAACTTATTCTAAAAAATTATTTGAAAATACTACACTATACCAAAATGGTTTAAATTCAAATAGATATGATAGTAAAATATTTGGTTGAGATTAACAGAGTCTATGACATAGTGAAAAAAATTGAATCACCTAAACAACCTTTAGCACTAGAGGAAACATGTTGATATACCTCACTACACATCACCCCATCACAACCCAATAGAACACTAAAAACATCATGTTGAATCAATAAGAGATCTACCATGATTGTATTGACATAAAGTATATTGAATATTTGAATGATAACTATTATTGAAAAGAATAAAACAAATACCAAATAATGTAGATGTTAATAACCAACACCACCACATCCCAATAAACAAGAAAATTATGAACAAAAACAAAAAGTTTTTCAACATTAAATGCCCAAAAAAAGAGAAAAAATATGTAAAAAATGTATACATAAGTGGGAAAACATGTCTAGTGAATTGAAATAAATAAAAATATTAGGTTAGAACATAGATTCTTAGATTTGAATGAGATCCTTTAATGTGGATGAAGTGTTATAGAAACCCTGTGTGAGGGTGACCTTGAGAGAGGGAACTTTATGATGAAGGAGTGAGGCACTATGAAAAAACATAATCCTCTCATATTCTTATAAATACCTATTTCCTCTATCCATTTAACTTCAAATTCAATGAAATGTTAATTGAAAATTCCTTGAATAAATCTCTCCTAAAATTGTATTCTCATTTCATAGATTTATTTTCCTCCCTCATAAAAATATCTATGAATCTTGAAATTATATTTTCAATGATTTAATTTAAAGTATGTGGTAATTATCTCAACAATGTTCTATCATGTTCTTTTAAACTTTTAAACCCAATATATATCTTCAAACCATAATGACATATTGACACCTTTATCATATGTATATTTATATATAATTATATTAATATATTATTAATTATTCTATTTTTTATATAATTTAAAAATGAAATCATCATATATGTTATATCTAGTTCATCAACTAAATTAATAATGTATTCCATTTTTCAAAAACACATCCATAGATGGTTTAAATATGATATTATTACAATATAATGAAATAAATTACTAAACTAAAACAATAATAATATTCTATAATGGTTATAAGGAAAATATATAACGTTAAAATAATTCTTTTTATAATGAATCATCCATTCACGATCACAAAAGTGGTTATTGGGATATTTTTAAACAATTATTACTTCCTTTATGTCTAGTTATTATAAAACATTTTATTATCCAATATGATAATTTTATTGATAATATAATATAAAAAATATTCTATAATTGGTATATATTTAAAAAAAATCAAAATGGTTTGAAAACCACAAAAAAACTAACCATTAAATACAAAAAATTATACTTTATGAATCATGATTTTTTAATTAATACATCATAATTAATAATTTTATATTTCTTAATGAAAAAAAAGAAAAACAATTACCCTTCTATAGTTATTGAATCTTTTTACGAGAATATCTATAATTACTAAGTAACCTATAAGACCAAAGATCCATGAAATAGAAATAGCTGAAATGGTTAATGTAAACACTATATCCCAATAAAATAATTTCAAATAAATATAAAATATTAATAATATATTAAATATGCTTCAAAAGGTTAATAATGATGTGTTTCATAAGCAAAAAAGTATTATATAGTATGTTAGGCACGTATAACAAGTGTGTTGGGTCTTTAGGCAATGGAACTTCCAAAACCACCCTCTTTTCTCATAGTTTATGATATTTATCTCACTATCCCTCAATTTAGATCTCTATGATTCTCATATATTTCTAATATATTTTATATATACATATATTTTATTAATACCCAGTTTAAACTGAATTTATTTTGTAGGATTATATGTGTTTTTCAAGTTCCATTCTTAATATTTCCTATAAACTGAACCCGGTTAAAGGGAACCATACTATCCATTATTCATTTTCATGTTACAATATTTTAATGATTTTTACCTACCAATATTCTTAAAAAAAATTGTGATGGAAAGAATTTTGGTTAAATTACACATTCATTGAATGTATTGTGTAATTATACTATTTTATTAATTTTTACACATTTCGTTGAACAACTCATAAGTGGTTCCTCTCAATACCTACTTATCAACTTATTTCAAATAAATTTTAATCATTGGAACATAAAATCTAAAAAATATTCCTCCATATTAAAATATCAATGTAATAAAATATTGAATTTCATATTTTATTGGGAATATTTATAGAAAAACATTTTTAATATTTGAGAGAATATTACATTACCCATTTCCTCTTCACGGGGTTTTCAAATGCTTATTACATATGTATGATTTAATTATTGGGAATAAATTTTCCTATATATATATATATATTATAATGTGATGTTTGGTTCTTGAATTATATTGCCCTAATTCATTGGGTAAGGTTTCTATCTTATCTGATAATATATATTGTCTATGAGAATTTACATGAGCTCACTATGTTACGTTGTCATGGAATGAAGAATTGAAATATACTTATGATGTCATGATTTATATTGTTTCAATATATCAATGATTCCAAGATCATATTATATTATTTACAACGATAAATGTTTCAATTATTATAACCCTTACCTTTATTGATATGACGTTATGCCTCATGAATTTTTTTGTTACACTTCATGTTTATTTTTCGATCTGGATTTATAGATTACCTTTTACCTTTTTGTATCTCCCCATGTAATTCTATGTACTGATAGAATATCAATGTGATTCAGGTTCACAATATAAATATTCAAATAAATATAGTGTGGTTTATATTTTATTTCAATATAATAAATACATAATATCACAAAGAAACTGATCCTATGAAATTCTAGGTTGTATTTTACATATTTTTTCCAAAATACATGTAATAATATGTGTATGAGACTAGTAATTCAATACCATCACTACATGTTCCATGTTGTTATATGGTTTCTTTAAATCTGGGTAGTTATGTTCTATTATGCTGCTCATGGAGATTTTCTTTGTATATTTGGTCTATTAAGAGTTGGACAACGTTATAACCCAAGAGTCTCTATATTTAAATAATATATGGGTTACCCATGCCATTGAATATAGTTTTCTATTAGTTGGTATTTCTATTTATCCTTTTCTTCGAGTTATCCTCTAGAGTTATTTACACTATTATCAATATTGGTATCTGTCCATCATATTTTGTGCATTATATATATGAACAAAAGTTTAGAGAAGATAATAGTTGAAAGGGAGATGGTTGTGAGGGAGCATAATAGTTATCAACGTTAATTGATTTAGGGTAGGGTATATGTCAAGGTCGGCATATCAAAATATTCTATCATAATGTGATGATGAAGAATTGATTTTTTTTTCAATCAATATTTTCAATTGAAGTTAATAATATTCAGAGGTAGTGAATGTAAAATTTCCTTTGCATATTCCAAATGTAATGACACAAGAAAATCAAACTCTAAATGGTGGAACCATGTAATATAAGAATACCCATAAAATATCATTCTACCAAATATGGTTCGATAAACATTGTATATGATAGAAAGGACCAGTCATAAGATGTATGAAATAATATTAGAATAATTTATCTAGAAAGATGAAAAAAATCATTGATTCAATAATGTAACTGAAATCATCATAAACAACCACTGAATAAATATTTTCTCTTAATTTTAAGGAATATTATTCAAGATAAAAAATTATAATTTATAATATCTTCAAATAAATTGGGATATGGAATAGACCCCATTGAATTATTAATCCATTTTATGGGAATATTGACAAATAAATTAAAGAGTATGAATATATGAGTTAATGTTTTAGAAATTAGATTTATATAAAATAAATAGTGTAATTTTAGATAAATAATATTTACCCAGATACTTTAAATCAAGAAAATTTATAGATAAAATAGCTCAAAATCACATAATTAAGAAAAAAATAATATATAAAAATTGAAAGGAAAAACCATATTGAATAATTTAAAAATCAATTGATCATTAACATTAAATAATGTGTGGTAAACTTCACCATATGAAGAGGGTTGCATCCATGATTTTGAAAATGGTTTGAATGGTGGTTTAGTCCAAGATACGTCAACATAAGAGTTACCTTTGTATGATCATAATGTAACAATATATGTGTTTTTTGAGATGGTAAAAAATCCTAATGTTTATATCAAGAGATGAGTATTTTTTTAGTTCAAAATAAAAAACATAAAAAAAGATGACTATAAATAATTCAATCAGAGTCAGTTCGATATTATGGTGGATGTAAAGAATATGTTGAATTATTTAAAAATAATTTAGAAATAGAATAAAAAATATTAAATAAATTTAACGTAAGATCATAAGAAAAATAGGATGAGGTGAATCAATCAATATTTGAGGTAGTTCCTGACAACATTGATGTAGAGTCTCATCATAACATAGAATATTAACCATGAGATGAAGAACTGATCATTAAATAGTAAAACATGTTTATGAGGTTGATTGATGATTATATTAAGTGTCAAATTTAAGGAACAAGGATTTATGGTGATCCACCTTAAATAAAAACATTATTATCATTATTATACATCAGCTAAAATTACTTCAAAAAATCATCACACAAACTATAGGATTATAGGTTTAGTGTCTTGAAGGTTCATCTATATAAACAACTTATTATACAATACTCATCAACATATCTTCAAAAGAGGATGCTTGACCATGTTCAAAACTTATCCCAAAAAAATCCTCCTCATAACCTGGGGAATGAAAGAATATGAGCTATGTGATCATAAACACTTAGTAAGGGATGAATAACCATTTCATTAATTATTAAATTTTAATCGTAAGAAATGAAATCATGAGCTCAATAGAAAGTTAAATTCATTATGAGGGGTGATAATAAACATAAATGTGGTTCAAAGGAAATATAATAATAACTTATAACCACAATTGATTGACATGTAAACATTATAACGAAACTTATTAATAGGTGAATTTAATCAAAAAAAATTATCATGTGATTATACTATCGGAATGCATAATATTTTTCATCTATAGAACAAAAATTATCCTAAGGAATCATTACTTTTATCATTCAAACCATCATTAACCATGCCTCTAAAAAACTATAATATACACATTAATACATTTCCAATGAGTGAGAAACATTTAAATAATCCATTTTAGGGTTATATTATTCTCCTTTGGTCATAATCCAATTAATTCATGCAACTTAAAATCAATAAGCTCCATTTCATAACGAACTCATGAAAAATGAACAGGTTTCTTAATATTTTCAAAAAAATAACATAACACGAATTTAGAATTAATAGTATATGAAAATTTAATTTTTTATTAAATTATCCATATAACAATATAATATAATTGGTCATCCAAAAATAATTTAATTATAGAAAATTATTTTCGGAAAAATATATGTGAAAATAAAAAAATATCACATAAACAATTTTACATTATTTTAAAAAAAGATGTGAATATTTATTTCAAAATAATTTTTGGAGATATAATATATTTCAAAATATTATGTAAATATTTATTTAAATGATCCATGAAATGTAAGAAACAAATTAAAAATTTTAGAGTGGTAAATAATGAAAATAAATTTTTTTTTCAGAACATTTTAGGGTCTTTTAAAGAGAACCACACATGAAATAAATGTTGAAAGATGTTAATTTTATAAATGATGTCAAGAAAAATATTAGAAATTAAAAAGAAAAATATTATTATAATTCCATCAATAAAATAAAACTATATCTAAATGTTATCATGGAATAAAAGATTAATTTTTATGAGTGGGCATTATCCATACCTATGTAATAATTTTATTTTAGAAAAAATATTATCAAATAAGATGTTTTCATATTAATGATAATAAATTTACCTAGAGAATAAATGTTAATATAATATAAAACATGCAAATAATAGGATTAAATATATATTTAAATTTATATTCATATAATAAATTATGTAACCCAATGAATTTGAAATTGTGTTGATTAAATAATCAATTTGTTGGAAATGAAATAATCATAGGATCCCGAGAGGAATATTATAAAATGAAAATTAAAATAAAATTAAATAGAATATATTTTATTATGTGAAAGTAATAGTTAATGATTACACCATATGTAAAAATTATAGAGTATAATATCAAACATGTCCCATGGAGTTAAAAATGAAACAAAAAATATTTACCATTATTTACCTCTTAATGAATGCACTCTAAGTTCATGTTTAAAAATTAGATATCATACTATCCAATTTTTTAACCTTATTAATATATTTGACCTTTTATAATCTTCATTTACTATTATTATATATAAGTATAATAATTAGTTATTATCTATTTTCCATATCCTATGTGAGTAATTTATGTCATTTTAATGTTGTTTTGTAATAACTGTCTTTTTCATTATTCTAATATTAAGTTTCATCATTCATAGATAATCATATATTCAAAAATACATATTTTTTTGATTAATTTTTTTATCCTATCCATATGTGTTTTAATTATGTTTCATGAAAATAAAATAATTTTAGTATTATTTACAAAATTTATTTTATAAAAGTTTATATCTTAATAATAAGGTGAGTACAAAATAAAAATCTTCCTGAGTAATAAAAAATATATTTATTTTCTTATTAACTGGTAATCCAATGTGTTTTCATGATCCCACAGTCATCCAAGGTAGAGTTTTATACCATTGTTTATGTAGAATGTCAGACTGACCCCGAATATAACATACCATAATTAATGGAAGATTATGATTATTATAGTTTATTATCTTGGAATAATATAATTATTATATAATCAAAGTTAAATTAAATATATAATTTTAGCCTGTTTATTTTAATTTTTTTATATTTTTTTAATATTAAATAAACTAGATGAGAAATGAGATATATTACTATGTGGTCCTAGTATTCCACTCAAGGCATGGTCACGTTTTCATTTCCCAATGAATGAGATAGAAAGACAATGTATTATAGTTAATCTAGTTATAATTTTAATTGTTCTACATATTTCAAATTGAATCTTTAATTTCAACCTAATAGTTAGTGAAGAGAGTCGGTGGTGAAAAAAGAATGTAGTCACTTTGTGGAGGTGGTAGTCTTCACAACACCCAAATGAAAATTCTTCCATTTTTAAAAGAACATGGAAAAGATAGTTAATAGTTATTCAAATAGAATAATAACATTTATTTTTCAAATAGTATTTATGTCATTATATAGGAATTATATATTTTAAATTGAAAAATCATGAAAAATGGGGAAAGAATAAAGTAAAAAATGAGTTCGCACGTGGAAATCAATGCATTTTTGTTAGAGGGATCATAAAAAATAAAGGTATTATGCCAATATATTATGAAAAAGTAATAGGATATCAGAATAATGTGAATGAGAATATTTTATATTGGGAAATTAATTCTTTGATTGGTTTTCATGGGTTGGTGAGAGGACCCTCTTATAATCAGTGTGAAAGTAATTTTGGTAATTAAAGACATATAGTATAAAATGAGTACATATAAACATGTCTAATGTATCTAAAAATGGAAAATAATTGAGTTTAGATATTATTAGGAACTTCCAATCATAAAAAATTATTTATAGTTTGTAATCTTTACTTTTTTTTTCACCTTATGTTACCCCTTTTTATCTTTTTGGTTTTCTACTAGAGTAGCTACTTTTTTACAAAGGTAACTTATCCTATACTATAAAAAAAGTTTTTATTATTATATTTTTTAAGACATATAATTCCATATTGTTAATCCATTTTTTATATAATTTTTTTCAGAAATTCATTGATGTAAATTTTAATATAATAACTATATAATGTATTAATTATATTAAAAAGAATACATCATTAGTCAAAAATGTGAAATTTAATTTTGAAAATTAAAATAATAATTTTAAATTATAATGTAACAAATAAATTACTTATTTAGTTTAAAACATTCTTTCATATATTTATATGTTATATATATATAATAGAAATTTAGTAAAATTCATGTTTTTTAAATAGTACTTTTCATTAATGACCTAAAAAAATTTCAATAGAATATTCACAAAATGTAACCATAATATAATATTGTCACGATATGTCTAAAAATGTATTTATATTTTTCAATCTCACTTTCTATAATTCATAAATAATATCATAAAATATGGTACACAACTCTTTTTATAGTAAATCATACTTTATTACTTTCGATTATTATTATATTATTAGAGAAAATAAAAAATATATCATATTCCAAATGTATCAATTTTATAAAATAAATTTAATAAATAAAATGATTTTATTAGTTACTTAGTGACCCTAGTTAAAATAAAATAATAATGAAATGTTTTTTCATAATATATCAATAAATTTTTGTGTCCACTTATTTAATAAATCCCTTGTAGTTGAGAATATCTATTTTAATAAAATATGTTAGATTCTAGTAATGTTTAGGGTTTTTTATAGATTAAGATTTCAAAAATAGTTATAAATGGGTGTATATTAGGCAATAATTATAGTATGAAACATTTTATCCCCCATAATAATAATTTATTCCAAAAAAATTAATACTGAGATAATAATATGTGAGGCTTCTTTTTTCCCATTACATCCACAGGTTCCAAAATAACTTCTTCAAACTTATGATTCCTCTATATAAAATTTTATATATGGGTTGTTTTTTTTAAAATATTCTATCAATATGTTCATGAATTTTCATTGGTCCTCTCAGTATGAGAAAACAAATTATTGTTCCACATCATGTTAATTTCGTAAATTTGAGGGGTCTGAAATGTAATTTCTCAAAAATTATACATTTAATAAATTACACAGATTTGATAGGTTTTATGTATGTGTTAATCTAATACCAATATATGATCTAACATCTTGAAGGTACTGATGTAGTTATAGACCAACAATCCCTTCTTCCCAAATCAAATTACCTAATTTCATGGAGATATCTAATGAAAATAATTGTCACTATTTTCAAACTCTACATCTCATTGATGGTTATATGCACATCTCATTTTTTGAATTTTTTATTATTTCATTTGACACTGAAATTTTTGAACCTAATCTATTAGTTTATAGATATGTTTAGGACCTGTTAACTTCCTCTCTCCAACTTCATCCCAAGATGTTAGAGTCCTAAATCACTTTGCATACAAAGCCACATGTGGTACCATTTGAATAGTAGAATAAATATTGTAACTATATAAGGAATCTATCTTGGGGAGGTGTTAATCCCAGCATCTTTTAAAATATATTTGAAACTATCTTACCATACCCTATTGAGTTTGAATTGTCCTCTCAAACTTTCCATCAATATGAGTTTGAAAAGAAGTGATGAAATTCAACTGTATATTAAATGATTTTTTAAGAATTCTATAAAACATTGACGGTAAACTATAATTATGAATACATAAGTTGGATTTTGGTAAACCATGTAGCCTTACCAATTATCATATGTATATCATGTCAAGTTGATCAAGATAGAAATATTCATGGATGAAAATTAAATGTAGTTTCTTTATAATATGGTCATCGAAATCCAATATAACATTATAGAACATAGAGTGTTTATGGATTCCTATAATGAAATATATAATAATGTTTACTCATTTTAATAATGGTATAAGAAATATTTGTAAAATACCCTTGCAATTAAATCATTCAGCCTTAACATCTAAGGATACTAAGAATTATGGTATGAATTCCATGATCTCGTACTTCATGTTATCCCAAAAAAATATTCAATTTAAATATCTATAAATATTCATGTTTTCTATATAAGAATTTTGCGATGTTCTAAGATAATCATTCAAACCATCCCTCATAATTTATGTTTCAATTGAATTTATATTTGGGAAGCAAACCATTAGACTCTATTTTTATCAATTTTGAAACCTGGAATAGTCTCTTCCATTTTTCATGGCTAGTCATCATATTTATTAGATTATTTTTTCGTCACATGAATGATGGAATAAGTAGTTAGTTGGGAAAGATAGAAATAAACTCCACTCATTATGAATTAATGATTTTTCCTCCATAAATATATGAGTATTGGGACATTATCCATACTCATTATAGATAATGTATTATGATTATTCATACTCGGAGAATTAGTCACCTTGTTTACCTTCCCTTAGTGACAATGTATTTAGTCACAATAACAAATTATCATTTCCAATTATCTCTTTTGGATCATTTTTTTCATTATGTGTGACTATATATTTCAACCTCTTATGAGTAGTTTATATAGTAAACCTTTTTCCATAGATACAATACAGTAAAACCATTAATTCAATTCTTACAACTGTAAATTCCAAATAATGTGATATATAATTTTTATAACCGGTATTTAATTGATTAGATAAATATGCAGTTAACTTATCATTTTTGTATTATAACACACATTTAAACAATTATTAAAGAATCATTAATAATTTAAATCCCTTTCACAATACAGTGTATTGTATGATAAAATGTGGTGACCACCTCTTCTTGGGTTTATTGAAACCTTATTTTCATTCCTTTATCCAAAGGAACTTCACTTACTTCTATGTTATCATAGATAATAGATTTGATTTCTTTGAGAAATTAATTTCACCGAATCTATACAATTATGATAACCTCAAAAACCTATGGATATTAGTTTCTATCATTTTCCATGTTGATTTATTGATAACATCATTTTTAAGGGTTTACATATATTCCATTTCTAGTTATTACATCACCCAATAATGATACTTTCTATAACCATAATTCAGATATTCTAAACATGTAATATTTTTTCTCTTTTCTATGGTTTCAAACATAATTCTAAAATGGTTTTAATGTTATTATATTCTCTAATAATATATTATAATATCATCTATGATGACTATAAATAAATTTTCATGATTATAAATAAATATTATATTCATCAAATCCATAATGATAACATGATCCTTCATAAATTTGAAAGGAATAATTATAAATTCTTAGTGTCCATAACATCTTTTGAAATATTTATTTTTGAAATATCCCCTTATGACCCTTAAATAGTGATAACTAGATTAAAGATAAATCATTAGGAAATACTGAGCTCATCAGAGTTGATTGAGTAGATCATTGAAACATGGTACATGATACTATTTGTTTATTGTAATTTTGTTAAGATAATGATAATCAATGAAAATATGCATTGATATATCATTATTATAGAAGAATAAGACCAGTTCATCCATTTGGGAAGAACCAATGAACATTAATAAATTTTACATTTTATATTGATGTTACTTATTCAATTACTATAATTTACTAGGGTATGTTATATATAGAATCTCTGAGATATTCATGGATCCATTTATAATTTTAATTAATAACCTAACCTCATTCTTTGGGGGAATAACACATTGTTCGTCCCAAAATATATCACTATATTCCTATAGAATAGGAATGTAATCAATGATATCTTCTTCCCCAATAATTTGAGTTATAAATACCTCATTTTTTGTATCAATATACATATTATAGATCTTCCTTCCCTGGGAAGTTTGAGATTATTCTTATGTTGACCCTTGATAATATGAGGATTTAGTATTTAAAATGAGATAACATTTTTTTATAACTAACAAGTTATTTTTATAGGAGAAAACAATCCACACCAATATTATATCAAATCCCATCAATAAAAGAAGAATTATATCTATAGAAAGAATCTTCCCACGAATTTGAATCAAAGAATATTTAAATAACTTAGATGTCATTATTATGCCACCACATGTTTTCATAGATAGTTCAATATCCTTTAATTAAGGTGGTGATTAAACATTCAAAAACCAAATTTATGATATAAAAGATTAGGATAAATAAATATAAAATTCTTGTATAATAATATCTATAATATATATCAAGTGTATCTCTCACCAATTCATTATCATGATTTGACTCAATGATAGTGATCACTGATTACCTTCAATTTTCCCTTTGTTTTGGATATTTTTAGGCATATTTTATTCATCATCACAAGGTTTAAAACCCATTGTGTAATTGGTAAATATAATTTTTAGTTTTATTTATCATTGGGTCAATTGTTTGAGTTCCCAAGTGTCATGGTTCCAAACAAGGGTTTTTTTGGGAGACAAGCTAGGGCGCATGGTTAGCGACCTATTTTTATAAATCATGCATAAATATTTTGAGGGGTTGTGTATTTATTCATTATATGGTTTTTCATGGTTTGAGAATTATTTTTAATACCATGTTACACCCCAAGAAAGGTCACGTGACATATTTTTAAAATCATGGTTAGGGCATGGTTTGACTAACCATGTGACCAACCCATGCGACATATCCATGCCGTTAAAAAATGATTTTTTAAAAATTACCCCTATATTGTTTTATAGTTTTTACCATATTTATCCTCCCCTACCATGCATTGTCATCCATCTAGTCTTGGATCTTTTTGGAACTCCTTTTATGTTGTTTTTCTCTTAGATTCCTTATGGTTTTTATTGAAGAATGTTTATTTATTCTTGATTTTTTACTTCCACTTCTCCAAATTACACTAATTATTCATTTTTATGAAAAATTAAAATCCCCAGGGGTTTTTTGGATGAATATAGGACTTTGTAGGTGATGTTTTGTTTTATTTTATGTGGATTGGGCGATTGAATACTTATTCAACCTCTTTCTGGTGGTTTTCATCAAGAGTGAAAATACATTGACCAAATTGGTGGTAGGTGCCTTTATTTAGGGGATTAATCCATTGAATAACACTAAATAATTAATGTACCATTTATATAATTTTTTTGGGTTTTTGTTCCATATTTTATGTATGTCATGGGTTGTTATAGTTACTTGGGTTTTTAATGTGGGATTTTCTATATGGGTTTCGATTGTATTCCTGGCCAAATGTTTGATAAAATGAATCAATGAGGTATTGTGATATTAAATAGATTTATATAGTGGGTTTAATAATGATCATTCTTAGTATAATTGTGTTTACTTAAATTGGTATTGTTTTGTTATAAATGGGATTTTATTAAAGCTCTAATAATACGGAAACTTGTGTGTGGTTGTGTTGGAATTGAGTAGAAAATTTGTTAACTAGTGTGTGGGTGGGGGGTTTTATTCAAGGTATAGTGTAAGACTTTGGTAGGATGACCATGGATGCAACCAATTGTGTTTTTATGGGACCCACAAATCATTTAGGTAGGATGATTATGTGAGGTTTCATATAGGGTTTAAGGAAGACCGATAAAGCTTATATTAGTTAGCTAGCTAGAATAATGGTTTACTAACACATGTTAGACTATACAGATTGTGTTCATATCAATTCTTATATAGGAAAATTTGTCTTAGATGAATTATGGATTGTATTAGTTCCATTTTATGTGATTATTTGAATTATTCTAATTTTTTATTTTCCATTTTACGGTTTTATGATGTGGATGCTTATTCTAAAAAAAAATTATTAATCCTTTGTTATGTTTATCATATTGAACATAATGAATTTAAAATTGATTTTATATATGTTTAGAAGGTGTTTTGGAAAACAATGTTTTGATTCTAAAAGGAAAATCAAAGGGAGTTTTAGCGTTTGTTTGGAAAGGGAATATTTTAAAAAGAGGTTTAATGTTGAAATTATTTTCAAATTGTTTTATATATTTGAATGGGTAAAATAAGTAAATATATTCTTACTAGAATCCAAATTGAATTTGTTACTAAAACCATTTTTTTAACTTTTGGTATTTAGAAGATTTTATTTTATAGGAAATAGGTAAGGTAATTGAAACCATGTCCCATGTTGGATTATCTGGATTAACGATGTTTACTATATTATGGAGGAGACATGGTCTCATAGGGTATGACTCATGTGACTTAATTTTGGTATCTGTACTAACATGGTGGTAATTGGTACTTGTATATAATAATACCATTTATTTTGAATAGGGATTAGTTTTTGGGATACCCTGTATAAATCCGTTTGTGGAATGATTGACTAATGAAATATGTTGTGGTTTATGGTATATTTTCATTTATATTATTGGCAATGATGATATTGGATTTTTCATCCCATTTTATGGATGGGTAAATCAGAATTATCTTTGTTGAAATCATCTGAAATTAATATTTGGTTCTTCCAGATGCTTGATGTGAGCCTGTGGTTATTGGGCATATGCTTTAGGCTATGTGGTGGTCTAGCTTGGGTGATGAGTTTGGTCAACCTAAGATAGTTTTTTATAAAATAGTCCCATAGCTAGTTTTTATTTGGGAGTCAGTGTTAGATTGATGCTAGTAATTTTGGGTCTTGTGTAATGACCTAGAAATTCCATGGGAATTTTTTCCCTCAAATACATGGGACTTTTACGAGTCTGTGAAAATTTCGGCACTTGATTTTGAGGCCCGGGGTGCCCGAAATCAATTTCTGAAGTTTTGTTCTGATACGTTCAGTAAACGTACGAGTTGGATTTCATAAATTTTGAACCAGTGCTTGGAATTGAAATCTGAGGGTACTGTTTAACATGCAGCGCCGGTATTCGCTTATGAAGTCGTTCACCTCGACGGAGGATGGTTGAGAATAAGAATTAGTTTTTGGATTTTTATAAAAAAAATTAAGTATACAACACTTTATTTTATTTTTGAGCCTCCGTGAGTTTGAGTGGTTGTTGGTTAAAACCTCTACTAGGGAGTTGGAGGTGGGACCACCACACCCTAAACTCCCATGAGAGGTTATGGTGGTGGGTACCACTCGAACATAACCTCCCATGAGAGGTTACGTCGTGTGGACTACACGAGACAAAAATCCCCCAATTAATGGGAGGGTGGAAAATATCCCAACACCCCTCATTAATGAGGGGGAGTCCCTTGACCTTCTCTACCATTAATTGGTGCCACCTTTCCTTTTTAGTTAATTGTGCCAATGCGTGTAATTTAATTAAGGAGAGCCTCTTGAACTCCCCATTAATCAATTACGATAACACATGTAATTTATTAAGGGGAGCCTCTTAATTTATTCCACCATTTTGAAATTGTTGTGCTAATAAAAGAATAGATAACTTATATTATTTTTGGCTTGGAAATTCTCTTTTGGTGGGAGCTTGAGAGGAGAGCTTGGGAGAAAATAAGTTCTCCCAATGAAGAACAAAGAACACATCCAAAAACCATCTTCAACTTCCTCCCTCGGATCCTACCAATGTGGAGTGTCTTCCACGGTTGACGCAGCTCGGGGTTGGGAGTGTGTGATGAATGTGGCGAACGATGAACATCATCGTCTTCTTTCAACAACACCATCAACGAATGATGAATGTTGATCAAAGAATCAAAGGTAGGGGGTTTAACTTTTTTTTATCCCTTTTCATTTCTCGTCATTGTTTGAAAAGAAATTTTTTGTGTGGTTGTAAATAATTGATGTTCATCTTTCCTATTTCGATTAACCAATTGACATCACTTTAAACAGGGTGGATGTGGGCCAACCTAACAAGGCCCGACATCCTCCATCGATTCATTATTATTGTGGAATTCTACAACATGCCGATGAGGCGATGAAGATGAAGGCAGCGATGAAGGCCGCGCACCCTGTGGCCTCTGCAAATCGTGTCACCCTTATGGTGCACCAAAACTTCCGGCCAAACACCGCTGGCCCAGGCTGCGCCCGACCCACCTACCAGTGGCCTCTCGGTGCCCTCCTCGGCGTGAGGCCCACCTGCCCTCAGCCTCCTGCCACCCTGCCCTGCGTGCGGCCCGCCTGCCCGTGGCCTCCCGGCGCCCTACCCGGTGCACACCCTGCCTACCTGCATCCCTTCGGCGACCTACCATGCCCTTCCGGCACCCCCGTGGCCTGCCCGGTGGGCGCCTCTCCCTGTACAGCACCCTTCCGATTCCCTCGCGGCATTCTCGGTGCCCTAACAGCGCCTCGGAGACCAGCCCATTGCCCTTTCGGCACCCCCGCGGCCTGCCTAGCCCCTGTCGCGTCCTGGCCAGCCCCTGCGGCGCCCTCCCCGATGCACCCCCGGCCAGCCCCCGCTCTGTGCGGGCTGCCCACTAGTCTCCAGACTGGCCCGAGCTCCCAGGCCGAGTCACCCGAGCCATTCCCCTCACGGCGCTGGCCAAAGTGGTCCTGACATTCGGGCTGAGTCACCTACGTGGAAACCTCCGGGCTAAACCGCCCTCGCAGTCCGCTTGGCCAAGCCTAGCAGACGGGGCCAAAACATTGTGGGATGACCTGCGCAACGGCCCGGGTCAAACCCAGCAAGTCTAACCAGGTCGACCCAGATAGTGTCGGCCCAGAATGGGTTGGGCGGAGTCGGTCCGACAGGGTCGGACCTGACCCAGGCCCTTTACTGTCCCATGAGCTTCTTGGAGGATATCTTTGGCACCGGACATCCATTTGATGAACCGTCAGTGGTGCCAGTATTCTTGAAGTGAAGCCATCCCTTTGAAAATATCCCACTGTATTTCAAGGTATAATTGAGAAATAGTCAGGTCAGATCGTACACAAATCAAACTGTGCCCTCGGAACTAAAATGCTAACAACTTACAGACAGAGCATCTGATTGACACGTCGTCTATTGAGTTGAGACCCCTATGACGTGGCAGACCTTTGAGATACATCTATGTGGTACTTCATTACAGTTGAAGTATCGACCAATAGCTGTTGGAGTGGATCTTCTCTAGAGAAGTAGATATTTGTGTGGGAACCTATTAGCTCGTTGAGACTTGATGACTACTTACTCATTTGACTCTGAGTGATCCGACTTCCTCAGTGGGGAGCGTCTCTATATGAGTGCATTAGACCCATGGTGGGGAGATCCTCTGTGTGAGCGTAGCAGACCCACGATACTCGACACGTGGAGTACCTCTACAGGCTACCCGGGGAGCGCATCTGTGTGAGCGCAATAGACCCATAATGGAGAGCACATTTATGTGAGCATAGCAGATCCACGGTACTTAATAGGAGGAGTACCTCTGCAGTCCATGTTAGTGGGAAGCGCATCTATGTGACATGGAAGGCCCACTATAATCGATAGAGGAGGAGTTCTCCAGCAGCCGAGGGTTCTGATTAATAAAAATCCTTGATTGAGCTGAGTCAATGAATTTTGTGTTTGCCTCATTATTGAGATGGGTTACTAGATAACTTAGGTATATGTATGGGCCTATATCTAAGTAATGGTTATCCATTTATTTCATACTTTGTAGTTTATCCTTACTGGATTTAGTGATACCTTGAGGGTCTCGGGGTCCCTACTGAGTATCGTTATACTCACCGCTACACGGGATATGCCCGCACCTCATTGTGTTGGTTGTAGACAACGGACAACACTGACTGAGGCAGGGAGTAGCAGGACTGGACGGTACCTGGAGGGGGATCACTCGGTGTGACGGTTCACGGAGGAGATGGACATAAGTTTAGTGATGAGGAGGCAGTATTCACATACCCTTCAAGTAGTAACCCTAGAGGACGACCCAGTAGCTACTTTACCTTTCATCAGTTGTACTTTCTTTAACATTTACTTGTACCTTCCAGTTGGGCTTGTATTTCCAGCCCCTTTTACTTTCCAACACTTATTTTGTATATAGTCTTTCTTAGTTCATTGCTTCTATTTGTGTACTATAATGTGTTTGTTTACAGTTATAAAGGCAATTCCTTCCTAGTTTAGAGATTTACGAATTTGGTGCAAGTTGCCAGCCCCTTCCCTATGGAAGGTGGGCTTGGGGTAGTAATGATTCGGGCCCTTGAGGATGGTTCGTGACAAATTGGTATCAGAGGGAGGTTCTACCGCATAACTTAGAAATATTATTTCTCTTTTCAATGAAGCAATATTGTTAAGGGTACTAAGTGTGGTTTTCAGTTTAGGGAGTCTAGTGTTGGTGTGGGCGGCTAACGTATCCATACACCAAGACACTGACTTCTGATTTCTGACTTAGTGCACGAATACACTGATTGCATGTGTGTCTTCATAAGTTTTTCTTTAAGTCAAACCAACCCGGTTAGCTCATCAGGTATAATTTTTTGAACGTGTCGCATCTGTTTTTTTTTCAGGATTCCTCCCCGCGGACGACCTGTTAGAGCCCCACGAGTCATACACACCGACAGCCCATCGAGCAACGAGGCCTTAGTACAAGGCCCTTTACCAGAAAAGGCACCAGCGGTACTACTTCCCATTAGGCCAATAATGCCACCGGACCCAGCAGCAGATAATGCACTCCGCTTGAGCATGTTGCAAGAGTTATAGCACCAGAGGCCACTCAGGTTCAGGGGAGAGATGGACCCACATGCAGCTGAGGTTTGGCTGGAGGGTGTGGTGAGAGTCTTCAGGCTAGTAGGGACACCAAAAAACTTTAGGGTGATCCTTGTTGCAATTATCCTCCCAGCAACAGTAGGAAGATGGTGGACCCTGATGCTCTAGGTACATGACAAGGCGGAACTATTATGGGAAAACTTCGAGAGCCTGTTTTGGGAGGAGTTTTTCCCATCCACTCTCCACGTAGTGCAGATATAGGAGCAACTAAATCTACAGCAGGGTAGCATAACAGTGGCACAGTACTCAGCGAGGTTCACCAACCTCTTACACTACTCCTCAAATATGGTTTGGGACCCATTCTTTAGGGCCCAGACCTTCGAGTAGGGGCTCAGATGATAGATCAGAGCTCTGATGATCTCACATAGCATCCCGACGTAGACGAGGGAGCTTGAGAGAGTCCTCTTGGTGGAGTGTTTCCTTACTAAGAAGTCTCCAGTAGTGAGACCCACCAAAAGCCGACGCGTAGAGGAGTCTTCTACAGTTAGCAGTAGACAGATGTTGCAGAGGTCCAATAAGACCATACCTACAGGTGGACGACCAAATGACTCAGAATCAGTTGTGCGAGGCACCCATAGTGGAGACAAAGCCAGACATTCCAGGAGATGAAAGTATTACTCATGTGGAGGGCAGGGTCACATGGCTCGTGACTGTCCGACATGCCATTAAGATGATCACCAGACAGTTGAGGGACCTCCTAGGCAAAGGCAGGGTTTCAATAGAGGTGGTCTGTAGGGATCATCCAGACATGGTAGAGGAGCTTGTCATGCACCTGGAGGTGGGAAACGTTTCGAGGTGTTACCACCACCACCACCACCAGGAGGTCTACCCCGACCGCGGGGAGCGGGTCGTCAGGGGAGAACTCAGCTGCAGGCAGCTTAAGCATTAGATCATGGTGATCCATAGATGATTGGAAGTATGATATGTGTCTACTCCACCTTAGCTACAGTTCTTATAGACACGGGTTTCAGTCACTCTTTCATTACCACATCCCTCTTTCGAATCTTAGTGATTCTGATGGAGCTATTAGTTCGATCCTTACGGGTAGAGACTCCTATGGGGTCTAATTCGATGATTACGCACTGGTGCTGGTAGTGCGAGATTACTCTAGGAGGTGAGAGCTAAGGGTGGGATCTCCTAGTATCGGTGTCGAGGCCTTACGATGTCATCTTGGGTATGGAATAGTTATCTATAGTTCATGCCTAGATCGACTGTATTAGGCGAAAAGTGCGGTGTGTCTACACAGATAGGACCAGTTTTACCCTCACCAATGAGAAGGGAACCTTTTCAGCACATGAAAGACTTAATTTAGGGAGGCTGCAGCTGATCAATCACCAGTTTTCTTGCCTTACCCTCAGAGTAGTTGATGTGGAGAGTCCGACTTATCCTGGAGTGGTGGACCCGTTCGCGGATGTTTTCCCAGACGATATTCCAGGACTACCTCCTCGCAGAGAGGTGGACATCTACATAGACCTATACCCCGGGGTGGCACCGATATCTACTCCAACATATCATATGTCTCCCACTGAGCATCTCCAGCTTAGGGTACAGCTAGAGGACTTATAGGGGAAGGAATTCATCCGGCCCAGTGTTTCTCCCATGGCAGCCGTGATTCTGTTCGCCAAGAAGGCGAATGAAAGCTTGAGGATCTTTTTCAACTACCATCAACTGAACGAGGTGGCCATAAAGAACAAGTACCCACTCCCGAGGATTGATGACCTCTTTTACCATTTGAAGGGAGCATGGTGGTTCTCAAAGATAAACCTCAGATCAGGCTATAACATGCTTAGAGTTTGAGATGAGGATGTGCAGAAGACGTCATTCAGGTGTCGTTATGGCCACTACAACTTCTTGTTTATTCCCTCCATCATAAACAATGCTCTAAAAGTGGTCATGAGTCTCATGAATAGGATATTCCATCCTTACCTCGATCGCTTTGTCATAGTCTTCATTGACGACATTCTGATCTACTCGACTAATGAGAAGGAGCATGCCTACCATTTTCAGGTAGTACTGGACACAATCCGATAGCACCAGCTTTATGGTAAGCTCTCGAAGTGCCAGTTTTGGATTCGAGAGGTTCACTTCTTGGGACACGTCATCTCGGAGGCTGGCGCAACAATGGATCCAGTGAAGATTGAGGTGGTACTTTTTTGGAGCCCCCCAAGAGTTTGATAGAGGTACATAGTTTCCTAGGTTTGGCTGGATACTATCGAAGGTTCATACCAGATTTCTCCAGATTTGCAGCACCACTATCAGCCTTGAAGAATAAAGATAAACCCTTCATGTGTTCGGAGAGATTCCAACAAAGCATTCAAGAGCTGAGGCAGAGGATGAATAGTGCCCCCATCTTGAGGCTTCTAGAGGAGGCCGTTGGGTATGTAGTATACTGTGATGCATCAGGGATCAGACATGGGTGTGTCCTAATGCAGGGGTGAGTAGTGATTGCATATATTTCTCAGAAATTAAGACAACATGAGAATAACTATGCTACCATCACCTAGAGTTAGTAGTAGTGGTCTTCGCCTTGAATATGTGGCGACATTGTATGATGGGTGAGAATTTTACCATGTACTCTGATCACAAGAGTCTTAGGTATATCATCTCTCATAAAGACCTGAACCGAAGACAGCGATATTAGCCTGAGTTCCTCCAGGACTATGACTTCGAGATAGTCTATACTCCTGGGAAGGGTAATGTAATTGCAGATGCACTCAGCAGGAGGACTAGTATAAAGCAGCTAGGAGAGCCGACAGAGCAGCTGGCTGCTTTACAGATATCCCTTGTGGGTAGGGATGGAGCAGAATTCCTTCAGTCTCTTACAATCACTCCCCCACTTCATCAGTGAGTTTGGGAGGCACAACATGGGGACGCAGACTGCGAGGCACGACGTGCTCAGATATCTACAGGGCATGCACCTGATGGATTTTCAGAAGGTGGGGAGCACATAATCCTCTTCAGAGGACGTACCTTGGTACCAGTGTCAATTCAGGAGGAACTGTTGAGGGAGTTCCACACATCCCATATAGTGGTACATCCAGGACTGGTGAAGATGTACCAGGAACTTCGACGACAGCACTGGTCGCCAGGTATGAAGAAGGCGTCAACAGAATTTGTCTCATGGTACCTCACATGCCAGCAGGTGAAGGCAGAGCACTAGGTATCAGCAGGCCTTGTTCATCCATTCAAGGTCCTAGAGTGGAAGTGGGAAGGGATATTCATGGAATTCGTGACATATCTTCCACCTACATCCAGGGGTCACAACTCAATTTTGGGTGATCGTCTACAGACTCACCAAGTTGGCCCACTTCTTACCAATCAGAGAGTAGGGTCCAGTAGAGTGCTTGGGACACCTCTATGTAATGGAGATTGTGCATCTACATAGAGTACATTCCTCTATTGTCTCTGACTGTAACACATGGCTTACTTCCCGGCTATGGAAGGGATTACAGGAATCTTTTGGGACACATCTTCACTTGAGCACCACCTTCCATCCTCAGACACATGGTTAGACTGAGCAGACCATTCAGAACCTCGAGGACATGCAATGTGCATGTGTCCTCGACTCCAGTTGCAGCTAGAAGGATCACTGGCCTTTGGTGGAGTTTTCTTACAACAACAGCTATCACTACACCATAGGGATGACACCTTTTGAGGCGTTGTATGAGCGACCTTGCAGATCACCCTTATGCTGGATAGACCCTGGGGAGTCATCACTCGTGGGACCAGAGATGGTATGAGCTACTACGGAGAAGGTGGAGATCATCTAGGAGTGGATGAAGACTGAACAGAGCAGGCATGATTCGTATACTAACAGAAGACGAAGACCTCTGGAGTTCGAGGATGGAAACCAGGTCTTTCTACGGGTCTCACCTCAACAAGTTATACAGAGATTTGGCTGAGGCGGCATGTTATCTCCGAGATTCGTCAGAACTTTCCAGGTCCTTTGTAGAGTAGGAAAGGTGGCTTACCGCTTAGCTCTTCCTCCTCAGTTGCACTGGGTGCACGACGTCTTCCACGTATCTCAGTTGGGGAGATACGTGCACGACCCTTCCCACATCATCGACCATGGAGAGAAGGAAATCGACAATGGGATGACTTTTACAGAGGTTCCAGTGGAGATTGAGGATCGAAAGGAGCGGGTCCTACATGGATGGTCGATACCTCTGGTGCATGTACAGTGGGATCATGGGAACCTCTAGTAGAGAACATGGGAGCGGGAGGCTCAGATTCATGCTCAGTACCCCCATTTGTTTCCATAGTTCGAGTTTTTGCTTATGGGGATGTAAAGCCCTGTGGTGGGGAGAATGTAAAGACCCAAAAATTTTGTGGATTTTTTTTCTTAAATACACGGGATTTGTATGAGTCCTCTAAAATATAAGGCTCTTGATTCCGAGGCATAGTGAGCCCATAATCAATTTCTGATGTTTTTTTCGGATACATTTAGTAAACGTATGAGCGGGATTTTATAACTTTTGAACCGGTGCTCAGAATTGAAATATGAGCTCACCGTTGAACTCTCATTTTCAGTATTCTCTTAGTAAGACATTCACCTCGACGGTGGATGGTTGAGAATAGAAGTTAGTTTTTGTATTTTTATAAAAAAAAAGTAAAATAATGTGTACAAAACTTTATTTTATTTTTGAGTCACCATGAGTGTGAGTGGTTGTTGGTTAAAACCTCTGATTGGGAGTTGGAGGTGGGACCAACACACCCTGACCTCCCCTAAGAGTTTATTGTGGTGGTTACCACCTAAACATAACCTCACGTGAGAGGTTACGTCATGGGGACCTCACGAGATAAAAACCCACCAATTAATGGTATGGTGGAAGTTCTCCCAACTCCCCTCATTAATGAGGGGGGATTCCCTTTAACTCCTCTACCATTAATTGGTTCCACCATTCCCTTTAAATTAATTGCGCCAAAGCGTGTAATTTAATTAAGGGGAGCATCTTGACCTCGCCATTAATCAATTTCTCCAACTCATGTAATTTATAAAGGGAAGCCTCTTAATTTATTCCTCCATTTTGAATTTGTTGTGCCAATAAAATAATAGATAACTTATATTTTTTTGCCTTCGCAATTCTCTTTTGGTGGGAGCTTCAGAGGAGAGATTGGGATAATAAAAGTTCACCCAACAAAGAACGATGAATGTGAAGAACGCCGCCAAAAACCTTCTTCGACTTCCTCTGTCGGATCCTACCGATGTGAAGTGTCTTCTACGACAGACGCAGCTCAGGGTTGGGAGTGCATGAAGAACATGGCGAATGATGAACTTCATCATCTTGTTTCTGCGACACCGTCATGGAAAGATGAACGTCGATCAATGAATAAAATGTAGAAGGTTTACCTTGTGTTTTATCCCTTTTCTTTTATCATCATTGTATGAAAAGAAATCGTTGTGTGGTGGTAAATAATTGATGTTCATATTTCCTATTTCGATGAACCAATTGATATCACATTAAATGCAGAGGATGCGGGCTATCCTAACATGGCCCGACATCCTCCATCGATTCTTCATTCTTGTGGTGTTCTACGACATGGTGATGAGGTGATGATGACGAAGGCAGCGATGAAGGCCGCATAACCCACGAAATCAGCGAATCGTGCCACCACCGCGGTGCATCGAAGCTTCAGGCCTAACACCGCCGACCCAAGTGGCGCCCAGCCCACCTACCCACGACCTCTCGGGGCCCTGCCCGGCGTGCGACCCCCCTACCGACGGCCTCCTAGTGCCCTTTCTGGCGTGCGGCCCGCCTACCAGCAGCCTCCTGGTGCCCTGCCCAGCAAGCGACATGCCTTCCTGCAGCCCTCCGGTGCCCTGCCGTGCTGTGTCGGTGCCCGGACGGCACCCTACCGGTGCCCCCGCGGCCAGCCCGGCTGCCGCTGTGCCTTCCCCGATGCCCTTCTGATGCCCCCGCGTCCAGCCCGGCGCCCTGCCGGTGCCCCCGCAGCCTACCCGGTTCCCCCGCGGCCTGCCCGACCCCTCCCGCACCATGCCTGGCGCATTCGTAGCCAGCCCGCGTTCTACGCGGCCTGCCCGTTGGTTTCCCAACCGTTTTGACCTCCGGGGACGAGTTGCCCGAGCCATGCCACTTGTGGCGCTGACTGAAACGGTCTCAGCCTTTGGGCCGAGTCGCCTACGTGGTGACCTCCGAGCCAAACCGCCCTTGCAATCCACTGGGCCAGGCCTAGCGGACCTGCCCAAAACATAGTGGGTTGACCAGCCCAATAAGCCAGGTCAGGCCCAGAACGTCTAGCCGGGTCGGTCTAAACCCGGGCCCTTTACAGACCCATTACCTTAATGATAATATCTTTGGCACCGGACGTCCGTTTGATGAACCATTAGCTGCACTGATATTCTTGGAGTGAAGTTATCCCTTTCAGAATAACCCACTAGAGTTCGGGGTATATTTGAGAGACTGCCAGGTTGGATCGTACATGAATCCAACTGGGCCTCCTAGACTAAATGGATAATAACTAACAGACCGGGCATCCGATTGAAGAACCGTCTGTCGCGTTCAGACCCCTATGACGTGGCAGACCTTTGAGATACTTCTACATGGGACTTTGTGACATTTGGAGTATCAAACAGTATCTTGTGGAGTAGATCTTCTAGAGATGAGTAAGAATTTGTGCTAGAACCTAGTAGCTGGCTGAGACTTGATGACTCATGGCTGATTCGACTTGGAGTGATTCGACTAGCCCAGTGGGGAGTGCCTTTGTGTGAGTGTGGAAGACCCACGGCGGGGAGCACCACTATGTGAGCACAGCATACCCACAATAATCGACATGTGGAAAACCTCAACAGGCTACCAGGGGAGCACATGTGTGTGAGAAAAACAGACCCACAATGGAGAGCACCTCTCTGTGAGCATAGTAGATCCACGATACTAGAAAGGAGGAGTACCTCAGTAGTCCAAGTTAGTGGGAAGATCCTCTGTGTGATGCGGAAGGCCCACTGTACTCGATAGAGGAGGAGTTCTCTAGTAGATGAGGGTTCAGATTAATAAAAATCATAGTTTGAGCTTAGTCATTGATATTTGTGTTTTCCTCATGATTCAGATGGGTTACTAGATAACATAGGTTTATGTATGGGAATATACCTATCTAATTGTTATCCGTTGATTTCATAATTTTTGGTTTATCCTTGTGGGATTTAGTGAGACCTTGAGGGTCTCGGGGTCCCTACTGAGCATCATTATATTCACCCCTACACATGCTATGCTCGCAACTCATTGTGTTGGTTGTAGATGACGGACAATGCTGACTGAGGCAGAGAGTAGGAGGACTGGATGGTACCTGGAGGTGGATCGCTCGGTTTGGCGGTGCATGGAGGAGAAGGACGGATGTGGAGTGCTGAGGAGGCCATCTTCACCTACCCTTCATGTAGGAACCTTGGAGGATGGCCCATTAGCTAGTTCACTTTCCATCAGTTGTACTTTCTTTCAGATTTACTTGTACTTTCTCGTTGGTCTTGTATTTCCGGCCCCTTTTACTCTCCAACACTTCTTTTGTATACAATTTTTCTTAGTTCTTTTCTTCCATTTGTTTACTCTGATGTTTTTTTTACAGTTATAAAGGCAATACCTTCCCAGTTTAGGGATTTATACCTTTGGTGCTAGTCACCAGCCCCTAGCCTATGGAAGGCGGGCTTGGGGTAGTCCTGACACGAGGCCAGAGGGATGGGTCGTGACATCTTGTGAGGTTGAAATGGGGGGGGGGATTTCCTTGCTGTCTCTTCTTCATGTCTATAACATCCCGGCCTGGTTTACCATTGAACCATTAGTCAGACCAGTCACCACATGACATCTAGAACATTTCTCCATAAACTAGAGGCTACCGACTAGCTGTGAGGGTGTAAAGGAAGTTCATTTTGGGAGACTATACGCAAAATATAATAGTACACAATGGTAAAAAGATAGTAAAACTCCAAAATCAATGGAATTATATAAATTAATAACTAAATATGTAGAGGGAAATAGTAATAACAATTGAATATAGAAATTTCTAACTCTAGTTCTACACTGTATGCATGCCACAAATTGATATATATATATATATATTAATGTTGTAAAAAACAACATGCTATAAAATATAATACAAAATTATGAAATGATATAAAATCCCCACTAGAGATCTCCATTAGAATCCTGAGCTACAAATAAATCCACTGCACCTCACTCCCTAGTACAAACTAATACAACAACTTCCATAGGTCCTAAAAATATATGCTCAACTCGAGTAGCAAGGGAACCCAAACAGGGTGTGAGATAAAATCATAGTGGGCTGACACCAATCGGTGTCTTTCCCATACTAGGTAGTGAATAACAATTAAGCAGTGTGTAGGTATAGTGAAGTAAAAACAGAATTCAATAAATAAACATCAACTCATCCAACATCTTAAGGATGAATTGATGATGATACCTACTTTTTCTCATAGCCGGAATAAGATTATGAACATCAATTATATTTATACATATATATAATTCATAAATAAATATTTTTACATTTTCACTTATTATTGGTTAAATCATTCTGTAACTCCAGGGTTCCCATGGACACCCATACCACAGCACTAACTTCTTCTCATACAAGATCCTGAAGCCTTAGGAAATATGACATCTTAATACCCTCTTCAACTCATGCGAGAGCATGATGTATCTAAAAGTGATTTGATGTCTCTTCACCTGATTTGACTCATGTTAGAGTGTGAAAGTATTCTCATGTGAGGCAATATATCAAAGTACAATGTGGAATAGAATGACATATGGCTTAGACAGTCCCTCAGAAATCAATATTACATGCATGCCATGGGTTTAGAGCATCATTTCTATCAACCCAAAATCTATTTGTGTGCACACAGTCACTAGTGTATACATACATCTGGTTTAGAACACCATGTATAACACCCAAAAAATATTTTTACAAACGCATTCATATGTTTTCTCATGAATTCACTAATGTTTAATGTCATGTCTTTTACCCAAAAAACTTTTTTGAAAACACATTTACATTTTTGAATAGGTAGTCACTTGTACAGAACATCATGTATAATACCCTAAAAACTAGATATATATATCATTGGCATAAAACATCATGTTCAACCCTCATTCAACCATGTGGGTATATCATCGCTATTCTAAACCCTCACGTCTAGCACCCAATCCATCACAACCATTAATTAATTCACAAATTAATAAATTGAAGCCCAATAATTAATTCAAAAAGTAATTAATTAATCACATACTTTTTTACCAATTCAATAATTAATTAACCATTCGCCTAATTAACATGTAACAATTTATCGACCAATAAATTATTAACAATTTTGAATTCATCTTTCAATAATTAACATTTCATGTAATTATTCAAAATTTAAAATTCTCAATATTAAATCAAAACCACATTTCCCCAATTCATCAATAAAATCACAGATCATCAATTCAAAAAATCCTACAATTAATCCATAACCTAGACTACAGAACAACACATGAAAACATGAGAAAAAATCCATTACATAGGGTTTCATCCAATAATTAACACTCTAGGAGTCCCATTGCATACCATAAAATAATTAACACTCTAGGAGGCCCATTGCATACCATAAAATAAGAAAAAAATCCAAATATGGATAAATCCATAACCTAGGGTTTCATCCAAAACGATCAGGGAAACATGGACTCTAGAACAACACAGGAAATCATAAGAGGAGGTGGTGAAGAGACATACCATGTAGAATCAAAAGATAATTTTGATGAAAACCAATGGAGTCAACAAATCATAATTTAATCATGGATGATTGGGGGGTCACACATTGTATAGCTTCAGAGAGGGGGTTCTCATAATGCGGGGGGATCAGCCGATGGGGGGTTACGACATAGAGCAACCGACTACGGGATATCATGAGGAGGGAAGTCACAACAAGGAGAGGGAGGTTAATGGGAGCTCACATGCATAGGGGGTCACCCAGGGGAGGGTGTTTCATGACATTTTGGGGAAATATAGGACCTCCATTAAGTTTTTTAAAAAACCTAAAAGAAATAATTATAATATTAATAATAATAATCATCGTCATGTTTAATATTATTATTTTTGTCTTTAAACATTTATTTATTATTTCTTATCTTCTCATTAATCTCATTTAACATATTTTCATTTTTAAAACTTTAATTCAGTTAATTTAAATTTCATTAAAAAGGCACATCAGAGTGTTCGAGCTCTTGAAATAACGATCCAATGCTCAGTTTTAATAACTTCCCACACAGTAATAGCAAAAAAAAATCAACCCCCACCCCCTTGGGTAAACCAACTAGTCCAAAATACGAAATTCAATAATCTTCCTTCCTTAAAACTTATTGTCCCTGAGAATACTTCAGGAGCAATGAAAACATCGCTCCACTTATAAAGGTCTTGAAATCTCATTTGATGGATTGTGTTACATTTCCAAATTCCAAATGCACATTTAACCATCTCAAAATCCTAAGGCAATTAAGACTCTTTAACCCATTCCAATGATCAAATTTCAACACAATACATAAATTTGGCGTTTAAACAATCCCATGAAACCAAAGACACAATCTCGTCATTATCTCTTTAACCATTTTCTAGTTGGTTATTTCCTCAATGTGTCTTATAATTTAATGGTCAATTTCAAATTGTGGCTCTTCCATCGTTGAAATTTGTATAGAGAGAATGTTCTATAAGTTTTAGAAATGCCTCTCACATTGTTAATTTAACCAAGTGAACCCAATTAGAACAGAGGTCATAACTAAGACCTCAATGTAGGAAATAATGGAATCCCAATCAACCAACTAAAACTGGATGCACATGATTTCCTTGAAAGACATTGCCAAACCATAAACTAAAATCTCTCTTATTCGGGTGACGTTCTCTTTAAAATGGTTCCATCACAAACCACATAAAAAATAAAAAGGGTAACAAGTCAAACTACATTAGGCTAACCATTATAAAAGATGTATGGCTTATATCATTGAAACATCCTAAATAGAATCACAAATCCTTCCTCCCTAAGTCATTCATCAGTTAACATAAGAACATGCACTGTAGTCCTTAACCCAATTCTAGTGACATTCCTAGATCAATCCATCACCAAGATATTTTGAAATCATTATGCTTTAGCACAAATAATGATGTAACTCAAAGAACCATGCATCAATCCAAAAAACATTTAAAAAATTATCCCAATGTAGGATTGGAAATATATTAGTTTATCTAGGAAGACATCAATATAGGGGACATTCTCATATCATTTAAAAAAGAACAATAAGTGTAAATAAAAGATCTCTAAGAAGAATAGTCGAAATATTATTGGTCTACTCTTTACCAAAAACTCAGCTTCACCTATTGATGCATCACCAACAAAACCCAGATGCATGTCCCACTCGAGGTAATCGTGCCCCAACAAACCTAACCACATAAACTCTTCCTAGACTAACAAAGTTTATAATTGGGTACAAATACCACAAAAATCATCAAGGTTGTGCTTCCAAGCATGCACTATCTTGTATACCAGAACCGATGTGATGCTCCCTACCTTACGAGTTTCCATCTCATCGAATGGAATTACTATCATCTCTCAGGGGTGCTATTTCAGAAACACCATAAATTCATTTGTGTCGTTCCACAAACGAAAATCACCGCATCAAATCATATGACTTGAAATCCAAAATTTAAAGACACAGGCATGTCAAAACACCTATGTCCGAAAAAATTCATCCCAAGCTGTGGGATGAACATACCTTACTACTCTAGTCACTCCACTACATTGTTGACATGAAAACACCCTCAACATCATAAATCTAAATGATCACAACAAATTCAACTTATTTGTTTCATCACTAAACACTCGACAACACCATAAATGTCTTCACATATTACCCTATGTTCGCAAAAGACAATTTATCATCATCCCATAAAACCATTAACTCAGATGAAAAAATAGACAGTCATCCATAACTAAATAAAATAGATGTTCACACAACCTCTTATACAGTTGACCAAGCCTGAGGCATGTCTAACAATGTAAACCAAGAATTCCTTGATGTTTGTTCACATATCAAGGGTTAATATACAACAGCCACCCATCCATACAAATGTGTCTTTTTCTAACATGAATTTACGACTTGGGAAAATGGCACACAAACATCACCAATGTCAAAATCTCATAGTGAATGTAAGGAATATCATGCTCTATGGGTGCTACCTACCCCATGTAAACCCCTTATGAAACATACACATTGCCCCCATCAATAGCTCCTGAGAAATAAATATCACTATACTCAAGAGATCCTTTTTCATTTAATCCATTTCTAAAATAAACAATAAACGAATAAGAACTCACTTCTCAATTCCTTAAAATACCATAAGAAACATTAAGAAACACCATTCTATAAGCGTTTAATCAAAGGACACCACATAAAGTTCCAATTTTTAGACATTTCATTATTTAATTTCAACATTTAAATATTGGAAAAAAATTCTTAGAAACCTAAAAGTATCAATTCACAATAAGGCACTTGGGTTTTAATCAATTCCCCAAGAGACAAACAGAAAAACAATATCGAACATCCACATTAAACATTTAACCTTTAATGACATTCCATATTAAAAATGAAATTTAACAGATAATATTTTTTTTAAATTTTAACTTGAGCAACCACTTTTTAAATGGTTTTAGTACATACTTTACCCTTTTTCGTTGTTATAACACATCCATAAATTTTAGAACAGAATCTAACTCCCACCGTCAACACAACCAATAAATTACTACCCATGAAACAATTTACACAAAAAAACATAAATTTCATGTTATCATAAGAAGTAACATTGAAACATGCTATAACATTGAAAAATGAGAAATAGTCGTATAATCTTTTTATATTATAAGGCATGATAAATAAAATAAAGACACAGAATTACAACCAAGGCACACCACCAAACTGAATATGCATCTAGAAATGAAACTACATGGCATCTCATGTTCATGGAATGTGAATTTCAAATAAACTAATACGATTCATGAAATTATCCATTCATTCCATACAAGGGAAATGAAAATCTTCGAAAATTCCATAATCCATAAGCATCAAAAAATACACTAGGCACCCAATGTGAAATCATATCAAGCTTAACATCAAATAGAATAAAAGGTAATTTCCAACCCCTGCTACATGGTCATTTCCAATATGTGGGGTGATTAGTCCCAATGATAGATATCTACCAAGATCCAATGCATTCTTAATATCATATCTACCAACCCAAAATAATAATATAATTGGAAAATTACTTTTGATACCTCTTTGTAACATCACAACCCACCTTACCATTGAACCGGTTATCGGAACAGTCACCACATAACCTCAAACCAGACTCCCCATACTCCATTGAATGTCGACTAGGAGTGTGGGTGTAATGGTAGTTCAGTGGGGAGACTATACCCTCAATATCAGAGTGCACAATGGTTAATAATAGTAAAACATATAAATTAGTGGAAAAAGTATAGAAAAATTACTAACGTAGAAGGGGTCAATAAGAGTAACAAATGAATATATAAAAAGGTAAATTATAGTATTATAATTCATGAATTACATATATTGATACACATATAAATGCATTAAATAAAAAAAATTCTATAAAATATAATAAAATAAATCTAATCCACATGGGTGATCTCCATAAGCATCCCAAGCTCCAACTCCATCCCTTGCTCCAAACTCCTTGGTACAATATAATATAACAATCAACATAGATCCTATAAATATATGGTCTACTCGGGTACCACGGGTACTCAATAAGGGTTTAAGATAAAATATCAGTAGGATGGTGCCCACTGGTATATATATCCCAAACTAGGTTTTGAAAAATAAAATATTAGTGTGTATGTATATCGATGTAATAAAAAATGAATAAATAGACAACAACCAGTCGATGTTCTTAAGGGACACCTAACAGTGATAATTTCTTCAAATTATATATGGAATAAGAGTCTGAATAGGAACTATATATATACATATATATAATTCATTAATAACTATTATCACATTTTAACTTATTCATTATTTAATCATTTTTTAACTCTAGGGTTACCATGGACACCCGTACCTCAAAAAAATTTCTTCTCATACTAGAGCCTGAACAGTTCCCTAGGTAATATGATATCTTAACACCTTCTTCAACATATGTTGATGATCATTGTATTCAAAGGTGATATGATATCTCATCCCCTAATTCGACTCATTCAAATGTTAAAATTATCCTCTTATGAGGCCATATCTCAGATTATACCATAGTGTATAACATCAAAAGGCTCAAACAGTCCCGTATAAATCAATCTTACAAGCATATCATGGGCATAGAAATTAATTTAAATGACCAAAAAATCAATTTGTGTGCATGAATCCACATGTGAATACATATAACTCTTGTTTAACAACATATATAACACTTGAAAATCATTTTTGCACATGTAGTCACATTTTTGAACATGTAATCACCAGTGTAAAATGTCATATATAACACCCAAAAATCATTTTTTCACACACATTCCCATTTTTTCTCACATAATCACCAGAGTAGAATGTTAGGTATAAAACCAAAAAAACCTGATAAATTTATCACTAGGATAGAACATCATGTCTAGACCTCATTTAACCTTGTATCTATACCATCACTGGTCCAGAAATTCATTTCTATCACCCAATCAATCACAAAAATTAATTAATAAAAAAATTAATTAATACAAGCCCAATAATTAATTCAAACATGGATTAATTAATCACAACACTTTTAAACAATTCAGCAATTTATTAACCACTCACATAATTAACATGTAATAATTAATATACTATTAATTATTACAAATTTTTAGTTCATATTTTCATAATTAACATTTCAAACAATTTTCCTAAATTCACAATTTTCAATATTCAAACACAACCACATTTTCCCTATTCATGCCTCGATAATTAAGTCATCAATTAATTCCCCAAACAAAAAATTTCAGAATCCCATAATTAATTCTCAAATTAATTATATTGTTCATAGTTTCAGAAGTCCCCTAATTTTATATCGATCCATCATTAATTAATTCTCAAATTAATTAATTCTATTAGGAAATCCAATTCCTAACCTAATCTAGTAATTCTCTATTGCATATTCCTAATCCAAATCACGAATATTATTATTTAATTTTAGACCACCACCATTTAAATATTATAAGATGAGGCACCCACCAATTTATTACAATTAAATTTTATTTATTTCACATGGGTATACCAAACCTTTAATCCCATCTACGTTAAATATAACTATTTAACCCCAAGAGTATCAAAATGAACAGGAGGAAAAACATCTCTTAACTAAGAATACCAAATTCCTATAATTTAGAACATCATCCTCTAACTAGGAATCTGTAGGAAAACCCACCTATCATCAATCAAAGAAAACATAATAGTCTACTCACTACCTTTTTATCTTGAAGGAAGTGTACCTCAAAAGGAGTATTTTTATTAAAAAACATGATTTTGTACTCTAACGATCATTTAGATCAAATAAGAAGTTCTTTTGAGAATTTTAGTTCAATATATCAAAGGTCATAAAAAACAACTACTCCATTTTTAAATTAAAGTCATGGTTGAGGACCCTATATTTGAGGATGTATGTGTCAACACTTTGTAACTCAATCTGTATCTCACCCACACATACACACTTCCATATATATCCATAGAACACAACACATGTTCCCCCTAGCATGAGGGAATACACACATGAACGATATATATATATATATTCATACCATGTAATATGCATTCTCACCACCCAAACATATTTCAACATCCTAAAAATAAATCATGGAAACTATAATAATCTTAAAACTCTAAAATTAGGGGTGAAAACAATTCACTTGTTGAAAAACTTACCCCAATTCGACAACAATAGAAATAATCGACCTAAACCGCCTCTTAATCATTGTATTTTGTCTAAATATGGACCAAAATAACATGAGATTCCCTTTTCATATGCTAAAAATAAATAAAAATCAAAATCCAAATCAATCCCTAACATAGGGTTTCAAACCAAATCAGTAGGGAAATGGGGAGTCCGAACAATCACTGGAAATCATAAGAGGAGGGTAGAGAGAGACATACCATGTTGACTCGAATGAGAATCGTGAAGAAAAATAGTGGAGTCAACATATCATATTGAGATCCTGGAGGGGGGGGGGGGTTCGCACACTATAGGGTTTCAACCATGGAATTCGTACACCATATGGGGATCATATAATGGGGTGGTTGCATCATAGAGGGTTCAGCTGAGGGTGATTGTGAGGAGGTAGGTCACGACTAGGAGGGGTGATCTAGAGGGGAGCACACAAGTGTATGGGTCGACCAGGGGAGGGGTTCATTTGATAGGTGAGGGAAGTATATGCCCTCCCTTCAGTTTTCAAGAACCCTTAAATGAATATAATAACAATAATAAAAATGATCATTAATATTATTATTATTATCATTCAAAATTTATTTATTATTAATTATCCTCCCATTAATCTAATTTATC
The DNA here is from genome assembly GCA_963277665.1 of Viscum album. Taxonomy (NCBI): domain Eukaryota; kingdom Viridiplantae; phylum Streptophyta; class Magnoliopsida; order Santalales; family Viscaceae; genus Viscum; species Viscum album. The sequence goes on from OY728166.1 coordinate 522,130,076, forward strand.
TATTTTTTGTTTTTTTTCATTGAATTAAATTAATTTCAAGTCAGTAATATGGCACATTTCAGTGTTTTGCCTCTTTCAATAAAGATCTAAAGCATGATTTAAATACTTTAATGCCTAGAAATAACCAAAAAATTCAAAAAACCCCAAGGAAAACCACCTAGCCCAAAACACGATATTCTATAGTGTCGAACCTGAAGTTTCTATCGATGGTTTTGTATTTTGGTTATATTTTGATCCCAATTATGGATTGTCTATATGATGTTTTCCCTTTTGTTTAAGTCTCTAGTAATTCCCATTTTGGTGGGTTTTTTTCCAAATATATTATTTTTTGATGAGTAAATTTTTTATGAATATTCAAAATTTATGTAGAAAATGACTCCTAGAATGACCACATCTAGGTGTAGAGAGGGTACAGTAAGAGTACCCCATCGGGGAACCCACTCGTTGATCTATATTTCATGTATTTTGTTATTTTTATGATCAAAACCATGGATCAAATGGTTGGTCATGAGTAGAAATAAATCATGGACTATGACCATTTGTTTTAGAGGAACAATACTATGTTTCTATGTGGAGACAGGGGACCCAATTATCCCGAGGAGTGGTTGGTTAATATTTAAAGGATATTTATGTTTTTAAAGACCCATGATTCATCAAAATTGGGATTTCCACATATGTTCTAGCTGGTCCAAGTAGTTAGTGTTGGATGTCAATAGTTATTTTAGTGTAGAATGATGATCTCATGTGGACTACATTTAAAGAGTCATTTAATCAGTAGTTCTACTTAGATAACTTGAGATCGGTGAAGGCCCATGGGTATTTAAAGCTATAGTAGGGTGATCATTCAGTGATAGAGTATATAACTACATTAAATAACATTGTTCACTAATATTTAAATCTCCTCACATATTATTGCCATAATTATTCAAGTTTAGAGATGGGATTGAGGAAAAATATCAGATATATTAACATTCTTCTATTTGTACCAACCTATCAAGAGTTGGTTGAAAATAAAGAAATTATAGACAAATAATCAACTCAAAATGCAGTTCTTAGTGGGGTAACATCAATGTGTGGTGTATAGAGATATTATTTTTTACAGAAGAACATTTTTTGATGATTCATATTGTGGTAATAGAAAGAGTGTTAATAAAACCTCAAGATCAGATCATGTGGATCCCTTAAGGTATAAACCAGTTGTCTATTATCAGTACGGAAAGTATGGAATCAGCAAGAACAATTTTAATGAGACACTGAGGATGTTCCACTAATTTTGAGAGTAATGGAATATTCATTTATTTCTTTAATTTGATTAATGTGGCAGAGATGTATGCTCTGTTTTTGTGAAGGACTATCATGTGAAGTCACATGATTCTAATGGTGGATGATCTTATCCTCATGGATGTGAGGATTCTCACTAGGGGAAGAAATCTTAGAGAGTGTATAAGCCAAGGAGACTCCTTACTATAGAGGAAATTCTTGAGGATTGTGGTTCTAGGCCAGCCACCTTTTAAGGTATGATTTTTATTGATTCTTTTAGGTCAACCAATTTATTTGAGATAAGTGCATTACAATATTTAATTTCACTTGATTTTATTGATTCTCTGGATATGTGGGTTGTGTTGAGGTCATATGTTATGGATTTAATACCCCCGTTGGAAATGAAAAATGATGAAATCATTCAATATGCTCATGTGTCGTGTTTTTATAGCTGCCATGGAAATCATTTTTGGATTCCTTGTTTTAGAGATGGATGAGTTTGGTTTCATTAACTATATGGATTTTTTGATTGTATTTGAGGTGATAGTTGACTGATAGTATCATAGTGTCTAGTTTAGTAATTATAATAGGATAGCCCATGTATTTAGGCTGATTGAGATCCTTGGTTAGGGGAAAAAAAGACCAGTTTCTTCTGAAATGGGATTGATCTTATGTCAGTGGTCCTGGTTGTTTTTTGAGGCTATAATGAATTATTCATCAGGTGGAATGCTTTTGGTCATGTATGGGTAGCCAGATTTGTTTCTAGAGGATTTATCAAATTTCCTCCTTAATGAGAGGTCTATTTTACCTTCAATCCACTTCAATAATTAATATTGATATCCTATGAATCTTATCAGATGGCTTCGGTCAAGCAGAATGATTTCAATGTTAATCTATGAGATCTTTAGTGAAAGGGTTTTGTTTTCCCCATCATGTCATTGTGGGATTAAATAATTATATTTTCGAATATAGTGGATGGTAGGATATGAATTTTTGAAGATTAGCATAATAATAAATAGGTGGTATTAAAGAAGAAATACCAATTTCCTATAATTGATGATATGTTTTACCAGCTCAGAGGGGCCCCTTGATTTAGGAAATTTGACCTGTGATAGGGGTCCCGTCAGTTGAGGATTAAGGAAGAGTACATTCCAATGACTTATTTTCGATGTTTTCAAGGACATTTTGAGTATCTGGATATGAATTTTTGGATTAATAATTCTCTTACTATTTATAAGGAATTAATGAACTTGATCATTCATCAATTTTTTTGGACTCCTTTGTTGTAGTGATTGGAGATGACATCATGGTGTATTCCAAGAAAGATCAAGATCATGTATAACATATATTAGTTTTTATGGGTGTTTTTAGAGATAATCCTTTATATTCCATGTATCCCAAAAGTATGTTTTAGATTCATGAAATAGAGTTTATGGTCATTGGATATTCAAATGAAGAGTTTCAGTGGATCCTGAGTTGGTTCGAGTAGTCATGTCTTGGTAGCTTCCCAATAATTTGTTTGATAACCATATCCTTCTAGCCATGTCCTTCTATTATATATATTTTGTTTAGGAATTATCCAAGCAATAATCTCTCATAATTTCTTTTAATATGAAATGGGTGATGTTTCAGTGGAATTAGAATTTCTATACATCATTTTAGGAGTTACAGAACCATTTTAAAAATGATCTTATCATAATTTTTCATGATATTAGGAGAGTATTTTATTTGTTTTTTAAATCTTATGCTGTAGTTTTGGGGTATGTGATAAATCAATATGACCCTATAGTGGCCTATATCATGGTGAAACTATGCCCACAAGAGAATAGTTATCCTACTCATATCCTGTAATTATTAGATATCATTCATGTGTTAAAGACAGAGAGACACTAATAATTTAGAGATCAATTTATAGTGTATTTAGATAATAAGATACTTATGTGAATTTTCACTCTAAGAGACATGAACCTATGAAAATTGTACTTGGTGGAATACATTCATATTTTGTATTTTTATATTTCATATACGCTTGGGAATTAAATTTTGTTCACTCAATGATTGAACATGAAGCTTAAAGTGTATGTCATTCATGAATCAGTGGATGAGTGGGATCTGATGATATTGTTTTCTAATTTGAGTGTAGACATATAGAAGTATTGATGGAATATTTTCCTATCCATCATAAACGTTACTCCCTATTCATTGAGCTATTTAAGACTATGTATGTGTCTAAACCATACTGCCAATAGATTATCAGTGCTTTAAATGTTGGGGAGACCATATGTGATTGGTCTGGATCCCTTGATGGTACTATAATCCTCCATATTCGATTGATTTTCCATTATGACTAATGTAGGAGGTGATTAATGAGGTGAATCGTCCTATTTAATCTATTCACCTTGGGAGATGAATTTTTTTCCAAATGTTTGACATGCTTGAGGATCAAAGTGGTGAATCAGAGACGATACACATATTTTCCACCATGAACACTTAATGAATGGAATTTGAACAAGATATCTATGTATTTTATGATTGATAAACCTCATAATACATGTGGGAAAGATTATATATGGTTGATTATCTATATTTTGAAGAAATCATCCCATTTTCTACCTATTAGGGAGTCGACAACGCCAGAGGACCACAACCACCTATATGTTTGAGAGGCTTTTAAACTTTAGGAATTGAAAATGAATATTGTATGAGACCAGGATTATTGTTCTAAAAATATACTTTAGAATTTAATATATGTTTATTTGAGAACCCATAGGAGTTTGATCACCCCATATCACCGACAGACAGATTACTTATTTGAGAAGACCATCCATACTCTCGAGAATATGTTGATGGAATTTGTTACTAATTTTGGTGCTTCATGGAAGAGGAACCTTCCAATGATTCGTTTTTAATATAATAAAATCTATTAGACCTCAATACCAATGGTTATTTTTTAGGCATTATACAGACATACAAGAAAATACTCATTGTGTTGGGTCGAGGTGGGAGAGTATTCTATGGTTGGAACATGCCACATATAGGAGACAAATGAGATAGTTAAGTTTATTTAAAAATATCTAGAAACAAATGAGATCCTATAAAAGTAATATGCTAAATTTTTTATCATATGATGGATTTTAGTTTGGATTGAGGTATCCATTTAGTTGGTAGGTCAGAATTTGTGTAACAATGAGTTTGTATTTCATTATATAGGGCCCTTTCATTTTTTGGATCATATTGGGAATATTCCCAATAGGTTACAACTTCCAACACAAATGACTCTGATCCAAGGTTTCTTTTATTTCTTCATGTTAATGAGACACCATCCAAATACATCACATTTGTAATAGTGGAAACAGTTGGTGTTATATCATGATGAAACTATAGTGGAGAAGCCTGATTTTATTATGATTTTTCATAATAAATTTATCCATGGGATGGTGACCTCATTGGTCTAAGTGATCTGGGTGAATGATGGGGGTTTTCATGAGACATAAAAGAGGAAAGGTTGGGCGAGTGATCATTGGCCTCTCCTATTTAATTCTATCGATGTCTAAGGAAAATCTGAGGGTAGAAAGAGGTGCGGTGGAGAGTTTCAGACATCCAATGTGTCACTTGTATATATAATTTTTAAATTTCTAATCCATGGGTTCATTATTTGTGTTACTAGGTGATTGAGGTATAAACCTGATGTTGTTTTGGAGATAAACCACATTTCACAATTAGATCCTAGTTTCTCTAAAGCGTGTGGAAACCGAATGAATGGTACTATAGTTTTTGATAATCTGGATTCAGACCATCTGAAAATGGGTTTTCAAACTATGTGAAACCATATATAAAAATATGTGGCCTATTTTTGGTGGACATTAAAACCCACATTGTTGGTGTATAGATCTCAAAACTATGTAGAGAAACTGTCCGACCCTATCTAGATCATTAAAATGTTGTTTCATACCATTTTTCCCAGTTTAATTTTAGGTGTATTCACAATAATTTATCCTCCATTGTTCACTCCCCCCTCTTCTTCCAATTCATCAATTTTTGTCGAGGTGTGGAACCCTAGGGGTGATATTGGCTGAATCCAAGGTTATGATGGGCCTTTTTTGGTTTTATTTTTATGTCATAAGTTTGTGAGGCCTTGTTCTACCTCTTTAGGATAGTCTTTATCAAGGGTGAGAAGCTTTGGAAAAAATCCATCGATAAAGTCTTTATTTTTGGGTAAATCCATGGATCCCATTATATTATTAATTCCATTGTTTTTTTAAAACACCATTTTAATGATTTATTCATTATGTTTAGTCCTTATTTTAATTATTTTATGTGATGTTTTATATATTTTGGTGTTTACAAAGAGGTGTTTTAATTTTTTTTTCTTCTATGCCCACCAATTATTTCATAAAATAAATCAAATAGGTTTTTAGTATTAAATGAATATCTAAACGGGTTTTAGAAATGATTTTAACTTATAAAGTGGTGTTTTTTTAAAATAAGATATCTTTATTATGAATGTGAATGTTTTTATCATTATTAATATGGTAAATAATGTGTCAGTGTGTTGGAATTGACTAGAACATGGTCGAACTAGTGTTCTAGTAAGGGGTTTGTTCATGGGATTATATGACCCTTCATAAGGAGTACCAAAGAGGCCTCTAAATTGGTTTCCATGGGATTGAGAGATCCTTTTGGTACTAAAACCATATGATTATCCATGTTGGTCCCAAGGAAGAAAAATATATATTACATTTATTATCTAGCTCTCATAATTATTTTACTATTCCAATAAAAAACTTATGGATAGAGCCCATAGGTTTAAAGAGCAATGCCATATTGACTTGTATGATTTATGCATTAGATTAGTTCCACTATATTGGATGATATGTATTATGACTATTTTTTCATTTTCAATTAAATTTTTAAATGATGTGTATTCTTATTCTCACCTAATTTATGCCTCCTTGATTATTTTGAGCATGTTTTTCCTTATAGATTGGATTTTAACTTTAGTGATGTTTGGAATGTATTTGGTAAAATAATTGTTTTATACAAAAAAAAACATGAAAAATGGATTTAAATTTTTTGTTTTTAAATTGTATATAGTAATATTTCGGATATATGTGGTCCATTATAACATCAACATCCAGTGTTTAGGGTGTTTAGGGAGGCAACGGTTGCTCATTTCAACAGTTTTTCAGTTTTTTCTGATATTCCATCGGTGAGTTAGGTCATCAGTGTTGGTGACTCACGGAATATGTGTCCGTAAGTTTGTGCATCTATGTTAGTGAATCAGGGCATCAGTGTAAGTAACTCAAGGCATAGGTGACTCAAGGAGTCGGTGTCACTGAGTCAGGGTGTCAGTGTCGACGACTCAGGGAATCATTTTTGTTGAATCAGGGGGTCGGTGTCAGTGACTCAGGGTGACGGTGGGTCAGGGAATCAGTGAGTCAGGCATTTGTATGTCATGTTGGTGACTCAACATCTTTGGATCAATGTTGGTGAGTCACTGTCGGTGTCAGTGACATACCCATCGGTGACCCACTATCATTGTCTCTGACATAAAAATCTGGGACTCATTCCAATTTTCTTGGATTTCTAGGTTCACCCCTCTTATGTTTTATTTGATTTAAATCTATTTTACAGCCTTGTTTCAGTGTTTCTAATGGAATTTAAAAGAATATTACAAATATTTTTAACATGGTAATGCTCTGGGGACATTGAGATATTGAAACTGTGAAATCATGACCATGATCCAATGTAATAACTTTTGAAACCGTTTTTGTTCCATTGACATAGGATATGTCCATTAAAAACCAAGATCAAATATTAATCATGGGTTTTGGTTTTCATTCAACTGCCTAGAGAATTTCCAACATGTGTAGTCGCATGTAGTTTCGTAGCAATCGACTGTGTTTTCTTGTGGAGTCCTTCCTACTGCTCGTGTGACCCTCTATTGTTGATGCAAGGAAAAGTTTTTGATCCTCTTCTAGTCTAAGTAGGGCGTTCCTTTATCAATATTTTAATTGTGTAATATGCAGGGTAGGAGTAATAATTTTCTTTTGTGAAAACTGCTAAATCCAACTTTTAATAAATAAAAACACAAATACGAACTTTATAAAGGCTTAGAAGTTCATGGATGTTGATCACCTATTTTATTTGTTATCTTTGTTGATGATGTGATCTGGTTTCTCCATGCGTCTTCTAAAAATAATAGTTTTTTGTGGTATTTGATTATACATCGGTGATTCTTTATAACTGTTGTTGTTTCCTTATGAATAATTGCTGTAAATATGAATCTGATTTATCTTGTATAACCTCTTAAATGAAATAGATTCCCCTGGTTGGAAATCCAAGTTCAATCACCATACTTATCAGTGTGGAATTTATTGAATAGATTTTCCCAAGTATAAATTCACCATGTTTGGTAGGTGTGATTTTTTGTTGTGTTATATTGGATTTAGTGCCTTCTGTGGGTTTTGTTAGTGTGGGGTTATGTATCGGGTGTGATTGTGTGAATGTGGTGGTAATAATAGTCTGATGGTCTCTCAGGATGAGATATTAATTGATTGTGTAATCTGTGGACTTTTTATGTAGTGAGACTGCATCTGGGCAGTGGTTGGGAAGTGAGGCTACAATATAGGTCTATGTTATGATTTCAGGTTTATGGGTGTGCTGGGTGTGGTGTTGTTGTGCAGTAGGGATGTCAAGTTTAATTTTGAGACGATGTTTGAGTGGGATAACATTGAAGAATGATAGTTGGAGGTTTTTAGAGGGTGTTAAGGAATGTCTAGTTTACAGTGGTATTGTTTTTTGTTTTTCTCTGTTGTTTTTATAAATGGGTGTTAAAATGGATTCCTTACCTTGGTCCATATTTTGTTTTATGATTTTTGAAGTGGTTAGTGCGGTAGATTCCCCATATAAAATTTGAAATGTTTGGTAGTTTTTCAGTGAAGGGTGGGAATAAAAAATAAATGAAATTATAATATAGACTTAAAAATGGTTGAATGAAAAGTGGCGGGTTGATGTTTTGGTTATGGTTGTTGCATGGATGTGCATGTATAGTTAGAAACAAGGGATGTTTTTATGTGTGGGGTGGTTGTATTTTTGGAACCCCATAATATGGGCTGAGTGTTTGGTACCTATATATATACATTTATTTCTGTGTTATTTCTATACACACCTCAACTGTGTTGATAAATATGTGCCAAACACGCCCATTATTATGGGGTTGGGAGTCATTTCTCGAAATCTTGGTGGGAGGATGGATGGATGGTTTATGGATCTTCTCTACTAGAACTTATAAGAATTTATCACCCAACACTCTTCCAGAATGATTTAATGGGTTGAGGAATATTATCGACAAAAACTTATTCATGTAGACTATAATGGCTTGTGGTTTAATTAAAAACTTATGGAACTAGATGTGTGAGAGGTTTTTTATTTCCCAGGTGTCTTCGGAATGAGGCCCATGTGTCTTTAGGATAAGTGTGGTAAGTGTGAGGCCCATGTGTCAACGAGAAGTATTTAAGTGTGGTGGTGGCACAGGTGTTTGTTGGGCTGATGTGTGTGGTTTGTATCCCATATGTGTATGGGCATGTTGTGACAGTGGGGCTTGTGGAAGAGGAAGATGCGTTTTTATGTTCCAGTTAACTAGTGGTAAGTGGTATGGACTACCCAAATATCATTGTACATTTTATATTACATTACATGATTTTGTTACATGGTGAGTGTGGCTTGGTGAGGCTGTGTGGTTAGTATTGTTCGATAGGTGTTGTTGATTTCTGCGATTTTCTCATAAAGAAATTAGTAAGATTGTCAAAATTGTGCATGGGTAACTTTGGTTTTCCCAACCGAGTATACTTGTATGCTCAACCAACATATATAAAATTATTTAAGGTTTCCTGGTAGATTATGACGACCATGATGGACCTTACTATCTTGGACGTTTGGAACGTTTTTGTGTGTCTCTTATTAGTTTTATTTTGGTACTAAATTTGGAGTTTTCTTTGTATTTTTAGTAGTTTTACTTTAAACATGTATGTGTGATGGATTTTTGTTTTGATATATTTCATTATTATAGTGGTTGTGGTTGATACATATTATCTATCGATCTTGGTTACTGTAAAAGGGTAATTCCTCTCATTTTTGTGATATTTCAATATCCTTGGTGATGGTTTCCACCCAAGGTCCTATTGGAGGTGGGACTCAGTGGTCATTATCTCTCCTTCATCTTTAAGAAGGATGGAATCAGCATATTTCTATCCCTTCCCTCATTATGATGAAGGTGGGTCGTGATAGAATGGTATGAGATGAAGGTTGAGAGATAGGATGGTGTTTGAAGTTAGGCATAATGATGATTTCATGGGTTGGAAGGGAAATAATGTTAGATGATCTTGGTGCATGAAATAGGACATGAATGACTAACTATGAAATAGTAGTTTAGCCCCCCCCCAATGATCCGAAGAATGTTCTCTAAGATTACCAAACAAACATGTGGGGATACAACATTTGTAATGAAGAGACCCTAGGAAATGTACATGCATCATGATGACTCGTGTTCTTTTTTGTTTTGGGAATTTTGAGGAAAATAAAATAAATAAGGAGTAAAAATTAATCTAAAGATACAATTTACATACTAATAAGGCTTAGGATTTCATTGTTTTTCATTTCAGCTATGGATCCCATTTGTCACCTACGAGCAGTGGAGGGTTATCAGGATGAACCAGTTTACCGACAGAGAGTCTATAAAGCAAAGGAGGATGATCTGTGGAAGAAGTCACTTCATGATTTCCAGCAACACGCAATAGGAATGTAGGAGGGAAATGTTTATTCGTATGGATATAGAGAGTTTGATTGAGGATTTGGTGATCACTTTTAGCTCGATCTATGATCTAGTGTTGTACTGGGTTCCTCGGGAAGTGAGACAAATGTGGGTATAAACACTGTAGTGATAGACACATTACCTTAGGAAGAGGAAGGAGACAGATATTCTATGGGTCCACATTGAGAATGAGTTCTGGTATGAATTCATTTATTCCACAACGAATGATGAGAAGAGGAATAAGCTAGTATCCCTATTGCATGAGATTATGTCGGTAATGTAGTTGGGAATCATGTTCAAGGATCTCTTATATTTTTCTGAGGATGTCTTTAGGAATGAGGAGTCTCTATCGAGAGGCTTAAAGGAGGCACTCTATCCTTTCTTTAGTATGCAGTTACTCCATTCACCCTACCAACATACATAGATGTTCGTAAAAAGGATGAGTTAGTGTAAATGATTCACTCATGAGGAGGTCTTTCACAAGTGGGAATTAATCCTTTATCTTCAAATGGGATATCCTTTAGGAGCCTTTCTCTAGCGTTAGGTCCTTCCACGTCTCAGCCAGTGGGGAGCTACCCCCCAACAGTTTCAGTTCCAACACTGTGGTCCTCAAAATTTTCCCATGGGACTATGGATAAATTTTTTTTCTTACAGAGGCAGTGTGAAACTCTAAACACAGTGCCCGACTCATTCTCAAAATCTTTGAGGTGGGTAGGTTTAGCATCTGCATCAGTGTCACTTTCTATCAATGCCTTTCTAACAGTATGGTGTACCAGGACCCTTCTCCGTCAAGGGAAGATGATGTAGGAGGAGGCTAACCTCAGGGTTCTCCACAGGGTCCTCAACTAGGGCGTGGTTGGAGAGGCGGCTAATAACTGAGGGTCATAGGATCTGGGCATGGGTAGATACATGACATAGATGCCATAGTACCAATGAGACTAGAGATCGTTCATGGTATAATAAATTTGTTTTGACTACCTTGCTTCACCTTGTTTTATTTGGGATATTCACAGTCATTTATTGTACCCTGTTTTACCCATCCCTAGTACTAGACATATAGAGACTTTGCATTCCCCTAGGGTTTAGTATACTAGTTGGACGTCAGACAGGCTTGTTTTATAATTGCTTGGGATGTAGACTAATGTTGGTAAAACATCAGTCCTCTAGGATCACATTATACTAAATATGAAGACATACAATGTAGTCCATGGGATCAACTAGTTGTACAATGTTAATGATATTATCAACTGCTTATAAAGAATAATTTTGTTTTTATACGTTGGTGGACAACATGGGGATTTCATTAGTGAGATGAGGTTTCATATGGGTAGTTGACACATAGAGCCTCTTATTTCCTTGTTAGACGAGTTTTATATGGGATCAATGGATGATGAGATGGTGGAGGTTTCAGAAGTTTTTATATTGTTTCTAGATGTTTTCCCCAAGTATGGTTTGACTCTACCCCCTCGTTGTGACGTTGGTTTCAGGATATGCTTATAACCTGATGCTCACCCAATTTTAGTGGATCCTCATTAGATATCACCATTTGAGTTTTAGGAGTTAAAGATTCATATTGATGATCTAATTATGAAGGGTTTAATCCAACATAGTGTTTCATCATGGGTTCTCTAGTCTAGTTTTATAATAAGGAAAATGGTGGTCAAAGTATCTGGATAAAATATTGGAGACTCAATCAATTAACAATCAAAAACCTTTAGCCTCTCCCAAAAATAGATGATTTGTTCGACTAGATAATGGGAGAATGTTAGTTCTCTATAATTGATCTACAGTACGGGTACCACCCATATAGGGTGAAGGAGGGTGATATTTCAATGACTACATTTAGGTGTAGGTATGGGAACACCGAGTTCGTAGTTATTTAATTTGGTGTTATGAATGCACCCGTTTTGTTAATGGGGATTATGAAGACCATCATTAATGAGTTACTAGACCCGTTTTTCATTATATTGATTCATGACATTCTAATATTCTCAATGTCCAAGGATGAACAACTATAGCATCTTAAGACTGTCCTAGAGGTCCATTGGCACAACCAACTCTATGGAAAGATATCAAAATATAATTATTGGATAAGGTAGGTTCTGTAATTTTGACATATGGTGTCATAGATGGGTATAGTAGTGGACACGTCAAAGTTTGAGGTTGTTTTCTTGGGAAGCACATAAGAATGTTGAAGAGGTTTGTAGTTTTGTTGGTCTGACAAGCTATTAGTGGGGATTGTTGACAGATTTCTCTCGGGTAGAAGCTTCGTTGATAGCTCTAACAAGAAAATTCTAGGCTTTTGTGTGGATTGAGCAGTGTGAGGATGCATTTGGATATCTGAAGGGGGATTTGGTTAGTGATCCAGTGTTCATACTACTAGGGGAGGGGGTGATGTTTGAGGTGTTTTGTGATGCCTTCTATCTAGGCTTAGGGTCTGTGTTGAGGTAACAATGTGGATTGATCTCTTATGGGTCTATGTAGTTATGTCCATATGAACGTAACTATGCCATCCATGATATATAATTAGAAGTGGTCTTGTTTTCACTAAAATTTTGTTGATGCTGCCTCATTGGGGAGCGCTTTGTGGACTTCACGGCTCACAAGATCTTGAGGTACATCTTGTCCTAGTGAGATATGAACATTAAATTATATGGGTGCATGGTGCTTCTCAAGGTTTAAAATTTTTAGGTATCTTACACCTTAGGATATGGAACTTTCATGGCTGATGATTTCAGTAGGATGTTGCAGAAGGGCATTGTTTTGGAATTTTCATACGCTTAGAGAGCAATGGATGAGATTTATAGACTGCACTTGCATACAAGAATGGATAGAAATAGGGGATTCCTATTTAAGAGTGTTGTATAGTCATATTCTTGGTAGAAGTTGGAGGAGTCTCAATGGGGAGACCTAGAGGTGGAGGTGATGTGTGATCCATATGACCAGGGTGATGCTCTAGAGGGATGGTCAAGGGATGGTTAGAATTTTATGTTGTTCCATGTGAAGCTATTTGTTCGAATGGTAGTACACAAGAATGATCTCTGTGAGTTTCAAATATCACCCCTAGTGGTACACCCAACAGTTTCGATGTTGTATCAGGGCTTTAGGGAATAATTTTTGTGGCTTGGGATGAAGCAAGAAGTGGCGGTGTTTCTGGAAATGTTCATGGTGTGCCAGCAAGTGATGGTTGAGCAGCATGTTCCCAATAGTTTTTGAATCCCCTATATGACCTCAAGTGAAAGTGGGATGAAATATTGAGGGATTTCATCACTTGATTAACAAGGGCTTTGGGAGGAGGTGATGCTATTTCGAAAGTGGTGGATCACTTCCTGAAATTGAATCACTTTTTAGCGATCAAGGAGTCGAGCTCATCAGATTCCTTATCATATTGGTTTGTGGATGTGGTGGTGTGGCTACATGGGGTACCAAGATCCATCATCTCAAATATGGATACACATTTTACATCGCGAGTCTAAAGGGAATTGAAGCTTGCCTCTAGCACCCTGTTACACCTCAGTAATACATTTCATCCTTGTACTGAGGAAAAAATAGACAAGACCGTCCAAATATTGGAGAAAAAGATACATGAATGTGTTCTAGACATTAGTGGGTATTAGGTTCATAATTTGATCTTAGTATATTTTTCATACATTAATATCTATCACAATTCCATCGGTATGGCTCAGTTCAAATCTCTATACCATAGGCTGTGTTGTTCACCATTGTGCTGGATTGATGTTGGGGAGGTAGTTTCTCTTGGTATGAACATGTTGCAGAGTATGATAGAGAAAGTTCATAATGTTTGTGTGAGGATGAGGATAGCACACAACTGGAAGAAGTCAGAATCCAATCATAGGAGAAGGCCTATGGAGTTAGAGTTTAGAGACCACATATTCCTGAATGTTTCCCCCCAACATGGGCTGAGTTGGTTCGATAGATGATGTTTATCATTATCCTAGGATAATTTTTCCTTCAAGGTGTCTGTAAAAGTTGTAATGGTGGCCTATTAGTTATCCTTTCTACCGTAGTTTGGGAGTATCTACGATGTCTTCCATGTATCCCACCATTGTTGGTATCTCTACAATGACTCTCATGTCATTGATGAGGGAGAGTTAGACATCATGGATCACACAAAATTTGTGGAGTGACCAATGGAGATCCAAAATAATTGGGAGATAGTGCTATGTGGATGGACCATTACCATGGGTTGCATGTTGTGGAGGCATGGTGTTTTGGAGGAGAGTACTTTGGAGAGAGAGACACAGATGTGTGCCCACTACCTAGAGTTTTTTTTATGTTTTTCTCATGTGTTTTAATTTATGATGCAATGTATGAACCTTGTTTTCTATGAAATGAGTTGTTTACTTGTTATGTGACCTATGATAATGTCTTGACGTATGAGGAGGGTAGGAATTGATCCCTAATCTGTATTCATTAATGTGGATGAAATTAAAATTGTTTGGGCGAGTCAGTGCTGCCCATAGTGGATAATATCATGACATGGGGGAAGGAGTTACTATATTCATATGTTCAGGAGGTGTGAATTTTGGAGCTTGTGTGGTATTTATAGATGTTTTGGGTTAGAAGATATGGGAGGAGGTGTTCAAGAATGTTGACCTTTCACCTTAACAACATGAGGTGGTTCTTCCTTAACAAGTATCTTACGGGGTGGTAGTTCAGACACCAATTTCTCATTATATTTCTTATGTATTCTATTGGGAGAAAATAGTTTTAGAGGTATTTTATGTAATTTCATAGACCTTTATAGTCCATTAAATTGAAAAAATCTAGTGTTTGGGGTGTTATAGGAGGCAATGGTTGCTCATTTCAAGATTTTTCCAGTTTTTACTACTTTTCCATTGGTGAGTTAGGACCTTAGTGTCGGTGAATCCAAGTATCTCTGTCGGGGAGTTAGTGAATTAGTGTAGGTGATCCAAGGTTTCAGTTTCAATGACTCATAGTTTCGGTGTTAGTGAGTTAGGGAGTCGGTGTCGCTGAGTCAGGGTGTCAGTGTTGGTGACTCGGGCGTCGGTGTCAGTGACATAGAGAATTGGTGTTGGTGACTAAGGGTGTCAGTGAGTAGAGGAATTTGTGATTTAGGATTCAGTATGTCATTTTGGTTACTCAACCTTGCTGGATCAGCATTGGTTACATGTGGTCGGTGTCAGTGACTCTCCCATCGGGGACTCATTCCTAGTTTTTCCCAGTTTTTTGGTTTCACCCCTCTTTCGTTTTATTTGACATTAACAGAGTTTAAAGCGTTATTTCAGAATTTATAAAGGAATTTTTGAGGATATTAAATATATCATTAACATCCTAATGCTTCTAGGACATTGAGATATTCAAAATATGTAACCATTACCTTGATCTCGTGTTAATGACTATTGAAACTCTTTCTTTTCTGTTGATATCGGATATAGCCATTCTAAAATGAGATCTTCTTTTCCCCATGTGTTTCCATTTTCCTTTTGCACATCTAAAGCATTCCATCCCCACATAGTCATGTTTTTTATCATATCCATAAACCGATTTTCCCCTTGATGTCCTTCAAACTAGTCTCACGACCCTCAATTTTTTGATATAATGAAGAATTGTTGATCTTCTTCAATTCTAAGTTGGGATTTATTTCATCTATCTCATAATTGTGTAACAAGCAGATTGAGTGTAATAATGTTCTTCTGTGAAAACTATAGAATCAATCTTTTAAAAAATATAAATGCTAGTATGAACATGATGATATGTTTGGAGTGGATTAATGTTGATCACCTATTGCATTTGTTATCTATGTTGATGATGGGATCTGTTTTGGTCGCCTGGCTTCTGAAAAGCATGGCCATTAGTTGTCTTCACATTCAAATTGGTGATGTTTCATAATATTTGTTATTTACTTGTAAATAATTGTTTTAAATATCAATCCGATTAATCACATATACCCGGTTAAATGATATATATTCCCCAAGATGAAAACCCTTGCGTGATCACCCTACTTATCAAAGTGGAATTTAAAGAGTAGTGTTGCCAAAATCTAAAATGACCTTTTTTATAGGTATAGAGGTATGCGTTGTTCTATTGGATTTTGTGCCTTGTTTGGGTTTTGGTAGTGTGGTCTTTATGTAGAGGTGTGACTATGTGTATGGGGAGATACATGTGTTGTAATGATATCTCAGGTTGAGAGATAGATTTATTATGTAATGGATGGACTTGTTATGTTGTTGGACTATATCTGGGAAGTGGTTGGGTAGGTAGGCTGTAGGACAGGGTTGTGTCAAGATTTTATGTTTAAGGGTGTACTAGGTTTGGTGTTGTTGTGAAGTGGGGATACTGGGTATAGTTTTGAGAGGATTTTTGAGTTCGATAACATTGAAGAAGGAAAATTTTAAGTGGTTCAATTAGTGTTCCGAAAGGGGGGGAAATGGGACTAAATCCTGGTTGTCTCTATTGTTTCTATGAATGGGTGTTAAAATGTATTCCATACCATGGTGCCTCTTTCCTTTTTTGGATTTGGATGTGTTTGGTGTGGTTTCTTCACCTTATAACGTTTTCAATGTTTGTTAACTACCCAAGTACGTATGGGAAGAAATATATAAATGTAATTATAATGAAGAATGAAAAATGGTTAATTGAAAATTGGTGGGTTGATGTTTTGTTTTTGGAAGTTTTATGGTTGTTCATTTAGGGTTAGCAGTAAAGGTAATTTTTATGTGTGGGATGTTTGTAGGTTTGGAACCCCAAAGGTTTGGATGAGTGTATAGTACCTATATGTAAATCCTTTTAGTTCCTTGTGATTTCTATACACACCCCACCCGTGTTGAGCACTTCGTTTCAAACATCCCTATTGTTATGGGGGAGGTTGGCCTTTCCCAACATCCTGATGGGAGGATGTATTATTGGTTATCGGATCTTCTCTACTCTGCCTTATAGGATTTTTCTCTTTATACTCTTTGAGAAGGATGTAAAGGATTGAGGTATATTATCGCACTTGACTTATTCAGGAAGGTTGTAATGGCTTGAGGTTTATTACCATAACTATGGTATTGGATGTGTTCTAGGTGTATCATTTCCCAAGTGTCAATGGGATTAGGCCCACATGTCTTTAAAAAGGGTGTGGTATGTGTGAGGCCCACGTATCTATGGGCAGGATTGTGGTGTGGTAGTTTCCAAGGTGTTTATGGGTAGGATGTTTGTGGTTTGTAGAATAGATATGTTTTGGTAAGTTTTGATAATGGGTCTGGTGGAAGAGGTAGATGTGTCAGGATGTTCTAGTTGACTAGTGTAAAGTGGTACAGGGTACCCAAATTTTGATGTGATTATTAAATTACATTTCTTGATTTGTGTTATTTGGTGACTGTTCTTTGGTGAGGCTGGGTGGTTAGTATTTTTTATAGGTGCTATTTTTGTTCTTCTATTTTCTCAAAAGGAAATTAGTATGATTCTCCCACTAGTTCATGGATGACTTTGGTTTTTCCTATGCAGTATACATGAATTCTCATCCTATGTATATATAACTATTTTAGGTTTTTAGAGACATTAACTAGACCATTATGGACCTTACTACCTTATAAATTGGGGTTTGTTTTTGTGTTGCTACTTAATTTTATTTCGGTACCTACTTTAGAGTTTTCATTGTATATCTAGTTTTTTATATTAAACATGCATGGGGATGGATTTTGGATTCCATATATATATATATATATATATATATATAATTTTCATGGAGTTTTTGAGGCTAAAACATATTATCTCCCGATAATGGTTACTATAAAATGGGTAATACCTCCCATTTTGTGATATTTATATACCCTTGGTTCTAGTTTCCACCCTGAGGCCTATTGGAGGTGGGAATTAGGGGTAATTGTCTCGCCTTCATCTTAAGGATGGATATTCTAAACATCATGAAATCCATTACATCTTCTTGAATAAGGATGGTTATGATATATATATATATATTCAAAGTGTTTTGGTTTTGAAAATGAATCAAAACAAGTTTTCGAGTTTGTGTGTGTAAAAGGATTAAATTTGTTCATTGTGGTATCCTACTAGGATTTGTGCGTTACACATTTCGTAGGATCTTTTGGTAATTTTTAGATTTTATTTTGTAGGAAATATGTAAAGGAAAGGGGTATGTGTTACAAGGTTTCTCTTTTTGATTAATGATGTCTTATGTTTTTTCGGGGAGACATGGTCTCCCATGGGGAAAATCATGTAGAGACATTTTGGTATTTTTATCTGCTGGTTGCATATAGGACATGTTTTTAATTGTACAATTTATTTTGAGTTTGGATTTGTTTCTCAGACACCATATATATATATATATATATATAATTTCGTGGTATGATTGGTTTATAATTTATATAGTTTTTATGGAATTTGTTTATCTTTTTTATTTAATTTAATGATATTGGAATGGCTATCTAGTTTTAATGGATGGGAAATGCTGGTTTACCATTGATAAAATAGTTACCATGTGATAGTTGGGTTTTGATGGTTTTTGTTTCTAGCATGTGGTGACCGGGAAGGCTCTTTGGGCTATGTGGTGGGATAAATCGGGTGTCGATTTTGGTTAACTAGGTTCTTTCATTAGACTAGGGTTTGGGAATTTATTTTTATAATGTTTAAATTACCTAAACATGATGAATTCTAGTGTGGGTGGAGCATTAGGGATGATCTTATTCTCTTCTTTTTCATTAATTATTACCCTATTCTATTCTTGGATGTTTTAGGCCTAGTTTTCAACTATACATAACAAAAAATACATCATTTATCCATTAAGTTAATTACATGGGGTCCTCTGCCCCCACTTTTGGTATGCGGTGGACATAATTTTTTTCTCCTCTTGTTACATCCAAATAGATTTTAATTGATATTTCACTTTCAATTTCTTTTCCCTAAAATAACGGAAACCCTTAATTTCCATCACTACCTTTATGACAAACATATAACAATATCCTCATATTTCCCAAAGACTCTTGTAGATCACACCCATCAACGAATTGGTTTTTAGGTACAAAAGAAATGATCAATAATGTTTTTAGTTTAGATGATATAACCAAATTTTTACCACATTATCTCATGAAGATTTCTTTTTTACGTTCAAATAGACTAATACACCTTTTCTTTTGGCTTTAGGAATTATTTCTTCATCCTCTAATAAATAGTGCATGTGATGTTCTAGATTTGAACTCCTCTTATGGTATAGTATTTATTTCCTCCTTCTATAGTTTTTCAATAATGATAGTCCACCATTTATTAACATATCCTTGCAAATAATAGTCAATTAAAGAAACAATATCCTTCTAAAATCCCTATAGAACGAGAAATACATTTCAAAAATAATGAACCCTTTTTAAAAATTAAATGGATTTTAAGATCCATTGAATGATGGTGGACATTGTCACATGAATTCCTTAATTATATGGTGGTACTTCCTTGGAGTGTTCAAGAACATAAAATGGTTTGTGAAACTCTAAATAGTATTAGATAGTTGGGTGAGGATTGTGATTAGATTTTATACATTGTATACCATACCATTTGGTAGCTCAATGGGACAATAATATAATCTCCCATCACACCCATTGTTAACTCGATTTCTCTAAGATCTATTGATTTATTTGAATAAATAAAACTTATAATTAAACATATTTAATCTAAAAATTAGAATATTATTATTGAAGGTATGAAAACAATTACGTCTTTTCATTAATTTGTATATTTTAATGATTTAATCTAGATTTTAACTACAATTTTCTATTAGTTTCCCCACACTAATAATATTCAAATCCCACATAATTATTTATAAACAGAATGTTAATTAACCAATGAAAATCCACCGAGAGTGTAAAACCGGGTGGGTAGTAATGATTCTTTGTCATCCAATAGGTGATGATCGATTTTATCCCCAAAATTCCCTTTTTGTGGTTACTAAGAATAGGTATATCTATTTTAGCATGTTCATAAACATGTAGTATCTATATGGGGATTTTATTACCTAGATAAAAAAATAATATCTATGTCACCAAACATCCAGATTTCATCGTATACTTACACATATCACTTTGGATTATCCGTATTTTTTTTGCTTTTTTCTCCTTCAACTACTCTGGAAAATAACTAAAACTCATTTGATAATATCATTTGAAAACTAGGATAAATAAATATATTTATATGATTATTTTATAGGATGAAAAATTCCATCTCACAAATGTTCTCACAATCAAGAAGAATAAAGGTTTAGTTTCACGCAGGATTAACAACACAGATAACATATTTTGAAATATTGATAAACATTTAATCATATGTTAACAATTATATATCATGTTTAAAATGCCTCAGTAGTTAATGTCGATCTCATAACATGGGGAATACAACTACATGAAAGGAGTGATCTCTATTGTGACCCAACCCTAGTATGACCAAAATCTTTGTATACTATTATTACATTGAAAAGGGTATAATGAATCAATTACCAAAGTACCATTGAGTTTATTAGTCTTGGTAAATAAAAAAACACATGATTCTTGTATTAAAAAAAATACACTAATTAAAATATATTTTTTCTCTTTCCGGGATAATTTTATTGCTGAATAGAATATCCATGTATATCATTCATTGTAAACTCCATGGAATCTAGGGGAGGGAAACAAAATATGGATTGGATTAAATATTTAATAATGGTTATGTATAAAAAAAATAATGAATCAATTTTCATAATCATTATAGAATGGTAAAAACTAAACAAACATTCTCTATAATCAATAAATGGATAGGGAGTGTGTAAACAATAATAAATGTTAAATAATTTAGAACACAATCCATTTAAAATATCTCGATAAGGCATAATCAATATAGAATGATAATTAACTAAAACACATTCTATTTAATATATAATAATAAAAAAAATTATTTCATATATAATGTTAATGATATAATCTCAAGGATAAATAATAATAATAATTTCATTCTAAATGAAGGTGATGCTTAATTATTGGACATCATGACTAAGGCACATGAAAACCTAAATCATAAAGACCATTCATAATATGAATTAAATATATATGTAGAAACCATTTTAATGTGATAATAAAATTTACATATGGGTGAAACTATGATGTGTAGAGGGGATATGTAATGTCTAAGTGCCACCAGTCACTGCATGTCCAATTCATTCCTTGTATCAATTAACCGATTTAATTAATTAATAATATTCCTTATCATATATCTATAAAAAAATAATGAATAATGATTTGAAAATATTTCTGTAGATAATCAAACAAGTATCGAATTAAACAATTTATGTGAATATTGTATAGTATTTAGTTAATAATAATATCCAAGTTAAATAATGTGGACATTTATAGGAAATTTAATGTTCTATGGTATTTGGAATGCGAATATTTCAATGGGCCAAAAAACTGAATATAGGATGTGAAATCCAACACTATCCTTAGTTAAATCATAAAAAAAATAAAAGAAGATTAATAATGTTTTATCAATTAAATATATACCAAGTAGATTAAAAATAAATAATGTTTTTCATTTATAAATTTAAATTCTATTAAAAGATATTTTAAATTCATTCTTGATAAAAATATCGTTTTTTTAAAACATTTCGAAATACTTTTCATCGAAAAAAATTTATTTCTTTATAATGAATTAACAATTTAAATTTGAAAATTAATCTTTAATGAAATTACATAATGTAATTCCATAAATTCCATACAAGGATAAAATAAAATTCCTTTTACAATGTAAAAAGGTTAGAAAAGTTCCATACTCGAAAAGCGACAAGAATAGTACAATGAATATGAATTTAAAATAAAAATATGGGAAAATGTAATTAATTTATCATTTTTAAAATTTTAAAAAATTTGGAAAAATTTATTAATAAATTTGTTCTAGAAGAATATATGTTATCAGACAAAATAGGTAAATGAAATTGGGTTTTACTATATTAATTTTCTAAATCATTTT
Organism: Viscum album; assembly: GCA_963277665.1. NCBI lineage: Eukaryota > Viridiplantae > Streptophyta > Magnoliopsida > Santalales > Viscaceae > Viscum > Viscum album. The sequence goes on from OY728166.1 coordinate 522,152,115, forward strand.
TAGTACGATAGAGTGGGAAAATGATACTATTAATTGAAAAATGTCATAAATAACAATAGTAAAATTTAATATAAGGGTTTATTGTACAATTATCAAATATATTTCTATAATTTAATTGAAAAAATAAGCAATCTTGAATCGAATGAGGTTTTGAAATAAATAGTTAATATGATCATAACATCAAATTGACAATTAATCAATGAAATGATTGTGTGTATCAACATTAAATCCACATATAAGAAGTGTAAATATTTAAATATATATTAAATGTATTTATATAATTAATCATAGAATGTTAATGAAAATGAGGAATTAATATAACCATATAAAAATGAATTGATATATGATATTGCTTTACCACTATGTAACTTTATGATAAAATCCCATGAGTGGAAATAATTCAAAATTAAAACTAAAAATAAAATGAAAAATGAATTATTCAAGATATTAAATTTAAAACAGTTATTATATACACAATCTAAAAATGAACAGGTTGCATAAATGTAAAATATCCCTCAATAAAATGAAATTGAGAAAAAATCCCTTACCACATGAAAACTTTTGAATTTATGAGAACAATGAAAGAAAAAAACTCAAATGAAACATTAAATTAAATTAAGATAATTTTATTAATTATATTAAATATAATAGGGTTTGTATATACATCACAAAAAATAAATAATTTGTGATAATTTCATATTCCAGAGAAAGAAAAGGGAGACAAAAATCCCTCATTTAGATTCCTTAAGAGAGAACGTCTATTAAAATAATTTATAATGGATTTAATAATGTCACTAAATTAAACCATAACCATAATTATATTTATAATATTTTATATTAACTTCTTATAATATTTTATTACCTGTTTAATTAAAATATTTTATTATTTTCACTATTTTGGGTGTTAATTCCCTACTTTTTCGAGTATGTGTTGACTAGTTACTTTTGTTCGTCATACATTTATAAATATTTCATTATATAAATAATTTAAAAAATTAATTTATTATAATATATATTCATTATATATTTATTTATAATAATCCATAATATTTTGAGATAGAAAATGAAATGCGCCATTCATGGAGACGGTATCCAGTACGTACTCAAGAACGCTACTTCCATTTTTTTCGTATTAAAAGATTGAAAACTAAATGATATATATGTATATTATAACTAAAATATCATATTTGTCTAATATATGTCACCTATTGTTTTTTAAAATTGTCCTTAATATATTCCATTTAATATGTGAATGAATCGCATTACATATATAGGGCGGTAGTCCAGACATCCACAAACGAGGTTATCATATTTCCATCAAATGGAAATCATGAAGGTGTGTGTTATATAAAAATTTACGGAAGCATAAATTTATCATAAATATAATATATATAATATCTTTATATAATTAAACCCTTATTATAACATTTAAATGTGGTAAATTGAAGGACAAATTTTATCGATTCTCAAGGTGGTAGTCCGTTATACACATGAATTATGATTGTGTATCCAATTTGATGGATGTGTGTGAATGTTTAGGTTGAGCTCATAGAATAATAAATTTCTAGTATATCTAGGATACTAATGATATTATATATTAATTATATAATAACAATTTAATTGGTGGATAATGAAATGAAACCAGAGTGATTGTTGAAGAATGTAACTTCTTATTTGGGTAACTCCTTTCGATTTATACCAAAAGACTTACATGGTTATATTTTTTCCCAAATTAAATATTCAAGGAGGAGTGGATGGAATTTGGGAGCTTATTTAGGACATTTTACGTTGATCAACATTTTATTATATTTGTGAAGTTGTGGGAGGGGTGAGTATATTTTTATTAGAGGAGGAGGAGTATCATTATTTTAAATATAATAAAGGTAAACCATATTGACATGTATCCCTAAAATAATTTTTCTCCAAGAATTAAAAAATTTATAAATGGGATTACATGATTTAAATATTCCCATAAAATGGATTTTGGACAATTTTATTTTTTATCCTGTCCTTATGTTTATGGTTTAGTCCCATGTTAAACTAGTTTGTCTCTTAATCATTATAATTAATTTTAATCACATTCACTAATGTTTTAGGTTATAAAATAATTTGAAATTATTAGATATTATAAATTATTATTATTACTAATATGGAATAATTTTTTACAAATTCGAATAATATAATTGGAAAAAATTAATTTAAATTAAATCTCACTAACGGGGCGACACATCAGGTTTTTAAAGTAAAAATGTCTAATAGTTTCAAATGTTCTGCTATCAAATTTCACTAAAAAATTTATTCTATTGAAATAAATAAGATTAATTAATTTATAAATGAAATAAATATACTTTTATATAAAATTATAATATTGTTTAACTATGTAAATAAAGAAGATCAAAATGATGTTTTTAATTAAAATTAAATATTTGTCACATTTCCTCAAAAAATGGAACATCAAGGAAAAATACAAAAAATATACCCTATTCTAATTATTAATATAGTATATAAAAATTTAAGTTTATTTTGACATATATATAAATAAAAGAAAAAATAATTGGACTTAAAATAAGTTCTCCATTAAAAGGCCGTTGATGTGCCAAATTAGAAAAATGAAAATTTTCTGTATAAAACAAATTTTATTCTTATATTTTGAATAAAAAATCCATTGGATGAATTTAAAACATATTTAATTGTGTAATTAATATATACATATATATATTAAATTAATATCATTAATTAACAGTAATTAATCATATTTGTTATGGGAAAACATATTTTTGATCATTAAGACATTTTCCTTATATTAAATTTGATAATACATTCATTTATATTAATTGTTAACCTATGATTTTATTTTATTTTATTATTAACCATCTATTTTAATAATTTAGATAATAATATTAATAACCTAAAATTTAATAGCTAGTTATATTATATTTGATAATAAATTTTTAATATTAATTTTTTTAAAACATGGTCTTGGGTGAAATATAAGATGTTGAAGAAACTTTTTGTTACGTGTGATGTAAACAACCTCATTATTTCTTTAATTTAAAGATAAAAATATATTAAATGTATTTAAAATATTAAATACATCATAATGTATTCTGAGGTTAGATTTCTTTCAACATTTGGTGTTGGTTGTCATAGACACTACTGAATAAAAAGTTACACTTTTATAATTTTCGTGGTGTTACGTTATCCCCACCATAAATTGTGGCATATCAATTTAAACTTGATATTGGAAATCTAGAGTTTTGTATTTGAAATCTAATTGCTTGAAATACCACATTATGATTAAAATTAACAAAATATCCTCTTAATAATAGAATATATGATGTACAAATGTCAAATGGAATAATATATAATTTGGTCTCTAAGTGGGAGAACATTAATGGGATGTGAAAATATAGACTTTGAGGAAAATAATAGTTATTATTTGGGGGTGATTTAGGTCATTAGTCAATCGAATTTAATGATAATTGTTAATTTTAGGACCTCAAATACATAAATCAATGATGATTTAAATGACCATTGGTTCAACAATAATGGATGTGTTGTTATAAATTTATTGTTTTAAGACCCTTTTCCTAATGTTGGGGAAATCTTTTATTGACCATGAATATATGGAAGTTTAATTACTTTATAAGTTTCAATTTTATAAGAACAATTAAATATTTTGGTTATTATTTGATCAAATTATATTTCATCCCTTACTCCATGAAATGGATATCCTAGAATTAACCCTCCCCCCTTTAAAAAACAAAACTTTTTTGTTTAATGGATCGTAATACAGAGATATAAATTCATTATATGTTTCTATACCAATTTTTAAAATTACATTTGTTTAGTACACTAATCTCTATACCTCAATACTAATACTCATAGTTCGTCATTATTATTTATTATTCAAATTATTTATCTAGAAAATGATATATTATCAAATATATCTCATAGGCCAGTTGTATGTGTGAAACCCTTATCATCCATCAGTCATGGGAACAAGTCCAACCAAAAATAAAGTTTTTTTATTTCTAAAACCATATAATTTAAAAAATATCTATGATAGAAATCCATGAAATTTAATTATTAAATATCCTTGTAACAAATTGTTTCAATACAAACCCAATGAATAAATACTAAATTAATTTAATTACACATATGTACTTCCGTGTTTAATAGTTTATCCAAGGTCATTAATTCTCATCATCAATTAAAATCTATTATAGTGGTTTATAATGAAAATGTGAAATATTTGGATATTAGAAACCTAGGGTTTCAAACCAGTTGTATAGTAAGACTCATTGTTATGTACCTGGTTATCAATGAGTCATGATCGGTGTACCTATTATGAGTTGTTACCCCAAGGTACATTTGAGCCCAAACTATGTCCACGTGTAGTACCCAAATAGGGTGGCATTCCTAGAAAAACAAATAATCTCAATCTTACCAAAAAAATTTGGTTGTTCTTTTATAATTATTCTCAATTTCTATATTAGGGTTATGTTCTCTAAAATATGTTTTCCAAAATATATTTTCTGTGGTTTTTACTAAAAATCCTATGATACCAACTGTAGTGACCCAACCCTCGTAACCCTAATTCCAGTGTCTACTACTAGTATATTGGAATGATTACAAGGAATCAAATACTTAAGGAATAATGTGTTTTTTATCTTTTTATACTAGATGCATTCATGAGTCCTTTTATTATAAATGAATACATTATTCCCAACATAATTATTTTAATTCTAGGATAACTTCATTCCCACTTAGAATATCATTTCAAATCATTTTTAAAAAACATCATTGAATCTTGGGGTGGGAAAAATAAGGGTGAGCCCAAATAATTAGTAAGGGTTTAGTAAAATGGTAACAATACTGATTGAATGAGCATAATAAATATGTTAAGAGAATATCTAAACACATAATAGATATAATAAATAAATTGAGAGTGAGTGCATAAAAAATATGGAAAGGTAAATAACTATGACACATGAAAATAAAATAAATAGATAGCCTATAATCAATATTTAAGGTTAATAACATAAACCCATGTAATTTAATCAATAATATTATAAGGAAGTTAATCCATTGATAATGTCAAAAAAATAATTTCATGGATAAATAATAATAATAACTTATTTATGAATTAAAAAAATTCTTAATTATTATATGTCATGTATGAAGAACATGAAAACCAATATTGTAAAGAACATGGCTAAGAAGATTTAAAAATAAATTTAGAAACCTATTTAATTTTAACAACTAAATTTTCTCATGGGAACCAGTTGATAAATCCAAGGGATATATAATGTCTATGACACACCAATCCCAACCTATTGAAAAAATTCATAATATCAAGTAATTAATTTAATTAATAAAAATTTGGATTATCAAATATATTTTTTTTGGATAAATAAAATATATTTATCAATATTCCATATAAAATAAATCAATTTTAGTTGAAAACTATATGAAAAATGGTTTATGGTTTATGCAATAATAATATCCATGAGAAATAAACTATATATTATGGGGGAAATTTAATATGTAATGTTTAATAGAATGTGAATATTTATAGGGGCCTAAAAAATGTATCATGGAAGTGATTGTCATTACCAAATTTTTTATAAATAAATAAAAAAACATACCAAGGTAAAATAAGTAAGGTATCTTTTCAATATATCCCAAGATAATTCAAAATATAGGTTTTTCAAATATTATTAATGTATATACTATAAAAATATATATTCAAAAAATTATAATAAAAAACATCCATTTTTTTGAATTTTTTTTGGAATTAATTTTATTTGGGAATGAATTATTTATGAAAATCTATAAAAATTCATTTTAAAATTGAAAATGAAACATCAAATAAACAATGGATTGTAATTATTTACATTCCATAGACGGTAAAAAAGATCATTACCTTTTCCTTGTAAAAAAAAGAAAAGTTCCTTTTTGGGGAGGTTAAAAGAAGATTCTTTTAAAATAATATATAAAAGAATAAAATGGTAAAAATTCTTTAATAATTCATTTTCAATGGTTATATGTTTTTTGAAAACCTTTTTATAAAACTGGGTTTCTAGAAGAAAATTGGTTCTTTGACGTAAGAGGGAGAAGAATTTGGGTTTTCTTAAAAAAAGTATAAAACCATTTTGAGTACAATAGAGTGAAAAAAAGGTACTATTACTTTATAAAGGTCATTAATAATTTTAGGACAAGATAATAAAAGGTTTTATTGAACAAATATCATATATATTTCTTTAATGGACTATCTAGAATATGCAACCTCGATGATAATGAGATTGTAAAATAAATACTAAAAATGATCAAAACGTTTAAGTGATAATTAATTAATTAACTGATTATGTGTATAAAATATAAATAAACATATAACAAGTGGAAATAAAAAAATATATATTCAATGTCCTTATAATAATATTCCTAGAATATTAACGGCAATGAAAAAGTAATATAATCCAGTGAAAAGGAAATGAGTTTTAAAATTTGTATACAATTGGTAAAGTTAAGTTGAAATAACAATAGATAAAATATTTAAAATTGAAAATAAAAATTCCAAGAACAATGATGTATTAAGTATATTAAAATTTAAATGGTAAATCTATACACGATATAAGAGAAACAATTTGTATACCATTTCAATATACCTTAATGATATAAAATTAAGAAGAAATCCCTTACAACATAGTTAATTTTTAATTTATAATCCCCATGAAAGAAATATCATCAAATTTATCTTTAAATACCATGAATTTAAATTTACTAATGATTTGAAATAAAATATGTGCAGTACATATACCACAAAAAACAAATAATTAGTGATAATGGTGTATGCCTCACATAAATAATAGCGAGATAAGAGATTATTACCCACCGCTTCCTTTTGGATGAAAATCCATTAAAATAAAATATAATGGTATTAAAAAAGTCAATAAATTATATGAGAACCATACACATACTTATAAAATCATACATTATTTTCTTAAAATATCTTATTAACAATTTGTTAATAATCTTACTTTATGTTCAATATTTCAGGTGTTAATTGCCATGTTTTTTCAATATGTTTTGACCTTGTATTTTTGTTATATTATTTTAAAAATGATTTAATAATATAAAGTATTTAATCCACGATATAATTTTCCAATATATTTAACATATATTTATTTGAAATAATCCTTAATATATGATGATAAGAAATTAAATGCACCGTTCATGGAGATGATAGGTCATACATAGGCAAAAACACTACATCCATTTTTTTATCGTATTAAAATGATTAAAATAAAATGATATATATTTATATTATAATTATAGAATCATATATATGTGATATCTGTCACATATTTTAATTAAAAACATCCTTAATACAAATCATTTAATGTATGAATGGATCACATTTCTTACACGAAGTAGTAGTCCACATGTCCACAAACGACGTTATCGTATTCCCACAAAATAAAAACCATGAAGTAATGTGTTATATAAAAGGATGAATAAGTTTAATAGCATTATAAATATAATATATATAATATATAAACATTATATAAATCATTATTTCCAACCTTTAACGTTAATAAATGAAAAAATGAACCACATTAGTTCGTGAGGTGGTAGTCTTTCATAGAAGCTGATGATGATTGTGTATCCTATTTGTCGGATGTGTGTTAATGTTTAGGTCAAAATATTTTCACAAAAAATTCAACTATATTGTGTATATTTATAGTATTATAATATAATGATATAATGAAAATTGATACGATCTATAATAGAAATGAAACAAAATTGATGGGTGAAGAATGTTACCCCTTATTCGGGTAACACAATTTGATTTATTCCAAAATCAATCCTTTATTGGATTTATGAAAAAATTTAGGCATATTGGATATTTTTAGGTAATTTGGGAGCTTATTTGACAAGGGTTTTTATTAGAACAATTTCTTCAGGGATATGAATAAGGTGGAGCGGTTAGTACCTTTTTATAGCCGAGGAGTAGTGGAATTCTTATAAATATAAAAAGGTAAACACTATCGATAGGCCTACCTTACATAATGTTTCTCAAATAATGATCTAAATTATTTAAAATTGAATATAATTTATAAATATATCCATAAAATAGTTTTGTGACATGTAAATAGCTCCTTCGGCCCAATAAGATATTGGTTTAGTCCCTTGTTACGCTAATTTCTCACTAAATTGGTGTAATTAATTTTAATCACATTCCCTAATATTTTTTTGTCAAATATTTAATTTTAAACATATTATAAATTAAAAAATATTATTATTCAAAATATTAAATCCTTTTTTTCTAATTCTAGTCATATAAGTGGTAAGAATTAATTTAAATTAAATCCAAGAGATTGGATGATAAATATTGTTTGTAAAGTATAAATGATCAAAAGTTTGCGTAGTTTTTATATCCAATTGAATGTGAATTTGATAAAAATTACCTAAATTTGATTAATTAATTTATAATTTTACTAAATATAAATTAATAAAAAAATAATAATAAAATTTTACTATATAAATAAATTATAAGAAAAGCAGTTTTGAATTAAAATTCATTAGTTTTCTTTATTCCTTAAAGGATTAAACATCAAAGAAAAAAATAACCCTAAGATAATTTTCTTTATATTATGTATAAAATTAAGATTATTTTGACATCAAATTTTTTTAAAAAAGTCCCTACTATTTTATTTAAATTAGTTTCTCTATAAAAAGGATGAAAATTTTCTTATTTTTATAAATACAATTTTATATATGTAAAACAAGATTTATTCATATATTATGATTATAAAATATATTGGATGAATGTAAAAAATATTGAATAAAAATATATATATAATTTCTTAATATCATTCAATAATATTATTTAATTAGATTTATTTTGATTAAACACATTTGTGATTATAAAAACATATCCTTTATATTCAATTATTATGGAAATTCATTTCTAATTAATTTGTATCATATGAATTAATTTTATATTTTTAAATACCACATATATTCATAAGATAGTTTATGCTATTCATAACTTCTAATATAACATACAGATTGTAATATATTAAATAATAATGTTCTAATAATATATTGTTTTTCGGTAAAACTCGGTCTTACGTGTAATGAAAGCTAACGAAGAAACTATTTATTGTATGTAGATCAAGATAACTCTATATTATGTGAATTTTATGAAATATAATATGTTATTATTATTTAAAATGTTAAATATTCTGTAAATTATATATAGGAAATATTCCCTTTAATGTTTAGTTTTTCTTGACAAACATGGTCTCTAATAAAAAATTACTCTTTTAAAATTTTTGGGGAGTTAAAAATTCAAAAAATCAATAATACAATGATGACTATTTTATCAAGGATGGGTTAATAAAAATAAGAAAAATAGGATCATACAAGAAATATCATATCATCATTAGTGAAAATCATAAAACATAAATGATCTTCCATGAAAATGTTATAAACATTAATCCACAAGAGAGAAACATAGAAATATAATAACCATTACATGGATTCGAAAAATTTATCATTAACCAAGAATCATTGGAACATAAAATAAAAAATCCATAACATCTATGAAATTTTGTATAAACATTATCATTGGAAAAAATTATATCCATGAACCAAACCAATAATACACATGTGTATGAGTAACTAAAACATACAAACAAATAAATCCCTCAAGGAATATTAAAACTTAGTTAATATATTAATTATTGATAAAGTCCCTCATCCATAATTATCCATACATATATGTTCTATGTAAAATAAATCATCATCATATCATAAAGAACCCAATGGAAAAAACAGTTCCATAAAATTCTTAAAAAACAATTAAAATTGATTTCAGAAATCAAATGATATCCGAAATATCACTTTTCCAAAAGTAGAAAATCAATATAAAATACATAGGTTGATAAAAAAAATTTCCATGAGAGATAAATAATAGAGGAAAATAGATGTAAAAATTGTAAATGTTTTCATATAACCTTTTAATAGTTGTTTTAAAAGGTGATCTTAAAATTTGGTTTGGAAATATTTTTATAAAGTGACTAATTTTTAAAGAAATCTTGTAATTAATTATTCAAAATAAATTATCCTTAGAATCAATATAATAAATACATTGTAGTAAATAGTGTAAAATTAATTTACTACACTTGTTATGCCTTTTTAGGGAAAAATTCACATCATATAAATGATGAAATTCTTTTCTTTGTCAATAAATATATTTGAAAATTCAAAAAATATAAAATAAACATATATTTGATGTTTCTAATAAAACGCATTTTATTAGAATAACATGAAATGGATGAAATGTTTCATTGTTATAAATGGGAGTAATTCTTATAAACATTATTATATTGTATTTGAAAAAAACCAAACAATTGGTTATTAATGATGAGAAGTAATTTACTACGATATTAAGAATAAATAAAATATATAACTGGGGAATTTTTTGATTAAAAAAATATTTAAAATTATATTCATGTAAGAAAGACTATGACACAATTAATTAAAAATTGATTTCATTAAACCCAAACGATATCAGTAATATAAGAATGAAAGGATACTGAGAGGGATAATGTGAAATGGAAATTAAAATATCATTAAATGGAAGGTGTTTTCATATGTTGACTCATTTCGGATGTGGATTCACTATATAACATAAATTATTGCAAATAAAATCAAACATGTACCATAGTGTTGAAATATCACAATAAAACCCTTACATGACCCCTCGCTTAGTCGAATGAACTATATTGTATTGTATAATAGAGTTAAATTTCTTGATATTAAATTTCAAAACCATATTAATATCTATACCTTTTATAAGTTTAATTTATAATTATTATAATCATTTATTTTTTTAAAAAAATCTATTTTGAATATCGGGGTTGATTAAATATGATTTATTTAAACTTGTTCCATAATTTCAATGTTTTTATTTATCAATATCCAAAAAATTATCATTATAACAAAATTTTATATACTATAATATGTATTTTATATATATTTTAAAAAATTTATATCTTTCCATATAGGTTTTGGATATGTATCAAGAAAATAAAATCAGTTTCTGATAATTTTAGTAATATTTTCGATCAAATTAGATATTTAAAAAAGTAGTGAAATACATAATGGAACCCTTATAGAACCATTATACACCTTATCATATTATTAAATTATAATAATATTAGTATTATAATTCTCATAGTAATTCATGGTTGAGTTTTATATTATTGATCAAGCTGGTTGTTAGATCAACCAAAAGTTGAACATTACTTAAATAATGGATGATTATGATAATGAATTATTTTTATTTTTAAATAATAAAATTAATAATAATAATTAAAATATAATTAAGATAATTTTATTTTGATGAATAATATATAAATTTTATTTAATAAATAATAAATAAATTTTATGAATATTAGAGATATGAAACTTCTTAGAGGTAGTTTTTTTACACAACACGTGATTATCACATTCATTTAATGAATAATGAGAGGTAATGAAGTTGGAAAATAATAATTCAAAATATTAAAATTATTATTATAACACATTTTTAATATTTATTCTTTTTTTCACATATATAATCAATGATATGAGGTGATGGTGAAAATAGAATTCGTTAGTTCATGGAATTAGTATTCCTAAAAACACACAAATGAATATTTCAATTATAACAATAGAAAAGGGATATTTTGTATAATAATAATTTTTTAGAATAATAAAATTAAATATAAAAAATATTTATATAATTATATTGTTATTATTAATTTTGAATGGAAATGGTAACATAAAAAGGGAATAAAGTTAGGGAATGATGAGCACTAACATTGAAATATTCTTGTTTTTAATATAGGGTTCCCCATAAATAAGGGTTTTAAGATAATATATTTAGAGCATAGGCTTAATGAAATAGAACATGTTGTTAGAAAAATGATAGTAGATATAGTTTGTTGTGGAAAATTTATTCTTTGAGGGGTTTTAATTGGTTACGAGAGGTCCAATTTATAAGTGATGGGAATGCTATTTTTTTGTTATAAACAACTATGATAATGGGATAAAATGATAAACTTTTCATATTGATCTAAAAAATTAATTGATTAAAGATAATATTTGGTTTATCTATAACTCAAACAATCAACTAAAAACTTGTTATAAATTTTTTTACCTTTTTTTCCACAAGTTACACACTTTTACTATTTTGTTTTTCTACTATGTGATCTTGTTTTTACCAATGTATCTTATCTTTTAAAACCAAAAATATAATATCCCATTTCATATAGTTTATATATTTTAATTCTGTATTGCAATTTTGTATTTTTTTTACAAAGTGGTAGAAAAATATTTTAAAATATCAAGTGTATAGTGTTTTAAAACAATTGATGAAAGATATATCCTAAATTCAAAAATATCAAATAAAAGCGGGTAAATTAAAAAAAAAAATTTAAATTTTTAAATTACATATAAAATTATTCTTTATTCACTGAAATAGTCTTATAAATATCAATTTCCAATATATATAATTACAATTCTCTAAAATTATTGTTTTCGTAAAGGGTATATTTTCCATTATTCACAAAAACAATTTCATTAGAAAAAATAAAAAAAATATTATTTTAATATTTCCATAATAATTCATTGAAAATATTTAATTTTCTCAAATTTATATTCTAATGTTTAAAAATTAAAATAATATATTATTTAGATAAATGTTTCTTTATAAGAAATATTTCATTAGGAATATTATTAATCTTCTAAAATTTTTTATAATAAAAAATATATCATACATAAAAAATAACAATTTAGTTTGTAATTTTTTCGTATAAAATTATTTTATTTGAAAATTTCTTGCACTATTTGATAAACTATTAAAAGGGGTCGTTATTTCATAATTTGGTTATTACAGTTAGTATAACTTTATTTAACATCTACCTTGAAATGGTAAATATCTATTTTAATAAAAATTTTCATGGTTTAATATGGTTCATTGTGGTGTATGGAGTTAGTTATCAAATTTACCATGTATTTAATGTGGAATTTTCACTAAAATCATGATTTTATTTTGAATTGAATTATTTAATGAATGAAAACTATGACTCACTAATGCATGAAATCTAGAAAGCATATGATGCATGAGGTAGGGTTGATTATGTGATATAATTTAAAAGAGTTGATTTAATTGGTAGTGAATGTTTTTAGACAATGTTCAAAAAATATTAATGGGTTATGGAAGAAAATTGTGGACTCAGGGATGTAATGTTAAATTTTGAAGAATAAACCTTGAATAGGTTGAGTGATTCATAGATAAAGACATTACATGAAGATGTAGTGTGAATACTATGGATGTATCCTTCAAAAAATGAAGCCAATAAAATATTAATTCATATAAATTGGGGTTCTTTAATATGTTTATGATTCGAATGCTCGAAGAATGAAATCCACAAAGGGAATTTTGTGGTTCTTGTTGAGAATTATGTAAAAGTTTAATAGTGGTTCAACTGTGTATAATGGAAAATATTATGAAATATAATCCTATATATTTTGTAGAATTGAAAGTTGATAACTGAATAGATTGAGTTAGAATGAGTTTTAAAATGAATTTTTGAAATTTTACAAAATTATTATTAAATTATTGAATATATAAAAGGGGAAAACTATCCGAGAGAATGTGAGTTGAGAAATAATTAGGTGAGAGATATATTGAGTATAATAATAAGAAAGATAAGGATTATTTGACAAGTTCTTACTAGAGGTTTAGTTTTTTCAAATCCTTGAGAAGAAAAGAACATCAAATTTAGTGGAAGTTGAGTATGTTCTTAATATATATGTGAATGGAAGATGGGATATATACCAGTGATAAGTAATACCATCCTATACATATTGACATCCAATTTCTATAATTTGAATGTTCCAAATTCAGTTTACTAAAAAAAGTAAATACATATGCACATGATTAGTATAATGGGAGTTCAAATGGTAGTTAAGGTTGCACCCATAAATATGTTAATGAAGTTCCCATGAAGAAAAATGTTTCTGTATAGACACCTCTACCACTCACTTAAAGAGTTAAATTTATATTTTTAGGTGATATCGCATTTAAATTCATAATATTATGGTTTGGAGTTTAGGAACCGTACTCTTAGATTATGGATAATAACATTCTGTAATATAACACATATGAGAATATTGAAAATATATTGATGAAGATAATAATCAGAAATAGATAGGATTAGGTTTTAAATTCTGGGATAAATCCTTTTAAAGCTACTAGAATTAAATTTTATTTACCTTATTTCATTTCAATTAGTGATTAATTGTGGAGGGTTCATATCAAACATTTATAAACCCTATTTGATGGAAAATGATTGATCAACTAAAATAAATTAAAAAGATTAAGTTGAACATATTTATTAATAGTTATTCAACCATGATTCACCATATTTTTGGGGTTACAACATGAACTTCTATGACTTAAAAGTAGAATAAGACATACCATTGTTCCCTCTATTTAGATATACTATTTATAAGTCTATTGTATCCAATAACTCATACAAATTGGATATTTTTGGAAGGTACATAGATATCTCAAACCTAAAATATGAAATGTAAGAAAATTATGGAGAAAAAATATGTAACACATTTATCTTTATGTTTATATTTTATTATAAAATAATATCGTGTTTCATATAGTATGCCACATGATAGCCCAATCTCAAACGAACAACAAAATAATATTATTTAAATATGGTTGTTAAAACCTACTCATATGTTCTGTAGTTATGAATTTGAACGACCACATTATAAAGTATATGTAGAATATTTTTTAAATTATAATAATAATAAATTCAATAAAATATTTTAACATTCAAATAATTTTTATGGTAAAAATCAAAATAATTCCATTTCAACCATTAAAATTTTATATTTTTTTAAAAAATAATTTTTAAGAACTTTATACTGATATATAAAATTAATATATACTTTTTGAAATTTTAAATTACTATATTATAATATATATTTTAAATTGTTACCTAAATATTATTATATAGTTATTTTGTTCAATTTTTCTGAAATGAGTGATTTTTTGGTGAATAGTTAAATATACAGATTTTTTGTGAAAAAATATATTTATCTTCATTTTACTGTGAAATAAAATTCTAGTTTGGACATAATTGGAAGTCATGTATGACAAATTATTTTATAAATATTCCAATAATGTCTATCTAAATCATTATTATAAATGGTAGTCACATAAAACCTTTTTAATTTTTTAAGGGTACTTTTGAAAAACAATTTTTCCTAAATTTTTCATATTTATATTAAAATTAATTTCTTCCAATTCTAGTAATTGATCCATGAAAAATGGATTTCATATCTTCAATCAATGTGATTAAATTTGGTAAACAATTAATTATCATTTTTAAACATAATTACTTCTAAACAATGTTCAAATTAGTCATTCTAATTAAGGGTAAAATCTAATTAATATGGGTAAAACTATGTTTTAGTCTTTAATGATCAGTCTAAAAATTAATTATAATTTATAGGCCATTATATTTCAGATTGAATAATTCTATATTCAAATTTATGATATTATGGTTCTATTTTAATTTGAAAATAAAATTCAGGATACATTTGGTAATGAATAAATAGAAAATTCCACTATCACTTTTTAGTATCTCTAATAACGTTTCATATGAATAAAAATATGTTATTAATTTTCATAAATGTTTATTATGAAGATGAATAAACTATTTTCCTAATTTAATTTTTTTAATTTCACAAATAAAATAGTTTTTAGATATTTAAAGAATTGTGTATTGGATAACATAAAGTATTTAATGTTTTCTGTGTAAAAAATTACATATAAGTATTTAAATATAAAATTATAACAACATTTTAATATATATATATTTCTAGTAAAATTATGTGATTAGTTATAAGAATTGACTTAATGGATATTTTATGTTTAAAAATATTAAATTAAATGTGTAAAAATCATAAAAAATTTATATTTTGACAATTTAATTATAAATCGTATAAAATATCAACCATTTTACCCTTATGATCTACTTTCACTTGTTTGAATCAAATTAGAGATCCACAATTAATGAGTATTGTGTGATCATGACATGATTTATAAAGGGTTAATGATTGGTTAAACTAAAGAGATTAGGTTTAAAATAACCTAAATATATATATAAATAATATTTTTGGAATTTATTTTCGACTATATTTCATCTCAATATTTAAATGGATCCAATTTTTGAAACTTTTCCATGAATTTAACCTTATAATATTTTATTTTTTAGAAAATTTACAATTGTGCCACCCACATCACATATAAATGAAAACCATATATCTACTTAGTATCACACCTATTATTCCATCATGTTTTCCATGATATAATATAATTCCTTCTTATGTTCCTTTTATACTTCATAGAGTTTCTCATATTCCATTAAAACTATCCTAATTAGTCTTAACGTGTAATCTGATGGGGGATTTATAAAGAAGAGGTATAACTCTTATCTGAGTTCATTAAATTTATTTCTTCTTATTACTTATAGAATTATATAATAACCATTCAAATAGAATAATATAATTATATCCTATATAATGAAATTTTTTACAATTATTTTAAAACCCATGTCAATCTCATTTCGCTTCCAATGGAAATGGAATGCATCATTCCTGCATATGTGTAAACTACCAACTCCACAAAGCGATGTAATTTATTTTTCAACACGACTATTAATAGAGGGATAATATGATATTTTTAATTTTTATATATGATATTAATGAAATAATTATACATTTTAAAATACATGTTATTATGTACCCTATTACCCTCCCAAATTTTCGAAAATGATAATGTCACTAATGTGTTTGATGGGATAACCACCTCCTTGAAGTGTCCTGATTCATTATTCATCACTGATTTAGATAGATGATCTATATGTAATAAATATAAATAGTATTTATGATATAAATATTATTTTTGAATTATTAATAAATATATACGTTCATTCATTCTAACTATTGAAAAATGAAAATATTACCCGTGCATTTGTATAAACAATCATCTCTACGAAGTGTTGCGTTTCAATTTTAATAAAAAATATTATATGAATGGTTATAAAAGTGTTTATAATGTAAAACTATAATATATATTAAATAATTTTCTTTTGATATGATAAAATTATTCTCTAGGTGGGTGAATGGAACTATTTAATTGAAACGTGTGTGAAAAGCATTATAATTTACACACTAGATAATAATGTTAATAAATAATTGTTAATAAATATGTTATCAAACTTTATAAGTAAAAAAATGTTGTATCTTGACTATTAATATGTTTCTTTAATAGTTTTTAAATAAAAATAAATTTATTATATTGTATATTAATAGTGAATACGAATGAATTTGGACTAAATTAAGGGTTTTTTTTGAATAAAACTCAATTGAGACTTATGATATATGATACACATAATTTATTTTGGGTATATACTACTACATAGATATATTATTTCATTTACTACACTTTATTCATTGTATTTTATGCTTCAAATAATCTTTTACTTTTTACGGGTTTGTATTTAAAAGATACAACGGTAGTAAGGATTTATTTCACAATATCATTTTTATTCATTTTTTTGTTTTACATTTTATTTAATGAGTTTAATGATATATTCTCCTTAAACCCTATCTATATTAATATATTCTCTATTTTAGGTGTTTTCAATGTTTTCACACAATTTTTTCCTCTATGTGGTATTTAAAATGTTCATTTATATTTTTAAATAAATATAACCTTATTTCAACTTTGGTCGATGAAATTTTTCTTCCACGTATGTGATCATCAATTTTTTTTAATAATGATAATTTTGATGGTCAATTTATTGTTTAAATTCATTTTAAAAATTATTTTTATTTATTTTCAACTAACTAAACAAACATTTTTAATTTATTTTTTGAAATTTTTATTTTTAAAATTTTATCAAAAAGAGTTAAACGAGTCATTATTTTAAAGATTAAAAAATGAATAAAACTTCTTATAATCATGTATATTATTTTCTATGATTCATTGATTACACATTATTGTTTCTAATATAAAAAAATATTTTTCAATATATTTTGATTTTTTTTCATTTTTAATGATATCGAATGACATTCATATTATCCAAGAATTCAAATAAATTATCAAATGTTTTTTTAATGTTTTATCCAACAAAATTATTATAATTTTATGATTCTTATTCTTTAATGTGTACAATATCTATTGATTCCATATATTTTCAATCTCTTGATTTATTATGATTATATCATGTTGAAATCTTTATGAAAGCAATTAATTTTCATTAGTTATGTTATAATAAATTGATAGTCTTATTCAACCATTTACATAATCATGATTTTCTGGTCATTATCATTCTAAATATAAACTTCCTTCTCAACATTGATCATTTTACTATTTATTAAGTCATCCTATTTTTACAAATTTTTTGTATCATATATTTTATATGGTATCAGTTGAAATAATATTATTAAGAATGATTTTTCAAATATTTAGGAAATAATGATGTTCTAATTTCTATATTTCATATTATATTTATTGATTGATAATTACTTTTAATTATTTTTTATTATTGATTCAATACTTACAGAATTAATTTAACAAATGTAAGTGATGGGTGAGTCCCTAGTTGTAGATAGCCCCTCGATGCATCATCATGTCTTATGAGAGAAAAAATGTTGGCAAGATATATATTCCATGGTTATAAGGTCATATCATAATAATTAGGTATTTAGTTTATACTATATATATCTAGGTAATATGTATATATTTTGAGAGTCATTGATGGTACGATCATGAATTTCAAACATTATTCATTTTGTTTATCCAAATTTTAGTTATTATTATCCATTTTATTTTTGTAATTTCCGTGGAAATGTATTCTCAAGATTTATTTATTTATTAAATTTAATTTGTATTGATTATTTAATATTTCACATTTTTTATTCCAAATCATTCATGATATCTTCCATTGTAAACATTCTATTATAGATAATATAATCTCACCCTTTATTTTTTCCATTACCACTAATATGATGAATGAATATTTTGTTTTTCTTCAAGGTTGATATAAATTTACTCATGGTATGATTTATTTTTTCAATTTAGTAAGAAAATTTTATTTTTATCTATTTTTTATGACTCCCAAAATGATCAATTCTTCATAATATAATTCCTTGTGCCTTGTACCCATATAATAATTTCACATTGGATTAGGGTTATTAGAGTTGGGTTGCAACAATTGGTGATAAATGAAGTTTTACAAGGACACTGGAAACTTTATTTTAAAATAAATAAATAGAAAAGGTTAAATATTTATGTATGAAGGATATATTTTTTCAATATAATATAATTTAAAGATTTTAGTATGACCTAAATGAGGAGATGTGGAATTGGACGTCTTAATTGATAAATCATCCATGTAAGTCTGTAGGTTAATCGATGTTTTACCATGTATATGTAAAAGGAATGTAAAGATACTATCTTGACTAATTCAAGATAAGTAGATCAATAAATAGTTAAAATTTATTTATGATGATTATTGAATGAGACATTATCTCAAATAAACCTACTAATGGAGTTATCGAACTAACACATTATTTACAACATGCTTGAAGTGTTTCATGGATTATGAAGACTATGTAAAATATTATCATTCATTATTATTAGTTGATAAGATTATATTAGTAAGACATTACAGGAGGAAATATAAATGAATTTTTTTGAGAGGTAATGGAATTATAAATACCAATAAAAAAATATATCAATATTGAGTGTTTTTTATAAATTCATCCTATTATATAATATAAATCAATTTATTTTATATATTTTATTTATACATTATCAAAGATATTTATAGTCTTTAGATAACCATGGACCCACCTCAACCACACATGTGGGACAATTTTAACAATTTTTTTGGTTTTTCTATTTGGTCATCCATGTTTGGAAGGTTCATATGGGAATACATATCTCTAATATGAATAACATATGGAATGAAATGTTTTTATATAGGTTGATGCTCCGGGTGGACCACACAATAGTATTTTATGACCGTTTGGGGCATTATTGTTGTGTTTCTAAGTTCCAACCCATTTGATTGATCAAGTTGTGAATGATATAGATATTATTAGTAAACATTGGTCTGATATGTTCAAATTTATATTTAATTTAGTTTTGTGGGTTATTGTTACACTATCATTGAAGTTGTGTTTATAACATGGGTCATTTGATCAATATCATCAATTTTTTTATCTCAACCATAATTAACATCAGAATCAAGAATATGGACTTCGATATTCTTATGGTAATAAAACTAGAGTAGTTGGACAACATTCTATCACCCACCACCAAATATTAAGAAAATATTAAATGATGTCACAAACACTAATTCAAGATATCTATATCTTATATTAATTTAATTGATCAATAAAAATTTTATATAAAAATATTGAAATATTCACAACTTGATATTCATATTTGTTTAGTAATGGTTGAGTTTGAGAAACACTTTTAGAAAAATTCATCTGATCATGATCTCATGCATGTGATAATGTCACGAGAAGAGAAAAATAGATCTCATACAACATACATCAAAATTTGCAGTTTCAATATATTTGAGAATGTAAGAGGTGTTTTTTATTTCATAAATTAGAATTAGTCAACATCTAAACAATATATATTAATATATATCATTGACATAACATGATATCATAAATAGAGGTGGTGGAACTCAACTATATTTATTGTGATAATTTTTATAGGGTTTACTGATACTACTAGTGTTTATGAAATCTAATTTTCCTCAATGTAAATAATGATTCCCTGATCCTCCTAGGTTTCATAAATAATCAGGAATCTCCCCTGATCCTTTTATTTTTTATCAAATATAGAATCATGAAAACATACTCAATTATGATAAGGAGACATAGCATACACTAAAGTCTCTAATTTCATTTAGAATAAAAATAATCCAGATATTCTTATGTGAAGAAAAATATATCCATCACCAATTCACATATTGATGCATTCTGTTCTGGGACTGATGTAATGAATAATTAATGAACTTGATTAAATCTTGTGTTATTAATTTTTGTGAAGAAATAGAGGTAGAAATGTGATCCTACATACATGAATGAGGAATAAGAAGTTCTTATCACTTGTGTAAATAATTCAAGATATGTTGTGATAAAATTGATTAAAGTATCAGATTAGACATTAAAAAACCATTATGGTTTTCATGAGGAATAAGGAGCATGCATTCATGAAGGATAATATAAAAAACATATACATGGTTTGATATTCCAAAAAATTGTTCAATTCAAGGAAGTATAGTGTCTGAATTGAGATATAACAATTAAAAGAAAAAATAAATAATATAATAAAATAAGAAATAATATATACTAGGATTTTAGCATTATTTATAATCCATTAATATTTCATAATGGTTGTTTCATAATATTCTATTGAGGAATGAAGAAGAGGATGATTTTATAATATTTAGTTATATTATTATTAAATATTATTGAAGACAACAATTAATTAATATAACCGAATGAAAAAGAAGAATATTTTAGAAATTTCTTTACTGCTTGGTTACATAATGTTGATATTCCCTTAGATGAAGTATTAAATATTGAAACAAAAAATAGCATGGAGATTTAATAATTCAAATATAAAATTATAAAGGGGATATATATACACAATATAAAATTAAATAGGTATATAACATTACAATATTCATCAATGAAATGTAATTGAGACCGAATCTGTTACCACTAGGTGAATTTTGAATTTTTAATCCATGTGAAAGAAATAACGTTAAATTACACTTAAAATACTATAAATATAAACATTTTAATGATATGAAATGAAATATTATCATTATATACACCACAAAAAATAAATAATTGGTGATAATGGTGTATGACTCATGGATAGAAAAATGAGACAAGAATATCTTACCCTGTGTCTCATTACAAATGAACATCCTTTATCATCTTATATGACAATTTTAAGAATGTAAATAAATTATACCAGAACCATAATCTTAATTATAAAATCATATATTTATTTCTTTTAATATCTTATTAATTATATGTTAACAATCATTCTTTGTTTTCACTCTACTGGTTGTTAATTTACTAGTTTTTTCTGGTATGTTTTGACTTTATATATTTTTAATTATTATGTTGAGTGTGATTTAATCAAAAAAATAATGTAAACCATGACATAATTACAATATATATTCGGTATATATTTAATTAAAATAATAAATAATATTTT
The DNA here is from genome assembly GCA_963277665.1 of Viscum album. Lineage (NCBI taxonomy): Eukaryota > Viridiplantae > Streptophyta > Magnoliopsida > Santalales > Viscaceae > Viscum > Viscum album. The sequence goes on from OY728166.1 coordinate 522,174,526, forward strand.
TATAAAGGAAATGAAATGCACTATTCATGGAGACAATAGGTGGTACGTTAGCATAAACACTACTTCTATTTCGTTGTCGTATTAAAATAATGAAAATAAAATGATATGTATTTACATTATAGTAAAAGTTTCATAGTACATCATATATGTAACATATTTTTATTAAAACCATCCTTAATACATACCACATAAATTATGAATGAATCACCCTGCTTTGAGGAAGTAGTAGTCTATATGTACAGAAACGACATTATCACATTCCCCAAAAAAAGGAAATTATTAAGATATGCATTATTTTAAAATTTAAATAAGTTCAAATAAATTATAAAAATCACACACACAGAAAAAGATATATATATATATATATAATTTTTAAAATATAAATAAATATCCATTACTAACCATTAAAGGTGATACATGGATGAACGAATGACATCAGTTCGTGGTGCGGTAGTATCCCATACACAAAAATAATGACTGTGTATCCTATTTTTTGGATATGTGTTAAAATTTAGGTAAAAATATGAGAAAAATGATATTATACTAATAATATGTATATTTTTATATAGTAATTATATAATTGTAATTTATGGGGTATTTGATGAAATGATAAAAAATGATGGATGATGAATGTGACCTCTTATTTGGGTAAATCCTTTTAGTTTTTAACAAATTACATCCATGAATGGGTTTTTGAAAAAATTGAGTCTTTTATAAGTATTCCATGTAATTTTGGAGCTTATTTGGGTATGTTTTTTTAATATGAAAATTTATTGAGTGGTGTGAATAAGGTGATGGGTGAGTGCCTATTTATTATGGGGGAGTGTCATTCTAATAAATATTATAATGTAAACACTATTGATAAGTATCCATTATAAAATATTTTCTATAATAATGATCCAAATTATAAAAAATGTAGTATAATTTTTATAAATATCCATAAAATGTCTTTTTGACACTTTAATAGGTCATTTGGGACCATAGATTCATGGTTTAGTATATAAATAAGCTATTTTTTCTCTAAATCATTTTACTTAATTTCAATCAAATTCATTAATATGTTTCATAGAAAACTAATTATAACTGATCATACATTATATATTATTCTGAATGAAAATCATTACTCAATTTTACATAATTTTGATCATAGAGGTGGCGTAAAATAATTTTAATTAAATCCTGCAGACGCGGAGAAAAGGCAAGTTTGTAAAGTGAAAATGTTCATAAGTTTGAAATGTTTTTATATCCAGCATCATTGTAATATTTAATCAAATTAACTAAATTGGGTTAATTTATTTATTATTTTTCTATATATACATTAAATCCAAATTAAAATATAATTGAACAATATATATAAATAATAATACTAGTAGTTTTCAATTAAAATTAAATATTATTCACTATTAAATTTAAAATGATACATCATAGAGAACTTAAAAAATAACCCTAAGATTATTTTTATGTCATTTTTTATAAAATTAAATTTATATTGAAATATAATATTTTGAAAACTTCCTCTAATGTTATTCAAAATTTGATCTCTCTTAAAGGGAAGAAAAATAGGCTTTTTAGAAACATACAATTTTTAGCATAAAACTGGATTTAATTATTATATTATGATTATAAAATATATAGGATGAATGAAAAAATATTTTATTTATAAATTAATATATATAATTCCTTAATATTATTCATTAATAATAATTTGATTTATTATGAAAAAAATTGTATGTATAACAACATTTCTTTTATATTCAATTTGTTGTTAAATTCATTTCTAATTAATTTTTTACCTAGGAAATAATTATATATTTTTATAAATAATATATTTTCATAATATAGTTAATATTATTCATAACTATTAATTTTAAATCTATATTATATTATATTAGGTAATAATGTTTTAATAATATATTCATGTTTGGTATAACTATGTCTTCTGTATAACATAATCTATAGAAGAAACACATTGTTGTGTGTGATGAAAAATAACATAGTATTAAATTAATTGTAAGAAATATATTATGAACTTTTTGAAAAAAATATGAAATATACTATAAATTCTATAGAGGTTATAATTCATTCTATGTTTGATATTGCGTGTCATGCACGCTATCGAATAAAAAATAACACTTTTATAATTTTTGGGGTGTTACAATGTCAAACACTCAATAAAGGAAGAATTATAATTTTATCAAGGATGTTTTCATAAGAATTATAAAAATAGGAGCACAAAAGAAATATCATATCATCATTAGTAACAATTATAAAACATTAATTATCTTCAAATGAAATTTTATAATAACATTAATCCATAGGAGATCAACATAGAAATATAATAACCATATAATTGATTTGAAACATTTACAATTAACCATGAATATTTGGAGCATTAAATCAAAATTTATAACGTCATTCAACTGTTGCAAAAAAATTACCGTTGGAAAATTTATTTTCTTGAAACACTCATAAAATTACCATGTTTACAATTAATTAAAACATAAAACCTAATACATCTATCAAAGGATATGAACATTTTACAAATATATTAATTAGTGATATTGTACACATCCCATCATTATCCATACATATATATTCCATGTAAAATAAATCATTATTATATCTTGAGGAACTAGTTGTAAAAATGATATCTTCATAAGATTTACAAAAAACACATAACATGGATTTAAGAACTCAAAGGGCGTATAAATATCACCTTTCCAAAAAGAAACATATCCTAAAAATATATATAGGTTGGTCAAAACAATATGTTATGAGATATAAACAATAGAAGAAAGTAGAATTGAAAATACCAATGTTTTCAAAAAAAAAATTGTGAAATGTTATAAAATATGGAGTGAAAATTACTTTAAAAAATAGTTTTTCAAACTAAGTAATTTTAAAAGAACACTTATTATTAATTATTCCAAATAATAGATACTTGAAAAAAAAATTAAAAAATCCATATTATTAATTATTGATAAAATTCATTTAGTACTCTTTTTAGGAATTTTTAGAGAAAAATTCACATTATATAAATTATAAAATGATTTTTTTAATAATATATATGTTATAAAATTATGTACATATAAAACAATATAATATTTTATCTATTTAAGAAAACATTTTTTATAGGAATAATATTGATAGGTATGAATTACATCATTAGTATGGATGGGAGTAATTCTTACCAACATTATAATTTTATAATTAAGAAAAATCAATGATGTGGTTATTAGTGATGAGATTTAATTTTCTAGGAGATTATTAAGAAATAAAATATATAATATGTGGGATATAGGATTAAAAAATGCTTGAAAATTATATTAATTTAAGAAATACTATGACCTAATGAATTTTAAATTGAGTTGTTTATACCATTACAATACTGGTAATGTAAGAATCAAAGTATCTTGAGAAGGGAAAATGTGGAATGGCCATTAAAATATCATTAAATGGAAGATATTTTCATATTTTTTTCTCATTAGGTAATTGGATGCAACATATAATGTAAATTATGGTGAAAATATAAAACATATCACATGGAGTTGAACATGATACAGAGAAACTATAACCGTAATCCCTCACTTAGTTGAATGAACTCTATGCTCCTGTATGAGAGACATCATTTTAATAATATTATATTTTATAACCTTATAAATATTTATGACCTTTTCAATGTGTTATTTATAATTATTATCAATTTTTATAATAATATATTTTAAATATTGTATGTGATTAAACAAGATTTTTTAAACTAGTTTCATCACATCGTTTTTTTATTATTTATTTCAAAAACATTAGAATTACAAGATTATTTTATGTGATATAATATGTTTTTTAAATTAATCTATAAATTTATAATCTCATTTCAAATGTGTTTTGGTAATGTTTCATGAAAATGTAATTGGTTTTAGATAATTTCTTAAATATTTGTAGTCAATGATTATATTTAAATAATAACTTAAAATACTAAAATAACCATTATAGAACAATTAAAATTTTTATTTTATTATTAAATTCCAATAAAAGTATTTTTATTACTCCCACAAAAATCCAAAATTGATTTTTATATAAATGTTCATGTTGGTGGTTTGATCGACCAAAAGGTGAATTTTCCTTAATTAATGGATGAGTATGATTATGAATATTGATTGGAATTATAATATTACTAGAATATAATTAAAATATTATTAGATAATATTATGTTAGGGAGTGATATTTAATTTATTTTAAAAAATAATAACTAAAATATTAAAAAAATTAGAAATTATAATCATTTGATGTGGTAGTTCACACAACGCAAGGCTAATGTGTTCAATTCGCGAATAATGAGAGGTAATCAAGGTGGAAAATAAAAATTTAAGTAAAAATAATAAATATAATACCTTTTTATATTTATTCATTTCTTTCACACTTATAATTAGTTTTGTGAGATAATTTTTGATGAAAATTCCTCACTTCATTGAAGCGGAGTTCCTCACAATACACAGAATACAAATTCAATTTTATTAATACAAAAGGGAAGAAATGGATAATATTTATTATCATAGAATACAAAAATCAATAAAAAAATATTGATACCATCATATAATAATTATATAATTATAATTGAAATTGTTTCATAGATAGGGAATGAAGTTGGAAAAAATTCTTACCCATGTGGAAATCATTTTGTTTTCTGTGGAGGGTTCCTCACAAATAGAGGTCCTATGATAATATATTTTTATCAGAGGATGAATAAAAAAATCGGTTTTTTTATAAAAATTCTAGTATAGATAGTTTATCATGTAAAATGAAATCATTTAGTGTTTTTAAGGGGTGGTGAGAAGCCCAAATTATATGTGGTGAAAATGGCATGTTTGTAATTACAAATACTTAATAAAAAGGGATAACCTATTGAAATTTTTTTTTTAACCAAAAGTTAAATATAATTGAGTGGAGATAATTTATGGTTAATGAAAACCTCTAAAAACAAAATTTATTACTTGTAAAATACATGTTATACCTTTTAGTTCATAAGTTACTTGTTTCAACTATTTTAGTTTTCTACTATGTAAACTTGCTTTTTACCAAGGTAAATTATCCTTTACAACCTTATATACAATATTCCTTTTCATTTAGATTAGAACATAAAATTATATATATGAAATATTTTTAATTAATTTATTTTCACAAAGTGATTCAAAAATATTTTAAGATATTAATTCTACAATGATTTAAAAGAATTAATGAAATATATAACCTAAATTCCAATATATAAAATAAATTCTCGTAAATTAAATATCAATATTTTATAAATTATAAATTTACTTATAAAATTACTATTTTTTCAAGAAAACATTTTCAAAAATATAAAATTCATAAATCTATAATGATAATGTTCTAATTTTCATCTTTATATAAAATCTAAATTTTTCATTATTCATCCAAAAACCATTTTCTTTTGGAAAATAAATGAAATTAAAATTTTATAATATTTCCATGAAAATTTAAAAAATACTATTACTTTTACCAAATTTATTTTGTAAAATTTCTAATTAAAATAAAAAATTATGGAAAAAACATTATTGACTAGAAATCTTCCCTTATGTATATTAACATTCTCCTAAAATTTTCACTAATAAAAAATATATCAAACTAGAAAAATAACTATCTTTTAAAATAAATTTTATATACAAAATTATTTTATTTGTTACTTTCCTACATTAGTTTATAAAATATTTAAATGGACTATTCTTTCATAATTTCTTTATTACTATTAATACCCACTTGTTTTACTAGTACTTTAATATGATCAATATCTATTTTTGATAAAACGTGTACTGGTATTTTGTTGTTTATTGTTGTGTATATAGTAAGTTTTCAAAAAAAAAACAATCTATTTAAGGATGAATATTTCACTAAAATATTGGTGATATATAGAATTGAATTATTAAAGGATTGAAAAATTTGAATCCTAGATGCATGAAATATTGAAAGAATCTAATGCTGGAGGAAGATTCGATTGTATGATATAATGATCAAGAGTTGATTTAATTGATAAAGAATGTTGTAAGATAATGTTATATTAATATTAAATGTATATTTTGGTAAAATTATTGATTCTTGGATTCAGAATTATATTTTAAAGAAGAAAAGTTGAAGAGGATGAGTAATACATAAATAAAGACATGGACAGAAGATGAATTGTGGCTTCTATGGATATATGTTACCCAAATGATGATAAAAAAAATTTCATTCACATAATGTATGGTTCCTTAATACAATGATGAACTAAATTTTAAATAAGTTAAATACATTAATGATATTATGTGATTATATTTTATAATTATGGAAGAGGGGAATAATGATGACATCATGTCGAGTGTAGGAATTTATAAAGTAAAACATATATATATTTGGAAGAGTTGAAATTTTAATATTGATGATTTTGAGTACGAAGGATATTTAAATTAATTCTCATGCATTCTTCATAGTTACTATTGAAGGATTTATTTTATAAAGGGGGGAATTATCTATGTTAAAGGTATATGAGCAGTTAGTAGTTGATATATCTTTTAAATAGAATAGTAAAAAATAGAGGGATTTATTGACTTGTTCTTAGTAGAGGTTTAGTTTCATAAAATCCTTGAGAATAGAAGTACATTATTTTATTGTAAGTTATGTATGTTCATCAAATATAGGTCAATGGAAAATGAGACCCATTCTAATGTTATGTAATACCCTTCATTACATCAAGATATCTAATTTCAATAATGTCAATGCTCAAAATTCAATTCACATAAAGAATGTATAAACTGATTCAGATGATTAGAATAATGGGAGTTCAATTGGAAGTTAGAGTTTCACCAATAAAGTAGTTCAAGAATATTTAATGAAGATAATTATTTTTTGTATAAAAACCTCCACTTGACATATAGAGAGTTAAAATATTATTTTTCTGGTGACATCTCAACTAAATTCATAATACTATGGTTTATGATTTTTGGAACTATTCTCTTATATTATGGATAATAGCGTCCACTATTATAAAACATACGAGAATATTTAAATTTGATAGATCAAGATAATAATTAGGGATAGTGAGGATTAGGTATAAAATACTGTTATCAAACCTTTTAAAACTACTTTCATTCACCTTCCATTACTTTTTCTATATTGGATGATTTATTAATTTTTGAGGGTGGAGATCAAAAATTATTACACCCTAATTGATAGAAGAGGTTTCATCAAATATAAGAATGAAACAAGTTTAATTTGTACATATTGTGTAAAAGTTAGTCACCCATGATTCACCCTCTTTTTAGGGTGACTGCATGATCTTCTAGGACATACATGTGGAATCAGACCTAACATGGCTCCTTCTATTTGGTTCTACTATTCTTTAGTTAATTGTTTTCAATAATTCACATGAATATGAGATATATGGAAGGTATATAGATATCTCTACCATGAATTATGAAAAGTATGAAAATGATTGAGAAAAAAATCTAAAAACATTAGATTGTATTCCATATTTTCTTAAAAAATAATATTGTGTTTCAAAGAATACACCAAATGCAAGCACAATATTAAATGAAAAACAAAAATAATATTATTTTAATATGGTTTTTATAACCTAGTCTTTGGTTTAGTTGTTGTGATTTTGATTGACCATATTATAATTTACATGAAAAATATTTTTCCCTTGAAACAAATAATGAATTCCATCCAGAATTTTAACAATAATATTGTTCTTTTTTAACAAAAAATTAAAAATACATCTATTTTATCAGTAAATATATTTTCCACAAAACCTTGTTATTAGGAGCTTTAAACTGATATATAGAATTAAGTAATACTTTCATAAATTTTATATTAAAAAATGAAAATAATTTTTTATATTATCACATAAAATTCATCTTATTGTGATTTTTTGGAATATTTATAAAATGAGTGATTTTAAAGAAAATTGTAATATATACCTTTCTTGAATATATATATATATAAATATATATTGATTTAACTACCAAAATTAAATAAATTTTTCTGACTGAATATGAAGTTGGAAAATAAAAATTTTATTATAAATATTCTAATAATGTCTATATTACTCAGTATTATACATGTTATTTATGTAAATTAATTTTTCTATTTCTATGTGGAATTTAAAAGGATTAATAATTTTTTTTGAATGAATGTGGAAGTTATTTTCACTTTGGTTGATGATATATTCCTCCCATGTATGTGATAATAAAAATATTTTGATTGAAGATAATTTCTATGAAAAAATTATTATTTAATTAATATAAACTATATTTTAATTTATTATCAAATAATTAAACTATATTTTTTATTTTATTTTTTGAACTGGTTATTTTTTATTTTATTTTTCAAAAAAGAGTGAAAGGGATCATTGTTTAAATGTTTATCAAATGAAAAAAAATTCTTATCATTATGAAAATTACTTTCTTTGTATATTAAAATAAAATTTGTTGTTGTTATTAAAAAAGAAAATATTTATCTCAAAATTGTGATTTTTTTTCATTTTTAAGATATCTAATATAGAGAATATTTTCCATACTTTCAAAGAAATGTTAAAAAGTACCTTTAATGTTTTTTCACTACAATATTAATATAATTTAATGTTTCTTATGATTAAATTTGGATGATATCTAATGATACAATATATGTTCTTTATCTAGATGTATTATGATTATGTGATGTGGAAGTAATTTTTAAACCCATTCATTTCTATTGGATGTTTTAGAATGAATTGAGGGTATTTTTTCATCCTTTATTGATTCAGGTTTTTTTAGAAACAAATTTATCAATAACACATTCTATAAAAACCAACATCATTTTATTGATATTATTCTCCCATATATGTACATATTTTTAGTATCATTGATTTTATATGGTATAGTTAAAAGAAGAATATTAAGAATGTTATTTCTTTTTTTGGGAAATATTGATGTTTTGTATTCTTCATTTAATATAAATATTTATTGATTGATAATTTATTTTAATTATGTTTTATATTGGTCATTAAATATATAGGGAATTAATATAACTTTTTATGTGATGGTTAACGCCCTAGTTAAAGATATCCCCTCAGTGCATTGTCATGTCTGACGAGATAAACCATGTGGGAAAGATAAATATTCTGTTGTTATAAGGTAATTCATAATAATTATGTATTCAATTTATACCTTAACTATTTATGTAATATGTCTTTTTATAGAGTTCATTATGGTATGATTGTGAATGTAAAACATTATTAATTTAATTTATTAAAATATTAGTTATTATTACCCATGTTATTTTTTTATTTTTCATTGATATATTCTCACGTTCACATTATTTATTAAATTTAATATTTATTGATTATTTATTATTACAAATTATTTATTCCATAATTATTTATGGTATATTCTATTGTACACATTCCATTATAGAGAATCAGAAATCACCCATTATTATTTTTTTCATTCAAAATTACATGAAGAATAAAAAAATTATTATTCGGCATGATTGAAATAATGTTATTCTTGGTATGGTTTATTGTTTCAATGTAATATGAATATTGTATTTTTATCCGTTTTACACTAACACATAAACTCATCAAACCTTCTTAATGTAATCCATTGTATCTTCTTCCAATATAATAAGCAACAATTGGACATTGATTATCATGGTTAGGGTTTCTTTATTTGGTGTAAAAGAAAGTTTAATAGGTCCATTAGATTCTAGATTTTAATATAAATTAATTTAAAAAGAGAAGTAAAAAAACAATGAATGATTTATTTTTCAATATAATATAAATTAAATACTTGATGAATACAAAAATAATGAGATAAAAACTGTATTTCTTGATTGATAAATAATACATGTAAGTTATAGCTTAGTTTATGAATTACTATGTTAATGGTAACAGTGTTCTAGGGTACTATCTTGAATAATTGAAGATACGTGCATCACTACATAGTGAAAATTTAGTAATGATGATTATTGAATGAGACATTAGCTAAAATAAACGTGTCAATGATTTTATAGTACTGAATCATTATTTAAAACAATCATGATGATTTTCAAGGAATATTAAAACCATGTAATATAGTATCATTCATGAAGATTGGTTGAGAAGAATATAATGAGAATACCTTATAGGAGAAAATATAAATTATATTTTTTAGAGGAAGTATAATTATAATTACCATTCAAGAAAAATTATTTTTTATGAAGGGTATTGAGAATTATATTTTATAATTATAGGGTTTTATTTATTTAAATTTAATTATTTTAAGTATTATTATTAGAAATTATCCAAAAAATTCATAGTATTAATCACACAATAGATCCACCTCAACCACACATGTTTGTATATGACTACTATTATGGTGGCATGTCAACCAGGCCATCCATGTTTGGAAGGTGTGTTTGGGAATTCATATCGCCAATAGAGAGCACATAAGGCATACATAGTGTTCACATTGGTGGTTTCTCATGGAGGACTACTCAATGATGTGGCACAACCATGTAGGGAATGTTTTTTTGTGTCCTAGTTCCATCCCTGATAATGGATTGGGTTGTGGCTGATGTAGATATTATAATTAAGCATTGGTATGATATGAAAAAAAATGATGTGGAATCTTGTTATGTGGTTTATTGTACATATATCTTAAAATTTATTTTTATAACATGGTTCATTTGATTAATCTCAACCACACTATTTAATCTCAATCCTCATTATCCTCAAAATCAATTATCTTGACGTTGAAATTCTGATAATAATGAAAATTTATTAATTGGTCAATCTGATATCAACCACTAAAATTGATCGATATAATATTAAATGATGATGCAAACCAAAATTCATGAAATTTATATCTTATATTAATTCAATTGATCAATAAATATATTAAATAAAAATTTCTAAGAGAGTCACAACATGATACTCATATTTTTAAATTAAAGGTTGAGTATGATAATCATATAGAGAATGATACACATGATCATGATCTCATTCATGTCAGATCCTCACCAATAAGAGAAAAATAGATCTCATATAATAAATGAAAACATAATATTTATGGTCCAGATATTTGAGATATGAAATGATATTAGTTGTTTTATAAAAAATTATGAACAAATATTTAAACTAGATATATTATTATATATCATTCACTCACCAAGAAATCATTAATATAGGTGGTGATACAAACCTATAAATTTTGAGGAAAATATGATAGGTTTTACATCTACTAATTGGGATTAAAAATATCATTTTCTATAATAGAAATAAATAGTCCATGATCCTCGTATGTTTCATGAATAATTAAGAAGATCCCATGATCCTTACTAGGAATTTCTGATGAATCTACAATTATTCATAGATAATCAATTTTGAATAGGAGCCATAATTTCCATGAAGGTATATTCTTGATTTATGACTATGAACTGAAGTGATATACTTTTTTGAAGGAAACTATATCCATCCCGGATTCACATTTTGATTCATTATCTTCTAGGAATAATTTGAATATAAATTAATTCACATTAGTTGATCTTGTTCTATTCATTTATGAGAAGAAAAAATGGGAGAAGCAAGATCCAATATACATGAATGAGAAATAACTATTTCTTATTACTTTTAGGAATAATATAATAAATATTATAAAAAATTGTGTGAAGAATAAGTATAGCCATTACAAAACCTTTTTGGTTTTCATGATGAAGACAGAGCATGCATGCACAGAGGAGCGTATGCAACTCCAATTAATGTTTTGAGATTCCAAAACAATGTTCAATACAAGGAGGTATAGAGTCTTAATTGAGATATAAAAGAGAATATAAATAGAACCTAATATAACATAATATGAAATAACATATTATAGGATTTTACACTATTTATACACCATTCATATTTCATAATGCGTGTTTCATAAAATTATATTATGGAATTAAGAAAAGGATTATATGATATTATAAATGATTTTTCTTGCACTATATAAAATTAGTAAAATCAGTTGGATCACTTTGTTGCATTTTATTTAGGCAAAAAAATCATCATCAGAAGGAAAACATACATATACATGAAATGTATCATTCATAACAGACAAAATCCACAAGATATATTTCATATAAGTCATTCATTTCACTATTTTTGGTAATATGAGAATAATGAGATCATTTTAGATCTAGTGTAGAGGAGTTTCAAGACGAAAAAACGTATTTTATGATGTTTTTAGAGATATTTTAGGATAACATGAAAATTCCAAATCATAGAGGCTAATTGAGGATGATATCTCTCAAATGGAAGAGAGTAGGCTAGTACGGAATCAACAACATTGAGAATATTTATAACAACATGCCTTGGGTGTTTAACTAGTTATTGATGTGGATCCAATTTAGGATGTATAACCAATCAAGTATAAGTGAAGGTGATTGGGTGTCTATCAAATCATGGATGAATAGTTAATTTTTTGGGTTTAGAACTTGGACCCACTAGAGGATTGATTACTATGGTGTATAAAAATATATTATCGAAGCCTCAATAATCAATTATAAAATTATTTTGGAGAATTGATGATTAATTGTATAACCAACTTGAAAACGAGTATATATTCATAACGATGAATGTGAAAACAATGTGTTATGATCACTCTTATTATTTCATTAATGCATTGAGAATTTATAATATTATTGATAGGATTGAGAACCATATCATGTTTGATAGTTTTAAATAAAAGAAAATAATTCATAAATGATAATCAATGATTCACCCCCACCCTATTAGTGGTCAATCTAGCTTGTGGGTCTACAATTTTTATCATAGCACTACAGTTTATTCTTGTTGGAACAATGGTATTCTATGCATGATTTGGATTATGATTTGTGTTTGTCGACAATCCTTGGTGGAAGTTCAGAATGTGTACCAGCAAGGAGATCATACAGTTCAAGTAGACAACAGTATTGAAGGTGGGGCCGTTTCCCAATGTTTGCCAAATTATTGGGCTGAAAATCGACAAATGGAGAAAAGTGTTTTTGGAAAAGAGGCATGGGTGTCGTGTACTTGATTGAGGGGAAACTTGCTGGCCATATGTTTTTTCAAGATCAGAAAATGGGAAAATGTCAAATAGATAAGGGCCACACAAGTTTTGGGCTGGTCGCGCAAGTGACCTGTGCACCGTGAAGACACATGCGTGCCGATGCCTCGGAGGATTGGAAACTTGCGCGCCTATTTTTTTCAAGATCATATCCTCAAAAAATGGAAAATGAAAGATGGTCGTGCAAGTATTATTTTGGTCGCGCAAGTGAGTAGTGCGACAGAGGCTAGGGAGGATGAGCTGTGCGTCGGAACCTACACGCCGAGGGAAGACTTGCGGGCCACCGCGCAGGGGGTCCAGTTTGCCTATAAATAGAGGACCGCCCCTCCTCATTTGCAATACAGTTCAAGACTTAGTAATTTTCAAGCTCAATTCATGCAAGTGGTTGAGTCAAGCAAGTGGTTGTTAGGTCGCGCAAGTAGAGGCTGCACACCGGAAGTTGGTTGCGCGATCAAGGTAGTTAGGGAGTTAAAGTCGCAATGTCGCCCAAGTTTGGTGTTGAAGGAGGCAATGTCGTGGAAGTGGTTTGGTGTCACCTGTGTGTCGAATTTGTACTTCACAAGTGACTTGCGTGCTAGGATTGAAACTTGCGCACCAGGATTAGAGAAGAGCGCTAGGGTTGTTAAAGTACATCTGTCCTTTTGAAGCTGCACGAAAGCTGGAAGATCGCCTGGTACCCTCAGTGCAAAGTGAGATTCGTCTTTTGGTGAGATTAGGGCTTCAACAGAGCATCTACATACAACATATGATGCATTATTATGCAATGATGAAAATACCTTCACATCTATAAACTGAGTGTGACTTCACCAAGGGCAGTGATCCAGGGGGAGTCAATGGGAGTGACCCGAGGGAAGCGGTGAGCTATACCTAAACCTTTTTAAAGGCAGTGAGCCTGGGATAGAGTGACAGTGCCCGAACCTTTGTAATCCACGGCTAGTGAAGATTAGTGTAAATTTTTTACGACCGAAAACTTATCGGAATTTTCTCCTTGGATGTATCCCTTAGTGGTGAACCACGTAAAAAGTGATGTGTATTCTCTGTGCATGGGAATGTTTGTTTTCTGATCATATTTATCATACAGGTTCAATAAGATCCTACCAATGTAAGAACAAGATCCATCACATTAAAATCAAAACATTTCACCCCGATTCACCCCTCCCCTCTTAGGGTGTCCCGTGGTACTTCACTTCTAATGATCCAATTTTTTATTTTTTACTTTTAACAGATTTTATAGAATGAAGAATTTAGGAAATATGTGTTCTACCTCAAAGTAGAAAAAGGAAGTTGTTCCTGATGATAAAAATCTTGAATATTTTTTTTCAAAAACATAGAAAGATATAAATAAATGATTGTAAATAATGATAAAGGATAATTTTATAGTAAAATAAGATACACCACTGACTGAAGGTAGTCATAGTGGCATATGTTGAATTTATTATTTCGATTTTGATTATTCTAGAATTTTTTTTTTCAATTTGTGATTATATGGTATCAAATGGTTATCGTTATGCCTAATTTATGGAACATCTAAATAATGTTTCCAATGAATAATTTAGTTGTATTTTTGGAACTACTAAGGCCCTTTATGATCAAAAAATATGGTTGGATGAAGAATATATTGTTATGGAAGATGCATTGGATAAAACGTTTTTCATATGAGAGACTATCACAAAAAAATGTGAAAGAAATTTATGAAATAATGACTCATTTAAATTATAAATATACTTATTCTATTAAATAATTCTAAATTAATGTTGAGGGGAAATATTTCCTTGAATATTTTTTAGATAATCATTCTAATAACATAAAAAATTGTATAATGTTTTAATGGATTTCGATGTTCTTCAATCAGTGTTTAAAGAAATCAAGTTAAAATTTATTGATAATTAATTTCAAGAGTAAATAAATATGAATAAATAAAAAATAAAAATAATGAAGAAGTATTGGGATGATAAAATAAGATCAGATGAAGATGATAATAAATAACATAGAATAATGTTTCCGGAATTTGATGTGAGATTAATGAATCAAGAATCACCAAAAAACCGGAACATCACACGATCCTAGAAAAATATATATTGTCACAAAAGTTTTAATTTCAAGTAATAACATCATGAAAAATAAATATCAATGAAATTAGAGAAGCATATCATTCTCTAACACAATGGATATGTCCTCAAATAAGAATGAATCCCATAACCCAAAAATTATCGATATACTAATGCTATTTCAATTACTAGTACATGTTTAAAACCATATTCAACAAAATTATGAATGGTGAAAACTTATCATATACCCTCCATATCATGGGTGAATGTGAAATGATTTATAAATATCGATTCCCCAATATGTGTTGAAAATAATTATAGTTCCAATCAATAATATCAATTCCTAAAGCCTATGAAATATGGATAGATTATACCAAAAAGAAATATTAGACTAATCATGGGTTATTATTGGTGTTATTTTATGTTTAGGAAGAAGTACTTATTTTATTATAATTAGTTAATAATTCATGAAAATAAAAGGAAACATGTAAGTGTATGTAATGATTAACATCAGAGAGAATAAAATATAAGTAATCAATATTTTACATATTTAACTAAGGCTAAAGGTGAATCTTCAAACAATGGCGAGGTTAAAGGACTAAAAAAATAAAAATATGAACCTAACTGATCTCTAAAGAGAAATATTACATCTAGTAGTTTAGGTGAATGAAATAAATCAGATCTCTCTTAGACCAAGTGAATATGTGAAAAATCATCAGATACATCAATGATGAATATAAATCTGAAATTAAATTTATATTCACCTTGAAGAAAGAAATATTTGATTGAATAGATATATTAACCTTTTTTGGATATAATATATATCATGTTTGAAGGTATATGTTTATATATTTTCCTTAGTTTTTTGAAAGTTATTCACACAAATCCTACTCTTTTTCGAAAAAACAATCATTAATATGAAATATATATGAATGAAGGGGGTAATTGAGAGTGTTTGAGAATAGATTATTGAGTAAAATAAGTGATGAATGAAAATATATCCAATACGTTAATAAAAAATATATATGAAATCTTAAATTAAATGGTTTCTATATACAGATTAGAATGACACAGAGCTATAATATTTATAACAAATACCATCTAGATAGGTTTCCTTTATTATAGAATAGAATAGGTTTAAAAAAATTGTGGTAATTTATTTATATATTAATAGAACACTATGAATTATTTCAAATAGTTCATATTTGTTTTTTAAAATCATCTAAAATTTCATAAACCATAAGTGGTAGTTGAAAAAATTATTCAAACTAAATTATGGAAAGTGGATTTTGAAGGTGAGATGAAAATTGATTATATGTTTTGTAAAAGTAGATAATTATTGATTCAAAATACTATGTTGGATGAAGATATTTTACGTACAGAATATTTCAAATGATTGAAATAATATATTCATGAATATAAGACTTAAATCCAAATGAATATTCTAATTAAATATACCAATGCAGCAATAGGATTAAAAGAATGACCTAGGTTGAGTATAATCCTTTAGAGTACATTTTATTTATAAGGAACAAAAAAATATCTCTATATTTCCTAATATATATTGTTTTATACTAACATATTTGAAATCAAAATATATGTATGTATCCCTTGTGGGGGACTAATGACCAAAAAGATGATTAATATTCCCGAATGAGTGAATGGGAATCTATTGGAATACATTGTAAAAATAAAATATTTGATATTAATATTTCTCCTATTATATACAATAAATCAAGTGATAATTATTATTATGGGGTAGTTTATACTGAGCTAAGAAGTGGGATATATAAATTTTTCTAGTTTACATTTTTTATGTGTTTATGGGTTATGTGTAGGATAATATATATATTATGTTATGATTATTTTGGAATCCCCTAAATGTGAATAAGTGAATTATATATGTTTGATATCATATACAACATAATTTTTGGACACCATTATTCAACATGGTTATATACTGATGGATTATCTATAGAGGTTTCCTATGTAGACAAATATTTTTTCTTGAAAATGGCTCTTTGCTATTAAAATACTTGTGTTGTCTTAATTCAACCAAAAATATGGATGAGTCCCTAAAAAATATTGGATATGGTGATGACCTAATGTATTGATAAGAGTGATTAGATATGAAGGCCTCTATTTTACCTTTGTATTTATTATCAATAGGGGTTATGCAAATATTGACTTTATAGAGTGAAGGAGTGTCAACCAGAAATACAACAGGGGATATTGAAGTGTAGAATTGTATGATTGATGAATCAACATTTTTTTGTTATTATATAATTAATTCAATATACTAGGAAGAATTATTTTAGGATTTAAATAATTAAATGTCATCCTTGATATATTATCCATGTCAGTCCATCAGTTGATTGGAGATCTACCATGTATAAGGAAAATGAATTTCATGCCACTAGCTTGAAAAATGTAAGTAAGTAAGATCAAAACACAGTTGATATATAATAATGTTGATTTTTTAATTAGATATAATCTCAAATACAAGATTCAATTTTGTTGATTAAATGATAATATTTTTAAAACATGCATCAAGATGTCAAATTATTATAAAGACTATGAAATGTATTATTTTCATGGTTTTTTCATAATAAAATGATACTGAGTAAACCTTAGAGAAGATTTTCATTAATAAATTTTGAGAATAAGTGGAATTACAAAGGATATAAAAAAATCATTTTATTGAGTAATATTTAGAATTATATTTTATAATGGTTTGGTATTATATTCGATAAATAAAATTATCTCTATATTTTAGGGGGGGCTATATCAAAAAAAATTCCATCCCTTAGGAAATGAATGAACAACATAAACCACACATGTGGGAATATGTTTACACATAGTAGGTGGGTCAACATGGCCAGTCATGGGAGGTAGGTGAGTATGGGCACATATAAATCCAATAGGAAGTGCACAATGAAATTATAACATCCACCCAGGGATAATAGGAGAGTTCCCTTGGTGGAATGTGACATGGTGTGGTACAACCTATGTTATGAATGTATGTAGTGTGTATGGGTGATGTCATCAGTACATGATTGATTTGTGGATGAGGCTAATATTACTATTATGAAGGTGTTGAACTAGAGAAAAAGTGATGTCGGATTTGGATATATGGGTTTCCATTCATACATCTTTAAATGTTTTTTTTGTAACACAAATCATCCAATCAATCTCATTGATACTATAAAATCTCAATCATCTTCATTCATGGTCCCATAGTGCCTTAATTTTATAGTATGATGATTGGGAATCTTTTATAATCAGTACATGTGTCATTATCTAGTACTAGTGATCGAGACATGGTAGAATGATTATGCGATCCCTCATACAGGAAATCTATATCATTCAGGTCATCTATTTTGATATTATTTTTTTATTTTAAGAATATGATGGAGTAACAACATGATGTTTATATGTTTGACCAGATTTTTGAGTTTGAGAATTATTTTAATAATGGTCAATTTTATCATGATTTTACGCACATAATAACATCACCATGAAGTGAAAAATTGATCTATTTCTAGAAGATACAGCATGAATTTCAATGCTAGAAAATTTAAGATATGTCGAGGTCTTCAGTTGTTTTTAAAAACTATAACTAGATTTTTAAACTATAGATATTAATTTTAGTCCCTAACTCTATATGAAATTATGAATATAGGCTGTAGAACTCACCTATATATTTTGAGGAATAGAAGAATGTGTTTGAGGATACAATTTGGGTTTTGGAGATCTCATTTTCCATGAAAAAAATAGATTATCTATATGCCTCTAGTGGTATTTAATGAAGTAGGATGACCATGTGACCATTTGGTTTCATGCTTACTCTATGATATTTTATAAACAGACTATTACTTGAAGGAGACTTAGTTTACCTAAAGCTCACTACTTTTGTGATGTGTAAAAAATCACGCCACATTCTTCAATTAAGGAAAAGAGATCCCCCAACCATTTAATTAATGATTGATATATCCGATAAAAATACATACATGTTGAATCATAAAAAAGATTTAGTTGATCATGTGATTTAAATTTTCATGATTTATAATAGGGAGAATCATGTTCTTATCTACAAACCCAAGATATAACCAGCACTCATCTCTTTCATGGAGAATAAATAAGGTATAATGATACACATTAATGTTGGACAAGCTTAGTCATTGAATTCACCTTATTGGTTTCATGAGGAGGATAGTAAATCCATATATTAATGAGCACATGAAACTCAAATACACCTTTTGAGATACCCAAACACTGTTTATTACAAGGTAGAATGGAGTCTCAATTATGTTACTAAATAGAATAAAAATTGAATATAAAATGATAAGGAATTCAATAAAATATGCTTGGAGTTCACCAATAAATATACAAAATTTATATTTCATGAAGTGTGATTGGGGAAATAAAATTATAAACTCTAGAAAATAATGATTTGATATTGTGAAAAACATTTCTTGTATAAAATTACATTTCATAAATCAGGGGAATCAATAGCATGTATTGTATTGAGGCTAATAACTTAATCATCCAAAAGATAACATGTATTATATAGAATTTGGCATTTTAATGTAGAGAAAATATATAAGATAATGATAGTATATGATTATAATTTCCTAGTATTCATTAATCGACGAAAACCAAGATTAAATGAATTTGGTTGTAAAGGAGTTTCAAGACCCATAGTCTTACTCTATGAAGATGTTGACGATCATGAAGGTTTACACAAGAATTACTAAATCTACAGTCTCATGCTGTAAAGTACTATTTCTTAATACTTCATGATGAAAAACACATCTATTAATAATGATCTCATGATTATGGTGTTTATCTTTATACTAAAGAGGATCAAGATTGGCGGTATATAACTAATCAAGGAGAAGTTAACATAGTTGGGGTGTGAAACCAATCTAGGAAAAACTGTTTTCCAGGGTGTAGATATAGGATCAACTAGGGGATAAACTAGTAGGTTTTATAACATTTTTCTCCCTAATTTACTGTAATTAATTATAAAATTTTATAGGAGAATCCACGTTAGAGAGTCTAACTAACAAAACATGGTTTTTATTTTAGTAATAGACATTGTAAATACCATGTTTTGTGTTCTATGTTATTATTTATGATTATGATGTATTGATATTCGATATTTTTTGAGGATCAATAAATAGAAAATGTTTAATTAGGTAAATTATAATAATGGTATTCAAAACAAAAAACCATTGATTCACCACCCTCTTAGGGGTCAATCCAAACTAGGGATCTACAATAACATATATAACAAGGAAATTACCAAAATACCATAGATTATACGATATTTTTGTTTAATTTCATATTCAATTGATCAATATTTATGATTCATTTGGGATAAAAAACTGAGTTCCAATTTTATGGATGATTCAAAGATTAATGAAAGGAATTATCAGACATATTTAATATTGGGATTACCCTGCTGAGCAAGAAATTTCATTACGTGTTGGTGTTGAGAAGATCCTGGAAATATTAGAGAAACAGACTAAGGATATTAGTATTATTATTTATTTCACAAAGAAACCAATCATGAGAGAATATGGAGTGAAAGATATTTTAATTATTCTAGACCAACTATATCATGTCATAATAAACAACTTGAACCTTACTAAGCATCATAGTGTAAATAAAGGGGGGGAATGGATTTTCATGGATGTTTAGGTTATAATGACCCTGGAAAGAAAAAAATATATTTAACGCCATACATGTAAAAAAATTATGGGGGAAACACTTTGGAAAATTATTAACGGTAATGGGAGTTTGTTATAAGTGTGGAGAAAATTTCATTCATGATTATAATTCCAAAGTCACATATAAAGATGTTTTTTCCAATGGTATAACTATAAAGAGATGGTGGATTATGTAAACCAATAACCAATATATCATCGATGAAACAAATAATTTTGTGTGGTATTTATTGAAGATATATTAAAATAATTATTGGATTATAAAGAGAAAGAGAATCTCATGAGATTCCTACATGAATTTATTAGAGTAAAATATGTTATATGAGAAATGTTTTATTTTTAAATGATTCCTTGAGACTTACTTTCTTGTAAATAAATTATCTATGGTTACAATATCAGTTGACCTTTCTACGAAAAAATAAAATGAAATAATGGGCCCCGTGGATGAATATTACCATTAAGGATGTTCCTTTAGTGTGATTATAGTTTAATTTTGAATATATATGATTATTTAAATATTTATAAATTGTATTTCGGTATATGTTTTACAATAAAACATGAGAGGAATATTTTGAATAAACATTATATTTATAGAAAATTACACAAATGTGAATTTTTGTATCATATGATGAATGATATCAACCACCATAATTTTTTTTATGAAAATGAAATTTTTTTAGAATAATTTAATAGTGAAATTAAAATTTGTGGTATAATATGATATGTTGATCCATTTTGAAGTTTAATATATTTTTATTTATTTTTTATAAAGTTAATTTCATAAATTTAGAAAAAAATATATTTTGGAATATGTAATTAGGGAATAAAAAAATTTGAGTTTGTGACTATATTATAGAAAATTGTTTTTTCATGATATAATGAATAAATCATGATCATAACATTTTTATGTTTGGGTAAAAAATTAATTAGGAATATTTTAGGAGTCTTAATATGATTTTTTTTATTATGAATCGTGTTAACCATTTTGGTTTTAGAAAAAAGAAATACATTTTCATTATTTTTTAGATCATATGGATGATTAAAAGTTGATGTTAGTCCTTCAAGCATGAAAATTTATTAAAAATCATGATTATTCACTTTGAGGGTTGAAATTTTTCTTATATAATGGGATGAAATCAAGTATGTAAATTTTAGCATATTATCAAACACAAGTGTAATGGTATTTCTCAAACTCAAGAAAAATAAAGATAAATCTATCGAGTCTTCTATTTAAGGTTACACTCACCAAACAAGGTTAATTTTTAGAAACTCATTTTCCTTTGTTATTCTTATATAGGTACATTCATAATAATTTCCATGGTCGTAACATTTAAATTAATGCTCATGATAAAATATGTTACTCATTATTTCACTACATTACAATATTTTAAATTAAAAAATGAATTAAAATTGTGAGGGAAACATTTATATTTTTCGGGGAGAATGTAATAAATCATTATTTTTTATTATTTTTTATTTTAAAAGAACACATGGTTATATAGTGTAAACCGAACATATCCCCAACCATAAACGATCCATGAAAAAATATTTTTTGAATGTTATTTTCATAACCTAGACACAAGATTATCATATTTGAATAAGAATAACCAAATTTTTATGGACATATAAGATTAATTAAAATAAATATAGTCATTAAATTCAATAAAAAAGTAAACATTCGTCAACATTTCAATTAGTCAAATAAATATAATTAATTACTTTTATATTCAAAAAAAATTATTTTAAAAGTGGGGATTAACTGTTCATTATAAATAATAGAAATTTTTTTTAAACTTTTAGAAAGGTAATTTTAAAAAATTTAAAAAATTTATTGAAATCAAAATAATAAAATTATCTAATAGTAATTTTCTTATTTTTCTGAAAACAATGTCTTTTAGGTGTACATTGACAAATAATGATTTTACCATAAACTATCATTTATTTTATTTTCATAAAAAATTCACTCTATTTTGAATTACATTTGAATTAATATATCTTTCAATTAATTAAACATAATCTAATTTTTATATAGGAATAAATGTTTTAATTTTTTTGTGCAAAACCATTTTTTATTTAAAAAGGGTCATTTTCTCAATAACTTTTTTGATGTGTGTTGTAGAGTTATATAAAAAATAATTTCATCCAATCATTGGAATATAGTGTTAATAAATTTATTTAAAAAGTATAATCAAGGGGTTGAAAATTGAAAAAAGAAACGTAACTTCATTTTTTTCATAATGAATAGTAAATAATGTATAAAATGGGCACCATGAGAATAGGTGAAATGGGTGAAATGGGGTTAAGAAAATGGGAAGATACATCATGATCTCCCAAAAAATAATATTTTATTTTATGAGCTTATATTGAACATATAAATTATATTTTATAAAATATTTTATTTCATGTCTATTTGACATTGATAATGACATTTATTTTACTTAAAATAATGAATAGAAAAAAATGTCGCTCTCATTATATTTATGTCGATAAAATATTTCCATTGTAATAAAAATATATTAGGAAGGAATTTATATTATTTTTGTAAGTTTATTTTTCTGTTTTAATAATTTATTTTTAATTTTATGTCAGTGGTATGCTTACCTAAACACAATTACTCTCCTCTAACGCACTAGTTACGCATGCAGGGGAAAAATCCAAATAAATAATTTAAAATTATTATAATTGAAGTGTTTTGAAGTATTTACATTCCATAAAAACTTTTTTGGATTAAATTTAAATTTATGTTGTTATTTGAATATTCTAATTTCAAATCTATGTTCATATTGAGGTTGTTAATGTCAAATTAATTCAATTGTCCTGAAAATGGCATTAAAGATATTTTATATTAAACAATATTTATTTATTTTTTAAAAATTATAAAAATAATACCCTTAATCAAGTTAATTTTAAATGTTCTGTAATATAATCTGTTTCCACTTATAATACTATTTAAATTTTTGGAATGAAATTATTGACCCTTAAAGACTCTACAACATGTTACTATTATAAGGAATAAATAGATAATTAGGGTTTAATCTAAATCATTAATGGCCAAAAGTAACCTAAAAGCATGTTTGAATATAATTTCATGAATTTATTTAGAATATATATGTTACCCAAATGTAAATAGATCCATTTTGGAGCCACAAGTTTTTTAATTTAACTATATATTATCCCACTATTTAGAATCATTACATGTCTTTAGCGCACTTCAATTAGAAAAGGAGACCACCTCATCACCCATAAATTAAAATTATGACCCATTTTTTTCAAATAATATATTCCCAAATAAATTTCTCAATTCCCTCTCCACTACCTTGTTCTTCTAATCTTCCCCTATAACTATACTAAGACATAATAAGGTGCAATGAAAAGCTAATTTCCCATGAATATGTGAAACTTTTTACCAATTTATTTTATTTTATATTTTCTTATTCAACATTAAATAATATAATAACAATTTTTTTAATAAAATAATTATCTTCCATATATAAAAATTTATTTTGATGATGGAAAACCCTTATTCATCTCAATTTCAATCCAATTAGAAAAGTATTCATTTTTCTTTCATATGAAAAAAAATTCATCAATGAAGCGATGCAATTCATTTTCACCAACACACTTTATAGATGGTTATAAAGTTGTTTTTAATGATTATATTATATATTAATGACATAATTATGTTTTTATAAATAAATAATATTGTCTACCTTCTTACCCTTCCATCAATTAAAAATGATATTATTTCTCATGTATACGCATGGATTGTCAACATCAAGTTATGTGGTTTATATTCAATTTATAATTTATATATATGAACATAAGGATACATTTAACGTGAAAATATAATATTTAATATAGAAATATTACTCTATAATGATTACTGTCTCTATCAATTCTTTCTTTACAACATTTAAAAATTGGAATCATTACTCTTGTGTATATATGGTGTACAGTCTCAATGATGTGGTGTAATTAATGTTCAACACCACCTTATATTATTGGATATATATCTTAATGTAATGTATAAATATGATAGTTTTAACATGATTAATATTATATATACTATGAAACCATGATAATGGTTCTTGTACCAGAAGTAACAAACATAATCATGTATTAAAATAGAGAAATTAACTCTTGGGAAAATAATTTTAATAAATTAATTTAAAAACTAGGTATTAAAATAATATAATTGAATTATAAAAGAGGATAATAGTGCATACAAAGTATGTTGGACTTAAGGTAAGGGTTTTTCTAATATTAATTGCATTTTATCAAGACTTATGTTATATATGAACCTAATTTATTTTATATGGTGTATATAGTTCCCCTTTGACATATTATATAATTACTGCTTCTTTAGTCATGATTTTTGACATTTCAATTTATGTTTTCTATTTTATATGGTTTTGATTTAAATGTTACTTAATAAGAACATATTTATTTCACATTCACATTTAAAATTGAGATTTTTTATGTTTAAATTTGTGAAAACAAATTATGAACTATTCTCTTTAAAACCCATGTATTTTCAATTATTATAGTTTTTTATAGGGTTTAAATGTTCCCATCAAAATTTAAAACATTTTTTGAAAAAATTATCAAGAAAATATTTTTATGAAAGTATGATCTTATTTCCACTTTGTTTGATGAATTTTTTCATCCATGTCCATGTTATTTGAAATGTGTTCAAGAATATACTTTTCTATGATAAAATATTTAATTAAATTAAATTTCAACTGTAGATTACTTTCTTGTAAATTAATTAAAAATAAAATTTTATAATCTTTTTATAAATAGATTATTTAAATATATTTATATGAAATGTTAATTGAATCATTGTTTAAAAATATATCAAATGAATTAATTTTCACTCCATCATATTCATTATTCACTGTGGATATTTCATTAAATGTATAAATTGTTATTTTAGATGAAATTAATTTTCTCAATATTCAGGATATTTTTATTTTATAAAGATACCAAAATAACATGATATTTTATCAATTTTCAATAAAATGTTCAAATGTTCTTTTGAATGTATTGTTCATTCATGTCAACATCTTGTGATGTTTCTTACGCTTTATTAAATATATTAACTTATGAAAACATCAATACAATTTCTCTATATGGTTTATGATTATGTTATTTTGAAATCACTAGGAAACCTATTATATTTCCATGGGTTATGAATTAATGAATTCTGGGTCATATTTTATCCTTTTCCAATTCATGTTTTTGGTAATTTTATTTTATTTAACCAATTACCTATCACTTTTAATATTTTAAATGGAATAAATTGAATCCTATATGTAAATCCCCGACCCCTGAAGCCTAGAGTCAGTGCATTATTTTAATACATTGGCATGATTACAAGGAATCATGTCCCAAAAGACCTATCTATTTTGTACTCTAAAAAAAATAGATTACATACATGAAAGTTACATAACAAATTAGAAAACAGAACACAACAAAAATGATCATTTGATATTACCATTAATCCCCTAGCATAACCATGCTTATCAATCATAAAACAATTCTGAGAATCTGGGAAAAATAAAACATAAGAAATGGGTGAGCTCATATGCTTAGTAATGATAACAATATAGTGGAAACATTCATAGATAAGCATAAACATTTAAGACAGTGTATAAGACTAAAACAAAATCCTTTTAAACATATACTTCAACATAATATGGAAAAGATAAGTCAAATAATGCCATTTACTTATTCACACAGATATTCTACTTGTCGTATAATCACATGTAATATCAATATCCAATTTCATAATGATGGAATGCATTATTCCAAACTTCATAACCACATAGTCAAGGACTTGTTCCATGAATACAACTAAGATTTTGTCAAGGCCTTGTTCCAAGACACCAGTTTGTATCATGAGTCCTACAGATGCTTTTAGGAGCTAAAGCGGGCTCCACTCATCACTTACTAAGTCCAATGCATTCCCAATATGAAAGGCTGCAACATAACATAAATATTCGTATTAAAACTTGTATATGAATTGTTAATACTTTAAACATAAATCATGAATGGAATAAAAATTGCACATACACAGTAAAACATATTATAACTCATTAAATAGAATATTGAATATTTTATTATAATAAATCATCCCCGATCCAGAATAATATACCATTAAGGATGTTCACATAGTTTAAAATGATCAGTAAAACTCACTGAGAGAAATATCCGATTTCATGAAATCATTTACAAGTCACAAAATTTATAAAGTAATTCATTTAAAATATTTTTTTGAATCAATGTGTTCCATACCACATTGAAACTTTTTAAAGGAATTATCATTATAAAACATTCATGTACATATAAACAAATCCTTAAAACCATTTTGAAAACATGGACATTAGTGAGAATGGTTTAGAAGAATAAATCATTAAAATATTTAAAACGATGTTTTAATAAAAGATTCCATTAAAAATAATCCATTTTAAATATCTTTTATGAAACATGGACATGGATAATAAATATTTCCCCGTGAAAACATTCCCATTAACTATCACAAATAATAATGAGATTGAAGAATTAATCCTTACCTTGCACATTACTTTGGATGGGGGTATGTTTATACTCTTATATAATGACCATAGTATGTTATTAAATTATAAATGAAACATATTCATATTTATTATATCATAAATGATTCATTTATGACTTTATACTTCCTATTTAATAATTATTTCCATGTTAAATTAACATTTCGGGTAATAATCACTTTCTTTATTGTACGTGTTTTAACTTGTTATTCTTCATCATATCATTTAGATCAAGATTTACATAATTCCAGAATATAAAACCTGATTTATATATCATATATATTTAGAATATAAATATGTGTAATTTATAGATATATGAAATGGAAAACAACGTTTATGGAAACGGTAGGATGTACGTACGCATAAACGATGTTTCCATTTTCTTATCGTATAAAATGGAAGTGAATAAGATATATGTAAGTACATACATATATATATATATATTCAGTAGAATTATTATGTAATATATTACATTCTTATTAATAATATGTATCCTTATAATTATCTTAGAATGGTGAATAAGGAAAATAATCCCATCACATTGTGGAGACGGTTAGCCGTATGTACAGACGAGCAACAATGTCATTTACTTAATGATTAAAATGTGTAAATTGGATGGTATATTAATTTTACAGAGACATTATAATGTTATTTTTATTATTTATATACATATTACAGATCATTATATCCATCCAAATAACCTAGTGTTGAATAACAAATTACACCACGACGTGGAGACGGTAAGTTGTACGTACGCATGCATTGTGACTTTATCATTCATAGGATGGATAGAATAATGAATATGGTTGTAACATATTTATAATAACATCAAAATATGTATAAGTTACCGGAGTTTTTATTTTGGTATGGAAATAACAAAGAAATAGAATGTGGAAGAAGAAGATAACTTTGAAAGAGGTGATAAATTATTACATCTTCTTCTGGTGATTACTTTTGATTTGACCAAAAGGGCTCATTATTATGGCCTTGGGATCAAGGGATGGAATCTAGGTTGATTTGAGGATAGTTGGTAGGATATTTGGGTAGGGTTTGGTTGAGCCAAATGGCTTTGGATGTGTGAATTTGAGAGTATGGGAAGTGCCATTTTATAAGAGGGGTGAAGGCCACCTTTGAAAAAAAGATGAAATATTATTTTATTATTTTATATTATTCAGTTTCTAATGTATAAAAATGAATTATTTTGAGACTTAGGTGGTTAGGGGTATAAATCATCTCAACCAATAGGTTTGAGACAAGTTTAGGTCACCATTTTAACCTTATCTTTTTTATTTACATCCTAGTTAAATAGTTTAACTTTTACCGTGTCTTCCTGTATTCATTCACCATATGGTTATTAATCTTACTATAAACATCCAATGGAACCTCAAGTGGTCTAATAATGACCTATATAATATTATTTAGTCCCTTTGGATAAACCTTATATTTTTTATAATATTATATAAACCAATAATATATTATTAATTTTAAAAAATAATTTAAGTAAATTTTGAAACTATTTGGTATTTAGTATTTGTGGAAGTCATCAGAACTTGATTAAATCGAACAAGATAAATTGAATCAACCCTAAAATGTCATATTCGCCTTTATTTTTTATTTCATAAAACATTGAAATTATAATTATTTTTAATATTTATATTACCACTTATTTGATTCTATCATTAATAATGTAATCACTACATCATCATTGTGTCATAAATAAATTTAATTATTTAATGTCTAAAATTTATAAATAAAAGTCCATGATTTAGGAAATATTTTTAGATTTCTAATAAATATTTATAGTAGAATTTTTGTTATGTAAAACCCTTTGTTAAAAATGGTTTATTTTTTAAACACTGAATTTAACACTTTTAACTCTTCTTTAAATAAAATAATAATTAATGTCCTAATCTAATCCAAGTGGACCGAAAGCATCGTATTTTACTCTTAAGGTTTTTTTTGTCGAATTAAACTTATCTAATAGAATTAGGACATGAGTTAGGGTAATTATAATTGCATTTTTACCTTTAATTAATATATTTACTTTTAACTGTGGTAAATAAAAGTTAATGTTACTATTCACCAAAAATTATTTTCATCTTATTGAACCAAATATTACTAATTTACGTCAACCTTGTCTCTCAGATTTTTGAAATTCAACTCAGAGAAGTGTTAAAATTATATTTTATTCAAATTTTCAAATGCTTCTAGAAGGTGGGTAAAAACATTAAGATGTTCAATAAAATTTTATACATATAATTTTGGTATAAAATGACACCAATTAATTAAATTTAACTTATATAGGTATTATATATATATATATTATGACTTAAAATAAATTTAAATATAATAACTAATTATATAAATAAAAATTCAGTTTTAAATAATAACATAGTATTTTTCACTATTAATCAAAAATAGAAAGTTTTCAAAAAAAAATACCAAAAATTCACACTAAGATAATATTGATATTATAATTTCAAAAATGATGTCTATTTTACAAAATTAAAAAAATAGAACTTGAATTTATTAATTTAAAATTAATTTCCGTTGTCAAAACCAAAAATCTGGTTTTTTTTAAAGTAAAAACTATCAAAAAATTGACATGTGTTTATGTCATATTTAAAAGTCTAATTTCCAATAATGACCTACATTTTATTAAATTATTAAAATATAATCTAATTATACTTCCAAACCATTAAAATTTATAAATGAAAACTATAAATCATTTTGATTAACACATTTTTTTTCAATTAAAATTTATTATTTTCCACTATTCACCCAAATATGAAAGTTACTAGAAAAACACCACAAATTTATAGAAACTAAATTTTTATGTCCCGATTCTAAAGAAGACTTTTATTTTGTAAAAATTAATATATAAAAGTTAACAATATTGTATTTAATAAGGGTTCACCATTAAAAGGCGTTAAAATTGCATTTTTTGAAAAATAATTCTTTTTTTTTCAAAACATTAATTTGTTCTTATATTATGTCTAAGAAACACATAATATGTATGTTAAAATTTATATGGAATATGTAAAATTTTAAATGCATATAATACTATTCATAATTTTTTTTTTGAATTGCTAGTTTTGTAAGTCGTGGTGTGCTCAAAATCGGTGTTGCGTGTAACACAAGTTATTGAATTATTTTTAAGAGATAACATACTATAAGATCTTGTGGTATTAAATTATCCCCTCCTTAATTAAATTTCATTGTCATAATTTTAAAATTTTCTTCACAAATAAATGGTTAAAAATAGAAAAATACCTTTGTGGAAAACCCACATCAGAAATTGAGTTAATAAAATCTAGTCTTAATAAGTGGGAAAGGGAAACGAAAAAGTCACGACCAAATTATGATCTCAATTAGGAGAACATTGGTGGAAATTAATAACACATAATTGGAGGAAAACGTAAATATTTACTGGGGTGATTGAGGTCATCAATCACAAACAAGTGTAAAATTGGGGGCCTCAAAGCCATAAATCTATGATGATTTAAAATATCGTCGGCTCAACAAAACATAAGGTATTAGGATAACACATTTTTGGATTGAAGATCCCTTCCCTAAAGTTTAAAAATCAATTTATTCATAGGATAAGAGGAAAAAATATACTTGACATTTATAGTTCCATCCTTCAACTACTTCCTACCACAAACTCATCTTTCACTCCAAAAGATAATAGAATTCAAAAATATTCTATTTATCATAATGTATATGGTTATGAATATAATGAGTTTATAATTCATTTATCAAACTAAAAAATAACATTATAAAAACCAGGAAATCACACATGCTAGTGGTAGGTGATCCACCCTTGTCGCCCTTCGGTTGAATTTTCAAGTCTCACGGCCTTCCCGGATGCGACGTGTTGTCTCTGGTCCTCCAGGTTGTCCTTTTTATGACTATAAAAAAATAATCTCAAGAAATTATTTAACCAAAATAGAAGTATCCAATGTCAGAATTAATCGATTCCAAACTTTATACTTATCCAAAATACTTCTGTCCAAACACCCTATCCAAAATTTATAAGGAAGGTAAACATAATGAATATCCTTTTTACCATGTAATAACATGTAAATACCTTCATTATGTATTCTCTTAAAACATGGTAACTCCCTGAATAACCATAAAACCTTATTTATTACATTCACTCTCTTATATTCTTTATAGAATATTGGATGTACTCCTTATATCCAAAAATGTTGTAACCTCCAACAATGATGTAATATACAAATCATTAATCAGTTACAAGGTTGTCAATAACATCCAATATAATTTATCCAAATCAATCATATATTATTCCAAAATCACTAACTTAGTATCAAAACCATATTATGGGTTATCTTTCTCTCAACTATATATTTTCCAAAAAAAATAATATTGAGTCACTTTTCTTGGTTCCACACAATATTAAGTCCTTAATAAAATATTACTGCAGTACAATCCGTATAATCTCTATAATTCTTACAATATGTACATCATTAATAAAATACTCAATTGACACAATAATTTAATAAAAACATAATAACTCTAATCATTCCTTTTCATCTTCGGTAGTATCATAACTCGATTATTATCCAATAGCTGCATTTGGGGTTTACTCTGATGATTTAGACATTGATTTGCATAGTTTCCCAACTCCTTGTAGATGAAGCATTGTATATTTGAAACTTTTTTCATACCCTTGAAATCACGTACATGGTGTCATTTTTTCCACACATATAACAAACTCTTATTTCCTTTATTAATTTACCAAGTTGATTCTTTCCAAAGTTATCACATATGGAAAAGTCCTTATTTTCTCCTCTTCCCTTTATCCAAATTTCTCTCTTCCATCATTTTATTCTCTTAATTCCCTTCAAAGCTGTAGGACTCATAAAAATATTTACGTATCTTATTAACATATGATACAATTTCATCGTATGATTAGAATACACTAGAGACAATTTACCTTCTAAAATATGGATTAATATCCTAAAAGATAGGATCCTTCTTACTCTTTGGATCATAGATATTGCTTGAGTTATCATTACTTCTTCTGATAACCATTTCTAAACAATGGCATACACTGGGTTAGTTTTTAAATCTCAATGCATAATTTCAAACTTTTATAATACCAAATATAAATTTAAAGGATTATAAATATAAAGAATAATAATAAAATGATTTTTTAAGGAATAATTTTATCTTAAATACTTTAAAATGGTTTGTAAAGAAAATGGGAATTATCCTAAAAATATCCCCTAGGAGTGTCATACCCAAGAGTGTAAAAAGACATATTATCATGTACCTGTATACCTCGGGTCATGCCTGAAACTTCTTGTCAGAGATTTCACTTCTACGTACGTCTGTTCTAGAGCCGCCTCTACCTAATCATTTCTAGATATGGATGTATTGCTTAGAAAATGCAAAAAATCTCTACATTACCAAAATTCTAGGATGTTCTTTTATACTAATCCTCAAATTCTATCTTAGTGTAATGTTATCTAATAAGATTTTATCTAAATTCATTTCCTGAAGGACCCCGGGACACCCTGAGAGGGGAGGGGTGAATCAGGGTGACCACTTTTTCTTCTACTTTGTTGGATCTTGTTCCCACGTTGGTAGGAACTTGTTGAACCTGTATGATGATTACGATCAAAATGAAAACATTCACATGCACAGAGAAGACACAGTCATTTTTACTTGGTTCACCACTAAGGGCTACGTCCAAGGAGCATACGCCGACAGGTTGCCGGTCGTACCTAAATCCACTATGCTTCACTAGCTGCGGATACAAAAGTTCGGGTACAGACACTCTGTCCCAGGCTGACTGCCTTTACATAAGGTTTAGGGATAGCTCACTGCTTCCCTCGGGTCACTCCCGTTGACTCCCCCTGGCTCACTGCCGTTGGTGAAGTCTCACTCAGTTTATAGACATGTAGGTCTCTTCAATAAATTTGCATTAAAGTCTTTGCCTCTGCTCAGCACGAGACTCTGCTTGCATCGAAGTCCGGAAGAGATGCACTAGAACGCACAGAACCACTGAACTGGATAACCAAAATGTGCAGACAAACCTTATTGAGAAGTATGCGAGACATCAACCATTTGCGCGCAAAATCATCCTATTGCGCGCAACATCTTCTTTTGGTGCGGAAAAATATTTCGCGCAAAAATCCCCTTTTTCGCGCAACTCCAAATATTTCGCGCAAGCTCCTTTACGCGATCCTTTTCGCGCATCAGACCTCAGATCTTCTCTAAGTCTTCCAACCCCCCGAATGAAGGGGGTCACCTCATATTTATAGGCGACTGAGACCACTGCGCGCAAAATCCCCTTCGGCGCGGAAAATCTCTCATCTGGCGCGTAATCTTTCCCCCAGCTTATGTATTTCGCGCACAACCCTTATTTTCCGCGCAGCCCATGCCTTTGCCATCTTTCACCAAACTGATTCTGAAACAGCATTTGCGCGAAAAAACTATTTCGCGCATCCCGCTGTTTTTCGCGCCCAACTTAAGTATTTCGCGCACATCCCTGATTTTCCGCGCAGCCCATGCCTTTGCCATTTTTCACCTCTCTGAATTCGAAACACTGTTTGCGCGAAAAAACTATTTCGCGCATCCCGCTGTTTTCCGCGCCTAACTTAAGTTTTTCGCGCAAGCCTCTTATATTTCGCGCACCACTTCCGTTTTCTGCGAAGCTCCTTTTGCAGACAATCCATGTCTTCATTTTCCGATTTTGAGGCCCAAAAATTTGGCAAACACTGGGAAACAGCGCCACCTTCAAAACTGTTGTCTGCTTGAACTGTATGATCACTTTGCTGGAACACATTCGGAACTTCCACTGAGGATTGACAACAAACACAAACCATACACCAAATCATGCTTTGAAAAACCTGGTTCCAACAATCTCCCCCTTTGGGTTTGTTGGCAATCAGAATAAATTCAATAGATCTCCAACCATGAGCAAATCCAAAACGCAAGAATCAACTCAGCCAACACTCTAAGTCTACGTGAGCAATGCTCGGTGTAGAAAACAAGAGAGGAAGCTTGAATTGGGTCTTAGTGTTTTGAAATTCTCCATGACGCCCGATGTTATCCTTATTAAACTTCTCATCACAATCTTACACTTCCATCACAGATGAATTTCTTGCCGTGAATTTCTTGCCTTGAATTCTCTTGCCGTGAATTTCTTGCCGTGAATTTCTTGCCTTGAATTCTCTTGCCGTGAATTTCTCGCCTTGAATTCTCTTGCCTTGAATTTATTCCTTTCTCCCCCATTGACAATAAAACCAAAGACCGAAAAGTTTGTTCAACGTTCAGCTCAAGCCATACTCCCCCTGGATAGTATCTCCCCCATAAACCTGCATCACAGCCATAAACAGATAAAAACAGTCAAAACACACGGGGAGAGGGGACTTCCGGAGCCTCCTTATGCAGTAGGAGGTGGTCGAACACCGAGGTTCAACCGATGCTTCTCGAACACAGCCGCGGACAATGGCTTGGTTAGGATATCAGCCACTTGCTCATTTGTTCCAACATGATCCATTTTAATCACGCCTTGTTCAACCTTTTCTTTGATAAAATGATACCGTATTTCAATATGTTTTGTACGAGAATGCTGAACCGGATTCTTCGTAAGATCAATTGCACTTTTGTTATCACAATAAATCACCATTGGTTGCTGCACCTTATCACCAATATCTGTTAGCTGCTGCTTCATCCAAAGAAGTTGAGTGCATGCTTTTGTGGCGGAGATATATTCAGCTTCAGCAGTACTAAGAGAAGTACTTTCTTGCTTCTTGCTCAACCAGCCAACACATTTATGCCCAATATAGAAAGCTCCACCACTAGTGGACTTTC
The DNA here is from genome assembly GCA_963277665.1 of Viscum album. Lineage (NCBI taxonomy): Eukaryota > Viridiplantae > Streptophyta > Magnoliopsida > Santalales > Viscaceae > Viscum > Viscum album. Next base: position 522,209,820 of record OY728166.1, read on the forward strand.
TGTCTACTACATCCCCAGCCCAGTCAGCATCAGAAAATGCTGATAATTCACTGTCTCTGCCTGCAGCAAAAAATAACCCGAAGTTATGTGTACCTTGAATGTACCGCATGATTCTTTTTACTGCTGCTATATGTTCCTCCTTTGGATTACTCTGAAACCGGGCCGCAAGGCATGTTGCAAAGACAATATCTGGCCTTGTCGCTGTCAGGTACAGCAGGCTGCCAATGATCCTCCTGTACATGGTGGGATCAACAGAGTTCCCATCCTCATGCTTTCCAAGTTTAGTTCCAACTGCAATCGGAGTTGACATTGGTTTGGAGTCTTGCATATTGAACTTCTTCAGCAGCTCTCTTGCATATTTTTCCTGAGAAATGAATGTGTATTCCTTCTTTTGAATAACTTGCAGCCCCAAGAAATATGTGAGCTCCCCAATCATAGACATTTCAAATTCTGATTTCATGTGGTTGGCAAATTCATCCACTGATTTCTTCCTACTGCCACCAAATATGATATCATCAACGTAGACAAGAACCATGAATTGATCTTTTGGAGAATTCTTCACATAGAGATTGTGATCAACTCCTCCTCTTTTGAATTCCAACTTCTTGAGATATGAATCTAGCCGTGAGTACCACGCCCGTGGTGCCTGCTTCAAACCATATAGAGCTTTCTTTAGTTTGCAGACCTTTGTTTCATCGGTACCCAAGACAAAGCCCACTGGTTGTTCAATGTAGACTTCTTCTTCGAGTACACCATTCAAGAATGCCGTCTTGACATCCATTTGATATACTTTATATCCTCTTTGGAGTGCCATGGCAAGGAAAAGCCTTATTGACTCCAGTCTAGCCACTGGAGCAAAGGTTTCTTCAACATCAATGCCTTCAATCTGAGAGTATCCTTTACATACCAGTCGTGCCTTGTTTCTGATGACACTTCCATGCTCATCAAACTTATTTTTGAAGATCCATTTGGTACCAATCACATTGTGACCTTCGGGTCTCTGGACAAGATCCCATGTCTGATTCTTATCAATCTGATCTAATTCATCATTCATGGCTTTCACCCAAGATTCATCTTTTGCAGCTTCTTCGAAGGAGGATGGCTCTACAACTGATAGAAATGCAGATTGTGTGGTATTCCTCATCCTTCTGGTTTGAGTGGGTGCACTCCTATCCCCAATTATGTTGGATGGATCAATCTCAGCTCTTCGATTTCTCCTGCGAGGTTCAGTAGTATTCTCTTCAGCCATAGTTTCTTCTTCAGATTCTTCTTCTGAGTCAACATCATCATGTGATTGATGAGTGTTTTGAACAGCTTCCTCTATTTCTGCATTTGTAGGTTCTTCATGTTCAAATTCTTCATGACTTTCGATCACATCAGCATATGACGTCCGTGAAGCATTTGTGGTTTTCTCTTCAATTATCTTAACATCATTGCTTTCCACAATCCTTCCCAAACGATTGTTGAAACATTTGTAGGCTTTGCTGTTCATTGAGTAACCGAGGAAGATTCCTTCATCTGCATTGTCACCATATTTCCCCTGATTTCCTTCTTTGTTCCTGATGAAGCACTTACTTCCAAAGACACGAAAGTATTTTAGAGAAGGCTTCCGTCCATGCCACAATTCATATGGTGTCTTTGTCTCACCCATATAAAGTCCTGTTCGATTCTGAATGTACACTGCAGCTTGAACAGCCTCTTTCCAGTAATGTCGTGGAATACGACTCTCAATCAGCATAGTTCGTGCCATGTTGTTCACCTGTCGATTCCTTCGTTCAACAACTCCATTTTGTTGTGGAGTTCTCACAGCAGCTACCTCATGTTATATCCCATGCTTCTCCAGATAATTTTCAAATTCAATGGACGTGTATTCTCCTCCATTGTCAGATCGCAGCACTTTGATTGTTCGTCCAGTATCATTCTCGGCGATTCGCCGATATGTTTTCATGCAGTCAAGGACCTGTCGTTTCCGGTGAATGACCATCACACATGCCATTCGACTGTAATCATCTATGAAAAGGACAAAGTACCTTTCTCCATGAGTTCCGGCAACATTTATTGGACCACAAACATCTGTATGAATCAGATCAAGAAGGTGAGATGCCTTTTTCTTCTTTGGCCGATATGAACTGCAGACCAGCTTCCCACGAATACAAGCATCACAGGATTTTTCATGCTCACGCTTCAGGTTGGGAATGTCCATGACAATTCTCAATTTTGATATTTTCTCCATGTCTTGTTGATTGATGTGTCCCAATCTCCGATGCCACAGATTGTTTTCTTCTTCAACAGTCATGTAACATACATTCTCTTCACTATCAACCTGATACAAGTTTCCTTCTGTTCTGCATCCCTTCATGAGAGAATTGCCAGTTTTTCCCTTGATAGTGCAGCCTTTCTGATTAAAAGTAACAACAAGTCCTGAGTCACAGAGTTGACTCACGCTGAGGAGATTATGACGTAGGCCATCTACGTAAAGGACTTCAGTCTTCTTTAGTTCTCCATTAGCTAATTTGGTACTTCCACTCCCTTTGATTTTCAGAGCCCCATCATTACCAAATCTTACTGTACCATCAACATTCTTTATGATATTTGTAAGTAGACCGGCATTACCTGTCATATGAGATGAGCAACCGCTATCGAGAATCCAGGTACTGTTGTTCTTTGTGGCTTTGAGAGCTACCTCTGCAAGGTTTGATTTCTCAATCTTCCTCCTTTCCTTCCATGAGACATTAGATTGAGTATATAGAACTGATGGCCTTTCAACTATCTCTTCCGCAAACCCAGGTTCTTCATAGTCAAAGTCTTCTTTAAGAGGTGAGAACCTGTTTGAAAGAGAAACATCGTCTTGCTGACGAGACTTGACATGTCTGGAACTTCTGTATGAGGTGTCAATGTCCCTTCTCTGCCTGCAATTAATGGCCTTATGACCAAAGTTAGAACAATGAAAACAATATCCATAGAAATTATTTCTTCTATAAGAATTAGGATATGAAATTATTCTCCTTTGTTGAGCATCTATATCTTCTCCATTCAGATAGCTTCTTGCCTCTTCACAATAGGACATGGTATGGCCCAGATAGCCACAGAACTGACACTTCATGAGAAGAAATGTCTTCTCACTTGAATTTTTCCTCATAGCTTCTTCCTTGGGAGAATAGCAAGACTGTCTGCCATTTTTGAAAGTTTGAGGATAATTTTCAGGTCTCCTTTTAGTTTGGATTGAGGGTTCCTTTTTCAGCACTCTAGGTAACATTTCAACATGTTCAACTTCCATCTTATCTTTCTTTTGGATCTTTGCACTTCCAGCAGTTGATGACTCAGCCTCACAACCAATTCCACTCTTTCCCATGCAAGCAGGTCTTTGATCACTCAAGACTTTTCCAACCCCATCTGAACCACACTTGGCTCTTGCAAGTAATTCTGCATCTGAGAATCTTCCGAACTGTATTTTCTTCCTCGATTCTTTTGGAACTAATTCTGTCTTCATTTTACTCCTCAGAGTAACTACTTCCTCCTCAAGACCCTCAATAGTCTTGGATTTTTCATCCAGTCTGGATGTGAGGTCATTGATGACCTTTGCTTGCTCTTCAACTCTCAGCTTCAGATCAACTGCATCATCATTGCTTTCAATTATTTTAGACTGTACCTTCACAAATTCTTCCAGTCGTTCAATTTCAGCTTCAAGTTGATCAACATATTCAGTTGATTCTTCTACAATTGATTTCCACTTATTGCAGCTCTTACATTTAATCTTAAGCTTACTAACTGCATCCTTAAGTTGCACCTCAGGATCTACACAAGTTCTCAGTTGTTTTTCACCATCAGTATCTTCTGACTTTTCAACAGTGGCCATCATAGAAGCATGGTTCCCAGTTTTGAATTCTGGTTCTTCTTCATCACAGAATTCATTGTCATCTTCTTCCTCTTCACAGACAAAACTCTTCCTTTGCATTTTCTTACCAGATTTGAAGTCTCCCTTTTTGAAGAACCTTCTTTGAGGCTTCTTGAAGTTTTCATCTTCACTGTCATCATCATTGATATTCTTCAAGCACTGAGAGGCAATATGCCCAACTTTTCCACAACGGAAGCATGCGAGAGGTAACTTCCCTTTGAATTTCCCTTTCCCCTTCTGGAACTTCTTTGCAATGAGAGAAAGAATTTCTTTCTCTTCGTCATCATCACCGCTACTATCCTTTGAGATTTTCAATTTATCCATGGCCTTGAATGCCATTTCCTTGCTCACCCGAGTCGTAGCATCTTCTGGTTTGACTCTCATTTCATATGCTACCAAACTGCTCAGTAAGTCATCTAAAGAAAGTTTGGAAAGATCTCTTTCCTCAAGAGCTGACACCTTCGCATTATACAGAGGTGGAAGTCTTCTTAATATTTTCTTTACAATATCAATGTCTTTGATTTCTTCGCCTAGACCCCGAATTGCTCCAACCACTTCAGTAATTCGATTGAAGAAAGAGTCTGCATTCTCGTCTGGATGCATCTTCAGATCATCAAACCGATTGTGTAGCACTTGTAGTTTCGCCTCCTTCACTTTGCTATCACCTTCATAAATATTCTCAAGTTTATCCCACATAGATTTTGCTGAGGTGCAATTCATCACCTTCAGGTAAATCTGATCAGAAAGGGCAGCAGTGAGAGCATTCTGTGCTTTAGCATCTGCATCAAGAAGTTTCCTGTCTGTTTCAGTCATAGCCAGACCTGTTGGATCAGTGACATGTATTCCTTGCATGGTAGAAAAAAGAACTTCCATTCCAAGAGATCTTAGATGAGATCTCATTCTGTTCTTCCAGATCTGGAAATTGCTTCCATCGAAGTGAGGGACTCCCCTGACATTGACGGCGTTTTCCATGATGAAGAAGGTCAGATTCAACACCAGCAACCTTTACGCTCTGATACCACTTGAAGGACCCCGGGACACCCTGAGAGGGGAGGGGTGAATCAGGGTGACCACTTTTTCTTCTACTTTGTTGGATCTTTTTCCCACGTTGGTAGGAACTTGTTGAACCTGTATGATGATTACGATCAAAATGAAAACATTCACATGCACAGAGAAGACACAGTCATTTTTACTTGGTTCACCACTAAGGGCTACGTCCAAGGAGCATACGCCGACAGGTTGCCGGTCGTACCTAAATCCACTATGCTTCACTAGCTGCGGATACAAAAGTTCGGGTACAGACACTCTGTCCCAGGCTGACTGCCTTTACATAAGGTTTAGGGATAGCTCACTGCTTCCCTCGGGTCACTCCCGTTGACTCCCCCTGGCTCACTGCCGTTGGTGAAGTCTCACTCAGTTTATAGACATGTAGGTCTCTTCAATAAATTTGCATTAAAGTCTTTGCCTCTGCTCAGCACGAGACTCTGCTTGCATCGAAGTCCGGAAGAGATGCACTAGAACGCACAGAACCACTGAACTGGATAACCAAAATGTGCAGACAAACCTTATTGAGAAGTATGCGAGACATCAACCATTTGCGCGCAAAATCATCCTATTGCGCGCAACATCTTCTTTTGGTGCGGAAAAATATTTCGCGCAAAAATCCCCTTTTTCGCGCAACTCCAAATATTTCGCGCAAGCTCCTTTACGCGATCCTTTTCGCGCATCAGACCTCGGATCTTCTCTAAGTCTTCCAACCCCCCGAATGAAGGGGGTCACCTCATATTTATAGGCGACTGAGACCACTGCGCGCAAAATCCCCTTCGGCGCGGAAAATCTCTCATCTGGCGCGTAATCTTTCCCCCAGCTTATGTATTTCGCGCACAACCCTTATTTTCCGCGCAGCCCATGCCTTTGCCATCTTTCACCAAACTGATTCTGAAACAGCATTTGCGCGAAAAAACTATTTCGCGCATCCCGCTGTTTTTCGCGCCCAACTTAAGTATTTCGCGCACATCCCTGATTTTCCGCGCAGCCCATGCCTTTGCCATTTTTCACCTCTCTGAATTCGAAACACTGTTTGCGCGAAAAAACTATTTCGCGCATCCCGCTGTTTTCCGCGCCTAACTTAAGTTTTTCGCGCAAGCCTCTTATATTTCGCGCACCACTTCCGTTTTCTGCGAAGCTCCTTTTGCAGACAATCCATGTCTTCATTTTCCGATTTTGAGGCCCAAAAATTTGGCAAACACTGGGAAACAGCGCCACCTTCAAAACTGTTGTCTGCTTGAACTGTATGATCACTTTGCTGGAACACATTCGGAACTTCCACTGAGGATTGACAACAAACACAAACCATACACCAAATCATGCTTTGAAAAACCTGGTTCCAACATTTCCAAGGTTGTTTTTAAACATCATCTCATACTAATTGTAATTCCTTGACCCCAGAAGTCAAGTGTTGGTGAATTATTTTAATACATTGGCATGATTATAAGGAATCATGTCCCAAAATACCAATCAATTTAGTAGTCTTGGAAAAAAGTTTACATATATGAATGTTACATTACACATTAAAAAATAAAACCCAACATAAATGATCCTTTGAGAATTCCATTAATCAACTTTCTTAACCATACTTATCAATAGTTAAACACTTCTTATAGTCCTAGGAAAATAAAACATAAGGAATGGGTGATCTCAGATGCTCTATAAGGATAAAAATATAGCAGAAATTTTTATAAATAAAAATAAACATTTATGGAAATTTATAAGACTAAAACACAATCCCTTTAAACTTAAACATCATCATAATATGGAAGAGATATATCAAATAATTCCACTTACTTATTCACATTGATATTATACTAGTCGAATAATCAAATGTAATATCAATAACCAATTTCATAATGATGGAATACATAATGCTAGACTTCATAACCACATAGTCAAGGCCTTGTGCCAAGACAAAAAATATGATTTTGTCAAGGCCTTTTTCTAAGACACTAGTTTGTCTTATGAGAACTACTGATGCCTTGAGGATCTATAGTAGGCTCCACCCATAACTTATACTAAGTCCAATTAAATCCAATATGAATGGTTGAAACATAAAATAAACATTCGTATTAAAACAGGCACACAAAATGTGTATACATTAAGCATAAACCATGAATGGTATAAAAATAGGACATCCATAGTAAAATGTATCATAAGTCATTCAATACAATATTAAATTTTTTATTACAATAAATCATCCTCAATCATGAATAATATCCCATAAATGATGTTGACATAGTTGAAAATGATCAGTAAAAATTATTGAGAGAAATAAAACTTTTCATGAAATCATTTAAAAGTCACACAATTTATAATGTAAGTAATTTAAAAGATAGTTTTGAATCAAATTTTCCCATTCCACTTTGAATCTTTTGAATGTAATTAACATTATAAAACATTCATGTCCATATAAATAAATCCTTAAAACCATTTTAAAAACATGGACATTAATGAGAATGGTTTAGAAAAATAAATCTTTAAAACATTTTAAATGATGTTTTAATAAAAGATTCCATTAAAAATAATAACTTTGAAAAATCTTTTATGAAACATGGACATGGATACTAAATATGTCCCCGTAAAAACTTACCCATTAACTATATAAAATAATAATGAGATTGAGGAATTAACCCTTACCTTGCACTTTACTTTGGTCGAGTGTACTTTTAACCTTCTATATAATCACCATAGTATGTTATTAAATTATATCAGAACCATATTTATATTTATTATATCATACATGATTCATTTATGACTTTACACAACCCATTTAATAATGATTTCTATGATAAATTAACATTTTAGGTAATAATCACTTTCTTTATCGTACGTGGGTTAACTTGTTATTTTTGATCATATCATTTGGATCATCAATTATATAATTCCAGAATATAACACAAGATTTATATATAATATATGATTATAATATAAATATGTATAATAGATAGATATATGAAATGGAAAACACCATTTATGGAGATGTTAGGTTGTACGCACGCATTAATGTTGTTTTCGTTTTCATATCGTATTGAATAGAAGTAAGTGAATAAGATATATGTAAGTACACACACAAAATAATATATATATATATATATATATTCAGTAGCATTATTATTTCATATATTACATACTTATTAATAAAATATATTTTTTTAATCAACATTGAATGGTGAATGTGGAAATTAATCTCATCACGTCGTGGAGACGGTAAGCCGTACATACACACGAGTGAAGATTACATTTCCTTAATGATTAAAAGGTGTGAATTGGAGGGTATATTAATTTTACAGAGATATTATCATTTTATTTTTATTATTTATATACATATTACTCATCATTATATCCATACAAATAACATAGTGTTGAATAAAAAATTACACCACAACGTAGAGATGGTAAACCGTATGTATGCACGGATCGTGACATTATCATTCATATGACTTATAGAATAATGAATATGGGTGTGAAATATTTATAATAATGTCACAGTTTATTTAAGGTACTGGATTTATTATTTTTTTATGGAAATAACAATGAATGAGAAAGTGGTAGAAGAAGATAAATTTGAAAGAGGTGATGAAATTATTACCTTTTATTCGGGTGATTCCTTTTGATTTGAACAAAATGGCACCATAGGATGGATGTATTATCAAGGTAATACCACTAAGATGAAGGGAGGATCGTTTTTAGTATATTTGGGAAGGTATTTCCTAATCCAAATTTCTTTGGAGGTGTGAATAAGAGATAAGGGAAAATTCCCTTTTATAAGAGGGGTGAGGGGAACAATTGGAAAAAGTTGAAATATTATATTATTATTCAAAAATATTAGTTTACTAATAGCTCCAAATGAATTTAGTTCTAGACTTAGGTGGTTATGGTTCAACATAATCTCAACAAATATGTTTTAGACAAATTTAGGTTACCATTTTAACCTTATCTTTTAGTTTTAACTATTATTTAACTAGTTTAACTTTTACGGTGTCTTCTTGTATTCTTACTCTATATGGTTGATAAACTTACTCTAAACATTCAATAGAACCTCATGTGCTTCATTAATGACATATATAATATTATTTATTCCCTTTTTCTCAACGTTCTATTTTTATGAATATTATATCAACCAATAATATAGTATTTGTTTTAAAAATTAATTTATGTCAATTTTGACACTATTTGGTATTTGGTTTTTGTGAAAGTAATCACAACTTGATTACCTCAATAAATATACTTTGAATCATCCCTGACCTATCATATTCACCTAGAAAATTATTTTATGTCATAAAAACTTTGAAATTGTATTTATTTTAATATTTATAATTCCATTTGTTTGATTCTTTCATTAATAAGGTAATTACCGCCTCATCATTGTTTCATAAATAAAGATAATTATTTAATGTCAAAATTATAAATAAAATTCCATGATGTATAAAATATTTTTATCTTTCTAATGAACACTTATAGTCTAATTTATCTTATGTATAGCTCTATATTAATAATGGTTTAGTTATTAAACTTTGAATGTAACACTTTTAACTCTTCTTTAAATAAAATAATAATAAATGTCTTAATATAATCCATGTGTGTCAAAAGGATCATATTTTATTTCTAAGGTTGTTTTTGGTCGAATTAAACTTATCTAATATAATTAGGACATAATTTAGGGTAATTATAATATCATTTTTACCTTTAATTACATATATTATTTTTAACTAGGGTAAATAACATTCAAAAGATACTATTCACCAAAAAATATTTTCATCTTATTGAACAAAATTTTACTTAATGATTTCAACAGTTTCACTCATATTTTTTAAATTCAACTCACAGAAGTGGGAAAATTAGGTTTTATTCCAATTTTAAAATTCTCATAGAAGGTGGGTAAAAAACATTAAAAAGTACAATAACATTTTATGCATGTAATTTTATTATAAAATGACTCCAATGAATTACAATGAACATATATAGTTATTATATATCTAATTTTATATAAAATATTTTTTAATAAAATAAATAATTATTTAAATAAAAATTCAGTTTTAAATAATAATGTAGTGTTTTTCACTATTCATCAAAAATTGACAGTTTTCAGAAAAATACAAAAAATTCATCCAAATATAATTTTTTTTATTTTGAATTCAAAAAATAAGTCTATTTTACCAAAATTAAAACATATAAGTTGCATATATTAATTTAAAATAAATTCCCATTGTTAAAACCAAAAAGTGGGATTTTAAAAAAAGTAAAAACCATCAAAAGATTGATATGTGTTTAGGTCAATTTTAAATGTAAAATTGTTTATAATAAACAAAATTGTATTAAATGATAAAAATTTAATCTAATTATACTTCCAAACCATTCAAATGTATAACTGGAGACTATAAATTATTTTGATTAAGAATTTTGATTTCAATTAAAATTTAGTATTTTTCACTATTCACCCAAATAATAATGTCATCAGAAAAACACAAAAAAAAATAATCAAAACTAAATTTTTATGTCCTGATTCTAATAAAGACATTTATTTTTTCAAATTGAATATATAATATAGTCAAATTAGGGATTTAAATAGGGGTTTCCATTAAAAGGCGGTAAAATAGAATTCTCTAAAAAATATTACTTTTATCTGAAAAAATTAATTTGTTTTTATATTATGCCTAAGAAACACATAATATGTATGTAAAGATTTATATGAAATATATAAAATTCAAAATGTAGATAATACTATTCATAAAAGCTTTTTGAATAGCTTGTTTGGTAAGTCGTGGTGCACTCGAACTCGGTGTTGTGTGAAGCGCATGTTATTGAATTACATTGAAGAAATAACGTACTATAAAATCTTGGGGTGTTACACTCTAGGTAATTATTTTTTTGTCATGGATTTTATAAAGTATTAACTAATGGAAACTTATTAAGGATTTTATTTCATTTACTTGGTATGTATTTATGTTCTACATTATTGATTCAATATATATGATTATTTTTAGATGAGGTGTTTTGATAATTTTTTATATTTTTTAATCAATATATGTTGAATTCATTGGATATATGTATGTGATTGGTGGATATAAGTTAAAGGTTTCCCTTTGATTCATTGACATATCTCATGAGAAAAACATATTTTCATGACGTATACACATAGGCTATATGATCATGTCATAATAATTGGGTATTTAGTGTATGAATTACATATTTATGTATGATTTATTAGTTTAAAGTAAATGAAAATATATAATATGTCTTGGCGGATAGAAATTGATGATATGATCATTAATGTTAAAAATTTTACATTACCTTCATGAAAATTATTGGTATTATTATACATGTGATTGTTCTATTTTCCAGGGATATGCTTTGAAGAAATATTTATTGATTAAATTATATATATATATATTTATTATCTAGTCTACCATATTTTTATGCATTAGTCATTCCATGTTGATTTTATTGTATAGTTAATATTTTGGAGCATCTCATATCACTAATTATTATATTTTCTATTCCCTAGCTTATGAAAATGAAATCATCGAATGCTGTTTATGGATAAAATAATATTGTTCATTATTAAATTTATTTTTCTAATTTAATATTGAAATCATGTTTGAATCTAGTTTACGAACACTTCTAAACTGGTCAATTTTTTATAGTGAGGTCCCATATATTTTGTACCATTGTAAAATTCACTCACTAACACTATATTACTAGAGTCATGTTTTATAAAAATATATATATTATAAGTACTACTAACATGGACTGGCGAATGTAAACATTGAAATATTGCAATAAGAAATAATATATTTTATAATATATTTTATTCTCTTGTAATCAATGGAAAGAGGATCCAAAATAATCTGATGATGTAAAGGGTGTAATTTTCATTCATAAATCTATTTGATATAATTCCCTTATAGAATACCACTCAGGATATGAATTGTTTGAACCTATTGGAATAATTTATTTTTTTTACTCAATAAATAAGAACTACTTGGAGAATTTATCTTATGATGTTATTAGTTTCATACATGCATTTATCAATGGACAATATGAAGATAAATCACAGATTGAAATAGAAGCTGATGAAATGTTGAATTCATTGACTAAGAATGTACATATTCATTTTACATTCCCTAAACTGAATAAGGAAAACGATTTATTAGTTTATATTTTTAATTAAATATTATTTCTAATATAATAATATTTTATATATATTTTAGGTAAAATGTTATATTTTAGAATGTTTTTTATTGAGTGGTTCATGCATCAGAAGAAACTTGAAATATTGAGTTTTCATCAAAAGAATAAATTTAAAAGAATATGTATTCTTGAAAATACATTTTAAAAAAGAGGGAGATAGATGATGAAAAGATTAAGAATTTGAAAGATGACTTTTTTCAGATAAATTTATATTATCTTATCATGGGAAAAATAATTTATTTTTAATCTGTCTTATGTTAGAAAAAACAGTATAATTTAGGGATTCTAATCAATTTTAATCTTTAAATAAATCAAAGAAAGGATCCACAACCAATTTTTTCAAGGAGATACTTACTTAAAATATGACTAAATATAATGGTATAAAAATCTTGAAATTAATTGAAGATAACATGTCCATTGGAAAGGAGAAGAATGTGACTAAATGCTATAAAATACAATTTTTACTAACATATAGTATTAGAACGATATAGGAAAACATTTATGTTCCATTAAATAAATAGTGAATAATATTAATTTAAAACTAATTACATATATTTTTTTGATGAAAATAATAAAAATTGATGAAATCCCCAAGGTTTATAGAAGTATAATGTTCTTATCTTGGAGTAGAAAGTTACCCTCTATCAAACAATTCTGTGTGCAATGGAAGAAGAAAGTATTTGTTTCATATCCATAATTTAATAAAATTATATGAAATTAAGACATTTATTTTTGTAATAAGAAGCCAAATTATAAAAATACGTAAGGAAAACACAAATGGTGAGTTGATAATAAATCAATAAAAACTCTTGTTAGTGAATATATAGTACATGTAATAGTTAAAATATATTTTCTTCCAACTGGTTTCAATGCCAAGAAAAATTATGTATATTTTATTGAATAATGGGCCCCTAGGATTGTAAGGTCTATTTCAAATATATTAATCTTGATTATATAATAATAAAAAGAAGTGGTCTATATAAGGTGAATATTGAAAAAATGATGTCGACCAAAAATATATCCTTAGGGTTTCATTAAATAGTGGTCACCAAGAAAAAAACACCAAATAAGAATGATAATGAATACATTTTATTAATAAAGATACATGTTTTCTACAGAAAATAATCTGACATCATGGAAACATGGATGAAATCAATGATTTTTTCTGTAAATAGAAAAAAAATTCAAGAAATATAGAGAATCAATCTAAGAAGGAAACAAGTATATTTAAATTATTTAAAAAATATAAAATGAATATGTTAAGTTTTAACAAAATTCAGCACCATTAGGAAACAAATCCAAAGTTGAGATGCTATGTTGAAGGTGTAATAAGGATGGCCATACTCCTAAAAATGCATAATGATATTACATTTATGGAAATGTTAGAAATAAAAATCTATGAGTATTGAAAATTAAATGGTCATTTATGAGAAGAAAACCAAGAAAATTAAATGCATTAATATACATTTACTATTTACATAAATAAATGTGTTTATAAGATCAAAGAATAAATGAATTTTGATAAAAATGAAAAGAAGATTTCATTTTCACTACTAGTGTAATTTGAGAAAAAATAACCACACAATGTTAAATGTGAAAAAAAGCTAGGATATCCTCATACCATGATATTAGAGCTAATATTGAAATATTCCAAAGGGGATTCCAGATCCCCATAGGTTGCTGTCAATCAACTAGAATAAAAAGACATTAAAGTGGTAAAAAAATCAACAAAATAGCCGAAGATAATAGATACAAATCTGTATGTTCAATAAAACTCAAGGATATATTACTAGATATAAAAATGGTATATCAAAACCCAAAACATAAAATCATAAAATTACACATATAATTCCAATAAAAAAAACCTATGATACCAATCACTGCAATCTAAAGGATAAATAACAACCACCTACACCCCGATGGACTTTCCCATTCCTAAGACCTAGAAGTGTAAAATCCACAAATCCATGATGTAAAATGTAGGGTGTGAGTCAAAATCCCATTGTAGTCTCTCCATGTGATCTATTATTATATTTCATAATAATAAACAAATTAATTCATTCAATTTTAATCAAAACAGGCATGAAATTATAATTGTATATTTTAAAAAACCTAACTTTCATTTCAAATGATGGAATAAATTTCATATGATATCTTTTTTAAAAACATTGTATAAATAATTTCATATAAATCACCAGACATGTGTAATTTAGTTTCACAAACATTGGCATATATATCATGAATAATAATAATAACCACCCTGGTCATCTATCATATGGTATAATAGTTTATAGTTATCAGATCCTCACACGTCTCATATTAGTGGACATGGAATATGTGTACGAAAGTACCATATGATCAAGAAAAATATGACACATCAATATTACATAAGGAATATGGTCTACTTAAATAGATTTTTGTTAGAGTTTTCATTATCATTGAGTTTATAGGGAATTACCATCTATTCATTCTTATCCCCTATAACCCATTAATTACATAGGATAACATGTTATTAATTAATCAATCAATATGGGTAAAACCATATATTTAAAATGATAAATATGTTTATAATTTAATTGTCCAATGTCACATTTGAATATGACGTTTCAATTTCAAACCATAAAATGAGTTTTTATTCATTTCATGCCTTATAAAATAAAATCATCATATCTTTTCATCAATTCAATTTAATTTATTATCAAAAATATAATATTAAAATATTTATAAAATTTACAACAATTTCAAAATATCCCCAAATTTTTAATTCCATTATAATTGAGGTTTTCTCCAAAATCCATACGAATTGAATTTACAATCACAATTCTCACCGACTTCGGTTTTTATAATAAAACTAAAGACAATTTAAATAATACATATCAAATATTTTTTAGTCAATTGGTACAATCTAAAATAAAACCACCTACCTCTATTTAAGGTGTCAAAACCTTACTCTCAGTGTGATATTTTCCCATGGTGAATGATGGAAATAGTGATCTTGAAATACAAAATTGAATCAATATTAAAATCAATATATTATAGATCAAAAAATCATGTGATGATCTAAAACACCTATGTATGAATGAAAGGGAATTGTGAGATAATAAACCCAAAATAATTACTTACTAAAGATATATCGAATGAGTTCTTCCATACATTGATCAAGATAATAATGGGTTGGGGGGAGGTCCCAAAAGGGTTATTGGGATCCTCAAAATCTTATAAAATTTGTATTTCATTAGTTAAGGTTGATAAGGAGGTTAAACATGGGTTTAGATAATTTAAAAATATTTTTTAATAAAAACATTTTCTTTACAGTTAGTGGGGCTTAAAAACATTGTTAAACAAACCGTGCACTGTAACTGTGCACCCCTATAATGGGGTGCATGGTTTCTACTTAATAGACTCGCATTTTTTAAAACCATGTTCGAACATTGGAAACCCCTTCTCTATGGATGCATTGTTTGAAATATGTTGGTTCCTGGTTTTGGAAAATTGTGTGCCAACTATGAAAACCCCAAAATGTACAATAATGAAAACTTTCCGACCAAAATAAACCAAGAAAAATACAAACCGAACCACAATAAAAGAGTAGAGGATTAACTGAAAATCAGTAACACCATGTGATAACATCCACACTATAAAAACATTATATTACCCAAAATCATATCAAGAATCTACTACATTAATTAATGAGGCATCAAGTCTCTCATTTGTAACTCTCTCTCTCTCAAGAATCATGCATATAAGAACTTGTATTCTCTAGAAAATGGAAAAAATGTGTTATAATCCCATGACATACCTTGGTGTAAAAATACACAATCCATACTAGATGCTCAGCCACATATATATCAGTTTCAATGTCAATATCACTCTATCTCAAAACGTAATATGGTTTCAAAAGATACATTTGTAGCTAAAATACATTGAAAAAATTATGTATCATTTCCAACTATGGTGGACATTATAAGTGGTGAGATAATTTCCCCAATTACTTAGAGACCACACAAGGTCCCATAAAATGAATATTAATTTTCCATTTACTTTTAAGATGTCAAAGATTCCAACGGGGTGAACCTTTCAAGAACATGGTATCACTTACGGAAAATTCCAGTGGTCTTTAATAAGGATATTCATAAGTCTTAAAATGTCTATATGTCATCAACATCCACTTTTCGACCAACTAAATCATTACTAACATCTCTTAGATCAACCTAGGTCAAACAATGTAACTTTCACTGACTAGTAACTATTTTTATAGGAAAAAACAAACCGCCCCAAATGGTTATACCATGATCCAAAAAATATAGGGAAAATGAATTAAGTATTTCCTAAATAATTATTATAGCCCTCTATGTCTGGCCATATATATGCAGATGGTATGTTTTATTTAAATAAACCTGATATCCCATTGCCTCCTAAATTCCTCCCCAAAAGAAAGAAGTAAAACATAAATCTATTTCAGAGGCTATATAAGATGTTACACCCTGAAAAAGAACAATATCTTTCCCATAGATATTTCCCAACTTCTCAATGATGGTTGTGTCATGAATGGGTATAAATTTACCCAATTTTGTCATCCTTCCAATCATAAAAAATATCTAATTATTCTTTTTATGGGTACATGACAACAAAACCACATTTCCCATTGAAATATCATCCCACGTAAAAGTTATTACTTGAAGTTGCTTGAGAAAAATAGAAGATATAAAGTTTTAAACCTTAACCTACTAGAATGTATAAAAATAAGATAGCAAATATTTGATGTCCCATCTCAAACCTACCTGCCATAATTTTTACCACATATCATAGAAAATATTTTTCATTTCGGGGTGCACATCCCACATAGAATTATGGGAATCACCAATCAAATATTTTTCTCATAGGTTATGGAAGAAAATGATTCCTAAATCAAATAATACCCTCTATGGATAATTATGAATCATCCATGGTATCCCCATAATAAGGATAGTATCTAATCATAGAGAATTCATCATCATGTTTTTCTTCCTAAAGAACCATTTAGTAGAGAGGGGAGGCCCATTGAACACTAGAAAATATAATATTCACCCCTGTTTTATCAACTTGTAGATGAAACTATGAAAAATGTACATATAGTACCACTCTTTTTATTGTTATTTCATGTCTTGGTTCAAAATTATCCTATACATATCATTATAAATGGAATTCCATTTCCCCAGGGTATAGGAAATGTCAAAATCGAAATCAGTTAGGACTACACCCAATTCATCTAGCATTGATTCAAATCATTTTTAGAGAAGATATAACCCAATCTCTTATGGTCACATAACATGGTAAACCTTTCACTAAAAATGGAACACCACTAACATTTGGTCATATTAATCATGGCTACAAGTTCAACATCGTGGGTCAGATATTTATTTTGATTTGTTCTATGATGTCAAGGGACATAGGTGACAATGTGATCATCATGCATAAGAACACATCCCAAACCCAAACATGATACATCACAGAAGACAACATATCTCTTCCTAGCCTCTAGAAGAGAAACATTATTATAGAATTTAAAATATATTTTATCTTAATAAAATAACTTTTACATTTCATATCCCTTGATAACTTTATTCCCTAATGAGTTAGAGTAGTTATCAAAGAAGAAAACATGAAAAAAGTTCTTTATGAATAGGGGATAATATCCCATTAAACCATAAAATCTCTGAATCTCAAAAACATTATGAGTATTTTCCCCAGTCATAATAGCTTTCAAATTCTCAGAATCAACATTTATTCCATGATTTGATACAGTGGTTACAATGAATTTCACTTCCCAAATCAAGAAATCACTTTCCAATATCTTGGTATAAAGTCTGTTATTTCTCACCAATTCCATAACTAATCTAAAATAACGCGCATCATCCTCCTCACACATAGAGTAAACTATGATTTCTTCCAAAAGACCACAATTAATGTATCAAGATACTCTTGGAAAATACTATTCATAAAATCCATAAAGACTACATGATCATTGGTTAGACTAAATGGAATGAAAAGGTACTCATATTTCATATTTTTTTTCGCAAAGGTTGTTTTAGAAATATCATATTCTATTATTCTCGACTAGTGATAACTATATCAATGATTAATTTTTGAAAACCAAATAATCCCATTAAGCTAGTCGAAAAAATAATTCGTATGGGGAAAAAATAGTTGTTCGTTACCATTATATGGGTAAATTTTTGTTAATAAACATAGGTGAATCATTGTACCATCTTTGTTATCAAACAGTATAAATGCTGCCCAGGGCGGAACACTCAGTTGTACCAAGAATTTCACAGACATATCATCCTACTGGTTTTTCAAACTCTTTCATATAAGATGGTTCCATATTCTAAAAATGTATAGAATGTGTTTGGATAACATGCACTAAATCAATTGAAAACACTACATCCCTTACTATTGGAAAACAAGAGAGGTAAAAAGGGAAAATGTTGGGAAACATGATGATAACTGGAGGGAGATTATAACTCAAATATTATTTCCCTAGGACAAAATAAAAAAATGTCATTACTTTTCGATACACTGGATACTAAGGTCTATATCTACTCTTCCTTAGTTCCAAATATCTATAAAAATACAACCTAAAAAATTGATCATAGTAAAAGAGACATTTTGAAGATAACAATCAATATGGAATTTATTATTGATGATAAAATCCATCATGAAAATGAAAAAAATTAGTTTCGTGTGGATAACCATAAAATCAAAATAACATATTATCTATGATAAAGAGAATGAAGGGGCATGAAAAAAAATCCATACTTTCTATTGATTCAGAGTGGTGCAGTAATATCAACACAAATAGATAAAATCTTCTTTGAAATATTTAAAATATTCAAAATACTAGTAAAAATGAATGAATGAGATGCATGAGTATCAAGTTAATCAATCCATGGTGATGAAGCAATTATGATAGTAAATCTCACAGTTTCCGGACCTATATATGTTTCCATTGGAGACTCTTAAACTCCAAGATGATGCTTAATTTTGGATTCCAATGGATGGAATCACTTAGAAAATGAAGAATTGTGTTTCACCAAATTAAATATTGGAGTGGATGAACCCATTAAATTTTGTAGGGATAAAAGATATTGTACAATTTCATCATGTGTCATTAATTTCCACAAGATATGTAGATCCTAGGTGCCATAATGAAATCATGTTTTGAATGAAAATACTTTCCAAAATGGAATCATGTTAGAGGGAGTTTACTAGGAACTTCTTGAGGTATATAAGAACCCTACAATTTAGGTCCACCATGAGACTCATCACCCATTATCTGACCATAATGAGATCTCATATAACTACTACTATGAGATAAAGGAACTCCTTTTAACACTGAATTACTCTCTAGATAAAAATCCACCATAAATGCCATGTCTTGTATGTCAACATAAGAATACAGACTCAATAATAAATCTTATGAACTAATATCATATTAAAGACACATATCCAACTATATATTCCTACTGTCATCATTTGATACTATATTAATTGTAAACTACACATGATCTATGATTCAGTTGTCATATTCATTCCTGGTCCTATAATCCAGTTTGAGTATGAAAAAATCCATAGCCTTATCTTTCACCATTGACTCTAGATATAAATAATCAATGACAAAAACACTATATTCCTTCCAATATAAACCCCATGATACTTTTCAATCACCATCCGGTCCCACCAAAAAATTCCATGTCATTTCATTTTAGTGGTAGAGAATTTCATAATGATTGAACCATGAATTTCATAGAACACAAAATGTATAGCTATCATTATTAACTAATCATATTCCAATTGAGGATCATTAAAAATTGAAAAAACTGTGGGATTTTAAATAAGGAAGTCCAAATAACAACTTCGAAACTCATCTCTATGAGGTTCCATAACTAGATACTAAATCGTAATGGGAAATGGTTCTAGTCCTAGAGCTTGTAATGAATGCATAACAATCAATATAAGATTACATATTCATATACGTGTGCTAAAAACAACTCAAGGATATTGTACCAAAAAAGGCATATCAAAAATCATAATTGAACATCTTCAATTTAATGAGAGTCTATTAAGAAAAACAACCCAAAGGACACATTAAATAAACCCAATAGATCAAGAAATCCAACTACTCTAATACGATTTATCACATTGGTCAGACCATCTAGAAGAAAATATAGAAACTCCGAGACAGTAATTTGGGTGTGACCAAAAAGCATAATAGGGCCTAAAAAGTTTCCCGTAATAAGATTATATAATAATAAACCATTTAATTCGTTAAATTTTAATCAATTTGGGCATAGTAGAAAATATATATATTTAAAACTAAACATGATTTTTAAATAAATGAAAAAATTCATAAAATAAAAAATTGAATAAAAAAATTATATAAAAGAGTTTATTTAAATCCCTAGGAATGAGAGAACCAGTTTCAGAGAAATTGGAATATATAAAAATATAATATCAACAAGATTATGGTTATCCAACCTGTAGTATTATTTTTCCTAGTTATAGGATCCCAACATATCATTTATTAGTTTTCATAGAAAATTTGTTCACATATCCCTCAATATTAGGATGAATAGGAATCCCAAATATTCCATTAGAAATATGATCCTTGTATCTAGATTTTTGTTAGTGTTTTCTTAATCAATGAATTTCAAGGGAAATAATATCCTAACATTATTGTCAAAAATAACCCACTATCTAACTAGGGTTACATATTCTGAATCATTCAAACAATATTGGGAAAATAATCTCATTTTAAGCCAAAAAATAATTTTCAATAAAATTTTCCAATTTTTCATTTCAATATGACAAATCAATTTAAATCCCAACATGGGGTGTTCATCATTTCAAGCCTTTTTAAATAAAAAATCCTTGGATTTCATCAATTAAATATAATAAATTTTTCAAATACATATTCACAATTAATTTTCATAATTTCCCTCAATTTCAAAATATTCAACTATTTCTAATTCTATTGAAATTTGGGTTTTTCAAAAAATTAATATTAGTAGAACTTGAATTACTATTTGAATCAAAATAGTTTTTCATAATTCAATTGATATTAATTTTAATAAAATCAATTTAATTATGGTTTACTCATCTAGATCTATTAAAAATGGAACCACATTCCTTTATTCACAGTATCAAAACACAATACCCATCAAGGTATTTTCCCATGAAAAATAAAGTAAATGCAGATCTAGAAATCTATCAAAGAATAAAAATTTAAATAAATGGAGTTTATATCCATCAATCACGTTAGGTTCTAAAAAACCCTATGTAAGAAATAATGGAAGAGAGGGTGATAAATACCATGTGAAGAATCTCTTACTATAGAGGGATCGAACGAGATCCACTACGCTTCCATCTTCATTCGAATGGATTTAGAGGGCCTAAAAATGCTTCCATGGATCCTAAAAGACAGAGAAAATCATTACATATCAAGCTAGGGGTGATTATAAGGTTATACATGGTTTTTTTATTTTGAAAATATTTTTCTTGAATAAAATAACATCATCAGCATGGTATGCTGGGAAGGGTAGCATTGTTAGACAGATTGTACACCCTAACAATGGGCCCCTCTACTGGATTTCCCAGTTTTTAATAATTAATTGCACAGTTTTTTAAACCATGCATGAACATTGTAAAACTCCATTATCTTGGGTTGTAAATATTTCACAATATGGGTACACGGTTTTGGAAAATTGTGCACCAACCATGCACAAGATAGAAATTTCAAAAAAAATACCACCATACACCTTAAACAAACCTAGAAAAAAAAAGCAATCAATAAATGATATAAAATAAGGGTAAATGAGTATATGAGAATTAGTAACATGATGTACCATTACAAATAAATGAAAATAGAATAAAACTGTGCTTTGAAAGAAGATAATTTCTTCATTCCTTATTTATATATTTAAAATAAAAATAATAAATACCTTATGAATTCCTGAACTAATTATTTTCGTTAAAATAGAATTTAAAATCTATTTATTTTAATTAATCCTTGATATACAAGGAATATAGTGTTCGGTAATCTAGGTGCTGTGATTTTTAAGCATCTAATTATATATATTTGATATTTAAGAGGAACAATTTTGAATAGGCATTGAACCGTATCCTTAGACGTTGAAATTCTAGTGGAATAAAATGTATAATTTCATGATGGAGGATCCTGGATTATGATAATTATTATTATATTCATGATATAAAAAGAAAAATCATAGAATTATCATATATTTTGATATATATTGATAATATTTTTATTCTTTATATAAAAATAATAAATCATTACTAAGTCAAATAACCTTTATGTTTTGATATTTTTTTAAAAAACTGCCATTTTTAAGTGGAATAACTTAATTTTATAGAATTTATGGTCACTATTCCTTCTTCGAGATGGTAAAAGGAAATATTTTTCATGAATTGTTTTTATTTTCTTCATAATATGTTTTCTAAGTTGGTATAAATTATTTAACATTTACATAGAACTTTAATATTTGAGCTAACCATGATCGTTTTCTACATTTTCCATGGATCACATATTTAATGTTATATCTAATTCATGGATTATTACAATATGAAAAGAGATTCAATCAAATTATTAATAAATTATATAATTTATTTATGAAATTCATTTGCATGGATAATAAAGGTATGAGAATAAATATAAATAAGGTACCGCACACAAAGGTTAAAGAAGAAGGATATATATAAGAGACATTGAATTCATTCTCAGTAATTAAAGGATGAATATTTCTGATAAAAGTGGAATTTGTATTAAAAAAATACATGATAAGAGATTAAAGATCCAATAAAACTATTGTAATAAATTATTTTATTTTTCAAACTGTTATTTTTATTTAATTTTTATGATATTTAGATAATGTGAATGTAATGTTTCATAAATGAGTTACGAACATAATACAACAAGAAATTCACACTAAGTATGTTAGATCCATTGGTTGTTGTAATAGTAAATGTTGCTCATTATATTGGAGAATGTTTGATAATATATCATAATGATAGAAGGTATTATTCACCATAAATAAGGAAATATATTAGAATAAGTACACTCGATACATGATTGAAAGTTCATTGGGTCAACACAGTATCCAGAAGTAGAATTCACATCTATTGAGTATATAATTATTCCGTAATAAAAATATAATTATTTAATATTTTTTTAAGTAAATGGGTCATTGATGATATCCCATTGAATGGTGAATCCAACAGATAGGGAGAATGAATACCCAATTACTGAGATTACAAATATGAGGTAGAGTTGCAAAAAATAAGTGACTAGATGATACACATTGTACTAGTAAAGAAATAATTTTTTATGAGATTCTGTTAATCTTGATGAAATAATGATAAAATTTAATGAATTCACTAAGTTAATAATGAAGGTGAAAGAGGACTGTAAGGACAAACCACACTGAAGATTTAACCATTTCAAAAGTATATATCCATAAGATATGTAAGGAAACCTATACCTTAAAAATAAATTTTCTATATTGAATTTAATTTTTTTTAAAGTGCATTTTATTCCAATATACACCTATAAAAGTTGAATCTATGAAATATCAAACTATAAAATATATGGATATTACCAAATAACATAAAATATTGATGTTTAAATCAGGAGATGCATTTGTTGTTAATTCAAAGGAATAAATGCCACATTGGTAGATACCAAAAACAATTCAAGAAAAGATTTGAGATATTAATCCTACTAGAAGGAAGAAGTCCAAGGATATTGAAAAAGGTTAAAAAAGAAGAACCAATTAATAAATATAATGGAATTAAAATAACAATAAGAAGAGGATAAAGTTAATACACCATTATCCAAGGTGTATATTAGGAAAATTAATGTATAGTTTAATCAAAATATATAATATCAACCATGAGATGATTAATTTAATGTTTAGAGTGTTTGACATGCTTATAACCCAGATTGATAATAATATTAAGGGTCACAGGGATGAATGAGAATTGTATTTATTAATTTATTGAAAACATGTAATCACAAATGAATGGAATCATGAAAGTATTATATCGTGGAGGAAAATTCAATAATAATATATAATTAATTTTATTTATGTTAATTACACGTAAAATATGTAATCATAGTTTCATATAACATGAAATACAAATGAAGGTAAAAAATTAAAACTATAAAAGTAGGTAAGTGTTAAATAATGAAATATATAACATTTTAGGTGGTGTAATGACATAGTAAAGACTTAATAACTTTGAGATAATTTTATAAAAGTTTGTTCAAAAAATGATTCTAAGGAAATATTTTTGAATCTATGTCTTGTCGGGGTTTTGAAGAAATCAATCAAAAATATTATTAAATAAATTAAATGTATATGGATAAATAATTTGAGTTAGGTAATATTTCAAACTAAATCCCAGGTGTTCGTAACATTTTTTAGAAATAATTTAGTTGCATAATGGTGTGAGGAAATTTGAGTAAATATCAGATGAGAACTGATTAGTTGAGAGAGATATTGAAACGAATAATAGAAAAAAAGGAATTTTAAAACCAATATTTACTAGAAATTAAATAGGGTGAAATCTAGGTGAAATCATGGAAATTATGATTCCTAGAAGGTTAGAAATGTCCAAGATATAGGTGACCAGAAGTTCATAGTACATATAGTCATCTATGTAATTTGAAGTGTGGAAAAAATTCAGTTTTCTATAAGTAGGGTAAGGATAATGTGATTGTTAGTATAATTGAAGTTTAAATTGTATTCAATGTTCCATATCTAAGGAAAGGACAAGAAGAAATTTTAAATAATGGTGGTTTTGATGTAAAAACATCCCCCATTCCCACTGAGAGATAGAAGGATATTTTAAAAATATTACGAAAACACATGTTTAATTTGTTTTCTTATGATATAACATTAGTCAATATAAATTGATGATAAATTTAATTATTTTAGTGCTTCTGGGTATAATGAAAATTTATGGATCATGATATTATCCAGATAAAACAGGAAATTGGTTTCCCACATAGGGATCAATCCATTTAAAATAATTTGTGTTATTTCCTTTATTAATCTACATTCCATGATGGAGTAAGTATTGTGTCAGTATATCAACATTACATACTTCCTAACTAATTACATTGTTTTTATTGAAAATAAGAAATAAAAACATTACAGCTGAACAAAATAAATAAAACTATTCACCCATGATTTTCCATCTCTCTCTGGGAAGCATCATGATCCTCTTGTACTAACAACATCAATGAGATTCATTAATTTTATTTCATCTATATTTCATTACATTTGCGATATTTGAATCATATTTTTTTCATTACTTTATGGTTCTAATTTTCTAAAAGTAGTAAATGAGATATGATATGTGGATATTTTAGTGAAATGTTATTTAATGGAGGTGGTGAATCTTCAGTGTGTTCCATTTGATATATTATCTGGTCATGATTCAAGGTTTAGATAATGTATGAGTAAGGTATTTCTCAATTTATTTTGTAAAAAATTACCTATAAATCCATATTTTACCCATACACTAATGTTTAAACCAAGTATATAATTCCGAATCCTGAAAATATTTTGATTGAATTCATCATAAATTTTTGAGGTTATTTGGTAAATCATTTACTACTATAGGAATTTTATTATAATAAAAAATATCATTTATCCAATATTATGGTACATTATGAGGATTTTATGGGAGGCTATTTTATTCACTATTATGTTGGGTTGAGTTTGGGGAGGTTTCTATAATTGGTTTGGAGAATATGAAATATATGACTGAACATATGTATGTTATACAAGATAACAAGAGGAATTCATAGAGTGGATAAAAATTATATACATATTGATGGAGGATACTATTTGAGTATACTATTAATGATTATATGTTCTACTAATTTTTTTCCGTAATATGAGAATCTATGGTTTGTTCATAGAAGGAAACTTTCTCCTATAAATATTTTATTATTTTCCATTTTGGATTGGTTTGAAGAGGAATTTTATCTTCTAGTAATACCACTATTTTGAGAATGTTTTCATGAAATATTCCAAGAGTTTTAACATTAGAATTATTATCTCTTGCCATTAAATATATTTAATTTCTAAATATTAATATCATAGTGGATGATAATTAATTTATATATTTAGTAAAAAAAATTATAAGGGTAAAAATTTTAAGGGGATGATTTATTCATTTAGTTTGAGTTTATTGAGGTCATATTAGTGTGGATAAGCATACACACAAATGGGAACCATAGATGCATGTTCAATATCTAGAATTATATCAAAATATTCTTGTTATATTTTGATATGAAATTTTATCATAATAATTAATGTTTGGATTATGAAAGATTTTATGTGTGTATTTCCCAATATGGTTAGGGATGAAGCTTTATGGGGAAAATGTTTTACTAATATGTGAGTAATATAGTGACCTGGAAACTCAATGTTTTGGAGTATGCAATATTTTATTGGTTTTTTTCTTCTAAGAGTAAAATAGTTATTTTTTGAGTCATAAATTGGAATTTTGTCCATGTAGTTTGATTTAGGATATTATTCTCTCCATTATGTAGTATTTTTGTAAGTTTTCAATGAAGTTTGGAGTTTTAGGAAGATACAATGTGTCGTTGGAGTTAAATTAAATAGTCTATTACTTAATTAATTAATATTTAGGGATTTTTTTATAAAATAAATCATATGAAATTGTGAGGAATTTTGTATGTATGATGATGAGTAATATTGAAAGAAATAAAGGACAATTATTTTAATAATTTTATAAAATGTTCATTCGGTTATTCAATAAAGAATTTGAATGGGGAAAAGAGACAGAGATAATGAAAAAATTGAACATTATTGATGTTATTAAATGAATTTGTAGGGAATATTATGGGAATTAAATCATTTAATATGTTTTCGAAATAATAAAAAATTCCTTGATATTGAATCAAGTATCTATTGGTGAAGTAATTATATGGGTATTGATAATGGAAATGGAAATGATCATTGAATATTTTATTTATTAAAATAATATTCTCGATTAATATTTTTATTGGTTATAAAAAATATTATGGTGCATTATTATAGGGAAATATTTATTTTATTATAAAAAAATTATTTATTATGAATGGTGGTAGATTAATGGATGATTTATTATAACTTTCTATATATATGAACATATTAATTAATGTGGAATATTAATGACCTGGTTATTAAGAAATAAATGATTCACTATTTATTTAATATATGTGATTTATTTGATAAGTCCTTATAATATTTATTTAGATTAAAATAATAATGTACTATATAAAATATCTTGTTTGGTGTGAATATAATTTCCCTAAATTTATCAATGGGATCAACCAAATTAGCATGGGTTCCATTGAAATCTTCCAAAGAATTTACAGATATGTTGGCGATAGTTTGTGATGTATCGATAATGAGTTATATGAGGGTTATGTTAATTAATAGAATTACTAAGTCACATTTTGGAATATATAAACTATTTAGAGATTGTATTATGGGGTGGTGTAGATTATAACAGGCCACTGAATGTTGTTATAGGGTCATTTTGTATTCGGAATTCGTCAAGAAATATAGTGATCTCATTAATTGTTTTTGATCTATATTGGATCTTGTGGGAGGGGTTGATAGTAATTGAATAATTCAAATTGCATATAAACCCTTAGATTAACCACAAGTATGTTTATGTATATTTTTACAAAAATTGATGAGTGTAGTGGATGATGAGGTATTGTTCAAAGAAGTTTTAATTATGTTATATTGTATATAATGATATAGTTATGGAAAATTATGATTCCGGAAATATGAGAAATTTTAGAGACGGTTTGAATTTATAGAAAATTAATATATTTTAGTGTAATATGGTGTACATATGGTATGAATGTATGATGTAATTTTGTATTCCCTATGATCTTGTTGTGGTGAACAATGGTGTGTCCTGCCCTTATTTATGATGATTTATTTTAAAAAAATTGCAAATTATTATTTTTTATGTTTCAATTACAAATAGGTTTTTTAATAAAATGTGACTTACTTTAATTAGGAGAAATAATTTGGAGTAATATAAAATATAAATTTGAATTTTCAAGTCTGATTTTACTTCTGAAATTATCAGATGTTTTTCATATCGTTACACATATCCTATGTCTTATATAAGGATAAAATATGTTTTACCTTTACAATGTAGGTTTTTTAGGTTTTATGTAATGTTGATCCAAAGTTTTTAGGTGCTTTATAAGGTTAAATGATTTTTCGCATGCACTATAATAGGGTTACTATAAATTCTTTAAGGTTGTATAATGTTAAGGATGTCAATGTGTAAGGGTAAGAAATTCTCTACTTATGGAAACATAGACTTATCCTAAACAGATATTACATAATTTTTTATAATATTATTTACATTAAATAAAAACATACCTAATGACCATAATAGATTTGTTTCACTTGAAATATGAAAACAATATTAACTAGTGCATTATTAAACAACATCATCTTCCACTGTAATCTGTATAACCAGTATCCTTCATAGACATAACATTCATTTTATATTTCTTAAAAACCTAGGTAAAGGAAACATAAAAAATGGTGGGTCTAGATGATCAGTAAAGGGTCATAAAGGGATATATATACTCATAACACGAACATAAGTGTTTCAGATCATGAGACTAACAATTTCAAACTATGCCCTAGATATGAAAGATCACAATCTTGAGTCATGGAACAAATATTATCATTTTATAAGACATAAATCCTATGTTAATCAAAGAACATGATCTATTAGATCATAAAATATTAATAAGACATAGTTTTCTAGAATTCACATAAGTATAGAATATCATTTTTTTATTCATGGATCACATCCAAGTCTATCATAGTGTCATGGTTACACTCCCAAAACCCTCTTAGTAGACAAGAAAACTCCTAAGACTATTATAGAAAACACATTCCCTTACTAAACTCAGTTCACTCTCTTTTCCAATCCTTTCTATCTCATGATATATAGATAACTACCCAATTCATTTGAGGGAGGTATTGGTCCCACCGATATTATAATGAAAAATATAATTCTATGTGACCCTAGATCATAAAACAGTCATCATATAATAACACAAGAAATTAAATGGTCTTAATAATCATTTCATCTTATCATAATCTATGTAAAATTGATAGGTTTCATAACCCCTTAATCATTACTTCATATAATAAACCATTAAATAAGTTGAGTTTTATAAGAATTTTATCACGGGATAACCCATGGATGTGAAATATGTTTCATGAAAATATTTTAATAATAAAACTCTCAAATAAATTATATGAATGATATCCTTGGTTAATATCCCTAGAGAAGAATACATTTCATCATGGACTTCATCTTAAATAGATAGTAATTTTCAATTATATATTACTTCGAACATTTATTAATGACAATAAAATATCATATAAAATAAATTTTTGTAACGTCCTAGATCCAGGTGTCGCCCAATGGTGCACCGAACCCCATTAGTCACATAACCTCAAGCACATTATCCCAAATACCAGTGGCTGCCATGTTACATTGAGGTCCAAGGTGTGATATTGGGGAAACTATTCCCCTATTTGGATAGTATACAGAACTAAAAATAAAAAGTAACAATAGAGGAAGTAGTAATACCATAAAAATTAATTAGTGGAAGAGTGAAAGTAAATCCAAAAATGGACATAACACACACACACACACATATATATATATATGTGTGTGTGTGTGTGTGTGTGTGTGTGTGATGCAGGCTACATGTATCTAAGAATTAATCCAAACAATTCACAATTTTAGAATGAAATATAGAAACCATAATACGAAAGAAACAAGTAAACTCCACCAGCAACATAAGCCTCAGCATGGTCCCATTCTCTCCAGCTTCAACATTAATCAAGTACATGATAAAGAAGGGTGATTTTCCCTATCTATACCTGCAATCATACAATATGTTTGAGTCCAAAAGCATAACCCAAACCGGGTGTGAGATGAATTCGAGTATGTAACCACCAAAAGATCTGTACCTAAGTATCAATGAAAATGTATAGCAGGTAATAGAAAAAATAAAGTAAAAAACTAGGAAGTACTCAAAATTAAACAATACTACAGTTTTAAAATAGATTCATTTAAATATATCAACTATTCAATCCATTGAATTATGAAACCTAGGATCTAGCCTAATATCTGTATCCCCATGTATGATAACAAAACAAATGTATCATAAGACCATGTAAACAGACAAGTAAGACCAAATCCAACCAAGTGCATTTGCATGGAATGCATCACAGTCATTCAATTATTCACAAATTACCCTATGGGAAAGTTCTCATAGTCAAAACCCTCTAGTCTAACATATCACCAATTCATTAAATAAAGTCCCTCTGGGAAAGATCTCATAGCCTAAGCACTTTTGTCCAACATAGCACTAATCATTTACTAATAACCACTACGAAGAACTCATGGTAAATACCCCAACATCATCATGGAATCAATAAATTATAAATGACCTCTATAGTATCTCTCATGGTTAATACCTCGTGGTCAACAAAGTATAATGTAATTATAAAGACCTCCTAGTTAGCTCTCACAGTCAATATCCCTAGGCCAATCATCTGCACCAAGGCTCTCACGATCCTGGGTAAAAAATGTGGAATCCCCCCTCAGTCTCCGTAGTCCAAGGCTCTTAGGGTCCATTGGAAGAATAGTGCACATATCATATCAAGAAGCTCATGTAATTTAAAACTACTACACGACTAAACAATTACAATGCATATCAAATGAATTTATTATATTCAATCAAACTCTATCCTAATCAAACACGATATAGAATACTAGGTATTCCTTATAGGAAATCGGGACCAAGAGACCAAACACAATAAATCAAGGGGGAACACACTAATGGGGTGTCCCGTAAACAAGGTATCTATCCTTATGTAGAAGCAATAACCCTTTATCAATCATTCAAACCATGAAAGGTAATAAATAGTGTTCTATTCAAAATTGACCAATACCACGAATGTGGGTATGCAATTTTTTAGCATATATAATATAAAAGAGAACAAAATGGCACAAATCACACTCCTATATGTTGTAAAATCGATATAATTGAATTTCGGCCCTTGAATATACCAAAAATTACATTTATATATAAAACGGTGAAAAAACTAAACCTTGAAAAACTCACAAGAGAGGAGGAATCAGGAAGAAAGGCTCCAGAGTATTATGGAACTAACTGGTGGGTTTCCAAAACACCAAACTATGTATCAATGTGATCTTGGGTAGGTAATTTGGGGGTTCGATGTATGTCGATCATTCTGTTACTCTCCAATATGAACCATATGGAGAAGAAGACCTATATAGACATATTACATGACTCTGCTCTGATATATAAAATAAAAAAAGAAAACTACATGGCCTTTTCAATAAATGTGCATGCCATGTAGTGGCCTTAACTAGCCCTAGACATAGGTGATCTTCCAGGTCACCACACTACCATGTACTCGGCTGTTAAACTACCAGCACATGAAAATCTAGGTACATGATGTTTACTCATAAGTACATGATGTGTACATAAAAACCCAATTTTACTCATTTTCCTAAAAAACCTAAAATCAAGTCCCATACATGAAATGATGATCCATGTTCTTACAAAAATCGCCCTGTAAAACAATTCATCCCTGAATTAACCTTCTAAGGGTGAAGAAGAAGAATCAGTGAACAACTCCAGCAACTGTAATTGTACATCATCCCCCCTCTCAAAGTCTAGACATGTACTCAGTTGTGCTGCCATAGAATGCATACCAGAGGAATAGACTAGTCACAAAGAATCTTTTTGTTTCAATCCACAATTTTAATAGGGTGCTCCTAAAAGGATGCATCCACATCAAACTCATCCTCCTCATGTTGACAAATTGGATATGAGTTTTGACAGTAACATCGTAGCTAAGAAACATGAAAGATGTCATGCATAGATCATCACAAATGATGTAACTACAACTGATAGGCTTCCACAGTGATGTTATACAAAATTTCAAAGGTAATACATATCTTGGTATACGATAAAACTTTATCCTAACCCTCTCATGCTCGAAACTCAGTGTGACACATAGAAAAACCTTAGCTGTGACCTCAAACTCTAGAGGTCTTCTCCATTGATCAGTAAAAGATATCTGGTAAGACTGTGTAGTATCCATACTTTTTTTAATCAACTCCACCTGATCAATGGTCTCCTAGAAAATATAAGGTCCTAGAATAGCTTCCTATCCACCATCCATCCATCATAGGGGTTCTGGGCATGACCTACCATACAAAGCCTCATAAGGTGACATTTGGATCATTGACTGAAAACTAGTATTATAGGTTACTTACACCATGGGTATGTTTCTCTCCCAAGATCCCATGAAATCGAGGATGATTTCTTGAAGCATGTTCTCCAAAACCTGAATCGTACTCTTGGGCTTACCATCTGTCTGAGGATAGTATGTTGTAATTAGAAGTACATGTGTACCTAAAGCTCTCTATAGACCCTGCCAGACATGATAAGTAAACTGAGGATCCCTATCTAAAACTATAGATTGAGGAACCCCATGTAAACATATAATCTCTCAAATGTACAATTTTCCAATCTCATCAACACTAAAGGTTTCCATGATCGGAAGGAAATGGGAAACCTTCGTGAGTCTGTCAATAATAACTAATACAACATCATTCTCTTGATGCGACCTTCTTAAACCAATCATGAAATGCATTACAACATCATTCTACTCCCACTTGGGAATAGGTTAATTATGTGAATGCCCTTCCGGCTGTTGATGGTCTACCTTCACCTGCTGACATGTGGAATATATCAAATAAAAACTAGCTACATCCCTCTTCATTCCAAGACACCAAGAATGATCATGTAAATCTTGATACATCATGGGGAAACCAGGATGAACTACCCATACAGAGGCATGGAAATATCACAAAATATCCTCACGTATAACAATATACACCCATTCAAATCAATTATAATTCAAAACCTCATCCTCACCTATGGTCCACCCTAGAGTAGGGTCCTCACCTAGCACACTATCCCACATGACCAGGCCATTAGAATCTGATTGTTTCCTCATTCACACTCCATCCAGTGGAGTAGAGGTAATCGTTACTAATGAAAGAAATGTATTCCCATGTCTATCATACACCTTAAAAATAACATAGAGAAATGATCCATAATATGACACTCACTACAGGCCTCATTCACTGCATGTATTTGAGTCCTCCTTCTCAATGCATCAACCAAAACTTTGCCTCTCCCAAGCATGTAGGGAATGACAAAGTAAAAATACTGATGGTAATGAACCCACCATCGATGTATCGAATAAATATCTTGGAGAGTGAATATATAATTGAAGATTTTATGGTCAGTGTACACCACAAAACAATATACTAAAATATAAAGTCACCAATAGTGCAAAGTAATAACAAATGCAGCTATCTTGAGATTGTTATTTAGGAAATTACTATCATGTGGCCTCAACTGCTGAGACTCGAATTCAATCACTCCTTCCCCCTAAATAAGCATTTCTCTTTTCCAAATACCTGATGCATCTTAGTAAATGGTTTCACTCTTTCACAAATCTGATAAAATATGGATCAATTTTGAAGACCATCTCCCTTTTAGCTCCTAATAGGATGAATCGTAGGATTCTATCCAAAATAACTTCACACCCTTCTTAGTTAGGCCCTCAAATAGAGCTACTATGTGTAAAAAGTTCTTTATAATGTGTCTCTAGTAACCATCCATCCCCAAAAAACTCTGTAAATCGTAGATGTTCTTTGACTACTCCCTGGAAACTAACTCTCTCTCTCTCTCTTTCTCTCAGTCTACTGATACTTTTGTCTCTAAGATGAAATGACCCAAGAAGTGAATCTAGTCCCTCTAAAAGTTTTACATTGAGAGATCATCATATAACCGATGATATATCAGTGTACTCAATATGATCTAATGATAGATATAATGGTCATGTCGAGTTTAATAGTACACCAAGATATCATCTTGGAAGACTACCACAAAAGAATCCACATAAGGATGGAACACTTGGTTCATCAGCGCCATGAAAACTACTGGCGTGTTCGTGAGACCGAACAATAAAACCAAATGCTGGTATAGATAATACAAGATTTTAAAGTCTACAAGAGTTATATATGATGGTCTAATGTGATAGTAATGATAACCAGATCTCAAGTAAATCTTCTAGGAAAATCTGGATCCTTGAAGTTGAACAATGTCATCACAAATCATCAACAAGTGATATCTTTTCATGACCATCAACTAGTTCAGCTTCTGATAATACACTTAA
This sequence comes from Viscum album, assembly GCA_963277665.1. Lineage (NCBI taxonomy): Eukaryota > Viridiplantae > Streptophyta > Magnoliopsida > Santalales > Viscaceae > Viscum > Viscum album. The sequence continues at coordinate 522,244,386 of OY728166.1, forward strand.
TGCTCGAGGGTACCATCAACCTTATTAATAAAAATGGTAGGTGAACCCCAAGGAGAGGTACTAGGTTAGATGAAACACTTTTTCTTTAAATCCTACAAATGCTTCTTGATATCTTGTAACTCTAGTGTAGCTATCCTATAAAGAGGAATGGACACTGGTTCTGCTCCTAGAACAAGCGCAATAGAGAAATCCACCTATCGATTGAGTGGTAAACCTGACAGGTCACCAAGAAATATTTCTCTAATAGGATCCACTTCATGGGGAAATTCTATCTATAAATTCCCATAGTGATCTAGATATGAAGTAGAAACTGGGTTTTGATTCCTCCAAACCCATGATGCTCGGGTCCAGCTCTGCTCTCCAAGACATCCCATTCACCGTTGTGTAGAAAAGACCCTCCCTCTAATGACGTGAATCTCAACCTGTAGAGATAACTGTCAACAATGTCCTGAATGGAGATCAAACATTCCATTATATGAATTACTTCTAAGCTTGTAATTTTTAAGACATAGAGGTCCCATAAGAATTGACACCCATAAACTTCATGAAGGAACTCCTTGAACTGACATACACTAGTCGTCCTAATCCCCAATGAAGTTTCTTGTTTCACAACATAATTAGACGTAAAGATACTGAGACCAAGTCTCTCCTAAATGAAAACATATATAAAACTATTGGAAGAAGTTATATCAAAAATATCACAATATAAAATTGAAGCAACTAGAATCATACCTCTAACCGTAGAGGGCCCAGGATCATGCTCTCATTGGGTTTGATCCATAGAAAATGTCTGACCAGTACATCAGCCCTACGACCCAGCCTGGTTACCCTCATCTGATCCACTATACTTTCATTGAAAACCTAACATCGGGCCACCATGTCCACAACCACCTCCTCATCCTGATAAACCCCAATTCCCTGACTGATGAGAAATTGGTGGTCTTGCTCCTAAATGTGGAGTCATCACAAAACCTCTCTCACTCTCTACTGGTGAGAACACCCAACCAAAACACTAATAGATCACCCATATTGCTGCAAGATCAGCACTCTAATAGGTCTCTTGGGCACTATGGTCTCATGTTCCCACACTTTTCGCACTATTAGAACCTCACCTAGCTACCTAAATAATCAAACCTTCTACTTGAAGATCCATCACATGTAAACTCTCTCTTTACTATTACATTAACCGAAGTCATCCTGAAAACATTCACCTTTGATCAGATGTCATACTTGAGATCTTCATCAAATCTACCTTCCAGGGATAACTCGTCACCTCCTAAAATGGGTGTGGAGCACTAAAGCTCTGTGAAGAGATAAGAGTAATTCATCACTGAAAGAGTGCCCTGATCCAAATGCAAGAAATCCCATGCTTAGTTGAATCTAAACATTTTCGAGTATAAGTAAGCATATAAGTTCCTCTAAAACTATTCCCAATCCATATCCCAAACATGTTCCTCCTATGAGACAACTTCCCAACATCTCTTGGAAGAATCACGTAGCATGTATGTCGCGAGCTTCACACTCCTCTCAGGAGGTGTATCTAGAAGCTTAAAAATATAAAGTGTGGTCACCAATAATTAAACTATATATTGCATTCCCCAATCCCCTAAAAACGTTAGAGGATGTTGTTGTTTGAACACATGTATAAACTCTTCCTTAGTAGAGGTTGGATGTTGTGCTCCCTGAAAAGTCTACATCATCCCCATAAAGCCTTTTAAAAATTGGGCACGAGTAACTATATCTGAAATAATAGCTGGTGCCAAAATAGGCATGAAAAGAGGATCCTCTGTTAGTTCTGGATCTACAATTTTTAATGTCTATTAATCACCCTATAACTAGTGTTCAACCAAAGTACATCTCAGTGGAATGAATCTACAATGTCAAGCACACACCTGAGATAAATATTTTAATGGAATGAAAAATAGAAGTGCAAGAATGGAACAAGAGAAAGAAAACAATCATGTTTTACAAAAGAGACTCACACATCATGTAGAACCACTACACCGTGTGTTCCATCATGCCTTAGCATGGGCATGTACCCCTACCAATCTGGTCATGTAACAACTCATACCCACATCGTGTTCCTCTAGAGACACAGTCTGTACTTGAATATTCCCTCCAACCCAAGTACTTATACATGGGTCAAACCACTTGTCTCTCCTGGTGTAATTCTGCATGGATTGATCATTCTAGACATGCCATGTACCCAATTGTTCTATCAAACCGTGTCGTTAATCACACGACCAGATTCACAGTCGATTACAACATGATGTGTACTTACAGTACACGATCTGTTCTGCCAAAATTTTACGAACCCTAGGTCCCTACTCACATATTTAGTCACATGTTAAACAACTATATTGTGTGTATATACGGTACACAGCATGTAATTAAGGTAATTCATTTATTCCCGATGAGAATAATATATGGCATGTTTTCCAAACATCACACGGCATGTTTTCTCAGTTTTTGAGATAGTAAGCCTCTGAAACTTATCTGGAACCCTAGAAATCTTAATATTTGGCCAAGGAATTCCATGTTTCGATCTGTGAGAGCCTATACTCCATACAAATCAATGTTTAAGATCCTGATTCATATCATATACTAACATAACTCAATTAAATATCAAACATGATCTGCTAAATTTTGATCCAAGGGGGGCCATAAAAAATGAGGGACCAATGATTAGCCTACATACAAAGGAAATTTTATATATACTAATTCCCTATCAATATAGAAGGTATTTCTACCATGAAATCTATCACAACAACATGAATATCTAGTACAACATCCATCACAACAACATTCCAATAGTTTTTCTCGTTAAATGGAATGACAAAAATGCCTGAAAAGTGATCTATAGAAAGTGACTATATGATGCATGAGATGGAATACCATCATCTAATCTGGTTGTAGCAGAAATTGGACCACAATGATATCAACAATAACATCACAAAACAAGTGAATCATCCAACAATAAAACCAAATCAACTATAACAATTGAAAATGTAGAAAAAAATTTAATATTTTAGGTAACTTGGATTTTCCCTGTGCATGGGATATCTACTCCCAAGAACACCATATTACCAACTACTTAATCCTTTCTATCCCACTTTATTGGATCTAAACTATAAGGAAATGAATATAAATAAATCCTTTGACTCCACATTGTGACATCCCAGATCCGGGTGCTGCCCAAAAGTGGCACGAACCCAATGGGTCTCATAACGTCAACATCATTTCCCCAAATGCTAGTGGCTGCAAACTAGATGTGATGGACAAGGTGGGATATTCGGGAATATATTCCTTTATTGGCAGAGTATGATCAGCTGAAAACAAATAATATCAATAGAGAAACCGGTAATATCAACAAAGTAAACATTGGAATAACGAATGCAAATCAAATAAATGATAATATATATATATATATATATATATATTATGCATGGAACATGTATATATGAAATAATCCAAACAAGTCACAATGCTGGAAAGAATTACAGAAACCAAGGTAGAAAAGAAATTAGTAATTTCCAGCTGCATCGCAAGCCTCAGATTGGTCTCATGCTCTCCAGCCTCAACAACAATCAAGTACATGATGAAAAAGGTGATTTCCCCTATCTATTCCTAAAATATTATAATCTGTTTGGGTCCAAAATAATTATCCAACCAGGGTGTTAGAAGAATTCTAGTAGGAAACTACCCAAATATATATTCCTAACTGTTAGTGAATATATATAGCAGGTGATATAAAAATGATGTATTAAACTATGAAGAACTCAAAAGTAAACAATTCTACAGTTTTCAATTACATTCATTTACATTAATCAATTATTAAAACTATTGAATTAGGAAACCCTAGGATCTACCTTAAGTTATGCATCTCTATGTATGATAGCAAAATAGGTGTCTCAAGAGACCATCTTGACGAACATCTAATACTGAATCCAAGCTTGTTCTTTGGCTTTGAAGTTATCACAATCATTCCATTATTCACAAACGACCCTATGGAAAAGTTCTCACATTCTAGCCCCCTAGATTAACATAGAATCAATTTATTAGAGGACGAAACTCTAATAAATATATCACAATATAACCCATTTGGTCTAACATTGCACTAATCATTAATTAATAACCACCTAGAAAGCACTCACTGTCAATACTCATGGGTCAACATGACATCAATAAACTATAAACAACCTCCTTGGTAGCTCTCATTTTCAATAACCTAGGGTCAACATAGAATAAAGTAATTATAATGACCTTCTTTATAGCTATCACATTTAATAACCATGGGTCAATCATCTAAACGAAGGCTCTCATGGTCCTTTGAAAAGAATGTGGAAGCCCCCCTCAGTATCCCTAGTTCAAGGCTCTCACTGTCCATTGGAAAAATAGTGCACATATCATATCAAGTAGCTCATGTAATTTAAAACTATTACATGACTAAAAATTTACAATACATATAATAGGAATTTCATATAATGAATCAAACTCCATCCTAATCAAACAAGGAATGGAAAACGAGGTATGCCTCATAGGAACCTGGACCAAGTGACCATACACAATAAATCAAGGGGGAACACACCCATGGTGTGTCATAAACAAGGTATCTAACCTTACACATTAGAAAAAACACTTTATCAATCATTTAAACCATAGTAGGAAATTAACAGGGTTAAATTCAAAATCAATCAATACCCCCAACATGGTTATATGGAAATTTTAGAATGTATAATCCAAATACGAATAAAGAAAGGCACAAACCACCTACCTTGATGACGTATGATCAATATACATGAACATCAGCCATTGAAACGGCCTAAAATGACACAGATCTAAAAAGGGGTGAAAAAAACTCAACATTGAATAACTCATGAGAGATAAAGAACCAAGAATAAATGCCCTAGAAGATTCTAGAATTCACCGGTTGGATTATAACACACCCAACAGTGTCTCGATCATAGAATAGACAGAGAATCAGGGGGTCCAAAGTTCATTATCCATTCTGCCGATCTCTTGTATGAACAACAGGGAGAATATGACGTATACAAACATAAGATACGACCCCACTCCAATATATCAAATAAAAATAAAACAACATGGTGTGTTCATAAAATGTAAATGATTTGTAAAATCCTTAACTTGACCCTGACTTATGCTGCCTTCCAGGTCACCACAAGACCATGTACTCTGTCGTTACATGGTCAGCACACGACAAGTTATGTACACAGCGTGTACTCATATGTACCTGGCGTGTACATATCAAAACCCCATTTCCTACATTTTCTAAAAAAACCCGAAATCAAGATCGATGAATGAAATGAAGATCCAATTTCTCACAAATTTTAAAACTAAAAACTCATAAAACATTATAATATAATTTTATTTGAAAATAACATTTAAAATATATAAAGTACTATAAAAAAATAAGTTATAATATTTTTTGATGAAAAAATATGTTTTTTTGGAAGAAAAATTAAAACCTAAACAAATATATAATATTTTTTTCATTGACAAATAATTTAAAAAAAATTAGGGGATGATTAAAATAAAATAATGGTCAAGATTATGGGATGTTTTGTTCTTTCTATACATGTTAAAATAATGATTCCCTTAACAGTTTCAGTAAAATAGAAATGATAATTTTTTTTAGAAAACAAAACTATGATCCCTCTATTTTTTTTAAAAGGAAAAAATTGGGAAAATGACTTTTAAAAATTATAGTGTAATAGTAATTTTTTTTAAATATTATTAAAAAATGTTGTTTGAAGAAAATGTATTCTGACTAAAAAGATAAATAAAGCTGGATTTTTGTAAAAACATTTTTCCAATCATTTTATGTGGCACATAATATAAGAATGAAACTCTATGTACAAAGTATCATGAAAAAATAGAGGATAATAAAATTTCACATGTTTATTGAGAGATTAAGAATAAATTTTATCAACAAAAACTTAATTATAAACAATTTATATTAACTATGAGATTGTAACATAAAATATTTACCACTTTGGTAACCTACAATTATTAGACGAATGAAGTAACAAATTAAAATGAAACACATAATGTCTGTAGGATGAATAAATTCAAGATATTAAAAGTCAATGGGTATTTATATACTCATTTTCAATGAATATAGGTGCATAAAATAATGTATGGATTATGGAAGAAAAACTATAAAAAACCAATATCACATTACTAATATTTTGAAAAATAATTCCCAATAAATAATAGCTTAAAATGAAATGTTAAATGTTATTAAAATAATAGTATTAATGACATGACCTATCAATGTGGTAGTATATACCCCACAAGAATAAATGAGTTGTCAATTTTCATTTGTCTAATAGAAATAAAAGAGAGAATAAGAATCCATTCCTTTAGGTATTGACTACCATCATACCCATTCGAACACACAAGAAAATAAATATAAGCTTTCTATACATATATTATAGAATCATATATTATTTTCATTTGACATTTTATTACCTTTTTATTAAGAATTAAATGTTAAATCCATGTTTGGGGACAATAATATCTTTGTATTTCATGTAAGTTTCTACATGTTATCATTTTTTTCACTAATATTGATCATGGATTAGTCATAACATATATAAATATAATATATTTTCAAAATATATTTATTTATTATAATCCTTAACATATAGTTATAAAAAATGAAATTCACTGTTAATAGAGATGGTGGGCCGTACGTATGCATGAATGATGTTTCCATTTTATGGTTGGACTGAAATAATGAATGGTGATGATATATTAAAAATAAAAAATAATTTTTATGTAATATATTTACCATATTTTTATTCAATGTATCTTTATTACCTTTTATGCTAAAGAGTAAATGAATCACATCAGTTCATGATGCAGTAGTCCTCCGTACCCACGAGCGATTTTATCAGAGTCCCTTGAAATGGAAAGTATGAAGGTATGTGTTGTATTATAATTATATAAAAAAATAATATCATAAATGTTATATATATATATACAGACAATAAATCCATCAATACTTCTACCATTGAGAGGTGGTAATGGAAAAATGAATCACATTGGTTCACAAAGCGGTATTCTGTCAAACACACAAATGATCCCAATTAATAGAAGTAGAGATGGTTGTAGACCATAAACATAATAATGAAACACAACAGTTTGTGTAAAATATTGAGTTAATTGTATCATAATGTTATTATAATAATTTTATGAGATGGTGGAATAAATAAAACTTAAATTCTCATTCATGAACGTTACCTCTTCTTCAGGTGTCCTTCATATATTTGAACTAAAAGCCATCCATGGTTAATTTTTTGTCCAAAATAATGAATTTAGGGTTATATTTGAAATGTTTGGAAGTGACTTGGGTATGTATTGGTTGATAACATTTGATTAGTTTTGTGAAGAATAATGGAGAGGATTGGCCTTTTGTAAGTTTGGTGAGTGGCATTATTGCAATTATATGAAAGAATTAACCCCCCATGTTTTATTCTTGTTAAAAGACCCCAATTATGTACTATTATCAAGAATAAATGGTATATGGTCAACCTATTTCAATTAAATTAGTTTTTTACATTTTTTGGGTTTTAACCCTTTTTTGTTTATCCTCACCACTAGTAAACCCATATTTACCTTAAACATTGGTAATTAATTTCTATTATTTTTCACTATTCATTTGGGATAGTAATTATGGTTAAAATATTATAGAATAAAAATTTTTTATGATTCCAAATGTTGTGTGAATTTTTTAATATACAGTTAAATTAATTGGAAATTTTTATTTCATAAATAATCCCACATATGAAAAGATAACATGAATTTTTAAATAGAAAATCATCAAAGGTTTACAAAGGTTTTATATCATAATTATAAATGAAATTTATTCTAATGAGATAAATTTTATTAATAGATTTATTATTTAACTAATTTTACGTTTAATATAATTTAAAATAAAACATAAATTGATAAATAAATTAATCAAAAAGGTAGTTCTTATTTAAAATATAGTATTTTTTACTGTTACTCATAAAATTATAAACAAATCACTCTATTATAACAATGAAGTTATGATTTATAAAATTATGTATATTTTTGAAATAAATATTCTAAAATTTTGAGAATATTTTAAAAGAAAACACACAGAAGTAATAGAAATGTGGGTTTTTTAGAAGAATATTTTTCGACAAAAACGATAGTTTTATATTAAATTTATTCCAAATAAATATAATTTTATTAATATCAATTAAAACATATTAATATTTAACCAATAATTTTCATTTAAAAATTTCTTCAAGAAGGACTTTTAAATGTATTGGAAATTGAGAAACATTACGCACTTTAAATTATTTTTCTGAAAAACCTTTTTTAAACACAAAAATAAAATTATAGTAAAATAAAATATTATGGTGATTCAAAAGTAACTATGTGGGTAATATAATTTTAAATAATAAATATTTTACTTTCATCCATAATGTGGAGTTTAAAATAATTAATTTATCCAAATGACATGATAGTTTTACAAAATAAATTGTATTTTTACTATTCATAGAAAAAATCAATAGTTTTTGAAAACTCCAAATATTTCAACATAATTTAATTTTGATAGGATTATTTCAAAAATATAGTTCATTTTACAAAGTAAATTGTAAAAATTATATCTAATATTTTCTCATAAGAAATTATTTTCATTGAAAACTTTTTTTTTTGATGAATATAATCACTTTACTAAAATATAAATTGATTATTTACTATGTATTTAAAAATTAATTTATATTGAGAATGAAATTCATATATATATATTTTATGAAGTAGTTTATGTTATTCCTTCCCACTTATTTAATGTCTAGGTTGTAATGAAATATTTTATAATATAATTTCATGGTTCGTTGAAACTCATTGTCACATTCTATGCCCACTATCGAAGAAACTCATTATTTCATCTAATGAAAGATAAAGTTGATGGTTCATATAATGAAATCCAACAAAATATTTAATTTAATTTTATATAAATATTTAATTAAATATTATGATCTTACATTCAACACCCATTAAAATAAATTTCTCCCTCTAAATTCATTTTAGTCTTATGTGATTTGTCATTTTAATATTCATTCATAGAAACCTACATCTTAAAAAATGTTAATAATACATCCTATTTAAAAAAAGAGAAAATAGAGTCTGAATTTCCACTATAATAACATATCCTAGGATCCTAAATTCAGGAACATATTTGGGAAGATAAAAAATTATATAGAATAAGAAACTAACACCCAATTACTGAAGGAGAGTTATAGAGAACATTGATTATAAGAAAGTTAGTGGTCTGTGGATGGTTAATGTCCACGAAGACATAAAATAAAGATGGATGAAAAGGGAAATTGATATCATAAAAAATGATGATTACATGAAATAAATTTTTTGAAGATATTTTCCTATTATTGTGGAATTTATTTTCCATATACTCTCAGAACATATGATAAAGTAAAAACATGAAATCATTTAATTTCATAGGAACAATTTCATCATTTAGTTATTCCTTTATCAATTTCCACTCCATATCTTAATTTGAGATATGATTTGATTTCAGGTTTGAAGAAGTAAATAAAATACATAAATGAATAATAATTAATTCCTTTTATCTCAATTTATAAATAATTTTACACTACATATCTAAAAGAAAACAATCTTTATATAGCAATGTAATACATCGTTCTATAAAATATCTTCCAAAGTTCATCATAAACCATTCCACAAATGGTTTTCCTTATAACCCTTATAATGTTAATATTTTATAAATAAGTTCACTAAATATCTCAAAATCATGTTAACATTAACCCCATGGATATCATAATGTAGATCCTGATTGTCACACACCAAACAGGTGAATACCTACAATATGTATCTTCTTGAATCATGTTAAAAACCAGAATAACCATTGAACCTCCATTAAAACATGAATGCTTCCTTATTATAAGAATAAAATGATAGATTATTTTATATATTCCGTAGATCCAATTTTGTTTTAATATCTAATAATGATATCATAAACCACTTTGTCCAAAAATCCTTAATCAACTCCAAGTTCATCAATATTATATAATTTACTTTATCCCTATTAATAATCTATTAATACCAAAATCATTATCATAAAATTAGGTACATATTTAAGTGTTATGTTTACATAAATCATGTTTTTTCATTAATATCACATTATAATTAAAAAAATTATAGGTTATCAGCATCTTTTAACATATTCCTTCAAAATCACAATGGAAAACATATATAGAACAATCCTTATATATTTAAAAACTCCCACAACACAATTAATATATCCAAATATATAAATACTAAAATAATTACACCTAAATTATTGGAATATAATAGTCTCATTCTTGGTATTAAAGTTAATTATTTATTTTCGTAATTTAGTTTTGTAATGCCTATATTCCCAACACATAAGAAATTGAACTATTCGATAATTTTTTCACACAATGACCTTCTTTCCCAATAAAATAACAACTTCCCCTATATTTTAGATACTCCTCCAAGTTCTTCATCCCAACTTCTTGAATCATAGGCATCCAAAAAAAATCATTATCTTTATTAACACATGAAATATAATAAAATTCATTAATTATCTAAATGGATGTTTTTAGAATCTCAATTAATGTTCAAATTGTTAATCATACATTGTCATAGTAAATTGGGAATAATCATAATATCTTTCTCTCCCTTTATCATCAAATATTTTTTTCATATTCACTAAATTTACCATTAGATTCGATTTAAACATGATTACTTCTAGTCCTAACCATTGACTAAACCCAAGAGGAATAGTTTGAGAAACAATCATAGTGGATTATAATAAAATTATGAAAAATAGCTTATCATATGTCAAAATCATGACCCATTCTATTCAATCTATGAACACTCAGGTTTTTCCAAGGTCATTCATAGTCACTATAAAAACCCATAATTTACATACAGTGATATTACTTCAATGTTGAAAAATATTCCATCAAATATATAACAAATCTACAACTATTACATATAGGTATTGTGTCTTTAGAAACCGAGAATCCTAAACCACTATTTCATAATACATCTTCATTGTCTCGCACTTATTATGTCATAAATAGAACCCTTTTTGACATTTCCTATCTAATACCCTTCTTCCTAACCTGGGGAAAAAACATTTGAATGGGGGAGCTCAGATTCTTAATATAGGTTTACAAGGTATATATGAATCATATAATAATCATAAGACATAATAATATAACATTTTAAAAAATAATCATGTATATGAAAGATTCTGATATCATACCATGGCAGAACTCAAGAATGTTCATAAAAACGATGAGCGTAATCCAAAAAGTCATGACATAATTCATGAAGTTTTTTGGCATACACATAACCCTATAAAATCATTTCATATTATCCATGGCTAATGGACAAGACTAATATAGCAGAAAAATTCCATTACTAAACCGAGTTCACTTCTTATTCCAGCCATGTATTACTGAACCATGATAATTTCCCATTCCATCCATGTCTATTTTATGAGATATAAATAATTACCCAATGAATTTGGGGGAGATATAGGTACCACCTATCTAATAATTAAATTATTCTTATGTGGGCCACCAAAACATAAATTATTCATCATATCAATACCCAAGGAATAAAATGGATTTCTTAAACATCAATCCATTATAATCAATATAAAAAAAGTGGATCTAAAAAATAGAATTCCATCAAAAACACAATCAAACCATAGTATTAATAGGGATAGAAATGTAACCCTATCTAAGGAATTCCATCTTAAATGGAAAATAATTTTGATCAAACACATGATATAAATTCTTATTGAAAATACCCTTTCTTCTTCAAAAACATTTTATTTTATAAAAATGCCTTCAAACATTAAAAGAAATGAATTTGTTTGAAAATAAACACGAAATTTAATGATAGAATCTTTATGGAAATAAGGTTTCATGAAAAATTTAAATATCAGTTCATGTCGTAGAAGTAAAATACTATTATCCTCATAATTTTTCTATGAAATTCAAAAAGTAAATCATATCGAATAACAAAAAAAGAATCATTTCATTAAATTTAATAAAAATTAAATAAATGGAAAATTTTACATTAATTTTTTATGAATAGAAATAATATTAAATTCTTTGTAAACATAGATGTGGATGATAAATATACCCCAATAAATACTTACATATAATAAATCTCATATAATAATGAGATTGCGAAATTATCCCATACGTTATGCCTGATTTCATTTGTATGTATTTGATACTAATGTATAATTATTTAAATAATGTGATTGAATAATTTCAGAATCAAATTAATTTTTTATTTTTTCATATATGATCCTGTTATCATTCGTTAGTTTGCAACGTTTCATTGTTACTTGTTATTCGGGTATTAACTGCTTAATTTACTTATGAATGTTTTTTTGAATGATTTATGGTTCACCGTAATAGTTCATAGTTATAAAATTAAAAGAATTTATAAACATAATATATACCATATTTATTCAGTGTATAATCATTCTTTAATTAGTATCATGTATAATGAATTTCATCGAACCGGGGAGACAATAGGTCATACATATGCACAAGTGATGATATCATTCATATATTTGATGAATTTTATTGAATTGGATAGTGTATTATATTACAGAAATAATATAATTTATAATAATCATATATATATATATTATTTTCATCATTATACCAATGCATGTAAGGTGGTGGTGAGAAACATATTACACCACTGTGTGTAGACGGTAAGCCATTCGTACGCACACGGGGTGATTTTATTTTTCATAAGAACAATATATGGTGGAATGTGGTTATTACATAATTATAATAACATCTAAGAATATATGTTATACATGATTTATTACATTATATTTAACAAAACACAGGAAATATAAGTATAAGTAAAAATAAGTTTGAATGAATCTGTAGAGAAGATTACCCTTTAATCGATGTGCTTCTTCTAAATCTCCACTTAGATCACGATAGATGGCCTTTGAATAAAAATAAAATATCATGAATGCAACTAGGGAATTTTATAATGGATAAATATAGTGAATGTCTATTCTCGATGGATCAATGTGAAGTTAAGAGTTGAGGGAGGAGGTTCCCATTTATAATTGATGTGAGAGGCACTTATGGGATCTCCAAAAATATTAATTTTAATAAAATAAAATCCCATAAAAACCCTCCACAATTTTCCAATTTAGAATATGAGATGATATAGGGTTGTAATCTCCTCAAACAATATCCTTTAGACATGTTTTTCTATCAACATAAATCTTATCATTTTAATTAACACTTTGTGAATCTATTTAATTTTTTACTAGGGTAACAAATAATTCAATATTAAAATGGTGTATTTGATGTAAATTTAACCATAAATAGATACTTTAAAACATTTTATACAATATAAAAATTATTTAATTTTTTTAAAAAAAATTATGATTTTTAAATAAATTAATAATTCATTATTTTGATAAACAGTCAATAGTGTCAGTTTTGACACTATTTAATTCCATGATTATAAAAAATATTAAGATTACAATATAACATTGATAAACGTATTTTATTATATTACTAAGAGATCAATGTAATCTAGAAAATTCATTATTTATATAAATTATTCAAAATTATATTTATTTTAATATCTTTAATAACATTTATTATTTTTATCTATTAATTTAATAATTTCAACATCAATTTTGTGAAATTATATAATATATTAATTTGTTGAATAAAAATTGAAACTCAAATACCATGATAAAGTTAAATCTAATATATTTTTTAATAATATATGTAGTCATATTTATCTTTTGGAAAAACTATCATTTTAAATTTCATTCTGATTAAATTGTGAATGTGACAACATTAACATCACTTTTAGTAAAAAATTATAAGGTACACAATCACTACAATAAGCCTCCAAATGGTTACTAACTCTACTCTTGGATTTTTATGGTTGATATATACTTCAAAAATTATATTTTGCAAGTGTTTTGGTCCTTGTATGGTTATTATAATTTTAAAATATTTTTTTATCGATTTATCTTCAATTAAATAATTTTTACATCATCAACATATAAGTCTTTACGTTAATTAGTTATTTTCTAAAAGATACAAATAAATTACCTAGATAAATAAAAACATATTAAAATTAAATTGAGTTTTTATAATATAATTTATATTCTATATTACTTTATATAAAAAATGATCTAGTAATTAATATGTGAATAAGACATATTTAATTTTTCATTAAATCAAATAATGTAAATGTCCTAATCTCATACTAGTGGCTTCAAAAGGACGCCATTTCAAAAAAATTCTGATTTAGGTAAAAATAATCTCATACAATTATATAAATAAAATTCGTTGGGTAATTTTATAATATAATTCTTAGCCTGAATTACTAGATTTACCTATTTATCTTATTAATAAAAATTACCAATTTTGCTATTCGTAATGCCCAAATACAAAATAAATATATTTAAGTAACATGGAAATACTGATTCTAAATAAGAAATCCATTTTTCAAAATTCAAGACACTGATGTTACATTAATTATTGTAAAATTATTCTCACTGTTAGAAATAGAGAATGAGTTTTAATAGTTAAAACACTACAAAATATTTATATGCTTTTACATCTAAATTCAATGTAAAATAAATGACATTGAAATAGAATATATTGAATTATAAAAATGTTTTATAATTGATTTTTAAAACCATTCGAAATTATAATTTAACCATATAAATTATTTTGATGGAAAAATTTGTTTTCAATTAAAATTTATTGTATTTTTACTATTCATAAAAATTTGAATGTTCATCAGAAAAACATAAAAAATTCGTCCAATAAATTTGTTTATTTCCCTCTTATGATGAAAATGATTGTGATGTTATATAATTGTTATTTACGAGTAAAAATCATAATATAAAAAGGATCCTTCATTAAATGTTAGAAAAGTACCTTTTTGAAAGTTATTGGTTTTTATATATCAAATAGAGTTTATATAAATCCTATGAAAAAAATATCAGTTGGATGAATATGAAAAGTATTTTATTATGTATATAACATATATATTTAATTAATTTAGTTTTCTAATTTTTATTCTCTCAATTTATTAATAAAAAATACTATTATATAATTGAATTATATTTTTAATAATTAAATTTTAGTGAATAACTTCTCCAAACATTTTCATAAGTTTGTTATATTTAGTCCCGCTAACATAAAAGCTTGGTTAAAATGGTCATTTTATACTAAGGTAATCTTGTGGATCTTTTAAACTCATTATATGCATTCAATTTATTCTTTTAGAGAATTAAAATTATTTAAATAAATTATTTCCTAAAATGAATGGGTATTACATTCTACCCCATAAACTGAATTTCACCCTCAAAATACATCACATGGATACAAAAAGATGAGCATATCTCTACCCAGTCATATCCTAAATATACCAAATAGATTACTCAAATTGGTGGCCAATCCAAAAAATTTAACCAAGATAGTGGTCTTGTTTTGAATATCATTTTCTCTATGATCCATAATCATTATCAGTTATTCGTCACAATAAAGATCTTTCTCTAGTGGTATGACTTATAATTTTAGTATATATAATGGATCATGTATCTAATTTATCAACAGATATACATGAAACACATCATTGACAAGAGAGAGATTCAGTGGATTTTCCAATTGGTAAGCTACCTTCCTAACATTATCCATAATTTCAAAAGGAACAATATACCTCAGGATCACCTTTTCCTTTTTCCCAAATCTCAATACTCTATTATCGGGAGATATTGGTAGAAACACCTTGTTACCCACTTTAATCTATAAGTATATTATTCACTTATTACTATAACATTTTTTTCTACTCTGCGATGCTATTATGTGTTTTGGAATAGATTTTCCATTTTCTACCATTTCATCAACAAGATCAGGTCATAATAGTTTTCTTTTCCCCAACACTATCTTAGAAGGTTGGTTTTATACACTTATTTCCCTAGAGGACATATTATGAGTCATTTGAATACTAGAGGAAAATTTGTTATTGTACGAAAATTACACAAAAGTTAGTTGTTGATCACAAAAACCTTTGAAATTCATAGATCAAGCTCTCAATATGTCTTTTGGATTTTGAATTGTCTTATAAGAGTAATTTTATGTCTGAGTACGATAAGCCGTGCTAAAACTGAACATAGTATTCTGATCCATATAAATACTTCACCCAAACATCGAGTTAGACCATGGACCTGGATCAGATATAATGTAATGTGGTACCCCGTGCAATCTTTCCACTTCCTTTACATATATTCCTAAAATTTGATCCAGATAGAAATACTATCTAATAGAAATGAAGCGTGTTGATATCGTTAGGTGATCAAAAATAACCCAAATAGAATTAAGACCTGTAGATGTTTTGGG
Organism: Viscum album; assembly: GCA_963277665.1. NCBI lineage: Eukaryota > Viridiplantae > Streptophyta > Magnoliopsida > Santalales > Viscaceae > Viscum > Viscum album. The sequence goes on from OY728166.1 coordinate 522,260,882, forward strand.
AACTCTGAATAAAACATCCATAGTGATGTCTTCCAATTTCTATTATGGTATGGGTAATAGTAGTAACATCCCCTTAGACTTCAATCTCTCCTCCTTAACATATTCACAAACCAAGAACCAAGAGACTTTTTTGGTAACATCACATTTTATTCAATCCACAAGAAATTATCTTTTAGGTCTTTGTACATCATTATGCTTCTAGAATGGATTGAGATTGAAGAACTATGAGCCTCATCCAATATCAACTTCTTTAATTCTTTTATATGAGGAATACAAAACTTATTCCTAAACCTTATTTTTCCATCACAATCAAGGATGAATTTAGTAAAATTTCGTTCCTTATTTTATATCTCAATATCTTCATTATGCACCCTCTTAATCTTCACTTGTATAAATTCTTAATCATTTATTTTAGAAAGATAGTATTTCTACCCTTTAAAATTTCAGGATCAATCTATTTAAAATACATGAATATTGGATCTGTTGTAATCCATGTATGAACATGGTTATTTTCTTGAGGTATGGACATTCCTTTTCCGTTATTACTTATGAAAAAAGAGGTCAAAGAGTCAAAGGTTGGTTAGAGGCATGTCAGACAACGTGAATGGGAGTTAAACATCATGTATTTCAAGGTACATGTTGTGTAATTAGGGTTACACCTTGTATAATCCCAGTACACGACCATGCAATGACCTAGATAGAATTTGTATGGACACATAATTTAGATTCTAGTAAATGTCTTGTAATTTTATTATTTTTTGATTAAATTGGTAATTAGCTTTATTTTTTGTTTATAAGGGCAGAAATGATCCCCTTCAACAGGCAGCACGCCCAAGAAAATTAGAATGGGAATTTGCCTCATGTTTCATCATCTGACACCCAATTTAAACACTATATGATCCATTGAAATACCCTTGGTGTTTCCTCGATTCCCGAAGATCCTTTCATCAAGATTTCTTCTCCCAACCTAGTTATTGATGGTTTATTGTGTATTCTCGTTTTATAGAAAAAAATAATCAATGTATAATCAAAGCTCGAAATAGGACGAGGAGAGTCGTACGAGTAAGAGGTAGGTGGTATCATGCCTTTATCTTATTTTACAGTTGATTAAAACAGTCACTGTGTCATGCACCCACTTTTAGGGCATCTCATTGATTTATAATTTACCTATGTTTTTTCATAATTTTGACTAGAAAATTAATTAAATTATTTATGGTGGGTTTGTGTTTTTTATCCTTGAATACGGTCCACCCCATGGGGTTTTCCCTTGAATGAATGTTTATAGACGATTGGACAAGGAAGACTTTGGGAATGCCATTGATTTTACAGTAATTGGTTGTTTAAAATGAAATTGGTTAACTATATTTTATACCACGTGAGGTAGTTGAAAGATAATCTGTATGATAGTTTAATTCAGATGTTAGTCTTATTATATAAATTCATCCCAAGTGATTATTTGGAAGGCCATGCCTGATGAGGTTAGTCCTTTCTTATTTATTCTAATATTCTTATAGGTGGGGGTTTGATTATGCCTATGGGTGTGGATTTGTTATTCCTATGGGAAAGGATTTTTTATGCATGTTGGTAGGGTTTTTCTCTGCTTGTAGGCAAGGTTTTGAACTGAATTTTTGGATTTAATGTCTTATGATATGTTTTCCAAGACAAAGCACAAGAATTGATTCATCTATATCTTTTAATCACTTAGATGTTCTTCTAAGACATCATCATTGATTATTTATAAGACTGTTTACTATTTAGTACATACTTGTTTCTTTATTTTACCTTTTTAGACTGCTTGTTATATATATTCACTGAAATTTCGACATAGATCTTGTGTGGTTGCCTATTGGGATTTAGTCTTGCAACCTGTTTGGTACATGTTTTGGACTGAAATAGGTTATATGATTATAGGTTTTGATCAAGTCAGTTTCCCTTCTTATGGAACATGATTTGCTACTAGGAGTTAGAGTGTATGGGACTAAGCCAAGTCTTACGATGCTTCTTTGTTTACACTGTTTCCTATGGGGAATTTGGATCTTCTATTATGGATTACTGCAGTTCACTTGTTTTAGATATTTTCATAGAATATATATTATGTTTCTTCATCTATTTTAAATTATGATTTTTTGTTTTGTATTTATCCATATTCCACTATTTAATTATATTGAATGGTATATTGCTTCTGCTGTTTTTTCACTATTGTGTTTCAATGTGTTATGCTCTTCCAAAGAGGGAATTTTTTCCCCTCTTTCACTCATAGGCCCATGTTTCCAGCCTGTTGCCTCCTGTGTTTGGGAAAATGCGTTTGAGGTCGTGTGGCCAATCGAGTATGGGTTAACATTGGGTGAAATCTAGACTGGGACGTTACAAGTGGAATTAGAGTGTTTATTTTTTGGTTTTCATTATTGTTTGGCGACAATAAGAATATATAGAAATTAAATATGATTTTGTGTTAATTATTTCTCAAGAGTAGATACCCTATGTATTGGTAAAAGCCAAATTTCCTCAAATTGAATTGTGATTTCAGATTTTGTGTTATTATAGTTGATTTGATTTCATCATTGGGTGACACACTGGTATTTGTGATGTTATTATTCATATCATTATGGTTTTTTTGAAACCCAATGAGATGAGGTTATTCCATCTCAGGAATTATATATGCATGTTTTAGAAATCACATGTCATGTATTCATTCTATTCCATTTACTGAGCATTACTGATTGCATGTTCTTGTGATAGACGTTGTACTAGATATGCAGGATGTTGTGATAGGTATCATGATAGATAATCCTATTGTTGTGATATGTGTATTGGTACATGTCATGGTTGAATTAGATAGTCACCGATATTTTGTCTTTGGGGAGTATAGTCCCTCTTGGATTGGAATTTGGTGAATAATGTTCCTTCCATGGGATGAAATTGTGTAGTAATACGATATATGTGATTCCAAATATTGATTTTAGGGAATTATGAGTCCCCGTGAGTCCGAATTTGGAACACTGTTTCATCAATTTTCAAAAATAAGGATTCCAGGGAAGTTTTAGAGGCTTAATGTTTAGAAACCTAGACAAGACGGCATGTGGGTCCATGAACACACGCCATGTGTTCTTCAATTTAGGATGAAATTAAAATTTTCTAATTGCATTTAATGTACTAAGAGTTAACTTTCTATGGTATATGATTGCCTGCCTAGACTTGTGATAAATAACACTAGATGTTGGGTTTTGAGCACAACACGTCATGTGCAATAAGTACACGCCATGTAATATTGTGTTGGTAGAACCTATGTGAGTTTGTCCATGTAGAAGTACCTAGATAGGAGTGGAAACATGAGTACACATCATGTATATGTCTAACATGTCGTGTACCGAAGACTTTTACACACCAAGGCGGGAGGAGTTACACTCCAATTTGAGAGCTTAGGTGCACACATTGAGTATGGGATCTAAATGTTGTTTAATCAACATCTATTAATCATTGAGGTTTTTATTCTCCTTTTTAGTTCTTTATCTCTTCAATTAATTATATTTGTAATTATCTGGGACTATGGCATGTGTGTGTTTGACTTGTAGAGAAATGTCACCATGAAGTCCTCCAATTGTATGCCACAAGGTTGGAAATGGGAATACCTTGGAGATGATAGGCCATGGGATAATAGTGGATCCTCTTGTTGTGCCAGATGAGGCACCCGATGTTGTACCAAATGCAGGTGTTGAGGCACAGTTTCATGAAAACATTACAAACTTCCTACAGACCTTCCAGGGAGTACAAAAACCAGGGATGTCTATGGTTGAGCTGTCACGAATGTTCCAAAAGAAGTATCCTCTAATGATGTCAAGGGATGGTGGAAATCAGGCTACAAAGCTATGGTTCCAGGCAATAATATCAATACTTGAGCGTCAGGAGACACCTCCTATGTGGAGGGTCAATATCTCTAATGATAGGCTATGTGATTCTACCAATAGATCATGGGATGTTATCCCTCATATGGAATTTCATAGGTATATGGACAGAGAAAAGTTTTAGACAGTATTGAATGATTAATTATATCCTAAGAAGCCAAGGGATAAAAATTACCTAGTGTTTTTTTCATTTCGAGTAGGGAGCCCTATTAGTTACGGATTACTCTACCCATTGTACTTAGCACCAACACATCACAACTAATTATATGGTTGACGACCTATCGTAGGTTATGTGATTCGAGGATGGTCTGTGGTACGAAATCTGATCACAGGTGAATATCTTCTGGATGACTATTCTATCGACTATAGGTAACTAGGCACTAATTACTGAGAGGAATGAGAGGGAATCAAGATCTCTGAGCTGTGGATGTTCGACACTGAGATTTGGTACTTTTTCGATAGTAGAAATAAACATCATCTAGAGCATACTCGTAGTGATTGAAGATTCTAGAACATATCTTTAGGTAGCCAAGTAAGGAGAAACAACTGGGGGAGTGTTGGGAATACCAAACTGAATTTTCATATGTATCCATTAGAGTGCCGATATTACAGAAATATATTCCATGTCAAGTATTTTCATAGGGCATTTCCTCCAATAGCTATTGAGAGAGGGTCTACACAAACTTCACATTCAAGAGCACGACCAACATCTTATCACTTTTCAGGAAACCAGAAAACGTCTGGACATTCTAAGAGAGTTAGTGGTCGTGGCTATAGTAGCTAGACATCAAGTCCTCAATGACAACTGGGTGGATTAGCTCAGGGTATCTAGACTTTTTCACAGAGGTGCGGTACAATCCAAACATATGAAATGAGATAAATCTAGTAGCACCATGATCTAGGACCTTCAACTATTACAGGTACTGTTCTAGTTGCCTCCATTTTATCTCCAGCACTATTTGATATAGGGTATTCACATATTTTCATATCTATACCTATTTGGGAGAGCCTAGGGCTCTATGTTTTTACATATGAGGATGTTATGAAACTAGAAACTCCTTTTGGGATTAGAATTGTATGTGTGTGATAGTGTAAAAAGTTTCCCCTTGAGATTGGTGGGTGTAAATTCATATAGTACCTCTAGGTCTTAGAGATGACATGATTTTATGTAATCCTTTGAATGGATTGGCTGGTATCCTTTTAGGACATTGTAGATTTCTATCGTTGTAGTTTGAGTTTCACGTCATGAGAGGGAATATTCTTATTACACAAGGGAGTGTGGGATGTCTAGGGAAGTCATGTTGGACCCAAGCATCTTGGGTTGAATAGGACGAAAACACAAATTTCTAGTTTATATATAGATGACCTTGGTACAAGTCATATGGATTTCTTTCTAATGGTTGATCATTTTAGGGTCATCTTCACAGATGACTTTTCAGGTGTACCTATGGTGAGAGAGGTATATTTCCATTTCAAGCTTGTGCCAGGAGTTTCCCCAGTATCTATTCCCACTTATTGGATTCCAACAACTTAGTTATAGGTGATTAACCAGCATTGAGAGGTCTTGGAAGCAAAAGGTTTCATCTGACCAAGTACTTATCTATAGAGATTGCTAGTGCTTTTTAAAAATAATCGATTGTACACTCTCGATATGCATGGATTGTCAAAAGCTAAACCTGTTTACAGTTAAGAAAAAGTTTCCTCTACCAAGGATAGATGATATCATCGACCAGATACTTGTATCTTGTGTTTTATCAAGGATTTATTTGAGGTCTATTTATCATTATGTGTGTGTTAGATCATCAGACACACCTCGTATAGCTTTACGAAGTATATATGGTATGTACGAGTATGTGGTTTGGTCGTTTGATGTCATGAATGCTTCCTCAATATTTATGGAATTGATGAACTAAGTGTTCCATAATTATCTAGATTATTTTTTTGTGGTTTTCAAGGATGTTATATAGTTGTATTGTCATAATCGACACAACTAGGACACCCATATTGAGACCATTTTGATTACACTAAGAGAAAATCAGTTTTATGATATGCTTACAAAGTGTTACTTATGGATGGATCAAATTCACTTATAGAGTCACTTCATCATGGATAATGGAGTATTAGTGGGACTATAGAAGGTGAGAGCAATAATTACCTAGAAGCATCCCAATAATGTCTATAAGGTGTATATTTTTCTAGGGCAGGCTGGTTACTACATTAATATAATGTAGCACTTCTTATACTTAGATGTGCCAATTATGGGTTTGAAGAAGAAGGGTGTGATGTTTATAAAGTCATATTCTTATGAGATATCCTATCATGAGCTGAATTGGAAATTAACGTCCTCACCAATACTGATTTTTCCAAAACCATGGAGGAGCTAAATTGTGTACTACAATGCATCAAGAATCTATCTCAGAGTAGCACTTATTCTGGGGGATCGATTCATTGCATATGGGTCACGACATTTGAGTCCACATGTGATGAATTTTTGGATGGATGATCTCAAGTTAGTTGCAATTTTTCATGCCTTACGATTTGGTGACATAACTTATTGGGGAGTGTTTCGTGGTGTACATGGACCAGAAAAGCCTCAAGTACATATTTTTATAGCCTGATCTAAATTTGAGGTAGTGATGGTTAGTGGAACACCCTCAATCTTTTTACTCCGATATTTCTAAAATGCTTGGGAATGGAAATGTAGTAGACCATGCACAAAGAAGGAGGAATCAGATACAGGCAGTGCAGTAGGCCAGTAGTGAGTGGAAACTTATGGCTATGCTCTTTGAAATTCATTTGTAGGTTCACAATAGGAAGGGACATAATTTTCATACATCCCTGTTTTTTTACTTCTACATTACTCAATAGAGTGAATATAAGGCATCTTTTAGATCATGAAATCCTAGTTCTATGGGAGAGTATGTCATGTGAGGACCCTCCTCCTGGTTGTATTATTGATGAGGATGAAGTCCTATGGTTACAGGATCTTGTATGGGTTTCAACAGACATACGATAGGTGATGATGTGGTATATTCATGCTTCAGTTTGGACAGTACATCCTAGTGTCACCACAATGTATCAGTATTTACATAGTCTGTACTAATGGCTAGGTATGAAGGGAGATGTATCTGGTTTTGTAATGAGATATTCCACATGTCAGCAGGTGAAGGTGGTGAATCAGTGACTTGTCGTAATTTTATACTAGGTAACCATTTTTTGGTGGAAATGGAATAATTTCACGATGGATTTCAAGATAGGTTGACTGAGGTTTCTCGAGATAATGATGCATTATGGGTTGTTGTTTATAGACATATAAAGGTTTCACATTTCCTTCTGATCAGAGAATATTTCCTTTTTGATGATCTTAAGAGGTTCTACATCTATGATATTGTATGACTACATGGGGTCCCAAATTCTATTGTTTTAGATAGGGATTCTTGGTTTACATATTGTTTCTATTAAGGGATATAGAGGGATTTTAGTAGATAAGTGATTTTGAGCAAAGCTTACCACCTCTGGTTAGATGGTCAGTCAGAGTGAATGATTTAGGTACTGTAAGACATGATTCATGCATGCATCTTGGATTTCAGGGGTTCTTAAAAGACACAAACCCCTATTTGACATATTCTATAAAATATCTTCAGGAAACTATTATGATGTCACCATATATGGATTTTTATGGTAGGTGATTCCAATCACCCTTGTCTTCGCTGGAGGAAAGAGAGGAAGCTATGTTGGGTTTTCATCTTGTCTAGGGGACCTCTAAAAAGGTTTTGTTGACTTGGAGGTAGATGGATACTACATAATCTAATCAGAGATAATAACCTAATTTTCATAGATAACCCTTGGAGTTCATGGTCCGGGATTGAGTTTTCCTATGTGTCGCCCCAATGATGGAACATAAGAGGATCCAAAGAAATAATTAGCTTTCACTGCGATACGTCGGGCCTTTAGATATTATAGAGAGAGTCAGGCTGGTTTCCAATTGATTACAGTTACCACAATGGTACAGGGATATGCACAATGTCTTACACTTTTATCTGCTACGCGAATAATTTTTCAACCTGTCTCATGATTTTAATCTTGAGTAAGTGGAGTTTTAGGAAGATGTGTCCTTTGAGGAGCATCTCATTCGTAGTGTGGATCATAACACAGAAGTTCTCTATGGATGATATGTTCCTTTATTATAGGTTCTAGGTTATAATTACTGAGTGGAGGACAAGACTAGACAGAGGGAGGCAGACGTAGATCGCAGTAGCTGGATTTATTCTCTAATGTTTCTTCACAACCCTTGGAAGAAAAATTTGGGGATGAAATTCATTAAGGTGGATGTTTGTAAGAATGCGGTTCTTCCATTAAGGTATGGATATTTCATTACAAGTTATTACTTAATAAAATGGTGGAAAATGAGAGGAAATGATGGTTTTAGGACTATTACATCATGTGATTTAGAGTTACACGTTGTTTATTTCTTGGTACACACAATGTAATTAAGGTTATATTTCATATAATCCTAGTACATGACCATGTAATGTCATGAACATGATTTATAAGGACACAAATTGTAGTTTATTTTACACCACATGTAATTGTTTTTATTAAATATGGTAGTAGAGTCATTTTTTGTCATACGGATAGAAACAAGCACCTTTGACAAGAAACGCTCCTTGGTTAATCATAGCTCGAATTTTCTACTCGTTTCGTCACCGAAAACACAATTCCAACACCATTGGATCTTTTGAAATTTTGTCGGAAAGTGTTTGATTCCTATTAATACTTTCTTCTTGATTTATTCTCTGAACCTAGTAATTGAAGGAAATCATTTATTATGTCTTTATAGATCTACATTTTTCTAGTTCAAATCAATGCTCGACACTAGACGATGATCATCGTACAAGTATTATTTTGGTGGTGTCATGCCTTTTTCTTAATGTCATGTTGATTATATGTTCCATAATTCCACACACCCACATTTAGGGAATCACTTTGATTTATTATTTTCCTCCATTTTTTTCTAATATTGACTAGGAAATTGATTAAATCATTTAGGTCATGTTCGAGTTTGTCAACCTTGAGTAAGGGCCAACCCATTAGTGTGTTTTCCCTTGAATGATAGTTTTTGGATGTTTGGTCTTGGATGCCCATGGGAATGCATTTTAGTGTAACATAATGGGTTATTTAAAATGGAGTTGAATAACTAAATTTTTTGCCATGTGAGGTTGTTGATAGCTAATCCTTTTGATAGAATAATTCACATTTTTATTGTTGTTATATAAATTCATGCCATGTTAATATATGAATGGTCAATCCTTATGAGGTTGGTCCTTTCTTGTTTATCCTGTTATTCATTCGGGTTACTTTCTGAATATGCCTGTGAGAGAGGATTTTTTATGATTGTAGGAAAGGGTTCTTTATTCCTATTAGTGGGGTTTTTCTATTCATTTGGGTGAGGTTTGGAACTAAATTTTGCGATATAATTCCTTATGATACATTTTCAAAGACAAAGATAATCCTCAGATTCAGCCTTCTCTTATACATTCATAGATGTTATCATGAGACATCTTTTGTGCTTATATATATGAATTCTTATTTTTGATTACTTCCATAATTCAATATTTCACCTTTTTACAGTTCATGTTATATATATTCATTGATAGATCGACACAGATCTTTGGTGGTTGCATCTTAGGATTTAGTATCATTCAATATTTGGGACAAGTTTCTAATGAAAAAAGATTATATGATTCATGGTGTTGATCAGGGAATGTTTTATTTTTCTAGTACTTGGTTTGCTACTAGTATTCAGAGAGCATGTGACCAAGATGAGGCTTTGGATGTTTCTTAGTTTCCATTGTTTATTTTGGTGATTTTGGCTGCAGTGTAGCTATTTTGGTTGTTTTCTTAGAACATATGTCATGTTTCATCATCTTTTGTATATAATGATTCTTGGTAATCTATTTATTAAACCTCCACTATTTAATTCTTTTGTATGGTATATTGCTTCCAATATTGTCCCACTATTGTGTTTTTTGTTGTTATACACTTCCAATGAGGGTATAATTTCCCCACTTTCATTCCTAATCCCTCACTGCTAGTCGGAATCCTCTGACACTTGGGGAAATTCACTTGAGAACATGTGGAAAACTTGGTACGATAAACCATTGGGTGGAATCTAGACTCAGGACATTACAATACTCATCATGGATAGGGTAGCATGGTTCTTTAGACTCAATGTATCTACCACCTTGTTTTATTTCCCAAATTTATAATGTATTGTGTAGACATATTAATTAATTTACTCCTTCCAAATTAATTGAAACATATTCAACTCCTCTTGTGTGAAAATATAATTTTAACATTTATGATCTGTATAAATATAACACCATTAACCATAAAGATAATACCTCCATATCTTTAGTGTAATGATTACCGTATATAAATCCTTATAATGAGTTGGTTGACTTTGATTCTAAATTTTGAATTGTCGTGATGTATAAGCTATCACCATATAATTTTTCATGAGAATACTTCCTAGTCCCTTTTTGGATGCATCATTGTATATCACAAACCTTTATCAACTCTGAGGAAATGTTAGCATAGGTGAACCGACAACCATTATTTTTAACTCTTTGAAATTATATTCACATTAATTTTTTCATACAAATATAAATCCTTTCCAAGTCAACATTTTGAGGGTATTAGATAATAGTAAAAAATATTTCATAAAACATTGATAATATCCATCCAAACCAAGTAATATTTGGATCTCAATTACCATTTTTAGTCTCAGACAATTTTCAATTACTTCTTTGCTTTCTAGATCTATAGATATCCCCTCTCTTGAGATTATGTCACCAAAAAATGAAACATTCTAAAGTGATAATTCCCACTTGGAAAATTTTGAATAAAGTTTATCCTTTATAAGGGTATTCAGCACAATTCTAAATTGATATTTATAATCTTCCTTGATTTTATAACAAACAATAATATTTTCTAGAAAGACTACCACCAATAGATCCAGATAGTCTCTGAAGACACAATTCATTAGATCCCTGAAAATATCGAGAAAATTAGTAAGACCTAAATAAATCACTATAAATTCTTAGTTTATATAGCTTTTAAGAAATGGTGTATTTGGTATATCCCTTTCTTGACCCTTAATTAATGATATCCTGAATGATGATTAAACATTTAAATGTATTGAGCTCTTTGTAGTTGGTTGAATAAGTAATCAATATGGGGAAGAAGATATTTGTTTTTTATAGTGATTTTATTATGTTCTTGATAATCAATGTAGAGTCTCATTGATGCATCCTTATTCATAACAAAAAGAATATGTGCTTCCCAATATGATGCACTAGGGTGTTTGAATCCCTTGTTAAGATTCTTTTGTAGTTTCTTTTTCAATTCCTGCAAATCAATTGGGTCCATTATGTATTATGTCTTTGAAATATGAATAGAACCCGGTATGGGTTCTATTGAAAACTCAACCTCATTATTTGGTGCAATAACTAGAATTTATTCAGTAAATACATCAACAATCTCCCATAAAATTTCTATATTCTTAATTATTAGTTTCTCCCTAGCCATTTGAGATAGATAGCATTCATTTATCGGGTTTAAGATCCATAAGATAGAAGAAAACATCACTAGAAGGTCATACTCATATTTCCATCGATAGATGGCCATAGATTTATTTGGAATATGAAATTTTACATCCCTAACGTTGAAATTGATGTCAGATCCAAATAGAGAAAGCCACTCCATGATAAGAATGGCATCAAATTACACTATAGAAAGGATCACATGATTTGTAGGAATGAATCTCCTATGAAATTCAACTAGATAAGAACAATAAACATTGGATGAAACTATTTTCCCATTATGATTTTTCATAGATAAATAAATATCTAGTTGTTGAGGTAATATGGAAATAGCATTAGAAAATAATTTAGAAATATTAGATTGGGTGGAACAATAATAAAATAAAACATGTTATACATGATAGTTTATCGAAAATGTACCTTTAACAACATCATTATCAATATACACATCAATTATAGTGATTTCATTTGACTTTCCTTTTCATTGGAATTAAATGTTTTATAACATCAATCATCATCAATTACCCTTGGATTAGAGCATGATTGGAATAATACACCAATTCAATTCTCATGTATCCTTAATGTGTAAGAGGTGGATTCGTTGTAGAATTTTCTCTATTCCCATAATTAGACATCCTTTCTCAATCACATGAATATTCAACTACCTAATGAACTTATTTTAAACACTTAAAAAAATTAATAGTCCATTTAAGACAATTTCCTCCATGTTTCATTACACAGATTGAGAATAATGGAGAACATATATTCTTTTCAGTGTGATCTATTTATTTTCCCTTGAATTTCGTTTTTATATTATTATCAAACCCGTATGACTAATGGGTTACTCCAATCTCCATATCAACCTTGAGTGTACATCAAACAATTTCCACGTAGCTTTTGAAGTCCCTTGTGTCTAATGGTGTAACGCCCCGACCCCAGTTACCCAGAGTCGGTGCATTAATACATAACAATAGCATGATCACAAAAGATCAAGTCTTGAATGGCCGATTAGTTTAGTATCCTTGGAAACACTAGATACATTAATAAATGTTACATTACATCATAAATTAAAAAACTACAATAACATAGTCTCCACAGTCTACACCCATATCCCCTTTACACTATCCCTACAGGTCAGTCATAAAATTTATCTTCACATCCTGGGAAAAATAAAACATTGGAAGGGGTGATCTCAGATGCTCAGTAAGGATAAAAATATAGTGGAAGCTTTCATAAATAAACATAAACATAAACATTTAAGGCAATTTATAACTAAAAAAAGCCTTTTAAACATGAACTTCAACATAATATGACAAAAGTAAAATGAGGTAATTCCATTTACTTATTCACATGGATATTCTACTGGTTGAATAATCACATGCAATATCAATAACCACTTTCATAATGATGGAATGCATAATTCCAGACAATCATAACCACGTAGACAAGACCTCGTTCCAAGAATACAAATAAGATTTTGTCAAGGCCTTGTGCCAAGACACTAGTTTGTCTCATGAGACCTACCGATGCATCGAGGAGCTATAGCGGGCTCTACCCGTTGCTTATTAATTGTAATCCATTCCTTATATGAAAAGGTTTAAACATATCATAAACCATAACATAATCATATCACATTAAACATGCATAATGGAAACATAACATTTCTACATTTCAATAACAAGATATCAATAGAACACATTAATATAATCAAAACATTATCAAAACCATTTTCAATACCAAAATAAAAGAAAAGTATAACTGGGTATTTATCCATTATTTTAAAAAAAGTTATGGCTTGTAGAGGAAGCTGAAAGTCAAATAATGGTCACTGTGGCAGAGAAGGCGTTGTCGCCGCATACGAATGACAAAAAAACTTTCCCTTTTGTCTTTTAGTAAAACACTTCATATAAAAAGAATCATTTTGAATTAATGTAAAAGTCAAATGGGTTTATACACCATATAAAATAAAGTTGTGTATAAAACAAAATATGCCTCAATGAAAGGATATTGAGACGAAGTCCCTTACAAAGATCATTTTTTAAATAAAATAGATCTATTATGTGTATTCACTATAAGTACACATAAAGAATGTACAAATACAAGATAGGACATAATAATATCATGACATAATTTGAATGTAGGCGATTAACCCAAAGAACGGAAATTGGGTTAAGAAGTTCCCTTACCTCGTGTCCGACTTGACTCGATCATTCTTTAACCTCCTGAATAATAAAAGAGAGTTAATTTGTACTTTCTTAAGAACCTTTTTCATGTTCATTATTCCTTTTATATCACTTATTACCATGTTATTAACATTATGTAATTATTTAAGTTAATAACGGTCATTTTTTCGATCTTTGATACTTCACTCAAAAATAAACTTATTATAATTACAAGTTGTTCATGTGGAAAAATATCCATTATATCCAGAATTATATTCATGATGTATATATCATATATATCATACATATCTAGTATATACATTCATTTATAATATTACATAACATTTAGAGGTAAGAAATGAAATGCACCGTTCATGGAGACGATAATCTGTACGTACGCATGAACTCTACATTCATTTCTATTTCGTATTTAATGGAATGAAATCATAATGATATAAAGGTATATTATAATACCAGTATAATATCATATATAATATCATCTACTCCATCCTTTATACATCCCACAAATGACATTAGCGATTCAAATCACATTGAGGGGGCGGTAGTCCGCACTTCCTAAAATTAGATTATCGCGTTTACCCATAATGGAAATCATAAAGGTATGCCATAAATGAAAAATACATGATAATAAAGAAAAAAACATAATATATATCGTATAAAAATATAGCGACATCTTAATTTCCACCATGAGAGGTGTTAAAATAAGGTTAAACAATCATCGTTTCGTGAGGCGGTAATTCACCACCCACAGAAATAGTATGATCTTTAACCATTAGACGAAGGTGTGTGTAAGTGTAAATCAAATAATTATCATAAAAAAATCCAAGTATATTGAATATACTTGTTTGGTTACAACATAAAGGAATACAAAGAGTTTAAAGGTTTGGAGAAGCAATATAAAACAAAACAACATAAGAGAAGACATTACCTTAAAATTTGGTTACTCTTTTTGATTTGAGGAAAAGGCTTTCTTGGGAAGACTTCTTCCCAAAGTGAGGATTTTAGAAGTAAGATAGGGAAGTTGGGAGAGTTTTTGGGTAGAGTTTGGCCGAGCCAAATGGCTTGATGGTGTGAATAAGGAGGTAGAGGTGGGGGCCTTTTATAAGAGCAGAGGAGGGGCACTCTTGGAAAGTCATGAAATGTTACTTTAATATGAAATGATTTTCGGATTTTAAAGGTCCCAAAATTATATATTTCAAGGATAAGGTGATAATGGTTAGAATTCACTCATCCAGTAGTTTTTGACAAGTGTATGTCTTAGATTTTACAATATATTTTCATTTTATTTAAATCGTTAATTAATGAGGTAATCACTGCATCATCATGGTGTCATTAAAAATTTAATTTATTTAATGTCTAAATATTATAAAAAATATCATGATGTCGAATATCTTTTTATCTTTCCAAGGAATATTTATAGTCAAAATTTTAACTTATATAACCCCATGTAATAATTGTTTTAGTAAAACAACACATGTTTGTGACAATTTTATTTTTACTTTAAATAAAAAGTTATTAATGTCATTTTCTTACACAAGTGGCTCCATGGGGTCCCCAATTTGACCCATGGATTGTCTTGGTCGGACATGAATCATCCAATAAGTGTAGGAAAAGTGTAAAGGTAATTTCATATTATTATAACATTATTTTTATCTTAAATTACACTAATTACCTTTAATCGTGATTAATAGAACTTAAAAGTTACTATTCACCAAAAAATTATTTTAATCCAATTGAACCAAAATTTACTTCATAATGACAATAATGAATGTCAGATTCTTAAAATTCAAATCACAGAGGTGGTAAAATTTCATTTAAACGAAAAATTAGTTTTTTAACTACCACTTAGTGGTTTCACTATTCATTAAAAATTGAAGTTTTTTAGAAAAATACCAAAAATTCACCCTAAGCTATATTTTATATTCCTAATTAAAAAATGATGTCTATTTTACCAAATTCAAAACATATAAGTTGAATTAATTAATTTAATAATTAATTATCGTTGTCACAACAAATAGCGTGTTTTTATGAAACAATATATATCATAAGGTTGACAATTGTTTCTGTCCAATTTCAAAGTGAAATTAATTATAATGACCACCATTAGATAAAATGGTAAAAATATATTCTAATTATACATTAAAAACACTAAATAGTATAATTTATCACTATAAATTATTCTGATTAAAAAAAATTATATTTTTTCTCTTCATAGAAAATTGGAAGTTCTCAGAAAATTACAAAAAATTAAACATAAGATAATTTCAATATTCCGAATACAAAAATGAATTCCATTTGGAAATATTAAATTTATATAATTTCAAAAAGTGGGTATTACTATTCATAACTGATACTTTGATTGGTCACGGTGTGTTTGAATCTTGAACTTGCATACAACGCAAGCTATTGCATTATTGAAAGAGAAGTGTATCGTGAAAGATTGGGGCGATACATTCTCCCCTCATTAAATAAATTGTGTCCTCTCAATTTTAAATTTTTATTTGAAATGAAAAGGTTTAAAATTGAAAATACGTTTGTGGAAATCCCACATCGGAAATAGGGTTAACAAAAATATAACTTTAAAAGAAATAAATAGAAGTTCAAAGGTCACCCGAGATAGCCCATACCTGGATTCTATGAAAATATGGATATAGAGGAGAAACAAATCATCAAGGTCTGATGGAGAGTTTTAGAAAACACAATAATGGGATAGTTTAACAACAAGAAAATCACAAACTTGTGATTGGTTAAACGATCATTGATTCCCCAGTAAGAAAAGTTAACTGAAAATGTTTTTGTTTTAAGTTACCTTTCATAAAGTTAAGGAATTTGTTTAAGAGATTTACTAAGAATGTAAAAAAATATACATACTTGTCATGTAGACTTTTGATTATTTAATAAATTTTTACAACAAGCCCATCTTTCACTCAAAAAGATAATAGAACTAAAAAATATTCTATTTATCCTAACTGTATAGGGTTCCAAAAATAAATTTATAATTCCTCTACCAGAACTAAAAAACTACAGTATACACTCCAGGGACTTCATGTAGTCCAGTGGTAGGCGATATATTCCAATCGCACTATGGTTGTGGGTTCGATTCCCACATCTTTGTCCGACGTGATGGGATGTCACATGGTCTGCGTGTTGACCTTTTTATAAATATCCAAAAATAACCTTAATAATATTAACCAATGTAAAATATAATCCATTCCAACCATTATAGTTATCAAACAAACCTCTATCCAGACTTTCTCTAAAAGGTATCTAAATTTAAAAATCAATTGTAATATCAGATTCCCCAAACAAAGTAATGTTTCTCTTATTGTCACATACTAAAAATATGATTACCTTCATCATATTAAAACCTTAATGAAAACAACAAGTAATGCAGTATAATCCTTATATATATCACATTATTCTTATAACCATAATATAGTTCTTGAGTCTAGAAACACAAATACAATAATTATTCAACTTCATCTGTAGTAACAACATAAGATTGGCCTTGATCTCTTGGCCTTTTCTGGGGTAAGTTTCACTGAATATTAGGACATTCATTTGTTGAATTCCCCATTTACCTACAATTGTAGAATTCAAAATTGACATCATCTTTCTTTCCCTGTAAATCACGAGCCTGGTGACCTTTTTCTCCTCATTTGTAACAAACTCCCATTCCCTTTAGGCAAGTACCGGGGTGATTCTTCCCACAATTATCACATAATGGAAAATCCTTCTTTCCCTTTTTCCCTTTATATGTATCTTGTTCCATCGTTCTGTTCTTCTCTTGATTTACATTATTGTCATAAGACTTATAGAATTCCATTTCTGTCTTGATAGCACAGGAGACGATATCTTCGTACGATGAGAAGTATTGTGATACTAAATCTCGATGGAGAAATGGTTTTAATCCTTCAAAGAAACAATAAATATTAATTATTGGGTTACGTATACAATCTGCATCATGCCTCGCTAACCTTGTAAAGTTGACCTTATACTTTGTGACATTCTCATCCTCCTTTTGTCTCAGACTCAGAAATTGCCTTTCCATATCTGCTCGATGGTCACAAGGAATGTATTTTTCCAAGAAAATATCTTTGAACTATCTCCATTTCATACTTGATACTTCTTCATATTCCTTTTTTACTTTGAATCAATGACCACCATTGATCAACATCTCCACTGAGGTGGTAAACTACCATGATAACCTTTTCCCTTTCACTACTTCCCAAGGCAAGGAATATTTTCTCTAAGGAATTTATCGATTGCTCAGCTACTAAGGGATTATTAATCCCATTGAATTTTGGTGGTTATTACCTCATGAAACGGTCTAACATTTATCTTCCACGTTGCGGATCAGGGTTCTCTATACGAGTAAGGTTATTATTCATAACCTGAGTGAGTTGTCCCAGTATGGTGATAAGCTGATCAACACTAGTTGTATCACCAAATCCATTATAATTATCTTGATCAGGATGGAAATCCCTACATGGAGTGCGTGCATTGATACAGTTTCCATTGCTCCCACTAGGTGCCATTTTTAAACAATGGCATAAACTAGATTAGTTTATGAATCAAAGTACATAATTCCATACTTGTAAAACACATTACATAAATTGAACTACAATCATAAAAATGTTTTATTTGAGTAAGTATATACTCATAAACCCTTCATAATGGTTTGTAAAGAAAATGAGAATTATCCTAAGAATATCCCCTGGGATTATCGTAACCAAGAGTGCAGCAAGGCCCATTGTGGTGCACCAGTTCCCATTCGAGTCTAGCTCAAGGCGTTGTTTTCGGGTTTTACCCCTAGGTACATCTGTGCTAGAGCCGCCTCTACCTGCTCGTATCCAGACATGGATATATTGCTCGGAAAAATCACAAAATCTTTACAATACGAAAATTCTAGAAAGTTCTTCTATACTAATCCTCAAATACTATCTTAGGGATATGTGCCCTAATCAGAGTTTATCTAAATCTAGCTTCCAAGGTTATTACTAAACTTCCTCTGATACCAACTGTAATGCCCCGACCCCAGTTACCTAGAGTTGGTGCATTAATACGTAACATTGGCATGATCACAAAAGATCAAGTCTCGAAAGACCAATTAGTTTAGTACCCTTGGAAACAATAGATACATTTATAAATGTTACATTATATCATAAAGTGAAAAACTACAATAACATAGTCTCCATAGTCCACACCCATATCCCCTTCAGACTATCCCTATAGGTCAGTCATAAAATATTTCTTCACATCCTGGGAAAAATAAAACATTGAAAGGGGTGATCTCAGATGCTCAGTAAGGATACCAATATAGCATAATCTTTCATAAATAAACATAAACATTTAAGCCAATGTATAACTAAAACAAAATACTTTTAAACTTGAACTTCAAAATAATATGGAAAAAGTAAAATGAGGTAATTCCATTTACTTATTCACATGGATATTCTACTAGTCAAATAATCACATGCAATATCAATAACCACTTTCATAATGATGGAATGCATAATTCTAGACTATCATAACCACGATGCCAAGGCCTCGTGCCAAGACTACAAATAAGATTTTGTCAAGGCCTCATGCCAAGACAACAGTTTGTCTCATGAGACCTACCGATGCATCGAGGAGCTATAGCGGGCTCCACCCGTCACTTATTAAGTCCAATTCATTCCTTATATGAAAAGGTTTAATGATATCATAAACAATAACATAATCATATCACATAAAACATGCATAAAGGAAACATAACATTTCCACATTTCAATCACAAGATATCAATACAACACATTAATATAATCAAAACAATTATCAAAACCATTTTCAATACCAAAATAAAAGGAAAGAAAAACATGGTATTTATCTTTTATTTTAAAAAAAGTTATGGCTTGTAGAGGAAGATGAAACTCAAATAATGGTCATGGTGGAGGAGAAGTCGTTGTCGCCGCATACGTATGACAAAAAAATTCCTTTTTTTGTTTAGTAAAACACTTTGTATAAAAAGATTCATTTTTATTAAAAGTAAAATTCAAAGGGGTTTATACACCGTATAAAGGAAAGTTGTGTATAAAACAAAATATGCCTCAATGAAAGGAGATTGAGACGAAGTCCCTTACAAAGATAATTTTTTAAATAAAATAGATCTATTATGTGTATTCACTATAAGTACACATAAAGAATGTACAAATACAAGATAGGACATAATAATATCATTACTTAATTTGAAAGTAGGAGATTAACCCAAAGAACCGAAATTGGGTTAAGAAGTTCCCTTACCTCGTGTCTGACTTGACTCAATCATTCTTTAACCTCCTGAATAATAAACTAGAGTTAATTTATACTTTCTTAAGAACCTTTTTCAAGTTCATTATTCTTTTTATATCACTGATTACCATGTTATGAACATTATTTAATTATTTAAGTTAATAATAGTCGTTTGTCGATCTTTGGTACTTGAGTCATAAATAAACTTATTATAATTACAAGTTGTTCCTGTGGTAAAATATCCTTTATATCCAGAGTTATATTAATGATATAGATATCATATATATCATACATATCCAGTATATAAATTCATTTATAATATTACATTACATTTAGATGTAAGAAATGAAATGTACCGTTCATGGAGATGGTAAGCCGTACGTATGCATGAACGCTACTTTCATTTATATTTCATATTTAATGGAATGAAATCATAATGATATAAATGTATATTATAATTCCAGTATAATATCATATATAATATCATTTACTACATCCTTTATACATCCCACATATGGCATTAATGATTCAAATCACTTTGAGGGGGCGGTAGTCCGCACTTCCTAAAATGAGATTATCAGGTTTACACATAATGGAAATCCTAAAGGTATGACATAAATGAAAAATAAAAAAGAATAAGTAAAAAAACATAATATATATCATATAAAAAAATAGTTACATATTAATGGCCAGCATGAGAGGTGTTACAAGAAGGTTGAACAATCATTGTTTCGTGAGGCAGTAATTCGCCACCCACAGAAACAATATGTTATTTAACCATTAGACGATGGTGTGTGTAAGTCTAAATCAAATAAATCTCATAAAACATCTTTTTATATTGAATATACTGGTTTTGTTACAAAATAAAGTAATAAAAATAGATTAAGGGTTGGATAATCAAAATAAAACAAAAGAACATAAGAGAAGACATTACCTTAAAATTGGGTAACTCTTTTTGATTTGAGCCAAAGGCTTTCTTGGGAAGACTTCTGCCCAAAGTGAGGATTCTAAGAGTAAGATAGGGAATTTTGGAGAGTTTTTGGGTAGATGTTGGCTGGGACAAATGGCTTTAAGGTGTGAATAAGGTGGCAGAGGTGGGGGGCTTTTATAAGTGGAGAGGAGGGGCACTCTTGTAAAGTCATGAAATGTTACTTTAATGTGAAATGATTTTCGGATTTTAAAGGTCCCAAAATTATATATTTCTAGGATAAGGTGATAAGGGTTCTAAATATACTCATCCAATAGGGTTTTGACAAGTTTAAGTCTTATATTTTACAATATCATTTCTTTTTATTTAAATCGTTAATTAATGAGGTAATCACTGCATCATCATGGTGTCATAAAAAATTTATTTTTTTAATGTATAAAATTTATAAAAAAAACTATCATGATTTAGGAAATCTTTTTATATTTCCAATTAATATTTATAGTCGAAAATTTAACTTATATAACCCCATGTAATACTTGTTTTGGTAAAACAACACATGAATGTGACAATTTTATTTTTACTTTAAATAAAAAGTTATTAATGTCATTTTCTTACACAAGTGTCTCCATGGGGTCCCCATGTTGACCCATGTATTTTCCTGGTCGGCCATGACTCATACAATAATGTTTTGACAAGTGTAAAGGTAATTTCATATTATTATAACATTATATTTACCTTAAATTACACTAATTACCTTTAATCGCGATTAATAGAACTTAAATGTTAATATTCACCAAAAATTATTTTAATCCTATTGAACCACATTTTACATCCTAATTACAATGATGTATGTCAGATTTTTTAAATTCAAATCACATAGGTGTTAAAATTTCATTTAAAGGAAAAAATATTTTTTTAACTACCACTTAGTGGTTTCACTATTCATTAAAAATTGATGTTTTTCAGAAAAATACCAAAAATTCACCCTAAGATATATTTGATATTCCAAATTAAAAAATGATGTCTATTTTAAAAAATTAAAAACATATAAGTTGAATTAATTAATTTAATAATTAATTTCCGTCGTCACAATAAATAGCGTGTTTTAAGAAACAATATATATCAAAATATTGACAATTGTTTATGTCCAATTTCAAAGTGAAATTAATTCAAATGACCACCATTAGAGAAAATGGTAAAAATATATTCTAATTAAACATTAAAACCACTAAATTTTATAATTTATCACTATAAATTTTTCTGATTAAAAATGTTGTTTTTAAGTATTTTTTCTATTCATAGAAAATTGGATGTTCTCAGAAAATTACAAAACAATCAACTTAGGATAATTTCGATATTCTGAATATAAAAATGAAGTCCATTTTAAAATATAAAATTTATATAATTTCAAAAGTTGGGTATTACTATTCATAATGGCTACTTTGATTGGTTGTGGTGTGTTAGAATCTCGAACTTGCGTACAATGCAAGCTATTTCATTATTGAAATAGAAGTGTATCGTGAATGATTGGGGCGTTACATTCTCCCCTCTTTAAATAAATTGCATCCTCGCAATTTGAAATTTTTCTTTGAAAATAAAAGTTTTAAATTTGAAAATACCTTTGTGGAAAACCCACATCGGAAATAGGGTTAATAAAAATATAACTTTAAAAGAAATAAAGAAAAGTACAAAGGTCACCTAAGATAGCTCATACCAGGATTCTAGAAAAATATGGATATGGAGGAGAAACAAACCATCAAGGGCTGATGGAGAGTTGTAGAAAACAGAATTAGGAGAAACTTTAACTACAAGAAAATTACAAACTTGTGATTGGTTAAATGATCATTGATTCCCCAGTACGAAAAGTTAACCGACAACATTTTTGTTTCAAGTTAACTTTCATAAAGTTGAGGAATTTAATTTAGAGATTTAATAAGAACGTAAGGAAATATACATACTTGTCATGTCGACATTTCATTATTTAATATATTTTTACCACAAACCCATCTTTCACTCAAAAAGATAATAGAACTAAAAAATGTTCTATTTGTCCTAACCGTATAGGGTTCTAAAAATAAATTTATAATTCCTCTACCACAACAAAAAAACAACATTATACACTCCAGGGACTTCACGTAGTCAAGTGGTAGGCAATAAATTCCAATAACACTATGGTTGTGGGTTCGATTCCCACAGCTTTGTCTGACGTGATGGGTTGTCACACGGTGTGCGTGTTGTCCTTTTTACAAATATCCAAAAATAACCATAACAATAATATCCAGTGTAAAATATAATCCATTCCAACCTTTATAGTTATACAAAATACCTCTGTGCAGACATTCTCTAAAAGGTCTCTAAATTCTAAAATCAATTGTAACATCAGATTCCCCAAACAAAGTAATGTTTCTCTTATTGTCACATACTAAAAATATGATTACCTTTATCATATTAAAAACTTAATGAAAACAACAAGTACTGCAGTAAAATCCTTATATATATCTAATTATTCTTATAACCATAATATAGTACTTCATTTCATAAACACAAATACAATAATTATTCAACTTCATCTGTAGTAACAGCATAAGCTTGGTCTCGATCCCTTGGCCTTTTCTTAGGTAAGTTTCCATGACTCTTAGGATATTCATCTGCAGAATTCCCCATTTCCCTACAATTGTAGCATTAAAAATTGACATCCTCTTTCTTTCCCTTACGATCATGAGCTGGTGACCCTTTTCTCCACATTTGTAACAAACTCCCATTCCCTTTAGGCAAGTACCAGGGTGATTCTTCCCACAATTATCACATAATGGAAAAACCTTCATTCCCTTTTTCCCTTTATCTGTCTCTTGTTCCACCATTCTCTTCTTATCTAGATTAAACTTGTTTTCATAAGACTTATATAATTCCTTTTCTGTCTTGATAGCACACGAGACAATATCTTCATATGATGAGAAGGATTGTGATACTAAAGCTTGACGGAGAAATGGTTTTAACCCATCAAAGAAATGATCAATATGAATTATTTGGTTACATATATTATCTGTATCATGTCTCGCTATCCTTGTAAAGTTGGCCTCATACTTTGTGACATTATCGTCCTCCTTTTGTCTTAGAATCAGAAATTACCTTCCATATATGCTCGATGGTCACGAGGAAAGTATTTTTCCAAGAAAATATCTTTGAACTCTCTCCATTTCATACTTGATACTTCTTTATCTTCCTTTGTATTTTGAATCAATGACCAGCATTGATCAACATCTCCAGTGAGGCGGTAAATTTCCATGATAAACTTTTCCCTTTCACTACTCCCCAAGGCAAGGAATATTTTCTCTAAGAAATTTATCCATTGCTCAGCTACTAAGGGATTAGTACTCCCATTGAATGTTAGTGGTTGTTGCCTCATGAAACGGTCTAGTGTTGATCCTACACGTTGCGGATCAGGGTGCTCCATACGAGTAAGGTTATTATTCATAACCTGAGTGAGTTGTCCAAGTATGGTGATAAGCTGATCAGTATTAGTTGTATCACCAAATACATTATAATTATCTTGAGCAGGAGGGAAATCTCTACATGGAGTGCGTGCATTGATACCGTTTTCATTCCTCCCACTAGGCACCATTTCTAAACAATGGCATAAACTAGATTAGTTTATGAATCAAAATACATAATTCCATACTTGTAAAACACTTCACATAAATTAAACTAAATCATAAAAATGTTTTCTTTGAGGAAGTATATAATCATAAACCCTTTATAATGGGTTTTAAAGAAAATAATAATTATCCTAAGCATATCCCCCGGGAGTGTTGTAACTAAGAGTGCAGCAAGGCCGTTGTCATGCACCAGTTTCCGTTCGAGTCTAGCTCGAAGCGATGTTTTCAGGTTTTACCCCTAGGTACATCTATGCCAGAGCCTCCTCTACCTGTTCGTATCCAGATATGGATGTATTGATCGGAAAACTCAAAAAACCTCTACAATACCAAAATTCTAGGAAGTTTTTCTATACTAATTCTCAAAGACTATCTTCGGGCTATGTGCTCTAATTAGAGTTTATATAAATCTAGCTTCCAAGGTTAGTACTAAACTACCTCTAATAAAAATAGTAACGCCCCAACCCCAGTTACCCAGAGTCGGTGCATTAATACGTAACATTGGCATGATCACAAAAGATCATGTATCGAAAGACCGATTAGTTTAGTACCCTTGGAAACACTAGATAAATTTATAAATTTTACATTACATCATAATGTGAAAAACTAAAATAACATATTCTCCATAGTACACACCCATATCCTCTTCAGACTATCCCTGTAGGTCAGTCATAAAATATTTCTTCACATCCTGGGAAAAATAAAACCTTGAAAGGGGTGAGCTTAGATGCTCAGTAAGGATAACAATATAGCAGAAGCTTTCATAAATAAACATAAAAATTTAAGGCAATTTATAATTATAACAAAAGCCGTTTAAACTTGAACTTCAACATAATATGGAAAAATTAAAATGAGGTAATTCCATTTACTTATTCGCAAGGATATTCTACTGGTCAAATAATCACATGCAATATCAATAACCACTTTCATAATGATGGAATGCATAATGCCAGACTATCAGAACCACATAGCCAAGACCTCATGCGAAGATTAA
Source organism: Viscum album (assembly GCA_963277665.1). Lineage (NCBI taxonomy): Eukaryota > Viridiplantae > Streptophyta > Magnoliopsida > Santalales > Viscaceae > Viscum > Viscum album. Next base: position 522,286,416 of record OY728166.1, read on the forward strand.
AAATAAGATTTTGTCAAGGAATCGTGCCAAGACACTAGTTTGGCTCATGAGACCTACCGATTCATCGAGGAGATATAGCGGGATCCACCCGTCAATTATTAAGTCCAATGCATTCCTTATATGAAATGGTTTCAACAAATCATAAACCATAACATAATCGTATCACATAAAACATTCATAAAGGAAACATAATATTTCCAAATTTCAATCACAAGATATCAATACAACACATTAATATAATCAAAACAATTATCAAAACCATTTTCAATACAAAAATAAAATAAAGATAAAACTTGGTATTTATCTTTTATTTTTAAAAAAGTTATGGCTTGTAGAAGAAGTCGAAACTCAAATAATGGTCACGGCGGCGGGGAAGTCATTGTCGTCGCATACATACGACAAACAAACATTCCCTTTTGTCATTTAGTAAAATGCTTCTTATAAAAAGAATCATTTTGAATAAAAGTAAAAGTCATAGGGATTTATACACCGTATAAAGGAAAGGTGTGTATAAAACAAAATATGACTCAATGAAAGGAGATTGATACAAAGTCCCTTACAAAGATCATTTTTTAAATAAAATAGATCTATTTTGTGTTTTCAATATAATTACACAGAAATAATGTACAAATACAATATAGGACATAATAATATCATGACCGAATTTGAAAGTAGGAGATTAACCCAAAGAATGGAAATTGGGTTAAGAAGTTCCCTTACCGCGTGTCCGACATGACTCGATCATTATTTAACCTCCTGAATAATATACTATAGTAAATTTATACTTACTTAAGAACCTTTTTCAAGTTCATTATTTCTATTATATCACTTATTACCATGTTATGAACATTATGTAATTATTTAAGATAATAACGGTCGTTTTGTCGATCTTTGGTACTTGAGTCAAAAATAAACTTATTATAATTACAAGTTGTTCCTGTGGTAAAATATCCATTATATCCAGAATTATATTCATGATGTGGATATCATATATATCATACATATCTAGTATATACATTCATTTATAAAATTACATAACATTTAGAGGTAATAAATGACATGCACCGTTCATGGTGACGGTAAGCCGTATGTACGCATGAATGCTACTTTCATTTCTATTTCATATTTAATGGAATAAAATCATAATGATATAAAGGTATATTATAATTCCAGTATAATATCATATATAATATCATTTACTTTATTCTTTATAGGTCCCACATATGGCATTAACGATTCAAATCACTTTAAGGGGGCGGTAGTCCGCACTTCCTAAAATGAGATTATCGCGTTTACCCAAAATGGAAATCATAAAGTTATGCCATAAATAAAAAATACAGAATCATGAAGAAAAAAACATAATATATATCATATAAAAATATAGTTACATCTTAATGGCCACCATGAGAGGTGATAAAAGAAGGTTGAACAATCATCGTTTCGTGAGGAAGTAATTCGCCACCCACAGAAACAGTATGTTTTTTAACCATTAGACGAAGGCGTGTGTAAGTGTAAATCAAATAAATATCATAACAACATCTTAGTATATTTAATATACTGGTGTTTTAACAAAATAAAGGAATAAAAAGAGTTTAAGGGGTTGTATAAGAAAAATAAAACAAAAGAACATAAGAGAAGACATTACCTTAAAGTCGGGTAACTCTTTGATTTCAGCCAAAGGCTTTCTTGGGAAGACTTATGCCCAATGTGAGGCTTCTAGGAGTAATAGAGGGAAGTTGGGAGAGTTTTTGGGCAGATTTTGGCCGAGACGAGTGGATTGATGGTGTGAATAAGGTGGTAGAGGTGGGGGCCTTTTATAAGAGGAGAGGAGGGGCACTCTTGGAAAGTCATGAAATGTTACTTTAATATGAAATGCTTTTCAGATTTCAAAGGTCCCAAAATTATATTTTTCACAGATAAGGTGATAAGGGTTCGAAATATACTCATCCAATAGGTTTTGGACAAGTTTAAATCTTATATTTTACAATATATTTTCATTTTATTTAAATCGTTAATTAATGAGGTAATCGCTGCATCACCATGGTTTCCTAAAAAAATTAATTTATTTAATGTCTAAAAATTATAAAAAAATATCATGATGTAGGAAATCTTTTTAGATTTACAATGAATATTTATAGTCCAAAAGTTAACTTATATAACCCCCTGTAATAATTTTTTTAGTAAAACAACACATGTATGTGACAATTTTATTTTTACTTTAAATAAAAAGTTATTAATGTCATTTTCTTACACAAGTGGCTCCATGGGGTCCCCAAGTTCACCCATGGATTTTCTTGGTCAGCCATGACTCATACAATAATTTTAGCACAAGTGTAATGGTAATTTAATATTATTATAACAATATATTTACCTTAAATTACACTAATTACATTTAATCACGATTAATAGAACTTAAAATTTACTATTCACCAAAAATTATTTTAATCCCATTGAACCACATTTTACATCCTAATGACAATGATTTATGTTGGATTTTTGAAATTCAAATCACAGAGGTGGTAAATTTTCATTTAAACAAAAAATTATTTTTTTAACTACCACTTAGTGGTTTCACTATTCATTAAAAATTGTAGTTTTTCAGAAAAATACCAAAAATTCACCCTAAGATATATTTTATATTCCTAATTCAAAAATTATGTCTATTTTACAAAATTCAAAACAGATAATTTGATTTAATTAATTTAATAATTAATTCCCGATGTCACAACAAATAGCGTGTTTTTAAGAAACAATATATATTAAAAGATTAACAGTTGTTTATGTCCAATTTAAATGTGAAATTAATTATAATGACCACCATTAGATAAAATTGCAAAAATATATTCTAATTATACTTTAAAACCACTAAATAGTATAATTTATCACTATAAATTGTTCTGATTAAAAATGTTGTTTTAATTATTTTTTCTATTCATAGAAAATTGGAAGTTCTCAGAAAATTACAAAAAAATCAACTTAGGTTAATTTTGATATTCCGAATACAAAAATGAAGTCCATTTTGAAATATAAAATTTATATAATTTCAAAAAGCGGGTATTACTATTCATAATGACTACTTTGATTGGTCGTAGTGTGTTAGAATCTCAAACTTTCGTACAATGCAAGCTATTGCATTATTGAAAGAGAAGTGTATAATGAAAGCTTGGGGTGTTACAAATGGCCTTCAGTGAGTTGGGTTAAGCCACTAATGAACCAATATATTTTACTTTTCATTTAGATAATAATACTTTTAGTTTACCTTGCATGTCTTGAAAAATTATCATCATTGGTACCAATATATTAATCATCCATTTTCACAAGATTAAGGAATTTCTTCATCATATTTGATCAAATAATACAAGGAAATTATATATTGAAAAATAATTTATTTAACTCTTCCCATTCCATGGATTCAATTTCATCTATTTTCATCATATTTTTGAAAAGTTTCCACCATTGATCAGCTTCAACATCCAAACAATAGACTGTTAAGATGACTTTATCATGACATGGGAATTAATAAACATAAAATAGTTTTTTAGTGGTACTTATCAAATGTCCATCCACTAATGGATTAGAAGAACTACTGAGATATTGTAGATGATGACTCATGATGGAATCAATACAATGTTGTTCCCTCCTTTTCTCATTTTTATGTCCTACATGATTCATTGCTGTAGAACGTTTTTCAAGGATATCTTGAAGATTTTTCCTTCTATCTCCGATAACATTTGGTTTCTCTAGAAGAAAATCATTTCATTTACCACCATGTTCATCATTAATGTGGTTCCTTCAAGTTCTTTCAATTGAATAAAACCAAGAAGAATAACGTCAGAAACACTAAACATAATGGGAAAACTATATAATCATGAATTAAATTTCAATTTAGGGCACATTAGGTTTTATCCAAGGTTATTCATGATCATTTCCATGACAATAAGATTCTATATATACATTGAAATATCCATAGGGTTATTGCTAATGTTTTATCATCCTATTTTCTAAAGGATAACTATACATTTCCAATGATACCATATATAATGACAGATACATTACAGACGTTGATATTGCTTCAATGTTGATGAATATTCATTAAAAAATTAAAAAAAACCATTATTGGGCCAAATATGTATAGTGCCCTTAGAAATTGGGGAACATACAGAACTAGTTCATAAGATATATTCATTATCTCCCACATATTATTTCATAACAAGAAAAATTTTGGACACATCTTACCAAATACTATTATTCATGAATTGGTGAATAGAAAAATATAAACGGTGATCTCAAATGCCGAGTTTTGGTAAAAAAGAGATATATCAACCATATCATAATTATAATACATAAGAACATAACATTTCAAAATCTTCTCATGTATATGTGAGATCGTGATATCATTCTATGGGATAAATCATAGAAGTATAAAAGAATCAATGAATATAATAAAAAAATTCAGGACATAGGACATGTTCTTTTTTTATACACATAAGAATATAAAACTATGTAATGTTAGTCAATGATCATTTCCAATACCATCATAGCAGAAAAAGTACATTACTGAACCGAGGTCACTCCTCATTCCTACCATGTATTACTGAGCCGATATCATTTCGAACTCCTTCCACGTATATATCATTAGATATAAATATTTACCCAATGCATTGTATAGAGATATATGTCCCACCGATCTCATAATGAAGTCATTCTTATATGTTCTACAAAAAAATAAATCATTCATTATATAATTACGCAAAGAATAAAATAGGTTTCATAAATATAATTCCATCACAATCTATATAAAATATGTGGAAATAAAAAATATCATTCCATAAAAAACAATCAAACAATAGTAATAATTCTTATAGAAACATAACCCTATTTAAATAATTTCATCTTAGATGGAATATAATTTTGATATATAACTTGAAATAAATTCTTGAGTAAAATATCATTTCTTCTTCAAAAAGATTTTCCTTTCTCAAAATTCCATTAAATTTTAAAATAAAACAACTTATTTGAAAATAAATTTGATTGGTTTAAAATAGTCGTCATGTAAAAAAGTCATTATTAAAATGTAAATAGATCTTTATTCCGTATAATTTAAAAAACATTCTCCTCATAATTTTTCCTTAAAAGTCAAAAAGTACCTCATATCGAATAACGTAAAAAATATTTCATTCATATTATTTAATAAAAATTCACCAAAGGGTAAACATATCAATAAAAAATTGTATAATAATTTATGTAAATTAAATACTTTGTAAACAAGGATGTGGATGATAAATATACCCTATTAAATACTTACATTTAATAAATATTTGATAATAATTTGGTTGAGAAATTACCCATGACCATAGGTACCATTTCCTTTTTGTGAATTCGATCATCCTGTATAATAATTTAAATAATGTCATTGACTTATTTTAAAATCATTTTATGTTTTTATTATATCATATATGATCATATTATTATCTTTTTGTTAATAATATTTCATTATTACTCGTTATTCGGGTATTAACTATGTCATTTTCTTATGAATGTTTTGTAGAATATGTTTTGGTTATCCTTCGTAGGCTATAGTTATATAATATAAAAAAGATACTAACATAATATATACCATATTTATTCATTATATTATCATTCATTAATGAATATCATGTTTGATGAATCACATCATATATTGGATGTCACGACCCGATCCTACCCGGGCTCGAGCCACAACTACCCAAAGCCCGCCTCCATAGGCCAGTGGCTGGCGACCAGCGCCGAAGGCACAATAACTCGGGGAGTCCTTTGCCTAAGCACCTGTACACACACACACACACACGCGCAGCACACTCAATGCAGAAGTGCAGAGTAAAAAGAAAAGCAAAGGGAAACTGCTATATAAATACCACAAAGTGCATCGACCTCTACAGGTACAAAGTATAAACTGAAAAGAAAAGGGGAAAAACACGCGCCCAACCAAAACGTGCCACAACCCGGCAACAAGTAAACAAAAGAAACTGCTGATGGGTCTCCCACCTAGAACCCGGCCACGACCACCGCAGGCGGTCCAAGATCCCAAGCCCCTACGCTCCACTGAAGTCACGCTCCACCTGTCCGTCGTCTGCAAGGGCACACCATGTGTGGGAAAAGCCCAAGCAGGGGTGAGTATAAAAATACTCAGTAGGATACCTCGAAGGCTCGAGGGAGCATCAAAAGGAGGTACCGAAGGGTGAGCAGTAGAGCGAACAGAAAAGTAAAGGAGTACAACAGAGAGGGCAGTAAGGAGTCCAGCTCAACCCAACAAGAGGAAAGAAGGTAGACTCATCCAGACACAAGGAGCTGGAAACGGTGAGAAGATGAACTTCTCGTCGACTCTTCGCTACTTATAGTAGGAGAGTAGACTCGTCCAACCACGAGAAGCTAGACACGGAAAGCACGTGGCATACCCCGCGCGTCTTCGCCTCTCCTGGAAGGAGAGTAGCCAAACCCAAGAAGTGGGTGCTGGAAACAAGGTATATACATATTTATGCTCTGTCAAGAAGCCCGAACAAACTCGTAAGGGGATCTATGTCCCATAACTCAGCCCAAGAAAGAGTATCCAATAGTCCCAGAAGTAACACCATCGATGCCCAGCATCCCGCACGTCTACCCCGAACCACAAGCCAAGGGGATCAATCACCACACCTCGACACTATCCATTTTGGGCGGCACTGACTTGCCCGCATGGTTTTAGGTCGTGTCAGAAGGACGCGTCTCGGTGGGGGGAAGCGCTCCTCATACTTGAGAGTTCTGGGGGAATATCAACCACAACTCGTCACTGCACCGCAGTCGAGAAATCTGCTTAAAGTCGACAGGCGACCCCCTGCCCAGCCCCGCTGGAGGATCCCTGGAAGTCAATGAGTTCCCACTATGGGGATACCCGGAAAGTCGACTGGTGCCACACTGCCCAGTCCCGTAACAGGGTAATCCACTGGAGGGCGACCCGACTAAAGTCGGCGATGGGACCACTGCCCAGCCCCGCTGGAGGTAACCCAGCATCGGGGACCACTGCCCAGCCCAACTGGAGTTAAGCCCGGCATTGGGGACCACTGCCCAGCCCAGTTGGAGGTAAGCTCGGCAACGGCGACCACTGCCCAGCCCCGCTGGAGGTAAGCCCGACATCAGGGACCACTGCCCAGCCCCGCTGGAGGTAAGCCCGACATCGGGGACCACTGCCCAGCCCCGATGGAGGTAAGCCCGGAACTGCTCTGGCCATCCCTACTAGATGGTAACCCACTGACGAGCCCTGCTTGAAACAACCTCAGCCCTGTGGAAACAACCTCAACCCTACTGGAACAACCTCAGCCCTGCTCGAACAACCTCAGCCCTGCTGGAACAACCTCAGCCCTGCTGGTAACAACCTCATCCCTTCTGGTAACAACCTCAGCCCTGCTGGAACAACCTCAGCCCTGCCGGAACAACCTCAGCCCTGCTGGAAACAACCTCAGCCCTGCTAGAAACAACCTCATCCATGTTGGAAACAACCTCAGCCCTGCTGGAAACAACCTCCTGGGTAGAGGATCGTTTCCCGCGTAAAGTTTTGGTCACACCAAAACCACAAGCTCTACCAGGGAACACTGAGCAACGGGAGAAACTCCCCAGGCCTCACAAGGCGATCCTGCCCCAATCTGCTGAGTCACTGTCGAAGCGGACTGAGACACCTCATCCCTGAAAGTGGGGAAAACACCCACGCTGCACAGACACCTGTAGTAACAGACGGTGTTGCAGTCCGGTGAAAGGGCATAGTAATGAAACCCCTCACAGCCAAAGAAGCATAGGAACCAAACCATCTCTGCCGGCCAAACCATCGAGCACAAGACCAGGGGGAGACCGCTCAACCCTGCTGGTGAGACAAAAGAGCACCAGGCCAGGGGAAACTCCACCCTGCTAGTCAAACAAACGAGCGCAGAGCCAGGGGAAAACTCCTCCCTGCTGGCCAAACAAACGACCACAAAGACAGGGGAAAACTCCACCCTTCTGGTCAAACAAACGAGCGCAGAGGGACCCTCTACGTCGCGATAGGTCAAGTACGCAAAGCAGATCATGGAACGAACATGGGGCCCACACGACGTGTGGCCCCAAGTCAACCCCAACGGAGCGCCCAAACATCCTCATGTACAATAAACCACACGTACCTCCAAGTTCTCCCGTATACTCCCGGAGTATACCTCATTCCAACCCAAAGGCTATCGTGCACACGGAACCCAGCGTCAACGCGAAGGCGTGACGTAACAACTCCACTCAAAGGCCCAGACACGACCAACCACATCTCGTGAACCATTTGTATCACTCTCCCAAGAGTGCGCGATCACACGCCAAGGGTCTGCTAAAACAAAGTAGGGCGAACCACCACTAGAGAACCTTCTACATTCCACATTCAACAAGATCGTGCAAGAGGCTCCGCACAACCCAAGGGATTGTACCGTTGTAATCCTCACAGAAAAACACGTGATATCGACTACTTACTCTCCTCAAAAGGATATCCGACGAAAAAGTCACCAACACCGCCTCACGCCCGAACGGCGTCCCGTGATCCCGAGCCTCGGCCCCGAAAACAGTCGGGCGCATCGCACCATTACGATCCCCTCGGGAAAACACGTCAAAAGAACTACTCACTTGAGTGCAACAGATTTCCAGAGAAAAAGGTGCATCCCGGCACACCGCACACAAGCGGTGCCACGTGGGACCTGCATCCCGGTCCCAAAACTCAACGAACGGATCGCACCATTGCGATCCTCTCGAAAAAGCACACAAGATGGACTATCCACTTGTCCAAAACGGTCGCCCGGTGATAAAGCTGGAAATCACCGTCAACTCCCGAAACGGTCCTCGGGGGGCCCGCACCATCGTGTGGAATTACAGCGGGCAGACTGCGCCAACGCAATGCCCTCGGAAAAACACCCAACATCGACTGCTCGCACGCCCCGAACGGACGTCCGAGGAAAAAGTCGCTAAAAGCTGCACGCAGCTCAAAAGACGGGACGTAGGGCCCATGCCTCAACTTCGGCCTCAATGCCTGAAACCACCCTAGAAAGGTCCGCCTCGATGCCAGGGTCCCAACGCCACTGACGGCGCTCAAAATGGGTGTCGGACGCGTCCGCGCCGCTCAAAACAAGAATCTCGGGAGAAACGCTCGTCCACTAAAAGACAAGTCGTGCCTCCGCGGCCCCTCGTTTCAGGAATTAAAAATTCCCAAAATCATCTCAAAATTTTTTCCTCGTCCCAAGGAACGTGTCGCCGCTGAAGGCGCGCGAATCTGACACCCGGGCTGACATTTACAGCTGTTTAAAAAAAACGTACATTAGTGGGTCAGGCCGGTTCAGCCGGCCCACTCTCCTGAACTGGCCCGCGGTCGCGGGCCGGCCTTCCACGTCTGGACCGGCAGCAAGCCGGTCCGGCTTTCTTTTCTCCCACAATGACCCGCCGCGTGTGTGTCTTGTCTGCCGCGGGGTCCCGAGGACCCCGCCCTCGTCGTCGCCGCGTCGACCCGGCCAGGAACGCCGGGTGGCGTCGCCCACACGCCGCGCTACACTGGCGCCCGCTGGACACCCCCGGCCTCATCCGGACGCCGCCCCCCTTGCGCTGGCCAGACGCCGAGGCACCCGCCTAAGGCCGCCCGTACGCCGCAACACCCTGCTAAAGCCGCCTGCGCGCCACTGCCTGCCACTGCCCTCAAAACAGGCCGGACAAGAAACCAAAACCCGCAACTTTCGCCGGACGCCCTCGGCCTCCCCCGAACTCCGATTTACAAACCGAAAAGGGCGATGGAAAGCTCAAAATGTATACAACACGATTATGGTATTTGTTCAAAGATACAACAACGATTTGATGCATTTAATCTAACTCAAAGGGAGGTTCAGAAATAAAACGCAACAAAATGAAAACCTCCTTCCTGCTGGGCGCTGCCCGGAGCTTCACCGGCGATCCGCACCTCACCAGAGCTTCCTCGCCGGAGGGGAGGAGAGGAGGAGCTCCTCCTTCTTGGTTGATCTCTTCTTCCAGGGGGAAGAGGAAGGAGAGGGGTGGGGTTGGGCTTTAAAAAGAAAATAATTAAATTTTTAATTAATTTAACCCCCAATTTATCTCATGCCTGAAACACTCAACGGGGTCGAGGTTAAGCCTCCCCTAGGGTAAACACCATCTCCCAAGCACAACGGTGGTCTTGGAATTTTAATCCGAGACCCCGTTCAAAAGTTATAAAATTTAACGTCTGAAGCCACTAAATTACGAAAACGCCCCTGGGGCCATTTTTCACAAACGGCCCGCGCCCGTGAAACTTATACCCTTCCTAGGGTAAACGGCATGCTCCGAACTCAACGGTGCCCTCAGTTTTCCAATCCGAGCCACCGTTTAAGAGATACCTGCGTTTCTCCGTTAAACGAATAAATTAATTAATTTATTTATCTGTTTAATGTTCCGGGAGAGGGCGAGGGGTCCAAACATCCCGTGCCGACATGTTTTATGTCGTTCCTGGGGTAAAAACCCCATTCCGGACACATCAGTACAGTCGGATCTATGATCCGGAACTCTGTTTAGGAGTTATTCCATTTATTTGGTGTTTCCAGTGTGAACACACTGAAAATTTAATTCCAGCCACTCCGGGGCTCGGAATCGCATGTCGTCTGAAGGCGCTGCTTTGGAATATCATCAAGAATATTCCAAAGTCTTTCTCAGCAAAAACGGGGTTCTTACATCATTCCCTAATTCAAGAATTTTGTCCCCAAAAAGCAAAACTAGGGAGCAACACAAGGTATTAAGGTCACACCTGGCTTTCCCATACCCGGAAGAACCCACGCAGAGCTCTGCGTCACCACAAACAGACCAAAGGATTGATCGGTTCACGTTAGGTCATCCCTTGCCGACGTCGTGCACCCATTCTAGACTTTGGGGTTAGGGCAAGGCGGTAGGGTACCTTTCCATCCCTTTGCACGGTTTCAAACGGCCCGAAGGCCCTCGGGGGTAGCTCACCTCCCCGGTCCAACCTCTACATCGCACGCCGCGACTGGAATCACCACCCACACCTAAAACAAGGACCGGTGATTCCCTCATTCAGAATATCCATATGGTGAAACACCCAAGGATATCTGTTCACGCAAGGTTCCACAGTCGATGTTCTCTTACACACTCAAAAGGTGAAAGAGTCAACACCATCGACTAAAGGAAATGGTCTCACGCCTTTTTCCTTACCAACACAGGGTCACACCCGATGCATTGTGTCACCCTGTTAACACATCAAACTAGGAGTAGGGAGGAAAGCAGATCACAAACAGAGTCTAAAAATTCTACTGAAAAAAGTTAGAAGAGCTGTAGAGCATACCTCTTATCTCCTCATGCTCTGCAGGATTGTAGACATCCAAAGCATGCGACTGTCTGCGGTCCCACCTGTCAGCTCCCAGTGCCTAATGTGGACCCCCTAGTGGTGATGGGAAGACCTCGTAACATCGTCCCCCACTACCATCTCCTCCTGCTCCTCTGCTAGCACCACCTATATGGGTACTACTCCGATCACAGCGCTACCTCTGTTGTGGTGGTGCACCAGCTGCCTGCCCGAAGCTCCCAGCAACTCGGGTCGGGCAGTCTCGTGCCAAGTGACCTCACTCGTCACAAGCATAGCACTGACTCTCTCTGGGATGCACTGGTGCCCTTTGGTGCCAATGTGGTGTACGACCACGCCCCTGAGTCCGGTTGTCAGAAAACCACCTGCGTCGAGGTCCTGCTTGCCGACACCCACTAGCTACGGCAGACGTCTCGGCCCCAACGTGTCTGCTCCCACCACCAACTCTAGAACGCGAGACCCCGGCATATGTGGAAATTCCCAAGGGTACTACGATAGCACGAATCTCTCGGCGGAGACCCTACTCAAACTTCTGTGCTCGGAGGTTGTCGTCATGGACCAAGTCCGGGTAAAAGCACGCATGGTCTGCAAAACTAGCCGCGTACTCGGCCACCATAATCCCTCCCTACTGAAACTGCAGGAGCTCCAGAATCCGAATGGAGCGCAAGCAGGAGGGGAAAAACTCCTCACAAAACAACAACTGAATGTCGTCCGAGGAAAGTGATGACTTGTCAAAAAACAGAGTCACCAGACTCCACCAACGCCAAGCTGCTCCACGAAAAAGTGTGGCATCCAAAGCCACTCTCTGATCTGTCGGCGTCTGCACAAGCCAGAAAAGGCGAACCACTGCCTCGAGCCAAACCTCTGTTGCCTGAGTGTCTAGCTCACCACTGAACCTCAGCGGTCTCTGCCGCTGGAACTCACGGAGCGCGCTCAACCTGCGCTCCATCTCAGCCTGCTCTACTGAAACTGCCTATTGCTCAACAGGTGGGGGTGCTTCTACCGGCCCACCCAGAGAAAGGGGCTCGCATGATGGGTCCTGGACTGTGGCCTCGTAGCTCACAGGGTCGTCGTCACGAACCAAAGCAGGTATCCTGGCTGGCTTTCCTCACAGATACATCCTGAAAATTATCAAGGACTGTCTCGGTCAGATGAGAATATATGTATATACCAAAAACAACAACGATGGGGAGATGAATCAAGAAGGACAGTCAAGACTCAGTCCTATGTGATGCACAAACAAATTTTCCCTGCAACAAGTGTCTCAACATGCAGATTCGACAAGTGGGTTATCAAGGTCCGGGTGAATGGATACGTCGGCCGCCGCACCATCAATGGATTCCTTGGCCTGAGAGCCGCTCTCGAGACACATTAACACTGTTGCCCTAAATCCCAACCAATTCCGCTTTTAGGGACGTCCGAACAGCGTCCCAAGGAACGAACCATCTCTGATACCACTTTGTCACGACCTGACCCTACCCGGGCTCGAGTCGTAACTACCCCAAGCCCGCCTCCATAGGCCAGGGGCTGGCGACCAGCGCCGAAGGCACAATAACTCGGGGAGGCCTTTGCCTAAGCACCTGTACACACACACACACACAACACACTCAATGCAGAAGTGCAGAGTAAAAAAGAAAAGCAAAGGGAAACTGCTATATAAATACCACAAAGTGCATCGACCTCTACAAGTACAAAGTACAAACTGGAAAGAAAAGGGGCAAAACACGCGCCCAACCAAAATGTGCCATAACCCGACAACAGGTAAACAAAAGAAACTGCTGATGGTTCTCCCACCTAGAACCCGGCCACGACCACCGCACGCGGTCCAAGCTCCCAAGATCCTACGCTCCACTGAAGTCACGCTCCACCTGTCCGTCGTCTGCAAGGGCACACCAGGTGCGGGCAATGCCCAAGCAGGGGTGAGTATAAAAATACTCAGTAGGATACCCCGAAGGCTCGAGGGAGCAACAAAAGGATGTACCGAAGGGTGAGCAGTAGAGCGAACAGAAAAGTAAAGGAGTACAACAGAGAGTGCAGTAAGGAGTCCAGCTCAACCCAACAAGAGGAAAGAAGGTAGACTCATACAGACACAAGGAGCTAGAAACGGTGAGAAGATGAACTTTTCATCGAGTCTTCTTTACCTATAGTAGGAGAGTGGACTCATCCAACCATGAGAAGCTAGACACGGAAAGCACGTGGCATACCCCGCGCGTCTTCGCCTCTCCTGGAAGGAGAGTAGCCAAACCCAAGAAGTGGGTGCCGGAAACAAGGTATTTACATATGTTTGCTCTGTCAAGAGGCCCGAACAAACTCGTAAGGGGATCTCCGTCCCATAGCTCTGCCCAAGAAAGAGTAGCCAACAGTCCCAGAAGTAACACCATCGATGCCCAACATCCCGCATGTCTTCCCCGAACCGCAATCCAAGGGGCTCAATCACCACACCTCGACACTATCCTCTTTGGGTGGCACTGACTCGCCCGCACGGTTTTAGGTCGCGTCACAAGGACGCATCTTGGTGGGGGAAAGCGCTCCTTGTACTTGAGAGTTCTGGGGGAACGTCAACCACAACTCGTCACTGCCCCGCAGTTGAGAAATCTGCTCAAAGTTGACAGGCGACCCCCTGCCGAGCCCCACTGGAGGATCACTGGAAGTCAACGGGTTCCCACTACGGGGATACCCGGAAAGTCGATGGGTGCCACACTACCCAGTCCCGTAATAGGGTAATCCACTAGAGGGCGACCCAGCTAAAGTCGGCGACGGGACCATTGCCCAGCCCCGCTGGAGGTAACCCGGCATCGGGGACCACTGCCCAGCCCAGCTAGAGGTAAGCCCAGCATCGGGGACCACTGCCGAGCCCAGCTGGAGGTAAGCCCGACATCGGGGACCACTGTCCAGCCCCACTGTAACACCCCGAGATTTTATGAAAAATATTCTTTTTAATTTCATTAACGTCTTGTGTTATACGCTACACAAAAAGGAACTTTCACAACACACATCTCTGACCTGGATTGAATTACACGCAATCGCGACCTTCCACGATAACGTGTGTTGTACGCAACACCAAGTTTCGCTAAACAACGATATGCTATTAAAATATTATTAAAACTAGTCGTTATGGATAGTAATAACCACTTTTTGAAATTTTGTAAATTTTATTTTTCAAAATGGACTTCATTTTTAGATTCGTAATATCGAAATTTGCTTAGGGTGAAAAATTGGTGATTTTCGGATAACTTTCATATTTTGATGAATAGTGAAAATTACTAAATTTTAATTAAAAACAACTTTTTCAATCGAAATAATTAATAGTGATAAATTATTAATTTGAGTGGTTTTAAAGTATATTTAGAATATATTTTTACAATTCAATACAATGTTGGTCATTGGATGTAATTTCACATTTAAAACAGTTATAAACAAGTGTCAATCTTTTGATAGTTATTATCTCTTAAAAACACGCCTTTTGTTTTGACGACGGGAATTAATTTTTAAATTAATTAATGCAACTGATATTTTTTGAATTTGGTAAAATAGAAATCATTTTTGAGTTCATAATATCAAATATAGCTTAGGCTTAATTTTTGGTATTTTTCTGAAAACTTTCAATTTTTGATGAATAGTGAAACCACTAAGTGGTAGTTAAAAAAACTGAATTTCTCATAAAACATAATTTTACCGCTTCCGTGAGTGGAATTTCAAAAATCCGAGAGACGCGGTTGATATCAGTAAGTAAAATTTGGTTCAATGAGATGAAAATAATTTTTGGTGAATAGTAACTTTTTACTTTTATTTACCACGGTTAAAAGTAAATAGGGTAATTAAGGGTAAAAATGATATTATTATTACCCTAACACATGTCCTAATTCTATTGGACAAGTTTAATTTGACCAAAAACAAACTTAGGAATAAAATATGACCATTTAGGCCCACATGGATTAGATTAGGACATTTATTATTATTTAATTCAAAGAAGAGTTAAAAGAGTTAAAATCAATGTTTATTTACTAAAACATTTTTAATATAGGGTTATACATAAGATAAATTCGATTATAAATATTAATTAGAAATATAAAAAGATTTACTACATAATGGTTATTTATTTGTAATTTTTAGACATTAAATAATTTAATTTATTTATGACACAACGATGATGCAGTAATTATCTTATTAATGAAATATTGACATAATTGATGTTATAAATACCCAAATAAATATAATTTGAGACGTTTTATGAATTCCACTAATTTTATATGTTAATATGACATGTTAGTATTGATTTAATTAACCCTTTTTGAACTTATCATTCTGTTATGATTTTCACAAAAATCAATTACTAAATAGTTTCAAAATTGACATAAAATAGTTTTTAAAACAAATATTATATTATTAATTGATATTTTATTCCTAAAAATATAAGGTTCGGCCAAATGACTTAGATACGGTTATATATATTAATAATAAACAATTTGGGGTTAGTTTGGCTTCTTATAGTAAGTTTATTAACCTTATAGTGTAAGAACACAAGAAGACATGATAAAAGTAAAATTATTTAACTTAATGTTAAATCTAAATGATAAGGTTAAAATATGAACCTAAACTTGTCTAAATTCTATTAGATGAGAGGATTTAGACCCATCCCCACCTTATCCTCGAAATAAATCAATTTGGAGCTATTTAAAACCGAACTAGACTTTATAATAAAATAATATTTTTAGTTATTCCAAAGGTTACCCTCTCCTCCCTTATAAAAGGGCACCCACTCCCTCTCTTCCTCACAAAACTTTGAGCCTTCAAGCTCGGCCAAACCCTGAAAAATTATATTCTCCACTTCCCTAGAATAATCCTAGAGGTCCTGGTCTTCTTCAAAGTCCAATCTTAGTTCCCTAAGTGGGGGATTCAAAGAGGCGTTTCAAAGAAGAGGTAATATCCATTACCGATCTTTTCAATTTCTTTTTTCTTCAACTTCTTCTTCTTTAGTTGTTTCATGAAAAAGTAATAACATAAGTATTACTTACATACTGATATGTTATTATAAATATGAAACAACCCTAATTCACCTTCTATCCATCCTACGGAAAAATGAAATCACCGCGCGTGCGTACGTACGGAATACCGTCTCCACGCCGTGGTGTAATCTATTTTCCACCACCAGCTTAATAGGATGGGTATAATGGTGTAATTAGTAACTATATATGATTATTATAAAGTGATATTGATACTGAAATATTCTACATACACTTCAACACAATTCCATGACCATGGGAACGATATCATCGCTCGTGGGTACGTACGGAATACCGTCTCCACGACGCGATGAGATTCAATCTCAATGATTAACCATTCATGAATGATTATAAAGTATATATAATCAGTACTAATTAAATGTATGACATAATAATAATACTGGATTTATGTAAATTTATATGTATGTCATCTACTTAATTCCATTCACTTCAATAAGGAAACGAAAACAGCGTTCATGTGTACGTACGGACTACCGTCTCCATGAACGGTGTATTTCATTCCATTTATTGATATATTATATATATATATATATATTCTGAATATATATTATATATAAATCATTTTTTACATTCTGGATATAAGTAATCATGATCCAAGTAATCATATTAATAATTACAAGTTAAAAACACGAACGAAAAATGAGACAATTTTACCCAAAACGCTACTTTAACATGAATTTACAAAAGAACGGGTAATATAAAGTCATTAGTGGACCATATATGATATAATAACAATGAATATGATTCTGGAATAAGTCAATAACATGATTTAAATCATTATATAGAAGGTTCAGACACTTACAAAGCAAGTCGGACCTAAGGTAAGGGAAATATCACAATCTCATTTTTATCTGAGATTGTTTACTGGGGTGTATTTTATCATCCAAATCCATGATTCCTCAAATATGTAATATTATTTCCATTCACCTACAATTGTTTAAATCCTATTTTACCCTTCGGTGAGTTTTTAGTAAAAGATATGAAAGGAATCTTTTGTCGTTTTTCGTACGAGGTACTTTTTTGACTTTTCCGACAAAAGTACGAAAAGAATGTTTTTTTAACTTATACGACATGAATGGATTTTTAAAACATTATTTCCAAGAAGAATCCTTTACAAGTTTTCAAGTTTATTTTTAATAAACTTATTTTAGTTTAAAGTTGTGTGACATGTTAAGAAAGGAAAAATGCTTTTGAAGAAGAAAGGATATTTTCCTCAAAAATGGAGTTCAAGTGTTTTATCAAAAAAAAATTCCATCTAAGATAATAAAGGGTTTTGTTTTTATCCCTATTATTACATTGATTTGATTATGTTGTGATGGAATTATTTTTATTAATTCCTTTATCTTATATGAATTGTTTTATGATGTCATGATGTTTAAGATTCCCATTTGTATTACATGGGTTATGAAATGATGTATGATTTATGATTTTGTGGAACACATAAGAATGTAATCATTATGAGATGGGTGGGACCTATATCTCCCTCCAATTAATTGGGTAAAGATTTTATATCTCATGAGATAGACATCACTGGAATGGAAGGTTATACCGGTTCAGTGAAAGAGGACTGAAACGAGGGTGACTCGGTTCAGAAAGGGACTTTGTCCCCTAAGATAGTCTTGGCAATGAGTCTTGACTAACAAGAAAAGATTCTCTATGATTATGTGTGTATGCCACAATGTTTCATGTTTTAAGTTATGATTATTGTGATTACATTTCACTACCATGATTTATCCCATGTTATGAAATTATGAACTCTTTTGCAGGTTAAGATTTCCAAAAGTTATGTGCTTGTGTATACGATGAGATTTATATTTCTTTTGTTTACCGTTACTGAGCATTTGAGCTCACCCTTTTATGTTTTATTTTCCCCAGGACATAAAGAAAGGTTTTAGGTAAAAAAAGGGAAGATCTTTATGGGAGATATTGGAGATCTTTCACCACGATTAGAAGATTACATTACGAGTTTCCAAAGACACTAATTAAACTATTACGATCCTTGTGTGTGTATTTTTTGTTATGTACTAAGTATTCCGCAAAAGTAATGTAATGTCCATGTACGATAAGCTTCGGGTCTCTACAGTTGGTATCAGAGGAAAGGTTTAGTCAACCTTTGTAAACTAGGATGCGAGAACTTTAGTGAGATCCCTAGAGATATTTCTAAGGTATGTCTAGGGATGTCTCTAAGGTTAAGTATACGTATAGGTTATAGTACTAGAATTACGCTAATGATCATAGAATTAAACCTAAGATGTTAGATATTGAAGGTACCCCCCCATTATTATGTTGTTTTCCCTAGCATAATTTTTTCCTCTCACACTATTCTTTTTGGGTTTTAGACGATGGCTAGAACCTGAAGGAACCGCGTTGATCAATGCAATGGACAATGCAATGATTGCCCTCCTGAACAAACAAATGTTATGGAAGATGGAGTGAAAAATCTTATTTCTATACTTACACAAGCTATGAATCATTCTAGACTTCCAAATGAGCAGAGAAGGGAACAATATTCTATTGAGTCCTTCATGAGGAAACGTCCACCTTTTTTCAGTGGGTCTTTTGATCCACTTGTTGCTGAATAATGGATCAGTACCACTGAAAAGATATTTTTAGTTCTTCAATGTTCTGAACATGATAAAGTCATCTTAGTAGTATATCGTTTGGAAGGTGAAGCTGATCAATGGTGGAATCTTATCAAGAATACGAGGCCAAGAGATGAAATTGAGTCCATGGAATGGGACGAGTTCAAGAACTTGTTTTTCAGTAAGTACTTCCCTCGTATTCTTTGAACGAAGATGGAAAAGGAGTTTCATGAACTAAAGAAAAAGGATGATGAATCTTTTGGTATATACGAAGAGAATTTTACAAGACTTGCAAGGTATGCATCTGGCATTATCATCCAACCTGAAAGTAAAGTTGATCGATTTTTCAGTGGCTTAAAACCAAGTCTTCGAAGGGCATTAGCTATAAGAGACTTCAATAGCTATGAAGAAATTGTGCGTTGTTCTATCAAGGTAGAAATAGAAGTTGGTGTTACATATCCATCTCATGGTTTTGACAAGAAATGAAAGATGGAGTTCAAGGAGAAATCTCAGAATAATGGTGAAAAGAAGATGAATGTTTCCTTATGCACAAAGTGTGGAAAGAAGCATGGTGGAGATTGTCTTAAAGGGACTAGAAAATTTTTTAAGTGTGGAAAAGAAGGTCATCGAGCAGCTGAGTGTCGAAGTAATGGAAAAAGGGTTTCTAATGATGTGAATAAATCAAACACTGCAGAGAACGCACCACCAACACTTCAATGCTTCAAGTTCATGGAAATGGGGCATTATGCTAATAAATTCCCTAATCCAAGGGTTAGTGATGATCGACATGAGCAACCTCTTAAGGCAAAGGACAAAGGGAAGTCACATGCTATCACTATTGGCGATGTTGAATATGACAACGATGTGGTGGAATGATTAAGTGTTTATGTAATGGGATTCCAAAATAATGTTGTATCATAGAGTATTGGAATATTTATGTATTGGTCTAATGTTGTATTCAAATTGATTGAGATATTTTTGGAAATAAGATGATATGCGCAGAATGAAGGGAAAACGAGAAAATGAAATGTTTGACAGTATTGATGAGCTCATGATTAATATAAGGACTAAGTGATATCATGGTATGAGTATATAGAATTTTGAGGATTTTGGTATGTGGAAGGTGTTAACTTTTAACTACATTCAAGTTTTCACTATGGTTCAATGGGTATTCAAGAGAATACATGATTAAGGCCTTTGAATGTTTGTAATTTGACCAACAAGACATATCTTATGATGTATGGGGATCAAAGATGGTATTAAATCTCTGGTAATCTTTTTCACTATATTATGAGAGTGGACTGAAGTATTATGGATAATCCTAAAGATTGTAATGGATTATGTTGGACATAATTTAGTAATTTTTAAGGATAAAAGTTTTTTTTTCAATATTATTGATGGGATTTTATAGTAATATAGTTTTAGAAAAAGGACAACCTGCAGGACGGGCGACAGCCCATCGCGTCAAACAAGGCTGTGGGAATCGAACCCACAACCGAATTGCGACTGGCCTTTATCGCCTACCACTGGCCTACATGAAGTCCCTGTTTAGTAGAAACTAGTTTTATTATATTAAGAAGTATGATATATGAATTATAAGTCCATTTTAGGAACCATATATGATTAATCTCACTATAGAATGACTTATGTATATTTAATAACTTTTTCTAACCTTTTGTTTGAGACAGATGGAATGACCTGTCATTCTATCACATGATCTACTAACACTTAACGAATAACAAATTCAACTTCATTTATTTAAGATATGAAGTGGGAATTGTTCAAGGCACAAACAACAGTGAGATTGTACCAAAATAAAGTAAGTATTTATTCTAATTCAAATTCTTCAACTTTAGGGAAACGATCTTGAAAACAAAAAATGTTTTCCTAGTGCTCTTATATCTGATTAATCAGATGGTACCTTAGATCGTCACAAATTTATGGATTTGTGATTGTTGGATTTTCCATAGCCATGTTCTCTACCACTCTCCATCAGAACATGATGGTTATATTTTTCTTCCATATCCATATTTTCACCTATGTGGAAACCCAGTGATTAGTTTATTTGGGTAACCGTTACATTTCATACTTTTGTTTTTAAAGATTGGTTTTGGTATTCCTTTTTACGATGTGGGTTTCTATTAAAGAAACTTTCGAGTAGTAAACCATTTATAACCCCGACGAATTTTGAGGGAGAAATTCATTTTAAGGGGGGTAGAATGTAACACCCCGAGATTTTATGAAAAATATTCTTTTTAATTTCATTAATGTCTTGTGTTATACGCTACACCAAAAGGAGCTTTCACAACACACATCTCTGACCTGGATTGAATTACACGCAATCGCGACCTTCCACGATAGCGTGTGTTGTACGCAACACCAAATTTCGCTAAACAACGATATGCTATTAAAATATTATTAAAACTAGCCGTTATGAATAGTAATAACCACTTTTTGAAATTTTGTAAATTTTATTTTTCAAAATGGACTTCATTTTTGGATTCGGAATATCGAAATTAGCTTAGGGTGAAATTTTGGTGATTTTCGGATAACTTTCATATTTTGATGAATAGTGAAAA
Organism: Viscum album; assembly: GCA_963277665.1. NCBI lineage: Eukaryota > Viridiplantae > Streptophyta > Magnoliopsida > Santalales > Viscaceae > Viscum > Viscum album. The sequence goes on from OY728166.1 coordinate 522,307,963, forward strand.
TTACTAAATTTTAATTAAAAACAACTTTTTCAATCGAAATAATTAATAGTGATAAATTATTAATTTTAGTGGTTTTAAAGTATATTTAGAATATATTTTTACAATTCAATACAATGTTGGTCATTGGATGTAATTTCACATTTAAACCAGTTATAAACAAATGTCAATCTTTTGATAGTTATTATCCCTTAAAAACACGCCTTTTGTTTTGAAGACGGGAATTAATTTTTAACTTAATTAATGCAACTGATATGTTTTGAATTTGGTAAAATAGAAATCATTTTTGAGTTCATAATATCAAATATAGCTTAGGCCTAATTTTTGGTATTTTTCTGAAAACATTCAATTTTTGATGAATAGTGAAACCACTAAGTGGTAGTTAAAAAAACTGAATTTTTCATAAAACGTAATTTTACTGCTTCTGTGAGTGGAATTTCAAAAATCCGAGAGACACAGTTGATGTCAGTAAGTAAAATGTCGTTCAATGAGATGAAAATAATTTTTTGTGAATAGTAACTTTTTACTTTTATTTACCACGGTTAAAAGTAACTATGGTAATTAAGGGTAAAAATGATATTATTATTACCCTAACACATGTCCTAATTCTATTGGACAAGTGTAATTCGACCAAAAACAAACTTAGGAATAAAATATGATCATTTAGGCCCACTTGGATTAGATTAGGACATTTATTATTATTTAATTCAAAGAAGAGTTAAAAGAGTTAAAATCAAAGTTTATTTACTAAAACATTTTTAATATAGAGTTATACATAAGATAAATTCGATTATAAATATTCATTAGAAAGATAAAAATATTTCCTACATAATGGTTATATATTTGTAATTTTTAAACACTAAATAATTTAATTTATTTATGACACAACAATGATGCAGTAATTATCTTGTTAATGAAATATTGACATAATTGATATTATAAATACCCAAATAAATCAAATTTGAGGCTTTTTATGAATTCCACTAATTTTATAGGTTAATATGACATGTGGATATTTATTTAATTAACTTTGTTTGAGGTTATCATTCTTTTATGATTTTCACAAAAATCAATTACTAAATAGTTTCAAAATTGACATAAAATTGTTTTTAAAAAACAAATATTATATTATTAATTGATATTTTATTCCTAAAAATCTAAGGTTAGGCCAAATGACTTAGATAAGGTTATATATATTAATAATAACAATTTGGGGTTCTTTTGGCTTCTTATAGTAAGTTTATTAACCTTATAGTGTAAGAACACAAGAAGACATGGTAAAAGTAAAATTATTTAACTTCATGTTAAATCTAAATGATAAGGTTAAAATAGGAAGCTAAACTTGTCTAAATTCTATTGGATGAGAGGATTTAGACCCATCCCCACCATAGCCTCGAAATAAATCAATTTGGATCTATTTAAAACCGAACATGACTTTATAATGAAATAATATTTTTAGTTATTCCAAAGGTGCCCCTCTCCTCCCTTATAAAAGGGAACCCACTCCCTCTCTTCCTCACATAACTTTGAGCCTTCAAGCTCGGCCAACCCCTGACAAATTCTCTTCTCAACTTCCTTAGAATAATCCTAGAGGTCCTGGTCTTCTTCAAAGACTAATCTTAGTTCCCTAAGTGGAGGATTCAAAGAGGCGTTTCAAAGAAGAGGTAATATCGATTACCGATCTTTTCAATTTCATTCTTCTTCAACTTCTTATTCTTTAGATGTTTCATGAAAAAGTAATAACATCAGTATTAATTACATACTGATATGTTATTATAAATATGAAACAACCCTAATTCACCTTCTATCCATCTTACGGAAAAATGAAATCACCGCGCGTGCGTACGTACAGAATACCGTCTCCACGCCGTGGTGTAATCTATTTTCCACCACCACCTTAATAGGATGGGTATAATGGTGTAATGAGTAACTATATATGATTATTATAAAGTGATATTGATACTGAAATAGTCTACATACACTTCAACACAATTCCATGACCATGGGAACAATATCATCGCTCGTGCGTACGTACGGAATACCGTCTCCACAACGCGATGAGATTCATTCTCAATGATTAACCATTCATGAATGATTATAAATTATATATAATAAGTACTAATGAAATAAATGACATAATAATAATACTGGATTTATTTAAATTTATATGTATGTCCTCTACTTAATTCCATTCACTTCAATAAGGAAACGAAAACAGCGTTCATGCGTACGTACGGACTACCGTCTCCATGAATGGTGTATTTCATTCCATTTATCGATATTATATATATATATATATATTCTGAATATATATTATATAAAAATCATGTTTTACATTATGGATATAAGTAATCAAGATCCAAGTAATCATATTAATAATTACAAGTTAAAAGCACGAACGACAAATAAGACAATTTTACCCAAAACGCTACTTTAACATGAATTTACAAAAGAACGGGTAATATTAAGTAATAAGTGGACCGTATATGATATAATAACAATGAATATGATTCTGGAAAAGTCAATAACATGATTTAAATCATTATACAGGAGGTTCGGACACTTACAAAGCAAGTCGGACCTAAGGTAAGGGAAATATCACAATCTCATTTTTATCCGAGATTGTTTACTGGGGTGTATTTTATCATCCAAATACATGATTCCTCAATATGTAATATTATTTACATTCACATACAATTTTTTAAATCCTATGTTACCCTTCGGTGAGTTTTTAGTAAAGGATATTAAAAGGAATCTTTTGTCATTTTTCGTACGAGGTACTTTTTTGAATTTTCAGACAAAAGTATGAAAAGAATGTTTTTTTAACTTATACGACATGAATGGATTTTTAAAACATTATTTCCAAGAAGAATCCTTTAAAAGTTTTCATGTTTATTTTTAATCAACTTATTTTAGTTTAAAGTTGTATGACATGTTAAGAAAGGAAAAATGTTTTTGAAGAAGAAATGATATTTTCCTCAAGAATGGAGTTCAAGTGTTTTATCAAAATTATTTTCCATCTAAGATAATAAAGGGTTATGTTTTTATCCCTATTATTACATTGATTTGATTATGTTGTGATGGAATTATTTTTATGAATTCCTTTATCTTATATGAATTGTTTTATGATGTCATGATGTTTAAGATTCCCATTTGTATTACATGGGTTATGAAATGATGTATGATTTATGATTTTGTGGCACACATAATAATGGTATCATTATGAGATGTGTGGGACCTATATCTCCCTCCAATTCATTGGGTAAATATTTTATATCTCATGAGATAGACATGGCTGGAATGGTAGGTTATACCGGTTCAGTGAAACAGGACTGAAACGAGGGTGACTCGGTTCCGAAAGGGACTTTGTCCACTAAGATAGTCTTGGAAATGAGTCTTGACTAACAAGAAAAGATTTTCTATGATTATGTGTGTATGCCACAAAGTTTCATGTTTTAAGTTATGATTATTGTGATTACATTTCACTGCCATGATTTATCCCATGTTATGAAATTATGATCTCTTTTGCAGGTTATGATTTCCAAAAGTTATGTGCTTGTGTATACGATGAGATTTATATTTCTTTTGTTTACCGTTACTGAGAATTTGAGCTCACCCTTTTATGTTTTCTTTTCCCCAGGATATAAAGAAAGGTTTTAGGTAAAAAAAGGGAAGATCTTTACTGGGGATATTGGAGATCTTTCACCATGATTAGAAGATTACGTTCTGAGTTTCCAAAGACACTACACTATTACGATCCTTGTGTGTGTATTTTTTGTTATGTACTAAGTATTCCGCAAAAGTAATGTAATGTCCATGTACGATAAGCTTCGGGTCTCTACACCCGTTGGAGGTACGCCCGGCATCGGGGACCACTGCCCAGCCCCGCTGGAGGTAAGCCCGGTATTGGGGACCACTGCCCAGCCCTGCTGGAGGTAAGCCCGGAACTGCTCTGGTCATCCTTGCTGGATGGTAACCCACTGACGAGCCCTGCTCGAAACAACCTCAGCCCTGCTGGAAACAACCTCAGCCCTCCTGGAACAACCTCAGCCCTGCTGGAATAACCTTAGCCCTGCTGGAACATCCTCATCCCTGCTGGTAACAACCTCAGCCCTGCTCGTAACAACCTCAGCCCTGCTGGAACAACCTCAGCCCTGCTTGAAACAACCTCAGCCCTGCAGGAAACAACCTCAGCCCTGCTGGAAACAACCTCAGCTCTGTTGGAAACAACCTCAGCCCTGCTGAAAAAATCCTCCTGGGTAGAGGATTGGTGCCCGCGTAAAGTGTTGGTCACACCAAAACCACAAGCTCTACCATAGAACACGGAGCAATGGGAGAAACTCCCCAGGCCTCACAAGGTGATCCCGCGCCAATCCGCTGAGTCACTGTCGAAGATGACCGAGACACCTCATCCCAGAAAATGGGTAAAACACCCATGCTGCACGGACACCCGTAGTCGCAGACGGTGTCGCAGTCCGGTGAAAGGGAACAGTACTGAAACCCCTCACAGCCAAAGAAGCAGAGGAACCAAACCATCTATGCCAGCCAAATCATAGAGCACAAGACCAGGGGGAGACCGCTCAACCCTGCTGGTCAGACAAAATAGCACCAGGCCAGGGAAAACTCCACCCTGCTGGTCAAACAAACGAGCGCAGAGCCAGGGGAAAACTCCTCCATGCTGGCCAAAGAAACAACCACAAAGCCAGGGGAAAACTCCACCTTGATGGTCAAACAAACGAGCGCAGAGGGACCCTCTATGTCGCGAGAGGTCAAGTACGCAAAGCAGATCACGGCATGCACGTGGGGCCCACACGACGTGTGGCCCCAAGTCAACCCCAACTGAGCGCACAAACATCCTCAGGTACAATCAACCACACGTACCTCCAAGCGCTCTCGTATACTCCCGGAGTATACCTCATTCCTGCCCAAAGGCTATCGTGCACACAACACCCAACGTCAACGTGAAGGCGTGACGTAACAACTCCACTCAAAGGCCCAGGCACGGCTAACCACATCTCATTAACCATTTGTATCACTCTCCCAAGAGTGCGCGATCACACGCCAAGGGTCCACTACAACAATGTAGGGCGAACCACCACTAGAGCACCTTCCACATTCCACATTCAACAAGATCGCGCAAGAGGCTCCGCACAACCCAACAGATCGCACCATTGTAATCCTCACAGAAAAACAAGTGAGATCGACTACTTACTCGCCTCAAACGGATATCCGACGAAAAAGTCACCAACACCGCCTCACGCCCGAATGGCGTCCCGTGATCCCGAGCCTCAGCCCCGAAAACAGTCGGGCGCAACGTACCATTGCGATCCCCTCAGGAAAACACGTCAAAAGCACTACTCACTTGAGTGTAATGGATATCTGGAGAAAAAAGTGCATCCCGGCGCACCGCACACGAGCGGTGCCACATGGGACCTGCATCCCGGTCCCGAAACTCAACGAACAGATCGCACCATTGCGATCCTCTCGAAAAATCACACAAGATGGACTATCCACCTGTCCAAAATGGACGCCCGGTGATAAAGCTGGAAATCACCGTCAACTCCCGAAATGGCCCCCGCGGGGCCCGCAGCATCGTGCGGAATTACAGCGGGCAGACTGCGCCAACGCGATGCCCTCGGAAAAACACCCAACATCGATTGCTCATACACCCTGAACGGACGTCCGAGGAAAAAGTCGCTAAAAGCTGCACGCAGCTCAAAAGAAGGGCAGTGGGGCCCATGCTTCAACTTCGGCCTCAACGCCTGAAACCACCCTGGAAAGCTCCGCCTCAATGCCAGGGTCCCAACGCCACTGACGGCGCTCAAAACGGACGTTGGACGCGTCTGCGCCGCTCTAAACAAGAATCTCGGGAGAAACACTCGTCCACTAAAAGACACATCGTGCCTCCACAGCCCCTCGTTTCGGGAATTAAAAATTCCCTAAATAACCCCAGAATATTCTCCTCATCCCAAGGAACGCGTCGCCACTGACGGAGCGCGAATCTGACTCCCGGGCTGACATTTACAACCGTTAAAAAAACAGACATTAGTGGGCTAGGCCGGTTCGGCCGGCCCACTCTCCTGAACCAGCCCGCGGTTGCGGGCCGACCTTCCACGCCCGGACCAGAAGCAATCCGGACCGGATTGCTTTTCTCCCACAAAGACCCGCCGCGCACGGGTCTTGTCTGCCGCGGGGTCCCGAGGACCCCGCCCTCGTCGTCACCGCGTCAACCCGGCAAGGAAGGTCGGGTGTCGTCGCCCGCACGCCGCGCTACGCCGGCGCCCGCTGGACACCCCCGGCCTTGTCCGGACGCCGCCCCCCTCACGCTAGCCAGACGCCGCAGCACCCGCCTAAGGCCGCCCGGGCGCCGCGACACCCTGCTCAAGCCGCCCGTGCGCCACCGCCTGCCACCGCCCTCAAAACCGGCCGGACAAGAAACCAAAACCCGCAACTTTCGCCGGACGCCCCCGATCTCCCGTGAACTCCGATTTACAAACCGAAAAGGGCGATGGAAAGCTTAGAATGTATACAACACGATTATGGGATTTGTTCAAAGATACAACAACTATTTGATGCATTTAATCGAACTCAAAGGGAGGTTCGGAAATAAAATGCAACAAAATGAAAACCTCCTACCTGCTGGGCGCTTCCCGGAGCTTCGCCGGCGATCCGCACCTCGCCGGAGCTTCCTCGCCGGAGGGGAGGAGGAGAGGAGGAGCTCCTCCTTCTTGGTTGAGCTCTTCTTCCAGGGGGAAGAGGAAGGAGAGGGGTGGGGTTGGGCTTTAAAAAGAAATTAATTAAATTTTTAATTAATTTAACCCCTAATTTATCCCGCGCCCGAAACACTCAATGGGGTCAATTTTAAGCCTCCCCTAGGGTAAACACAACCTCCCGAGCACAATGGTGGTCTAGGAATTTTAATCCGAGACCCCGTTCAAATGTTATAAAATTTAACGTCCGAAGTCGCTAAATTAGGAAAACGCCCCTGGGGCCATTTTTTACAAACGGCCCGCGCCCGCGAAACGTATACCCTTCCTAGGGTAAACGACACGCTCCGAACTCAACGGTGCCCTCGGTTTTCCTATCCGAGCCACCGTTTAAGAGATACCTGCATTTCGCCATTAAACGAATAAATTAATAAATTTATTTATCCATTTAACGTTCCGGGAGCGGGCGAGGGGTCCAAACATCCCGTGCCGACAAGTTTTCTGTCGTTCCAAGGGTAAACACCCCATTCCGGACCCATCCGTACACTCAGATCTCTGATCTGGAACTCCGTTTAGGAGTTAATCCATTTATTTGGCGTTTCCAGTGTGAACGCACTGAAAATTTAATTCCGGCCACTCCGGGGCTCGGAATCGCACGTCGTCTGAAGGTGCTGCTCTGGAATATCATCAAGAATATTCCAAAGTCTTTCTCAGCAGAAACCGGGTTCTTACATTATATATGGTAGGTCGAATGTACACATGAGCAATGATATCATTCCTATATTTATTGAATGGTATTGAAATGGATGTCATATAATATTTCATAATTAATATAAAATTATAATAATAACATATAGTTATTATTTCCATCGTTATACCCATCTATATAAGGTGGTGGTCAAAAATAGATTAAACCACGGCGTGGAGATGGGTAAGTCGTGCATATGAATGCGTGGTGATTTTATTTTTCATGGGTTTGATAAAAGTTGGAATACATTTGTTTCATAATTATAATAACATCTAATTATATATGTGATAATGGAGTTATTACTTTATAATGAAACAACTCATGAATAGTATGTAGAAGATGAAATAAGTTTTCAAGAATCAGTAGAGGAGACTACCTCTTCTTTTGCGTGCTTCTTCTAAATCACCTCTTAGAGCACTAGAGTTGGCCTTTCATGAAGAACATAACCTCTATAATTTTACTAGGGTAGTTGATAATGAAATATGTGAGGGGAAGGCTGAGCTTGATGTCTAAATGTGAAGTGAATATGTAAAGGAGGAAGTTCCCTTTTATAATTGAGGTGAGGGGATCTATTGGGATTTCAAAAAATACTAATTTATAATAAAATAAATTCCCTTCCCAAAACCTCCAAAATATACAATATTCTAATATTATATAATATTGGGTTTTTTTACCTCCAAAAATAGAATTTAGACTTGTTTTTATATGATTTTAATCCTTATCATTCTAGTTAACACTCAGTTATTCAATTAAATTTGTAACTTGGCTAACACATATTTCAATATTAAAAGGGTGAAATATTTAAATATTTGACTAAAATATGACCATAAATAATTGATTTAATTTTTTTCTTCAATATCATAATTATTTTATATTTTTGAAAATGTTTTATGATTTATAAATATTTAAATAAAACAATATGTTCATAAACAATCAATAGTGTCTGTTTTGACCCAATTCAATTCATTGAATTTTAAAAATATTATGATAACAAGTTAACTTTGAAAAAACTATTTTATTATATTCCTTATAGTTCAATTTCATTTATAAAATTCATTTTACATATTAATTATTCCAAATTATATTTATTTTAATGTCTTTAATAAAATTTATTTATTATCTATTTTTATATAATAATTACTGCATCAATTTTCGGTAATTATTTAATATAATTTTTTTGAATAAAAATAATAAATAAAATACGATGATAAAGATAAATCCAATAGGTTTTTGAATTATATATGTAGTAGAATTTTTCTTCTATAAAATATAACATTTATAATTTTATACTTATTAAATTATGAATGTGACATCTTTAGTATCACTTTAATTAAAATAATATAAGTGTCACAGGGTCTTATATATGGCTCCATGTGACACCCCAAAACTAGAAACACAGAGATGGTTCATTATTTTAATAAATTTTCATGATTACAAGGAATTAAATCTATAAGGAATGATCATTTTGGCCAGTTTGGAAAATATATTACAAGCCTGAACTTTACATTACCAATCAATGCATAAAATGAAATATGGATAACTATTTTAAAATTCGATTATTCTCATATATTAACCTTTTATATAAATCCTAAATCACTTCTTGGAATCCTAGGAAAATAAATCATAAAAATGAGTGAGCTCTGATGCGACATAAGGTTAAACAATACAACACAAGCTTTCATAAATAATCATAAAAATTTATAGAAAGAATAATTTTAAAACACACTGTATAAACATAATATTTAGCATAATAAGAGAAGAATAAATCAAATAATTACATTGAAACATTCACATAAATATTATACTATTGAAATAATCACATACAATGTCAATAATTAATCTCTTAAAGAGGAAATGCATAATGTGGGACATCATAACCATACCATTAAGGCCTCATTCCAAGACTATTAACATATTGTCATGAACTTTTTCCAAGACTCTATATTTTCTCATGAGACGTACTGATGCATCGAGGGGGTATTTTGGTCTCATCCCATTAGTTACTAAGTCCAATGCATTCCTCAAATGTAAGGGTTGAAACTGAACCGAAACATTCATATTAATCCTATCATTTGAAATTTTATTAATTTAACCATAGACCATGACTCGTATAAAAATAGAACATACACAGTCAAAAATATCATGAAACCTTCAAAAAAATATGAAATATTGTATCATAATAAATAAACCTCAAGTAAGCATATAATCCAACAAATGATGATGACATTGATGTAAATAATCTAACAAAATCAATAATACTCTTTGAAAAAATTTACTTTTTAATCATTTAAAATCCCTTCAATTATATTTTTTTTTGAAACAAAACATGTACTGTAAACTTTAAAATGTTATGGTAAAATAATTGTAGAAAACAACCGCTTTCACTATATATGCTTAAAAAATATTCTTTCCTTTTTTGTCTAAAATGTATTAAAGTAGCTCATTTATAAAATGACCAAAATAGTCATTTAAAAAATAATTATATAAATTAAAAAAATATCTATATAAGTCTTTAAAAAAAATTCCCTGAATATTAATAATATTTTCAAATATATTTATTAAGAGACATAGACATGGATGATCAAGATGTCTTAGTAGATAGTTATGACAAACAACCTCGGATAATAATGAGATTGTGAAATTAACCCTTACATAAAAACATAAAAGATTAATTTTTGAAAACATTTTAATAAACTCATAATTTACCTAAGATTTATTTTTTAAAACTTTTATATCCATATAAATTGTTATTTAAAATAATTACATGAAAACTGAAATTATGATAGGATTAATTTTTTAAACAGTCAATGAAACCCAATACCACATTGAAAATTTAAATAAATATCCAAATAAATTAAAATTATTGTTATAATACCATGATGATAAATTTATTTATGATATAAAATATAATTGGAGTAGTATATACACTATACACAATAAACCGGTGGTGAACATGGCTTTTATCTCTGGAAAATTAAAAGTGAGACGAAATTCCCTTACCTTAGGTCTGATACTCCCCGTATATGTCTAATACTCATGTAAAATGTTTTTAAAGATATTATTAATTTATATCATAATGATAATAATATTTATGATATCATGAATTATTATTTTTGTCATTATATTACCCTTTTATTAATAATTCCATTTTAATGCAACGTTTTGTGTAATATTCATTTTTTTATCATATGCATTTTGACTTGTTATTCATTATCATATTAATTAATATATAATATAAATAAATAAATATAATAGATATATATTTGAAATGGAGAATAAAGTGCATGGGGATGGTAGGTCGTACATATGCATGAACGCTATTCCCGTTTTCTTATCGTATTAAATGAAAGTGAATGAAATATATGCACACAAACAATCACATATATATTTATATAATTATAGTTGCATTATAATTTATTATATTTCATAGTTAATTATAATTTACATTTTTTATAATCATTCTTAATTGGAGAACATGGAAGATAAATATAATCGAGTCACGGCGACAGTAGACCGTATGTACACACGAGTGATGGTATCATTCCTTTTATGGTTAATTTGTATGAAATTTGATGATATATTAATTATCAATAATAATTATCATGTTAAATTTATTATTTACATCCATTATATCCAAAATTATATCCATTCAAATATATTAGAGTGCAATAAAAAAGTGCACCACGACGTGGAGACGGTAAGCTGTACGTATTCAATCTTATGGATACAATTATTCATAGGATGCAAAAAAAGGAGGAATACGGTTGTCCCATAAATTTAATAACATATCATAATGTATATGATACTGTATATAATATTTATTAAGGAAAAATAGAAATAACATGGATGTAGAAGAAGAAAATAACATTGAAAGTGATGATAAACTAATTAATTCCTTGTCGGATATCTCCTTTTGATTTCCATATAAGGACTCATTTGGATGGTTTGATTCCCAATGTGTTTCCTATATGATTATTTGAGGTATGTTGGGTTCATAATTTGGTAGGGTTTGTCCGTGGAAAATTGATTTGGAAGTGTGAATTAAAGAGAAGGAGAATTGCCTTTTTATAAGAGAGGTGAGAAGCACTTTAAGAAAAGCATAATATATAAATTTATTATAAATTAATTTTTTGTTTCTAATGGTGAAAATTTATTTAGATATAGGATAATATTATAATGGGTCTCAATCCACTCATCCAATAGTTTTTAGGAATGTTTCGGTCATAAAAGTTACCTTATCTTTTAGATTTAACCCTTAGTTAAAAAGTTCAACTCTTATCATGTCTTCTTGTATTTTTACACTATATGTTTAATATAGAGACAATAAAATTCCAACAGAACCTCAAGTGAATCATTAATGAAATTTTTAAAACTATATATGTCAACTGAACAAATATTATATTTTTATTACTATTATAACATTTAATAAATTAGTATATGTTTTAAAAACTCATTTCTGTCAATTTCGACACTATTTAGTAATGGAATTTTGATAAATTCATAAAACATTATTACATAGAAAAAATAATTATATCATATATAAAATGTCAATATTACTCAAAATATTAGTGGATGAAATAAAAAATAAAAAATTACATTTATTTTAGTATTTATAAAAACATTTATTTCAATCTTTCATTAATTAGGTAATCATTGCATCAACATTGTGTCATAAATAAAATTTTTTATTTAATATATAAAAACTATAACTAAAATACCATGATGTAGGAAATATTTTTATCATTATAATTAATATTTATTGAAAAAAATATCAGTTATATAACCCAACATTAAAATTGTTTTACTAAAAATTAACACGTTTCTGTTATAAATCATCCTACTTTAAATTAATTATTATTAAATGTCATTATCACACCCAAGTGGCCCCAAGGGAATAATTATCATCCCAAGTGTCTTCTTAGTCTCCCATAACCCATAAAATAATATTATAACATGTGGTAGGATGGTTTTATATTATTATTATTTTTATTTATCTTTTAACTGTTGAAAATAAAAATAATAACTAAAATTACTATTCTTAATATTCAAAAATAAAAGCAGCCAAATAAAATAAATTATACCTAGTGATTTAAAATATGGAATCCATTTTTCATGATTTAAAACCCATAAATTGTACAAATTAATTTAAAATTATTTCCCGTTTACAAAATGATATAATATAGTTTTAAAAGTAAAAACTATCAAATGATTGATATATGTTTATATCAAATTTTCATGTGAAAATAATTCCAATGAATAGAATTTTATTAAAGGATAAAAAATTAATCAAATTTTACTTTTAAACCAATTAAAAGGATCATCTAAAAATATAAATAAAAGATATGAAAAATAAATGTTGAAAGAAAATGCAGTATTTTTCAATATTCATTAAATTGTGTAACATTTCAGAACATTACCTATATTTACCAAACTAAATATTTATGTCCTGATTTTAAATAGAGTTTTATTTTTTAAATTTAATACATAAAAGTGTAAAATATTTAAATTAAACCAGTTATTCCATCAAAATCCAGCAAAACTGCATTTTCTGAATAATACTTCTTTTTTCCAAAAAATATAAATTTGTTCTTATATCATGTATATAAATTACATAAGATATATGTTAAAATAATTTAGAATATATAAAATTAAATTTTTAATAATAACTGTAACCACTAATTTAATGGTTATGTTATGTATTATAATATTTTATTATTATATTGTTGTTCTTCAAAACTAAGACTTGCATGTAACGCAAACCAACTCATTAGAGTGTGTAACATAATCATAACATGGTGTTTCATAATACACAAGCACAAAACAAAATTACATAAATTTATAAATGAAAATAAATTATCAAGGTGTTACATTCTTCCCTCCATTAATAAATTTCATACTCTAAATTTAAACTCCTAATTAAAAACTATGGATTGACATTTCAAAATATCATTATTGAAATCCCACAACATAAAATGGATTAATTAAAACTCTATTCTAAAATATTTAAATGGAAGTATCAAGGCCACTTTTGATAACATATAATTGGATTACATTTAGTAAAAAATGAACATTAAAGAAAAATCTATCCAAAAAGGTTAGATAGAGAGTGATTGACAACATGATTAAGTGAATGTCAATAATTACAATGATATAAATCATTGATGATCCAAGGGTCCAATTCATTCATCGCAAAAGAATGTACTATGAATTTTTTTCGGATTAATGATCATTTACCTAGAGATGTACAATTTATTTACATTATAGACTACAATCATAAGGAAGGATACTTAGTTTCAATGTTGAGATCCAGTTGTTAACTAATTTATTCCACAAACACATCATTCAATCAATAAATAATATAAATAAAAAATATTCTATTTATGTTAATCATATAAGGGAAAAAAATAGAAACGTACCTAGTTTAAATAATGAAAACATTGTTATACTAACTAGGGACATCCTATAGTCTAGTGGTATGCGATAAAGCCTTGTCACGCTTCAATTTTGGGTTTGATTCCCACATCCTTGTCTGAAGCGATGCGTTGTCTCTTGACATACTAATTTTAATTTTTCTAATACTATATTATTATAACATTATAGAAATAATCTTTTTTATTAACACCATTAATGAAATGTATTATCATCAAACAAGACTATCCAATATTAAACTTATTCCATTCCAAACTTATGACCATTGAAGAATACTTATGTTTAAATTAATAGTTTAAAAGGGCCTCTAGATTTCCTAAATAAAATATATCATCTAAATCCACAAACAACATAATGTAGCCCTTATTTTCAAATAACATTATAACCTCAAAACCCTTAATGAAATAATTCATGCATCCAAATAATTGATGAATATATACTGTAGTACAATCTTTATATATCAAATTATTCTAATAACTAGAATATAATAACATAACTCTTCAACATAAATAAATTATTCATTCCACTTCAACCACAGTAATAGCATAAGATTGAACTTGTTATATTTTCTTCTTTTGTTTTATATTCCCTGGATTCTTTGGTAAATAATTTATATAATTTTCCAAGTCCTTAAATTTATAGAATTGAAAATTTATAACTTCTTTCATTCCCTTACAATCGTGAGCTTTGTGAAATTTCTCTCCACACTTGTAACAAACCTCTATTCCTTTCAAACATATACCAGGATGTATCTTCCCATAATTAAAAAAATAGTAAAATACTCCTTTCCCTTTTAAAATTTATCCATATCTTACTCCAACATTCCCTTATCTATTTATTTACTTTAATTTCATAAGACTAGAGAAATAATACTTCATATTTATAACACGTGAGACTATATCTCTATATGATGAGAAAGATTTTGAGACTAGTCCATGTCAAAGGAATGGTTTTAACCCAAAATTTAATTGATCAATCTTTCTTCTTGGGTTATGTATAGAGTCTGTAGCATACCTTGCTAACATATTGATGTCAGCCTTATACATTGCAACATTCTCATCCTCCTTCTTCCATAAACTCAGAAATTTCCATTTCATATTGTCTTGTTGTTCATGAAGAAATGTTTTTTTCAAGGAATAGTTCTTTAAATTTCATCAATTACATACATTCAACTTCTTCTTCCACCAATTTATTTTTAATTAATGACCACCATTGATCCTAGTCTACTAAGATATGATAAAATTCCCTAAAACGTTTCTCACATTCATTACTTCCTAATGATGAAATATCCATTCTACAGAAATTGTCTATTTCTCTTATACAAATGAATTTTTAGTACAATTGAATTTCAGAGGTTGTTGTATCCCGAAGAAGTCTAACCTTGTTCCTCAACTTTTTGGATTAGGCTGATCCATAGTAGTATGGTTATTGTTCTTATCCTAAGTTAACTGTCCCAATAGGGTTATACATTTTTCAGAACCAGTTGCAGGTCCTCCAAAAAACATTATCTTACATAGGAGGGAAATCACTACATGGATCACATGCATTGATATGATTTCTATTCTTTCCATAAGGCTCTATTTATAAAAAATTTCATATAGAAGATTCAGTTATGAATCATAATACATAATTCAAAACTATTTAAATACAAATGATAAATTGAAAATTTATGCATATCTAATATCATAATCATAAAATGATGTCTTTTTTTAACATATTCTATCATTAATACTTTATAATGGTTTGTAAATAAAATATAAAATATCCTAAGCATATCCCATTGGAATGTCAAAAAAGGTGCACAATTATTCCCTTTGTTGTGTACTAGGTTACTGCGAGTAAAGCCCAAAACAACTTGTTAGAGTAATTTCTCCTACGTACATCTATCCTAGAACCACATCCACAAGTAGTATCTAGAGTAGAATGTATTATCTGGGAAAAATTATATAATAGCTACATTACCAAAATTCAATGATATTCTACTATAGTTATCTGAAATTTATATCTTAATGTTATGATCCCTAATATATGTTTTTTAAATCTATTTCCAAGGTTTTTTATAATGTTCTGTTTATACCAACTGTAAATCCCAGACCCCAAAATCTCAGAGTCATTGCATTATTTTAATACATTGGAATGATTACAAGGAATCAAATCCCGAAGTACTATTCAATTTAGTAGTATTGGAAGATATATTACAATAATGAACATTATATTAAAAATAAAAGAATAAAATAAAATATATATAAATTTTTGAGAATTATGTTATTATCCTAGCTGAACCGTTCATATCATTCATAAAACCCTTCATTGAATCATTGTAAAATAAAACATAATAAATGGGTGAGTACAGAAGTTTTGTAAGGCCAAAAAAATAGTAGATGCTTTCATAAATAATCACAAACATTAAAGGAATGTATAAAAAAAACACATGCCTTATAAACATAATATTAAGAATAATACCGCATTAATTAAAAATATAATTCCATTTAAACATTAAGATGGATATTATTCTAGTCAAATAATCACATGCAATGTCAATAACTAATCTCATAGAGAGGAAATGCATAATTATAGACATCAAAACCATATCGCCAATGCCTTGCTCCAAGGCCATAAACATACTATCGAGGCCTTATGCCAAGAAACAAATTTTTCTCGTGAGACCTACCAATACATTGAGGGACTATAGTGAGCCCCACCCTTCACCCACTATGTCCAATGAATTCTTTATATAAAAATGGTGAAACATAAAATAAACATTCACATTTAACCTATCATACGAAATGTTACTACATTTAATCAAAACCATGAATGGTATTAATATAGAACATTCAGATTCTAACATATCATAAAACCTTAAATACAATATTCAAGATTGAATCATAATAAATCAAAATCAATTAAGAATAAAATACATCAAAGGATGTTCACATAAATGAATATGATTTAATAAAATCATTAAAAATATTGGAATAAAATATCATTTATAATCATTTAAAAGATCTGAAATTAGAGAAAATGAATATTTCATGTGAAAATAAACTTGTAATATTGGAAGTAATTCTTAAAAATGTAAAGGCATCATTATAATGGAAAATATCTTCTTATGTTGTATATGTTAAAAAACAAACATTCTTTAATTTTTTGAAAAGGATATAAAATAACTCGTTTGGAAAATGAAAAAATGATTTCATTCAAAATGTCTAATAAAATTTCAATCATGGGTATAAAATTAATTAAAACAATTTCTTGTAATATTAATAATATTTTGAAATACATTTTTTATGAATGATGTGCATGGATAAAAATGATGCCATAGTAGGTAATTACGTACAAACAACCTCAGATAATAATTAGATTGTGGAATTAACCCTTACATAAAAAACAAAAAATATTATATTTTGAATTTTTTTAATGAATATAAAATTGAAATAAAATATTCTTTAGAACCATTTTATATCCATATAAATTGTTAATATAAATTATACCAAGAGAACTGAAATCTTGAAAGATTTAATTTTTTAAGCATTCAATGTGTCTAATACCACATAGAAAATTTAAATAATAAGCCCAATAACATCTAATGTAGCATATAATACCATGAAAAAATATTTATTTATTATATCAAATATCATAAGACAAATACATAAAACACACAAAAGAAACATGTGGTGAATATGGATTTTATCCCATGAAAATTAAAAGCGAGATGAGATTCCCTTACCTTTGGTACGATACTCCCCGTACATATCCAAACTCCAATAAAGTGTTTTTAATCATATTATTAACATATAAAAGAGTATTTATAATATTTATGATATAATATCTGGTTATTTTATGTCTTTATATTACTGGTTTATTAATAATTCCATGTTAATGTAATGTTTCCAGTAATAATATCTTTGTTTATTTTACACGTTTTGTCTTGTCATTCACGATCATATTAAATAGATCTTGATTTAATTACCTAAATAATGTATAATATAATTTATATATGATATATATTCATAATATATATATATATAATAGAAATATATTTTTAATGGAATACAAAATTCAATGAGATGGTTGGTCATACGTACGCATGAACACTATTTCTGTTTTCTTATTGAATTGAATGGAAGCAAGCGAATGAAATATATGTACATTCATATATATATATATTATTAAAGTAGAATTGTTATTTCCTATATTTCATACATTTTCATAATATAAATATTTTTAATCATTCTTGAATGGTGAACATGGAAGATGGATCTCATTGCTTCGTGGAGAGGGTAAGTCGTACGTACGCATGAGGGACAATATCATTCCTTTGATTGTTAAATGTTATGTAATTGGATAGTATACTAGTTAGAAATAATTATTATACTCTTATATTTACGATTTACAGTCATTGTATTCATCAATTTATCTTTTCAAATAAATTGGAGTGGAATAACAAAGTACACCACATCGTACAGATGGTAACGCAAACATACACACACTTAATGATATTATTATTCGTAGGATGGAAAAAATGAAGGATATAATTGTCCCATAAATTTAATAACATATAATCATGTATATGAACTGGATATATTAATTTATTATCAAAAAACAAAAAAAGAGGAATTTGAGGAAAAAAATAACTTCCAAAGAGATAATAAAACAATTACCTCTTTTTCAGCTATATACTATTGATTTTCACAAAAAGACCCCATCGGTTGGTTTTCTACCCAATGTAAATCACCTAAGATGAAGTGAGGGAAGTTTGGAGCTTAATTGGAATTGGTTGATGGGTCCAAATTTCATAGGATGTGTATTGTATAGAGAATGAGAAGTTCCCATTTATAAGTGAGGCAACAGTCACTTTAGGAAAATATTGTAATATTAATTTATTATAAATTTGTTTTCAGTTTATAATAGCTTAAATGTGATTTATTTAAATTATAATATGGTTATTGGTAGAATTATTCTCAACCAATAGGATTTAGACATGTTTAGGTCATAAAATTAACCTTATATTTTACATTTAATCATTAGTCAAATAGTTTAACTCTTAACTTGTCTTCTTGTATTTTTACACTATATGGTTAATATAGATACTAAAAATTACAAGATAACTTAAAGTGGATAATTAATGACACTTTTAGCAATAACTTATTTATTTGGACAAATCATATATTTTTACGACTATTATATCATTTAATAACATAGTATTTGTCTTAAAAACTCAATTTTGTTAATTTTGACACTATTTTGTAATGGTTTTTTGTTAAAATTTTAATAAATTAAATCCTTCAAAAAATAATTAAATCATCACTAAATTTTTAATATTATCCAAAAAATCCACGGATGGCTTAAAAAATATCATATTACATTAATTTTAATGTTTACTATATCATTTATTTAAATCATTCATTAATAACGTAATCACTGCATCATCATTCTGTCATTAATTATTTTACTTATTTAATGTCCAAAAATTCAAAAATAATATACCATGATGTGTAAAATATCTTAATATTTCTTATTACTGTTTATAGTAATACATATCAGTCATATAACCCCAAATTAAATTTTTTAGTAAAAAGATACATGGTTATGTTATATTTCTCTTCACATCAAATTGATTATTAAAACATGTCATTATCATACCATGGTGGATCCCAAAGGAAAAATTTCCATACCAAGTATTTTATTGGTCTCCCAAAACTCATACAATTGTATTAATACTGCGTTAGTTTAGTTTTATATTATTATAATATTATTTTATCATTATTTACCTTATTGAACCTTTAACTATGGTAAATATAATGTATTACTAAAGTAACTATTCATAAAGTACAAAAATTGGGGTATCCTATTAAAAGAATTTGGACCCAAAAAATTTCAAATATGGAATAAATATTTAGTGATTTCAAACATATATTTTTATGTAATTAATTTCCAATTAATCCTTATTGACAAAATGAGAAAGTGAGTTTTTAAAAATAAAAAAGAATCAAAATATTGACATGTGTTTATATCCAATTTTAAGGTGAAAATAATTCCAATGACCTGAATTATGTTAAATTACTAAAATAATAATGTAATTATACATTAAATCCTCTTAATTTTATATTCAATCAATATAAAGAAATTAGATGAAAAAGTTTTTTTTAATTAAAATGTAGTATTTTTCATTATTCATTATAATATGAAAAATTTCAGAAAATAACCTAAATTTTTCCAAACTAAATTTTTTATGTACCAATTATAAAGGTAATGTTTTATTTTTATAATGAATATATTAATATATCAAATAATGAATTTAAATTGGGTGCACCAGCAAAAGGGGGAAAACTACAATTTCTAAAAAATGCTTCGATTATCCCAAAAAATTAATGTGTTCTTATATCACGTCTAGAAATAACACAAGATTAATTTTAAAATAATTTTGAGTATATAAAACTCAAAATGTGGTTAATACTATTCATAACCTCTAATTCAATGATTATGTATTATATTATAATATTTTGTTAATATATTTTTTTCGTCAAAACTGTGCCTTGTGTGTAACGCAAGGAAACTCATTGTACAATGTATCCTATTATTAATATGGTGTTACATAAAACAAAATCATGAAACAAAAAAATTATTTATAAAATAAAATAAAATATCGTGTTGTGACATTATACCCTCCATCATCAAATTAAATCATCGAAATTTAAACTCAGTATTGAAAACTATGGTTTTGATGTTTTAATTTTTTTTGTTGAATTATTACATCGAAACATAGATTAATGAGACATCTATTTTGAAATAATAAAATATAAGTATAAAGGTCCCTGGAGATAACACATACTAGTGCTCAATGTAGGAAAAAATGGACATAAAATTAAATTCTAACCATCACGTTATGATGGAGAGTTATAGCCAACATGATTAAGTGAAAGTTAATAATCACAAAGTCATAAATATGTGATGATCCAAGGGACCATTGTATTCACTAAAAAAGAATGTACTAAGAATAAATTTTGGGATTAATATTCTTTTCTTAAGAGATGGATAATTTATTTATATTATAGACTAATATAACAAGGAAGCATGTTTATTTGACAAGTTGAGTTCCATCATTTTTCTAATTCATACCACACACCCATCTTTCTCTAAAAAATTTATAAAATAAAAAAATATTATATTTATCTTAATTTTATAAGGTTCTAAATATATACTTATATTATTTAAATAAATTAAATTATGTTATAAAAACCTAGGACCACCTATAGTTCAGTGGTAGGTGATAAAGCCTTATTGCACTTCGGTTATGGGTTTGATTTCCACAACTTTGTCTGATGTGATGGGTTGTCACCCAACCTACAGATTGTCTATTTTATAAATCTATGTTATTATATAATTCAAAAAATAATATTAGTATTTTCAACATTAAATAAATTTATTATCCTCAAAAAATACTATCAGATGTTCAACTTACTCCATTCTATCCTTAAGTCCTTTGCAATATACATCTATCCATATTAATAGTCGAAAAAGGGTCTCTAAATTTCCAAAATCAAACTTAACGTCTGATTCCACAAATAATAATGTATCCCTTATTGGAAAATATATTTATAACCTCAAAAAACATAATGAAAGAATTCATGCCTCCAAATACTTGATGATGATATGCTACAGTACACTCCTTAAATATCACATTATTCTTATAACCAGAATATAATAAAATAATTCTTGCACCCGAATACATTAATTATTCATCTTTGACTGTAGTAATAGCATAATATTTACCATGATACATTTTCTTCTTATGAGTTATATTTCCTTGAAACGTCTGACAATCATTTTTATAATTTCCCATCTCTTTGTAATTATATCATTGGACATTTATAGCTTCTTTCATTCCCTTACAATCACAAACATGGTGACCTTTCTCGCCCCACATATAACAAAACCCATTCTTTTCAGACATATACCAGGATATTTCTTCCCACAATTATCACATACTATAAAATCCTTCTTTCCATTTATTCTTTTATTTTTCTCTTTCTCCACTGATCTCTTCTTCTCTGGCTTTACATTATAGTCATAAGACAAAGATAATTAATTTTTTTGTATTGATAACATATGAAACTATATCATCTTATGATGAAAAAGATTATGAGACTTGTGAAAATCAAAGGAATGGTTTTAACCCATCAAAGAAACGATAAGTATTACATCGTGGGTTAAGAATGTACTTTGCAACATGAATTCTTAATGTTGTGAAGTTAGGCTCCTACTTTGTAACATTATCATCCCCCTTTTCCTATAACACAAAAATTACATTTCCATATCTTATCATTGTTCATAAGGAACATATTTCTCTAGGAAATGTTATTTGAATTTACCAACTAAAATATTATTTTCTAATTATTTCTCCTTTGTATTTCTAATTAACGACGACCATTGATCAACATCTCCTAAGACATTATAAACATCCATCACATCTTTCTCCCAGTCATTACTTCCAAATGAAAAAAATACATTTTCCAATGAACATATCCATTGCATAGCTATAAATTGATTTGTAGTCCCATTGAATGTTGGAGGTTATTGTCTCATGGATCGATCGAAAATTTTTCCTCCACGTTGCGGATCAAGGTGCTTCATATGGGTAATGTTATTGTTCATAACCCATGTTAGTAGTCCCAATATGGATATAATTTGTTCAGAACTAGTTGGAACTCCTTCTCCAACATCATTATCTTTCATAGGAGGTAAACCTTTATTTGGATTACGTGCATTGATATGATTTCATTTCTTTACACTAGGAACCATTTCTAAACAATGCCATACACTATATTATGATAATAATAAAAAATGCATAATTCCAAACTAGTTAAATACTTACCTTAAATTGAAAATTATGAATCTTTAATCACATAATCATAATATGCTATCCTTGTGGACATATTTAATTTTAAATAATTAAAAATGGTTTGTAATGATAATATTTATTATCCTATGAATATACCCCGAGAGTGTCAAACTTGGTTGAATGTAAGGCCTATTTTTGTATAACAGGTTACCCCAAGTCAAGCCTAGAACACCTTGTGGGAGTTATTACTCCCAGGTACATATATAATAGTACCACATCCAACTGTAGTATTATGACATGTATGTATTTACTAGTAATTCCCTCATAATATCTACATTACCAAAAATATAAGATGTTATTTTATACATATCTTCAAATCCTATCTTTGGGTAATTATCCTGAATCTATGTTTTCCAAATATATTTCCAACTATGTAGCTAAACTTATTTTGATACCAACTATAATTCCCCAAACCTTTTAACCTAGAGCTAGTGAATTATTTAATACATTAGGATGATTATAAGGAATCAAATCCCAATGGACTGATTCATTTAGCAGTCTTGGAAAATAGATTATATACATGACCATTACATTAAAAATAAAACAATGAAAATCAATAATGATAATTATTTAATAACTCCATTATTATACAAGATTAACCCTGAATAAAAATCATAAAACACTTCTGGGTATCCCAGAAAATATAATTCATAAGAAACATGTGAGGTTATATGCTCATTAAGGTTAAAAAATAAAACAAAATCATTCATAAATAATCTTAAACTATTTAGGGAATTATAAAACTGAAATCAATAGCTTATAAAAATAATCATTAGCATAATATAGAAAGAATAAATCAGATAATTCCATGGAAACATTTACATGGAAGTTTTACTAGTTGAATAATCAATGCAATGTTAATAACTAATGTCATAATGAAGAAATGTGGAATCCAATGCATCATAATGATAACATCAAGACCTCAGGCCAAGAACAGTACCATATGATCAATGCCTTATTCCAAGACACTAGTTTTTCTAATGAGTCCTACCAATGCATAAAGGGGGTATAATAGGCCTCACCCATCAAATATATGGTCCAATGCATTCCTTATATGAAAATAGTGAAACATAACATAAATATCCATTTTAAACACAGTATATGAAATGTTTATACATTATCCATACACCATGAATGGTATAAAAAAGCACATCCAAAGTTAAACATATCATAATATCTTCTATATAATATAGGATATTTTATCATAATAAATCAACCTCTTTTATGCATAAAATCCATCAAAGTATGTTGACATAGATGAAAACAATCTAATTAAATCATTAATAATCTATAAAAAATATTCTTTTATTCATATAAAAACCATGAAATTATTAAAAAACATTTCTTTTGAAAATAAACATGTAATATTGTAAGGGAAGCATCATAATGTCAATGTGACATATTGGTGGAAAATATATTCTTGCACCTTATATGTTAAAAAACACCCTTTATTTAATTTGTCCAAAAGGTCATAAAATACCTCATTTGGAAAACTACCAAAATATTACATTCAAAATGCCTCATAAAAATTAAAACATGGTTATAAAAGTATTTCAAAAAATTTCAATGAATTTTGATAATATTTTGAAATACATTTTATGTAACACCCCAGGTAAATAAAGAATATGACATTTCTATATTTTTCCATATTTGTGAATAATGTATTAATATTACTTTAAAGGGGACTCTATGCTCGATGGCATACCCAATACGCAATAACATGTTTCTTGGGAATCTTACGTTGCACTATAATAATAATAAAAAATTATTTTAAATTGTAGTTAATGCCTAGCCGTTGCAATGGCGGGAATGAACAGAACTAACTACAAAAAGATTATATATGTTTTTCATATATTTATACTCTTTACAATAAATGTTAGAGGATTAAAAATGTGAATGAATCCAATTTTAAGCGTAAACATTCTAATATTCTTTAAAAGGTCGATTATCCGCCTTTTGATGGAGAACCTCTTTTAAATCCACTTTTTGAAAATTTTATGTGTTATATTTGACAAAATAAAATTCTTATTAAGAATCGGGACATCAAAATTTATTTTTTGTAAATTTTTGGTATCTTTCCGATAAAGTTCATTTTTTAATGAATAGTGAAAAATGTTGTATTTTAATTCAAAAACTCTTTTTAATCTAATATATTTATATGATTAGATTATATTTTGAATTGTTTTTATAGAAAAATTAGAATATATTTTTACCATTTAATCCAATAGTGGTCGTTGGAATTAAATTCACATTGAAATTGGACTTAAACAAGTGTCAATCTTTTGATACTTATTGTTTCATAAATACACCATATTTGCTCTGACAGTGGGAATTAATTATTAAATTAATTAATGTGAATTATATGTTTTGAATTTTTTTAAATATACATCATTTTTTAATTTGGAATATCAAATATAGCTTAGGGTGAAGTTTTGGTATTTTTCTCAAAAACATCATTTTTTGATGAATAGTGAAACCACTAAGTGGTACTTAAAAAACTGATTTTTTGTTTAAATGAAATTTTACCACCTCTGTGTTTTGAATTTCAAAAAATCTAACATACATGGTTGTCATTAATATGTAAAATGTGGTTCAATGGGATTAAAATATTTTTTTGGCGAATAGTAACTTATTAAGTTTTTAATCACAATTAGAGGTAATTAGTGCAATTTAAGACAAAAATGATCTTATAATAAAATGAAAATACCTAGACACATGTCCTACACTTATTGTATGTGTCATGGCCGACCAAGAAAATCCATGGGTCAACTTGGGGACCCCAAGGAGCCACTTTGGTAGGAAAATGACATTATTATCTTTTTATTTAATGTTAAAATTAAAATGACACAAACATGAGTTGTTTTACTAAAAAAAATTTAAATGGGGTTATACAAGTCAGAATTTTGACTATAAATAGTATTTGGAAATATAAAAATATTTCCTACATCATAGTATTTTTTTTAATTTTTAGACATTAAATAAAGTAAATTATTTATGACATCATGATGATGAAGCGATTACCTCATTATTTAATGATTTAAATAAATTGAAAAGATAATGTAAAATACAAGACCTGCACTTATAAAAAACCTATTGTATGGGTATATTTCGAACCCTTATCACTTTATCCTAGAATTATATCAATTTGGAACCTTTTAAAACCGAAACTCATTTTAAAATAAAGTAACATTTCATTACTTTCCAAGAGTGCCCCTCCTCTCATCTTATAAAAGGCCCCCAACTCTACCACCTTACACACACCTATCAAGCCTCTGGCTCAGAAAAAACCTGCCAATTTCATCTCTCCACATCCCTCTCTTCATCATTTAAGCCTCACTTTGGGCATAATCCTTTCCAAGGATGCCTTTGAGCTTAAATCAAAGAGAGTTACCCGTTTTAAAGGTATTGTTTTCTCTTGTGTTCTTATGTTTTAGTTTGCTTCTCCAACCCCCTAAACTCTTTTTATTATTTTCTATTGTAAAAAAAAAGTATATTAAATATACTAGGATATTTTTATGTGATGTATTTGAGCTACACTTACACACACCTTCGTCTAATGGTTAAATAACATACTGTTTTTGTGTTTGGTGATTTTCTGCCTCACGAAACGATGATTCTTCATTATTATTTTAACACCTTTAAAGGTGGCCATTATGATGTTACTGTATTTTATATATGATATATATAGTATTTATGTTTACTATAGGCTTCTGTATTTTATATTTAAAACATACCCTTATTCTTTTTATGTTGTGCAAATGCGATAATTTCATATGAGGAAGTGTGGACTACCGCCCCTCAAGTGATGTGACTCATACATGAAATACATGGAATGTATAAAGAATGAAATTAATGATCATATGTGACCTATATAACATATATATTATACTGGAATTATAATATATATATATCATTTATTTTTTTAATTCCATTAATATGACAAAAAAAATGCAAGTAGCGTTCATGCATACGTACGGCCTGCCGTCTCCATGAACGGTGATTTTCGTTTTTTATCTCCAAATGATATGGAATTTTATAAAATGAATATGTACTGGATATATATGATATTTTAATAATTAATACTATTCTGGAAATTATTTACTTATAACTACATGGGCAATCATTTTTCAAACAAGTTCATTTTTGACTCATGTACCAAACATCGACAAAAATGTTTGATATGAACTAAAATTATTAAAAAATTATTATAACATTATAATATGTGATATGAACTGAATAATAAACTTTAAAGTAGGTCCCTAGGAAATTATAAATTGACCAATGTTTATTATTCGGGAATATAAAGAAACGAACAAGACAAGTCAGACTTGAGGTAAGGGATCCTACTCCTCTCTTTCTTTTTAAGTACATTCTTTTATGTCATTCCTTTTAAGATCATCTTTCTTGTGATTGGGATGTTATTTTATATTACTATTACTGTAATTTTTATGTTCATATGATTAGAGACCCTATTCTCTCTCATTAATCCATTTTGGAAGTTTTGAGTGGCGCCGTTAGGCTACCGAATTTTCGTAAGAGATCTAACCTCTCTCTTTCTTTTTAAGTACTTTCCTTTATGTCACTTCTTTTAAGTTCCACTTTGTTATTTTTGGGGATGTTATTTTATATTCCTCTTTCTGTAAACTTTATGTCAATATGATGAGAGACCCTATTTGATCTCATCAATCCATTTTTTTAAGTTTTAAGTGGCGTCGTTAGGCTGTCGAGTTTTCATAAGGGATTTTTCATCTCACTTTTATTCCCGTGAGATTTATGCTACATTGGCCACAATTTCCTTTTAGTGGTGTATGTACTGAACATTATTTTACTCATTGTGTAATATAATTTCATTTATGAGTATTTACATCAATGGTGTATTGTCTTTCTTTCACGGGGTGTATGTTTCGAAAGATACCCATGTCGGTAAGGGAACCTTTCACCCTCCTCTTTTAAAAAGACTTCTTTTGTTATGTATTTTAATTCACATACTATTATGTTGGGATAAGTTCTTCTATATCCTTATTGATGTAAATTTCATTTCCAAGTGATGAGATACCCTTTTTATCTCTCATCAACTCATTTTCTGAATTTTGTAGTGACGTCGTTAGGCTGTCAAATATTTGCAAGGGAACTTCTTAACCCAATTTTGATTCTTTGGGATAAACTTGTACTCCTTTAATATGTCATTCTATGAATATGTGTGAATAACCTATGATTATTGTACACTTAATATCCACTTATATTTGGTGTATTCGTTTGTCACACATAATTATGTAATTGATTTATCCTTAATCCAAGGATACCATCTTTGTAAGGGTCTTCATCTCAATCTCCATTCATTGAGGCATATTTTGTTTTATACACAACCTTCTTTTATACAGTGTATAATCCCCTTTGACTTTTACGTTTATCCAAAAAGGAATATTTTTTATATGAAGAGTTTTACTAAACGACAAAAGTGAATGTTTTTGTCGTACGTATGCGACGACAATGACTTCTCCGCCACCGTGACCATTATTTGAGTTTTGGCTTCCTCTGCAAGCCATACCTTATTTTTAAAAGAAAAATAAATACCATGTTTTACTTTTCATTTATTTTGGTATTGAAAATGGTTTTCATAATGTTTTTATATCAATGTGTTGTATTGATATCCTGTGATTGAAAAGTGTAAATGTTATGTTTTCTTTATTCATGTTTTATATGATACGATTATGTTATGGTTCTTGGGCATTATTATGAAGATGGTTGGTTCCGTGATAAACTAAGGTTGGGTGAGCCCGATATAGCTCTCCAATGCATTGGGTAACGTGAAGGGGTTAAACGTTAAGGTTTCTCCGAAGAGATTTAGGGAATATACTGTGATGGATATTCCAAACGTAACCAAGAGGGTTACTCCCTACATAAGAATGTTATGAATTCCTCAAGTTAGCTTTATGTCTTATGATTGCAATGATTTATTCATGATTTTATGAGGTATGTTAAAGTTCTTATGTTTTATTGGTAAAGTATGATCTCGTTATTATGTATACATGTACTCATGTTTCCTTTCCATATTTTTATATCCCTTACTGAGATTTTTATGCTCATCCCATGTTTTTGAACTGTTATTTCACGGGTCAAGGGAAAGGTACATGATATGATGATAGTGTCAAGGAAGTGTCAGTAAAGAATCCATGTTTTGTTTTAAATATGTTTCCGTTGATGGGGAAAAACGAATACTATCTTTTATGTAACCACTTTGTTTAAATGTGGAATATAATTCATGATTTATGATCTAATTATCTAAAACTCTAAACCTCAAAAGATCCTCAATGTGAATTATTCATTTAATTCAATATTAAGTACGGTTTAAGGTCGGGGTCTTATAGTTGGTATCAGAGGTCGTTTTAGATAACTATAGAGGTTAGTCTATTTATAAGCATAAGTGACATTACCATGTTGGCTAGGATTTTAGAAAGAGTCATAATTTTTAGATAAAGTGAATGAGTAAGTATATCTTAGTGTTTATATTACTCATTAGTACATGATGATTTTGTTGATATATTCACACTGAAATTTTTGTTTTTAGTAAATGGATGGATTTATCAGGAACCAAAGTGACAATGGGTTTGAAGGAAACTGTGGTGGTTCTCTGATTAAGAGACTGGATGAAATGGGGGATTCAATGAGGAATCTCATGGTTGTTCTAAACTAAATATCAAGGAGTCATGATCAACCACTTGAACCTTGGTGAGTTCTCTAATTCATCAAGTATGAGATGGCCAACTCGATGTGGAAGTTCAGGTAATAATTATTAAGGTAGCCATTAGGGTTTATATGATCCTTACTTTTTAGGTAATTATGGGTTACTCTATGATATGATGGAAAATGAAAGGAATGAGATAAACTTGAGGTTAAAATATGTTATGATCATTTTTGAAGATTTTATCTCATTTTGGGGAATGTATTAAGAATTATTTAGTTTTGGAAAAAGGAAAACACGTAGACTGCGTGACAACCCGTGGCGTCGGAAAAAGCTGTGGGAATCGAACCCACAACCAAAGTGCGACTGGTATTTATCGCTTACCACTGGACTACGTGAAGTCCTTGGTCAGTTTGACTGATTCTTTTTGGTTAGATGATTTTATGAATTATGAGAAAGTTGATTTTGGGTTATCTATGGAAATTTATTAACCTATCATGGAGGATATGTGATTAGGTTAATTACTTTTCAATACGATACTTTAAGAGCAACTGATGTTGTTTGGAGATAAATGTTACGATTTAACTTGGAAGACTATGTGACTAAATCCTTAAAATATTTGGGTTTCAATCTTAGTTTGGTTTACTTTGAAGAATTTTATGGAAAAATTGTTTATTGAATGGTCCTCATTGAACTTTGGGTTTTGTTGGACAAATTTTAGAGATTAAGAATAGATTTTCTTTTTATAAATGGTTATCCTTTTCTGGATTATCTGATCTTGTACTAACCTTTATGGTTTTGGTTTTGGTTAAAGTCTAAAGACATGGGAAGTATATAGTTCTCTTTTGTGGATTATGTGATTCTCTAGAATTTTATTATAGTACTCTTTATGTGAACATGTCTTCCTAAATACTCATCTTTTGGAGAAAATATGAGCTTCTGTATGAAATATAATAAAAGTTGAAAGTCAAAATGATAATTGATTATGTTTCCTTATGAATAAATTCCTCAATAAAAAGTAACTTAAAACAAAAATGTTGTCTATTAACTTTTCCTACTGGGAAATCGAATACCGTTTAACCCATCACAAGTTTGTGATTTTCTTGTGGTTAACATTCTCCTAAACATGTTTTCTATCACTCTCCATTAGAACATGAAACTATGTTTTCTCCTCCATTTCCATGTTTTCCTACATGGGATCCTAGTATGGGTTAACTCGGGTGACCTCTGTACTTCTCTTTCTTTATTTTAAAGTGATTGTTTTACCAACTCTTGTTCCAATGTGGGACTTTCAAGGATGTTTCCAAGCCCAATTTTAAAATTGGGAGGACGCAATTCCCAAAAGGGGGGAAGGATGTAACACCCTAGGTAAATAAATAATATGAAATTTTTATATTTATCCATATTTTTGAATAAAATAATAATACTACTTTAAAGGGGATGCTATGCTCGATGGCGTACCCAATACGCAACAACGAGTTTCTTGGGAATCTTACGTTGTACTCTAATAATAAAATAATATTATTTTAAGTGGTATTTAACGCCTAGCCGTTGTAATGGAGGGAATTAACAGAACTAACTAAAAAATGATTATATATGTTTGTCATATATTTTTACTATTTACAATAAATGTTAGAGGATTAAAAATGCGAATGAATCCAATTTTAAGCGTAAACATTCTAATATTCTTTAAAAGGTCGATTAACCACCTTTTGATGGCGAACCTCTTTTAAATCCACTTTTTGACTATATTATGTGTTATATTTGACAAAATAAAATTCTTATTTAGAATCAGGACATCAAAATTCATTTGGTGTAAATTTTTGGCATCTTTCAGATAACGTTCATTTTTTAATGAATAGTGAAAAAAGTTGTATTTTAATTCAAATCCTCTTTTTAATCTAATTTATTTATATGATTAGATTATATTTTGAATTGTTTTTAAAGTAAAATTAGAATATATTTTTACCATTTAATCCAATAGTGGTCATTGGAAATAAATTCACTTTGAAATTGGACTTGAACTAGTGTCAATATTTTGATACTTATTGTTTCATAAAAACACGCTATTTGCTCTGACAGCAGGAATTAATTATTAAATTAATTAATGTAACTTATATTTTTTTTTTAATTTTATAAAATAGAAATCATTTTTGAATTCGGAATATCAAATATAGCTTAGGGTGAAGTTTTGCTGTTTTTCTGGAAAACTTCAATTTTTGATGAATAGTGAAACCACTAAGTAGTACTTAAAAAACCGATTTTTCGTTTAAATGGAATTTTACCACCTCTGTGTTTTGAATTTAAAAAAATCCGACATACATGGTTGTCATTAAGAAGTAAAATGTGGTTCAATAGGATTAAAATAATTTTTGGGTGAATAGTAACTTATTAAGTTTTTAATCGCGATTAGAGGTAATTAGTGAAATTTAAGGAAAAAATGATATTATAATAAAATGAAAATACCTAGACACATGTACTACCCTTATTGGATTTGTCATGGCCGACCAAGACAAGCCATGGGTCAGCTTGGGGACCCCATGGATCCACTTTGGTAGGAAAATGACATTATTATCTTTTTATTTAATGTTAAAATTAAAATGACACAAACATGAGTTGTTTTACTAAAACGATTTTTAAATGGGGTTATACAAGTCATAGTTTTTACTATAAATAGTAATTGGAGAGGTAAAATATTTTCTACATCATAGTATTTTTTTCTAATTTTTATACATTAAATAAATTAAATTATTTATGACATCATGATGATGCAACGATTATATCATTATTTAACGATTTAAATAAAATGAAACGATAATGTAAAATAAAAGACCTACACTTGTCAAAAACCTATTGTATGGGTATATTTCTAAACCTTATCACCTTATCCTTGAATTATATCAATTTGGGACCTTTTAAATCCGAAACTCATTTTAAAATAAAGTATCATGTCTTTACTTTCCAAGAGTTCCCCTCCTCTCCTCTTATAAAAGGCCCCCACCTCTAACACCTTACACACACCTCTCAAGCCTTTGGCTAGACCAAACCCTGACCATTTCATCTCTCCACATCCCTCTCTTCATAATTGAAGCCTCACTTTGGACATAATCCTTTCCACGAAAGCCTTTGAGATTAAATCAAAGAGAGTTACCCGTTTTAAAGGTATTGTTTTCTCTTGTGTTCTTATGTGTTATTTTGCTTCTCCAACCCCCTAAAATCTTTTTATTATTTTCTTGTGTAACAACACCAGTATCTTAAATATACTAGGATGTTGTTATTTGATGTATTCTAGCTACACTTAAACACACCTTCATCTAATGGTTAAAGAACATACTGTTTTTGTGGTTGGCGATTTTCTGCGTCACGAAACGATGATTGTTCAAGATTCTTTTAACACCTTTAAAGGTGTCCATTATGATATAATTGTATTTTATATGTTGTATATATAGTATTTATTTTTACTATATGCTTCTGTATTTTATATTTAAAACATACCCTTATTCTTTTCATGTTGTGCAAATGCGATAATTTCATATGAGGAAGTGTGGACTACCGCCCCCTCAAGTGATGTGACTCGTACATGCAATACATGGAATGTATAAATAATGAAATTAATGATAATATGTGACCTATATTACATATATATTATACTGTAATTATAATATATATATATATACCCTTTTTTTTAATTCCATTAATATGACAAAAAAAATGAGAGTAGCGTTCATTCATACGTACGGTCTACCATCTCCATGAACGGTGCTTTTCAATTTTTTATCTCCAAATGATATGTAATTGTATATAATGAATATTTACTGGATATATATGATATTTTAATTATTAATACTATTCTGTAAATTATTTACTTATAACTACATGGGTAATCAGTTTTCAAACAAGTTCATTTTGGACTCATGTACCAAACATCGGAAAAAACGTCTGATATGAACAAACATTATTAAAAAATTATTATAACATTATAATATGTGATATGAACTGAATAATAATATTTAAAGGAGGTACCTAGGCAATTATAAATTGACCAATGTTTGTTATTCAGGAATATAATGAAACAAACAAGACAAGTCGTACTTGAGTTAAGGGGTCATACTCCTCTCTTTCTTTTTAAGTACACTCTTTTATGTCATTCCTTTTAAGCTCATCTTTCTTATGATTGGGATATTATTTTATATTAATATTACTGTAATTTTTATGTTCATATGATGAGAGACTCTATTCTCTCTCATCAATCCATTTTGGAAGTTTTGAGTGGCGCCGTTAGGCTGCCAAATATTCGTAAGAGATCTAACCTCTCTATTTCTTTTTAAGTACTCTCCTTTATGTAACTTCTTTTCAGCTCCTATTTGTTATGTTGGGGGATTATCTTTATATTAATATTGATGTAAAATTTGTGTCAATATGATGAGAGACCCTATTTGATCTCATTAATCAATTTTTTGTAAGTTTTAAGTGGCGTCGTTAGGCTGCCGAGTTTTCGTAAGGGATTTTTCTTCTCACTTTTATTTCCGTGAGATTTATGCTACATTGGCCACAATTTACTTTGAGTGGTGTATTTAGTGACCATTATTTTACTCATTGTGTAATATACTTTCATTTATGATTATTTACATCAATGGTGTATTGTTCTTCTTTCACGGGGTGTATGTTTTGAAAGATACCATGTCGGTAAGGGAACCTTTCACCCTCCTCTTTTTAAAAGACTTCTTTTGTTATGTCTTTTAATCCACATAATATTATGTTGGGATATGTTCTTCTATATCCTTATTGATTTAAATTTTATGTACAAGTGATGAGATACCATTTTTATCTCTCATCAACTCATTTTCTGAATTTTGTAGTGACGCCATTAGGCTGTCAAATTTTTGCAAGGGAACTTCGTAACCCAATTTTGATTCTTTGGGATAAACTTTTACTCCTTGAATATGACGTTCTATGAATATGTGTGAATAAACTATGATTTTTTTACACATAATATCCACTTATATTTGGTGTATTCGTTTGTCACACATAATTATGTAATTGATTTATCCTTAATCCAAGGATATCGTCTTTGTAATGGACTTCGTCTCAATCTCCATTCATTGAGGCATATTTTGTTTTATACACAACCTTCTTTTATACAGTATATAAACACCTTTTACTTTTACATTTATCCAAAAATGAATCTTTTTTATACGAAGCGTTTTACTAAATGACAAAAGGGAATGTTTTTGTTGTACATATACGGCGACAACGAATTATCCACCGCCGTGACCATTATTTGAGTTCCAACTTCCTCTACAATCCATACCTTCTTTTTAAAAGAAAAATAAATACCATGTTTTACTTTTATTTTATTTTGGTATTGAAAATGGTTTTCATAATTTTTTTATATCAATGTGTTTTGTTGATATCTTGTGATTGAAAAGTGGAAATGTTATTTTTCCATTATGCATATTTTATATGATACGATTATGTTATGGTTCTTGGGAATTATTATGAAGATGGGTGGTTCCATGATAAACTAAGGGCGGGTGAGGCCGATATAGCTCTCCAATGCATTGGGTAATGCGAAGGGGTTAAACGTTAAGGTTTATCCGAATAGATTTAGGGAATATACTGTGATGGGTATTTCAAACGTAACCAAAAGGGTTACTCCCTATGTAATAATGTTATGAATGCCTCAATACACCTTTATGACTTATGATTTCTATGATTTATTCATGATTTTATGAGGTATGTTAAAGTGATTATGTTTTATGGGTAAAGTATGATCTCATTCTTATGTATACATGTACTCATGTTTCCGTTCCATATTTTTATATCCCTTACTGAGATTTTTATGCTCATCCCAAGTTTTTGAACTGTTTTTTCACAGGTCAAGGGAAAGGTACATGATATGATGATAGTGTCAAGGAAGTGTCAAGAAAGAATCCATGTTTTGTTTTAAATATTTTTCCATTGATGGGGAAAAACGTATACTATCTTTTGTGTAACCACTTTGTTTAAATGTGGAATGTAATTCATGATTTATGATCTAATTCTCTAAAACTCTAAACTTGAAAAGATCCCCAATGTG
The DNA here is from genome assembly GCA_963277665.1 of Viscum album. NCBI lineage: Eukaryota > Viridiplantae > Streptophyta > Magnoliopsida > Santalales > Viscaceae > Viscum > Viscum album. The sequence continues at coordinate 522,343,507 of OY728166.1, forward strand.
AATTATTCATTTAATTCAATATTAAGTAATGTTTAAGGCTGGGGTCTTATATTTTAAATGAAACATTCACATGGATGACAAAGATGTCTCAGTAGATACTTACATACAAGCAATATTAGATAATACTGAGATTTTGAAATTAACCCCTACTTAAAAACATAAAAGGATTTTTTGAAAACATATTGACGATCATTATTTTTACCTAAAATTTCCATTACAACAATTTTATATCCACATAATTATTTATTTAGAATAATAGGAAAATTAAAATATTGAAAGGATTAATTATTTTCAAATTCAAATCATCCCATACAACTTTGAACATTTACATAACAATACCAAAAAATTAAAATGAAAATTATAATACCATGAATATAAATGTATTCATGATATAAAATATAATGGGATAAATACATTCACAAAAAACCACAAATAGTTGTTTAACATTGCTTTTATCTCACGAAAATTGAAAATGAGATGAAATTCCCTTACCATAGGTTTAATACTCCTCAAACGTGTTCAAAACTCCTGGGGAATATTTTTAAACATATTATTAACATATATTAGAATTATAATAATATTTTATATGGCATATATGATTATTTTATGACTTTATAATATGCACCAATTAATAATTCAATGTTAAAGCAACTTTTCTGGTAAAATTCGGCTTGTTTATCATACGTGATTTGATTTTTTATTCTTGATCCTATCACCTAGATAATGATTTACTTAATTATTGAATAAATAATATGATTTATTTATCTTATATATATATATAATATAAATATATATAATTGATATATATATATATATAATAAATGGAAACACTAATCATGGAGACGACAGGCTTTACTTATACATTAATGCTATTTTTGTTTTTTATCGTATTGAATAGAAGTAATTGAATACAATATATGTATATGTATATATAAATATATATTATTAAATTAGAATTATTATTTCATATATTTCATACATATTCAAAATATATATATTTAAAATCAATCTTGAATGGTGAACATCGAAAATGATTCTCCTCGCGTTGTGGAGACGGTAGTTCATACGTGCACACGAGCAACAATATCATTCCTTCAAAAGTTAAATTGGATGGAATTGGATGGTAAATTAAAAATAAATAAAAATTATCATGATAGATTTATTATTTAAATCCATTATATTGATTCGTATATCCATCCCAACAAATTAGAGTGCAATAACAATGTACACCGCAATGTGGATATGGTATGATGTACGTACGCAGGCATGGTGATAATATTAATCATAGGATAGAAAAAAATGAATTTGGTTGTTCAATAAATTTAATAACATATAATAATGTATATGATATAAGAGATATTGAATTATTAAGGAAAAAGAAAAAGAAAAAGGAATTAGAAGATGAAAATAACTTTGAAAATTTTGATTTAACAATTACCTATTTTTCGGCTATCTCTTATTGATTTGCACAAAATAACTCATTAGGATGTTTTTATTCGAAATTTATAGCCTCCAAAATTATGTGATAAATGTTGGGAGTCGATTTTTTGTAGGTGATGGCCGAGCCAAATGGCTTTTTATATCTGAATTAAAGAGAAGGAGACACTCCCTTTTAAATAGAGGTGAAGGGAACTTTAGAAAAATATTGAAATATTGAATTATTATAAATTAATCTTCTGTTTCTAATAGATCCAATGTAATTTATTTAAATTATAAGATGATGATAGTCCCAAATCCTCCCAAAAAATAGGTTTTATACATTTTATGGTCTTAATGTTTACCTTAAATTTAATAATTAACCCTTAGAAAAATAGTTTAACTCTTACTATGTCTACTTGTATTTTTACACTATATGTTTAATATAGTTACTGTAAAAACAACATAGATCCTAAAGTGGGTCATTAATTACATTTTAAACAATATTTATGTCTTTTTTGATGAATCATAGATTGTTAGTACTATTATATCATTTAATATAATAGTTTTTGTTTTAAAACTCATTCATGTCAATTTAGAGATTATTAAGTAGTTGATTTTGGTTTAAAATCATAAAAACGTGATTCCTCAAAAAAGCATCAGAGCATCCCTAACATGTCAATATTGTCCAATTTTTTTATTAAATAAAAAAGATAAAATTTTGTTTATTTTAATATTTACAATATCATTTATTTCAATCTTTCATTAATAAGGTAATGACTATATCTTTACTGTGTCATAAATATATATATATATTTAATGTCTAATAATTATAAATAAACCACCATGATGTATTAAACCCTTTTATCATTCTAATGACTATTTATTTTAAAAAATATCTGTTATATAACCCCAAATTTACATTTTTTAGTAATAATATACAGATTTATGGTATATTTCTCTTTACATTAAATTAATTAGTATAACATGTCATTACCGCACCCAAGTGGCATCCAAAGGACAAACGTGCATCCCAAGTGTTTTATTGGGCTCACATAACTCATAAAATAGGATTAGAATAAGTTTTAAGGTAGATATATAATAATATAAAAATATATTTACCTTTATTTACATCATTTCCTGTTAACCATGTTAAACAAAAATAATTAAAAAATGTTAATATTCATAATGTCAAAAAATTATCCTATTAACATAATTTTGACCCACTAAGTCAAAATATGGAATCTATTTTTTATTATTTAAAATTAAAATTTTGGAAAAATTAATTTTAAATTAATTTCCATAGACAAAACGAGATAAAGTGTTTTCAAAAGTAAAAAACATCAAATGATTGACATGTGTTTATATCCAATTTTAACATAAAAAAAATTTCAATGACCTGAATTATCTAAAAGGATAAAAGTATAATCTAATTATACATTATAACATATATAAATGACAATATAACAATATAAATAAATTATATGAAAAATAAGTTTTGAATTAGAATACTGTATTTTTACTATTTATTATAATGTGAAACATTTTATAAAATTACCTAAATTTGTCCAAACTAAATTTTTTATGACCCACTTAAAAATAGGAAGTTTATTTTGTCAAATTGAATATTAAATAGTCTCAAATAGTGAATTTAAACTATGTGTTCTCTCAAAAGCAGCAAAAAATTATTTTATGAAAATTACTTCTTTTATCCAAAAAGCTAAATTTTCCAATATCTTTCCTAGAAATTACATAATATGAATGATAAAATCATTATAAATATATAAAATTAAAAATGTGGTTTATATTATTCATAACAAATAATTTAATGGCAATGTTATATGTTATAACATTTTATTAATTTGTTCTTGTTCGTCAAAACGGGGCCATGCGTGTAACGCAAGCCAACTCATTATAATGTGTAGTGTAAGCTTTACTTAATTTTTCATAAAACAGAAGCAAGAAACAAAATGAAATTTATTTAGAAATGAAAATAATGTCTTGGGGGTTACACTCCAAATGGTCACTAACATGACCCTTGGATGGTTATAGTTGATATATACTAGACCAATATTATTTGGTCAAGTGTTTTGGTCCTTTTATGGTGATTTTATATTTAACAAAAAAAATTTATTGATTTCTCATCAATTAATTAATTTTTACATCATAAATGTATAATCCTTTAAAGTAATTAATTATTTCCTAAAAATTAAAAATAAATTTTCAAGATAAATAAAAATATTTAATATTTAATATGAGTATTTATAATAAAATTTATCTTTTTTATAACCCAATATAAAAAATGATAAAGTTATTGAAATTTGAGTAAGACATATTAAATTTTTCGTTAAATAAAATAAAATAATTTTTTTAATCTCATCCAAGTGGCTTCTAAAGGACTCCATTTCGCCCCATGTATGATTTAGGTCGAACACACTCATCCAAAGATATTAGGAAATTTGTTAGGTTAATTTTATAATAGAATTATTACCCTTAATTACATGATTTACTATTTTTATGTATTAATAAAAATTACTGAATTTTTTATTCATAATTCCCATAAATAAAATAATTCTATTTACATAATTTGTACCCACAAACTCCAAAAGTGGGGAAAAAATTTCAAAATTCATAACACATATGTTTTTGTAAATAAGTTAAAATTATTCTCATTGTTGGAAAGAGAGAAGGAGCTTTAAAATCGAAAACATTGCAGAAGATTGAAATGTTTTTAAATCTAAATTCAAGGTAAAATTAATGCTAATGAAATAAATTATATTTAATGATAAAAATTTATTTTTTTATTCATTAAACCATTAACTATTCTCAAATAAATATATAAATTATTATGATGAAAAATTTTGTTTTCAAATAAAATTTAGTGTATTTTTACTATTCATAAAAAATTGAATCTTATCAGAAAAATATTAAAATTTCATAGAATGTAAATTTTTAAATATTTCCTCCAAATAACAAGTTTATTTTGTCATATTAATGTTATTAATGTTTCAAAATATTAATTTAAAATGGGTTTTAGATTAAAATGAATAAAATTTCCCTTTTAAATAATGTATGTTTTAATACATCAAAAAGGGTTTATTCAAAACCATTGAAAAAAAAAATATATTGGATGAATATTAAAAATATTTTATTAGTTATATAACTTATATAATTAATTAACTTATTTTAGTAAATGTAATTCTCAAAATAGTTTTTACAAAAATAATAATATATAATTTATTTATATTTTAAAATAATAATTAGTATTTAGTGACTTAACTATACCTTTTCATAAGTTACTTATATTTATTCCCACTAAAGAAATGACGAGGTTAATATGGTCATTTTATTCTAATGGAATATCTTAGTTCGTTTAAACTGATGATTGTGCGTAATGAATGATATTGGAGAAATAAAATTATCTACAGAAAATATTTCAGAAAAACATCTAGGTTTTAGAGTTAGTGTATATTTAAATCCAACATGATGGTTCATAAAGAGTATATGAATTTCAATGAATATCCCCAAATAGTGTCAAACACAGTGTGTAGTATGTCTCATTTTTATGTACAGGTGAAATTTAAGTTCATCTCAATATGCCATTTTCAGAGTTATTATTCCTAGGAATCTCTATACTAGAGCTCCATCCACATTCAGTATCCATACCGGGATATCACTGCTTAGAAAACCACTCACTCATTCCTTTTTCAAAATTCTATGATATTTTCCAACACTTTGACTCATCCTAAGTCTTTACCATAGAAAAATCCATTGAAAAATCCTTATAAATATCCATAGTGATATAACTAATGTTTTATAATCTTAGAATCATAATGTTAACTAAACAAATCACCTAATAACAACTATAGTGACACATTATTATTATACATGGATAAAAAATATTTTTTATGAGTATTCATTATATTTAAAAAAACTTTCTTTTGGACTATAATAGTTTTGTGTCTTTGGAAAAATATAATCACAAACCACATGTCCAAAGGTACACTATATCATCTCCTAATATTATCTTCATAACTATCACCTTCTTAGACATATCATATGTAATACATTTATTCATAACTTGGGAAAAGAATCATAGGAAAGGGTGATCTCATATTCTATATAAGGGTAAAAAAGGGAGATATGTAAGCATAACATGAACATAAGAGTGAGATATTGAGCATAAGATTTGAAAACCATACCCAAAATATTGAGTATCATAATATTGATTTAATAATTATTGGTATATCATAAGACATGAATTAAAATATAATCAAATAATGCGGGCCATGAGGGCACAATATTTATATAAGACATAGTTTTTTGACATTAAAATAATCATAGAAAATCATTTTCATATTAGTTAATGATCACATCCAAAGATATCATAGTGGAGTGGTTTCACTCCCAAATCCATCATAGTATTAATGGTTCACTCTCGAGACCATAATTGTGTAAAAGCAACATACTGAACTAGATTCACTCCTCATTCCAGTCCAATCTATATATTAATATATAGTTATTTACCCAATGCATTTAGTAGAGATATAGGTCTCATCCATCTCAAAATTAAAACCCTATTTATGTCTTCCAAAATGTCATAACACTTTTATCATATCGTATTTGATGAAATAAAATGGTTTCATAAAATTTCATCAGTTAATAACCTATGGAAATGTAATGGGTTTTATAATGATTTTATTGTTTCATCATAGCATAACTAATTAAAATATTCAGGTTTCATAATAATATAATCATTGTATTCACCATGGAAGAGAATTAGATTTAATCAAAATTTTTTCATAAAAAATAATTAAAATAAATATTATGAATTGTATTCTTGGTTTATCTTAACAGTAAAGCATATGATACATCAATGAATGGAATCTTCGGTAGATAATGGGTTTCAACGATTGATTGCCTAGATCTTTTCATATTGAAGATACATATTATCTAAAAATAAATATTGACAGCTAAAAATTCATTAACCTTTTTGAAAATACATTTCATTTAAAATAACATTGAAAAAATATAATGGATGCATTAAAATGAATTTAAAAAAATTCAGGAAAATATTTTTTCTTCCTTGAAAAACACTATTTAAACCATAAAAAATTCAAAACTCTTTTTACTCAAAAATAACATTGAAATCATATAAAGGATTCATCCTAGAATATAATTTTCATGAGGATGAGAAGTTCCATTCATTCCATAAAAAATTTAAAAACGTATTACGTTCCCATTTTTGGGAAAATCAAAATAGGATTTTTTTTGGAAAATTGCTTAATTATTTAACTAATTTTTTTTGTAAAAACGTAAAGGGTAGGTATAAATGTATTTTAAAAAAATATTATAATAATAGTAAAAATTGAATACATTTTTAGAAAACATTTTTTTTGTAATAAAATGAATTATTAATGAAAATAGTAATGAGGATAGACTTTATTAAGAACATTTTCTCAACTATCTTAAGTACAAGAGATTGTGAAACTGGTAGAATTATTTGAATATATCGTGAAAAATAGAGGAGGAGACATTTTCATGAGTTTCTTGAGAGAAAAATAAAATGATTTTATCATTTAAAACCAATTCATATAAAAAATCACAAAATAAGTTTTTCAATTTTTATAAAACCATTTTTAAGGTTAGATTAGGAACCCTCACATCACAAAAATTACAAAAATTCCAATAAGCAGGTCATCACAAATAAAAAAATTAAAAACCAACATAAAAAATTCAAACAAAAGGGTGAGGAATGAATGATATGACATGAGAAACATATGGACCCCTGCATATTGAAATGAAAATATGAGTTGACATGATAAACTATGTTGTTGTACCAAATATAAAATAATCATCTTCTTCATCACATAACCCTAAAATATTCATCATATTAATAAAATAAAATATACCCCACATTTTTTACCTTGAATCAAAGTCCCCATGAAGGAATAACATATAATGAAAGAAAAACTGTCACAGGGACTAATAAATTGATGATAAAATTTGTCAAAGGGGCTTTGTATACACCTCTTGAAATAATATAGGTGGATAAAATAATGTAGGTCTCAATGAATGAAAATTTTGTTAAAATTATTTTTTCATTTCAGAAATCATTTGAATCGTAAGAAAAAATATGGAATAAAATTAAATAAAAAATTAATATCATAAAAATAATAGGATTCATGATATAATAAGTCAAATGGGAATTATATACCTCACACAAAATATATGATTGGTGAATTTGTATATGTCTTGGAGAAATAAAAGATAGGATATAAATAACTTACCATATATATTTAATTACAGAATACAAATTCAGTTTTCCTTTATAATAAAAATATTTTTATTATATATCTATTAAATAACATTTATTAATCATTTATTAATAACTCCTTGTTAAACTCTCATTTAGAGTAATGACTAATTTGTTTATCATTATTGTTTTGACTTGTTATTTTTGGTCCACTTATTTAAATAATGATTTCATAATTTCCATAATTTAATCCATTATATGAATATCATATATATTAATTATATATGTATTTATAGTAATCAATAAAATTTTATGACAGAAAATGAAATACATCATTCATGGAGGCGGTAGGGAGTATGTACATGATAATTGTTGTTTCCATTTTCTTTTTGGTTTTAAGAAAATAATGTTAATGATTTATTATTATCCCAAAATAATTTTTATGTCATACATATCAGATATTTTCATTTATCCCATATTTATACCATCCATGTATAGCATGAACAAAACACATCGCTTCATGAGGTGGTAGTTTGTCGTAAACATGAGGGACATTATCATATTCCAAAAAAATGGAAAGCATGAAGATATGTTTGATATAATATTTAAATAATAATAATAATATCATAAATATAATATATAAACAATAAATCCATAATCATTTCCACCCTGATAGTAGTTATTGGGAAAATGATTGACCTCTGTTCGGGAAGCTGTTGTCCATCGTTCATACAAAAAATAATTTCGTAACCCATTTGATGATAGTTGAGATGGTTATAGGTAATTACCTAAACAAAAATCAATTAATTATATTTTAAGATGATGTGGTGATAATATTATAATATAATAATAATAATTGAATGATATTGATGAAGAAATAATGAAAATTATTTTTAATGAATGTTAACTTTTTTTTGGGTATCCACATTTGGTAGCACAAATAACCCTTATTGGTTGGACTTATATTCATAATAAGACTTCTAGGATGAGAGGATGGAAGTTTGGAATTTATTTAGTTATGTATTGGTTGATACAAAAGGGCTTTAAGTCATGAATATGATATTATAGATGGCAGAATTTTATACGTGAGGTGAGTGGAATACATGTAATTTGTTGAAAGAAATAATTACAACCATGTTTTTTTTCATGTCACAAGGCTCTAATAATAGCTCATTCTAGAGTCTAGAATGGTTATTATCGAAAGATATCCATTAAATGGGTTTATCATTAGTTTATTTATATTTTTAACCTCTATAAATTTAGTTTTAACTTCCATGGAAATCTACTTTTATGTTAATAGTGCTAATTAATTTTTACCGTTTTGCGTATTCATTTTGGTAAAAATTTAATTTGAATATATTATAAAATATTTTTTACTCTTATTCCAAATATAGTATCAATTTTTCAAATTTAAATTTCCATAAGTAGAATATTTTAATTAAAAAATAATACCATACACAGGATGAGAACGCAGGTTTTTAAATAGAAAATGTGAGAATGTTTAAAACATTTTCATATTGAAATCAAAAATAAAATTGGCTAAAATTTCTTAAATCAGATTTTTTTGTGTCCAATTTAACTGGTTTTACTTTTAATTATATTTTAACGACATTTTAATAGAATAAATAAATTAAATGGAATGATATTTTTCAATGATTTTTTTTTATTTTTCAATATTCATTATAAAATTTAAATTTTCATTGAATTAACAAAATGTTACCCTCATATATTTCTGATATTATGATTTAAAAATATATTTTTTTTAAAAAAACTTCCATATAATATTATTAAATTTAATTTAAAATAAACTTGATGATGCGATGATAAAGTGGGTTTTTGAGAAGTGTGTTTTTTCAACCATAAGATAATTTAATGTCAACTCTATGCCTATAAATAATCATTTTATAAATGAAAAATTAAAATTTTCTCATATATATTATATAAATAAAATTTTAAACATTACTAAATGGGTATTATTTTAAATAATAAAAATGGAGAAACATTAATCACTTAAAATAGTTTTCATAAATTCCCTTTTTGAAACCCAAAATAAACTAATAATAAAATCAAATATAAATTTAATTTAAAATTCAATAAGTTGGTTAAATAAATATAATGAATAATATTTTTTCATAAAACAACTTCTGAATTTAAATAACTTATTTTAATGAAAATTAACAATAGTTATTCAAAAAATGTGTATTTTTAACTATTCGTTGAAAAATCAATAATTTTTTAAAACATCCAAAATTACACCATAACATAATATATATATAATGGTTTAAAAACTAGTTAATTTTATATAATAAATTATATAATTGATATAAAATATTTTCTCATAAAATGAAATTGAAACTAATTTTAAATAAAACATATTTTTGGTGAATATAATCACATTACTAAAAAATTGCGTAATTATTTAGAATATATTTATAAATAAATTTTTATTGTGTAGGAAATATGTATTTATTCTTCATAATTTTGAATATAATAGTAATACTAATGTATTTAAATTAAAGGTTATAATGGTTATATTTATAATATTATTTCATGGATCGCCGAAACTCGATGTCACATGTCATCCAAAATATCAAAAAAACTCGTTGTTGCATGTAATGCAAGATAAAATTAGTGATACAAAAAACAAAACCTATAATAATAATTAAATTAATTTGAAAAATAATAATTCATAAAATAATGGTATTCTACACAATGTAATGGTGTTGTAGCCACAAGATAAATTTAGTGTTATATATTTAGAGCTATATGAAAGAAAACATTTCATTATTACGGTGGAATAATGTTAAATAATCCAGAACATGAGGCTAACTATGTGTTTCCAAGGGATTTGTATGGTTTCCAAACCACTGCTGGAATGTTTCTTCCACCAATAATACAACATAGGGACACTATGGAAGCAAGAAGAAAGCATGAATTCATTATATAGTTCAAACATTATATGATACAAGTTTCACCATTGTGCCATAGTGATCCTAGATGCTGAACCATATGAGGATCTTGCACTAGGGACCACCATGGTAAAAATGATTTAATTTCTATTCCATGGAGGTGAAAATATGGAAGATCTATGTTTGTGTGGAATAATAATACATGACTATTGGAGATATTTTTATGTCATTTCCATGTACAAGCATGAACAAATGAAAAACATGTAGTGAAGGATGTTCCACAAGTTTGATCTCTATGATGTAGGGTTTGCTACAATATAATTTTAAAAATCCCAATATCCCCAAAGAATATATAGGACTAAAAGAGGTCAATTTTATGTACAATTAAACATGTGGGTAATTGCAGAGATTCGAAATGGGGATTGGGATATACAAATAAAAAAGAAATGATAATGAAACTTTTACCAAATAGAATATATGGGAATTAAAGGGGAGATCATTTTCATTAAAATAGGGGTGTTTAACAAATTATTGGAACCAACAAAAGGGAGTTGGAGGGTTCATTTAGTTTTAATTTCTACTATAGTTTTAGACTTATTTCTCGTGAAAGTATTATTCATATTATTTAAAAAGTGTTTCTTTTATTATCTATTTTTCTCTATCTCTCCACCATATATAAAAATATATATCTCACTTTATCCACTTAGTTCTCTTATACTAATTATGATGAGTAAATGAACCCAGGAATATCGAGTGGGCGTAATATGATACTGATCTTAAATAAATGTTTAATTTATACTTTTGGATAAACAGAGGATGATATTCAGTGGTTGTAATCCCCATCGTGGTTAACTAAAGTATAAATTCTTGTTCTATAACCATTTTACCTAAATTTGGGAGGTGAATGTACAATTTGACTTAGTGATTGTTGAGTACACTATAAAGTGATATCTCATGTATATGAATGTGTTAAAATAAAAGAGGAATTGTGTTTATGAAGAGACAAACAAGATGATGAAGGTTCTTTATAAATGAATCTCTTGAGAGAATCATATTTATAATTTCAATTAAATGCATTATTACTATCATGAAATCTAAATGATAGGTTGATATTTTAATTGAATTAAAATTCTAAATATTCTATTCATTTCATTTAGAAAATAAGAATATACAATAAAGAGAATAAGTGAACTATAAATATTCCTTTATCGGTTATGAATCTCCCCAAGTAGAATGACACTAGTTATGCACTATCATATCCTATGAAATTAATTTTATTCTTTTAACCAAGGTAAAAATAATTTTTCAAATTTGTAAATAATTTTTTAAGATCCCAGTAGTTGATCATTAAATCATTATATCAAATTTTGTGAATACATATCATTTATTTCTAAAAACATATAAGAATATTTTCTCATGATTTATCCAGAAAAATATTTTGAATGGGTTTGTTACTAATTGGTGAAAGGAAATATGGTTTCTATGATGAGGATTCCATATTAAAAGTGGTTAATGATATCACAATTTTTTCCAAGGATATAGTGAAAAGTCATGTTATATGTATCTCACTTAATGAAATGATCCAAATTTTTAATCATGTCAAAACTGATATTAAAATACTAGACGACTGCAAAAAAGATCCACTAGATAATGGACCTCAACCTAAAACTCTACAAGGTTTAGCACTAAGGGTTGAAGATGTTTCCCTATTAATCATTTCAGTTTAATATGCATAAGTGGATAACAAGAAACATTATTGAAGATCCTTTCAATATTTTTCAGCTATTGGTAAAGGATATTTAGGTGGAATATGTTTCTACTAATATATATGCATGATATTAAAATGATTTGGATAAATTTTCTATTGAGTTAGGGGTAAAACATTATATCCCCATCCTTAAAAAATATGAATAATCAGAAACATCATATCAATATCACTCTATATATGGAATAATAAAACACACATGTAATGAAATTAAATAAAATATTGAAAGAGCATAACTACCTTCTTCTATCTAATACCATTGTACTCAAATAATCACATTCAAATGAACATGAAATTATAGATTGACCAAAATAGAGAGGTGGTATTTTATTTAATTAATTCACAACTAAATTTATTGAAATATATTTAAACAACACCTCTACTTTTTTTGAATTTATATGTTTTACCAATTGAAATTTTTCATTGGAGGAAGATAATGAAAAATAAGTTTCACCAAATGAGGAACATATGGAGCTCCCAAAACATATTCAATTGTTACTCATGTGGTTATATAATTAGATTCATGTCGATATTCTAAAGGAAACCAATGAACAAGATTCTTATATTTTAGAGGAAGAAATTGATATTGATCCTTAATGTGTTAATTTGGTTTAAAAAAATTACATTCTAACCACCGGTTTGATTATTTTTGGATGTATCCTATATTTACCAAGAACTGGAGAATGAATAAGTGGGGTTTTAAGTGATAACTATGAAGGTGTATACTCATACATAATTCTACCACCACCATGTAACTTTTATCTCATTTCTCTGAGGATCATTTTCATATACTCTATTAATGGAATCCCTAAAATAATAATGAATAAATAATAAAAGCTAGAAAAATGAATAATTGTTGATGGTCCAAATAAAATATAATCCACCCACCCTCAAATTTTGGATAACAACTGGCACTTCCATTTTGAAGGTAGTTTAAACCCATGGTTCTCTTTGTGGATAAAACAAAAAATATATTTTATTTGTTCGAATTTTTTTTCTAGGGCCTTGTTATTCAATTTATTTCTTAGATATTATTTTTAATAGTATATTAAAATGTATTCCATCCCACCTATATCTATTTGATTATTAATGACATGGTACTTAAACCATATTGAGTTATTTTATTTTGTATGTCCACGATGATGACAAAAGTATCCTAGATTCAAGGTTATGAAGAGGTAAGAGGGTGAGGGCTTCATTTCTATGGGATTTCAATTTTATGTTTATCTTTTACCCCAAGAAATTTCTTCTTTATTTAAAATTGGGATTTTCATTCCCACATTTAATTTTCTTCTTTTGTTAATTTATATAGGAGACATTATTTTACTAGGAATCCCATTATTTGATGTTTTATATTTCAATAATAATAATATATTATGAGTAATATGGTTAATTGAGTGATTATTGTAATTGGTATTTATTAATTGTAGGAGTCACTATTTGGGTGAATTGTTTTATTCATTTAAATGAAATTTACCTTTTTTTGATACATTATGTTTATGAAATTAATGTTGATTGGTCAGTTATTACTAGTTATTATATGATTGAATATACAAATTTATTTTTTTAATTCTTAATAGTACTTCATGACCTTTTCTTTCTATTCATTCTTGAATATACTTTCAGATATATCATAGGAAATTCCAACTTTTAGAAATTTCATTTTAGCTTATCAAAGATAAGAATGTGAAATGTAAAATTCAATTTTATTTAGGATTATTTTTTTATTAATCCATTATCCTTGAGACCAAATTATAAATTAACGATTATTTAGCTTATATAATCCATGAATTACCTTGTTAGTAATGATCCACATTAAAAAAATATTATTTACTCAAACCTAAGACTTGGTGTATTACATGATAATTTTAACATTGAATATGGGGTGAGATATATCATGGTGGAAGGGATGAATATAATTGTAAAGAATATGTGTATGAATTTTCTTTTTATCATTCGGAAATAATTAGGTTTCATTCACAGTATTTTTAATTTTTTTCCATTCAAGAAAAAATTATTAAATTAAAAAAATGTATTGTGATGTGAGAGAATAAAAAATCCCCCCTTGAGGATCAATTATTTTTATCATATGATGTTAGGTTATGAATGTGTGGTTAAGTAAACTTATAAATTTTGAAAATAAAAACAAAATTTGAAAAGAATAGTTTTTAAATGTAATGACTATTTCTATATGATGTATGTCATTCATTGAGTTATCATTACATCCTGAAATTTTATTTGATTTTTGAGATGTTTAATTTGTAAATGTTTTATGGGAATGCATTAATCAAAAATTAAATTAATATAATTAATTTTTATTTTGATATAAACCATCATTTTGAGCCCCAATATTTAGAACATTAGTTCAAACCTACCATAGGACTAAATTTTATTAGAACCTTAATTACAATTTCTTTATGAATTTATGTATATTTTATATTTACAATGTGGTGGATGAAGTTCCTATTAAATCCATTATATTGATTAGTATATCCATCCCAACAAATTAGAGTGCAATAACAATGTACACCGCAATGTGGATATGGTATGATGTACGTACGCAGGCATGGTGATAATATTAATCATAGAATAGAAAAAAATGAATTTGGTTGTACAATAAATTTAATAACATATAATAATGTATATGATATAAGAGATATTGAATTATTAAAGAAAAAGAAAAAGAAAAAGGAATTAGAAGATGAAAATAACTTTGAAAATTATGATTTAACAATTACCTATTTTTCGGCTATCTCTTATTGATTTGCACAAAATAACTCATTAGGATGTTTTTATTCGAAATTTATAGCCTCCAAAATTATGTGATAAATGTTGGGAGTCGATTTTTTGTAGGTGATGGCCGAGCCAAACGGCTTTTTATGTCTGAATTAAAGAGAAGGAGACACTCCCTTTTAAATAGAGGTGAAGGGAACTTTAGAAAAATATTGAATTATTGAATTATTATAAATTAATCTTCGGTTTCTAATAGATCCAATGTAATTTATTTAAATTATAAGATGATGATAGTCCCAAATCCTCCCAAAAAATAGGTTTTATACATTTTATGGTCTTAATGTTTACCTTAAATTTAATAATTAACCCTTAGAAAAATAGTTTAACTCTTACTATGTCTACTTGTATTTTTACACTATATGTTTAATATAGTTACTGTAAAAACAACATAGATCCTAAAGTGGATCATTAATTACATTTTAAACAATATTTATGTCTTTTTTGATGAATCATAGATTGTTAGTAATATTATATCATTTAATATAATAGTTTTTGTTTTAAAACTCATTCATGTCAATTTAGAGATTATTAAGTAGTTGATTTTGGTTTAAAATCATAAAAACGTGATTCCTCAAAAAAGCATCAGAGCATCCCTAACATGTCAATATTTTCCAATTTTTTTATTAAATAAAAAAGAGAAAATTTTGTTTATTTTAATATTTACAATATCATTTATTTCAATCTTTCATTAATAAGGTAATGACTATATCATTACTGTGTCATAAATATATATATATATTTAATGTCTAATAATTATAAATAAACCACCATGATGTATTAAACCCTTTTATCATTCTAATGACTATTTATTTTAAAAAATATCTGTTATATAACCCCAAATTTACATTTTTTAGTAATAATATACAGATTTATGGTATATTTCTCTTTACATTAAATTAATTAGTATAACATGTCATTACCGCACCCAAGTGGCATCCAAAGGACAAACGTGCATCCCAAGTGTTTTATTGGGCTCACATAACTCATAAAATAGGATTAGAATAAGTTTTAAGGTAGATATATAATAATATAAAAATATATTTACCTTTATTTACATCATTTCCTGTTAACCATGTTAAACAAAAATAATTAAAAAATGTTAATATTCATAATGTCAAAAAATTATCCTATTAACATAATTTTGACCCACTAAGTCAAAATATGGAATCTATTTTTTATGATTTAAAATTAAAATGTTGGAAAAATTAATTTTAAATTAATTTCCATAGACAAAACGAGATAAAGTGTTTTCAAAAGTACAAAACATCAAATGATTGACATGTGTTTATATCCAATTTTAACATAAAAAAAATTTCAATGACCTGAATTATCTAAAAGGATAAAAGTATAATCTAATTATACATTATAACATATATAAATGACAATATAACAATATAAATAAATTATATGAAAAATAAGTTTTGAATTAGAATACTGTATTTTTACTATTTATTATAATGTGAAACATTTTAGAAAATTACCTAAATTTGTCCAAACTAAATTTTTTATGACCCACTTAAAAATAGGAAGTTTATTTTGTCAAATTGAATATTAAATAGTCTCAAATAGTGAATTTAAACTAGGTGTTCTCTCAAAAGCAGCAAAAAATTATTTTATGAAAATTACTTCTTTTATCCAAAAAGCTAAATTTTCCAATATCTTTCCTAGAAATTACATAATATGAATGATAAAATCATTATAAATATATAAAATTAAAAATGTGGTTTATATTATTCATAACATATAATTTAATGGCAATGTTATATGTTATAACATTTTATTAATTTGTTCTTGTTCGTCAAAACGGGGCCATGCGTGTAACGCAAGCCAACTCATTATAATGTGTAGTGTAAGCTTTACTTAATTTTTCATAAAACAGAAGCAAGAAACAAAATGAAATTTATTTAGAAATGAAAATAATGTCTTGGGGGTTACACTCCAAATGGTCACTAACATGACCCTTGGATGGTTATAGTTGATATATACTAGACCAATAATATTTGGTCAAGTGTTTTGGTCCTTTTATGGTGATTTTATATTTAACAAAAAAAAATTATTGATTTCTCATCAATTAATTAATTTTTACATCATAAATGTATAATCCTTTAAAGTAATTAATTATTTCCTAAAAATTAAAAATAAATTTTCAAGATAAATAAAAATATTTAATATTTAATATGAGTATTTATAATAAAATTTATCTTTTTTATAACCCAATATAAAAAATGATAAAGTTATTGAAATTTGAGTAAGACATATTAAATTTTTCGTTAAATAAAATAAAATAATTTTTTTAATCTCATCCAAGTGGCTTCTAAAGGACTCCATTTCGCCCCATGTATGATTTAGGTCGAACACACTCATCCAAAGATATTAGGAAATTTGTTAGGTTAATTTTATAATAGAATTATTACCCTTAATTACATGATTTACTATTTTTATGTATTAATAAAAATTACTGAATTTTTTATT
Source organism: Viscum album (assembly GCA_963277665.1). Taxonomy (NCBI): domain Eukaryota; kingdom Viridiplantae; phylum Streptophyta; class Magnoliopsida; order Santalales; family Viscaceae; genus Viscum; species Viscum album. Next base: position 522,361,118 of record OY728166.1, read on the forward strand.
CATAATTCCCATAAATAAAATAATTCTATTTACATAATTTGTACCCACAAACTCCAAAAGTGGGGAAAAAATTTCAAAATTCATAACACATATGTTTTTGTAAATAAGTTAAAATTATTCTCATTGTTGGAAAGAGAGAAGGAGCTTTAAAATCGAAAACATTGCAGAAGATTGAAATGTTTTTAAATCTAAATTCAAGGTAAAATTAATGCTAATGAAATAAATTATATTTAATGATAAAAATTTATTTTTTTATTCATTAAACCATTAACTATTCTCAAATAAATATATAAATTATTATGATGAAAAATTTTGTTTTCAAATAAAATTTAGTGTATTTTTACTATTCATAAAAAATTGAATCTTATCAGAAAAATATTAAAATTTCATAGAATGTAAATTTTTAAATATTTCCTCCAAATAACAAGTTTATGTTGTCATATTAATGTTATTAATGTTTCAAAATATTAATTTAAAATGGGTTTTAGATTAAAATGAATAAAATTTCCCTTTTAAATAATGTATGTTTTAATACATCAAAAAGGGTTTATTCAAAACCATTGAAAAAAAAATATATTGGATGAATATTAAAAATATTTTATTAGTTATATAACTTATATAATTAATTAACTTATTTTAGTAAATGTAATTCTCAAAATAGTTTTTACAAAAATAATAATATATAATTTATTTATATTTTAAAATAATAATTAGTATTTAGTGACTTAACCATACCTTTTCATAAGTTACTTATATTTATTCCCACTAAAGAAATGACGAGGTTAATATGGTCATTTTATTCTAATGGAATATCTTAGTTCGTTTAAACTGATGATTGTGCGTAATGAATGATATTGGAGAAATAAAATTATCTACAGAAAATATTTCATAAAAACATCTAGGTTTTAGAGTTAGTGTATATTTAAATCCAACATGATGGTTCATAAAGAGTATATGAATTTCAATGAATATCCCCAAATAGTGTCAAACACAGTGTGTAGTATGTCTCATTTTTATGTACAGGTGAAATTTAAGTTCATCTCAATATGCCATTTTCAGAGTTATTATTCCTAGGAATCTCTATACTAGAGCTCCATCCACATTCAGTATCCATACCGGGATATCACTGCTTAGAAAACCACTCACTCATTCCTTTTTCAAAATTCTATGATATTTTCCAACACTTTGACTCATCCTAAGTCTTGACCATAGAAAAATCCATTGAAAAATCCTTATAAATATCCATAGTGATATAACTAATGTTTTATAATCTTAGAATCATAATGTTAACTAAACAAATCACCTAATAACAACTATAGTGACACATTATTATTATACATGGATAAAAAATAATTTTTATGAGTATTCATTATATTTAAAAAAACTTTCTTTTGGACTATAATAGTTTTGTGTCTTTGGAAAAATATAATCACAAACCACATGTCCAAAGGTACACTATATCATCTCCTAATATTATCTTCATAACTATCACCTTCTTAGACATATCATATGTAATACATTTATTCATAACTTGGGAAAAGAATCATAGGAAAGGGTGATCTCATATTCTATATAAGGGTAAAAAAGGGAGATATGTAAGCATAACATGAACATAAGAGTGAGATATTGAGCATAAGATTTGAAAACCATACCCAAAATATTGAGTATCATAATATTGATTTAATAATTATTGGTATATCATAAGACATGAATTAAAATATAATCAAATAATGCGGGCCATGAGGGCACAATATTTATATAAGACATAGTTTTTTGACATTAAAATAATCATAGAAAATCATTTTCATATTAGTTAATGATCACATCCAAAGATATCATAGTGGAGTGGTTTCACTCCCAAATCCATCATAGTATTAATGGTTCACTCTCGAGACCATAATTGTGTAAAAGCAACATACTGAACTAGATTCACTCCTCATTCCAGTCCAATCTATATCTTAATATATAGTTATTTACCCAATGCATTTAGTAGAGATATAGGTCTCATCCATCTCAAAATTAAAACCCTATTTATGTCTTCCAAAATTTCATAACACTTTTATCATATCGTATTTGATGAAATAAAATGGTTTCATAAAATTTCATCAGTTAATAACCTATGGAAATGTAATGGGTTTTATAATGATTTTATTGTTTCATCATAGCATAACTAATTAAAATATTCAGGTTTCATAATAATATAATCATTGTATTCACTGTGGAAGAGAATTAGATTTAATCAAAATATTTTCATAAAAAATAATTAAAATAAATATTATGAATTGTATTCTTGGTTTATCTTAACAGTAAAGCATATGATACATCAATGAATGGAATCTTCGGTAGATAATGGGTTTCAACGATTGATTGCCTAGATCTTTTCATATTGAAGATACATATTATCTAAAAATAAATATTGACAGATAAAAATTCATTAACCTTTTTGAAAATACATTTCATTTAAAATAACATTGAAAAAATATAATGGATGCATTAAAATGAATTTAAAAAAATTCAGGAAAATATTTTTTCTTCCTTGAAAAACACTATTTAAACCATAAAAAAATCAAAACTCTTTTTACTCAAAAATAACATTGAAATCATATAAAGGATTCATCCTAGAATATAATTTTCATGAGGATGAGAAGTTCCATTCATTCCATAAAAAATTTAAAAACATATTACGTTCCCATTTTTGGGAAAATCAAAATAGGATTTTTTTTGGAAAATTGCTTAATTATTTAACTAATTTTTTTTGTAAAAACGTAAAGGGTAGGTATAAATGTATTTTAAAAAAATATTATAATAATAGTAAAAATTGAATACATTTTTAGAAAACATTTTTTTTGTAATAAAATGAATTATTAATGAAAATAGTAATGAGGATAGACTTTATTAAGAACATTTTCTCAACTATCTTAAGTACAAGAGATTGTGAAACTGGTAGAATTATTTGAATATATCGTGAAAAATAGAGGAGGAGACATTTTCATGAGTTTCTTGAGAGAAAAATAAAATGATTTTATCATTTAAAACCAATTCATATAAAAAATCACAAAATAAGTTTTTCAATTTTTATAAAACCATTTTTAAGGTTAGATTAGGAACCCTCACATCACAAAAATTACAAAAATTCCAATAAGCAGGTCATCACAAATAAAAAAATTAAAAACCAACATAAAAAATTCAAACAAAAGGGTGAGGAATGAATGATATGACATGAGCAACATAAGGACCCCTGCATATTGAAATGAAAATATGAGTTGACATGATAAACTATGTTGTTGTACCAAATATAAAATAATCATCTTCTTCATCACATAACCCTAAAATATTCATCATATTAATAAAATAAAATATACCCCACATTTTTTACCTTGAATCAAAGTCCCCATGAAGGAATAACATATAATGAAAGAAAAACTGTCACAGGGACTAATAAATTGATGATAAAATTTGTCAAAGGGGCTTTGTATACACCTCTTGAAATAATATAGGTGGATAAAATAATGTAGGTCTCAATGAATGAAAATTTTGTTAGAATTATTTTTTCATTTCAGAAATCATTTGAATCGTAAGAAAAAATATGGAATAAAATTAATTAAAAAATTAATATCATAAAAATAATAGGATTCATGATATAATAAGTCAAATGGGAATTATATACCTCACACAAAATATATGATTGGTGAATTTGTATATGTCTTGGAGAAATAAAAGATAGGATATAAATAACTTACCATATATATTGAATTACAGAATACAAATTCAGTTTTCCTTTATAATAAAAATATTTTTATTATATATCTATTAAATAACATTTATTAATCATTTATTAATAACTCCTTGTTAAACTCTCATTTAGAGTAATGACTAATTTGTTTATCATTATTGTTTTGACTTGTTATTTTTGGTCCACTTATTTAAATAATGATTTCATAATTTCCATAATTTAATCCATTATATGAATATCATATATATTAATTATATATGTATTTATAGTAATCAATAAAATTTTATGACAGAAAATGAAATACATCATTCATGGAGGCGGTAGGGAGTATGTACATGATAATTATTGTTTCCATTTTCTTTTTGGTTTTAAGAAAATAATGTTAATGATTTATTATTATCCCAAAATAATTTTTATGTCATACATATCAGATATTTTCATTTATCCCATATTTATACCATCCATGTATAGCATGAACAAAACACATCGCTTCATGAGGTGGTAGTTTGTCGTAAACATGAGGGACAATATCATATTCCAAAAAAATGGAAAGCATGAAGATATGTTTGATATAATATTTAAATAATAATAATAATATCATAAATATAATATATAAACAATAAATCCATAATCATTTCCACCCTGATAGTAGTTATTGGGAAAATGATTGACCTCTGTTCGGGAAGCTGTTGTCCATCGTTCATACAAAAAATAATTTCGTAACCCATTTGATGATAGTTGAGATGGTTATAGGTAATTACCTAAACAAAAATCAATTAATTATATTTTAAGATGATGTGGTGATAATATTATAATATAATAATAATAATTGAATGATATTGATGAAGAAATAATGAAAATTATTTTTAATGAATGTTAACTTTTTTTTGGGTATCCACATTTGGTAGCACAAATAACCCTTATTGGTTGGACTTATATTCATAATAAGACTTCTAGGATGAGAGGATGGAAGTTTGGAATTTATTTAGTTATGTATTGGTTGATACAAAAGGGCTTTAAGTCATGAATATGATATTATAGATGGCAGAATTTTATACGTGAGGTGAGTGGAATACATGTAATTTGTTGAAAGAAATAATTACAACCATGTTTTTTTTCATGTCACAAGGCTCTAATAATAGCTCATTCTAGAGTCTAGAATGGTTATTATCGAAAGATATCCATTAAATGGGTTTATCATTAGTTTATTTATATTTTTAACCTCTATAAATTTAGTTTTAACTTCCATGGAAATCTACTTTTATGTTAATAGTGCTAATTAATTTTTACCGTTTTGCGTATTCATTTTGGTAAAAATTTAATTTGAATATATTATAAAATATTTTTTACTCTTATTCCAAATATAGTATCAATTTTTCAAATTTAAATTTCCATAAGTAGAATATTTTAATTAAAAAATAATACCATACACAGGATGAGAACGCAGGTTTTTAAATAGAAAATGTGAGAATGTTTAAAACATTTTCATATTGAAATCAAAAATAAAATTGGCTAAAATTTCTTAAATCAGATTTTTTTGTGTCCAATTTAACTGGTTTTACTTTTAATTATATTTTAACGACATTTTAATAGAATAAATAAATTAAATGGAATGATATTTTTCAATGATATTTTTTTTATTTTTCAATATTCATTATAAAATTTAAATTTTCATTGAATTAACAAAATGTTACCCTCATATATTTCTGATATTATGATTTAAAAATATATTTTTTTTTAAAAAACTTCCATATAATATTATTAAATTTAATTTAAAATAAACTTGATGATGCGATGATAAAGTAGGTTTTTGAGAAGTGTGTTTTTTCAACCATAAGATAATTTAATGTCAACTCTATGCCTATAAATAATCATTTTATAAATGAAAAATTAAAATTTTCTCATATATATTATATAAATAAAATTTTAAACATTACTAAATGGGTATTATTTTAAATAATAAAAATGGAGAAACATTAATCACTTAAAATAGTTTTCATAAATTCCCTTTTTGAAACCCAAAATAAACTAATAATAAAATCAAATATAAATTTAATTTAAAATTCAATAAGTTGGTTAAATAAATATAATGAATAATATTTTTTCATAAAAAAACTTCTGAATTTAAATAACTTATTTTAATGAAAATTAACAATAGTTATTCAAAAAATGTGTATTTTTAACTATTCGTTGAAAAATCAATAATTTTTTAAAACATCCAAAATTACACCATAACATAATATATATATATAATGGTTTAAAAACTAGTTAATTTTATATAATAAATTATATAATTGATATAAAATATTTTCTCATAAAATGAAATTGAAACTAATTTTAAATAAAACATATTTTTGGTGAATATAATCACATTACTAAAAAATTGCGTAATTATTTAGAATATATTTATAAATAAATTTTTATTGTGTAGGAAATATGTATTTATTCTTCATAATTTTGAATATAATAGTAATACTAATGTATTTAAATTAAAGGTTATAATGGTTATATTTATAATATTATTTCATGGATCGCCGAAACTCGATGTCACATGTCATCCAAAATATCAAAAAAACTCGTTGTTGCATGTAATGCAAGATAAAATTAGTGATACAAAAAAAAACCTATAATAATAATTAAATTAATTTGAAAAATAATAATTCATAAAATAATGGTATTCTACACAATGTAATGGTGTTGTAGCCACAAGATAAATTTAGTGTTATATATTTAGAGCTATATGAAAGAAAACATTTCATTATTACGGTGGAATAATGTTAAATAATCCAGAACATGAGGCTAACTATGTGTTTCCAAGGGATTTGTATGGTTTCCAAACCACTGCTGGAATGTTTCTTCCACCAATAATACAACATAGGGACACTATGGAAGCAAGAAGAAAGCATGAATTCATTATATAGTTCAAACATTATATGATACAAGTTTCACCATTGTGCCATAGTGATCCTAGATGCTGAACCATATGAGGATCTTGCACTAGGGACCACCATGGTAAAAATGATTTAATTTCTATTCCATGGAGGCGAAAATATGGAAGATCTATGTTTGTGTGGAATAATAATACATGACTATTGGAGATATTTTTATGTCATTTCCATGTACAAGCATGAACAAATGAAAAACATGTAGTGAAGGATGTTCCAAAAGTTTGATCTCTATGATGTAGGGTTTGCTACAATATAATTTTAAAAATCCCAATATCCCCAAAGAATATGTAGGACTAAAAGAGGTCAATTTTATGTACAATTAAACATGTGGGTAATTGCAGAGATTCGAAATGGGGATTGGGATATACAAATAAAAAAGAAATGATAATGAAACTTTTACCAAATAGAATATATGGGAATTAAAGGGGAGATCATTTTCATTAAAATAGGGGTGTTTAACAAATTATTGGAACCAACAAAAGGGAGTTGGAGGCTTCATTTAGTTTTAATTTCTACTATAGTTTTAGACTTATTTCTCGTGAAAGTATTATTCATATTATTTAAAAAGTGTTTCTTTTATTATCTATTTTTCTCTATCTCTCCACCATATATAAAAATATATATCTCACTTTATCCACTTAGTTCTCTTATACTAATTATGATGAGTAAATGAACCCAGGAATATCGAGTGGGCGTAATATGATACTGATCTTAAATAAATGTTTAATTTATACTTTTGGATATACAGAGGATGATATTCAGTGGTTGTAATCCCCATCGTGGTTAACTAAAGGATAAATTCTTGTTCTATAACCATTTTACCTAAATTTGGGAGGTGAATGTACAATTTGACTTAGTGATTGTTGAGTACACTATAAAGTGATATCTCATGTATATGAATGTGTTAAAATAAAAGAGGAATTGTGTTTATGAAGAGACAAACAAGATGATTAATGTTCTTTATAAATGAATCTCTTGAGAGAATCATATTTATAATTTCAATTGAATGCATTATTACTATCATGAAATCTAAATGATAGGTTGATATTTTAATTGAATTAAAATTCTAAATATTCTATTCATTTCATTTAGAAAATAAGAATATACAATAAAGAGAATAAGTGAACTATAAATATTCCTTTATCGGTTATGAATCTCCCCAAGTAGAATGACACTAGTTATGCACTATCATATCCTATGAAATTAATTTTATTCTTTTAACCAAGGTAAAAATAATTTTTCAAATTTGTAAATAATTTTTTAAGATCCCAGTAGTTGATCATTAAATCATTATATCAAATTTTGTGAATACATATCATTTATTTCTAAAAACATATAAGAATATTTTCTCATGATTTATCCAGAAAAATATTTTGAATGGGTTTGTTACTAATTGGTGAAAGGAAATATGGTTTCTATGATGAGGATTCCATATTAAAAGTGGTTAATGATATCACAATTTTTTCCAAGGATATAGTGAAAAGTCATGTTATATGTATCTCACTTAATGAAATGATCCAAATTTTTAATCATGTCAAAACTGATATTAAAATACTAGACGACTGCAAAAAAGATCCACTAGATAATGGACCTCAACCTAAAACTCTACAAGGTTTAGCACTAAGGGTTGAAGATGTTTCCCTATTAATCATTTCAGTTTAATATGCATAAGTGGATAACAAGAAACATTATTGAAGATCCTTTCAATATTTTTCAGCTATTGATAAAGGATATTTAGGTGGAATATGTTTCTACTAATATATATGCATGATATTGAAATGATTTGGATAAATTTTCTATTGAGTTAGGGGTAAAACATTATATCCCCATCCTTAAAAAATATGAATAATCAGAAACATCATATCAATATCACTCTATATATGGAATAATAAAACACACATGTAATGAAATTAAATAAAATATTGAAAGAGCATAACTACCTTCTTCTATCTAATACCATTGTACTCAAATAATCACATTCAAATGAACATGAAATTATAGATTGACCAAAATAGAGAGGTGGTATTTTATTTAATTAATTCACAACTAAATTTATTGAAATATATTTAAACAACACCTCTACTTTTTTTGAATTTATATGTTTTACCAATTGAAATTTTTCATTGGAGGAAGATAATGAAAAATAAGTTTCACCAAATGAGGAACATATGGAGCTCCCAAAACATATTCAATTGTTACTGATGTGGTTATATAATTAGATTCATGTCGATATTCTAAAGGAAACCAATGAACAAGATTCTTATATTTTAGAGGAAGAAATTGATATTGATCCTTAATGTGTTAATTTGGTTTAAAAAAATTACATTCTAACCACCGGTTTGATTATTTTTGGATGTATCCTATATTTACCAAGAACTGGAGAATGAATAAGTGGGGTTTTAAGTGATAACTATGAAGGTGTATACTCATACATAATTCTACCACCACCATGTAACTTTTATCTCATTTCTCTGAGGATCATTTTCATATACTCTATTAATGGAATCCCTAAAATAATAATGAATAAATAATACAAGCTAGAAAAATGAATAATTGTTGATGGTCCAAATAAAATATAATCCACCCACCCTCAAATTTTGGATAACAACTGGCACTTCCATTTTGAAGGTAGTTTAAACCCATGGTTCTCTTTGTGGATAAAACAAAAAATATATTTTATTTGTTCGAATTTTTTTTCTAGGGCCTTGTTATTCAATTTATTTCTTAGATATTATTTTTAATAGTATATTAAAATGTATTCCATCCCACCTATATCTATTTGATTATTAATGACATGGTACTTAAACCATATTGAGTTATTTTATTTTGTATGTCCACGATGATGAAAAAAGTATCCTAGATTCAAGGTTATGAAGAGGTAAGAGGGTGAGGGCTTCATTTCTATGGGATTTCAATTTTATGTTTATCATTTACCCCAAGAAATTTCTTCTTTATTTAAAATTGGGATTTTCATTCCCACATTTAATTTTCTTCTTTTGTTAATTTATATAGGAGACATTATTTTACTAGGAATCCCATTATTTGATGTTTTATATTTCAATAATAATAATATATTATGAGTAATATGGTTAATTGAGTGATTATTGTAATTGGTATTTATTAATTGTAGGAGTCACTATTTGGGTGAATTGTTTTATTCATTTAAATGAAATTTACCTTTTTTTTGATACATTATGTTTATGAAATTAATGTTGATTGGTCAGTTATTACTAGTTATTATATGATTGAATATACAAATTTATTTTTTTAATTCTTAATAGTACTTCATGACCTTTTCTTTCTATTCATTCTTGAATATATTTTCAGATATATCATAGGAAATTCCAACTTTTAGAAATTTCATTTTAGCTTATCAAAGATAAGAATGTGAAATGTAAAATTCAATTTTATTTAGGATTATTTTTTTATTAATCCATTATCCTTGAGACCAAATTATAAATTAACGATTATTTAGCCTATATAATCCATGAATTACCTTGTTAGTAATGATCCACATTAAAAAAATATTATTTACTCAAACCTAAGACTTGGTGTATTACATGATAATTTTAACATTGAATATGGGGTGAGATATATCATGGTGGAAGGGATGAATATAATTTTAAAGAATATGTGTATGAATTTTCTTTTTATCATTCGGAAATAATTAGGTTTCATTCACAGTATTTTTAATTTTTTTCCATTCAAGAAAAAATTATTAAATTAAAAAAATGTATTGTGATGTGAGAGAATAAAAAATCCCCCCTTGAGGATCAATTATTTTTATCATATGATTTTAGGTTATGAATGTGTGGTTAAGTAAACTTATAAATTTTGAAAATAAAAACAAAATTTGAAAAGAATAGTTTTTAAATGTAATGACTATTTCTATATGATGTATGTCATTCATTGAGTTATCATTACATCCTGACATTTTATTTGATTTTTGAGATGTTTAATTTGTAAATGTTTTATGGGAATTCATTCATCAAAAATTAAATTAATATAATTAATTTTTATTTTGATATAAACCATCATTTTGAGCCCCAATATTTTGAACATTAGTTCAAACCTACCATAGGACTAAATTTTATTAGAACCTTAATTACAATTTCTTTATGAATTTATGTATATTTTATATTTACAATGTGGTGGATGAAGTTCCTATTAAATCCTAATGAAAAGGATCATAGTATAATGTTATGAAAATAAACATATACGAATATCTACTATGAGTGATGATAGATAAAAATAATTCAGTTTGAGATAGATCATATCATTGCATGGTTAATAATAAAAAAACTAGGAAACATTAGTAGGAGAAAGAAGAATATTCACATTTATAATAGGAAAAACAGTATAATATCTAGTTACTATTTTAAGGTACTCATAAATCCTCCTTTTTATTAGGATTTGGTTCAGTTTTGTTTTGGGGTTGTTTCGGGTTGATAATTTATAAATCTTGTAAATTCTTGTCTTCTGAAAGGTTTGTGATCAGTTTTCCAAACAGTGTGTCCTCCTATAAGATAATGGGACACTATGGATATAGAGATCCACATGTCTTGAAAAAAATTTCAATCCATTTCCCACCTCATAAGAAACCCATAAACCCATTTATAATGGATTCATGTCCTATACACGTTTTTTCCATAATGTGGGTTGTTTCCCAGAAAATTTTGTGGACGAGATTTTAAGTGATCCAAATTTTTGTTAAATTTTCCCAAACCCTCATTTTATTCCTTTAAATGGCCTTATTTGACCCAAATGAGTTCCTCAAATCCTTAGATCTCCAATGTAGGATTCATATCTTCATTGGACCCCTCCCTTATACTATCTCTATCTTGGTGGATATTGGTTGATTCTTCTCAAAATAGTTTCCCCCTTCCATTATTGATCTTCCACAATATATCTCTTTCTCTCTTATATTTTATAGATATCCATATGTTTATTGGAGGATCTGATACTCTCTATTATAGATATGAAGCTAGGTTTCATTTTTGTTTCTCCTGAATCCTGTTGTTTTCGTTCTTCATTAACGAATCCCAACTAGGGTTTGGAAACTCTATATGCATTGGTCTCTATGTAGGTAGTTCTCTTTGGATGCACAATTTATATTGAACCTATTTAATTTTTTTCTTAACTTCAATTATTTGAATTTAAATACTATTTTTTTATTTGGATTATATAGATTTCAATTAGTTGTCAGAAAACCTAATTCTGGTGAAATTGGTTTTATTGTAAAAAAAATGGTTTTAGAATGAAGTTGTATGTTGGGGAGATTTCAATTGTTTAATTATCATTTGGGATTTTGATTGAAATTGAATAATTTACGTTTTTGTATTTAATTAATGAATTTTATTTGAGGGAAAATTTTTGGAAAACACCAATTCCATTAAATTTGGGGATCATGATGAAATTGATGGAATTTTTTGAAAATTAAATTATTGTATTTAATTGTGGAATGGATTGTGAGACTGAATGAATTGTGTTAAAATCCAAATTAAGGAAAAAATAGCTTAAAATGGTATTGATGTACACCTATTTATTTCATATTTTTTAAAAGCATGTTTTTATTAAAAACTCCACATGATTTTTAATGTGAAAAATGGAATATTGAAATAAGTAATGTGATTTAATTTTATTCAAAGAAGACTTGAAATAAATTCTTGATCATTGTTCTATATTAGTGAACATGCAAGACTTAGGTAGTTATTGAGTTATTTTGGGTTAGATATTATGATTTACAATTTTCTAAAAAATTATATCAACACATCCTATTATTTAAGATATGGTTATGAGGCCTCTTGGCCTTTGTTCAAGGGACATATGTACATACTATTTCATATTTATAGTGTTGGGTCCCTATAACTTGGAACTATTGTATATATTTATAACATAACAGTGTTGATGGCATGTCATTATTTCAAATGTATAAAGGCCATTTATGTAAATGTTATCGATACCTTTAGAATTTATATTAACCTTTTTATATAAAATTATTTATTTAAACTACTTTGTGGAATGTACATATATGTTGAGTATCCATTTATTAATGGTTTATTCCATCCATTGAAATTTATTTCTATTATTAAAAATTAGAAGTATAAATTTTTAATTTGTTTCCATCATTTATATTATAATGAATGATTTGTTTAAATATTCTTTTGTAAATTCTAAACCTATTTATTTGAAAATTTAAAAAAAATTATTATATAATTTGACTTGGAATATTGTTATAGAATCATTGGTGAAATACAATTGGGTTTTTTATTATACCATATGTATTCCTTCTGGTGTTTTAAGATTATCTCATCTCAAGTTTGAGCAAGGGAATGGATCTCTTCAATGTGGATATATTTGTTGATCCTTGGACTTGGTGAGTTCAATACATAGCCAATTGGGGTATTTTTCCCAGTTTTGGTACAACGGTTTTAGCACTTTTGGATTTTACCATTTTATGAATTCTAGTATACTACTCCATGTGGAGTCTCTTTTGATATGAATATTGTCTTGTTTCTTTATATCCAAAATGTTTGAAGTGGAACCATTCCCATTTCATTATTGTGTGATACAAGAGGCAATTCATCAACCCATGGGGATCAGGAATTCCCATCAAGCTATTTTGGAGATGCCTTAGTTATTAGATTCCCATAGGGAATATGATCGTTTGTGAAATAGTGGTATCATAGGGAGGTTCATGTTGAGCTTCTGTTTTTTTTGAAATCAGTATGCTTTGGAAGATCTTACCGGTATATTGGAGTTAGTTGTGATCGAGTGTCTGGACAACACTGACTGTAAATTATAATTATTTATATAGGGGTGGATAGGGAAATTCATCTTTTAGATTATTTATAATATTTTCCCTAATTTTTTTTGGATAGATTGAAATCAAAATCATGTCATTCTATATGTTTGAATTAATTTCCATTGATTATATATTTGAGAATTAATCTGATATATTACTTCGTGTCTACTAAAGTTGTGTATTATCATAACTCCAAGAAAACCTGCAAATTAGATCCTAGAGGAAGGAGCTACTAAACCACAGTGAGAAAATCCAATTATTGATCTGAATCTGATTAAGGTGATAATGCACACTATCCATGCTCAAGGACATGCACCACCTCTAGAACTACTTCAGGGTATAATTGATGAACCTCAGAGGGAAGTTCTCAAGATTTTTACTTGAGATTTACTTCTCTAAAATCCAGGACCATTAAATTGATCAAATAATCATCAATAGAATGAGTATTTTTTGAGAATAATGGAGTATTTATTTTGGTTTTTTGGAAACGACTGATGAAATCAATGTGAAGTGTTCCACCATTGTGATGGAATGTTTGAACAGGAGATGGTTTGACATAATGGTTAATACAAAGAAGAATGAGGGATTTGAGTGGAAGGATTTATGGTTTATTTTCACTGATTATTTTTATCCTGGTTTGATTTTGTTATCAAGTATACTGAGTTCTTAAAACTCGAGAAGGCTAAAATAACCATAAAGAGTATATAGACCATTTCGTTGAGATCATTGCCTTCACAACTGTTATAATATCAAATAAGAGGATTATGAATCAAAGGGTGGAATTGGGACTTTGAAAAGGTATTTGTTCTCAGGTTTTATTATTTAGTATGAATTATAATTTTGATGTACTGGATAGATCATTGATGATCAAGATATTCTTGGATGAATTGTTAGGGTCATCCAGAGAATATTTTTCTTCTAGTCTCAGCATGAAATCTGTCATATGAAAATGAACGTGTGATGGTTATCACGGTGGTTATTGATTGTAGTTTTTTTAAACATCCTATAGTGAATGGAAGAGGTTATATTATTTAATACCATTGTAAAAATATGGGGAATTCAGAGATAGTTTTCAATAAGGAAAGAAATAACTATGTATCTTGTAGGTATTCAAGGAACTTTCAGAAATTATTCCATATTCATTCCACTCTGTATAGTGTAACAAGATAATCTATTTATCCTAAAAATATTTTACAATCGTATGCTTCACATAAAAATGGTTCTAGCCACATGAATCTGGAAATAAGCTTCTTAATGCAATGTAAGAGTCTCTAAAAGTGGTGGATATAGGTACAACAATCGTGAGAGGTACAATGACTGTAGATTTATCATTAGTAAAGTCTCTTTTTGATACTAGTTCTTCAAATTCATTTATATAAACTCGTGTTGTTAATATACTTAATATACATTTTTAGATTATATCATTCTCTTTTGATATTACTACACTCCTTGGTACGAAAAGATAAAAGGGTCTCCATAGACCCACTTATTTTTTCTATCTATCAGATGTTAAGCTTTACTAGAATTTTTTTGTTCTCAATAAGAAATATATTTCTGTCATTTTCAGTATGGATTGGATCATTGATAATAAATATCAAATTTATTATTATCTTAGATGGTTCTTCAATACTACACCTAGATGTGTGTCTCATGTCTTCTAAGGATAATGGGACCCAAGGTTGAGCATATACATGTCTTCTTATCCGAAGTTAGGGAATGTAGTATCTATCTTTGCCATTGATTTAGAGTGGGTATCGTTAGGTGGTGATAACCATAAAGTTATTTTTGTGTTTGTAGATGTGTTTCCTTATGACTTCTCGAGCTTGTCTCCAATAAGGGAGGTTTATTTTTTCATTACTTAATGAATTATACGTAACTAGTTTATTTTCCTTCGTACCATATTAGACTAACTTAAATATAAGAGTATTAGTCCCAGTTGGATGAACATCTAGATAAAGGATTTATAATTATGTTTTTTTTCACCTTGTGCAAAGTCTGTTCTCTTTGTTAACAAATCTTATTGTTCACTTAACCTATGTTTTGGTTACTAAAATCACAGTTGAGTGATGGTAAATAATATGTATCCATCAACATTGATTGATGACCTAATTGATCAATTGAAAGAGGAAACGTGGTTCTAGAATATTGATCTTCACTTTGGTTACCATCCATAGATGATAAAATAATATGAGGTTTAGAAAACTGCCTTTCAATGAAGCTAAGATTATTATGAGTACCTTGGCATGCCCAATTGTCTAACAAATTACCATGAAATTTTAATGGAATTAATGAACAATATTTTCCATTAGTATATAGATACATTTTTTATAGAATTTTTTATGGAAATCCTTGTTTCCTTTAAGTCATAATAGTATCATGTGCTTCATTTGATAACAGTTTTGAGTTTGCTGATAAATCACCAAATTCATGCTAAACTTTCAAAGTGATATTGATGTATTAGAGAAGTGAAATTATTTTGAAACATGGTTTCGGAAAATGGTATTTTAGTTAACCATGATAATTTGAAGCTTGTTATTACATGAGAATCCCCAGAGAATGTCTTCGATATTTAGAGATTCTTAGGGTTAGCTAAATACTATCATTGGTTGTTGAAATACAACCCAAATTTATATTCATTGATGAATGATCTCACTCATAAGGGAGTAAAATTTTCCTAGAATGAAAAATTAAAGGGTTATTTTATTCAATTGAATTTTATTTTGAATATAAATCCATTTTTGACCCTATAAGAGGTAGGGCATGGCTATGTGTTATTTTTTGATGCATCAGGTTCAGGATTGGTTTGTATTCTTATGAAAGGTAATCATGTTGTTTCAAATGTATCTCATTAGCTTAGGCCACACGAGAAAGAATTATTTGAACCATTACATTGAAATTTCATATTTGATTCTTGGACATAATATTTGGTGGTATTACTATTATGGAGAATGGTTTACCATGTTTTCAGACCACAATATATTGGGATACATCTTCCCAAAAAAATATTTCAATATATTCTAGAGGCGTTAGGTAGAATACCTTCAATCATTTGAAAATGACAACGCCTAAACCCTAAATAATTGGAAGGTCACTAGAGATTCTTTGAGAAGGAAAATGTCAACCCATGTTGTTAAAGAATCATTAAAAGAGTGGATCTTGATTTATATCTTTTCATAATAGCATATTAGAGTCTAGGAATCAAGTGTTTAGGTTCCATTGGCTAGGGGTAAGTTGACATATGCTATACTTGAATTGATTCTACAAGATCATCATGGTGATTAGGACTTCCATCACACTAGAGACTCTTTTTATGGTAGAGATATAGTTTCTAAGTGGCCATTACCTAAAGAAGAAATTATTTGATTTCTGGATTGTTTTTTGGTGAAGTATTATGTAAGAAAATATATTATGGGGGATTGTCATAGTTCATAGTGGGAAGTTCCCCTAATGAACACAAGGATTTTCTATGACATTAGGTGGAAATTATGGTGTCCATGTATGATTCGTGTAATTTCTGCATTTGTCCCTCATTTTTATATGTTCCAGTATGATAAGTTCTATCACCAAGATCCTTCATGTTTTCTTCAACTGCTTACAATCCCTACATGGATGTGGGATGAGATATATATGGATTTTTTGATTTTCTTTCCTCATACCTATATAAAGAAGAACGTAATAGTTTTTTTTTATAATCATGCTATCCAATTCGTCTCGCTTTATACACATCCATGATACACCAAAATTTTTGGTGTTGGGAAATCTCTATGGGAAATAGATATTTTTACTTTGAGTTCCATCTAATATAGTATCTGATAAGGATCCTTAGTTCACTTATTGTTTTTGTAGAGGCCTTAAGGTGGCACTAGAATCTCACTTCCATTTAGAATTACATATCATCTGCACTCAAATGGAAAAGCTGAATGAGTTATATATAATCTTGAGGATATGATTTGTGCTTGTGTTCTCAACATTGGTGGGGATTGTGATGATAATTATTGGTTGGTTGATTTTTCATATAATAATAGTTACCCATCCATGATCATAATAACTCCTTTTTGTGGCCTTGTATGGATGGCCTTAGATGGATGACCTAGTAAATCTCTATTGTGTTGGATAGAGATTGGTGAATGTTCATTGGTTTGATTGAGCATGGTCCAAGAGATAGCAATAAATAAACTGTTGATCCATCTGAGGATGTAGATATTGTAGATCTGATATAAATCATATGATGATCTTTATCATATAACATCATATTTCTCTATTGGTGGCCATTTTTTCATAATGGTTTGTCATCAATTGGGTTATCAATGGATTTGTAGGCAATGGAAGCTTTCTCGTAACTTTTTTGGAACTTATGATTGTGTTGAGAATGTGAGGAATTTTTCATATTGTTAGGAACTACCACCATATTAGAATTGATACATAACATGTTTTGTGTATCTCATCTCAGAAAGTATGTATCAGATCCATCAAATATTCTGATATTGAGGGATCATGATGTTTAATATTTTTTATTTTTTATTGAGTGGCCAATCTTGATAGTTCATTTTGTAACGAAGTCACTTCATGGGAGGAGGATAATTTTGGATCATGTTCTATGGAATCATAGTTCTGATTCTCGTCAGGTATGGGAAAGGGAGGCACTAATGAGAGAGTAGTGCAGGCATCACATTGACATCGAGGCTTCTTGGTAGGCATTCTAGGGATTTAAGGTTTCTATTTTTGGGAGGTTATAATATACCCTTAGTATTTTAAGGTACTCATAATCCCTACTTTTTATCTTCATTTTATTGTGATTATTTTGGGGTTTGTTGAGGTTGAAAATTGAAGAAACATGTGAATTCAAGGATTGTGCACGAGAGTGAAATACTAAAACACTGTTTTCAAAACTATTTTCTCTTATAAATTGAAATAGAAAATTATGGATAGAGAGATCTGCATGGAATAAGCATGGTTAGTCTTTCCATGCACCCCTCTGGTGAAACTGTGTGACCCACTTACAATGGGGGCATGGCTAGTGAACGGTTTGTCCAAACTATGCCATGTTTCCCATGAAACTATGTTGACGTGATTTTAAGAGATCTTATTTTTTGTTAAATTATCTAGAACCCTCTTTTTAGGTCCGAGATGGGCCTCCACTGACCCAAAAAAATTTCTCCCATATTTATAGCACCCATGGTGGATTCCTGGACCCTTTCACCCCCTATCGCATGTGAATCGATGCGAAGATAATGTCAATTGATCCACCTACAATTAGTTTCCTCCTCTAATTCAAGATCTTCTGCAATATATCTATTTCTTCCAAGGTTTTGATAGATATACATATGTTTTTGTAGGATATAATAACTATTAATATGGATCTAAACATATGTTTGATTCTTGTTTCTCCTAGATCTTCTTCCTTCCCAACTAGCGATTGGCTACTCATGATTCTTTGGTCCTGAGGTCAGTGGTTCTGTTACGATGAAATTTTTTTATTTAATCTAATTTCATTGATTAAATTTCAATGGTTTAAATTTAAATTCCATTGTAGGTATTTTTATTATATCGAATTAAATTGGTTATCAGAAAACCCAAATTATTTTGATATGAGGTTTTTTTGAAAAATGGTGTTTTGGCACGAAATGGGAAATTAGTGATATTTAAAATGTATATCTTTAATTTTAGTTATTTTTAATTATTAATTCAATTAAATTGTTGAATTTAATTGTAGAAATTGAATTGATGTAAAAATTATGAAAAACCTCAATTCATCTGAATTGGGGATTTATTATGAAATTTATTGAATTTATTAAAAATTAAATTATTGAAATTTCTTATTCTGTAATGGATTGAGAAATTTTATGAATTGAATTCAAATCCTTATTTAAGAAAAAGTTTCCTTAAATGGTTTTGATGGAAACTCCTTGGTTTTATCTTTATGTAAATGCATGTTTTTGATTTAAAACCAATTAAACTTTTTAAAGGGGACAACCAGAAACATGAAATGGATAGTGGGATTTAATTATATTTTCAAAAGTATTGCAACAAATATCCCATTATTATTCTATTTCAGATAACATGAAAGCCTTAGGTAGTTAGTGAGACATTTTGGGGGACACATTTCAATTGAAAATGCTCTAAAAAATCTTATCAACACATCCTATTACTTAAGAGACGATGATCAGTGATATTAGCCTTGTTTTAAAGGAAATACATACATAATTTTCCATATTAATGGTGTAGGGTCACTGTACTTAGAACTATCATACCTATTTGTCACATGAACATATTTCTCACTTGTTTTTATTTTAAATGTATATATTCCATTTTTGTAACTATTTTAGATGCCTTGAGAATTTGTATAATCTATTTTATATAAAAGGGATTATTTAATCCATTTTGTGAATGGTTCCATTTATATAGAGTATCATTTGATAAATGGTTAATTATATGTTTTGAAATTTATTTTCATTATTTAAAATGTGAAGTAAGAATTTCTAATTTGTTTCCATATTTGAAATTATAAATCAAGATTTGATTAAATGTGATTTTGTAAATTCCAGACCTTTTTATTTGAAAATTGAAAGCCCATTATTAGTTAATTTGACTAGGAATATTTTTATTTTATCATTAGAGAAATCCTAGTTGGATTTGGCTCACACCCTACTGGTGCCTTCAGGTGTTTCATGATTATCTCCATCCATGTTTGAGTAAGGGAAAAGGATCACCTAGAGGTGAATATAGTTGTTGAACCATGAACATGGTGAGTTATTTCCTTAAGGACATTATATGTTTTCCCTATTTTGGTACGTTTGATGTATTACTTCACGATTTAATTCCTGTTTGAGTTCAGGTATTCTACCCTTAGTGGAGTCTCTTTTGATATGTATATTTTCTTGTTTCTTTTCATCCACAATTTTTGTGGAAAAAAAGTCCCCACTTTAATTCTTGTATGATGCCAAGTGCTAGGAACTGACCGGTGGGAATTGGGAACACACTTCAGGCTATGTCAGATCTGGCTCGGTTATCGGGTTCCTAGGGTGATCGGGCTGGTTCTTGACAAAAAACAATTAGGTTGATTGTTCCATTGAAAATTTTAATGTTAAATTGATAATTTATCTGGAACCTAAATAATTATTTAACCGTTAATTATTTTTCTATATATTTAATTTTAATTTTAATATTGGTAACATGGTGTTCATCTATGATTTATGTTCATATTCAACGGTTGAGGACAAGAAAAGCTTAAGTGTGGGGAAATTTATGACATTATTTGTCCTGAAAATATCTGAAATTTAAAATTTTTGAATTCATTTTTTCATTATTATTCCCATGTAATTAATTGATTTATTAAATTATAAGTGATATATATTTTATTATATAACATGTAGTAAAATATATTAATATGTGGAACTTGTATGTTTAATTTTACCTAGATTTTTTTTAAATTTTTTGCTTACCCTTACACATGGCATCAGGCTTACGAAATAGAAAAATTTCTTCTACCATTTACATAGAAGAATTTTCAGAAACTATGTAATGGTATCAAAAAACTTCCATACACTAAATAATGGTAAGTGATCAATTTCATGTGAGAAGTAAGGGCATCAAAATAAAATTTCATAAGTGTTGGGAATATTCAATGTAAGGATAATATTTTCACTATGTAAAGGTGTGGAAGCTACTTGATATTGGTATAAATGGTTTTTAAAATCTATGAAAAGGTACCATTTCGTTACTTATTGTTTTGAAAGGGTAATATAGTCTTTACATTTGGGATATCCAACCTATAAATGAGGGTATCTAAGAGTTTACAAGCGATATGTAAGGGTCAATATAAAACCACTATTATTCCATTTTGACCACTGATTTATCATAAGAACACCATGAAATATATAAGAGATAACATATAAACTATATAATCCGCACTCTCTAAGTCATAGTGTTTGATATTGTGGAATAGTGATCGTGTTTCCCAAACCATAGGTGGATCATACACCATGGACATACATTTTTTACAATGGGTTAAAGACTACTCCATGGAGGTTCCAAATATGTTAGTTCCATGATTTTGGAGAATAATAACATACTAATGTAGGGGAGAGGGCCACATATTATCCATGATGATTGATGAATGAAAAAACAAAAATTATTAAATCTACACCATTGGTTTTCTCTTCAATCCATATGGATTTGTATAATTTATTTTTGAAGAGGTTAATATCTATGATGAATACCATTGACAAAAAGAGATATATAATAAATTATTATCCATATTGATATAAATATATATATAATGAGTATATAGATATCCAAATCAAAATTTAAAATAAGTAAACATCTACTAATGTGTAGATATAGGAATTCATGGGCTTATTTTTTACCCCGAATATGATTGTAGTAGTGCCGCACAAAAGGGTTCTACTATGGGAGTACTATGCTATTTTTCAGTTCATTTTACACCTTATGGTATGATTTCTTTATCAGGTAATTAATATGCATATTTGTTTTTAAATTTTTACTTCCATTCTTTCTCCATCTCTATTTCTCTCCCTCCCTCCCCCCATTTTCTATTTGGATATTTAGTAGAATTGATGATGAGAAAATGCCTTGTGGAATATGCTCATAGAGAGATACGATGTAAAAAATGGTCCCTGATTAATTAATATATTACGTTAATATTGGGATGATATAAAGTGGGTGAAATCATCATTGTTGTTATCTAAATGTTAACTTCTGATTCTATAACCATATTCCCTTGATTGAGGATGTGTATGTACAATGATCTTAGTGATTATTAAGTTACATATACATTGAAAAAATGGGGTAGAATAGGTTATTATTACATATTATGGAGTGTGTTGATTATATGGATATAATATAATACGATTATTGTTCTCCATGGTAGAATCTTGTTGATGAATTTAATTTTCAATTTAGCATCCCTTCAGTTTATTTTTCATGAAATTTTCATGTTAGGTTTGGTTTTTCATTTCATTAAATTTCTACACATTTTTTTATTGCATTAGTAAAAACATTATAGACTCAAAATAGAATAATTGAACTATGAATAGTTTTTTATCGATTTTGAAGATCCTCTAATGAGATTATCTTATACAGCTACTATCCTAAGCATTGAAATAAATTTTTTCTTTTTCAAATCCCTATGATAGAAATGATAATTGGATTATGATATATTAAGGTGGTGAAATTATATTCTCATGAAATATGTTATGTGGTGGAAGAAGTGAGAGATAAATAAACTGTGGGGGTTTAATACATTTTTGATTATGTTCATAACAAGGATGATGATGATAGCTATTACAGAATGCTATTATGGGAACTCTATATACGGTGTAGTTGATGTAGGTTGATAATGGCAGTGTCTTTAATGTATGATATATTATAATTTAAAAATATTAACGAATGGTGGAAACTGAATAAAATGATGTTATTCATAGTGGTGAGAGTCCTTGAGGATAGAAATACGAAAAAACCAGAAAGTGTCCTATTATACAATACCACCCAAGGTCAACCAAACTAGGCCCCCCTGTTATCCTTTCATGGGGAGGGGTAAAAAAACAAAAAAAAACTAGTCTTGAATACAAGAAAGAAAATATATACAATCAAGTAAAAAAATGGAAGTGTCGGGGAATAAAACTAATCCATATGGGCTAAACCGAAGTAAGATAAGTAAAAATAAGAAGTCTCCATATGACCAAACATCACCTCCATACTAGTTAAAAAACAAAATAGTAATGTAAAGAGAGGCTTGCATAGAAAAGAATGATCTTTCATTTACATGAATCCTAAATAATTACTACAACCGCCCATGGATATAATTAGCATGTGAGATAATAATCACAGTATGATACCAACAAGAGATCTATACATGTTATAATTAAATGAATGCACAATAGCAAACATTAAAAAATTACAATAATTTTTATGAACAAACCACTTGAAATCCTTTTTCAATAATTATTTAGTTTTCACAAATTTTATGAAATATTTTCCAAATCTATAATCAATATGGTACAGATACAGTGTATAAATATACTTGTTAGACAACATCCCTAAAATAAACTACCATGTAATAAACTACCAGATGTAACAATTAACCTACCATCCAGTCTCTAGCCTATGATATAATATGAATCAAAGACTCACTAGCACAACAATGAATAAGTATAGATCCAACTAACGTCAATTCCTTTCATTGGCCATCCACATAAAATTTTCCACCTCCTTGTGGTGTCACATGCACTATGAATACTTATTTATCAATTTTGATTATCGTAAGGCTCCCTCTATGAAAACTTTTACAATTTCTATTATGAAAAACAAGCTAACTTTTTTCATAAAAACCACTTTAAATTTTAGAAAATATAATTGATAGTTTTTTATAAAATTTACTTTTCAAAAAATGGAAATTATTTTTCAAATGCACAACCACCTTTTCCGAACACGAGCTCATGACCTACTCAATTTCAACACATGAAATTCTATTTAAAATATCATTAAATTGATATGAAAAATAAGAAAATCAAGAATTTTGTACTAGTGTGTAGATACACCTACCAGAAGATAATAGAAAACCTAAATGGATTTGAAAAATGGGATAGGAAACCACTAGGTTTTCCTTAGATAGAAATATCACAATAATATACCTAAAAGAATTAATTTAAAACCCAATCTGACAGTCAATACCCACAAATATTGTGTTGAAACCTCAATTGAGTGAGAAACAGAGTGGAAGGATTATCCAAAGAGATTAAGTGTCTAACCCTACTGATCAATTAGTAATAGAATCCATTGGGACAGAGATAAGACCACAAAAATTTCATTGGGGAAGATCTCCAACCAAGAGGAGAAGGCTGACCAATAAAATGAAACCTAAAAAATGGAACGAAACCCTAAAAATGAAACTTAGAATAATAAATGGTGTGTAATTTTTTACATGTGGTGAATCCATTTAATTTTTTGTTACACAAAAAACACATCACCTTTTCAATTAAAAACTATATTTTCACCATAAAAAATAGGCAACCCATACACGATAACTAAAAAATCAACATTTTTATTTAGTTGAAAGGATTTATATGACATTCAGTACACATCATTTAATTTTTGAAAATGTCTTCTAATTGTCTAGGAAATGGAAACAAATAAATGTTCATACTGAAAATCAAAAATAAATTGCTTGAAAATTAATAGTATCCTCCAGATTCAACTCCAAAAAATCAAACTAGATGAGAAAATAAAACAAATATAACTATCATAACATACATGAAAGAAAGGAAATGGGGTGTTCCAATCTCCCCACTATAAAATCGTTATATCCCAAGAAAGTGTTCAATATATTGGATCCAAAAAAAGATAAAGGTAAAGATTCCTCATCAATGCATCTTGGTCCCACATCTTATGGTTATTTTGTCCACACTTTTAAAGTACCCAGACCAAGGGGGTCATTTTACCAATGAAATTTCTTATCCTCGTGATCAATAAACTGAACTAGATATTCAAATAGAGTGGTTTTAGGCTCAAGAATAACATCATACCATATATTAACATGTTAGAGAACTAGTATAGGCCTCTTCAAATGGGTATAAAGTTACACATTGTTTAAATAATACAATCCATATGGTAATATAAATATATAGGACACCCTCACCTATAACTCAATGCTCTCAAAGGGTCCCATAATTAAACATTCCATGTTGCCTTGCTTACCCAACTAATGATGTCCCAAGAGAGGTAAAAATCTTAGAAAGACACAATCACCAACTTCGAACTCCTACGATTGAACATGATGCTCCATATAAGATTTATGATGACTCTGTTCCATGATCAAATTCCTCTGGATAAACTACACCACCTCTATCATTTATTGAAAAATATTCATCCGATCGAGGGGCCTCACTTCCAAATCTACACAACCTAAGGAAGATCAACATGTCCAACCATACAAATCCTAAACAACTTCCATCCTAATCAAATCATGGTAACTATTTTTATAGGGAAACTAAATCAGAGGAAAATTCCTTTTCCAATATCCATTGAAATCATTAGAATAATCATGGGGAATATCTTCAACTACTTGGATAGCCCTATCTATCTTTTCATCTATTTATGGATGATATTTCGTGCTTACTTTCAACTAGTAAACCATTAAATTATAATTTTTTTCCAAACCATGGTTGTGAATCTCCAACCCCTATCATAAGTAAATGTAGACGGATCCCCATTATGCATCACAATCTCTCAAACATATAATCCCCCAAATATATTCAACATTTTTATCATTTATTGGATAGAAGTGAACTAATTTAGAGAGTCGTTCAAAAATCTCCCAAATCACACACCTCCTACCATGAGTACATATTAAACTAAAGTTGAAATCCATGGAAATATCATCCCACATTAATACTAAAATTTGTAAATGCTATAATAAACCTACATCTTTTTATTGTACCACCTTTACTCTTTAAAATGTGATACACTTTGATAAAAAATATGAAATGGACCACCACATTCCCAATAACCACTACCAAAATCATAAATCATGGTAAATTGTTGTAGCAATAGGTTTCACAGACCAACATGACTTGTGTCCACTATCTAGAAACTCATGTATAATAGATAAAATTGAACAACCAACATGTTGTGGAAGCTGAAATATCTATTGGGAGACCAATAAAAATCGGGTAAAGTCTCCACATAATTTCAGATTTCTCCTAAGCATTGGAAATCAGTGTCTATCTTATTCTCAAGTTGAAATCAATAATTATAAGATGAGTAAACTTTATTGATTCCAGGATCACCTCTCCTGCATCCTCTTCCACTACTAATAACATATCAATAAACAAACTCATCAGATACCTCTGTTTAACTGATTCCTTCATGCCTTCTATCAATAATATTCTTCTTAATGCATCATCTAAAACATTATATTTCCCAGATATATACAGGGTATCAAAATACAAGGTAAAAAGATACTCAAACAAGAATCTCTATCGCAATTTAATATCTCTCTGAATTAAAATATCATTCAGGATTTTGTGATAATAATAAAGCATAAATATCTATCCAATGATAGAGTGACACAACATTTTCAGTACATTCCTAAAAATTTCTAGATCAAGATCATAAGTATGGTAGTTTTTCTTAGGAGTGATTATCTATCTTGAGAAATAATCAGCAACTAGTTTCCCCTTCATAAAGACACATCCCTGAACCCTACTATACGCATAATAGAAAACATCATAGAATGAACCTAGTTTGGGGAAAATTAATATTATTGTTGAAGTCAACCTCATCTTCATAACTTAAAATGAAATCTAACACCTATTGTTTCCTTTAAAAATAACACTCTTACAACATAATGTTATCATTGAATTTTTGATCATGGAGAAGTCTAAAACAAACCATCTATAGTAACATTCCAATCCCAATAATCTTTATAAATAAAATATTTTTCTAGGTTTATCCCAAGATATAACTTGTAACACCTTTTTAGGATCAAAATAGATACCCATCTAAGAGATTAGAATCCCCTGAATTTTCAGTTAATGGATAAAAAACTCACACTTGGAAAGCATACCATATAGACAATGGTCCCTCATGGTTTGAAGAATGATATCAAAATTGTCTATGTGCTCCTCATATTACATGGAGTATATGAAGATATAATATTTGAACACAACAAAAAAAGAGTCCCAGAAATAATGTAGGATCCAGTCCATCAAATCTGTAAATACCACCTATGTGTTATTGAGTCCGAAAGGCATAACCGGAAACATGAAATTACCATATCGACATTGAAATTCTATCATCGGTATATCATTTTCTCAGACTCCGAACTAGTGGTACTCTGACTAAAATTCATTCTTAGAAAACTAATGGCCCCCACTAAAATGATCAAAGATATCATAAATTTCTGGTAAATGATATTTTTCTTAAAATTCCCTAATCCATCATTCAATTTTCAAAAAAAAATAATAAGTCTACCATCCACCTAATTATAAATTTTTATTGGTGAAGCCTCTGGTGGGATGCTAGGAAAAATCAATCCTTCCATCTCTAGGTACTCATGGTAGACATTAATTTCCAACAAATTAGTAGGTTCAATTTGAAAGGATGACATAAAAAATGGGAATCATTCTAGGTAATTGGTCAATAATGCAATCGGCCTCTCCCTATAGAGGAAAGCCACACAAATAACTGGGAATTGAATCATGGTACACACACTCAACAATAGTTATTACCTAATAATGGGTCAAATGAATCAAAAAAAATTATGAAAATTGGCATTAGATTAAACTATCAAAAGGAACAACAATCCCTTCAATTCAAAATTTATATTCCCACCCCCATTATAAAATTTGAGTGACTCCCTCGGTAGAAAATAACTATACCCAATGGTGACAATAGTCTATTTAAGTTTTCTAACTAACCATCTAATCCCGAGTGATTATCAACTCAAAGATTCAATGATCAAACACTATATAGTCCCCAACCACCATAAAGTCACTTATCATCACCAGAAACATAGAACATTTTAGTCCTTGTTTAGACCTCTTTCCAAGAAAATATTATAATGATCCAATAAGAAATACATAAACACCATAACTGAAACGGTTTCTAGAACTGCTTTATATTCCTCTGGTACACACTCTAATACACAATGTATTCTAGAATAATCCACCTACACATATCCATTTTTCTCCGAATGAGACCTATCACCCTTGGAAGAATCAAAATTAACCTATGAAATATTAGAAAATGTGGATATTTACATACTTCCTTGGGAAATATTATCATATAAATGATTCATATTGCTAGATTTCCTCCATATATGAAAATCTATAGGTGCCTCCATACATTGTGGTCTTGTATGAACATGCCTACTAAACTGGCCTTAATTTTTTTTTCTTCTCTATAGAATTCCCTAAAATATATCATTCTAAAAACAAACCAATCTTTCACATCCGTTTATGGCTAGAACAACAACCATAGATAACTTCTTCACCCACTTAAGCTCTACCCAAGCCTAACCTTCCAACAATGCCTGTTTCATCCAAAACTAGTTTATCCACATCTTCCATAATGATCATAAGGCATGAAATAACTAGAATCTACCAATAATCATACCACATATCCATCTATAATTTTCAAGACGTTAGGTAATCATTTATGAAAATATCTTGTTTCAAATACACTAACTCAGAAAAGTTACTGGATTACTCAAGAGTGGTATGCTCCCTTTTCACTATGGTCTAAAACATAGGGGTCTTTGATGCATGTAAATACTAATTATATAATTATTATTACATTTAATATGGAAAGAAACCTAGGTAAGACCTTCGTGCAACACAGATTCTACTATTGATTCCCACCTTCTTCTTTTTGATCCTTCGAACACATACGTGGAAAATCTCACATAAGTAACCTTACTTGTCCTAAAAAATTTAAGGATACTACTAATCTATTCAATCAACTCTTTTGAATTTTATAGACCATTTTAACCATATAATACATGTGTATATTTCTTGGTAAACTCTGGTCCACAATCTACTACCCGCCCCATGTTAAATATTCCCATTGACCCCAACGTCTGAATATTATGGATTACTACCTTTTACAAGGAAGATTACACCAGTGCATCTTCCAATGGAACCAACCACATGGTTTAACAACTTATATTTGGAAGAGATCTTCCTCTTTGAATTTTCCTTTAGACACAATATAGTAAATAATAAGTAATGAGAAACTCAAAAACCATTGAAAAAAAAATAGGAATAAAAAAATGAATTTATAAATTATAATTTAAATAATTTATTAATTATACCAAAAAATGAAATGCCTCTATTTAAGAAAAAATCTATATAACTGAACTCCCAACTTAGTTTCTTCTAATGGCCATACAAAAACAATGTCCTCGGACATTGTAGATTGAAATGCTTACACAAATTTACCTTGAAATTTTATAAAAAATAATCCTAAATACTAGGTATTGGACAGAGTGTATATTTTCCAACAACCCAAGGAAACATATATTTAGTAACGGGAGTGAGCTATAAAAGCCCCTTTCTGCACCTACTATTAGAATTCTGATGATCCCCCTCCTATTTACCTGAGACATAGAACTAACACAATAACGGGTAAAATACTTCTTGCTGAGTAAACCATTTGATACCTAATTGTAATAAAAAAACTCAGGTCAACTAGACCAGTAACCCAAGTTAGCAAATCATACAGTGGGTAAAAAATGATAACAAAACTAGTCTCATATATAAGAACAACAAGGCATACAACTAGAGTATATGGAGAAAATAATAGTAGATAAAACTAATTCGCATAAGTTAAGATTGAATAAAAGACTATTCTAGACAAGAACAATTCATGTGACCAACCATCGCATCCAAACAATCCCAAAATGAAAAATCAACATAAACAGGATCCTGCAAGATAGATAATAATTTTCCAATTAATTGAATCCTTGAAAAAAGTTTGTAGATTCCCACAAGTTGAAATAGTGTGTGATAAACATAACCTAGTAGTATACAACAAATATAATTATAAAAGTTGTAATAATAGGATAACACATGTACAAGTATTAAAACAAAACATTTTTATAATCATTTTTATAAATAAATTTTAAAATACTTTTTTAAACAATGCATTGGTTCTCTAAAATTTTATTTCATATTTTCTAATTCGAAATCCAAGAAGGTAAGGATAGAGAATATAAATATACATGGGATCCAAAATCAATGAAATAAAAAATCATGTAATAAAAAAACAAAGACAATGAAGAACCTTCAGGTCAGACTCTGTCATATATGAACATACATACTATACACTATCATTCCTAATAAAGAATAAGGTTTTTTAAATCTATAATATTGGTTGATAATTCAAGATAGACATACACAAGGTTACTTCAAGATGTATTACACACACTAACAATATCCCATGTCTCTTTATAAATGTACCAAAGTATCCCATTGTGGAATGTTTATCAATTTTTGTTTTAAAAACCATAAATACAATTTTATAGAACAAATTTCTATCTCAATTCAATATTCATCATGGCTTTAAAATCTAATTTCAATTTTTGAAAAAAAAATCACTTTTTCAAATGTGTGCCCATAACATGTTGAATTTAAACACATTATATTCCATTTTAAATATCATTAAATCAATATTAACAACCATCAATTCAAAAAATTAAATAAATTTATCAAATCCACATACATCAAGAGCATATAAAACCTTATCGCCTTTGACAATGAGGATTTGAAACAATAAGATTCATATTTTAGAAGATATTGAACATCTAGAGATTGAAAATTATTGATATAAAAAATAATCAGATTATCATTTCCCATAGAAAATGGAGTTACAACCAAGAATGAGTTATAACCTGAGAGTAATGCTTACTCATATACACAAGGCACCTAACACTACATGTCAATACCTGAACTAATTGATCTGAATGAATTGAAGACACCCAAAATCATTTAGGGAGGAGATCCTACCAAGTGGAGAAGGTTTATAAGTGAAACCATGCCTCACACACCCACACGGCATCATAAAAATAAAACTTATTCAATTACATGGCTTGAAATATTTTACAATTTCTAAATCACTTTTATTTTAAGTTATGAAAAAACATATGATGGCTTTTTAATTGAAACCATATTTTCACATAACATGACATGTAACCCTTAGAAAAAAAGTAAAAACGCACATTATTTATTCATCTCATGGGATGTGTTTGGTGGAAAATGATCAACGTGTAGTCCCATCACACATTGTGTAACAACACATCAAAGAGAAAAAACTATAGGATCAAGATGAAAATACAAACAATCTATAACTTCACCATTACTGGTATCCTCTAAATTTAAACTAAAAAACACATTATCAATGATAAAAGGAAAGAAAAATAAAATATAAAAACATTACAAATAGAATGGTAATGGGGAATTACACCTACTGGACAACAACATCCCAACCAATGTATATATTTAGTAATTTAAATAATTCGGGACAAATAGATAGTGACGTGATGGTGACATACCAATTGGTGGACTCCTATATAAGGATATCATGTGAGGTATATATGGTTGAAAAAATGCATGAAATTATTATAGGGATTCCCATGCGAGTGCATAATTGATCAATCTAAAGATATGGGGGGTGGTTATTTCCATACTGGTGGTTTTGCGATAAACTATGATAGGGAAATATGTTTCTATATTAAAATTTTATGGATATCATGGAATGAGATATAGATTGTTTGGATTAATGTATTTTTTTGAATGATGAATAAATATATTTTTTTGTTTAAATCATACACAAAGGCCTTATTATTCTTCATTCACATGGTAACATGTTGTTTTATAGGATGATTATATTTGGAATTTTTATATTCTAACACCTAATTTAAATTCTATTTTCAAATTATAAATTTTGAGTTGGTTGTGTCTAAAATAAAACTAAACATTAGATTTTTTATTCTTTTTTGTTGCATTAGATTGTATTAAACTTTATTATAAGTATAAATGTGATGATAATTTATATTATAATTTTTTTAACTTATAGATTAGATTTTTATGAAATTACATTAACTTTATAACCATAATTAATTTATTGTGATTATAAATGAATTTTTATTATAATAATGAAATATAGTTTTTATATAAAAATGATAATCAATTTTATATATGTATGCTAATATACCCCTATTACTAGTCACAATCCCATGATCATAATAGGGTAAGGTTAATGGGTTACACTCAAAATTGTTGTCATTTTATGTGGAGCACCAATGGGGTTGTTCATGACATTCAATTTTGTGAAATGACATTTAATCCATGATAAATCTTTAAATTTAACCATTAATAAAAAATCAGGAGTTATTTCCACCCAATGTAGAAACTTTTTAGGGTCTAAAGTATTCTAGTAAACAAATTGTAAATATTAAGAATGAAATTATTATTTCATTATTATAAAATGTAAATAATTCTTCTTACACTTTCAGCATAAATTGAATACAATATTTCTTTATGGAGTATAGATTAAAATAATTTTTACAGATCTTTTATTAGATATATTTCTACATGAGTACAACTTATACTAGTCTAACCATTAATTTTAATTAAAATAAACATGATTAAAATCACTATAAATGAAAAAATTAATAAATTAGGTAATTAAAACATGAATAAAGTCCTTATCAATTTTTCTACCAAGTAAATATAATAAATAATTTTAATGGTAATATTTTATAAATAATTCTCAAATTTTAGTGATAACTACCATTAGATAGTTTGATAATGATAAAAAGGATAAACATCAGTCTATGAAAATCAAAATTTATAGAATGTAAGGCTAGGTTGTATATGTAAATTTATTTTTTACTTTTATGAAACCTAAAAAATTTTCATGCCCTCATTCAAACATTAACATATTTCTTGAGCATGAGTAATAAAAATTCATATGAATTGAACAAAAAAAAATTATGTTACATATAAATTTATTGGATTTATTCAAATGGATATATATGAATTTGTAGATAAATAAATCTTATGGTACTTGAATTTTTTTATCTTTAAATAATTTAACAATAAATTATTTTGGACCTATATATTAACTCCCCAGTTTATTAAAAACATAATTCATGATCTCATAATAATAAAAAAAAAGAATTGTTAAATGTGATATATTTTCTTAATAATTTATATTGATTCATTTGTGTCAGTCCCCAAAAAATATAATCTTAAATAAGAGATTTTAATACCATTTATATGGATAATGAATAACTCAAAAAAATGGAATTGATTTTTTAAATTCAAATGTAAAGTTTTTTTCAATTTAAATAAAAATTATATAAATGATGAGTATAAATAAAAAGAAAAATGTAATCTATACTTTGTCATGATAATAATTTAACCCCAATTTATAAATCTTCTTTTTTAAAAGATAAGATTATAGTAAATATATTAATTCATGTTTTAGAATTAATGAAAAATGTAATTATCCAAATAATGTTTCCTATAGATTTCCACATACTAATAGACATTAAAATTCATTTATTAATAAATAATTTTCCTTAACATTTAATGTAAGTCTGTGTTCCATGTCTATTTATATACCAAAGAATTCATGTTCTTATCTTACATGATCTATATTTTTATAGGTACCAAATAATTATTAATGCTTTTTTTTTTGAAAATATGTATTGGGGTTACAAATAGGATGTTTGGTACATCAATAGTGGATTCTCAAAAAATATTACAATTTATATTTCCAATAATCAATCATTCAATCAATGTGATGAATGTAATGATACCTTTGCAGATAATTCTAAAGGAAAGATTAAAGGTTTTGGTGAGTGTGGAATTTCTAATTCTGTAATTATTTCTAATGTTTTATATGTAGAAGTAGTATAACATAATTTAATAAAGATAAAAAATATGTTAGGATTAGATGTTTGTATAATTTTATAATAATTAATACATTTTTTCTACGATAAATTATTTTTGTTTTATGAAATCTAGAAATACAATGTTTATTCAATAATTTTCTTGAATTAATGTATTAAAGGACAAATTTTTAAATTCTATACAATCTACTTGAATTTTGTGACATAGGAAAATAAGACATACTAATATCATGTGGATTCATATTTTTTCTAAGACCCAAACTGTCATGTATCTACTATACTTGAAAGAGGAAAACACCTTTGAATGTGATTCTTACATGAAAGGTAAACAACAACAAACATGTTTCAAGTCAATTAAAGAAGTTCAAAATATATTGCCTCTTTATCTCATTCATTTATATTTATTTGGTCCAATTAAACATACTAATTTGGGTGATAAAGGATATTTTTTTGTTATTATAGAATATTTTTCAAGATGTATATGGGTTTACACAATTATTCTTAAATTTGAATCATAATAAATGTTTAATAATTTTTATAAATTGGTTATAAATTTAAAGTATAACTAATTAAATAAATTAGTAATGATCATCATGGTGAATTAAAAAAATTATTATTTATCTAGTTTCATGAGGAAATTATGAATTTTATAATTTGGAATCCCCTAGAACACAAGAAAAAGAATGGATTTGTTGAAATTAAAAATATAATAGTTCTAGAAATGGATATAGAAATGTTAGATCAGTTTAATATATATATATAGTTATAGTAATAATATCAAAATAATTCTAGTAATAATATCCAGATAATTATTTCTATGTTACTAATATAATTATTTTAAGCCCTCTGATAAAATGGACACCTTAGGAGCATTGTAAGTCAAGAAAACCTAAAATTTTCTATTTTGGGTGTTTGGGAGTATTGTTTTTATTATAAATAATTTTTTTCCCTTAGATAAATTTGATGAAAACTATAATGAATTTATTTTCTAATAGTATATAAATAATATTGTGGAATTTTTAATATACAATAAAATAACTATATTTATGGAATAATCTATTATAATAATGTTTTATGAACTAACTTTGAATAGGCCAGAAAATTAAATGGAACATCTAGAGGAAGAAGTAATATACTTTTTTGATGAAAATATGCCTCATAATAGATATGTACAAATTGACAGGGAGAATAAATATTATTATTCTAAACCAATTCATATAAAATCAGTAATACTCATAAAGATCATCCCATAGATAACTTTATTGCTAATGTGGAATAAAAAGTAAAAACATTAAAATATGTTATTAATATTTTTTATCATATCTTATTTATGAAATTGTAACAAATAATATTGATGCTGATTTAGATGAAACAAACAAGATATTGTATATACAAGATTATATAAATCATTTTACATGAAAAAATGTATATAATTTAATTGTTCCACCAGGTAATAATCATGTATTTTAAAATATATGGATCATTAGAAATAAGATATATAAATATATAAATATAGTTATTAATAAAGAAAGATAAGTGAGTCAAGGATATTTACATGGTGAAAGAAATTATTTTTAGGATTTCCTTTCACATGTTTCATTATTTGAATCAATTAGGCTAGTTTTTGGTTTTGCTGCATTTCCTAGATTCAAATTATTTTATTTGGATGTCAAAAATAATTTTATAAATGGTAATAATTTTAAATAAGAGTATGTTATGAATTACTCTATTTGGTTACTGAAAAGAATCATGACAATGTTTTTAAATTATCTAAGGTATCATATGATATAAAATAGGCTGGTAAAGATTGTTATGAAATGATAACAAGTTTTCATTTGATTTTTTTTGGAAAATGAGATATTGATCCTAGTTTATTTATTAAAGAAATTTGTGATTATATTTTTATTGTAAAAATATATATTGATGACTTTATATTTGTATCATCCAATAAAATTTTCATCAATTAATCTTTATAGTATATGTCTTCTAAATTTGGTATGAGTATGAACATGGAAGGGAAATTCATCAATGGTTTGAAAATTTTTCAATGTGATGATGGTATTTTTTTAAATAAATATACTTTAAATAAAGGATTAATTAATGATTTGATAAATATTCTTATAAATAATGAATGTAATCTAGTGTGTACTATAGTAATGTTAGATTTTTACATATATATAAAGAATTTTCATTTTAAAACCTATTGATCAATTAATGAATAATATTGTATTTAATTTTTTCAAGGACTAATTTAATATTTTGTGTTTTCATGTGTGATAGATACAGAAATGATCTTAATGAATGTTTTATTGAATATGTTAATAGGATTATTAGATATCTTAATGGTATTTTAAAAATGCATTTATTCTACCCTGAAAAAAACTATGTTTTATTTAAAAATCTATCAAAATTATGAGTTTAGTGGATTAAATATCGGTATAAGAATTAAATCATATATGTGTCACATAATAAATATTTAGTTTAATGGTGTTTAATAGAATAAAATTTTATTTGTCACTGTTCTAGTGAATCTAAATATAAAATGACTACATCATGTTGTTCTCAATATATATCAATTGAGGAAAATATTTTTTATTTTTGTTTTCATTTTTATCATATTCTTACATTTTTGGAAAATAATTCTTTAATTTATATTTATGTAAATCCCTTAAAACAACAAATGACATAGAGAATTAATTTTATGTTTTATTTTATTAAAGGACATATAAAATTACTAAATAAAATTATGGAATCAATTTCTATAAAACAACAATGAGATACAATATTTTATATGTCCTGTGATTTTACTATATTGGAGAAAATTATGTTTAGACATTTTATAACATATGTTTATGATTTTATTTATTTGGTATGAATGCAGAGTGAGTTTTGTGTTTTTATATGTCGAAAATTTCATATTTAAATAAAATATTAGGAATCTAAAATATATTTTTCAAAAATTACTATTGATTAATTTTTGTAGTGGTTTTTTTATTGAGTTAGTATTTGAAATATTCTCATTTTTAGAATATTATTTTAAACCAATAATTAAAATTTCAATTTTTATAGAAAATGTGTTATGAAGGGTTTTTCAATAATTTTCTAAAATATATTTTAAGTTTATTATTATTTTATCAGGGCTATA
This sequence comes from Viscum album, assembly GCA_963277665.1. Classification (NCBI taxonomy): domain Eukaryota; kingdom Viridiplantae; phylum Streptophyta; class Magnoliopsida; order Santalales; family Viscaceae; genus Viscum; species Viscum album. Next base: position 522,398,186 of record OY728166.1, read on the forward strand.
TAAAACATGTTTTAAAAAATAGAAATCATTATAGTGGCCCCATGACATATTTTTGGAAATATTAACGTCTAAAGTCATTTTATTAATTGTTTTCAATAAATTAAATGAATTATTATTTCTATTGAAAATTTATCATTTTGATAATTTTAATAGGGGATATGTTTTAAAATTAATATTGATTATGAAAGTATCCAAAAGGGGGATAATAGTTAGGGGATCATTGAAACAATTTATGTTTTGATAATTAAAAATATATATGTGTATTTTATTTCCATTAAGATTTTTTATACTTTATATTGTTCTTTAATTAAAGTTTGATTAAATTTGATTATATCATGTTGTTTTTGGATTAAAACATCTTTAGACATTCTATTCGAAATGTTAAAAACACATTCTACAAGTATGATGTTGGGTTAAAAGGATAAATAAGAAATTTAAGACCATTTAATATCAATTAAACTTGTTTGTATATTATTCCCACATTTCCCTTTTACTATTTACCCTGTATCAAAATTTAAATTCATGTAGCCAATTTTTGAGCCATGTAACTAATATTCCAGAATAAATAACCTTCTTTATTATGTTAATAAAATGTGATAAATAACTAAAAATTAAAAAATTATTATTATTATTTTATAAAAAACTAGATTATATATATATATAATTAAAGAAAAAGAACACTACATTGATGAAAAGGGTGTTTTATTATTTTTTTGTTTTACTACGTGTTTTTAGAATAGAATTAGAATAGTTTCTCTATAATGTTTAAAAAATGATTTATATAATTGAAATTAAGGTATTCCTCGATTCTTAAAAAATATATTCAATATTTTTAAATATACATGAACTTGACCAAAATCTATTTATTCCATTTATAAGGCATGTTTTAAGTTTGAAATTTGATAAGTCAGATTTGTTTTTCATATATCTGGACTGGGTTACATGAATTTGGATATGTAAGTAATTCACTTACATGAAAAATTATAACATGAATATTTGAATATTTGAAAATTATTTTCTATATGAACTATTTTTATATTTAGTAAGAAATTAAAAGGTGAATTTTCTTATATTAAACATATATGTAAATTTCCAGATGGAACTCAACTATATGATTTCTCTTACGTGAATTCACGTATATGACATTCACATATGTGAATAGAACATTATTGGTTTAATATTATAGTATGATTTGGTAAAGGGATGAAAAAAGATATTAAATATCCCAAACATGATTTTTCCTATGTTTTCTATCAACTTCTATGGGATATTTTAAAACCTGAAAATATTCCTTTATATATATTTATTACATCACATTTCTATTTTCGAAATGATTGTTAATAATATTTTAATAATTTTAATCATTTAAATATTACTCATTCATTATCAAGATGTTGTTATTGTAGATTTGATTTTATTTATTGTGGAATTATAGTTGATGTGCATGGGATTTAGCATGAATTAATATTCTCACAAAAATTTTAATAATTGATATATCCATATTCAAATAGAATGAAATATGATGTGTCAATAATTATTATAATCAAATATAATTTGAATGGTATTAATGATTTTTATATACTAATATATTAATTGTTCCAAAGTGTTCCAATGTATATTTTTTATTTTTTATTTTTCTCCACAGTTTAATTGTAAGAAATCTATTTTTCATTAATGATGGCTTTACATGTGAATCATTGCATAAGAAATGAAAATGTGTTACTCAACATTAGTTAATTATAATAATAAATTTTAAACTAAAATTATGTTTTAAAACCATAGTAAAAGTTGAACACTGTATACATAGAGTTGATGGAATCAATATGAAATCCCACCTTTTTATTACATAACTTTTCATTACATTTTAGAAACAAAGGATCTTTAAACTCTAGTGTCTTGGAAATCTTGAACATAATACATGAAAACAACATAAAACATTCTTCTAAACCACCCATAAGGATTCATCATAGGTTAATCCTATGTAAAATTACTGCATCTCATATCCTGAAGACATACATCAAAGAAAAGGTTGAGAAGAAGGCTCTGTAAGGAAAACAAGTGGAACATTTGATATGTGATCTTGAGAAATATTAATAAGAAAATGATAAAATTCATAAAGGCATGATTAATGGAAGAATAGGAATATCATGATAAATAGAACATGAATCATAACTTGAATATGTTTCTACAAAATTTCATTTAGACATTCATCAACATATCACCAAGGTCTATCCCAACGGTGTCAAAAAAATTACCAAGGTTATTCACCAAGGTATCATGAAACTTGTCATATCTAGAGATTAATTATTTACCGAATGAATTGGAGATCTATCAGGTCACACCCCTAATATTTATTTACATTCATGTGATCCACATATATCATAATCTGAAACTTCATAAATAAACCAAATAGAATCAAAGAAATGGATTTCAGGTCAAAATCGTGATGATTAAAAATAGCTTAAAAATAAGATCATTATGTCATTTATAACTCATAGAAAGGGAGTGAGGGTTACATGTATGTCAATTAAAAAAATCAAATATACCATATTTATATATTTATGAACACCCATATAAACGAAATAGGTTTGGGTATTCACATAAAAGAACAAGGTAATTTATTTAGAGAAAGAGATAGAAATGTTTAGACGAAATTTCTGCAGCATAATGGCTAGATAACATGGTTTTAGAAAAGATTGAAAATAGAGGGGACAAGGGTCACCCACTCATAAATAATTCATTATAAATTATGGGTACTGAATAAGATCATGGTATGGATACTTGAATGACATACCACATGAAAAATAAAAATTAAAAAAAGAGAAGATGTGATTTATTTTACAAGAAATTCGGCTGCCTAACGACGTCACTTAAAATTTCTAAAAACAAATTGATGAGAGAATAAAGGGTATGTCATAATTTGGACATGAAATGGACAGTAATACGAACATATAAGAACATACCGACAACATAAATAGATGGAAAATATAAGACACAACATAAAGGAAGTCATGACATAAAATAGGAGGGTGAAAGAATCCCTTACCTTGAAGAGTAACTTCGAAAGATTGATCGTCATGTCCTTTAAAGGCTTGAGGGCACCTTGGGAGGACTCCTTTTCAGGTAAGGAGACCATAACTTCGTTTAGGGTGATTTTGGAATGATGTGAATAAGGTAAATGGCTTGAAATTTATAGGAAAAGTGAGTGAATAAATTATTAATTTCCAAGGGACACCTCATCGGTGGTATTTGCAAAACCATTGTATTAACCTTGGTATTTTCCCATGGTATTGGCCACTTTGGACACCTCATATCATATCTCAATATTCATAAGTCTACCAGAAATCTTACTTCATTATTACATCATTAATGATGTCATTAAACACGCGAAACTCAAAACTGCATTTTTACTATTCACTGATAATTCAACTGTTTCAGAAAAATCCCCAAAATTCACCCTAACCTAATGTAGATGTTTTGTATTCAAAAATGAATTCCATTTTATGAAAAAAAAATCTATATATTTTTCATTTAATTTTAAAATAAAATCTTTAATTATTCCAAAAATACAACTTTAAATCTATAACTTATTTCTTAACACCGTAAAAAAGTAATCAAGGTCCCATAAAAATATTGTATACCCATAAGACAATAAATAAAAAATTTATGATTAAATTTTATGAAAATAAATTTCCATTTTAAATTATTAAATTAATTATAAATTTGTAAATAAAATATTTATGGCATACAAAAATACCAAAACTTAAACTATGATCATTTTCACTTTTGAGATTTCTAAGATGTATTTATACATTCATGAGTAAAGTTTATAATTTTTGGTCAAATTACTATTCATTACTATTTATATGGGTATATTACTATTCCTACATTACTATTCACTAAAAACCAATTTGATCTTATTAGACTCTAAATTTATCACTAATCACAACTATAGAATTACATTTTTTGAAAATCATTTCACATTATTAATTATTTATTGAATAAAAAAATATATTCAAATACCCTTTTTTCAAATTCATCAATAATACACATCATGTATTTATCTAGATATTTGAAATTCACAAACTTTTCCATAAGAAGAAATAAATATTTTATTTATATAAAATGATTACACAAAGGAGCTATGGTCTCGTTACATAGACCCTTATAACACCTACATAGGACCTATGTGTAAGGGGTGCTATGGTGAGAAAATCTTGGGGTGGCTCAGAAAAAATTTCCTGAGTGGTGATTTCTATCAGCTTTAACATCTCCCTTAGGTGATTCCGTTCAAGCTTTATAAGTTGAATTTCAGCGTCATATTGGTCCAGACCAAAGCCCCGTGATGCTACCTCCTTCCAAATCTCTAATAGATGGGATTCATATGGCTAGAGTCTACTAGATGAGGCCATTCAATCTTCTTTCTGTATTAATTAACCAAGATAATCGTATTTATAAAAACATAACGTTAATATTATAGTTTCCAACGATCATATAATAGTCTAAACCAAATGGTACAATTTTAATTATACCCACTTTATTAATTAAAGGATATAGTTTTGTTGAGTATAAAATATGTGAACACACAAAATTAAGAAACAAATATAATTGAAAAGTTCGGGTCGTTACATTCTTCCCCCCTTATGATATTTCGTCCTCGAAATTTTATCTCAAACCCTCTGATGGGAAAAGGTGTGGGTACTTCTGTCTCATGGACTCCTCCGGTTCCCACATGGCTTCTTCACATTTGTGGCTCCACCACAACACCTTTACAAGGTGGGTAGTCTTGTTACATAGTACCTTGTCTCAACGATTCAAGATCTCCACTGGCTTCTCCTTATAAAAGAGTTCATGTTCCAGTTCTACCACCTCTGGATTTAGTATATGTGAAGGGTCAGGTATGTAATTTATCAAGAGGGCTATGTGGAAGACAACATGAACATAGGCTAGATTTGGAGGAATTGGAAGCTGATAGTCCACTTATCCCACATGATCAAGGATTTAATAGGGGCCAACGTAACTAGGGTTGAGCTTCCCTTTCTTCGCAATCCTCTTAACTCTCATCCATGGTGTAATCCGAAGAAAGACATTAGCACCAAAATCAAACTCCATGTCCCTTTGACGGTTGTCAACATATCTATTTTTCCGACTCTGAGAAGCCTTAATGTGTTGTTGTATGGCATGGACCATTTCCGTCATATCTTGCATAAGATCTGGCCAAAAAAGCTTTATCTCACTAGCTTCATCCCAAAAAGTAATAGTTCTACATCGCTTCCCATATAGAGCTTCATAGGGTGCCATTTGAATGCTCAAGTGGAATCTATTGTAGTAAGATAACTCAACTAAAGAGAGATGTTGATCCCATCTACCATTGAATTCCATTGAGCATTTTCTCAACATGTTCTCGAGTTTTTGGATTTTCCTTTCATATTTTCTATCAGTTTGGGGGTGATAAGTCGTACTGAAATTCAATTCAGTGCATAGATCTTGTTGAAGACTTCTCTAGAGTTTTGATGTTAACCTTGGATCATGATCAGATACGATAGAAAGTGGATCTCCATGCAGCCTCACCACTTCCTTCACGTAAATCATGGCATCTTGATCATGAGAGAAATATTCCCGAATGGAGATAAAATGGGTAGTCAGGGTGAGACAGTCCACAATTACCCATATTAAATTATTTCCTTTGGAAGTTCCCAGGATACCAGTAAAAAATTCCATAGTGATATTGTCCCACTTCCATGAAGGTATGGGTAGTGGTTGCAATTCCCCTTTAGGATGTTGTCGCTCTGCCTTCACTTGCTGACATACCAGTCACCTTGAAGTGTAGTCATCAATCTACCATTTCATATTATCCCACTAATAATGATCACGAAGGTCCCTATACATTTTTGTGCTAGCAGGATGTATTGAGAAAGTAGATCTATGAGATTCATCCATCAGCTCCTTCTTTATTTCCAGAGTAGATGGAACACATAGTCTTGTATGAAATTTCTGTACACCTTCTTGATCATATTGAACTCAGGAAACTTCCCATCCTTCACAACCTCAAAATTCTTCTGTAACAATGGATATTCTTTATAATATTTCTTGATCTCCTATAGTAGTGATGGTTGAGAAATAATATAGGTTAGGGTTGATGATGTCTCCTCCTTTATAATTCCCATGTCCAGTTTTACTAGTTCATTGATCAAAGGATCTGTCTAAATCCACATAATGGATAGAACAACCGGTTCTTTCCTACATAATTCATTAGTGAATTTTTTTTCTCTTTCGGGATGATAATGAATTGAACAATCATAGTCATTAAGAAAGCCCAACCATCTCCTTTGTCTCATGTTCAATTCCTTTTGTGTGAAAATTCACTTCAAACACTGATGGTCTGTGTATATATCACATTTATCCACATAATGATAGTGCCTCCATATCACCAGAGAAAAAACGACCACTTCCAGCTTTAGATCATGTGTATGATAGTTCTTCTCATGAGTCTTCAACCATCGAGATGCATAAGCAATGACCATATCATTTTGAATGGGGATGCACCCAATCCCTTTCATAGATGCATCGCTAAAAATAACGAATCCTTCTCTACTTGAGGGTAGAGTTAACTCAGGTGAAATAAGCAATCTATTCTTTGTCTCTTAAAAACTTTCCACACACTCCTTTGTCCAGATGAACTTGATCCCTTTTTGAGTTAACTTGGTTAATGGATTTGAATGTTGTGAAAAGTCTTTCAGAAACCACCTATAATATCCCACTAATCTATGGAAACTACGAATCCCATTTATTATTGTAGGCTGAGGCCACTCCTCTACAACTTTTGTCTTTGCAGGGTCAACTATGATTTCTTCATTGGTAACAATTTGCCCTAAGAAAAACACATTTTATAACCATAATTCACATTTTCCAAACATTCCAAAAATTCTATCCTTTATAGTTTGAAAAATAACCCTTAGATGATCCTCATGATCCTCACGAATTTTGTAATATATCTGAATATGATCAATAAAAACTACCACAATGTTATCAAGGTAGTATTTAAAGACTCTATTCATCAAATCCATAAAAATACTAGGTGCATTAGTCAGTCCAAAAGGCATAAAAACATACTCATAATGCCAATATCTTGATCGGAAGGCAGTTTCTGGAATATCTTCTTTCTTCACCCACAATTGATGATAACCAGATCGAAGATCAATCCTAGAGAATAATTGAGCCCCACGAAGTTGGTCAAATATGTCATCAATTCTTGGAAGAGGGTATTTGTTCTTTACTATGATTCTGTTAAGTTCTCTATAATCAATTCATAGTCACATAGATCTATCCATCTTCTTCACAAAGAGAACAAGTGTACCACAAGGAGACAAACTTGGTCAGATAAACCCCTTCTCTAAAAGATCATGGAGTTGTTTCATTAATTCCTCCTGCTCCACATTTGCCATCCTATAAGGGGTCCTTGATATTGGATGAGATCCAGGTATGATTTCAATACAAAACTCTACCTCTCTCTTTGGGGGAGGTCTAGAAAACTCCTCAGGAAATACGTCAATGTATTATTGGACGATGGGTAACTTTTCTATCTTCAAACTCTAATTTCCTTCTTCATCTTCACTGATCAATTCCATAAAGAAGGATATTGTAGGCTCTTCTAGATAAAGATCATGTTGAGATATCTCTCCTTTTAAGATAACTTTATGTTTTCCATTCAATACTACTGAGATTTCCTTACTTCTGCATTTGATGTTAGCTTTAAATTTTGATAGCCATCCCATCCCTAGTATATGTCGAATTCCAGCATGGGAATGACTACTAGATTTGGGATAAGATTGTGCTCACCAAAGTAAATACTAGAGTTTTTAAACATTGATGATGCATGGATAATACCACCAGGAGTCTTGACTAATGACTCTACTTTTAGTAAGTTGGGGGTTGATTCTAAATTCTTTGTAAACTTGGAAGAAATAAAGGAATTCGTAGAACCAGAATCAAACTAAGTACATTCTAGCTTCAAGAGAACAACAAGAGTTCTTGCTACCACATCATTTGGAGCATTAAATTTAGCTGTCGTGATAACAAAAGCATGACCTTGATACCTTGTCCTTCACTGAGGCTGATGGTGGATCCCCACCACTACCCTTGGATTTTGAAAGTGATTTGAAAAGTTCCTAAGATGTACACACATAAAGAAATGGACATTAGGTAGGGCCTACACAATCTTCCCCTTGTTGTTAGTGTTTGAGAGTTGAGGTTTCACCTCATTACGATAATTCCTCACAATATGGACATCTTTTCCACACTTTTATCATTTCCCACTACCAAGAAGCCAGTTCCCCGAATGCTTATTCCCACATTTATTACAGACGGGACATTGTACTTGCTTTCATCCTCTTCCTTGATCAATGTTTTTCCCTAAGTTGGGATCTATCGATCCCTTTTGGTGTTTTGATTTATGAGACCATTGCATCTCACAAAACTCTAGTTCGACTTCCATCAAACTCCTCACGATCTGCTCGTAGCTATCATAGTCTCGGTTGGATAGATTCTTCCGTAGATGAGGTCTCAGTCCACCAAAGAATCTATAAACCTTACCATTTGGATCAATGACAAAGATAGAGGTATATCATGAAATTCAGGAGAATTTCATCTCATAGCTTCCAAAAAATTTGTTCTCCTTATACTTCACCTTGTGAAAATCCTTCTCCATTTTTATTCCCATGGATCGAGGGAAATACTTATTGAGGAAAATCCCTTTGAACTCTTCCCACTCCACAGCTTCAACCTCCACTATTTGCCTCATGTTTTTAATCAACTCCCACCACTAATCATCTTCTCCTTTTAAGTGATAGAAAACCAAGATGACCTTCTCTTGCTCTGAACAATGGATCACAGAAAAGATCTTCTCAATAGAGCATATCCACAGCTCAGCAATCAATGGGTCAGTTTATCCACTGAAGGTTGGTGGTCTTTGACGCATAAAGGATTAAGTATAATTTTGTTCCCTTCGCGGTGAGATTGTCCTCTCATCTTGTTTCATGTTACTTCCCATAACTTGAGTTAGTTGCTTCATCATTCGCATGAATGTTTCCATTCCGGCTTCCATCAGAGGGCCGCCAGCGCATGGTCCATTGTGGTCACCATTTGCATAGTTCCTCATATTTACCACCATTTCTAAAAGAATAAAACCTTAATGATAATGTTATTTCATTTACAAATATTTTAACTATAATGGATTAATATCTGAAATCTTCATTAAACAATCACATTTCTCTATAAATCCTTCATAATGATGTATAAAAATCTTATGATTAACAAAACATATCCCCCGGGAGTTTCATAATGAAGAGTGTAGAAAGGCCCATTTTCCTGTTCCAGGATACCCCAGGTCAAGCCCAAAACTCCTTGTCAACATTTTCAATCCAAGGTACCTCTGTCCCAGAGCCGCCTCTACCTTCTCGTATCCAGACAGGGATGCATTTCCTTGATAAAACACTTACTTAATACTCACTAAAATACTAAGAAGTTTTCCTATATTTAAAATTTTCAATAGTATTATTCCTAAAGATTTCATAGCCTAATTTCCATAAATAGATAATCTATCCTTTGATAACAACTATAGCATCCCACCTTTTTATTACATAACTTGTCATTGCATTTTACAAACTGAGGATCTTTAAAGTCTAGTGTCTTAGAAATCAGGAACATAATACATGAAAAAAAACATAAAAATTCTTCTAAACCACTCGTAAGGATTCATCATAGGTTAATACTTTGTATTATTACTACATCTCATATCCTAGAGACATACATCAAATAAAAGGAAGAGCATAAGGCTCAGTAAGGAAAACAAGTGAAACAGTTGACATGTGATCTTGAGAAATATTTATAAGAACGTGGTAAAAGACATAAAGCCATGAGAAATTGAAGAATAGGAATATCATGAAAAAAAGAACATGAATCATAACTTGAATATGTGGCTACAACATTTCATTTAGAAATTCATGAACATATCATAGAGGTCCATCCCCAAGGTGTCAAAATTTTACCAAGGTTATTCAACGAGGTATCGTGAAACTTGTCATCTCTATGAGATTAATTATTTACCCAATGCGTTGGAGATCTATCATGTAACTCCCTTAATATGTATTTACATCCATGTGAGCCACATAAATCAAAATCAATCATTTCATAAATAACCAAAATAGAATCAAAGAAATGGGTTTCGTGTCAAAATCGTGACGTTTAAAAAGAGTTTAAAAATAAGATCATTATGTCATTTATAACCCATGGAAAGGGAGTGAGGGTTATATGTATGTCAATTAATTAATAAAATATACCATATTTATATATTTATGAACACCAATAGAAACGAAATAGGTCTGGTTATTCACATAAATAAATATGGTTATTTCTTGAGAGAAAGAGATAGAAAATTTTAGACGAAACTTCTGCATCATAATGTCTATATAACATGGTTTTAGAAAACATTGAAAAGATAGGGGACAAGGTTAACCCCCTAATAAATAATTCATAATATATTATGGGTTCTGAATAAGATCATGGTATGGATATTTTAATGACATACAACATGAAAAAGAAAAATGAAAGAAAATAGAAGATGTAATTTCTTTTACGAGAAATTCGGCAGCCTAACAGCGTCACTTAAAAAATCAGAAAACAAATTAATGAGAGAAGAAAGGGTCTCTCATTATTCTAACATAAAATTAACAGTAATAAGAACATATAAAACATAAATTCAACATAAATAGATGGAAAGTATAAGACACAACATAAAGGAACTCATGACTTGAAAGAGGAGGGTGAAAGGATCCCATACTATGAAGAGTAACTTTGAAAGCTTGAAGTTCGGGACCTTGGGAGGCTTGAGGGAACCATGGGATGAATCCTTGAGAGGTAAGGAGGCCAGAACTTCGTTGGGGATGATTTTGGAATGAAATTAATGAGGGAAATGGCTTGGTATTTATAAGAAATGTGAGTGAATAAATTATTAATTTCCAAGGGACACCTCATGGTGGTATTTGGAAAACCATGGGCTTGCACATGGTATTGGCCACTTGGGACACCTCATAGCATATCTCACTATTCATAAGCCTACCAAAAATCTTACATCATTATTTCATCATTAATGATGTCATTAAACACCTGAAACTCAAAACTGCATTTTTATTATTCACCGATAATTCAACTGTTTCTGAAAAATCCCCAAAAATTCACCATAACCTAATATTGATGATCTGAATTCAAAAATAATGTCCATTTTATGAAAATAATTTTATAAATATTTTTTATTTAATTTTTAAATAAAATCATTATTTATTCCAAAAATACATCTTTAAAACTATAGCTCATTTTGTAACACCTTACAAAAGTAATCATGGTCTCATAAAAATATCATATACCCATAAGACAATAAAGTAAAAATTTATGATTAAATTTTATGAAAATAAATTTCCATTTTAAATTATTAATTTAATTATTGAATTATAAATAAAATATTTATGGCGTAAAAAAATACCAAATCTTAAACTATGATCATTTTTTCACTTTTAAGAAATCAAAAATGTATTTATACATTCATGAGTGAAGCTTCTATTTTTTTGGTAAAATTACTTTTCATTACTATTTATATGGGTATGTTATTATTCTTACTTTACTATTCACTAAAAACCATGTTGATCTTATTAGAATCTAAATTTCTCACTAATCAAAACTATAGAAAACCATTTTTTGAAAATCATTTCACATTTTTAATTATTAAAGAATACAAAAATATTTTTAAAACCCATTTTTTCCTAAATTCATCAATAATACACATCCTATTTTTATTCAGATATTTGAAATTCACAAACTTTTCCATAAGAAGAAATAAAACTTTTATTTATATAAAAGGATTACACAAAGCAGCTAAGGTATCATTACATAGCACCTTATAACACCAACATAGGACCTAAGTGTAAGGTGTGCTATGGTGATAGTATCTTGGGGTAGCTCGGACAATATTTCCCCTGTGTTGATTTCTATCACCTTGACCTTCTCCCTTAGGTGATTCTGTTCAAGCTTCATATGTTGAAGTTCATCTTGGGCTTGGTCTAGAGCAAATCCTAGTGATGCTACCTTCTTCTCAAGCTCCGACAGATGGGCTTCATATGGCTCGAGTATACTCGATGAGGCCATTCTATCTTCTTTCTGTATTAATTAACCAAGATAACAGTATTTATAAAAACACAACATTAAGATTATAGTTTCCAATGGTCATATTGACCAACGGTCATATAACTGTCGAAACCCAATGGTCTCATTTTAATTATACCCACTTCATTAATTAAAGGATACGATTTTGTTGAGTATAAAATATAATAACACAAAAAATTAGAAAACAAATATAATTGAAAATATTGGGTCATTACAATTAGTGTAATATGATACATTAGGTTGAGGATATTCTTTAACTATATAAGTGATACATTTTTTTAGTGATCAACCACTAATCCAAGTTAAACTGAAATCATTTTATCCTTTTCAAATATAGAATTTATGGGTTCCTTAATACACAAACATTGAATATTTCACTTGGTTAATTATATTCAATTCTATAAATTCATTTTATGAGGTAATAATTGTAATAGGATGTACTAACCAATATATTTTATCTAATTAGATTTTAAATCCTAATGGAAATTTGAAGGACATTCATTTATACACTAGAGGAAAAAGGACGGTTGTTTGGGTTGTATCGCAAGGTATAAAAAGGTGAGAGAATTTTGGATTAAACCTCATGGGTGGAAAATTATTTTTAATTTCATTGTGACTCCATTTTGAAAAAAATAATTATAAAAGTCCATTATAATGGTTCAAATTGAATCTATATCTCTCATTCAATGAGATGGTTGATGATAATTTTGGGATTAGATAGATATGAGCCACCATAAAAAATTCATATGTTCATTGCCTCTCTTTTCAACTTCACTACATCTATTAAATATTATATTATTACATAACCATTACGTTAATTAATTCTATTTTTTTAATAAAAAATTAAATTCACCCCCCTTTTGGATATATTTCCATCTTAACTCTAAACCAACACACATGATCTCTTACATCTACCCAAAGTCAACTCCAATAAAATAATTTACCAACTACATTTTCTGAGTCCATGAAAGTCCATTAAACCTAAATTTACCACTGTAGGTTCCTACCATAGGATATAATATTTTAATACAATGAAATTAAATTAAATTATAATTCATTAAAACATTACGAGAAAACTCACCACATCGGGAGAAAGAAATTTTTCCTAAAAGACCGACTAGATAAGACATCTTATCTAGAACCATGACCAACCATCTTTTGAAAGTCAAAAAAATTCTCCTCATATCATTCTTGGTAAAATTAATATCATACAAAACTAAAAAAATACCAATTTAGTATAATTAATTTTAACTATTTAGTAGAATTCAATGGTGCGGTGTACCTCATCTTAAACATTATCAAACAATGTTCGATTCACTTATGAGACACATATATTTCAATATAATGAATATTACAAAATTTAACTCTATGTGTTAATGTACAATTCAAGTCAATTTGACCAAACAATATATAATAAAACACCAAGGGACCTTATTATTAATGAAACATCAATAGATTCTACTATTTCATCGTCACATGACAACTTATGGCCATCTTGATGTAAATCCCCATAAATCTCGAAAAACTCCACCATGATTTGGTGGAATTATCATCCAAATATCTATTTTGAATAGATAACACCCCATGATTATAAAATCACACTATTTTATATTGTGTCTATAACACACAACATTGAGATTAAAAAATAATGGCATATTATTAAAATATTATTATTTAAAGAGAAAAATTATAACTGAGTCATTAAAATTTTTATTTTGAATATGAATTAATATAATATAAAAATAATCAATTAATATTTAATATAATATAAATGCATTTATTTAATAATAATAAATAAGTATTGAAATTTTAGTAGTCATTTTTTTCTTCAGATATATGTTTTCATCAAAAATGATTCTTCGTCCTTATGGGAGAAAAAAATTTAAATATTTTTAGTAACATTAAAAAATATCATTTTATGCAATCAACAATATTTTTTGAAATAAAACTGTCAAAACTATATATATGTGTAATTTTGGGTTTATTCTCAAAATATCGACTTTTACATGAAGAGTGAATAATTTTAATTTTTTATAAAACTGCCATTTATTTTAACAAACTTTAATTTGAAAGTACCATTATTCATTTATGTTTTTCAATGTTTCAAAATAATTATTTAGTTATATTTAATCCTATTAATTATATATAAATTATCTTTATACTATATTTTAGTATATATTTAATTTTTGGCTTAAAAACTAATATTTTTGAAAATCATGATAAAATGCATAATATTTATCTATTTTTAACTCATTACAATAAAAAATAAAAAATAATGATTTAAATGAAATTTATATATTATAATTATAAAAATATTAATTTAATATTATATAATTATCTTTACTTCTCAAATAGTTAATGTAAGACCATGAAATGCATGAAAAAATAATTTGATAAAAAACAATTTCTTCAGCACTTTTGGCGTATAATATTTAATTAAATTATTGTAAATAAAAAAATTTAAAAATATTAATACATGATTTTTTTACAATTAAATTTAATTAGGAACAACACAAAGAGTGTGATGCCTCATGTTTTTGGATGTATTGGTAAATAGCCCATCAAAGTAATAATAAATTTAATCTTGGTTGTTATTTTCTCCATAATGAGATCATAAATGATTTTCAGATCCCCAAACTACATGTTATATCCTTGAAAATACATATATGAAAATAGGTGAGTGGAAAATTATAATAGGGAGGAAAAAAATGACAATAAAACATAACTTTTTATTCAATGGTATTACATGAAATCATTAAAGAGATGGCTTAAGAGTAATAACATGAGAGCATAAAAAAACATGGTATCATAAGGTCACAGAATCGTAGGAAATGTGGAAGAAAAAATATAGATTTAAAAATATTTGAAGGTTAACCCCAAAGATAAAAACACATGATAATAAGATTCCCAAAATGGATTTTTTTCACTCCATAATCCCATGCCTAACATCAATGTGACTATAAGATTACCCAATGCATTGGAGTGGTATATAATATAGGGACTACCCATAACATTAATTTCTTATACATTCATATTTTTTCTAAATAAAAAAATTTATCATAAGGCATGAACATAATAATTACCCATGGATATAAAATTTGTTGCATAATCCTACCACATATCATAATGAAAAAAAGATTTTAAAAAAAAGGAATGTGATATATAATCATAAGGAACTTATTACATCATCAAAATAAAGGACATTTATGCAAATATAAATTTTAGAGGCATATTTATATTTTAGAATAAATCTAGATCATTAATGTTTCATCCCTTTGATGATTATAAATACTTTATGAAAACCAAAAAAAATATTGTGGAAAATAACCTCTCCTCTTTGAAAATCACAATTGAGAAATTAAATTTTTTGAAAATGTAATATAAAAAATTTCCTTAGAAAAAAACCATGGAAACATATAATTTAATCCTCCAATAACATAGTTGTAATGATTGAGGGTAATGATTTACATGAAATATATGTTAACTTAAACGTTCTTTTCACATACTTTTTATAAGGTATACAATTACATAATTTGAAAAAGAAAAATATGATTCCATTAAAATAGTTTTATAAAAAATTAAATCATGGGTAAATGGTATATAATAAATATTTCTTGGAATTCAAAAAATTTATTTGGAATTTTTTTAGAAAAATTTGCTAGGGAAAAAAATTTATTTCTAATCAAAAAGAGAAATAAAGTCGTCCTTTCTTAAAAACATTTTCACATATACTTTATGTACCAAATAGTGTAAATTTGTAATATTACATGAAAATTTAACGAATAACTGGAGTATTATAAAATTTATTTTTTTTATTAGGAATTGATCTAATAATTATAGATAAGTATGTTTATCCATTAATTATCCTGATTAATGTGAGATTGAAATATAAACCATTAATGCTTTGGTTACTTTTGAATCATAACACCCATCAATAATGTATAAGAATTTAAAAATTAAATACAATGAATTATAAATTATGAATTTTATAATATGTAAAGGTAAAGTGTGTGGTCTATTTAAAATAAATTATGTTCATAAAAGATCATGTGTCTCAATTAAAACATTTTATGAGTTGGAACCCATACCTCGAGACTGTCATTTTTCATATGTGTATTTTATCTCAAGCATAATAAAATTATATTAATTAATTTTTTTCATAATTTAGTTTTAAATTTTTACACCTTATTAATTAATCTATTTATTTCATTTACTTTAATTGGTTGTTTAATTAAAAAATCAGTTAGGTAAATATTGGTTGTTTTGAGGAGGCTTAGTTCATAATATCAAAATGGCTTCACTGAGTAGATCATGGTCAATGGGGAAATTGTTACATCATTGAAAAATTAATAATAATGGAATAATTATCATTTTTAAAAATAAATTATAATTTTTGAAAACAATCATTATATATGGTTATGAAAAACTTAACTACATTATAATCAAGTAGAGGGTAGGTCATATGTACACCTGAGTAACGTTTACACTTTTTAGTGAGCATGATTGAAATAACATAAGCATAATTTTCTATTCATATATTTATCATAATATCATGAATATAGTATAATTTATTTAAATACACTTACATATACAATCAATTTGATATGGTAATAAAATAGGAATCATATTTTTTGAGGAGGTAGTTCACCGTACACACAAACGATGTTATCAATTTTTAATGTGTGGTAAGGTAAAAATTTATATGATATGTTAATTTTCTATAATTATTAATATTTCATGAAGATAAAATATAAATTAAATCCATAATTATTAATATTCTTGAGAGGTGATGATGGAAAAATAATAACATCAGTTCGTGAGGGGTAGTCAGTTGTATACACGAATAATGGATTAATTTACCTTTTTATGAAAGAGGATATAAATGAATATTATTCCATTATAATAATAAAATTTTATTATATAGTATAACATGATGTTATTATAATTTATGTTTGATAAAGAAGAAGTAAAAAAGAAGGATCTTTGTGATGACAAATAACTTCTCTTAGAAGATCCTCTTTTAGATCTCTTATTAAATACTATAAGTATTGTATTTTGGTGAAAAAAGAAGATATAAATTGTTTATAAAGATGTTTAATATATATTTTGGTATATATTTAACATATAAATGTATTATGATGTATGAATAAGGACCAAGTTGGTGTTGCCTTTTATAAGTGTGGATGAGTGACATTTTTGTAAATATGTAGATCCATTCAATAATTTGAGGTCACTCTCAGACCAATTGTCAATAAAATTGAAAAAATAAATTATATTTTGATATATAATGTCTATAAAAATCTTAAATAACAAAAAAACATGTTTGATTAATTTCATTCTATTTATTACATAAATTTTACAATCTTCGTAAACAAGTTCTAAAAAATGTGGGAACATATGTTTTTCTATTTTTAGGTTTTATTATAACCATATTTTATGTTTGAATTATTATATAATATTAATTATTGTGAATGAAAATTTATAATACATATTAAAATATTAAATAAATTGGATTGGAATTATTATATTACAATTAAACCAGAATACATGTTAAAAATATTTTGTCAAGAAATACATTTTTCAAAGATAAGACAATTTTATAATAACTATTTGACAGGTAATAATAATTAAATTAATTTATATTAATATTTTTACTTATATAACCTATAAATTTAATTTTAATAATTCTTCATTATAGGATAATTAAATTAGAGGAAATGGAAAAACATTATGAACATTAAAAAAGTTTTAAGATTAAATTATGTTTAAAACTAAAAAATCTAATATTTATATACAAAATAATGATAATTATATTATAATTAATTGGTTTAAATATAAATAAATATTACATGTGAGACATTTTAATCAAATTTAATGAATATTATTAATTTTTTATTACAAATTTTCTAAAAATATAAATGACAGTTTTATAAACAATAGGTGTTTTCACTATTCCAAAAAAAATAAATATTTTTATTAAAATACAAAAAACATTACCTAAGTTAATATAGATATTATTTTTTATAAAAATACACCATTTAAAAAAACATATCTAAACATTCCATAAATAAATTATATAATTTTTTCACATAATAAAATAAAAATCATTTTTAATGAAAACATATTTATTTATAAAATAAATTTATTTATCAAAAATTGGGAGTTTATCATCTAAGAACATATAAATTTAGTAGAAAATTAATATATATTTGATAACATATTTAATACTATTCATATAAATTAATTTAATTTCTATTTTATATGGTTGATATTGCAATAATCATCATTTTTTGGGTTCAATTTTATGTGTCACGTATGTTATCGAACATAGTATTATATTAAAATATAAGGGTGTTACATAAGCCATGTACTTTTATGAAATGAATTTAATAAAATATATTAATATTTCAAATCAATATCATTAAAGTTATATAATATTTAATATTAATTTTTGGTCATAATGAATAATAAAATCAGTAAAATCTATTATCACATATAATGTTAAATTGGTTTACCTATGGGTTAAACTAAGGAGGTGTGTGGAATTATTTTTTTTGAAAAATTATTTATTACTGATTGATATTTGGATCACCCATATAACCCCAACA
Source organism: Viscum album (assembly GCA_963277665.1). Lineage (NCBI taxonomy): Eukaryota > Viridiplantae > Streptophyta > Magnoliopsida > Santalales > Viscaceae > Viscum > Viscum album. Next base: position 522,417,007 of record OY728166.1, read on the forward strand.
TACCCTTATTAATCAATTTTGAAATCACATGTCTTGAGGGTGACTTCCCAATATTGAATAGTTTTTGATATTTACCAGAATGTCACTTCACCTTATTTATAAAAGGGAACCTTGTATCCTAACCTAGAGACACAAATCATGCCATTTGGATTGGGAAAAAATACCAAAAATATGTCAAAAATAATTCAACCCTATTTCTATGTATTTTTTTCTTTTAAATAGAAAAACTATAGGGTCCTTAATATGATATTCAAATGAGGTAATTCTAAGAGAAGGTAATCATATACATCGAGATCATTATTTTATACTTCTTCCATTTAAACAATAAATTATTTAATAATAAATAAAATATAATTACACAAATATATCATATATAATATGATTTAATTTTGTTTATAGAATAATATTCCTTCTTCTCCTCCGTGATTAAATGGGAGAGGATACCATCATTTCTTATGTATGAATAACTAGCACCTCACAACCCAATGTATTTTATTTTTTTCTACCTCGTCTCACATATATTCATGATAACTGATTTAAGGTTTATATATGAAATTATTCTCAAATTAATCATTCTATAAAATTGATATATCATATATCTTCTTACCTTTCTATCCATTGAAAAATAACGACATCATTCGTGAGTATAATGGAATAATTCCATGCAAAACGATGTGATTCATATTTTTACCGTATAAAATTTATTGTATATTTAAGTGTATTTAATAAGATACGATAATATTAATGATATAATTATCATTATTTAAATATAAAATAACAATTATATTATTTTTATCAAGATCATTTAGTAATTAAAATGTTACTCACGCATATATAGGATGAATTGTCTCCATTATTATAACAGAGTTCATTTTTCATAACAATATGCCATGGTTTTTAATAAAATAAATATTTATTTATAAAATTGATTATTATTTATTTATTAATATTGAAAATATAGTATGATAATGATATTTTGGTTCATGGTAACGACACTATTTCCATTTTGAATTTATGAATGGAAAGTTTTCAAAACATTTGACATTGACATAATTAATTTTGAAATTAACAATGATATAGATATTTAATTTGGCAGGTGGTTTAATTTTATTTTATTAAACCTATAAAAATTTTATTAATAAAAATCATATATAAATTTTTTAAACATGACATAAATGACATACATAATAAATCTAGGCTCGAGGTAAGGGTTCTAGTATCAAAACATAAATTTTTCGGACACATGTTCTTTTATACACATAATATATATTATTTGGTGTATATACTAAAAATATAAATAGCAGAAAATGAATAGTTAGGAATTAATTTTATTTTCTATTACAATTAACTTACTTCATTCATGGGTGTTATGATTTAAAAGTGACCAAGGTGATTAGGGTTTATGTTTCAATATAATTTTATTAGGTATAGTTCATGGTTTAATTCCAATTGAAGTAAAATGTTAGATAATTAACTACATAAACCCCTTAATTTTTTTAAAAACATTCTATTCATTAAATTATCTTTTAATATTTCCATTTTCAATTCTTCGATTCTTAAAATGTTTGGGAAAATATTTTAATGTAAAATGGAATTTATTTCACACTTCAGTCAAAAACCATTTCCCTTCCAAGCCCATGTTTTCAAAAAAATATTTAAAAAAAATTATATTATCATTTAATTTTTTAATGTTAGTTTACTAATGTTTATTTTTCAAAAAAAAATAAAATGAATAATCTTGTTTTTTTCATGATGAGGTTCTTTTTTATCTTTTTACCAAATTATGTTTGAAATATTTTTGTTACATATATGACATTAATGAAATTTTTCACTCTCAGGAAAATTATTTTTTTGAACATATAATTTATTCATGTTCATGTTTATTTTCAAATAAAATTATTTCCAAAATATTTTGTGAACTTCTATTTTTTTAAAATTGATTTTCAATATAGAATGTTTATTGTGATCAAATTTTTTTTTAATATTTTTAATATATTTATATTGTTATATTTCAATATCCCTTAATGATATAGAATGGTTCTAGATTCTTTATATATTTCTCTTACATATATACCTAGCTCATTATACCATCCTGTATAGATAATCCATTCCTTATGATGATTTGGAAAATGAATTATTTAGAAATCTATTTTCATTTTGATATGTGGAAAGATTGTTAAATACATTTTCTCCCCATGGATAATTAATATGCTTGTTATATATTATTGATATTTTTTTATGTCACACATTTTAAATTAAATGAAATTAATATTATGGGTAGATGAAAAATTATATTTTCCTAAAATGCATTCGTTAGCATTATAGTATTATGAGACGTCATATGTGGGATTAGGGTGTGAGAGTAATTCATTATGAATCTTTCTCCACCATTTGATTTTTTATTGGTAGATATCCTTGATTTATGTTCATTTTATGTTTTATATTGATGACAAATTTTATATTATTATATGATGTTTTTAAATAATTTTCCTTACGTAATTTTCCTATGTGATTACTCATGAGATTTATATTTTATGATATCTTGTTATACCTTTGAATCAAATGTTATGTTTCAATATCATGTTTATTCTATTATTCTGTTTTTTAACTCACACCTTTCTGCATATGTATTATGAAGATTATCTTCAAATGTTTTTGGAGATTTATGTTCTATAATATCTTGTTATGGAGAAAAAATTAAAGTTGTTTTATTTTATTCTCTCTTTGTTGTTCTATGAACACAGTCATCAAAAGAGAGAAGGACAAATTATGTTTCCTTGTAACAAATGGTTTTTACAGTAAAAATTCACTTATGAATATGTATAATGTTCTTAGGTCACTACAGATGTATCAAATAATGTGATAGTTATTTTTGGGCATTAGAACTATATTTATTTAGTGAGATTTATAGATATATGACTAATTTCAAGACTAAGTTTAAAAAATACACTGAATTTTGGTGAAATATTGAGTGATTTGGTTCATTGTAATTCCATCCACATTTAGATACTAAATGTGAATGTTTCTCTAGAACATTTTAAGCTAGGGGTAACTCTTAAATAAAAAGTAACAATGTACTTCACATGGCTATCACCTGGTTCATTAAAATGGCCCTTTATTCCCACCTAGTTTAGAACTCCCAGGGTATATGATATGGAAATTCAATAACTATTTATAGACAATTTTGAAGTACTTGAAAAAATCAGATCGTTAGAAAATTTAATAGGAACCATTACCATGGGTAACATATATTGAAACATAGAGACTCATAATTCCATATATATATATATAATTATTAATTACATGTTTATCATTATAGTTTTATAATTGTCATTTTCTTTACAGAAATATATTCTCATCTTTTTTCTTTAATTCTTATTATTTAATAATGGGAAATAAAAGAAATCACTTGAAAACCCAATGTGATGGTAAATTTAATGATTTACATAAAGGGAATCCTTATATAATGGGAATAAAAGTTAGAAATATTTTTATTATTCTAAATTATCAATCATATTTTATTATTTTTAACAAGAAGTTAGTTTAATTTCCAAAAACATAAAAAACAATAAAGATAACATATAAGTGAATTTTATGTTTTGAAAATGATATAGAAAGAAATATTAATCTTCCTACATGTAAATAATGTTATATGGGTAAATAAAAAAAAATTCTATAAAGGATATAGAAGGTGAATTATGTTTGAAAAAGTAATTGATATTTTCGAAAAAAATAAGGATCCTAGTTAAGAATACATATGAAAATAATGGTCAGTCTAAGGAAAAAGTAATAGTTCAATGTAACAGATTTTGGGAACTTTGTAATTATCCAAGTCAATGATCCAATCCAAGGAATAATCATTATAGTGTAATGATTTATGTTTCATGTATTAATTGTAAATAATCATGTTATAGAGATATTCATATCAATGGAATTATTTTCATAAGAATCCTGAAACATCTATAAAATGACTTGTAATGGTTTCTATTTAAGGAATTTAAAGAATTTGTTGAAACATAATAATGACATGGTATATTGATTTAGAGTTAATGTGATATTTTATGAAAAAACCTGATTATGTAAAATAAATTGTATGATATTTTATTGATGTTTAGTTAATTATAGTAAATTAAGATAATCTTATTTTTCGAAATAGAATGAGTTGGATATAATGAATTATAGGTTAAAAAGGAGTTTTAAATACAAATTATTTTTTTGAATATATACATCTAATTATTGATAACTTTATAGTATCATGGTTAAATATAAATATAATTATCTATTTTGATTCACTAAAATTTTAGAGAAAGACAATCTTCATACCAGGTGACAACACATTACATTCGGCAAGGCCGTAAGACTTGGACCCAAATCCGAAGAGTGACAAGGGTTCTGTTCCGGCCACTAAGCTATGTGATTTCCAATTTTGTATAATTTTTTTTTCTAATATTAATTTTTGGATAATAATTACTTTTATTTTTAAATTTTTTTATTTGGTCGAGATATATATAACATCTAAGTTCAAATTAAAAGATAATTTGAAGATAATTATATTATTTTTTCATAGATATAAATTAAATGGGTTGTAATAACCATTTTCAGTTAGAACTACATTTAATGTTGATGTTATTGAGGTTATTTAGCATATTGGTTTATTTATTTAATGTTTATATTATTGAGGTTATTGAGGTTATTTAGCATATTGGTTTATTTATTTAAACATCGGTACACCTTTAGAAAAAATACAATTCATTCATTTAATGAACAAGTGTTCAAATAGCACCCAAGAATCACTCATTCTCCATAAAAATATAAATTAACATTTTGAATTTTAAAGAACCGTAAAAAATAATAGGATTTGGTGCTCGAAATATCTCGCATTTGATGTCAAACCTATCATTATGACTACTATAAGTCCTATTACTCTATTATGTATGGTTTAATTAAACTTTGAATGTATATCCTCTAATAATTCAGAAGGATATTGCATTAACATGACAATTGTTTTAATGAATCCTTTCTATATGAGAGTAGTCCTCGAAAACTCCTAATATAAATAATTTTTCACTCAACCTACTCTTACACAGTAGAAGACACTTACATACCAATAATTAGAGACACATAATTAGGGATACAAGAGAATTTTACATAACCCAAAAAAATTCTCAATAATTTTCATAGAATATGGTTTTTTTATTATGTACATATCTACATATAGACAATGACATCTCCCACTATATCCCAAGTTGTCAACGGGCCATAGACGCTTGGTTCAGTTAAATAGAATTAAATTATGTTCTATATGGATACCTCGACACATGATATTGTTGGGACCATAAATAACTAATAACATTTAATATAAACTAACAAAATAATCCACATTGAGGATGTTAATTCATAATGATAAAAAATGAACCATATTTTCATGGAGGGACTATATCATCATCGTCATAATCATTATTGTTATCACAATCATCTAGGTACCCCACACCATTGTCTCATATTACTTTCTATATGAATTAGAAATTAATATATGTTTAGGAAAATATAATATCATAAACAACTAATATATTCAAGCCTAACACAAGTTTTTGAAACATAAATAGGTGAGACCACTATCTTCAGTACAATTACACACAAGTCATATATAATTCATTTTAAACCAATGTTATAAAAAGTATTAATGTGATGCCTCTTATCAATACGAACATGAGTAAACTGTATATGAAATTATAAACCCCAACATACATGTGGGTCACATGATTTGGAATCATATCATCATATTAGTGCAGACTAATAAGATCAATTTCATTCCCTAGTATCCCAGATTTCGATTTTGAAATGTGTTTATAGTGCACCCAACATAATTTCATAAAAATCCACAACACATTTTGATGTTGACTTTCTAATAACAAACTAGATAAAGAGAAATTTCTACCTATGATACAATAATATAATAAGCTGACCTGAATCACCAAGTTCTATCTAGAGTTCGAGCTAACCTTAAGCACATTTACCCATATGACATTCGTTTCTGATAAGAATTGAGGTTCTAATGTAAAATTCAAGGAGACTATTCCATTACTCCTAGTTGATATTAATAGATAAATACTAAAAAATAATTATACACAATGAGATTATGTAGAAAAAAACAATCTTACCATCTATAATGAATGAATATCAAAATAAAAAATGAAATCTGTTATTCCTAGTTACAAGGACACAGATCGCCCACCGATCCAATCACATATACAAAATAGAAATGAATAAAAATATAAATGAGGCTCTCTACCCAACTCTAACCCACACCAAGTGAGTATCTGTACACTCATAGTGATCTATACTACTCAATGATAAACCAGTGGATCAACACATTCAACACTTATAAAAAGTGAGGGATGCTCAGGTTCCTATGTTCTATGGCCATTCAAGTAGTGTGTGTGAGTTAATCAATAGGTAACATCCAATGTTTTCTAATACCTAATTATTAATTTTTGAATAAGTGTGTGTGAAAATATAAATATTTATTAAATAGACAATATATAAATTGTGAATGAATAATATATAACAAAAAAACTCAATTAAACATTAACACTAATATGATGAGTGTTCTTTAACATACCATACTGCATCAAAAACCATTTTTACCTAATTTGTCTCAATACTATACTAAGCATCAACCAACCATGTATAACACACCCCCTTGAGGGGAGTGTAAGAAAACACATTTGATACAACCCTTTAGATGTGGTATCACTGGTACAAGTTTACTAATGTCTGTCACATCTCTCTCAGGGGGATAATCCATATGACTCAACCTACATTGTCAACTATAGATGATGGAAGATCCTGATTTGTAATACATGATACAGGATGATAGATTAAACATCACATCATACCATGATTTATTCTCAAACATCCCAAATACACTTTTGAGAAAAAAATCAAGTATAGGTAACGCAGTGATACACACACACCTCATGCGCTCAAGAATAAATAATATATCTCATAGTGAATAACACACACTCAAATACTGTGATTAATCATAAACCATATTTATCATTGGGATACAAATTAAAACAAAAAGTTATCAAACATCATACATAGATCTCTTGGTGATACAAAAACATGCTATAAGTTATGAATATCAATCATGGGTATTAATACTTTACAAAGACACAAGTGATAAACACAAGACATTGGTCTCACAATATACACACAAACACATTTGACGAATACCAAACAAGTGAATTTGAGGATACTCATAAAAACATATATGATCAATATCAAAGAACGGTCTTAATAAAACATACAACAATCCATTTGATCAATATCTAACACGTATCCCATTTTATATAGACGAACACACATGTGATCAATGTGAAAAATGGTTTTCATGGCTTACTCATACAGACACCCACACATGTGATCAATCCTCAGCCAACAGTGACTGACATAAATCTAGTGTGCAAGGTTCAATCATGGCCACTAACACTTTTTTTGGTACAATAATATTTTTTACCATAATTATTTAATACCAATATATCATTAAATGATTATTTATTACTTGAAGTTAATGAAACAATAGTAATGTAAGTATCATTTACCGATGTATAAAACATCATAGGGTATTGAACTATGGTCCACCAACCTCATCATGATGCTATCTTCCATCTAAGCAAAGCCTTTGTTCTTTTTTTTAATTTCTTCCAACTCTATTCCAAATCTATTAATCACCCTAAGGTATTAACCCATTATTGAGCATTCAAATTTTTTAAATTATTAATAAATTATAAATAGTAAACATATTACAAGAAAAAATACAACCAAGGTGGAATGGAATATATTCCAAAAGACTCACCAGATAACATCTCATAGCCAAACCCATGACCAACAATCTATGAATTTTCAAAGCCTTATCCCTGCAACATTCTAGAAAAAAATCACTATCATATAGAAAAAACAATGCCTAATTTACTATAATTAAATTTGAACCATTCGGATAATTAAACTAGGTGATGTACCTTTTCCAAACCATTTTCTAATGATGTTTGTGCAACTATCACCTAACCCATTATTCTAATGAATAAAAATTTACCAATTTAATTAAAAAATATGATGGTTAATTCATCTCAATTTTACTTGTTAATATAGAAGAAAACTCAACAATATATATTCAATGAGTCTTCCCTCAAAAATAATTCTTCATTGTTATGAGAGATTCTATTTGTATGAAAATATAAATCCCCATTGTCCTTAGTAAATTCCACTAAGATGTAGTGGAATTGTCATCTAATTCAATAATATGTGTCAATATGTGGATCAATTAGTCATGAATATGATGGTGAATAAGAGTATTCAAAGGGAATTGAAAACAAAAATGACCATATTGTGTAAAATATTCTAGAATATATCATTCCTAATAAATTAAACAATAATCCATCACCATAAGAGGAATATGGAATTCATGATTGATTAATATCATACAACCTCACATGGATTAGCCAACTGTATCATTCTAAATCCACCCCAAATCAAGTGGATCTAACTGATGTACGAGTATATAACTTTATGGATGAATTAACCTTAATAATTTGAGGGAGTCATTTTAACCCTAGAAGAGGATCAAAGTCCAAAAGGACCAAAAGTCCCTTTGGTAATTGCTACTTATTGTTCCCCATAAGCAGGGTAGTATACCACCTACCCAACCAACTACCTAACCAATGGGGGTTACTGGCTAGCTTGTGGCGGTTGATGCATAACAAACTACTCTTGGAATAATATACATAGTACCTAAGATCTAACTTTCACTCAAAGCCCCATTTTATGTATTAAAATACTTATTTAAGATATTCAAACATGAACCACCACCTTTTGACACCCTTTTTTCTAAAAGATCCATTCATGAGATGAAAATTAAATATTCCCTACAAAATTAACAATATTTATCAATATAGGCCATGATTATATTTATAGAAATTATATATATCAGGGTGATATGTAAAAAATCAAACTCTTCCTAGAGTGTTGTTCTTTATTTTAGGTTCATAAGAAACATTTAGTAATGGTTTTTTTGTGATATTAATTTTCGGATCTAAATTCCAAGGATATTATTTGGGGGACACATGATTTATCTGGATATGTAAAGGGAAAATACCTTGAAAATTAGAATAAATTCAATGTTATAGATCATTTATGTGTGTTCTATATAGTTTTATAATATATTTGGTAAAGTAGGGTTGATTTTAGATAGAATACTATAGGTTTATTTTTTTATTTTATTACTGAGTATTGATCAATGTCACATGTATGGTAGTTTATGTACCATGAATTTTTTGGATATATAAAAAATAAACTATTATTAATAGCCTTTTGTATTTATTCTTAATTAAGGAGTAATTTTTTTGGAGGGCTTCTAATGATTTTGGAAGACTTTACATATTGATTAAATTTTAATGAATTAGTGGGGGAAATTATTTTGTAAAAGGAAATAATATTATATATTTCTATGGGGATCTTCAAAATGAAGAATATTTATCCATAGAGAGGCCACTGGGAGAATTTATATTGTTTACACTATTTTTTTAATGGTTACAGAACTGATGGTCCCTATAATTCATATGTACTATAATAAAACATGCATTTTATTTCCCTATGAAGTATGAATAAATTACGATCCATGTTAATCCTATGAGTTTTTATTATTTATATTTATTTATTTTTAGATTATAATTATTGAATGAAGACCTTATCAAATACCAAGAAGTTAGTAGAATTATAGTGAATGGTATATTATCATTGTGGATAAGGTTCCAATGGATTATAGTTGTAGTTAATAGATTCATCATTGTGTTTCATGGAATATAAAACCCGTCAATAGGGATTTTTCTACATTTCAGGTATAGGAGTAACATTTTCAGATGTTTTGTGGTTTTGAATTATTGGTTTTGAATTTCCTAGATGTAGAATGAAGAACAATGTCTTTAGATGGTCATGATAGGTAATATTACCTAACAATTTGAATCAAATCATCGTTATGGAAGAGTAATGGTTGGATTGTCTAGTTGTAGAAGAGAAAATTAAAATTGGTGTTGAGTTTAGTTGGTATAATATTTGGATCATTGGGTCAAATTATTTACTAATTCCAAAATAATCTCACTAGTAATATAGTTAATGTACAATAATTGGTTGACATATTTCAAAAGTATTCCAGGTATTAGTTTTCATGAGGTTTATTCTAATCCTGAGGTATAATCTTGAATTTTATTAGATGAAATATACAACCATTCAAAAAATAACATTTATTACCTATATATTTAAAATTTAGAGGGACGAAATTGATTTTCAAGGATTGTGTCAAAATGGTTATATTTTGATTGATGGATTAGATTGTGTAAACCTTAAAGGTTGGGGTATGCTAGATTTAATATTTCTAGAGATCTCATATGTTAAATTCATGAATGTAATCAATATGATATGCTCTGTGTATAATGGAAAAACAGTATTGGAAAGAATAAATTAATTTTTCTAAGAGGTGTTTCCAATTAATGGTGTTTAAGACTAGGAGGTGATATTAATGGTAACATTGAAAAAAACACTACGATATGATTTAGGATAAAGTAGTTTGAGTTTATGCTATTTTTTGGTTCCAAGTCCACATATATAATTATAAAGGAAAGAGTTTTTATGATACTTATTGGACTAAAAAGATCATTCTAGGAGTCTAATTTCTTTATTTTTTTAATCATATAGTTGAAAGGGAATAGTGGTATTTTTTCTGAGTGTTATACATCATTTTGGTGTCCTGTATTTTTCTTATGGTGTTTCATCACTTGAAACATATGATATAGAGTATGAGTTTTATTCAAAAGGATTATCATTGGGAGTTCTCATGACTATTAGAAAAAATTTCATTTTTCCATGAGAATATACAGATGAATTTAGTGTGACACAATTTACTTTAATCTTAAGTAAATTATAATGATTAGTTAAATAATTTAATGATTATTTTTTATTGGGATTCACTTAGGGCCTCATTGTGTTTGGAGAATTATGAATGATATAGTTTTCAATGATGAAAATAATTATATAATGAGAATTATATTTTGAGAGATAGTTCTAAAATAGAATAATTTTTTGGAATGGGAATATCATTAAAATAAATGTTGGAAGATTGAGGTGTTTTTATTTTAGAAGAAAAATAAGTGGTGAATCAAATAGTTGAAAAGTTTATATTATTATAATACGTATATTGTACCATGTACCTCCATCGGTGATGTTGTGCTATATTTTGGGTATTTTTTAACAATAACAAGTCCGAGGTGTCTCAAAAATATTCAGTTTCATGAAAAATGGTGGAATAATGTATTCTAGGTAATTGTCTATATGTGACGTGTTTAGAATCAGTGAGAGATTCAACCTATATAATAGCAGTTAATCTATAATATTTAAGATACTATAATTGGAATATCAAGATATGGTCTTGTAGAGTGGAAGATGGTTACTATTAGTGAATAATTATTATGAAATACTAAAAAAATCGAAATAGTTGAATTTTTTTTATTATATCACATGAAAATTATTTGTGAATTTTACCATGACCATATCAATGATAGATGATGAAATACACTAATTTAGTACTAAAAATTTAATATAAGTGTCACTAATGGATTTTAAAGTCATAAATCTCATCGAATAACGTATATAATTATTTTAGAATTATAAAATCGCACCATAATGTGGTAGGGGGATGAATGGTTTTACAAATTCCACAACCATAAAAATCACATTATCATGAGATAAGTAATGAATTTGTCATTAATTCTCATTGAGGATCTTTGTCTGGTTTAGAGTAATAGTTAATTAGTCCATAACTATAAAATTTCACCTCAAATATTACAAGGTAGAAACTTCTACTCTACCTATTTCTTCACAAAAATAAACCAAGAAATGTTTTCCTGATAAAAATCACCATGCATTTTTTAATTTATATTAACCTTCATTATACCCTCTGAATAATGTTTCAAAAACATGGGATGAGAATTATAATCTTAGTAAGGTTTATAAAATAAAGAATGAAAACATTAGACCATGAATACATACAAATATATGAAAATCATACTTTTCACTCATAAAACATAAACTATTTAACATACCTCATGAAATCATAATATTTATGAATAACTCATAGAAATCATAAAACATAATGGTATCTTGTGTCTTACATAACATACTTACAATTTATCTATCACTGCCACATAGGGAGTTACCTTCATTGTTACGTTTGGAATTCCCGGGATATTATATTCTAGAAATCTCTTATGAGAATCCTTAACATTTACCTCCATCATATTTCTAAATGCATTGGAGATCAATCATGGGCTCACTAACCCTTGATTTACCATGGAACCACCCATATAATTAATCAATTCCAAATAATCATAATATATTCTTAACCAACAAACTAATAATAAGGTAAAATAACAGTTCTACTTTGAAATCACCTTTTATCTTTACAAGGAGAGTACTAATAACTGAAAAAAGATTATTTTAAAATAAAATGGTAAACATTTAAGGTATATATAAATACATAATAGAAAAATATAACTGATAAATTCCATTCATGACATATATGATATATAAAGCATTAAATGTTATTGAAATAATCAATCTGATGTTAAAAAACATTTTAAACATTTAAAAAGTAGATTTCTAAATCAATGTGTCCCATACAAAATTGAAACATTTGAAAGGAATTAATATTTAAAACACTCACATACTTATAAATAAATCATTAAAATCCTTTTGAAAACATGTACATTAATGAGAATGATTTAGAATAATAAATCACTAAAAACAATTAAACAGTCTTTTAGTTAACGGTTCCCTTACCACCTGAAAAATACTTGTATAAAAAAAATTAAAGATTAATATTAAAAAAATAAAATAATATCATGATACAAAATATATTCATGAAATAATTTTTCAAATGGAAGAATATACATCACATAAAAGAGAATTGGTGCATTATAACAAATAAGTCTCAATGGAATATAAATTAAGAAGAAATCTCTTACAAAGATTGTATCCTTAGATTATGGATAAATCAATGAAATAATTATGTATGTAAAATATTAATACACCAAATATATGTGGTTATTTTGTCTAAAACAATCATAGGAAATTCACACATATTATTTATAAAAAACCAATGACATGGATATTTGACTCAAAGAAAGGAAATTGAGTTAAGATTTCCCATAGAAAGTTTGTATAGATGATGCAGGATTTTAAAAATGGGGTGATTATATGTAAGAATAAAATATTCACGAAAGGGAAGTGAAAAATTTCAACATAAATAAAAAAAATTGATTCAACTCATAATCTTGGAATAAAATGATCAACGAAGTTTACAGAAAACCCAATGAGTAGAAATTGAGTTTAGAAATTAATTTACATTGATCATTTTGTAAATAAAATAGATCCATTATGTGTATTCCCTATAAATAAACATAAATCATGTATTAATACAAGATATTATGTGAAATTTTATTTCCCGCATAATCATAGAACGACATAATCAAGAAGTAGAAGATGAAGCCACATAATCGGAATTGGGTTAAGAAGTTCCCTTACCTTGAGTCTGACATGCCTCGTTCAGTCAATATATTCCTGAATAATAAACATAGGTAAATTTATAATTCCATAAGAACAATTTTTTATATTTATAATTCTTTATATATTAATTTTTATCATGTTATAATAGTTATATAATTCTATAAATACAAATGTGTCATTTTGTCAACGTTCATTACATGAGTCGAAAATGGACATGTTTTGAGGTAAATTATCCATGAAGTAAAAATTAAATCATCACCATAATAACATTAATCATTCAAATATCATATATATACATTATATATGTATTTCTGTTCATACCAAAAGAATTTATATAAGAAATTAAATGCACCGTTCTTGGAGACGGTAGGTCATACGTATGCATGAACGCTACATTAATTTTTTTGTCGTATTAAATGAATGAAATATAAATGATAAACATGTATGTTATAATTAAAAAATAATATATATGTTATATATGTTATATAGTTTAATTAGTTCCATAAATTATATGTTCTATGTAAGGCATGAATGAGTCATATCACTTTGAGTGGGTGGTAGTCTTCACTTCCTCAAATTAAATTATTATATTAAAACATTATTGAAAACAGAAAGGTATACTATAAATAAAAAATCACAGAAGAATGGAGAAAATATAAATATAATTTATATCAAATATAAATACAGTTCCATCATAATGGCCACCATGAGAGGTGTTAGGAGAAAATGGAAGAATCGTCATTTCATGAGGCAGATGTTGGTCGTAAACAAAAACATTATGTTCATATCCATTGGATGGAACTGTGTGTGTGTAAGTGCAGTTAGAATAATTCCCATTAAAACATACTATAATTTTTAGGATACATGTTTTGTTACATAAACAATGAATAAGAAGTGCACTGGAAGTGGAGAAGGAAAATAAAGGAAAAGAACTTGAGAGAAGTTGTTACCTCTTAATCAGGTAACTTCTTTTGATTTGAGCCAAAAGGCATTCTTGAATTCCTTTATTCCTAAGTTAAAGTATCTATGAGGAATGGATGTATTTTGGGATATTATTTGAGTATAATTTGGTTGAGCCAAGGTTCTTGAGAGGTCTGATGAAGTGGGTATATGTGGTGGCTTTCTATAAGAGAGAGGAGCGGTACTTTAGGATTGTCTTGAAATGTTATTTTATTATAAAATTATTTTATAATTATAACAATTATAAAGTAATATATTTAGAGTATAGGATGTTTATTTATATAATTACTCTCATCCAATAGGTTTTATACATGTTTAGGTCAAAAAAATTAACAACCCCTTTTATCTTTTACCCCTATTTATAAACATTAACTCTTACCATGTCTTCTTGTATTTTCATAATATATTGTTACTATACAAACTATAAAAGGAAAATAGAACCAAAAGTAGATCATTAATGACTTTTTAAAATTATATAAGTCATTTGGAAAAATATTAAATTTTAGGACTATTACATCATTTAATAAATTAGTATTTGTTTCAAAAACCCATTTTTTTCAATTTTGAAACTATTTAGTTATTGATTTTTTTTAAAGTCATAACAACATGATTTCTTCATACCAAAGGCATTAACTAAAAGGTAATATGTCACTATCTTCCAGAATTTTTTTTGGAATCCAAATATTCAAATTTAATTTATTTTTATATTTATAATATCATTTATTTAAATGACTCAATAATAAGGTAATTGTTACATCATCATTGTGTCGAAATTAAATTTACCTATTTAATGTCAAAAAAATTATTAAAAAATTACCAAAATGTATGAAATATTTTTTTATTTATAATAATAATAATTTATAGTCATAGAGATCAGTTATATAAACCTGTATTAAAATTTTTTAATTAAAAATCACATGTTTATGTTATATTTCTCATTTATTTAAATAAGAAATTATAAAATGTCATTGTCATAACGAAGTGGCTCCCAGATGCCAAATTATCAGCCTAGGGATGTTCTTGGTCAAAAATATCTCATCCAATATGATTAGAACACCTAATAGAGTAGTTTTATTTGATTATAATATAATTATTTATCCTTATTTACCTAATTTACCCTTTAACCTGGTAAATAAAAATAATTACTGATGTTACAATTCATAAAATCCGAAAATAAAAGGTAACCATTTACATAACATTAAAAATATGATTAAAAATAAGAAATATATTTTTCCAAATTAAAAATAGAAACACTTTAGTAATTAATTAAAAACTAATTCACATTGTCAAGACTAGAATTCATGTTTTTAAGAATTAAAAACTACCAAAATATTGATATGTGTTTATGTCCAATTTCAAATTGAAATTATATTGAATGAGAGTAGTTTTATTAAATGATAAAAATATTTTCCATTTTTTCTTTAAAACCATTAAATAATATTATTTATCCATATAAATTATCTCGATGGAAAAAGTTGGTTTCTAATAAAATTTAGTGCATTTTTAATATTCATCAAAACATGATAGTTTTGAGAAAAATATCAAAAAATCATCTAGAAAAAATTTTGACGCCTTTATTCTAAATAAGAAGTCTATTTTGTCAAGTATAGCATATTATGATGTCAAAACCTCAATTCAAGAAGGGTTCTCCATAAAAAGGCAGTACAAATTCATTTTTATAAAAGTACTCCTTTTATTCAAAAAATAGAATTTATTTTTAAATAATATCTAGAACACATATGAGATGAATTTAATAAATTAAATTTAATATATAAAATATATTTATAGTTAAATAAATATTCATAAAGTTTTATATGATTTTATAAACACATGTATTATCTTTGTAAATTTGTTTTCATAAAAACACATTATTTATATTCAGTTGGTTTTTATTTATAATTATAATAAATTTTCTAACCAAGTAATAATTATTTTAACATGTGTATACCATATTTCCATAATTAGGTGGATTTTATTCATTCCCACCATTCCAAAATCTGGTTTATAATGTTCACATTTAAATAATAATATTTATTTGTTCGTTTAAGCTCGATTTATCTGATCATGCATGATATCGATCATATTGATTTTTTTTTTAAAATAGAGATGTTACATCATTCCCCCCAATTGGAAAATGTGCCCCTGAAATTTTAAAAATTTGCCTCGTTACGATCATTGAATAATCTACATTGGAAAAGAGTCTATAAAACTATCACTTAAAAAGAATGAAAGATAAGTAAAAATGTCACCTAAGATGACAGATACTGGGATCCCATGTAAAGAAAAATTGATATGTAAGACAAGAACAAACTTGTGAGGGGTTAAATAGTCATTGATTTCATAGTATCAAAAGTAAATGGAGAAATAATTTTGTTTTAAAATCATTTTCATAATGTTGATAAATTTATTTATGAGCTTGAATACGAACATAAGGAAACTTACATACTTTTCAAAAAGAGTTTCATCCATTAATAAATATCTACCACAAACTCATCTTTTCTCCAAATGATGATTATTCAAGATGACCAATTCATACCTGACGAGCTAGAATAAACATAAAGAGTATCACATAATCCATAAATGATAAACTATACATTTCCCCTATCTTTTAGACATTAAAAAAATAAAAATGGTTATTAAAAGGTAATATAATCCATAGAAATAATCATCCTTCATAAAAAGAAATTCTACTCTTAATTTCAAAATTTGAAAAAACAATTCCCAAAGATCAACAAAGACCATTCAACAAACTATATTCCTTAAAATTATTCAAATTAATCTAAAATTAGGTTGAAACCCAAAAATCCAGAAGTATTTTATTAACTACCCTACCATGATAAATCATAACATTTATCACCAAATAACATTGATTACTCTTAAATTATCATACATAAAGTAATTAACCTAATCACATATTCTCCATGATAAGTTAATCATTTCCATAAATAACCCAAATCACCATTTCTCTATAATGAAATCATAGATTCTTCCAAAACAAAATTCAAACATTACAGCCAGAATAAAATCCCATGGTATTCTATTTTCGTTAGTCATAGAGTATTCCAAAAAGAAGAATGTATTCCAAAATAACATTTAACACTTAATCACCAAATCATTTTCATATAATAAGGATATCAACTTGATATGACATAAGTTCCAAAAATTAACTTATTCTTGATTAATAAAATCTGTTAGCTAGAGAGAATGTGTCATACTAACCAGGGGATTTACTTTTGTTATTGGTAGATGTTGTGGCCTTGTCACCATTCGGTTGTTGGTTTGATTCTTGCAGCCTTTTCGGACATAATCGGTTGTCACCATTACTATCAGTTATCCTTTCCCTAAACCTATATAATTTGTATAACATTTCCAGAATGATATAAAATCATCAAAACCACCATAACATATTTACCCTCAATGGTTATCTAATCCCTCACATTTTTCATCCCAAAAAGTAATAACCCCTAATTGCCTAAAATTCTAGGATCAGGTGTACCCTAGTGTTTCATTATACATATATCCACAAAAGAATATATAATTATTCCTTAATTAAAATTTTTATATAACAATGTTAAGCGTTTAAAATACGATAATTATTCCAAAGTAATCCCATCATTAATACATTTAAATAGATCATCATCCATTTATCCAACATAACTCTTCAATTACTATAATTTAGACATCTTAATCATCTTACATTATTCATTATCATTAATTCATGTATTTACATATTATTATTTTATACTTCTTTCCCATAAAAAATCATGCATAATGTTATAAGATTCAATGATGTCAAAACATGAGCTATGAAATAATCCATACCTTTCAAAGGCCATTTTTAGTTTCCTCTTATTCAATTGGAATGTTATTATATATTGGTAAACATATATTTTTATGGTACTGTCTATCCCATTCTTGAACCATCTTTGTAGGACATATATTTTCATAGTGACCATGCACACCACATTTTAAACATTGAAATGATCCCTCATAAAGAACTTCTTTCCCTTTCATGGGGTCAACTGAATGCTACCTTTTATCCTTGAAAGGTTATTGCTTTATGAACTTCATTAAAAACATATATAACATCTTCTAATCCCTTTGTAACATTTTCCTGGGTGTTTGTTTCGACATCCATGACACATAGGTTTCTGAATATACTTACCTTTATGGTTATTACCTAACCATCAATAGGGATTGTTTTATCGCATATATAATACCTTAGAAAAGTCACCAAGGTTAGAGTGGTCAATCAAGAATTTATATAGTAGGTTAAGAATAACCATAAGATTTGTCATTTTATCCCCCATTTTATTCAGTTTCTTAATCATTAAACTACCATAGTTTCCTTCCCATCTATTGTTACTTTTGTGCCTGCTAGATCTATCTATTTACTAAAAACAAAAAGGTCAGTGTTGGTTTACTAGTAAAATCATCATATATTATATTATGAGGAGGGTAAACACTAAGATATACTTATTCATGTTATATTAAATGCATTAAATTTATCTAAAATAACTATAAATCTTTCTAATATGATAACCATTTTGGTTATAATGAACATGTCACTTATGCTTAAATAACAACCTAACCTCTAATGTTATCAAAACTGACCTCTGATACCATCTATAAGGCCCCAACCATAAATTTTACATAATCGCTAGAGAAGTAAAAAAAATTTCTTTAATTCACTTTTAGGATCTTTTCAGGTTTTGATTTTAGAGAATTAGACCATAACTATTTCATTTCATCCAAAATATTACAATGTATGATCTTCTACTCTTTCCAATTTTTCAAAATAATAAAACTCCTTAAATAATACTTGAATTATTTTCATGATTAAAATATTATTAAATTATTTCACTCTATTACCATTCATTATACACCATGAAAAACATTTCCAAAACACAGAATCAGCATAAAAATCTTAGTAAGGTATATAAAATTATGAAATAATACATTAGTACATGAATAAATACAAATCAATGAAATATTATTTTTCAATCATTAAATATAACAACATTATCATACATTATGTAATTATATGATTTATGAATAACTCATAGAAATCATATATCATAATGGTAACTTATGGAATATATAATATACATGCAATGTAACTTTCACAACTAGATAGGGTGTAACATTAAAGTTTATGTTGGAAATACTCATCACAATATATTCCCTAAATCTCCTTAGAGAAACCTTAATATTTACATCGGTCACATTTCCCAATGAATTTGAGATCTATCATGGGATCATCATCCCTTGGTTTATCAATGAACCACCAGTATATTTAAGCAATTTCCATGAACTATCACATAATCATATAATATAAACAAATCATAAAAGAAAAATTACATTTCCAATTTAAAATCACATTTCATCATTCTAAATCACGCACTAATAAGTGAAAACATATTGTTGTAAAATAAAATTGGTAAACATGTAAAAAAACATCAATATAAAATAGAGGCCTAAAAGAGATAAATTCCATTCATGAAATATATGTTAAATAAAACATTCCAAGTTATTGAAATAATCAATCCAATTTTAAAACACACTTCAAATATTTAAAAATAATATTTTTGGATAAAAGTGTCCCATAACACTTTAAATATTTTAAAAATAACTAATATTTAAAAATAATCATGTCCCTATAAATCAATCCTCATAATAAATTTGAAAACATGGACATTAATGAGAAAGATTTAGAAAAATAAATCTTTAAAACATTTAAAATGATGTTTTAGTTAAAGAGGCCCTAACCAGATGATAAAATAATTGAATAAAATTAATTAAATATTAACATAAAAAATTATAATATCATGAGAATAAGGATATTCAGGATATAATATGTCAAAGGATAGTACATGCACCATATAAAATGCAGTTGGTTCATAACAACAAATAAGACTCAATAGATTATAAATTGAGACGAAATATCTTACAAAGATAGTATACCTAGATTAATGATAAATTAATGAAATAATTATGTGTGTAAGATATTAATAAACCCAATATAATTTTATATTCAGTGTTAAGCAATCATAATTCGTTCACATAAATTCATAGAAAAACAAAACCAATGACATCGATATTTAACTCAATAAATGGAAATTGAGTTATGATTTTCCTTACAAAGTCGATATAAATGATTTAGGAATTTATCAATGGAATCATTATGTGTAAAAATAGTATATCCACAAAATTTGAAGATTAAATTAAAACAAAAAAATAAATAGTGATTCTACACATAATCTTGGCATAATATAATCAACAATGTATGTGTAAAACCCAATAAATGGAAATTGAGTTTAGAAATTCAGTTATAAAGATAATTTTTTTTATAAAAAAGATCGATTATGTGTATTCACTATAAATAAACATAAATAAATAATAAATAAAAGATATTATATCAAATTTTATTTCTCACAAAATCATAGAATGACATAATCAAGAAGTATAAGATTAACCCAAAGTATGTAAATTGGGGCAAGAAGTTCCATAACCTTGAGTGTGACTTGTCTTGTTAATTTTTTAAATTCCTAAATAATAAAAATAAGTTAATTTAAACTAAATTTTGAACCATTAATAAGTTCATTATTCATTTTGTATTACCTATTATACTTATATAAAAATTATATAATTATTTAAGCTCATATGGGCTGTTTTGACGATGTTCGGTCATGAGTCGAAAATGAACATGTTTTGGTGTAAATTGTCCATGAAGTCAAAATAACATCATCTACAAAATTATATTAACAATTTAAATAAAATATATAACTAGTATCTACATATTTATAATATCCCATAACATCTAGAGATAATAAATGAAATGCACTGTTCTTGGAGATGGTACATCATACGTACACATGAATGCTACATTCATTTCTTTTTCATGTTAAATAAATGAAAATTAAAAGGTACAAAGGTATTTTATAATTCCATAATAATATCTATGTTATATATGTTAAATAGTTTCATTAATTCAATAATTTATGTTCTATGTATGGCATGAATGAGTCATATCACTTTTGGGGGCGGTAGTCCACACTTCCTCAAAAAAAATTATCATATTTACACATTATGGAAATCATAAAAGTAATCTATAAATAAATAATTATAAAGAATATATAATATATAAATATAATATATATCATATATAAATAAAATTCTATCATAATGGCCACCATGATAGGTTTTAGGAGAAAATTGAACAATCATTGTTTCGTGAGGCAGTAGTTCGCCACACACCGAAATAATATGTTTCTATCCATTAGATGGTGGTGTCTGTAAGATTAGTTATAATACATCACATAAAACCTCCTAGTATATTGAGGATACTTGTGTTTTTATTTAATCAAAGAATACGAAGAGAATAGGGTGTAGATAATGAATATAAAGTAAATGGTCTTGAGTGAAGATGATATCTTTAAATCGGGTAACTGTTTTTTTTATTTGAGCCAGAAGGCATTATTTATGTGCCTTGTTCCCATATTAATGCTTCTAGGAGTATCATAGGGACTTTCGGAGATTATTTGAGAAGAATTCTTACCAAAAAAGTGTCACGACCCATCCTCGCGACCCGTTCTGTGACTACCTCAAGCCCGCCTTCCATAGGCCAGGGGCTGGCGACTAGCACCAAAGGTATAATCCCGATAAAAGGGAATACATTGCCTTTTTAACCTCTAACACACACACAATATGAACACAAGAGGTAGAGGAAACAACTTAAAATAAACCCTAAGTAAAACTAAATACAAAAGTAAGTGCTGAAAGGAAAGGGGCCAGAAATACAAGCCCAAAAGTAAAGTACAACTACTGAAAAGTAAAGAGAAACTAATAAGTCATCCTTCGGGAATCCCACATGAAGGGTGGGTACAAATGGCCTCCTCAGCACCTCAGGTATGTCTGTCTGCTCCGTGTACGTCTCACCAAGTGGTCTACCTCCAGGTACCATCCAGCTCCACAGCACTCTGCCTCGATCATTGTGATCTGTCGTCTGCAACCAACACAATAAATTGTAGGCATTGCCCATACAGGGGTGAGTATAACGATACTCATTAGGGACCCCGAGACCCCCGAAGGTCTCCTATAATCCAATAAGGATAAACCACAAAGTAAATATTCAATCACAAAGTATCAACCAACCCTACATAGGTACATTCCCATACATATACCTAAGTTATCAACCACAGTTTAGCTCTAACTCTCGAGCCCAGGCACAACCCAGTCCACACAGGAAAGTAATGTCAATCACATCGATGAAAATGATTGAAAGTGAAGACTCAACTCACACATGTATACATCTTTCGTAAAGAGATAGAGATGATGAGATGGAGTCATTGATTCATCTAATCTTTCGGACCCACACAAGATAAAAAACCAACTAAGCTATCAGACCCACACAGGATACAAGACGTGCTACTCTGTCAGACCCACACAGGATATAAGAATAGAAGTCAAAACTGTCAGACCCACACAGGAAAAAAGAATAGTAGTTATTGTAGTCGAACCCATGAAAGATTCCAGTACAATATCCATAGTTATAGAACACACAATGTATCCCAGTACAATAGTCATTGCTGTCGAACCCACGTAGGATTCTGGTATAGTAGTCGTCGTAGTCGCAGCCCGCTCTTGGGTTCTCGCACACAGCACACTCGATTCCGGGAGGGTTTGCTCCTCGAGCCAAGTGTTGATACATCAACTATCACGAAGTCCTGAGTTTATGTATCCTGTAGTTCTGTATCATCATAAGGAATACAACGCGACAGACGGCATGTCAACCGGAGGCCCAGTCTGAGAGTTATTAGCATTTCTGATTGAGGGGCTCGGTTGGAATTACGCTCGTTCCAAACCCGTCCATTTTCAAAAGCTGTCCAAAACACACTTATATTATTGCAAAAGGACCAAATTTTCGTGAGGGTCCCATGGCCTCAGACGATGCGTCAATCGGACGTGCGGTCTAAAAGATATTCGTGTTTAAGCGAAATGGGCCCAGCCTATCAAGCCTAGTGGGCTAGCGGGTCGGACAAACCCGGTTTGGCGGGTCTGACCCAACTAGGGGTCATCCCGGACTGGTGGAGTGTGGCCCATCCAGGGACCTGGTCCAGTGGGTCCAACCCGTTTGGGGGGTCGGCACGGCCCGGTGGGGCGCGACCCTCCCGCAGACCCAGCCCGCGGTTGCGGGCCGGTTCGGTTCACCTGGAAGCGCCGAGAGGCACCACCCCTCCTTGCTACCCGGCCAGCCACATCCAACCAGTTTTTTCCAGCGTGAGGAGCCCGCAGTTTGGGGCCACAGTTCCTCTACACGCGGCGCTGCAGATTTTTTCAGCCTGGCATGTTCGTCCGCTAAGCGGCCCGCAGAAGGGGGTTGCGGCTCCTCCACATCGCAGCGCCTAGAGGCGTCACGGTTCTCAAACCCGGCCGGCTTTAGCCAGCCGGTTCTTCCAGCCTAGCTGGGATGAGGCCGACTGGTTCTTCTTTGGCCGAGTGGCCCGTTGTTGCGGGTCGCGGTTTCCCCCCACACGACCGGCATGACGGCGCCGATCCGGCCCAGCTTTCGGTCACCACTTCCTTCAATCGTAGCCGCCTTCGATCATCGCTGCCTAAAGACTGTGGCCTCATTCCTCCAACACCATGCGACGTCACCGCGCCCTCTCGGCTCCACCTTCATCATCAAACAATCATAAACCAACGGAGGGATGTCAGGCCGTGTTTGTTCGGCCTGCACCCTCCGCGTTATATGATAAAAAATAGCCATTATCGAATAAAGTAAACATCGAAAAATAAAGGATATAATTTTATTCAATTAAAATTAATCAAAATCCCCATACCTTGATTCAAGGTATGTAGTCGAAGTCACGGAATACGGCGTCGCGGAATTTGGGCATCGTGGAAGACTGACTTCATTCCATCGACGTTGGAGGGACAAACATTGGCGATGTTCTTCACAGGGGCCTCTTCTCCGTTGGTGCAGAGGATGAAGAAAGAATATGGGAATTCTTCATGGGTGTTGTCATTCATCGTCAAGAGAAGAAGTTGTTCTTTGTTGGAAAAAGGCCCTCTCTATTTTCCAAATCTCCACCAACAAAAAAAATGTGCCAACCCAAAAATAATAGCTTGGATATTATTTTTATTCTTGATATGAATTTCAAAATAATTCAAATTTGGTGACCCATTTAATTAATTTCTAATTAATTAAGTGAGTTTTGGAATCTTTAATAGATGGAGGTGAATGTTTTAAGAGTTAAAGTAGGTTCAAGGGAGTTAAAGGGGGATTTGAGGGATTAGGTGCTCGTGTGGGCCCCACCACACATTTTCCTCTCATGGTAGGTTATGTGGGGTGTGGGGCCCACCTCCAACTTCTCTTTGTAGAAGATAACCACCCCCTTAACTAAAATTTTGTAACACATAATTTTTATTTATTTTAATAAGAAATCCCAAAAATGACCTTCTCCTCCCGACCAAATGCAACTACGGTAAAGGTCCCCTTAGGTGAATATCGACACTACGAGTTCATCAGTGTCCTTGGATGTCAATTTCGAGCACTATTTCAAAAGACATAAAAACACGCACATACTTTTACAGACCGTACCCGAAGAAAACATAAGAAAGTGATTCCGGGCACACCGGGCCTCGGAATATGGCGCCGTCAGAAACTGTGGACTCATAAAATTCCAAATAAATTAAGAAAAAAATTTCCTTGAAATTTACTGGTCTTTACATTACCCCCACCTCAGGGATTTACATCCCCATAAATCTACAACACACACTAGGGAAACAGATGAAGGTACTGAGCACGCATCTGATCCTCTCGCTCCCATGTTCTCTCTTAGAGGTTCTCGTGCTGCCAGCGAACGAGCACTAGAGGAATTGAACATCAACGCAGGACATGCTCTTGTCGATCCTCAATCTCCACTGGAACCTCCATGAAATTCACCTCATCATCAATGTCAAACTCCCCATGGTTGATGATGTGGGACGGGTCTTGCATGTATCTTCTCAGCTGAGATACGTGGAAGACGTCGTGCACCTAGTGTAACTATGGTGGAAGGGCCAGGCATTAAGCCACCTCGCCTACCCTACTGAGGACCTGAAATATCCCAATGAATCATGGAGATAACTTACTGCCCCGACCAAATATTTGTAGACCCCGTTGAGGTGAGACACGTAGGAAGACGTGGTCACCATCCTCGAACTCTAGTGGTCTCCATCTCTTATTAGCATAGGACTTATGTTTTCCATGAGCAGTCTTCATCCATTCCTGAATGATCTGCACCCCCTCCGTCATAGCCTGAACCATCTCACATCCTACAAGTGCTTACTCTCCTGGGTCAGTCCATCTCAGAGGTGATCTGCAAGGTCGGATGTACAGTGAATCGTAATGTGCCATCCTGATGGTGGAGTGATAGTTGTTGTTGTACGCAAACTCCACCAAGGGTAAGTGATCCTCCCAGCTGCGAAGAAATTCATGGACACATGCATGGATCATGTCCTCAAGATTCTGCAAGGTCCTCTCTGTCTGACTGTACGTCTGAGGATGGAAGGTGGTGCTCAAGTGAAGCTGCGTCCCGAAATCCTCCTACAACCCCTTCCATAGCAAGGAAGTGAAACAATTATCTCGATCGAAGATGATCATCGATGGCACACCATGAAGTCGTACGATATCATGTATGCAGAGGTTTCCCAAGCTCTCTACTAGGACCTGATCCTTGATCGGTAGGAAGTGGGCCAAATTTGTGAGTCGGTCAACAATCACCCAGATAGGGTCATGTCTTGTGGATATACGTGGTATCCCCATCACGAAATCCATGGATATCATATCCCACTTCCACTATAGATCCTATAAGGGATGAACCAAGCCTATTGGAACCTAGTGTTATGCCTTCACTTACTGACAAGTGAGGCATTGAGAGAAAAACAATGCTACTTCTTCCTTCATACCTGGCCACCAGTGCTATCATCTAAGATCATGATACATCTTTTCCACTCCCGGATGTACCACTAGAGGGGAAGTGTGAAACTCCCTCAACACCTCATCATGTAGTGCAACTGGTACCATGGTACTTCCTTTGAAGAGGATGACGTGCTCCCCACCTTCAAAAAACCCATAAGGTGCATGTCGTGATGATATCTGAGCACATCACGTCTCACAGTCAACGTCCCCACGTTGTGCCTCTCTGACTCGCTGTAGAAGTGGAGGAGTGACTGTGAGAGACTGAATAAAGGCTGCTCCATCTCTATCCACGAAGGATATCTGCAACGCGACTAGTTGCTTTGTCACCACTCCTAGTAGCTGAATGTCCAATCTCCTGCTGAGAGCATCTGCTACAACGTTCCCCTTCCAATGATTATAGACTATCTCGAATTCATAGTCTAGGAGGGACTCGATCCATCGTCATTGTCTCAGGTTCAGGTCCTTCTGTGAGAATATATCCTAAGACTCTGGTGGTCAGAGTAGACTATAATATGCTCTCCCATCAAATAGTGTTGCCACATCTTCAAGGCGAAGACCACTGCTGCTAACTCCAGGTCATGGGTATCATTGTTCTTCTAATGATATCTTAGCTGCCAAGAACCATATGTGATCAATGCTCCCTCCTACATCAAGACACACCCGAGTCCGGTCCCTAATGCATCGCAGTAAACTAAGTACTCTATGCCGTCGTCCAATAGCCTCAAGATGGGTGCACTGGTCACCTCTACCTCAGCTCCTGAAAGCTCTGCTGGCATCTCTCGGACCACATAAAGGTTTTCCCCTTATTCATCAATGATGAAAGCAGTGCTGCAACTGTAGAGAAGTCTGGCACAAATCTCCAATAGTATCCAGCCAGACCCAGGAAACTCCATACCTATGTCACACTCCTGGGTGGCTCCCAAGAAAGTATTTCCTCTATCATCGCTGGATCCAATGAAACTCCAGTCTCCGATATGTCGTTTCCCAATAAGTGAACCTATCGAATCCAGAACTGCCACTTCGAGAGCTTACCATAAAGCTGGTGCTCTTAGAGTGTGTCTTGTACAACCCGAAAATGGTAGGCGTGCTTCTCCTCAGTAGTCGAGTAAATCAGTGTGTCGTCGATGAAGACTATGACAAATAGATCGAGGTAAGGCTAGAAGATCTGGTTCATGAGACTCATGAACACTGCTGGAGCGTTGGTTATGTCAAAGGGTATAACCAAGAACTCGTAGTGGCCATACCAACACCGAAAGGTCATCTTCTGCACATCCTTGTCTTGAACTCTGAGCTGGTGATAGCTTGACCTGAGGTCTATCTTCGAGTACCATCATGCTACCTTCATATGATCAAAGAGTTTGTCAATCCTCAAGAGTGGTTACTTGTTCTTCACAGTCACCAGATTCAGGTGATGGTAGTCAAAACACAGTCATAAGCTCCCATATAACTTCTGGGCGAACAAAATCAGGGATGCCCAGGGTGAAACACTTGGTCTGATAAACCCTTCCACTGCAAGTCCTCCAGTTGTACACGTAGCTCACGAAGCTCGGCGAGAGCCATCTAATATGCCTGAGTAGATATCAGTATTTTCCCAGGATACAAGTTGATGTCGAAGTCTACCTCTCTGCGTGGAGGTAATCCTGGAACGTCGTTAGGGAAAACATCCACATAATGATCCACCACAACAGGAAAACTCAGACTCTGCACATAAACCGCTCCAAGAAAGATATTATCCAACTAATGTGTGATCGGCTGCCCCTTCTCTACATAAGTCCATCCTGCACTTCTATGGCTCTCTTCTCGCCGGTGAAGTTGAACCTGGTCCCATCCATGCGGATACAGTGTACTTTGCGCCTAATACAGTAAATCTGAGCCTGAACTGTGGATAATCAGTCCATACCCAAGATGATGTCGTAAGGCCTCGAAGCCACTACAAGAAGATCCTAGCTGAAGCTCTCGCCTCCTAGAGTAAGCTCACACTACCGGAACCAGTGTGTAATCATCGAGTCTGCTCCTGTAGGAGTCTCCAACCATAAGGATCGAGCCAATGTCTCTGTCAGAATGTCTGAGCTCTGAAAAAAAAAGCAACGGCAATAAAAAATGACTTGCACCTCTATCTATAAGTACTGCAACAAGGGTGGAGTAGACACAGATAGTACCTCGAATAATCTCTTTTGCGCCATGGTTATGGGCCTCGACTTCCTGGAGCCGAGCCCGCCTCTATCCTCCAGCTCCTTTTGCTCGGGGTGTACCTCCTGGTAGTGGTGGTGGTAGAGCCTTGAAATGCCATCCACCACCCGCTGCTCAGCCATCTCCTCTGCCACGTCTTCCTACTTCCGATGGACCACCACGGTCAAACCTCTTCCTCTACATGGCAGGTCTTTTAATTTTCGGTTTTTCATCTTCATAGTGGGTCGGGAAGTCACGAGCCATGTGGCCCTACCCGACGCATGCATAGCACTGCCTGCTACTAGTATGGCTGGCTCTGCTTCATGTGACCTGCACAACTGAACCTATATCCTGAGGCCACCCACCTGATGTTCTGGTCCGCTTGGACCTCTGCATCAACTGTCTACTACCGGCTGCATATGACTCTACTACTTGTCATTCTACGGAGGTTCTCGCCGTTGCTGACTGCTTAGCAAGAAAACAATCTAGTAGAAGGGCTCTCTCCAGCACCCCCACCTGTGCCCGGATGCTGAGGGGAATCATCGAAGCCTTGATCTCATGCCTGAGTCCCTGCTCAAAGGTCTGGGCCCTAAAAAAGGGTCTCGTACCATATCTATTGAGTAGTGCGAGAGGTCGGTGAAACTCGCTAAGTACTGAGCTACTGTCATGATTCCTTGATGTTGATGAAGTACCTCCTAAATCTACACTGCACGAAGGGTGGCTGGAACAATATCCGAGCAGAAGAGACTCTTGAAGTCTGTCTAGAGTAATGATGCCTCGCCATGCACCTGGAGCATCAGGATCCACCACCTGCCTGTTGTCGTATGCAGGAGACTCGTGGAAAGGATCACCATGAGGTTGGATTGTGTCCCTACTAATCAGAAAACTCTCACGAAAGCCTCCAACCAATACTCAACTGCCTGTGGGTCCCTCTCTCCTCGAAACCCGGGCGGCGGCTGGTGCTGGAACTCATGAAATGCACTCAGGCAGTGTGCACTCTCTGCTTCTCGGGATGGTGGTATCAGTGGCCCAGCGGGTAGTGTTACCACTTGTTCCTCCACTGTTATGGGGGCCTGCACTGAGGCCTCATCACTCGGTGGGTTACCATCTCATACGTAAGTTTGAACCCTAACGGGCATCCTTCATGGGGTCATCCTGAAAAGAAACAAGTGTGCCACGGTTAAAAGAGTATACCTGGTGAGCTGACACAAAGTAATCACGAAAAAAACACTTTCAAAGGGAATACTCATGCAATCATTGTTTTTGTGCATTGAGTCAAAAATCATAGGTCAGGGTCCTGGTGTATGGATACATCATTCGCCGCAACAACACCGATTTCCCTAAATTTATAACCACACCCAAAACACTAAACACTATTTATGTTTAAAGAATCAGAGTCTATGTTCTACTATAGAACCGACTCCCCTGATACAAATTTGTCACGACCTGTCCTTGGGGCCCGTGTCGCGGCTACCCCAAGCCCGCCTTCCATAGGCCAGGGGCTGGCAACTAGCACTGAAGGCGTAATCCTGATAAAAGGGAAGGCATTTTCTTTTTAACCTGTAACACACACATAGTCTGAACACAGGCAGTAGAGGAAACAACTGAAAATAAACACTAATTAAATCTGAATACAAAAGTAAGTGCTGAAAGGAAAGGGGTCAGAAATACAAGCCCAACAGTAAAGTACAACTGCAAAAAAGTAAACAACAACTACTGAGCCTTCCTCCGGGAATCCCACCTGATGGGTGGGTACATATGGCCTCCTCTGCACCTTAGGTCCATCTGTCTTCTCCGTGTACATCTCCCCAAGTGGTCCACCTCCTGGTACCGTCCAGCTCAACAACACTCTGTATCGATAAGTGTTGTCTGTTTTCTGCAGCCAACACAATGAAGTGCAGGTATTGCCTGTGCAGGGGTGAGTATAACGATACTTAGTATGGACCCCGAGACCCCGGAAGGTATCCCAGAATCCATGAAGGATAAACCACAAAGGAAAGATAAAATCACGAAGTATCAACCGGCCCTACTTAGGTATATTCCCATACATATACCTATGTTATCAACCACAGTTCAGCACCAACTCTCGAGCCCAAGCACTACCCAGTCCACACAAGAAATTAATGTCAATCACATCGACGATAATGAATGAAAGTCAAGACTCATCTCACACATGTATACATCTTTTGTAAAGCCATAAAGATAATAAGATGTATTCATAGATTCATCTAAGGTGTCGGAACCACACAGGATACTAGACCAGCTAAGCTGTCGAACCCACACAGGATACAATACCAACAACTCTATCGGACCCACACAGGATACAGGAACAGAAGTCAAAGCTATCAGACCCACACAGGATACAAGACCAGTAGTAATCACTGTCGAACCCATGAATTATTCCAGTACAATAGACATCGTTGTCGAACCCAAGATAGATCCCAGTACAATATTCATCACTACTGAACCCATGTAGGATTCTGGTATAGTATTCGTCGCAATTGGAGCTAGTTCTAGGGTTCCCGCACACAGTACTCTCGATTTGGAGAGGGTCTGCTCTTCGATCCAAGTGTTGATACATCATCTATAATTAAGTATTGAGTTGATGTATCTCGTAGTTCTGTATCATCATAAGGAACCCAACGTGATAGACGACACGTCAATCAGATGTTCGGTCTGAGAGTTATTAGCATTTCGATTCCAGGGGCCTAGTTGGAACTACACTCGTTCCAAACCCGACCGTTTTCTATAGTTGTTTAAAATTAACATAGAGTATCAAAAAATTACCATCTTTTCATGAGGGTACCAGTGCCATAGACGGCGCATAAATAGGACGCAAGGTCTAGAAGATATTTTTGTTTAAGCGAAACGGGCCCGGCCCGTCAAGCCCAGTGGGCTGGCTGGTCAGCCTAATCCGTTTTGGTGGGTCTGACCCGGCTGGGGGTTGGCCCGACCCGGTGGAGCGCAGCCCACCCAGGGACCCATCCTGGTGGGTCCGACCCGTTTGGGGGGTCGTCCCGGCCCGGTGGGAAATGGCCAACCTGCGGACCCAGCCCGCAGTTGCGGGCCGGTTCGGTTTGCCAGGTGGCGCCGCCCCACATTGCTTCCCAGATGGATGAAGCTGGCCAGTTTTGTCCAGCGCAAGTATCCCATGGTTGTGGGCCATGGTTCCTCGTCACGTGGCCCCTAGCGACATCACAGGTCCCTTCATCCCGGTCGGCAGACGACCGGCTGGTTTGTCCGCAGAGCAGCCCGTGGAAGCTGGCGGTGGTTCCTCCACAGTGCGGTGCCTAGTGGCACCACAGTTCTCCAGCCCAGCCGCCTTTAGCCAGCAGGTTCTTCCAGCCCGGCCGACATGAGGCTGACCGGTTCTTCTTCGGTCGAGCGGCCCGCGGTTGCGGCCCGCGGTTTCCTCCCACATAACCGGCGCGACAACACCGATCCGGCCCGGCTTTTGGTCGCCACCGCCTTCAATTGTCGCCGCCTTTGGTCTCCACTGCCTTAAGACCGTGGCCTCCTTCCTCTAGCGTAGTGGGAAGACCCCGCACCCTCTCGGCTCTGCCTCCATCTTCATATATTCATAAACCAATGGAGGGACGTCGGGCCGTGTTTGTTCGGCACCTTACCTCCGCGTTATATGATAACAAATGGCCAACGTCGAATAAAGTAAACATCGAAGAATGAAGGATATAATTTTATTCAATTAAAATTAAACAAAATACCCCTACCTTGATTCAAGGTACGTTGTTGAAGTCATGAAATCCAGCATCGTGGAATTCGGGCGTCGCGGAAGACGGGCGTCGTTCCGTCAACGTTGTAGGGAAAGATGTTGGCGATGTTCTTCGCGGGCGGTGTCTTCTCCATTGGCATGGATAAAGAATAAATAATATGTGTTTTCTTTGTGGGTTTCTCCATTCTTCATCGAGAGAGGAAATTGTTCTTCGTTGGAAGAGGGCCCTCTATATTCTCCAAAGCTCCACCAACATAATAAATGTGCCAACCCAAAAATAATAGCTTGGCTATTATTTTTATTCTTGATATGAATTTCAAAATAATTCAAATTTGGTGATACATTTAATTGATTTCTAATTAATTAAGTGAGTGTTGGCATCTTTAATGGAAGGAGGTGAAAGGTTTAAGAGTTAAAGGGTGTTCATGGGAGTTAATGGGAAGTTGAGGGGTGAGGTGCTCATGTGGGCCCCACCACACATTATCCTCTCATTGGAGGTTATGTGGGGTGTGGGACCCACCTCCAACTCCTCTTTGGAGAAGATAACCACCGCCTTAACAAAAATTATGTAACACAAAATTTTTATTTATTTTAATAAGAAATCCCAAAAATTAACGTTTCCTCCTGACCAAATGCAACTGCTCTAAAGGTCCCCTTAGGTGAATACCAATGCTGTGAGTTCATCAGTGTCCTCGTATTTCAATTCCAAGCACCAGTTCAAAAGATACAAAAACCTGTACTTACATTTATTGGACTTACCCGAACAAAACTTTAGAAATTGATTCCGGGCACACGGGGCCTTGGAATCAGGCGCCGTTAGAAATTGCGAACTCGAAAAATTCCAGAGAATTTAAGAAAAATATTTCCATGAAATTTCCATGTCTTTACAAAAATTTTCTTGAGATTTGTTATTAAGTGGGCAGAGTTGGTGGCCTTTTATAAGAGGGAGGAGGTCCATTTTAGTAATGTATTGAAATATTATTTTATTATTAAATGATATTTGAATTTTAATATTTAAAAAGTGATATATATATTGGTTCATACGATTATGGGTCAAAATGATATCAAAAAATATGTTTCCAAAAATTTTAGGTCACAACATTAACCTTATCTTTTAGCTTTAAGCCTTAGTTAAAAAAATTAACTATTACCATGTCTTCTTGTATTTTCATAATATATGGATACTATAGTCACTATAAAATCCCAAAAAAACCATGATTGGGTATTTAATGATGTATTTAACATTATAACTATCTTTTCGCCAAATTTAAGATTTTCAGGACTATGATATCATTTAATAAAATAGTATTTTTTTTTATAATCCATTTATATATATTTTTAAACTATTTAGTAATTGATTTTTGTTAGTCATAAAAACATAATTCCATGAAACCAAATCCATTAAATAAAATATAATTTTTCAATATCATCTAAAATAGTCATGTATAGTTTCAAAATGTTAATATTAAATTTATAGTAATATTTATAATATAATTTATTTGAATGTTTCATTAATAGGGTAATCACTATATCATCATTATGTCATAAATAAATTTATTTATTCAATGTCCAAAAATTTTATATAAAATAAAATGATGTAGGAATTTTTTTAATATTTATAATGAATATTTATTTGCATGGAGATCTATTATAAAAACTATATTAAAATAGTTTTATTAAAGAATTCATGTTTTGTTATATTTCCCTTTTCTTTAAATTAAAATTTATAAAATGTCATTTTCACACCCAAGTGGATACCAAATTTCAAAGGTTCTTTTTAAAGATTCTAATGTTTGGAAATATCTCATCCAATATAATTAGGACATGGTTTAGGGTATTTTTACATTATTATAATATTATTTTTTTACCCTTATTTACCCAATTTACCCTTTAACCATGGTAAATAAGAAAAATTACTAACGTGACCATTCATAATGTCAAAAAATAAAAGTTAACCATTTAGAGAATTTTGAACTTATAATTAAAATTATGGAATCCATTTTTACAAATTTAAAACACATAAATTGAAGTAATAAATTTACAATTATTTCCCTTTGTCAAAAGCAGAATGCGTGTTTTTATGAAGTAAACACATCCAAATGATTAACATTTTTTATGTCCAATTTAAATGTGAAATTACATCAATGTCCAACATTGGATTATATGATAAAAATATATTCTATTTTTTACTTTAAATCCATGAAATAATATCACTTATCCATATGAATTATCTTGATGGAAAAATTTAATTTCAACTAAAATTTAGAGTATTTTTACTATTCATCAAAACATGATTGTTATAAAAAAATATAAAAATTCGTACAATGTAAATATTGATGACCATATTTTAAAGAATAATTTTATTTTTTCAAATATGTAAAGACCCATAAATTTCACGTAAATTTTTTTTCATAATTTTTTTTGAATTTTACGAGTCCGCAGTTTTTGACGGCGCTTGATTCCGAGACCCGGTGTGCCCGGAATCAATTTCTAATGTTTTGTTTAGGTACGTTCAGTAAACGTATGTGTGGGTTTTTCTACCTTTTTAAAGGGTGTGTGAAATTAAAATCCAATCACACCAAAGAACTCGTAGCACCGGTATTCACTTAAGGGGACCATTACCGCAGTTGCGTTTTATGCGGGTTGGAAGTTAATTTTGGGGATTTAAAATAAAATAAATAAAATTGTGGAACACGAAATTTATTTTATATTCGGTAGTTATATCCTAAAAGGGGGATGTTTTTGGTGGGACCCACACCCACATAACCTCCCATGGGAGGATATTTGTGAGGTGGGGCCTATACGAACCCCTAACTCCTCACCTTCCCTCAACTCCCCAGTTAATTCCCCTTGCAATTATTATGACTAAATCCTCTTTTAATTGTGACTCTTCACTTCCTCCCCTCTCACCCATTAATTTGTGACAACTATTTTAATTAAAGAAATCTTTAATTATTTAATGTAGTTTTTAATTATTTTGAATTGGTTGGAATTTTTTTAAAGTGGGATAAATCTAACTAGATGTTTGCATAGAAAATATTATTTGTGGGTGAACTTCTGGATAAATAGAGGAGCTCCCTCCTTCCATGAAGAACAGTTCTCCTTCTGACGGATCTCCGACGAACGACGCTCGAGATGGGATCAAAGGCACATTGCGGGATCGAAGAATGCCAATGATCATCGACACCTTCATCCACTCCCTTGTGATGACGTCAATAAACCGACGTCCGCCTTCTCGCGATATCGTCAACGAACGTCAAACCTTGAGGTAGGGTGTTTGTATAATTTATTTTTAATAAATTATACCCTTGTCTTTGATGAAAGAAAGTTTTTGTTTATGGACAATTGATAATTCCTAACGTGGAGGGCGCGGGCCGAACAAACACGGCCCGATGACCCTCCGCAGGTTGTTAGTCTGTGTGCGGATTGACAGGAGATGACGTAACGAGACTGCAATGGTGATTTGGAGCTTTCGTAGTGGTGTTCGGGTCCCGAGATGACCTTAGGCACAGGCGGTGGGTGAAACGGACCACCAGAGCATGTATGGTGGTCCGCGGAAGGTGGCGGTGGTGCGCAATGCCGACGCGGGGCATCGACTTCCAGTGGCGGCGTTGCGCCGCCGGAGCAGACCGTCGTGGCTGAGCTGCGATGGTGAGTGGAACCAGAACGGTAGAGCCGTTGTTGAAATGAGGGGGTGCGGCATTAAGTCCTGCTAGCTGGCGAAGCCAGCACCCTCCCTCCCGACTGGGCCGGGGCGGGCCATGCAGGGCGGGCCATGCAAGTTGGGTCGGGTCGACCCTGTTCGGGCCGACACAGGGTGGGTAGGGCCGGGCCCAGACCCCCTTTTGGGACCTTTTTCGGTTAAACAACCATAACATGAGCTACAGACCTTTGATCGATGCATCGTCAGTTTCATAGGATTCCTCAGATCAAGACGGCCGTTTAGGTATATTACACTCAAGGTTTTGGGAAAGTTTGTGTATGGTCAGGTTTGTTCGAACCTGAAACTATTCGGGTCCACGGAGCAGAAACATTTAAAACATAAGGGCCGGACTACCGATTGAAGTGTCGTCAACTAAGTTGGATTCCTTTTGATGATATGGTTATTTTGGAATACTCTACTTGAGGTTTGGACGTAGTTGGAGTATGATCAGGTTGGTTTTAGCTTAAAACCCTAATGAGCCCCACGAATAGAAAAGCCAATAACTCTCAGACCGGACGTCCGTTTGACGAACCATCCGAGGCGTTGGTAATATCGTTGAGAAACGGTTCTTTAGAGTATACCCCATGGGAGTTCGGGGTATAATTGAGATACGGTCGGGTTGGTTCGTACACGAAACCAACGGGGCCCCCGGGACAAAGAGGCTAATAACTCACAGACCGAGCATCTGATTGACGTGTCGCCTATTGCGTTGAGACCCCTATGACTAGGCGGTACATTTTGATACTTCTACGTAATATTTCGTGACACTTGGAGTATTGACCAGTAGCTCATCGAGCAGATCCTTCCGAAGACAAGCATAGAGAGTGCGGTGACCAATTAGTTGTAGAGCTGAAGATTGCTTGACCAATTCGACTTAAAGTGACCTGATTAGCCTAGCGGACAGAGCGCCCAGTTTGGAAGTAGACCCACGGAGGACGGAGCGCCTGGTTTGGCAGAAGACCCATGGTAATCAACAGAAGGATTACCTCTGATAGCTATTAGGGGGAGCACCCGGTTTGGCAGCAGACCCACAATGGAGGAGTGCCCGGTTTGGCAGTAGACCCACAGTACTCTACAGGAGGAGTACCTTAGTAGTATAAGGTTAGTCAGTAGCTCCTCGGAGTCGTGACAGTGCCACTGTACACGACATAGGATGATTTCTCCAACAATTGTGGTTTTGATAATGAAAATCCTGGTTTGAGCTGAGTCAACGATCTTTGTGTTTTCCTCATGATAGAGATGGGGTACTTGATAACTTAGGTATATGTATGGGAATATACCTAAGTAAAGATTATATGTTGATATATTTCATTGTGGTTTATCCTTATTTGATTTTTGTGACCTTAAGGGTCTCAGGGTCCCTACTGAGTATCGTTATACTCACCCATGCATGGGTTATGCTCGCACCTCGTTGTGTTGGATGTGGACGACAGACAGCGCTGACCGAGGCAGAGTGTATGATGACTAGACGGTACCTGGAGGTGGACACTCATCGTGAAGGCACATGAAGCATACCGATAGGTGCAGAGTGCTGAGGAGGACATCTGTAACTACCCTTCAAGTAGGATCTCGGAGGACGATCCAGTAGATGCTTCACTATTCATTTGTTTGTCTTTTTGTTGTCCTTTCTTTCAGTTGTAGATGTACCTTTCTGTTGGGCTTGAATTTCCGGACCCTTTGTACTTTCAGCATTCTTGTTATACTGATTACTTAGTGCTTTCTTCCGCTTGTACTCTGGTTGTGTGTGTTTACATTTTATAAAGGCAATGCCTTCCTAGTTTTTAGGGAGTTACACCTTTGGTGCTAGTTGCCAGCCCCTGGCCTATGGAAGGCGGGCTTGGGGTAGTAATGATACGGGCCCCGGGGGATAGGTCGTGACAAATTGGTATCAGAGGGAGGTTTCTACTATATAACTTATGACTCTGATCTATCTGTACTGTAAAGCAATAGTGTTAAGGGTACTGAGTGTGATTCTCAGTTTTGGGAGTCCAGTGTTGGTGCGGCGGCTGACGTATCCATACACCAGGACCATGACTTCTGATTTCTGACTCAGTGCACAAAAACACTTATTTCGTGTCTGTTTTCAACATTTTTCTTTAAGTCATCTCAACCAGGTCATCTCACCAGGTTTTAATCCCTTGATTGTGTCACATCTGTTTAGGTTGCCTCCATGCAGACAGTTAGTTGGAGTTCCGGGAGAGTACACGATGACGGCCCACCGAGCGACGAGGCTCCGATGTAGGTCCCTCTTACATTTTTTGCACCTTCGGGTGGTGTACCAGCAACACCACCACCCGTTAGGCAGCCGATTCCACCATCCGTACTAGTAGATGGTGCACGATGATAGAGCGCGTTGCATGAGTTCCAACAGAAGAGGCCTTTGAGGTTATGAGGTGAGACAGATTCCCAGGCAGTAGTGGACTGGCTGGAGGCGATTTCTAGAGTTCTACACCTAGTTTAGACACTAGTAGAGTAGATGGCTATCTTAGCTACTGGTGTTTCCGAGTGAGTGACCATGAGGATGGTCTGCATCGTGCTGAGGCTTCGGTACATGGACTGAGGCCTGAGATAGTACCTTCGGGTAGTGTTCCAAAAATATCACTACCTGTTGGTCAATAGTTTCAACCGGTGGTACCGGTATATGACACATGTAGGCTTAGTTCCTTACATGTGTTTCAGCATCAGATACCCCTCAGGTTCCAAGGGGAGCCCAACTCATAGGCGAATGAGTACTGGCTTGAGGTGGTGGTTGAGAGTTTTCTAGAGCTTATACAACTTTGTCAGGATGGATTTTCAGTAGATGAGTATTCAATGAGGTGTACCGATCGTTCCTGGTACTTGATGAACATGATAAGATCAGTGCATAGAGCTTGGACATCATAGTGAGGTGTGCTTAATGTACAGATGAATCTACAGATCAGCAGACGTAGAAGCAGAGCTAGGAGAGCAGTATGTGGTGATTTACATTTCGACATGTTACAACCACCCACCATTGTAGTCACCGCCAGAATCAGGGAGCAGGTGGGAAGGGGAAGAGAGTAGCTATATGCGGTCAAGGAGTGTGATCCAAGGGCTCTAGGAATTATTCGAGGAATGGTTTGTGTCTACTATTAGTTGCCATAGCAATAGACATTGGTACGAATCATTCCTTCCTTCCACAAATATTGTCCCAAACCTAAAGTTTCTGGTCAAGTCATTGACTTGACCCTCACTTCTGGAGATATCATTGAGAGGAGACTCGATAATCACGCTTACAGCAATGGTGTGATCTGTCCCTTAATGCGAGATTTTTGGTTGGAACCTCTTGGTGGTAGCGTTGAGGCCTTATGATGTTAGTTTGGGAATGGACTGGGCAACCACATTTCATACACAGATTGAATGTATTAGGAAAAAAGGTTGTGGTTTACCTAAAATTATGGGATGGGTTTTCCTTGATTGGTGAAAAAGAAACCCCAGGCAGCACATGATGGAATCATGCATAAGTGGGTGCAGTCGATCACTCATGAGTTGGCCAAACATAGATTTGTGCCAGACTTCTCCATAGTTGTTGCACCACATTTAGCATTAACGAAGAGGGGGAAACCCTTCGTGTGGTCAGAGAGATGCTAGCAGAGCTTTTCCGGAGCTGAGGTAGAGGTTGACTAGTGAGCCCATCTTGACGCTACCTGAGAAGGTTCATATCATCCAGGAGCAGATGAAGACTGCGCAGAGTAGACAGAAGTCCTTTGCTAATAAGAGACAGAGACCACTGTAGTTCGAGGATGGCGACCACATTTTCCTACGTGTCTCACCTCGTTGATTACTAAGGAGATTTGGCCGGGGTGGTAAGTTATCTCTACATTTCATAAGAGCTTTCCAGGTCCTCAAAAAAGTAAGCGAGGTGGATTACCGCCTGGCCCTTCCACCTCAGTTGCACCGGGTGCATAACCTCTTCTATGTATCTCAGTTGAGGAGATACATGCACAACCCAACACACATCATCGATCACAAGAAGCTGGACATCAATGATGGGGCGATGTTTGTGGAGGTCCCAGTAGAGATCGAGGATCAACAAGAACGGGTCCTACGTGGACATTTGATACCTCTATTGCGCCTTTGGTGGCAGACTAGAACCTCCAAGAGAGCAGAAGAGAGCGGGAGGCTTAGATGTGTGCTCAGTACCCCCATTTTGCTTCCCTAGTGTGTGTTGTAGCTTTACGGGGATGTAAAGAAATGAGGTGGGAGTAATATAAAGAACCATAAATTTCATGGAATTTTTTTTCATAATTTATTTGAAATTTTATGAGTCCGTAGTTTCTGACGACGCTTGATTCCAAGGCCCGGTGTGCCCGGAATCAATTTCTGAAATTTTGTTTAGGTATGTTCAGTAAACGTACATGCAAGTTTTTCTATCTTTTGATCCGGTGCTCGAAATTGAAATCTAAGGACATCGATGAACTCGTTTCACCGTTATTCACTTAAGGGGACCTTTATCACGGTTGCGTTTTATGCGGGTTGGATGTTAATTTTGGGGATTTAAAATAAAGTAAATAAAATTATGGAACACAAATTTTATTTTATATTTGGTAGTTATATCCTACAAGGGGGAGGTTTTTTGTTGGTCCCACACCCACATAACCTCCCATGAGAGGATATTTTTGAGGTGGGGGCCACATGAACCACTAACTCCTCACCTTCCCACAACTCCCCAATTAATTATCCTTGTATTTATTACGACAACTCCTATTTTAATTGGGACTCTTAACTTCCTCCCCTCTCACCCATTAGTTTGGCCAACTCTTTTAATTGAAGACATATTTAATTATTCAAACTAGTTTTGAATTATTTTGAATTGGTTGGAATTTATTTAAAGTGGGAGAAATCTAATTATATATTTTCATAGAAAAAAATATTTGTGGGGGAACCTCTGGAGAAATAGAGGAGCTCCCTCCTTCCACGAAGAACAGTTCTCCTTCAGACGGATCTACAACAAACGACGCTTGAGCCGGGATCTACGGCACATTGTGGGAGTGAAGTGTGGAAATGATATTCAACACCATCATCCCCTCCCTTGCGATGAGATCAACGAAATGACGTCTGCCTTCTTGTGATATTGTCAACGAATGGGGAACCTTGAGGTAGGGTTTTTGTATAATTTATTTTGAATAAATTATACCCTTGTCGTTGATGAAAGAAAGTGTTTGTTTATGGCCAATTGATTACATCTAATGTGGAGGGTTTGGGCCAAACAAACACGGCCCGGCAACTATCCGCATGTTGTTTGTATGTGCACAGATTGATGGTTGATGATGAAATGGGGCTACAACGGCGATTTAGAGCTTTGGTAGTGGAGTTCGGGTCTCGAGATGACCTTAGGCGCTTACGGTGGGCGAAACGAAACACCGGAGCATGTCTAGTGGTCCGAAGAAGGCGGAGGTGGCGTGACGCCGAAGCAAACCACTGCGGCTGAGCCGCGGCGGCGGGTGGAACCAGAATGGTAGAGCCGTTCCGGAAATGAGTGAGCGCGACATTAAGCCGTGCCCGCGGGCTGAGCCAGCGCCCCCCCCCCCCTGGTCGGGCCGAGGCGGGCCATGAGGGCCGGACTGCGCCGGTCGGGCCAGTCCGCACCCAGTCGGGCCAGACCTGGACCGGGTCGGGTCCCCCCGGTTCGGGCTGACCCAGGGTGGTCGGGCCGGGTGGGACAGGGCCCAGACCCCATTTTGGGACCTTTTTCGGTTACACACCCATAACATGAGCTACAAACCTCTGATTGACGCAACTCCAGTTGCGTAGGATTCGTCGGATCAATACGGTCGTTTCAGTATATTACATTCAAGTTTTTTGGAAATGGTTGGGTATGTCAGGGTTGGCTCGAACCCGAAACCAACTGGGCCCACGTAGCAGAAACACATATAACATAAGGACCGGACGACCGATTGACATGTAGTCAACTACGTTGGATTCCTTTTGATGATACGGTTCTTTTGGCATACTCCACTTGATGTTTGGATGCATTTGTAGTATGGTCAGGTTGGTTTTAGCTTAAAAAACAACTGGGCCCCTAGAACAGAAAAACCAATAACTCTCAGACTGGACGTCCATTTGATGACCCGTCAGTAGCATTGGTACTCTCGTTGAGAAATGGTTCTTTTGAGTATACACCATAGGAGTTAGGGGTATAATTGATATGTGGTAGGGTTGTTTTGTACATGAATCCAACAGGGCCCTCACGACAAAGAGGCTAATTACTCATAGACCAGGTGTCCAATTGGCGCGCCGTTTATTGCGTTGAGACCCCTATGACGAGGTGGTCCTTTGTGATACTTATACGTGAGATTGCACGACACTTGGAGTATCGGTCAGTAGTTCATGGAGAAAATCCTCCTGGAGACGAGCATACAAAATGCAGAGACCTATTATCTGTAGACCTGATGACTGCTTGACCGATTCGACTCAGAGTGATTCGATTAGCCCCGTGGACAGAGCGTTCAGTTTGGCGGAAGACCCATGGAAGATAGAGTGCCTGATTTGGTAGTATACTTGCGGTACTCGATAGAATGAGTACCTATGACGACTATTAGGGGGAGCACCTAGTTTGGCCGCAAACCCACAGTGAAGGAGTTCCCGGTTGGGCAGCAGACCTACGGTACTCGACAGGAGGAGTACCTCAGCAATCTATGGTTTGAGAGTAGTGCCTCGGAGTCGCGACAGGGCCACTGTACATGATAGAGGAAGAGTTATCTAGCAGTTGTGGTTTCGATAATGAAAATCTTGGATTGAGTTAAATCAATGATCTCTGTGTTTTCCTCATGATTGAGATGGATTACTTGATAACTTAGGTATATGTATGGGAATATACCTATTTAAAGGTTATCCATTGAGATCTTTCTTTGTGGTTTAACCCTGTTGGATTTGTGAGACCTTTAGGGTCTTGAGGTCCCTACTGAGTATCGTTATACTCACCCCTCCATAGGCTATGCCCGCACCACATTGTGTTGGATGCAGATGACGGACAGCGCTGACCGAGGCAGAGTGTACGAGGACTGGATGGTAACCGGAGGTGGAAACTTGGCGTGATGGCACACGGAGTGGACTAATATACGTGGAGTGCTGAGGGGGATGTCTGTACCTACCCTTCAGGTTGGATCCCAGAGGACGATGCAGTTACTACTTCACTATTCAGTTGTTTGTTTTTTCAGTTGTACTTTCTTTCAGTTGTAGTTCTACCTTTCTATTGGGCTTGTATTTCTGTCCCCTTTGTACTTTCATCATGCTTTTTATACTACTTACATAGTGTTTCCTTCCACTTGTACTCTGGTTTTTGGTGATTACTTTTTATAAAGGCAGTGTCTTCCCTATTTTTAGGGAGTTACGCCTTCGGTGCTAGTCGCCAGCCCCTGGCCAATGGAAGGCAGGCTTGGGGTAGTCACGATACGGGCCCCGGGGGACAGGTCGTGACAAAATAGATCATATAAATCTGTCAAAAACAAAATTTAAATAGGCTTCTCCATCAAAAGATAGTAACAGTGCATTTTTAGAAAAACACTTCTTTTATCCAAAAAAATGCATTTGTTATTACATAATATCTAAAAAACATATAAGATGAATTTAAATCATTAAAATTAATATATAACAAATATTTTTCATTAAATAAAAATCCCTAAAGTGTGATATGATTTTATAAAATCATTTATTCTTTATTTAAGTAGGTTTTCATAAAAACACATCCTTTATATTCAATTATTTTTATTTCTAAGCCAAATAAATTTTTTATCCGATGAATAATTATTTAAACATAAGTAATTCATATTTTTATAATTTAGATGATACTATTAATGAACTCTATTCCAACAGCTAGGTTATAATGGATATATTTAAAAAATAAAATTTATTTATTCTTTTATGTTCGATTTAGAGTATCATGTAGGATGTTTATTATAGTTATTATTTCATAAAAATAGTAATGTTACAAGTTTGGAACAATGGTGAAATTTCATGGGTGAAAAGGAAACCATTAACCATGGTTACCAAGAGATATGTCATTTGTGATATATTATTTCATTAGGATATTGACCATTCAATTAAACCCTAATTTCGTGATTATATTTTTAATATGAAGGTTTTTTCCA
Source organism: Viscum album (assembly GCA_963277665.1). NCBI lineage: Eukaryota > Viridiplantae > Streptophyta > Magnoliopsida > Santalales > Viscaceae > Viscum > Viscum album. Next base: position 522,461,259 of record OY728166.1, read on the forward strand.
TTGGTATCATTAATTTCAATTGTAAAATAATTTCATATATGGTGGAAGATTAGTGGAAAAGTTTCAATAATTCCATCTCAAGAAGGAGTGAGTATATTGACATAGTAATTAGTGAAACTCTTTTATATATTTAAAAAAATAATATGGTTCTCATTCATATTTATATTAAATATATTCCATGAATGTGGTTATAAAATTTCATGGATTTACTAAAAGTGTGATCATAGTCTTAAAATTAGATGGAAATTCTATATCCCAAGGGATTGGATCATTATAGCAATGCTGGGGAACCGTGAATAAATAGAAAATTTATATTGGATGGATTAAGTCAACATGATGTTGGTATATATAATTTTATGAATCCTTTAGAAAGTTTTTCTAGTGGGTGAATGTTGGTTTTAACATAAGAAATAAATTATCAAGTTGGATATATATGGTTTTGGGTATGAATATTATTTTCTTGTTTAATATTTTGTTTCTAGGACATTTCATTTCGTAATTACACATGGATGATCTAGATGGAAGCACTCACAACCATAAATAGTCATTATGGATCCTTTCTAATAAAATTTATTGATAAGGAAGAAACTAGTTTGTAATGAAATTATACAAGGGGAATTACATATATAGTATTGAAAGTCTAAAGGATGTGGATATGTCAAGAAAAACTAAATGTGGTGAAAAAAATATAGATTGTGAAAAATTGATTTTTCAAAGGAGTTGACATGGTGTATTTAATGATAAATTCAATTTATTTTAAGGGTTTTATAAGATTGACCTTTTAATTTTTTGATGATATAAACTCTACTATGGAAGTGTAGATGTTTGTGAATATAGTTGTAAAAGTGGGATTTTAATTTTAGAAATGTAGATTATATTTTAAAGATATGTTCAATAGAAGATCAAGTTTAAGAGTCCATAATCATCTTATTATAACGGATACATTGTGGGATAATAATAAAATCTAAAAGAATGTGATGTTGATGGAACCTATTGAAAACAATAGAGAACCTATTTTGATAATGGATACATACTCACTTATTTGGTGATAATGATGTCTAGTGAGTGTTGATAAAAAAGTTAACAAGATAATATTTTTCCATTGGTGAAATTCCACAAGTAGATCTTTTGGAAAATGGGATATCTCTGGAGGAAGAATATTGTCTCTTTACATCATTACAATGTTTTATAATATAGGACCCATGAAAATAAAATATTCTCTTATAATATATGTAGTTTGTTCCCCCATATTATTGGATTAATTCTGATGAATGTTATTAAAATGTGTTGTTCTTGTTTCTAAATGCATGTGTTTGTTCATTATTATTGTATATTTATAAAAGGTGTTGTTGAAGAAAATTAGTTATCTGAATAACAATGAATATTGTATCAATAATTTGGATAGGGTTCATATTCTTCATTGTTTCAAACATTGCATTTGCAGACATTTTTTGTGACACTTCATACTTTTCTAGGTCCTGAAGAAACATCCCATACATAAAGATAGGTGGTTTCAAATATTTTAATATAAATTCCAATGATACAGTATAAGATACATGGGATTCCAGTGGACATGGAATGAAAAATTCTAGAATATAAATCAATTTAAATAAATTACACATTTAAAGAAATAAAACTAGATTGAACTTTATAAAATCTAATAATGATTGGAGTATTATTAATAAAAATTTTAAATACATATATATTCTATACTAATATTATTTGATATTTCATGATTTTATTAAATATAAAAAGGATAGTAAATTATTAAATGTGTATAAATTAGTGATAATTATATAGTAGATAACCAAAATGTTTCAGATAATAGATGATAAACCTTATGAAATAATGTTTTCAAACATAGAAATATATATTTTGGTCTTTAATAATATAATATAAAAATAAATGACCATCCAAGTGTATGAATTATATGTTAGAAATTTGTATCCTTTGATTTGATAATATAGTACACCATAAATCGCAATATATTATAGGAAAAATTTAATTTATCCTAATTATGTATGATAAAGGTTATATAAAACGTATAACCTAGAGAATATTATATTATATAAAATGAGTTATATATTGTATTATATGAAAAATAAATTCATATAAAACAAAAAACCATTATTATTGAAAAATTAAATCCATTTTATTCAAATATTTTGGAAATAACAGTTACATAAAATATAAAAAACAATCAATATTAACAGAAAACAATTTAATAGGCCTTAACCAAGATCAAAATCACAGCTATAGGAGGACCAATATAATCTATTAAAGTTTATATTACATTGAAAAAATTAAAACATTGTGAATAATTAAAAACACATTAGTGGTGGTCAGAAAAGATAGATAATATAGTATAAATGAACTGGATCATGGAAAATAGTAGACGAGTTTCAATGGGTTGAAAGGAGGATCCTATTATAATGGTGGTACATGATCCATCAAATAATGGCTTTCTAAAATCTAATGACCCATACTGAGAACTAATCTTGAAACTCATGTAGTCTAAAATATGAACAAATAGGTGGATACGACATTGTTGAAAAGCATACAAATGACACTCAAAATATGTACGATTGTGGAGTTGAGAGAAACATGGTTATTAAAGATCCCCTAACATTAATTACATCATTAATGTATAAAATATGACTAGATATGTGTTCCTACAACCATATCAATGTGGTTTACTATAATTTCATGTGGCATTATGATTTAATTTTTTCTATGGTGTTTGTATTAAGTATGTTTCCCCTATAATTTTCTCCCGTACATAGGGAAATTTTTCTTAATCTTAGTTGGTATAGTGATTATTCATAACCCAATTAAATCCATGTGATTATAATACTATTCATCTCAAACAACATTATTTTTCTTCCATATTATTACATTTCATGAATCATTTATTATTTTTCTGATTCATAGTTTCCATTAAAATTGATATGAGATCTTATGTTTTGAATATAGAGGTTGGATCTCGAGATAATAGAGAATTTTAATTATTTTAGAAAAGGTGGATTTCAATAGTTTTATAAAATTTAACAACATTAAATAGAGGCTAAATATCTAGTATTATCTTAATTAGAAAAATATGCACTTTCATCTTCTATTTATTAACCAATAGATATGGGGAAGACTATGTGAGAGTTACTAGATTGGTAGTTTCTAGAATATATAGAAATTATGATGGAAAAATATAAAATTTAGCATTAGTCTGGAGAAAAAAATTACTAGGTTGATAAAATAACTCATAAATATATATGTGAAGTCACTTTTATCGAAAAAAGTAAACCACTTGTGGTGGTTAGTCAATGGAAATATGATATATGGGATGATGTTTTTATAATTTTAACTAATTCAACAACCTCACAAGTATATTGAAATCAATAGAAATTATAATTTATGATGATATATGTAGATTGGTTTTACAATATTCATTACCATGTCATTTTTTAAATAAAAAAATAACCATGACTAGTTCATTGGGAAATAAAGATTTTAATTTAAATGATCTGTGTGGTATAATCATTAATGTTTATATTCAATGAAGAATATTGATAAAAATATATGGATTTGATACATATATGGATGGAAGAAACATATGCATATATTGGGAAACCTTTTGGTTTTCTTAGAATAAAGTGGATGATTTGGTATGAGGAAAACGAGTATGATCATTATAATCGTAGCCATTGGAATAAATGACACTTCTATAAGGAATGTAAAAAAATGAATGGAAGATAAAATAAATTTAAAAAAACAACAGCATAAATAACTACTGATATTTTATTAATATGTATGAATATATCTATAGTTTATTTGATTTTATACATAGTGGAAACCATCTATTTTATATCAAAAAATTTCTTTCTCAATAATTGTGTTTTATGAAATATTGAAAGGTTCATCTTGCTAATAATGAGCACATTAAATTCTTTATAAATGGTGAAGCATAAGTCAAAACCAACTGGGGGTGTGTTCCTATATTATATAATGTGTGGATTATTCATGGATTAAGATGTAATATTATTTCAATCAAGAAGTTTTATTATATAGGTTTTAACACCATTTTCATTGGTTGTGTATAGAAAATTACCAGTGGAATTATACTCATAGATCATGGAGTTAATAATGATTCCCTATAAAATATGTTCTAAACTTTCGAGAAATGATTTCAATAATAAATTCATCAATTTATTTTCAAATTTAGTGTTATATGTTTGGCCACATGAGTGATAATGAGATAATGGTACCAGAAATGAATCGAATGTTACTGGTGTTTAAGTTGGTACATGTTTTCCTAAAATATTTCTGTATATTAATATTTAATAATAAGGTATCAAATATGAAATAAGGAAACACACTAAAGGATAAAAATATATACCTAATTCACATGGATTATTAGGGGTATAGACCAGTACATTTCCTCAAAGGGTTAAAACATTATGAATCATTCATCTAATAATTAATAATCAATGATTGATTTAACATTTTAAAAATGAAACATATTGTGTTTTATATGTTTTAAAAGTTGAAAACTAAAGTGGATAATGAGTCAAGATCAATGATGATATATTGGATTTATAATAACAGTAGATAGGATTCAAATAATGAGTTTCTAAAATACATTTTTAATCATTAAATCAAGTGAGAGAAGATTATTCTTTGTACACCACAAAAAAATATTGTGGATGAGAGGATGATTAGGATGTTGACTAAATGACCCAAGAGTATACTAATTAACATAGGATAACCTAATAAAGTTTGTGTATAGGTATTTAATATGGTAAATAATAACATATTTTCATTAAACTTATGAAAATTAAAACATAATAACTACTCGATAGAATTTAGCTATCTATCAAATCCATGTGGAAGAAAATTGTGAGTGAAATTCAAAGAAGAAAATAAAAAACAAAACAAAAAACAAACATGTAAACAATTGTGAATGAAATTTTCTTTTGGAATTTAGATTAGAAGATAATGATTATTAGGGAAAAATGTAGCATATACTTTTGAATCATAGTAAATGAATTGGGGAAGATGTTCGATGAATATTAAGGAAAATTTTAAATTCTATGATTAAAAATATTTATTCATTTATGGATTATTTATTAATGTAATTTCAGAAAATTGATTGGGTAAATTTGAATAACTAAGAGAGTACCCTAGAGAGGGATGATTCTAAGAGATCACCACAGTCTTTATTTATCCATCCAAAAAAATGATTCAAGAATTTTTAATTAATTCGATCCCGCTGGAAGAATAAAATGTTTTTGAAAATAATTTATACTGGTGTAGAAAATTTAAATGATGAAGTAATGTGAATAAGTTAAAAAAAGAAACCAATAAATATAAATTATCCACATATAAATTAGATATAAACCATTATAATGTAAAAAAATAAGAACTATTGATCAAGAACATATAATATAAGATGAATATGAGAGGTATTTCATTGATATTTTGATCAAGAATGATCTCTTGGACTACATACAACTCCTCCTCTAACTATTATTTAGAAGTATCTAGAGTATTCTATCAATCCTTGAATGTTGTTGAAATTTTGTACATTCTTTTTCATTATAATAATAACTTATTTTTTAGTGATATGAAAATCTCAAGTCCCATACTACCATTTGGTAGAAACATGAATTCCATTTAAAAAGCTATAATATAAATGGTATGTTATATTAATACCTCCATTGTAACTTATTAATGACAAAACATCCATCTAGTAGTGAATAAACCGTGAAATACGTCTAGTCCTTTGGAGGATTCAAAAATTATCTACCCGTACTAACACATTCCATCAAATCTAATAACCACATCTATCGTAATTAGGCATGTAATCCCATTTTTTTAGCTGTAAAATAAGGAGAATCAATGACCATCACAGATTTCATAATGTCCATATTACTCTTCCTCGGGAATCATAAACAATCCTAGATATATAACTATTTTCATTTTAATTAATCATTGCCTTCATATCAGATTTGAGTTGACATGATACATCAAAGGCTCTAATTTTCATAAAGTAAAATATAATTGGGGGAAATTTAAAAAGTATTTTTTTCAAATCATTTAATGTACTAGATGACTTATTATTCATCTCAAATCCAAACCTCTAGTAAGAAAAGTCACCTTAATGAGCCTAAATTTTTCTTTGGATCTCAATAATTCCCCAATTTATAAAGTCATAGTCACCATCATTGGATTTTGGGTTTCTAATGTATAAGGTATAATTATGGTGCTTGAGAGTTCATCTAGTCCAATCATATCCCAAATACAATATCAATCTACCCAAATTTGGAAAAACCCCTCCTTAAAAGAGATGTAGTGAAAATTGGATTCCCACAGATTTCAAACTCTCATACTACCCAAATCTGCATTTTATCTTATAACTCAAAACCTTGAAATTGTTTCTAAAAATATATTTTTTATAATGGTTAGAGTAAATATTCCTCAACATGAGTCATATATACATCACGAATCCTCAAAAAACCCCATCTTTATTTAGATTCAGAGATGAAGGAACATGGGAATGGGTTCATCTTCATCCTCTTCTTACCGACATGGGTCTTCATTATATTTTTCTCACCTATGTGACATTTAATAATAATATCATTCACACTTAGTGTTAATTTTATATCACATCTGATCAATAGACCTCATATTTTGTTTAGAAAGTACTTGATGAAAATTTTCCACCAAACATATCCTTTAGGATATCATTATGATATCATTTTAATCAATCAACATCATCATTAAATTAGTATTATGAAGAATTGAGTTTCCCAGGACATCCATATCTCTAATTTTTTCCCATAATATATTGTTTGTCTCACATTGTTTAGAGAATGTTGAGAAATTGGTTCAAATTATTATCAAGGGTATTGTACAATAATTTTCCTACAAGAAAAGTATTTATATTAACCAATCATGTCAAATGAAATTATATTACAGTTCATAATAATAATTCACTTATAGGAATTTATGAGGTATTATTTAACACAAATGAAAAATGATTTCATTATGCGGGTTGATAAAATTATATTACATGTATCAAACTAGTTCTATTACTTTCCTCTAATAATAATTATCTTATGATGATGCACAATTATATTGAATAAAATTTAAATTATATTACAAAATAAATTCACAAAATCTCATTCTATCTTAGAAAAATGTAAATCCATTATAAATAATATAATATCAAAAGGAAATTTTTTTAATAAATAAATTAATGAATGTTGAAATAAAATATTTTAAAATAACAAAATAATACCAAATAAAAAAATTAAAATTATTACATCAAACATAAGAACATAAATTCTATTAAAACATTATGTGATAAATGAAAAATTCAAATTTAGAAATTTAAAGGTTTCTTAAAAAATAATTAATTAAATTCAAATTCATGAATAATTAATTTTTAGCCATAAAATATAATATAATAAAATATTGATCTATTTAACAATTAATTACCAAAAAATGAAAATTTTATCAAAATATCTCGGAATTGTACTTCCATTACATGATTTTCAATTTTCATTAATTAAAATATTTATCTATATATAATCCAAATAATATCAATGAAAATAGTCTTCAAATGTATAGAACAAAAAAGACACATCAAATTCCTATATAAATAAAAATTTCTCCTCTTCCTAAATATAATAAATCCTAAGAGTTAAAAATATGAGTGTATAAAGGAATAAGGCTTAAAATCTGTTTTCATGACATAGAATCTGTAAAATTAAAAAATATGATTACCCGTTTAAATTAAATTTTTTCTATGAATATTTGGGTTCTAATACTTAAAATGGTTGAAATTTAAATGTAATGTAGAATAAAAAACATATCTTTCTATACAACTATAGCTTCCAAACATATCATTACTTCAAGGTGAAAAAACTCATGTAATTAAATCGTTTAATAATTATACACTCTATTTGGATGGAATCAATTAATAATTACAAGGAAGAATAAATAAATCTTACTAAATCTTATCAAATAAAATATTTAATGAACTAATGGTCAACCCGGATTAAGATTTTAATTTCATATACTATTTTCATGCAAATCTTATGATTTTAGTTAAATATAAAATGTTCAAATCTATTAATAGTGGTATTGAATTCATAAAAATTTTAATCATAATAAATTTATACATAGGGATAAATTAAAATGGTGATGTTATTTAAATCTATAGAGTAAAAGGGATAAAAATATTAAAAGTGGAATCACAAAATAAATACTAATGAAAATATACTACCCAATAAAATTCATAATAATCTATTGATTAACAATAAATTATGAAAATTTGTATGGGTATTGAAAGTATAAAATAGTGAAAAAATTTGCACAATAAATAACTCCACCCTAAATCCTAAAACCAAATCTTGTATTCTATATTGTATCAAAACTTTGATGAAAAAACGTTATTCAATTAATGTTCAAAAAATATGAAATTGAAATTACAAAAAAAAATCATGGGGTGGAATACAATTCACACCACATGCCTCCATAATTTTATAATGTAAATAAATTTTGTATAATTAAAAGAAAAATACATTTTCAATTTATGTCATACAAAAAATATTGTGCATTGAATCCAAAAAAAATATTGAAAATTTACTCAACAATCATTAGGATAGTTAAAATATTTTAGTGGGTGTTAAATCCATATTTCAATGATGTTTCAAAAAATATTTCATTGAAGATGAATTAAGCCAGAACTAATATCCAAGGCTTGGAGAACTAGAACACTCTTTATAAGTTCAAACAGATGGGAAAATTCATCTTCACATAATTTTAAGAAGATCATATAATTTAATATAAAACCACAATCATGGATGCATGTAAAAATTTTCACAGGGAGAATATTTTAAATAAGAATAAAAAACAATACACCCATGAAAATATTTATTCTTAAGAGATTAAAAAAATCCAATTTATGATTTGATTTAAGATCCTCGTATATCTATTTTATTACCTAATTAATGGAAATATGAACATAAATTCTTGATTATAGGATTTGAAAATAACAGAAAAAAATGATAAAGGATGTTTAATACTGAAATCTCTAACTTGAATATACTATTTAAAATTAGAATTATTGGAAATCATATCATTATGTTTCAAAATTCATCACAAGAGGTACTTAAACAGAAGTCCTAGACTTCCCTATAATTATAGAGATTAGGTGAATCCAATAAAGGAACAAAATAAGCTTCATCATTAATCAATGTAATTGAAGAAATAATGATTTTCCTCTCATTTTACAAAAAAAATATATTTATCATAAATAATCAATGATTTGTTAATTTTAAAAAATAATTGATTCCTTTCCCTTGTGGGTCTATTTAAAATAATTTTTAATTCCATACCCATTAAATTTAATATTTATATTTTCTTATGATACAATTTAAATAGTTTTAAGAACTCTATTATCATTCAAAGGTCTAGAAAAATTGGTTTAGAACTATTCTTTAAATATTTGATGTCTAAAATAATAGAGGATATCCTTCTGGTCATCCTTGAATTTTCTATTTCAAAGTAAAAAATATAAAAAACATTATTCATGTAATTATAAATCCCAATAGTGTCATAATACACTCTCTTAATTTCATCTAGCTCACTCAACTCAAATAACCACCTCACTTGAGTATTCCTAAAATAAATTATTAATGTGTTCATATGAAAATGTTTTTTGGATGAAAATAAATTATAAAATGAAAATATGTTTCAAAATAAAATATATATAAAGACATTCCAATATTCGTTTTGAATGTAGTTGAGTAGGCTAACAATGTTTCTTCTAATTTAAAATACCAATCCTACCTAGAGTTAGAGACGGTTTAATTTAAAATATGATTCAGATCCCTGATTTAAATTTCAACTTCTCTACTATATTTTTTATCGTATGATGTTATTTTTCTATGAATACATTAATACTTCTCCATCATTTTTTGAACTATAAATTCCTAAAACGAGTTCCATTATCATTAGTGGAAGATTTTTTCACCGAAAAACATGAAAAGCTAGTCTTTTCAAGGATTTTGATCATTTTATTAGCATGATTTTTGGGAAATAATTTTTATTATAGGAACTTAAAAACATAATAAACATATGGTAAAATAAAATCATTCCAATGTGAATATTGAAATGGTCCCATATCATCTAATCCCCAAAATCTAATTATCACAACCTCTAAGATACCCTTATGAGGAAAATCTTGATTACTATAGAAATTTCATGTCCTATAACACTTATCATATCCCCAAACTAAAATAATTGAAATCTTTGATAATTTGGCTCATTAAAATAAATCTTGGAGGAATTTGGGTATGTCCTCTCACATACTTGATTTCCTCCCTAAGATGATGAGTGATAACTCTATAAAATTTGAATAATTTTATCCTAGGATACATAGTCCCTAAGTATTCTATCAGTGATCCTATTAAATAGAAAATTATCATCCAGAAAATATCATTTTTCATTCCTTTAATTATGGGTGAAATATCTAGGAATGATTCTGGAAGCTAACAAAATCCCAAAATCAATATAGAAATCTGTTTTTTGAATGAAATTGTAAGTAGTTTTTCATCCATAATTATTGAGTTTATCTCCATGGGATCATTAGTTTTTGTACTAAAATACCTAAAAAATTTCAAATCCCTTGTAGTTTAATCTTCTAACTAATAATCAATATCTAAATCAAACTCATTCGAAAAATGTATGCATCTAATATTCTATTGTGTAGCTTCTTTATTGAAAAAAGTGTATTTTAAGGATGAATGGTTTATGGAAACTATTACATTAAAACCCATTAGTTTCTACCTAAAATATTATAATGAAAACACACAAACCAACAAAACATTCTCATAAGTGATATAATTCCATTGAGCAATATCCAGCAACTTGATTACATAATACATCAAATGAAATGAATTATACTCAATATAAACTAAAACATCTCCAATAAAAAATTACTAGAGTAAAATATATGTTAAAATTTTCATTTAAAACCTAGTTTGGCTAATATGGGGGAAGAAGTGAGTTTCTATTTAATAAGGAAGAAATATTCATGTAATTTTCATCAAATAAGAATGATATATCTATAGCGATGCTTATTATCTTACATTAATTTTAACTCATTTAAATGATAATCAACATAAAATTATTACACCGTGAAGATCCAAAAGTTTACTGTATTAGTTAAACTATGACCATGCATAAAAATTATAACAACAAAACATTAATATTAATTTAATTTCATCATCCCTAACTTATTATTGTCTCATGAGTTCACCTTAGTACATGAAATCACCTGAGGATACACAATAAAATGGGGTGATATAAAATCACAGTAAGAGGATAAGAAAATGAGATAATAAAACATGGGGAGATAATAATCATTATAATCATAACATAGTCATAGGATCTTAAAAATTATAGGAAGAATTAATTGAATTCTTGAAAATTGGCAATGCAAAAAAATGATACATTATGTCTTAGTTGTTAACTATCACACATTATTGCAAAACAATATAGCATCAAATTCAGTCATACTTGACTTTATATCATGAGATTAATTACATTACCCAATGAATTGGAGCTTCCTATAATTTAGTGAGCACCTATCACATCATAACATCAATATTGCACTATATAATTTCGGGCGCACACATCACATCATAACGTTAACATTATCATGAATTCCACTTAGAAAGTATATCAATAATGGAAATAAATAATATATAGAATGTAATGTGATTAATTTCATAAATTATACATTCATAAACACTGGGTTCCCAAATGAAATAGGGAATACAATACTTGATATAAGAATCATCAACCTTGAGTGAGAAGTAAAAGGTGTGTTTTTGAATAAATATTTCTTTAAGAAAGTATTTTGTTTCACATAAACTACATTTTAAAACATTAATATCCCAAAAAATTATGATAATGATTATGAAATTATTTTTATTTTTTGTAGCATTATAAAAAATGGGGTGAAAGAGGGAAAATCCTAAAAAATAAAGTGGGGTTTGAGAATTCCCCTTAGCTTGTGTATGAACGCTTTATTCACTTTAATGTCTAGTATAATCATATTAGATTCATTAATTATAACATAAAGAACATTTTATACATATAACTAATTCATTATGGTTTTATTAAGTTCTTTTATGGGCCTTTAGATGAGTTATATAGTTTAAATTTATTATTCTGGTGTGTTCTATTTCTTAGTTTTCATGAACAGTTTAGTAGTACCAATGAATGAAAGTTTATGTTGAACATGGATAAACATACAAAAATTATATTTCATTATATTATTTATATTAATTTCGTTTAAATGATCCTATAATGGAATTATTTATATAACATGGGGAAGAATCATTAGATAATATTTAATAATGATCGTTTTTGGTTAATTTGGGCCGATTTTTAGATCACAACGAACATGTTTTGTTTTATCATTTAGTATTATGTATAAAAGTTGTTTCAAAAAATATAAAAGGTGTTAAATAATATTAAAATCTTTCTTCATAAATTTAATTTTCATATTGACTGACATTATGTAATTAAAGGAAAATTGAAGTGAATCTCCCACAATGTAGGTTAATTAACACATCACAGGCGATGATTTCATTTTTATAAACATAGATTTAGAGGGGAACAAGTATGATGAGTAATATTCCACTAGAAATATAGAATAAATCATATCAATAATATTTTAGTTATCATGACATTTAGATGATAGAATATCAAGATAAGATAAGAAAACAAATGAAATTAGAAAGGAAATTTAAAGAAAAGAGAGATATGAATTACCACTAGAATTCTCCTCTCGAGATCCTCCTCAGGGCACCTAAGATTGTTATTTTAATGATACCAAGAAAACTATGATGTGGGGGAGGGTCTAAAGAATATTTTTCGGAATAAATTAGACAAGGAATCATTATAGTGCTTATGAAATGAGGTTGTGAGGGGTGGTATTTACAGTGGAGGGGACGGGTGTTTTCTCAATATTTAATTCATTAGTTCATTTGTTTCCTTAAATACAAGAAATAGTTAAGATTAAATGACTAAATACAGTAAATTAGGCATTTGATTTAGAACCAATGTCCATATAAATCATCCATGACTCATGCATGATGCATAAATTCCTTAATTATCATATTTTGCAAATTATCGAAGTTCACTATTCAACAAAAATTAATGTATTTCAAAAAAAATTGAAAAAGATTTACCTAAACATTTATTGATGTGTAGAATTAAAAAATGAAATCCATTTTATTAAAATATTTTTATAAATGTTAGTAATTTAATTTTTAATTAAAATCACAATTCTCTAGAAAAATACAAATTTAAAAATTAATAATGCTTTTCAAAAACATTGAAAAATTAATTAAGGTATCCTAAAATTATCATATAATTATATGACATAAAAATACATGTTTATGAATACAATTTATGAAAATAGGTTTTCATTAAAATTATTGAATTAATCATTAAATATTCATGAATTACAAAAATATAAACACTCTTATATAATTATATCATATTGTCACTTATAGGATGGATACATTTTACATTTAATATCATTATTAAGGTTCCTATTCACATGGATGATTTACAATTAAGAAAGGGGATATAAATAATCATACATGTAAAATTAATCTTCATAATGGTATGTTACTTTTCATCAAAAATTATGTTTTTTTAATAGACTCCAAACATATTACTGATCACAATTGTGTATGTAAAATTTTCAAAATTCAAATAATAGAAGTGGAAAAATGAGGTTCATAGGTCACATTTAATTTAGTATTTCATTTAAGCATGATGTTAAAAAAAATTCTTAATGTTATTTTATGTGATTATATTATATGATATTACTATCAGAAGGGATAAATCACATTAATAAATGATTTGGTCATTACATTCTTCCCACCTTTTGAAATTTCTCCCTCAAAATCTTGTTTTACATAAACAGGTGAGGGTACTTCTCCAACATTGTATCCTATGGTTCCAAAGTTTCATCTGCGACTTATGGTTCCCCCAAAAAACATTTCTATTTTGGGATGCCTTGTTGATGTGAACCTTATCTCTCTAGTCCAGAATCATTACTAGCTGCTCCTCATAAGGGTGATCATGTTCTAGTTGTACCACCACTAGAGTGATATGATAAAAAAATTATGAACATGATCCATATTTGGTGGAAGTGGAAAAATTTAGGCCATGGATCCTATGTGGTCAAGGATCACGAATGGTCCATTATACATTGGTCTTAGGTTTCCTTTCTTTCCATCTCAGATGAGCCTCTTCCACTGTGATATTCCATTGAAGGATTTATCACCAATGCCGAACTCCAAGTCCCTTTGATGGTTGAGGACATTGGTATTTTTCTAACTTTCAGAATATTTGATATGTTGTTGGATGGATTGAACCTTTTTAATTCATCTCTTTTACCAGATCAAGTCAATGTATCTTTTCTTTACACCAAATTCCTCCCAACAGGTTGGAGTTCTACACTGCTTTCCATACAGAGCTTAATATGGAGCGATCAGAATGCTCGAGTTGAAGCTATTTTTTATAAAAACACAACCAATGGGAGATGATGATCTTATCCACCATTGAATTATAAATAATAGGATCTTAAAATATCTACAATATTTTGAATAGTACATTCATATTGGAAATCATTTTGGGTGTTATAGGTCATTCTAAAATTCAATTCTCTACTCAAGGATTGTTGAAGTCTCCACCAAAATGTAGATGTGATTCTTGAATCATGATTAGAGAAAATTGATAGTGGAATCCCATGAAATCTTACCACTTCCTTCATATATGTCTTTAAAAATTATTAAAGTGATAGATCTTCTCGAATAGCTAAAAGTGTGAAGTCTTGATGAGTCGGTCCAATACAACCCATATCACATTATTTCCTTTAGATGTCTTTAGGAGACCCGTGATAATGACCACAGTGCCATTATTCCATTTCCACATTGGTATAGGAAATAGATTCCTCAAAACATTAGACTACTATTTATCTACCTTAACATGCAAACATATCAATCTCCTTGAGATATACTCTGCAATCTCTATCTTCATGTTTCCCTACAATAAGTTTTCTTGGATATCACAGTACATCTTGGTTCTACCAGGTTGGATATATAATTTTGAGCTATGTGCCTTATCAAATATATCCTTCTTTATCCTAGGATATTAATAAACATAATTCCAAATTTCAAACCTACTGACACCATAATTTTTATATGAAACTCTTGTAGCTTCCTTTCTTTTTCTGTATTAATCTTATTTTGTAACTCCTGATCATCACTTTGTGCCTCATTAACATTCTCTTAGATAGACGGTAGGGAAATCATTTTGGGATTGTAGGATGTATTACCTAAAATTATGATTTTCAAATCCATCCTTTTCAAATACATGAAGATAGGGTCATTCTCAATCCACAACATGGATATAGTATTGGGTTCTTTTCTGCTAAGAGCATTATATACCCTATTCACCATACTTGGATGATTGTGAATAGAGAAATCATCGTCTATGATTATTTATTACCATATCCATTGATACATGTTGAGCTACTTTTATGTGAATATATATTTTATGCTCCTCTGATCCTTATATATGTCACACAACACACCATACGAATTGTGTTACAATATTTTCAATTAAAAAATCACATCTGATAGATCTAGATCATGCATCGGGTAGTTATTCTTTTGTATCCTAAACATATATGAAGAATATTCTATCACATTGTCATTTTTCATTAGTAAAAAACCCAATTCTTTCATGGGTGCATCATTGTATATCAAAAAAAAAATCCACTTTTTTGTAATGTGTGTATAGGTGCAGTGATCAACCTTCTCTTTAGATATTTGATTCATTCCTCACATTCTTCCATCCAGATATACTTTACCCCTCTTTTTTTAAGTTAGTTAGTAGCCTAGAAATCCATGAAAATTTAACCACAAAAAATCCATATATCCCTTCAAATCCATGAAAACTATGGATTTGTGTGACACTATAGGGTATGATCCATTCCATAATTATGTTTTTTAAGGTTCTACTTAAATTATCTCACTTTTGATCACATTTACAAAGAAGATGAATTGCTTCATCCAAAAGACTCAATTGTTGAACATGAATTACAACATCTCCTTCCTCAATGTCACCATATAATGTCTTCGATGATACTCATGTTACTCATTTATCTTGGTGTATATGATAATATGATTGATAAACACTACCAAAAAATTTCATGGTAATGTCTAAAGAATCTATTCATCAAATCCATAAAGACTATAGGGGAATTAGTAAGTCTGATGGGAATCACTAGAAACTCATATCCCTTATACCTTGTATGGATATAATCCTTCTAATGATCTTCTTTTCTTGACATTATATATATATATATCTAGAACAAATATCCACCTTTGATAAGTACATAGATCCTCGCAGGTGATTGAAAAAGTCTTCAATCCTTGGGATAAGATACTTGTCCATTATGGTGATCATGTAGATTTCATAATAATCGATACACTTATCCAATGTTTTATTATTATATTCCCAAGATACTCTCTGAAATCTATTTTCAGTCAATTTTAATTCAAATAATTTTTTGGGTTGAGAAAAAACCCCATAGCTAAGACCCAAAACAAGCCGCGCTATTAGAACATAAAACCCAAAAAACAAAAATTTGAGAAATGAATTGAAAATAAAATATAACCACATAGACACCCTAAACTTGTGATCTAGTAGAGTCATTTCTAAATTTCCATGTGAGGTACTAGGTTTCATGTTTAGAGTGATTATATAGGTTTTCATTATATATAGATATTTTGATATTGAAGACTTTTACAAAATAATTATCATTGAAATTAATTAGCTAAAAATATATAGAAATTGAATAATGTTGATCAATTAGCCATTTAAGATGTTATTTATATAGGTCTTGATGATGTCTTTAATTATTGAATTTATCATGGTCATCTGGGGGTATGTCTATTAGAACACAATATACAACATTATGTTATTCTTTTGCAGTCTAACAAAATTTTTCATATGCTATTTTTATAAAATCATTAAATTAAATGATAAAAGGAAAAATTCATAATCATATTAGAGTGTTGGTGATCCATTAAATTAAAAATATTAGTTTTAAAAGACTTTATATTTTAATAAATTTTAAAAGTGATTTCTACCTAAAATTATAAATCAGATTCTAAAATTTCTATATCCTTATGAACTCAATTATTAATAGTATACATGGAATTAATTGGAAAAGGATGCTTGATGTAATCCTTGGGATTAATAACTTTCATAAATTAAATCCCATAGATCCCATCAATCAATTATTTTTTCCTTTTAATGGAACAAAAAAAATATCACCAGTACATAGAAATTTCCCTCCTTCACCTAAATGCATGACATAATCCTACTCTTCTTGAGATAAAAAATATTTAAAATCATTTACCCTAAACTAGGGAATATATATTCTATTATCATCTATTGATTTCATGGTAGATTATACTAGGATCAAGATTCAATCACACATAAATCATTAAATTACATCTATTTTCCTATATACTTTCTATTTTCCATCATTATTTATGAATACTATACTTAGTAATGTTACCTAGTCAATCAAAATTATCCGGTAGAATAATAACACCCTATTTATTCTCTTGATGGGATCTTTTTTTTCATATTATTACAATCATTTATTTTTATATCATACAACAACATATTAAAAGTATATGATTCATGTAATATGATGTATCTCAATACCTGTCATTTTCATCTTCAAAGAATTATAATTTTGAAAGGATTAATATACATTATTACATGATTGATTAAAAACACCCATAATCTAGCATCTATATCGCCATTATAGATGAAAAAAATTCATCATCTAAAATGGTGACATATATTTGTATATAAACAAATATTGATGAAAACATAGATGAATAGAACCAAGAAATAACATACTCACCAACATCCCACAGAGACTAACACATCAGTTCCTCACACTGAATAATATATATTATATTGTAGTGATAGAACTAATAACCCCACTTTATATTTTAATTTATAATAATTCTAAGTTAATAAGAAACATCTAATAAATCCAAAAGATAATAATTATATGATTCTAGTTAGGGATCCAAACTTTTCCGATAAGTAAATCCAAAAAAATGGAATATAAACCTTCCAATCCTAAGGAAACAATGTGTTATAAGACATCCATGTGATCATGTGGTTGAAAAAACACTATAACTCAATATATTACCGAAACTAAATGAATACAAAATCTACATATCCTTAGAAAAACTTCTTATGAATATTTCTCTTCACCAAAAAAATTATATAATCCATTAAATTACTCATATATAATCAGACAATGATAATAAAACTCTCTCAAAATCACAATAATTATAACATTAGGGTGGGGTTTTGATATTTAAATATCAATGTAGATTCATGAAAAAATGGATAGTGTTGGAATTAAAGTGAATGAATTAGAACAAAAAAATATCCCCCAATGAGCTACCTTTGATCTTCAATACCATTAGATTTTTACTTATAAAAGGAATGTTGCGAAATATAATCTAAATAGAAGAATTTTGAGGATTATAATGTATGTAATGATCAAACATATTCCCAATAAAAATGAAATGGATTAATAGAAACAATTCAGTAATATGATAATAATGGTTTTCCATAAGATAAATAATCATGTGTTGAGTGTAAAAATGATATAAAAGAATAATATATTTTAGATCCCAATAAAATTTATTGTGATGATAAAAATTTTATACTCAAGGATAATGATTCCCATAATTTTTCAATGTGGATTGATTGAGAAACATTGAGTCATCATAAAAAACCAATAATAGATCACAATCACGACTTCTCTTTTAACCAATTGATATTAAATGAGAAATTTATTGATACCACTGAAATTAGGAAGATGAAATTCATATTCCTTTAGGTTTTATTCATCCTACAAAATTGATGGTCTCTATTTCCCATTGTCATGTTTTAGGGAATCACCTTTAGGGTCATCCCTTCTCGAACATTCCTTACTAGACACTAAAACTGAAAATTAGTTCCAATATATAGAGCCCAATATTATCACCCATAAACTCCTTGAACTATTTATCCCAACATAATTATAATAGATATTCATATTTATTTATTATTTCTCATTCCCTGAAAATACAACTTCATAAATATTATTGGACTAAATTCCTGAGGTTAATCTTATGGAACCTAAATAGAATCATCTTATATTTACCTCAAATTGAACTAGACCCCCACATACCCCAAGTATATTCATCTGTATCTTGGGGATATAATGTATATATGATCGTATTAGGTAAACACTAAAGAATAATTTAGACTCTTTATTATGAAATTTAAATCAATTTTAGATTCTTCTAATGAAATTCCCTATAACATCCATATATCGAACACTACAAAAATTGAAATAAATACTACTATGGTTGGGAGTGTTATATATTCCTATATAATTTTATAACATATATCCAAATATATGTATGATAATGAACATACCAATAGGATATATTATAATAGAATATATAAAATGGACACAAATAATATAAAAATGCATGTATGGTGATATGTTGATAATAACTCTTTCAAACCATAAACATATATGTATCATTATTTTATCTATAGTATCAACTAAATTATATATTTTAATTCCCTAAATTCAAGATTTTGAATTTAACAATGTTCTAATCACATCCTAATTATTCTTCTATATGACATTGAATGTGATAATGTCCTGAACATACCTTTGAAATTGAAATGTTAAATAAGTTTTATTCTATAATAATAACCTAAATGTTTTATGAATTTTTTCTTATATAATTTTTATATATAAATATGGTATCATATAATTTTTCATAGACGATATAGGTATCTAGAGTAGAAGGCACATATGACATCAAGACATCATCAAATGATCTTCATCATTGGTTATCTCAGAATGAAGGAGGGGATGAGAAAAAAACACACCAACAAATAATCCACATTTGTATATTCCATTTAATATTACTATTCACATTATTATTCATATATGATCCATTGAATTTGATAATTTCCTAAGGGTAACATTCATATTGAATGGTTGGATATTTTTTCAACAATTATATTAACCATTTTAGTTTTACAAATGTATTATTAAATACTTTATCAATAGGAATATGGTATCATATAATTGGACATGGATGATACATGTTCATATGGTTATGGGAATCATATGACATTGGGACTTCATTGCATAATGTTTATACTTGGTACTCTCGGAAGGAAAAATGTTATGAGTAAAAAGCCCTCCAGTGGGATATCCACATTTTTATGTGCCATTGTATATTTGAATATAATTTTTTTTGTAATGTTATTTATTTTTTAATATTATTGTTATTCCAAATCATGTGTCATATACATTAATTAATGGATTAAAATTATTATGTAATATTCTAATGGTGAAGTTGGATACATTGGTTTCTTCATGACTAATATTACTATACTGAATAATGTGACTAAATGTTTAACATCATTATTATTTAATGAATATTTATATATTAATACATTAGATGGTTATCAAACATCTTTATTTTTTCTATGGTTATAAATTTTAATTAGTAAGTTCATCTCCATAAAATCAATGAATGATACTAAGAGAATTTTGTTTCATGAAACACATTTTCAATAATTAGTATTAGTGATATAATGATAAAGGGATAACATTATGTAGTTTACATTATTATGAGGATGTATTTCTTTCTACCCATGAATTATTTCCTTGTAGATGTATTTGTGTGTTTATAGATTTCATCATTAGAGTTTGGGTGGTTTTTTCATTATTCCACTACAGTTAGGGATTAGGGGGTCGTGCACTATGTCTATATAGTTCCCTATGTGAAATTATATATGAATTAAAAACATTTAGTATAAAATATTAATTTATGTGGTCGAATAAATACTATTATTTGATTGCTTGAAATGGAAATTAACCTATTATTTAGAAGAATATATGTGTGAGTTTAATATTTAATTATTATTTATTTGTTATATAGTCAATATAATATTTATTTATTTATAGAAACATAATTCTCTAATTTATATTTATTTAAATAAATATCCATTACCTAAGGATCGATAAATACCCAGGAGAAAAGACAAACTATGTTATTGTCCTAATGAAAATGATATATTAAATATCATTTGAATAAAAATGAATTTATTTATATATGAAATTAAATTTATCTGTCCATGATTTTATAACAAGTCATGTAAAGGAAAATAATATATTATAATTTAGATACCTAGTTCACCAAGGATTTAGTCAATTATAAGGGCCCATGTTTAATTATTATCCTTTAAGAATGTCACTTTACAAACCTGATTATTTCATCTTATACTATAATAATTTCTGTACACAAAAAAGTCTTGGGAGAGTTCCCTAAATCCCAAGAGAGATCAACCTCTAGAATACTTCCACGATCATAGGGAAATTTTCTTCCCACACCCTCTTCAATCTAGTGAGGACAAGAATAATCCATTGTCAAAGTGGTGATTTGTTTGGTGATGGATGATGAAAGAGTCAATAGTTTGAATCATTCTTGATAGCACCTATGTTTTTATTTTATGATGATTATATGTTTATAATGCATCTGTTGATCACCTCTAAATGAATTGAACTATTGAAACATATAAAAAATTGATGATAAAACATAAACTTGTATTCTAATTCACTAAATAAGAAAGACTTCCAATGTTAGGTTTTACTTAATTACAAAAATATATTATAATTTATATGTGATAAACATATTTTATTGATTACTAGGATTCTATAACTAATTTTCTAATATTAAATATTAATAATTTTGGAAAAAAATTATATTTTTTAGGGCATGAACAAATAATCAACACCCTTTAATAATTATTGGTTATTAGAGGGGTCACTTAATAATTTATAATTATTTATTATCTATTTAGTTAGTGTATGAATTTCTTGTTAGATTTAAATTTTTTATTAATTATTTAATATAAATTTAAATTAACATGTTTTTAGAATTAAATATTCTTCATTCAAGTTACATATGATCTTAAATGAATAATGAATTGATTAATAGGGATCAAAGATACCATTGTGAGGTGCCTAGAGTCCAATCTAGTTGTCCCAATTTAGTGGTGTGTAACGTAAATGAAAATTCCATACAATAAAGTTCACAACATTAGGATAGGTTAGAGGATACATAGATCTCCTAACATTTTATAACATAGTTTGTAATTACACAATGATATGTTTTTTAGTTATGATGGTATATGGTTTTTTGTATCATACGACTTGTATTTGGCATACACACCATGTCATCTAGATATATTCATAGTGAATTTTGTGAAATCAGCATGGATATATATATAATGTGTTAATACAAGAACTATTAGACTAACAGTTTAGATAATGAGAGGTTACACAATGTTTTACATGAGAACATGATGTGTACCGAATAATTGTGCACAATCAAGATACCCACAAAGTACCTGGGAATATATAATAGACACACATAATAAGAGATACATTATATTTTTCACTTTAGTACATTATATTTATTCAACTAGAATCTAATAAAACTATATATCATTGAAATAATAAATTTTATCATTAAAATAAAAGTACAATGACATAATATGGTGTCCTTATTATATAACTTTGTTTCCAAATTTAACAATTTATCAATTACTTACTTGTAATTATATTAAAAATATTGTTGAACCATTTACATACCACATTAACGTGAATGATGGGTATATTAAATACAATATATATGTACATTATCATTAAAGTATTAACTAATAAATTAATTTAATCAATTAAATCTCATTTATATTTATAATAAAGAATGAATTTAATTGAATTCTAGGAAGTTAACATATGCATGTTTATTTCGTGTTTTTAAGATTCCGAGAACATGTCTAGGGGATTGTTTTTTAATTTAACTAAATTAAAATTATGGTAAGTGAGTCATCCCCTCCTATATACTATGTTTTACATGAATTTCCATTGTTAATTATATGTAAACACCTTAAACATTCTATTGGTTCTCCTCGCACACATGGTAGTAAATGCCTATATATGTATAGAGTTCATATGTGAGAGGTGGTTTTATAATTATATATATGATGTGAAACCAACCAAATAGATATATTTTATTATTCATATAATGTGGAATCAGGACCCATATGTGGATACATTAGTTATTTCCATAGATTTAAGAGTTTTTTATCAACATGTAGATAAACCATCCCTTAAGAAATATCATGATCTTGGGATTTAACTTAATTTTTGGATTAGATTCATGAATAATTTCATATGAATGATGAATAATTAAATGAATTAAATAACAATAATCCATGATAAAATTAAAATAGAATTGAATTGTGTGTAATTTATACGTATAAATTATCAGTCACTTATTTATAATCCACATAAAATTCTAATGCGTATAAAAAAGATAAAATTAGATATTTGATGCATAATGATAGATTAATACCTCAAAAAACATTAATATTGAAAATTATTCAATTATTTCTCATAAAATGAAAACACGGGTCAATTTACTTATCATTACCAATACAATCAACTTCTTCATACCTTGAATGGGTTATGTTGTGGGATATAAGGATCATTTCCACTATAATATTCAAACAATAGAATTAACCAAAAACAATGGTGAGGAATATTAGGTTTGGATAAAATAATAAGTGATTAGTAAATATTAATTTAATTATCAATTTTAATAATATATATAATTTATAAAATTATTAACTTATTATAGAAACGGTACAATATAATACATGTACTTTATCATTATGGTCTATATTTTAGGAGGATAAACATCTCACCATCTTGAACTTCTGGGAATCGTATAGGGGTTTTCACATTATAAAAATCCATGATCATAAATTATACATGATTTAAACCACTATTCCTACATGTCATGGAAAATAGGATCATGAGTAGGAACAATTTTAAAAAAATAAGGATGATATGATAGATGTCCAGTGATTAGTACATCATCCATGTCCAGTGAATTCTTAATGAGAACCATGGAAATGGATTCATATAGAATTTAGTGTCAACTTTTTGATCATTATCAATAGAAGGATAAATAAGAGATATATGAGTTACTCAATGCATTATTCACAAGAATGATCCACGAATTGGTTTAAACTAGGAAATATTTTGGTAAAATTATTGGCTAAAAGGAGTGTTTGGGAATCCTATGCTTTATACTTCTAGGTGTTTTGAACAAAGATCTCATCATATCCTAAATGTATCAGATATTATCTAGTACCATTATGAATCATAAAAATGATAAATGTGTAGAATACGATTTCATAAATCTTATCCATGATTCACCATGTTGATAAGGATTTGAGGAGTGAGAGGCATATGGTTTTTTCTTTGAATAAAAGGAATTTTAGTACTAGTGGCCCCAAGACTCACTCCATGTCTAAGAAATATGATAACCATCCTTCAATAAAGAAAAATATTCTAAATAAGAAAAACATAACACCTATAGTGTTTTATAACATTAAATATGGGGAAATAAGAGAAAAATATCACCTCTTTAATTGTAATGAACTGAAATTGTAAAGTAAGAATATTGAATTGAATAATGTTTATGACACTCAACAACAATAGTATTGGGGAACATAAAACCTGATTAATTTGAAATATAATAACTATTTTAAATAATTTTAATATATTATATATCTAGAAATGAAAGCAATTCTCATTTGTCTTGGGTCACACACAATAATGAGTTTCTTTGATGATTACCATTCCTTGCAAGATCAAGTTTTTCTGAGAAACACTATATTATTTTTATTTAACATAATAAGATATAACCATTATATTCACATAGATTTTAGTAATATTGTTAACTAAATTATTTAAATATATTCATTATAAAATTATAATATGAATTCATTTTTTACTAAAATATTATAATAAAAAATATAATCAAATTTAACATAATGGATATGTTTTTTTATACTAAAAAAGTAAATGTATCCTAATAAATAAATTAGTGAGTGATATTAATGTAATGTATGTATATATATATATATGTAATTAATAAATATTAAATAAAAGAAATTATAAAAAAATTGATAGGTATAAGTATGAAAAAAACAAATATTATGCATAAAAATCAATATTTTTATAAAGGCAATTTTGTGTCCTTTTAATGGTGATTCTATTTTAAATAAAAAGTATGGTACTTATATAAATATTATATGTTTTAATAAACTTAATAATTAAAAAAATAACATAAAAATTAGTTCAATGTGAAATATTCTAATTTTTCAATGAGGGTTCATTTTTTGATGAATAATGAAACATACGAAATTTAAAATCAAATCTGTTATTTCATGTAATTTATTTTAAAGGTTAAATTATATTTTTAATTTGTTTAAAAGTTTAATTATATTAATTTATTATTAATTAATCCAATATAAGTAATTTTAATCAATTTAACATTTAAAATTATTATTAAAATACAACAAACAATTAATCATTTTTACATTAAAAACATGGATTATCGTCCCATCTATGGGATTAATTTAGAATGAATTTATACCACTTCTATGATTAGAATTTTCATATTTATATTACACATTTTTTATCACAATAATTTCGAATTTCTAATATGTTCAAAATAGTTTTTGACATAAAATATTAGTAAATGTGATTGAAATTAATTACAATTATTAACATAAAAATAAACATAATAAGGGAATAAACCATAATCTTAAGAGCCAAAATGACCTAAAAACTACTCAAAAATCTATTTTATTGCTATATATAGACCTTATCATTACATGTATTAACGTTTTCTAATTATTATATCCAAATTTTATAGGAAAAAAATTTGGTGGAATTAAATTTTCCAAAATTCATAAGAATTTCACTCCTCCACTGTAAAAAGGAACTCAAACATCCCACTTCCTCACACACCTCAATAATATTTTGATTGAACATGATCTATCCAAATAAATCCCCAAATTACCACACCTAAACCAAGGACCCTTAACTTGGGTATAAATCTATGCATGAAACCCCTTTGGTGCAAGCTCAAATAAGTTACCTAAATAACAGGTAACATCCATCCTTACACTCAACAATTTTGTTATTATTATCCACCACCTCAAATATTCTTTTTCCATTATTGTATAACAAACCATTATCCACAGTATACAGAGTTGTTTTTATTCTGTGGACTTGACCTGAGCTTACACACACTTCCATATAATGGGTAACAAACATATTGTTTATGTTTACAGAACTACTACAAAACTGGGTTTATCCAGCACTAAATATTTAACAATCATGTATAAAAAACTATTAAAAACCCATTCTTAACTCAATAAAAAGTTTTATTAAAGCAGTATTTAGATGTTATTTTTCAAGTAAAGTTAAATGGGACCCTTAATCAGTGCTTATAAAATAGAACTTATAAACCACCTATTAGTGCGAGTAAAAAAATATTGATAACACATGCCTTTTTTAGAGATTCTAAAAAAGCACTGATAAATGGGGGTGTTTATCAGAAGTTCTAAAAAATAATTGATAATTTATTGGTCTTTATTACATATATATTTTTGGAATCAATGATATGGACCCCCTATGAATGCATTTTTACTAGCACTAATAAAGGGTAAATTTTAAAAAAAAATCATTAATGGAAGCCCATAGTAGATTTTATGGCCATTTGGATGCCTTATGGGCTATTTGGCCCCAACAGAGGTGATAGGGGGTTCCCATGGGTCACTAAGGAATATATCTCATTATAATATTTGATTTTTTATCTGTTAGTGGGAAATGGTCACCCAGTTCATAAGTTATATCCATTTGAAAGGTTGTTGAATGTGAAAAAACCTTTACAACCCCTAAAAACCATAAAAACCATGAAAATATAATATGCTTCAACCCAGTAGTTGTTTTAAGCTCTAAAATGAAAAAAATTAAAGATTATTAAACAAGATAAAACCAAATGAAATATAAATATTTTCATATTCAATGTAAAAAATATATATTAATGTTTCAAAAAACTCAGAAATTGATCACAAACTTCAAAAGGTAAGACCATTTGATCATGGTGTCTATTTGGGATCTACCACATATCATAAAAAATATTGTGATGATGGAAATTCCATAGAAGGTCTAGGATAGTGGAAAAAGATCACATAAATATTTTTCAACACCCAAAAAGGCCCAGAAGGCCACCAAAACTGAGTTTGTAGTCACTAAACCCAGTTTCCTAAAATTGAAATGGAAATTACTTCTGATATGAGTGTATTTTTGGAATATACCACATATCATTTCAAATATTGTTTCATGGGATTTGGTTTTACTGGTTATGTATCTGAAACAGACTCCTATATTAGAAGTTAGGGTTGTTTTAGTATTTTTAGGGGTTTTAGGGTTTTCAAATATTCTTAATGTTTTTATGTGTCTCATGGGATTTTCAAGTTAATATCAAATTTAAAATATATATAAAAATAAATATGAATTAAAAATATGTATATATATAGAATATATATATACATAAATATAAATATATAGACAAAAAATATACAGAAATATATTTAAATATATAGATATAACATAAAATGTAAAACAATATAGTATAGGGATGTGGAAAAGGTGTTTCTGTATAAGTAGGAGGTCTCGTGATCAAAACTCACTGGATATAGGGGTGCATTCAAAAGCTGTGATCATGGGGTGGGGGAGCACTAACAAAGTGGGTGGGGAAGTGCTTATAAATAATGGATGGGGAGATGATAAGGGGGTGTGAAAAAATTTATACCCTGAATCAGATATGAAATTATCATTTCTTTTTTAGGACTGTTAATGGGGGCCTTTAAATTAATTAAAAAAATTAATGGTAAGGGTGGCCTTTTATAGTTTAAAAAATGCGGATTTATACCCCTTTATCAGTGCTAAAAAAACTCTAATAAAGGCCTCCTTTAACAGTGCTTTTCACGAGCATTGTTAAAGCTAACCGTTTAATATCTACTATATTATTAGTGCTTCTATAGCTTTGATAAATACCTTTCACATGTTCTATTAAAGTCCTTATTTAGAGAATTGTGGAGAACTACCACCTCGCAAAAATGATGTTGTACATTTTTTCATTACAACCTCCCATAGTTTGGCATTATGATTGACAAAATGATTATGTATTAATGATATATATATATATATAATTTATTCAGGATTCAAAAATTTCTATATAGCACATACCCTTATGCTTCCCATTTCTTGAAAATACGATAACATCATTTGAAATAAGTGTGGACTACCGCCTCCTTAAAGAGATGTGATTTATTTACTCTATACATGGAATATATAAATGATAATTTTAATAAAAAAATGTTAAATATATGACATAGATATGATAATGAAATTATAATATTTATATACTTGTATATTATATACTTTTCATTATTTTTTAATATGATATGTAAATGAATTCAGTGATCATTCATACATACAACTTAATGTCTCCCAGAACCCTGAATTTCATTTACTATATCCAAAATGTATGGGTAATTGTAAGTACATATACACTATGAAAATATATTATATTTAAATAATGGTTTTCAATTTAGAGGTTGTTAAATGATTCTTTAATTAATAATAATAATACATATCATGTTAAAACACACTCAATACACTACGTAATTAACAATTGGAATTGTGAAAATAATAAATGTATTGTTTAAAAACAGGTAATTAGATATTATATGAAGATATGATATGATATTATAAATATAATTAGGGTTATGTTATATGTTATTGAAATGTTTAAAGATCTTATACATTAGGTAAAATTATGTTCACCCTAAAAGTAAATGTAAGGTAAGGGATTTTCATCTCACTTTTTTCATCTATGAGATTTTAGTTACATTCACCACTCACTTATTTTGTGTAGTGTATCTACTTCACTTTTTGATATATTATCATGAATTTTTTTATCTTCATGGTATTTTGAGTATCTATTGGAATTATTTATTCTATGAATATTTGATTTAAAAGATACCAAGTGGTATATAAATTTCATAACCTAATTATTTTTCATTAGGTTATACTACTTCCGCATTGCTCTTAATAAGAACAACACATAAAAAGATAAAATAATGTCAACAAAACAGTCAATTCAAAATCAAAATAGAGAAAATAATGAATGTTTAGTTAAAAAACAGGTAATAATATATTATATGAAGAAAATATTGGCCATTATAAATATTATTATATTTCTGTTATAAGTTATTGACATTTTTGAAACTCTTATACAGGAGGTTAAATGATGTTCATCAAAAAAGAAAATTCAAAGTGTGGGATTTTCATCTTACTTTATTAATAATTGATATATATATCACATTCACTACTAACTTATTATGTGTGGTGTATCTACATTCTGATTTGATATATTATTATTAATTTATTATCTTCATGGTATTTTTTGTTTCAATTTTTATTATTTCTTCTAAAGGTATTAGAGTTAAGAGGAACCAAGTGGAAAAGAAATTGCATTACCTGATTCATTTTCATTGGGATATACAACTTCCTCATCGTCGTTAATATTCTATGATTATGGGTTCACATAATTTTACTATCAATTTAGGTATTTACTATTCTTTATGTGGATTAATAGTTGATAAACATAATCTACTCATTTATTTATTCTCACTTTAATGTTATAAGGTTTTACATCAAAATTTCATTTTATTTAGGAATTTTTATACATTAATTTATATCATATAAAATTATAGTATCATTGTGTAATAAAGCATTTAATTTTATTCTAATTTGGTTATTCATGACCTTTATAAAGTAATAGTACCATTTTTCACTATTTATTATTCAAAATTTTTTAAAAAATGATTTTAATAAAAACTAACTAAATTTATCTCTTCTGTCGGATAACATGTTTTCATTAAAAAAATGTTTTCGTTAATGTTTTTCCAAAATTCTTTTAACTATTTCAAAATTAATTGTTAATTACATTTTTACCAATTTTTTATTTTAATTTTTTATCAAATTAATCCTTTTATCGATTTCAAAACAAAACATTTTTATCCTTTTTACCATGAAAAAGTAATTATGTTTTTCCATTATATGACATGTATGGATTTAACCATTGTCATTTCTATAAAACTTAAATTTCTAGTTTAAAAGGATCATATTTGAAGAAAAGGTTTTTAAAAGTTATTTTCAAATAAAAATATTTTCATTTTTTTCAATATCAAAAGAATATTTTCCTTAAATTTTGTTTAATGATATTTTAATAATATTAATATTTATAAAGGAAAAAATCCTTATTTTTTACTCCAGTATGGATATGTTGTGTTGATACCATCCTTATTCTTCAACTAGATGGTCAATGATTAATTTTACTATTGATATTATTGAAATTAACTACCTTGATTTATGTTGTCCCTTTGAAATATTTAATTTCCTATGATCATTTGACATTGAATTTCCCATAATTATTCATATAATTTATGAGGGATATTTTTATTACCTAAAACCTATATCAATTTTATATATGATGTTTAATTTCAAATGTTATATCCCGAATCGAATTATTATCCTGATATTCTATGATTTATTTAATTCATGGGGAATTATGATTAAAATGTGTAAAAGTGGTATGACATAAATTGGAATGTTACATATTATTTTCCTAAAAAATTTCAATATAATCATTAAATGGTGTCTCCATTCATCAATTTGAACAATCTTTGTTTTTAGTATTCTATCACCAATGAAATATTGATAAATTTTTATCTTCTACTCAATATGAATATTTGATAAAGAACATTGTTAAATATTTTATTCGATATATGACGGATGTTTGGGATAGGTACAGCCCTAGTGGGATCTGGATATAGATATCCCCATGATGCATCGCTAGTCTTGTGGTATGAGTTAGTTGGCTAGTCATATATGGGTTTTTACCCAATATGCTAAACCATCTTGTGAAATTTATTGACAGAAAATGTACCATGTACCTAAGAATCATATCATCCAATAATTATGAATTTACATCATTTAGATTTGGTTATTATTTTTTCATGATATTTTGAATCTAAATATCTATGGATGCATTTTATTCTCATGTTATGTATTATTTTTATTAGAAACCAATCCATAAATATTATAAAAGAAAGAGGTTATAAGAGTCTAAATTATGAAAAACTGTCACAATATTTATCAAGAAAACGGATACAATCAACAGGAAGATCATCGAGAAAGGTAATTTCTTGATTTACTTTCTTATTAAAAAGGCAATCTACAATCAAATTTTCTTCACAATAATCGTGAGTGATAATGTAAATGATTTCGAGAAGCAAAAGGATGAAATCCATCAAAAATATGGTAATCGACCACACAAAATGAATCACACCATTCCAAATCGATGTCACTATGGTAGTTGAATCACATTAAAACCAGATATTATTCCATCCATAGAGCCTAGAGAATGTAATAACATATATCAAAATCAACATTATGGACTCATGAGAATTAGAAATTCTGTAGCTATTAAGATGTCATCCAGGGATCTGACTAAGGCGATTCTTGAAGATTGCTCCATAACCCTTAGGATCCAGATTTCCATTGGATGAACAATCCACATTTACTTTAATCCAACTAGAAAAGGAGCTCACTAGAACACTTCACAAGTGCGTCTAGGTATGGAAAAAAATTCCCTCAATATAGAGATGTCTTAGAATTACATAGTATGTGACAGTGTTGTTTCAATGGACCTTTTTCATTGATGAAGCTCCCGGTATATAAATAAGGGTCTAAATTTGACCTAAATTATTGTAGAGTGAGTAATTTTATTAATTATATAATTTCAATAATACCTGATCACAAGATTGAGCTCAAAAATAAAATCAAAGAAGAGGTTTATAGTTTTTTGAGAACTTTTTTGTTTTCGCACATCACTTTAGTTGAGAGTTGACAAAGTCAAGAATAAACTATATGTATTCAAATAGGTTAAAAATATAGTACCAAAGAGAAGAAGCAGTGGCACAAGAATGTAAGATATGATTAACATCTCTTCTCTATTGTTACAGAGTCTACATTTAAAGAAAAGTTTAATTCCGAACGATTGATGGCACTTGTCTGTGGGAACTCAGTTGTGAGAAAGCTCAAAAAATAAGATTTAATCCTGAAGACCTTATCCAAGGGTTATTAAAATAATTTATCCCAATAAAATAACATTCAAAATTACAAAAATAATGATTTTAATTTTTTTTGGAGTTAATCATACCATTGTGAACAGGCTCCCAAATTAAAATATCTTTAGTGTTTGGGATAGGGTAGTTGTTAATGGCATGTATTAACTCGTGCGGCGGCTTGGAGGTGTTGAAATAGTTTTTTCCCTAGACACAACTATTCAGTGATTTTGATTACCATATCTTATATACAGTTAGTTATACATGATGCCATCATACCATTATAGTGTATACTTTTTTGTATCCACTATTGTAATGGTAATGTCCAAATATTAATTGTTGTATTAAAAGGTTATAGTAATTCCCATACTATAATGAGAACATATAGATACTATGATATTAATCATAAATATGTGTTATATAGTCTAGATAAATCTTACTAATTGGACATAGAAGATGTTTGACAATTAGGTTGTGGAGGATCATAATCATTGTGACTTCTTCTCATGAAGTTTTCACTTGGTGATCTTTAGTAGTGAGATCATGGGGACTGGACCTCCAATAGGAACACCACATGTTTCGAGGGTCATTGGATGTTACTATATATGATCATGGTTAATGGTCTCCTGACTTGTGAACGTTTCCAATGTATGTCATTTGATTGCGTACTTTGATGCAAGATGAAAAAAATGGAAATGAAGTTGTGGTGAGGTAGTTATTGTTGGGTGTGACGTTGGTGGAATAACATTAGTTGAATGGTCATGAAAGTATTTTCCGCATCGATTTTATGGATTTAATATTTCTCATTCCATTTTCGTATGGATGGTATCACCTTTATAAGACCATGGCCATGGAAGTAAAGGGTAAATCCTTCTAGTTAAATCAATAAACAATAAAGAAAGAAAAGGGATACGAGATGAGAGTGCACCCTTCTTTATGAGATATTACAAGCAAAGGGATTATATTACACACAACATGTTCGTATGATTTTTTTCACTGTAATGAAAATCCATTTCATTTTAAGGGCCATGATGGGTTTCTAGATCATGCTCTTGGTCTATTAATACCATTCAATACTATCGAGATAAGGGCCTCGAGGGTCACACACAAAAGCATATTCAATAATCTACCTTATTCACTTGAATATGTGTCTTGGAAAAGGTGGGCCCCATGACTGGGGTCTGAGATTTGTCTAAGGTAAAATGATCACGAATGAAATAAATAAATTCATATTATTTCAGTTCATAATAATGAGTATTGAGATTATTTATTAAATGTATTAATGAGTTTTATATAAATACCTGAAAAATATTAATTGGAGAATATTAAATTCTTCAAGGTATAATTAATATTTATGGGATAGACGATTAGAGTTAATGAATTAATTATTATCATGTAATATTTTTTAATATATTACAAATTAATGATAATAATTTTAATGACTTAGTTTAGAAGTAAGAAAATGTTGATGGTAGTTTGTTATATATTAAGGGATGGCATGGAAATACCGAGTATTTTAATTAGCCACTATAAATATAAGAGGAGAGCATATTTCCTATAACTATTCATGGTGCTTCTCTCTTCTCAATTCTATCCCATGATCTAGATAGAGAGGCTTTGGATCCAAGGAGAGAGGATCAATCTGTCTCTCAGACATCGCTAGAAAAGTGATGTGGTGGTCATTGGAGCATCGAAGTCATCATCGCAATTCTTCATTCACACCTGGATTATGACGAATGGCGCTCCCACAGATTCCTTGAAGAATGTGTGGAAAATATAGAGAAATTTGACTTTGATTCATCGAGCAGTGATCGCCAACGATGAGTAGAAGTTGTTCACAGCTTTAGATCTAAACCAGGTATTTTTACAGCTTATTTTGTCCTTAAAATCCATCATGCTTGTTCCTAGGATAATACTGGGCTATTATTCATGGACGTCAACAAGTTTACGATGATCGTTGGTAGAAATGTTTTAAAAACCCTCCTGTTTGGGGCTTCCGCTGCACGCCCATTTCCAACAAGTGGTATTAGAGGGACGCTTGTCGATTTGTAGCAAGATAAATTAAATTTCCATAAAATATAATGAATCGTGTCAATATGGTCCCAACAATATATATATAATTCAAATTTAACATAAGATGCCCATTTTCAGCCATCCAATCTTTTAAATTCGGGTTCGAGGTTGAATTTCGGTGGTGTTTCATATTTCAACCAGAAATCCCATGGTCGAAATAGAAATTAGAAAATCAATATTATTAACATTAATTTTTTATAATTAATGTAATTATTAATATAATAATAAATTTATTTGTCTTTATTATAATAGTAATATTAATTTTATTATACTAATAATATTATAATGTTATTATTATTTTTTCAAATGATAATATATTGAATTTGGAAAAATTAAATAAAGGGGTAGGGGAAAGTCTTGCAAAGAAAGCCTTGGTTCAATAAAAAAATGGATTTGAAAGAATAAAAAAAATAAAATAAAAAAGGGATTCGGGTAGGAAGACCAGAAAAATCAGGTCTAAAAGATAAAAACAAAAAATGGAGGAAAACAAAAAAAAATGTGGGGGGCGCCAACTTGCGTGTGAAGGTAGTGAAAAATTTTTGTTTGGGGGACAAACAGGACCCTATAT
This sequence comes from Viscum album, assembly GCA_963277665.1. Taxonomy (NCBI): domain Eukaryota; kingdom Viridiplantae; phylum Streptophyta; class Magnoliopsida; order Santalales; family Viscaceae; genus Viscum; species Viscum album. Next base: position 522,496,243 of record OY728166.1, read on the forward strand.
CCCAAGAGCAGTGGACCTAGAGAAGCCTCTATTTTTTCATCGGTGTTGCAGTGGTAGCCCGTACCTGGACTGGGAAACCATGGTGTAGGACAACAACCTGCAAAGGGCTTCCTCTCTGCGACGACTCCCTCCTGTGCAGCTACCTGATCTGCTCAGCCCTCTCCCAACCAGCCCTCAGCTAATCCTGCCACATCGTCTCCTTCCCCATGGAACCAACATACCATCCCAGCAACACCAGTCTAGTAGACCAACCAGCATCCCCCCCACACCAAGTGTGGCCTCACTCTCCCACGGAGCTACTCTGCACTTGGAAGCCTTCTCTGGAGCGGCCAAACCCAGGCTTACACCCTCCTTCAACCGGACTGCGGTGGAACGTCCTTTTCAAGTGTGCATTAGAACCACTAAGCTATGCCTTTCAAGTTCCACCAGGCTAGCCGACTCTCTCTCATACTAATTCTAATCTCCGATTTTATTGGAATTATTTCTTCAGTGGATATTTGAGTTAAATGTTAACACATAGAAAAGAAATTTAATAACCTGATTCATTTTCATTGGGTTACACGAGAACCTCATTGTAGTTAATATTCTGTTATTATTTTTTTGATTAATTTATCAATATATATATATGTGTCTATGTATTAAAAATTACTTATGTGTGTTTATATTTTATACAAATAATCTTTTCTACGGGTTACCTCAGAATCTCATTTTGTTCGGGATTGATTATACTTGAATTTACATAAGAGGACATTATTGGATAATTATTCAATAAACCCTTTAATTTTATTCTATATTGGTTATTAATGACCTTTATTATTTATTATCATACTTTTCCTAGTCTTGGGTACTCAAAATTTTAAATAAAATGTTTTCCATAAAAACCGAATTCATTTCTCTCTTTAGTTGGGGGACCTATTTTCAACTAAAATCATGTTTTATAAAAATGTTTTCAAAAATTCTTTTAACCATACCAAAATGACTAATTAATGAATTTTTTACCATTTTTCAAGTAAATGTTCTTTTAATATAATATTCTTTTCACTTTCGTAACAAGGAATATTTTATCATTTTTTCATAAAAAATGAATGTTATTTTTACCTTGTATAACATGTATAGATTTCCCCGCTATCATTTTTTCGAAACATAAATTAAAAGATTAAAATAATAATATTTAATGATAAATTTTTTAAAAGTGATTTGGAAATAAAAGTATTTTCTAATCATTTATTCAAGATGAAAATAGTTGTGTCCTCAAGAAATGGTTTTAAAGGTCCTTTTATAATATTTCCATTAATTAAAGACAATAACCACTTATTTCAACTTCACATGGGATATGTTGTATTGATGATATCCTTATTCCTCCATTGGATGGTTTATGACTTCTTTGACAAAGGATTCTATTGGAAATCAGTACCTTGATTCCTTTTAGTCTCATTGAAATATTAAATTTACTATGATAAATTGACATTGAATTTCCCCTAATTATTTGTATCATTTATCATGAATATGTTTATTGCCTAAACCATATATAATTTTTAAATTTGGTGATTAGTATGACATGATATATCATGAATATAAATATTATCATAATATTATAAGTTTCATTATACTAATGGGGAATTAGTATTCAAAAGTTTTAATGTGGTATGAGACACATTGAAATGTTTATAGATTATTTTCCTTAATATTGTCTTAGTGATCTTTCAACTGTATATTCATTCATCAATTTCATCATACCTTGTTGTTAGTTATCCCCCAGTAAATAAGTATTTATAAAACATTATCATCTACTCCATAAAGATATTTGATATGTTACATTGATTAATTTATTTTTTGATATATGAGGAATGATTTGGATTGGTATGACATGGGTGGAGCATAATTATTGATAGCCTACTGATGCATCAGTAGTATTGTGGGAAAAGTAAGTTAGCTAGCCTTAGATAGGTTTTTACCCGATATACTAAACCTTCCTGTGAAAGTTATTTACAGTAATGTTTCTATGTACCTAGGAAACATGAAATCTAATAATTAATCATTTCTCTCATGTAGATTCAGTTATAACATAACAATGAAATTTTGTGTTGACATATCTATGGATGAATTTCATTCTCATTTCATTTACTAAATGACATGTTTCTTAGTTATTTTCCTTTTCATATTGATTATGGATTATCTGGTTATTTTAATATCATGTGTTTTATGTTATTACCTTTCCATATTTGGTATCCATTAATTTCATTGATTATATGACATGTTTGTTCAGTTATTTACATTCCCATAATAATTTTTCTCACAGATTCATTGTTACATCATCTTTTCATAACATTTACTTAGAATTTGTGTTCACCATTATTATGTTTCCTTTCTCCAAGATTCCATGATGTATTCTTAGATATAAACGAAATGATATGCTAGATGTAATAAAGTTATTATACTTGAAAGAAAAAAATGTTATAAATATGGTATTAATTTTTAATAATAGACAAATGTATGTATATCGTTTACCAAGTGAAGTGCCCAGATCAGTGTGAATCACTGAGAGGGGGAGGGGGTGAATCAGTGATCCCTTAAAACTTTTTACTAATTGATTCCTTATCAATTAAACCTCTATGGCTTGTTAAGGCCTCGATCCACTCTTCTTATGTCTCTCAACCTTTCCCGGATAATGCAGTAATGAAAAGGCACAGGACACAAGGATTTACAAGGTTCGGCACCAAAGGCCTACATCCTTGCCATGCTCTCCCAGCATGGATTCTCCCATTATAATCTGTTAGTATTACAATGGTCGATACAGCTTCCCACCGTATCTCTCCTGAGTCCCACAGGAGGGTCTTTATACTGCTTCACACAGTGTTACCAGAGTCCCACTGGCCTGCTCAAGAATCCCACTGAAGACTTCTTCTCCCTGAGTCCCACAGGGTCTTCTCTTGGCTCCTCGAGTCACACGAGTAGCTCTTCTTCTCTTTCAGCTCTTCAAGTATCCTCAGCAGCCTGGGATAAAGGCCGCTGGCCTTGCTCTTCTTCTGATCACTTGTGGTTGATCAGGTCTTCTCGTCTTGCTCGGGCTTTATCACCTTCTTCTAAGGATGACCCGGCTTCTCTCAAACTACTGAATTCTCAGACAAATGATGTCTTTAACTTCAGTCTGGTCCAGTCTCAGTTCACTTCAACTTCATGCACTGAGTGCATGGCAACTCTTCATCCTCATGCACTGATAGCATGGCCTTATCAATTCTTCAAGAACTTCAAGTCTTGGACAACTCAAATGCACACAACTGATTTAGCACTGTTCACGTGTGCACGTGCATGCATGCATGCATGCACTCTCCTTCTCTTTCTTCTAGGTGCAATAATCCCACAAAGGGTGTAGTCACTTTAAGCACACACCTTCTTCCTCCTTCACACACTTTATCCAATTTGTTTACACACTTAGAGTGTGTTCTACTTTAGTGTGGGTCACTCCTTATTTCTTCTAAGTGTATACACACTTCTTAGTGCACACACTTAGGTTCGGCCAACTTGTCTCCTTACACACACTTGTTTCATTTTGCACACACTTGAAACTTGGCCTATTCTCCTCTTCTTGTTGCACACACTCACTTTAGTGTTCTTTTAATTTGTTCTTCGAAGTGTGCACACACAAGGTCACAACCCTCGGCCTCTTCAAATGCACACACTTAAAGTGTGTTCTTCTTTGTTCAAATGCACAACCAAGACTATGGATTATTCAATTCTTACACACACACACAAAGTGTGGTCTTCCACTTCACTTGGCACACACCACTTGGTGTTGTTCTTTGTGCACACACATGGCCTCGGGTTCTTCTTCTCCACTTGGCAGACACACGAGGCAAAGCCTCGGCTTTTTTGGTCTTGTTTGCACGTACACCCAAAGGCTACGGCCTTCTCTTGTTCACCTAGCACACAAGGCAAAATGTCCTCGGGTCTTCTTCTTTGCACACACAAAACCGTAGGGTCCTCTTACTCCATTTGCACACACACACTAAGTATGCACTCCACCTTCAAAATAGGCATGCAAAGGGGTGCGGCCTTCCTCTCTTCACAGCTTCTGTCGCGCAAGCACAAGGCACAAAGGACCTCGGCCGTGGGCGCGCAAGTGCAAGGGTGCACTTGGCCGTGCAAGTGCCTACCGTTCAGGGGGCGCGGTGCACAGAGGGGGCGCGCAAGTTGGCGCTGCCCTTCCTCCTTCCTGTCGCGCAAAGGATAGCGCACAGGGGACTCCTCCTCCTCCTTCTTCTTGTCGCGCAAAGAAGTAGCGCGCAAGGAACTCAAGCCGCACAAGTAAACTTGCGCGGGGATTCAACTTCGCGAGGCAGAGCTCTCACGGGACTCGGATTTTCAACAGAGTTTCAGCAAGCATCACCGAGGTCTCAGCCTCTCTTTATATAGGCGAGGAGAGCCTCTACCTTCCGCGTGGGATAAATCTCGAATCCCCGAAATCTTCGGATCTTCAAAGATATTTCCAAATCTTGATTTTTATCCTCTGTTTCACGCGGGATCTTTTATTTTCTCTTCCCTCACGTTCATGTTTGGCCGAACGTGTGCATGCCTCTGTCTAGGCCTATCCATGCAAATCAACAACCCAAATGGCCTTCGGCAGCTTTTCTTGCCTCGGCCTCGACCGAAATTCCTCACTGCTCTGCATGCATGCTTCTTTCTTGCATGGATGTGTTCGTTATGCTTAGACGATCTCAATGGAGTCTCTGGATCGAACAATGATGGTCGGGAGCTCGAAAACTGGTGCTCGGAGGGCTCTGGTTCAGCGGCTGCTCGCGGGTGGCCTTCGGCTGAGCTCGAGGAAGGAGACGAGCTCTCGGCCGTCGGATGCGATATTAAATGGCCAGGATCAGATCATCGATGCGGAGATGGATCGTGCGGCGTGGATAAAGCGCGCGATGGCTCAGACGGCTGAGATTTGCTCTCGGGGAGATTTCCGCGTCCCACATCGAATCGGCGCCCGGTTTCTCCGCCCCTTATCAACTAAGCGCTCCCTCAACCCCGCAATTGAATCTTCTCCCTCCACGGTGCCGCCCCGCACCGTGTTCTCCCTGCGGGCGCGCTCTGCGCCCATTCTCTGCTCCTACAGGCGTGCTACTAGCGCCCACTATACACACTCCGGGCGCGCTCTGGCGCCCATGTTGCGCAGGCCTGATCCCCTGCGTGGCCCGGGGCTTACACACGGCCCCCCTGCCTCTCGGGCTGGCCACATGGGATCCCCCCTTGGGCGTGGCGCCTTAGGCCCACATGTGCCTTGGGGGTTGAACCCTTAAGGCTGGCCCTTGGTGGCCTAATTTTTGGATAAGGAAAATATAATGACTTTGTTAAAAACAAAGTATTCCATGAGTTCAAGCCATATCAAATACCAAATGCCAAGCCACTTCAAGCCTTTATTCTTCCCATCTCTATTCTTCTTCTTCTTCTTAAGAATTCCTCCAATTCTTCTCCTCAAATGATCTTCACTTAGGATATGGAATTCAAAAGGTTCATCTTCATCAATTGAACTCCTGAATCACTTATAATCTTCAATGTTCTTTATTGATCTAATCAGAGATCAATTGGATCATCCTAATGTTCACATGCACTAAGTGATAGTGCATGGACTTCATTAATGCACATCATCCACTTAGTAGTTGTGGATGGAACTCCTTTCAACTCCTCATGCATTGTGAAGACAATGCATGGTCTTCAATCAATGTTGTGACATTGTATCATCCAGATACAAGTTCTTGGAACTTTAAGAATAGCTCAACAATCGTCAGATGTTCTTAGAGAATGTTTCAACCATCATCTCCTATGTCACTTAGTGAATCTCCTAAGTGACATGCATCTTAGTACAATGGCCATTCTCCTTCACCACCAACACCATCACAACCTTTGTCATTCACCTCTTGACATTCCTTGACTTCCATTCATTCCAAGACAACTTCATGCCTCATTTACAACAAATGCAACACAGTGCACTTCAATCTCCCCCTTTGTATTTGTTGTCAATACACTTCTTCAGCACATATGAATGGGTCAATATGTGTGCCAATATTTCTCCCCCTTATTGGCAATCAAATGCAAAGGTGTGGTGTGGTTCTCTTTCAAAAATCTCTTCCTCCCTTTGAAAAGTATTTTCTTGAAAAACACTGAGAGAGGGATGATGTCACATGTTCTTCTTTAGCAAAGAACCTTTAGTAGATCAACTCTAAGTCTACTTGGGCTAACCCGGTGTAGAAAACAAGAGTGATGTAACCAAGGAACTCAATGCTGTCCACATTTCACTATACATGTGAGATCATGCTTGGGGGTTTGAAATTTTTCAGATGTAACAATGAATTGCTGAATCCTGCACATACTTCACAAAACTCATTTGAAAGTTCAGTGCAAAGATAAAGCTCCCCCTTTCATCCATTTGTCTTCAATCCATACTCCCCTTAATTGACAAGATAAACTCAATTAAGAAACAAGGGATGAAAGTATGATTGGAATACCTTCACTTTTCTTCAAGATGGTATTAATCTAAGAATCCCATCTTCTTCAGATTGGCTCCCCATCAAGGGGTGCACTCCATTCTTTCCAAACCATCCTCCAGTTGAGAATGATCATCATCTTCGATTCCCTGTAATGTTAGCACATGTAAATGCAAGTGATTAGGGAATAAGATGGAACCTCCTTGGTTCATCAATGTGAACAACAAGGTTGAGAAGATTCTCTCAACCGACATGTCCCATTTTCACCATTCTTCACACTTGCACATTTGATCTTCAATGATGTTGGTGCTGGTGTGGATCTCAATACATCTTCATGTGAAATATTCTTCTTCCCTCTTGCCTTAGCAATTGCCAGAACTTCATCTTCAGCTCTTTTCAGATCTTTGGCAAGTTGCAACTGATTTGGCCATATGACTAGTAAGTCACTTGGAAGTGTGGCCTCAGTTCTGGATATTCCACATGGTTCCTTTGATTCTGTCAAGCTACCTTTCTTAGGCAACTTGTTTTCAATCAATCCCTTATGCTTCTTTTGGATTGATTGTCTGTTTGAGTTCAGTTGGCTTCTATTTATTTTCATGGCTTCTTTACAAAGGTCCATGATGTGTTCTTTCTTTCCACAGTAGAAGCATTTCTTGGTGGTCCTTCTGGATGCATCACCCTTCTTGGATTTTAATTCCAAGGACTTCTCTTCATTATTCAAACTCTTCTTGGGAGCATCTTCCACTTTCTTCTGCTTGCTTCCCAAGGAATCTCTCTTAGCCAGGTTCAGTGATCTTCTCTTCATTCCAGCTTCTGATACATTTGGAGATTGATATGTATCAACTCTTTGACCACTTTTGCAACCATCCCAGATGATGTCAAGTAATCCACATCTATTTACAGTAAATAGATGTCTCTGGACCTGTGGATTCTGCTTCTTTTCTTCTGGCTTGCTCCCCCTTGGCATGGGCTTCCTCTGTGCTTTGGCATTCAGTGGATTGTACCAACAATCCTTTGCACAATGCCCATACTTGTTACAACACCAGCATTGTCCCACGAATCTTGACCTCTTCAGTCCTTCTGATTGTAGGGTACTTTTCTTGACCTATTGTGCTGTTTCAGGAGAGCTCTACTTCTTTACTGTCTTCATCCATATTTGTTTGGAATTATTCTTCCATCCTGCACTTTTTGTGGAAACACAATTAGAAGCATCAGTACAAGATGGTATGGATGGTACCTTCTTTATAGAAGATGTTTCACTTTTATTAGAGGATGTCTTTCTCTTAGAATCATCCTGCTCAATGCATACTTGAGTAGCAACATTTCTCCTTTCAGCTGACTGGGAGGCTTTGGCTTTGGGTGATTGCAGATTTTTCAATATCACCTCCAGTTCAAAGCATTTCATGTTGAGGGAGTTCTTCTCATCCTCAACCAATCTTAGCCTACCTTCCCAATTCTGTTTCAGCTATTCTAACTAGTCTTCATGCACCTTCTTGATTTCAAGCATTGAGTTGTCAAGCTTCTTCACCCTTTTGACTTTATCTTCTAGTTGAGCATCTTTGACAATCATTGAGACTCTGTGCAGCTTCTCCAGTGCATGGAACACTTCTTTGACCATTATCTTAAAGAATTCATACTCAGAAAGGCTTCTTTGCAATTCTTCAGCAGTGTCTTCATATCTTTCATTGCAAAGAGATACTGTTTCATCTTTGGCATTTACCATCTTTCTGAGAGTGTTGGTTATGCCAACCCTTTTAGCCAATTGATCTTCCATTGCATTGGCTTCTTCTTCTAACTGTGATTTTTCTTCATGAAGATCATGGATGCCTGTAGCTATACGCTTTGCCACTTCCATGGGAACTGTCTTCTGAAGATATTTGAGTGCACTCTGAAGATCATTCATTATTTCAACTTCATCACAGCTAGGACATGATTTCTTCATCTTCTTGGCCTATTTCTTCTTTCTATTTTTCTGATTCTTGGCGGATATCTCCATTTGAGTCTGGTCGCTCATTTCCACAAATATTCACTTCATAAAGACTCCCTTGGATCTTTTAGAGGCAACCTCCCTCTGATACCAATTGAAGTGCCCAGATCAGTGCGAATCACTGAGAGGGGGAGGGGGTGAATCAGTGATCCCTTAAAACTTTTTACTAATTGATTCCTTATCAATTAAACCTCTATGGCTTGTTAAGGCCTCGATCCACTCTTCTTATGTCTCTCAACCTTTCCCGGATAATGCAGCAATGAAAAGGAACAGGACACAAGGATTTACAAGGTTCGGCACCAAAGGCCTACATCCTTGCCATGCTCTCCCAGCATGGATTCTCCCATTATAATCTGTTAGTATTACAATGGTCGATACAGCTTCCCACCGTATCTCTCCTGAGTCCCACAGGAGGGTCTTTATACTGCTTCACACAGTGTTACCAGAGTCCCACTGGCCTGCTCCAGAATCCCACTGAAGACTTCTTCTCCCTGAGTCCCACAGGGTATTCTCTTGGCTCCTCGAGTAACACGAGTAGCTCTTCTTCTCTTTCAGCTCTTCAAGTATCCTCAGCAGCCTGGGATAAAGGCTGATGACCTTGCTCTTCTTCTGATCACTTGTGGTTGATCAGGTCTTCTCGTCTTGCTCGGGCTTTATCACCTTCTTCTAAGGATGACCCGGCTTCTCTCCAACTACTGAATACTCAGACAAATGATGTCTTTAACTTCAGTCTGGTCCAGTCTCAGTTCACTTCAACTTCATGCACTGAGTGCATGGCAGCTCTTCATCCTCATGCACTGATAGCATGGCCTTATCAATTCTTCAAGAACTTCAAGTCTTGGACAACTCAAATGCACACAACTGATTTAGCACTGTTCACGTGTGCACGTGCATGCATGCACTCTCCTTCTCTTTCTTCTAGGTGCAATAATCCCACAAAGGGTGTAGTCACTTTAATCACACACCTTCTTCCTCCTTCACACACTTTATCCAATTTGTTTACACACTTAGAGTGTGTTCTACTTTAGTGTGGGTCACTCCTTATTTCTTCTAAGTGTATACACACTTCTTAGTGCACACACTTAGGTTCGGCCAACTTGTCTCCTTACACACACTTGTTTCATTTTTCACACACTTGAAACTTGGCCTATTCTCCTCTTCTTGTTGCACACACTCACTTTAGTGTTCTTTTAATTTGTTCTTCGAAGTGTGCACACACAAGGTCACAACCATCGGCCTCTTCAAATGCACACACTTAAAGTGTGTTCTTCTTTTTTCAAATTCACAACCAAGACTATGGATTATTCAATTCTTACACACACACAAAGTGTGGTCTTCCACTTCACTTGGCACACACCACTTGGTGTTGTTCTTTGTGCACACACATGGCCTCGGGTTCTTCTTCTCCACTTGGCACACACACGAGGCAAAGCCTCGGCCTTCTTTGGTCTTGTTTTCACGTACACCCAAAGGCTACGGCCTTATCTTGTTCACCTAGAACACAAGGCACAATGTCCTCCGGTCTTCTTCTTTGCACACACAAAACCGTAGGGTCCTCTTACTCCATTTGCACACACACACTAAGTATGCACTCCACCTTCAAAATAGGCATGCAAAGGGGTGCGGCCTTCCTCTCTTCACAGCTTCTGTCGTGCAAGCACAAGGCACAAAGGACCTCGGCCGTGGGCGCGCAAGTGCAAGGGTGCACTTGGCCGTGCAAGTGCCTACCGTGCAGGGGGCGCGGTGCACAGAGGGGGCGCGCAAGTTGGCGCTTCCCTTCCTCCTTCCTGTCGCGCAAAGGATAGTGCACATGGGACTCCTCCTCCTCCTCCTTCTTCTTGTCGCGCAAAGAAGTAGATCGCAAGGAACTCAAGCCGCAAAAGTAAACTTGCGCGGGGCTTCAACTTCGCGAGGCAGAGCTCTCACGGGACTCGGATTTTCAACAGAGTTTCAGCAAGCATCACTGAGGTCTCGGCCTCTCTTTATATAGGCGAGGAGAGCCTCTGCCTTCCGCATGGGATAAATCTCAAATCCCCGAAATCTTCGGATCTTCAAAGATATTTCCAAATATTGATTTTTATCCTCTGTTTCACGCGGGATCTTTTATTTTCTCTTCCCTCACGTTCATGTTCGGCCGAATGTGTGCATGCCTCTGTCTAGCCCTATCCATGCAAATCAACAACCCAAATGGCCTTCGGCAGCTTTGCTTGCCTCGGCCTCGACCGAAATTCCTCACTGCTCTGCATGCGTGCTTCTTTCTTGCATGGATGTGTTCGTTATGCTTAGACGATCTCAATGGAGTCTTTGGATCGAACAATGATGGCCGGGAGCTCGAAAACTAGTGCTCGGAGGGCTTTGGTTCAGCGGCTGCTCGCGGGTGGCCTTCAGCTGAGCTCGAGGAAGGAGACGAGCTCTCGGCCGTCGAATGCGATATTAAACGGCCAGGATCAGATCATCGCCGCAGAGATGGATCGTGCGGCGTGGATAAAGCGTGCGATGGCTCGGACGGCTGAGATTTGCTCCCGGGGAAATTTCCGCGTCCCACATCGAATCGGCACCCGGTTTCTCCGCACCTTATCAACTAAGCGCTCCCTCAACCCCGCAATTGAATCTTCTCCCTCCACGGTGCCGCCCCGCACCGTGTTCTCCCTGCGGGCGCGCTCTGCGCCAATTCTATGCTCCTGCGGGCGCGCTACTAGCGCCCACTATACACACTCCGGGCGTGCTCTGGCGCCCATGCTGCGCAGGCCTGATCCCCTGCGTGGCCCGGGGCTTACACACGGCCCCCCTGCCTCTCGGGCTGGCCACATGGGATCCCCCCTTGGGCGTGGCGCCTTAGGCCCACATGTGCCTTGGGGGTTGAACCCTTAAGGCTGGCCCTTGGTGGCCTAATTTTTGGCTAAGGCAAATATAATGACTTTGTTAAAAACAAAGTATTCCATGAGTTTAAGCCATATCAAATACCAAATGCCAAGCCACTTCAAGCCTTTCTTCTTCCCATCTCTATTCTTCTTCTTCTTCTTAAGAATTCCTCCATTTCTTCTCCTCACATGATCTTCACTTAGGATATGGAATTCAAAAGGTTCATCTTCATCAATCGAACTCCTGAATCACTTATAATCTTCAATGTTCTTTATTGATCTAATCAGAGATCAATTGGATCATCTTCATGTTCACATGCACTAAGTGATAGTGCATGGACTTCATTAATGCACATCATCCACTTAGTAGTTGTGGATGGAACTCCTTTCAACTCCTCATGCATTGTGAAGACAATGCATGGTCTTCAATCAATGTTGTTACATTGTATCATCAGGATACAAGTTCTTGGAACTTTAAGAATAGCTCAACAATCGTCAGATGTTCTTAGAGAATGTTTCAACCATCGTCTCCTATGTCACTTAGTGAATCTCCTAAGTGACATGCATCTTAGTACAATGGCCATTCTCCTTCACCACCAACACCATCACAACCTTTTTCATTCACCTCTTGACATTCCTTGACTTCCATTCATTCCAAGACAACTTCATGCCTCATTGACAACAAATGCAACACAGTGCACTTCACCAAGACTACTAAACTCTTCAGTCCTTGATTTTATTCCTTGTAATCATTATAATATAATGGTATCATCACAAAATCACTGATAATTCTAGGGTTGTGTCACTACATTAATAAAGGATATGAAATATATTGGTGTTCTCATTATCAAGTTAAATCATTCTATATCATCCCATAATTTAGATATTTATTTTGGTACCAAAATCATTTTCCAAATATAACACCCAATTATATTCTATAAGATTTTAAGTGGGTTAGTGGATCATCGAGCATCCAATACAACATGAGTTCCCACTTTAGCTATAGAAAACTACTTTTTCTGTTTCCAATAGCGATGATGATGGTTTTTAAAGACATCTATTATATACCTATTGCAAAACAACAAATATTTTTTGTATTATTCATAGATGCATATAGTTTAATATTAAAATTAAAAATATGTGATTATTATTTCATAAATAGAGTATATTTCATGGTATATAACATTAAATAATGAAATTTATGAATTAGATTATGAAAAACATGTGTTTGAAATTAACAAAGATTCAAGTTTACATGATGCAAATCACACCCAGTTATGGCACAATCATAATGATCTTGTAAATATGAAGTGATTAAAATATCTATCAAGATGGATATTTTTATTTTTTTTTTGAATTAAATCCAATTGAATGATGAATATATTGTTTACAATTATAGATGACCAAGCCACATTTTTGTGAAAAATGTAAAAGTGATATAGAGCTTCTATAATTTGTACACATAGAGGTGTAAAAAACTGTTTCTAGTGAAAGTTATAGGATGGTATTCTAACTTCATTACATTAGATAATTATTTGAGTAGATATAGATATGTATAAAGAATAGGTGTAAGTGTGAATATTTTTATAATTTTTTTGGAATTTATGAATGAATTAGATTTTTAAATAAGTAAATAGAAATATTAGATTTAGTTTGATCATAGTTCAGAGTATCATAACCAATAATTCATTTATTTTCTATATTATTTTGTGATTATATATAAAATCAATAATCATTACACACCACATTGGAATATTTTAAATTAAAGTAGGAACCATACCTTTCAGTAAATTATTGTATCGTTGATGATTCATACATATCTTCCATTATTATTTAGGGGATATTGATTAAAGACCATCATGGACACACTAAACTGATTTATAACTATGTTTAAAATTGAATTAAATTTGATATATGGAGTGAAAAGATATTTATTTTATTACATAAACATGTATTTGGTTTTGAGGATTCTTATAAGGACAATTTAATGAACAAAAAAACCTTGGGAAACAAAATGTATTCTATAGGATATCTTAGTGATATAAGGTAACATGACCTATACGATCTCTAAAATAAGAACATAATTAAGGGTTAAAAATATATATTTTATTAGATGGAAAAAATCTATAAAATATATAATGGCACAATATTGAATTAAATTATTTTGGTTCTTACAAAACAAAAGAGTTGGTTCTCAAATAGGTCCTCATAGAAGATATTATTCTAAATATATGTGTACTATGAAGAAGCACAAGAGAGGTTATAGAACAAAAAATATATGGGTTTCTACTCACCAAAAATAGTGATTCATTATTGGATAAAAATAATGATTCTCTTTTCTACAAGGAGGTATTAGATATCTCAAAAGCTATTAGTTATCATGGATCCATAGATTTTGGGATGGATTACAGAAATCATAATCAAGTGTGTGTTATGGTTGATCCAATTTTTATAAACATCATTAATTTTAAATTATAATTCAATTGAAATATTTCTATTTAAATCATTTTGAGTACATATAAATCATGACTACTAATAAGAGGTTTAAATAAATTAAGGAAAACAATGTGATGAAGCATTATCTCTAATTTCTATGTCTAAATCCTCAATAATTATACATTATATAACAACCTTTCATGATGATGAGACTTCATCAATGAATTTAAAAACAAATTTCCTTAATCATAATCATCCAGAATATTTCAATATGATGAACTAGTTGGGTTTGTGACAGTAATGGATAACTAAAATGTAATTTATTTATAGAGATCAATATAAAAGTTCAATCTATCATCTATTTCTTTGAAAATTGTGTTTATGAAATCCTCAGTAGAATATTTTTTTAAAATAATGAATGAAATACATATTTTTAATGTTGTTCAGTGGGAGTACATTCGTATTTCTAAAAGTATATTCTAATGAAATAATACTTATTAGAACATATATACTAATATTACACTCATTTAAGGAATGGATAAATATATTCTTTTCCGTTAAGGAAATTTTCGATTTAACCTAGATTAAAGGTATCAAGGACATTCTAGATATATATATATATATATATATATATATATATATAAGAGGACGAACAATCAGTTTTAAGGTGTATTTTTTGAACAAACAAAAGTGATAGTTTGTATGAAATAATCCAACAAGGTAATGGTTCTAGTGTCTCAAGATATACTTATTTCAATGAAATTATGTCCTTATATACAGTATGTATGAGATCAATTGAGTAAGATCACTTATGGTTTTATGATATGATCCATCATATATATCATGTAATTTATAAGTCTTTATATCTTATATTTCTTGACCATTGTGGGGAAACATAAATTTGAACCAGATGAAAAATTGTTTTTCCATTAATATTATCCTTAAATATCTTAGGCATACTAAAGATATGTTCTACGTACATGGAGGACGTTACGATCTTATAATTAAGGGATATAAATTTTCTAACATCTAAACATATTATAATTAATTTAATTTTAAGTGGAGATTATTATTTATTCTCAAAAGAGGATATATTATTTTGGATAGTTCACATCAAACAATTTTCACCAATTCTAGAGTAGAATCAATGTATATTATAGATTCTTCTATATATATGGATTTACTATAGGTACACAACTTATATAAGATATTGATGTGGTTCTCATTTCAAAATTTCAAATCACATTTTATTATGACAATACTATAGTAGTGGATCTCACACATGATCCAAGTTCACATCTATGAATGAATAAACTAATTAGAATTTATCACCTCTTGATGTATTTTTTCCAAAAGGGTGAATTCATAGTGATAACGATTAGTTAGAGTAGAATATTGTCAAATGCTTAACTAAATACATATTTCCTTATAATTATGATCACCATGTGATAGATATAGTTATAAGAGTTATTAGCATCATGTTATATTGAAATTATGATTTTTTTGGAGTTGATTCTCTAAACCACACTTCTATGTACTTTATAATTACTTGTATTTATGTGTTTTAATATTACTAAATTTATTTTTCACATATAAATTATTATTTTACATGAATGTATATTTGATAATGTTTTAATAGAACCTGCCACACTGAATAGTTATAATAGTTACCAACTATATGGAGATCCATTAATTGTTTTAACAAAAATTTTAAATACATTTAATATTGGTATATGAAATATTTTTAAAAGAAATTTATTATAGTTGATATAACTGATTGGGGGATGCTAAGAAATTCTTCTTATGTGGTTATTTCTTATTAGTCTCTAAACTAAACTATTTATAAAAACATGAACATACAAAATGAAATCCACAATTATATGCATAATTATATGTTCTTATATTTGGGTTTGTGTAATGGTCCTTTGAAATTATGACAATTATTAATTTGTATAATGAGTTAAGTAATTTTATATATTGATGAAGATCATCATTATATATGCTTATATTGAGTCAGGACACTTTGTATCTATCACAATATATAGACATTAACGAATAATGAGATGATGAATTTTTCTTTCCCGTTTTTTGATGAAGTTTACATCATAGACCCATTATTGGGAATGTAACTTAGAAATTAAATCCATGGCCATAATATATATTTTTTAATTTCATTTATAGATAGTTATTGAAATATATCTTGATCACATAGTTTGATGACACCAATATGAAACCTTCTTGATTAGATATATCATGATAATGGGATTATATTATATATTATACATTGGTATGAGGATTTATGTAATTATGTCATAAATTTATTTCACTATGGGTTCCTTAGTTTGTTTCCAAGTGCCAATGTTATACCATAGGTGGTTATTCCAAATTCCACATAAAATGGAACCCATGGGCCACACACTATTGGTATTCAAAACCATCGTCAAATAATATGTTTATATATAATGTTGAAAAAAATATCATCCTCATATGTGAAGTAATAAATATTCATACTTATTTCATCTCAAACATTCAGTCTCCATTTATTTAGATATATATATATATATATATATATATATGAGTACCATATTTAATAAGTATTTATTATATATTTATATAATGTAATATTTATTTGTTTATCAATCATTATTTTTTTGATATTTATTTATTTAAAGAATTTTCATAATTCAAGGATCAATAAATAAAGAGTAGAAAATATAGGACACCTCATGGTTCTTTTTAAAATGATATATTAAATATCATTTATATTAATACATATTTTTTATTCAATAAATAACATTTATTTATCCATGATTTTATCCCATGTCAAGCAAATAATAATTTTATTTTACTATTTAGATGAGTGGATGGTCATAGACTAAGAGAATTATAAGGGAATTTCTGAAATTAATTTTCACTAACCATGTCTCCTTACAAACTAGATTATATAATTATAAAGACTAATATTCATTTGGTATAATGAAATATGAAAATTTAATAGATGTTCATCATACATTTTAGGGCATATTTATAATGTGTGTAATATCAATAATTTATGGAAAATATACAAAAGAATATGTCAAACCCAAAATAAACATATGGATCAGTAAAAAAATATTGTAAAACTAAATAAAAATCTATAGAAAACATGATATTTTGAATCCCTAGAAATAAATCATCTAATAATAAATAATTAATATCCATATGGGATGATGGACCACTAAAAATATCATATACAATTATTGTGACTAAGTATTATATATTTTTTATATGGTGTTTCAATGTGTTTTTTAGTTGATATGAAGGGCCGATTCTTGTATAATTTTTTGGGATTCAATTAGTTTCATTGGATTCCAAACATGAGTAATTATATAGGTTATAAGGGCGATTGTGGAACCGATACTAAATTCAAAAACCCGTCTAAATTGTGTTAAGGATGAAACATTGTTTATAAAATATTAATGAATACTGTGAAAATAATGCAACACATCAAGCTTCCATGGTATGTTACCCTTTCAATAATTCAATAGTTTGTGTTGTACACAACATGGAGTTTTAACACACCGCAACCAATAAAACTAGGCGTTATGAATAGTAATACCCACTTTTTGAAATGATATAAATTATATCTTTCAAAATGGACTTCATTTTTGGATTCCAAATATCGAACTTAGCTAAGGGAAATTTTTTGGTATTTTATAAAAACATCCAATTTTTGATGAATAGTGGAAAACCTTGCATTATTTTGTAAAACCAAATTTTTATTTAAATAATTATTTATTTTAATTAATTTTATTTTTGGTGAAAATAGATACATAATACCTATATAAATTCAATGAAATTCATTGGAGTCATTTTATAAAAAGTTTATATATATATAAATTTTATTGATCTTTTTACAGTCTTTTACCAACCTCCTAGGAGCATTTGAAAATTTCCATAAAGAAAATTTTTTCATCTTTTGTGAGTTGAATTTAAAAAATCTGAGAGAGATAGTTAATATCAGTATGTAAAATGTGGTTCAGTAAGATGAAAATAATTTTGGGTGAATAGTAACTTTTGACTTTTATTTACCACGGTTAAAAATAAATATGGTAATTAAGGGTAAGAATGATATCATAATTACCAAAACACGGATCATATTTCTATTATATATGTATAATTCTACCAAAAAATCCTTAGGGATAAAATATGATCCTCTTCGGTACACTTGGATTAGATTATGACATTTATTATTATTTTATTTAAAAACAGTTAAAAGATTTAAATTCAATATCTAATAAATAAAATATTTTTAATATAGGGTTATACATAAGATAAATTTGACTGTATATATTCATTAAGAATATAAAATAATTTCCTATATAATGGTATTTTATTTATAATTTTTAGACATTAAATAATTAATGTTATTTATGACACAATGATGATGTAGTAATTACCATATTAATGAATGATTAGAATATTTGAAATTATAAATGTCCAAAGAAAACTAATTTGAGACTTTTGATAAATTCCACTAATTTTATAAGTTAATATGACATGTTAGGGTTTATTAAGTGAGTTGGTTTCGAAATAATCATACTGTTATGACTTAAACAAAAATAAAATACCAAAAAGTGTCAAAATTGGAATAAAAGAGTTTTAAAAACTAATATTATATTATTAATTGACATAATATTCTTAAAAATATAAGGTTCAGCCAAAGGTATTAGATATGTACATATATATTAATAATTAACCACTTGGGTTTTGTTTATAAGTTTATAGCATGTTTATTAACAATATAATATAAAAATACAAAGAGACAAGGTAAATGTAAAACTATTTAACCAAGAGTTAAATCTAGAAGATATGGTTAGTATGGTGACCCAAAACTTTATAAAACATATTGTTTGAGAGGTTTTCGACCCAACCCCACCTTAGCCTCGAAATAAATCATTTTTTATCCATTAGAAATCGAAAATGATTTTATAATAAAATAATATTTCAAGCCTTTCCTAAAGTGACCTTCACCTCTCTTATAAAAGGGTACATTCCCTTCTCTTAATTTCACACCTCCAATGCCATCTAGCTCGGCCATACCTAGCCCAAATATTTTCCCAAATATCCTCACTTCATTATATAGGCCTTCATTTGGTCATAAATCTTACCTATTAACCCTTTTGATCAAATCAGAAGGAAGAACATGAAGAATAGGTAAATATTTTATCACCTGTTTCAAGTTCTTTTCTTCTTCCACAACCTCTTTCTTTGGTGTTTCCATTATAAAATAATAAATCCAGTATCTTCTATATAACATTATTTTACTAAAATTGTACAAACAAATTCATTATTCTATCCATCATATGAATGAAAAAGTCACCATACATGCTTACGTACGGCTTACTGTCTCCACATCGTGGTGTAGTTTGTTATTTAGACACTTCATTATTTGGATGGGTATAATAATGATTATAAATGATGTAAATAATAAATATAACATGTTATTGATTTTATATATATGATATATTATCCAATTATATACTATTTCTATAAGGCCCCAGCCTTAAACCTTACTTAATATTGAGTTATTACAAGATTACACATTGAGGATCTTTTTAGTTTTAGAGTTTTAGAGAATTAGATCATGAAACTTGCATTACATTCCACATTTAAACAAAGTGGTTACATAAAAGACAATATTAATTCTTCCCATCAACGGAAACATATTTAAAATAAAACACGGATTCTTTCTTGACACATCCTTGACACTATCATCGCATCATGTACCTTTCCCTTGACCTGTAAAAAACATTTCAAAAACTTGGGATGAGCATAAAAAGCTCATTAAGGGTTATAAAAATATGGAAAGAAAACATGAGTTCATATATACATAAGAATGAAATCATACATTACCCATAAAACATAGTCACTTTAACATACCTCATCAAACCATGAATAAATCATATAAATCATAATACATAAAGGTAACTTGAGGCATTCATAACATTCTTGCGTAGGGAGTAACCCTCTTGGTTACGTTTGGAATACCCATCACAGTATATTCCCTAAATCTCTTCAGAGAAACCTTAACGTTTCACTCCTTCGTGTTACCCAATGCATTAGAGAGCTATATCGGGCTCACCCGCCCTTAGTTTATCACGGAACCACCCATCTTCATAATAATGCCCAAGAACCTCCACATAATCGCATCACATAAAACATGCATAAAGGAAACATAACATTTCCATATTTCAATCAGAAGATATCAATACAACACATTGATATAAAAACATTATTAAAACCATTTTCAATACCAAAATAAAAGAAAATTAAAACATGGTATTTATTTTTCTTTTAAAAAGAAGGTATGGCTTGTAGAGGAAGCTGAAACTCAAATAATGGTCACGGAAGCAGAGAAGTCATTGTCGCCGCATACGTACGACAAAAACATTCCCTTTTGTCGTTTAGTAAATGCTTCGTATAAAAAAGATTCCTTTTGAATAAACGTAAAAGTCAAAGGGGTTTATACACTGTATAAAAGAAGATTGTGTATAAAACAAAATATGCCTCAATGAAAGGAGATTGAGACGAAGTCCCATACAAAGACGGTATCCTTGGTTTAAGGATAAATCAATTACATAATTATGTGTGACAAAATAATACACCAAATATAAGTGGATATTAAGTATACAATAATCAAAGGTCATTCACACATATTCAAAGGATGACATATTAAATAACTACATGTTGAACCCAAAGAAATTGAAATTGGGTTAAGAAGTTCCCTTGACATCCTAACGGTGTCACATCAAAATGAGTTGATGAGAGATAAAAAAGGGTATCTCATCACATGGACATAAAATTTACATCAATAAGGATATATGAGAACATATCCCAACATAACAATATGTAAATTAAAATACCCAAAAAAAGAAGTCTTTTAAAAAGAGGAGGGTGAAAGGTTTCCTTACCGACATGGGTATCTTTCGAAACATACGCCCTGTGAAAGAAGGACAATATAAAATTGATGTAAATACTCATAAATGAAAGAATATTACACAATGAGTAAAATAATGGTCAGTACATACACCACTCAGAGGAAATTGTGGCAAATGTAGTATAAATCTCACGGGAATAAAAGTGAGATGAAAAATCCCTTACGAAAACTCGGCAGCCTAACGGCACCACTTAAAACTTCCAAAAATGGATTGATGAGATAAAATAGTGTATCTCATCACATTACAATAAAATGTACAGAAATAGGAATATAAAAGAACATCCCCCATCATAACAAAGAGGATCTTAAAATAAGTGACATAAAGGAGAGTACTTAAAGAGAAAGAGAAAGGTTAGATCTCTTACGAAAATTCGGCAGCCTAACGGCGCCACTCAAAACTTCCAAAATGGATTTATGAGAAACAATAGGGTCTCTAATCATATGAACATAAAAATTACAGTAAGAGTAATATAAAATAACATCCCAATAACAATAACGATGAGTTTAAAAGGAATGACATAAAAGAGTGTACTTAAAAAGAAAGAGAGGAGTAGGCTCCCTTACCTCGGGTCCGACTTGACTCGATCGTTATTTAACGTCCTGAATAATAAACTTGAGTTAATTTACACTTTATTAAGAACCTTTTTCTAGTTCATTATTCCTTTTAGATCACTTATTACCATGTTATAAACATTATGTAATCATTTAAGTTAATAATGTTTGTTTTGTCGATATTTGGTTCTTAAGTCGAAAGTGGACTTCTTATAATTACATGTTTTTCGTGTGGTAAAATGTTCAGTATATCCAGAATTATATTCATGATTTTGAAATCATATATATCATATATATCCAGAATATACATGTATTTATAATATTACATAATCATTTAGAGGTAAGAAATGAAATGCACCGTTCAGGGAGACGGTAAGCCGTACGTACGCATGAACGCTACTTTCATTTCTATTTCATATTTTTATGGAATGGAATAATAATGATATAGAGGTATATTATAATTCCAGTATAACATCATATATAATAACATTAAATCCATCCTTTATACGTCCCACATATGGCATTAACGAATCACATCACTTTGAGGGGGCGGTAGTCCGCACTTCCATAAATGAAGATATCGTGTTTACCCATAATGGAAACCATAAAGGTATGCCCAAAATGAAAAACAAAGAAGCTTAATGAAAACATAAACATATTATATATAATATATAAATATATTTTCATCTTAATGGCCACCTTTTAAGGTGTTAAAAGAATGTTGAACAATCATCGTTTCGGGAGGCCGAAATTCGTCATCCACGGAAACAGTATGTTCTTTAACCATTAGATGTAGGTGTGTGAAAGTATAGTTCGAATCCTTCTTATAAAAACATCCTAGTATATTGATTATACTGTATTTGTTACAAAATAAATGAATAAAAAGAGTTTATGGGGTTGGAGAAGCAAAATAAAACAAAAGGACTCAAGTGAAGACATTACCTTAAAATCGGGTAACTCCCTTTGATTTGAGATCAAAAGATTCCTTGGGAAGACTTCTGCCCAAATTGAGGCTTCAAGGAGTAAGATAGGGAAGTGGAGAGACAAAATGGGCAGAGGTTGGCCGAGTAAAAGGCTTTGGGAGTGTGGGTAAGGAGTTAGAGGTGGGGGCTTTTTATAAGAGGAGAGGAGGGGCACTCTTGGAAGGTAAAGAAACGTCACTTTATTTTAAAATGGTTTCGGATTTAAGAGGTCCCACATTGATGTGTTTCTAGGATAAGGTGATAAGGGTTATAAATCCACTCATCCAATATGTTTTGGACATGTTTAGGTCTTAGATATTACATTATCTTTCCATTTTATTTAAATCGTTAAATAATGAGGTCATCACTGCATCATCATGATGTCATAAATAATTTGATTTATTTAATGTATAAAAATTATAAAAAAACTAATATGATGTAGGAAATCTTTTTATCTTTCCAATGAATATTTATAGTCAAAAATATGATTTGTATAACCCCATGTGAAATTTTTTTTAGTAAAACATTTCATGTTTGTCTCATTTTTACTTTAACTTTAAATAAAAAGATATTAATGTCATTTTCCAACCAAAGTGGCTTCATGGGGTCCCCAAGTAGACTCATGGGTTTTCTTGGTCGGCCATGACACATCCAATGTGGTTAAGACATGTGTAAAGTTCATTTCATATTATTAAAATATTATTTTTACCTTAAACTACACTAATTACCTCTAATCGCGATTAAAAACTTAATAAGTTACTATTCACCAAAAAATTATTTTTATCCCATTGAACCACATTTTACTTCGTAATGACAACCATGTATGTCGGATTTTTGAAATTAAAAACACAAAGATGGCAAAATTTCATTTAAACAGAAAAATCAGTCTTTATAAGTACCACTTAGTGGTTTCACTATTCATCAAAAATTGAAGTTTTTCAGAAAAATCCCAAAAATTCACCCTAAGATATATTTGATATTACAAATTCAAAAATGAAGTATATTTTACAAAATTAAAAACATATAAGTCACATTAATTAATTTAATAATTAATTCCCGCTATCAGAGCAAATAGCGTGTTTTTATGAAACAAAAAGTATCAAAAGATTGACACTACTTTAAGTCTGATTTCAAAGTGAAATTAATTCCAACGACCACTATTGGATTTAACGGTAAAAATGTATTCTAATTTCACTTTAAAACCAATTCAAAAGATAATATAATCATATAAATAAATTAGATTAAAAAGAGGTTTTGAATTAAAATACAACATTTTACATTATTCATTAAAAAAATTAACTTTATCAGAAAGATACCAAAAATTTACACAAAGTAAATTTTGATGTCCCAATTCTTAAGAAGAGTTTTATTTGGTCCAAAAGGATGTATAGGAGTGAACAAAACTATATTTAATGATGGTTCTCCATCAAAAGGCGATAAGTGAACCTTTAGTGAAAACTAGGGCATATACGCCTAAAATTGAATTCTCTTCGTATTTTATGCCTTTATCTTTTATTGGATAAATGTAAAAACATTTAAAAACATATATAATCATATTTTAGTTATTTTTATCCATTCCTGCCAATACAACGTCTACATGTTAACTACCATTTAAAATAATATTATTTTATTATTAGAGTGCAACGTAAGATTCCCAATAAACTCGTTGTTGCGTGTTGGGTATGCCATCGAGCATAGCGTCCCCTTTAAAGTCATATTAATATTTTATTCAAAAATATGGATAAATATGAAAATTAGATATTATTTATTTACCTGGGGTGTTACATCCTTCCCCCCTTTTGGGAATTGTGTCCTCGCAATTTTTAAAATTGAGCTTGGAAACATCCTTGAAAGTCCCACATCGGAACAAGAGTCGGTAAAACAATCACTTTAAAATAAAGGAAGATAAGTACAGAGGTCACCCGAGTTA
This sequence comes from Viscum album, assembly GCA_963277665.1. NCBI lineage: Eukaryota > Viridiplantae > Streptophyta > Magnoliopsida > Santalales > Viscaceae > Viscum > Viscum album. The sequence continues at coordinate 522,520,429 of OY728166.1, forward strand.
ACCCATATATAGAAAAACATGGACATGGAAGAAAAATCAAAGGGCCATGTTCTTGAGGGAGAGTGATAGTAAACATTTCTAAGAGAAAGTTAACCATAAGAAAATCACATACTTGTGATGGGTTAAACGGTATTCGATTCCCCAGTAGGAAAAGTTAATAGACAACATTTTTGTTTTAAGTTAATTTTTATTGAGGAATTTATTCATAAGGAGACATAATCACTTGTCATGTTGACTTTCAACTTTTACTAGATTCCTTAATCAAACTCATATTTTTTCCAAAAGACGGGTATTTAGGGAGACATGTTCACATTAAGAGTACTATAATAAACTTCTAGAGAATCACCTAATCCACCAAAGAGAACTATATACATCCCATGTATTTAGGCTTTAACCAAAACCGAAACCAAAAAGGTTAGTACAAGGTCAGATAATCCAGAAAAGGATAACCCATTAAAAAGAAAATATATGCTTAATCTCCAAAATTTGTCCAACAAAACCCAAAGTTCAACGAGGACCATCCGATAAACAATTTGTCCATAAAATTCTTCAAAGTAAACCAATCTAAGATTGAAACCCAAATATTTTAAGGATTTAGTCACATAGTCTTCCAAGTTAAATCGTAACATTTATCTCCAAATAACATCAGTTGTTCCTAAAGTCTCGTATTGAAAATTAATTAACCTAATCACATATCCTCCATGATAGGTTAATAATTTTCATAAATAACCCAAAATAAACTTACTCTTAATTCATAAAATCGTATAACTAAAAAGAATCAGTCAAACTAACCAGGGACTTCACGTAGTCCAGTGGTAGGCGATAAATACCAGTCGCCCTATGGTTGTGGGTTCGATTCCCGCAGCTTTGTCCGACGCGACGGGTTGTCACACGGTCTGCGTGTTGTCCTTTTTCCAAAACTATATAATTCTTAAATCATTCCCCAAAAAGAGATAAAATCATCAAAAATGATCATAACATATTTTAACCTCAAGTTTATCTCATGCCTTTCATTTTCCAGCATATCATATAATAACCCATAATTACCTCAAAAGTAAGGATCATATAAACTCTAATGGTTACCTTTATAATTATTACCTGAACTTCCACATCGATTGGTCACCTCAAACATGATGCATTACAGAACATACCAAGGTTCAAGTGGTTGATCATGACTCCTTGATATTTGGTTTAGAACAACCATGAGTTTCCTCATTGAATCCTCCATTTTATCTAGTATCTTAATCAGAGAACCACCACAGTTTCCTTCAAACCTGTTGTCTCTTTGGTGCCTGCTAGATCCATCTATTCACAAAAGACAGAAATGTCAGTGTGAGTATATCAACAAAACCATCATGTACTAATGAGGAAGGTAAACACTAAGATATACCTACTCATTCACTTTATCTAAAACTAGGACTCTTTCTGAAATCCTAACCATTATGTTAATGTCACTTATGCTTAAAGAAAACCCTAACCTCTAAAGTTATCTAAACCGACCTTTGATACCAACTATAAGGCCCCAGCCTTAAACCTTACTTAATCTTGAGTTATTACAAGATTACACATTAAGGATCTTTTTAGGTTTAGAGTTTTAGAGAATTAGATCATGAAACATGCATTAGATTCCACATTTAAACAAAGTGGTTACATAAAAGACAATATTCATTCTTCCCATCAACGGAAACATATTAAAAATAAAACACGGATTCTTTCTTGACACATCCTTGACACTATCATCACATCATGTACCTTTCCCTTGACCTGTGAAAAACATTTCAAAAACTTGGGATGAGCATAAAAAGATCAGTAAGGGTTATAAAAATATGGAAAGGAAACATGAGTTCATATATACATAAGAATGAAATCATACTTTACCCATAAAACATAGTCACTTTAGCATACCTCATCAAACCATGAATAAATCATAGAAATCGTAAGACATAAAGGTAACTTGAGGCATTCATAACATTCTTACGTAGGGAGTAACCCTCTTGGTTACATTTGGAATACCCATCACAGTATATTCCCTAAATCTCTTCGGAAAACCTTAACGTTTCACTCCTTCGCATTACCCAATGCATTGGAGAGCTATATCGGGCTCACCCGCCCTTAGTTTATCATGGAACCATCCGTCTTCATAATAATGCCCAAGAACCTCAACATAATCGCATCACATAAAACATGCATAAAGGAAACATAACATTTCCACCTTCCAATCACAAGATATCAATACAACACATTGATATAAAAACATTATGAAAACCATTTTCAATACCAAAATAAAAGAAAATTAAAACATGGTATTTATTTTTCTTTTAAAAAGAAGGTATGGCTTGTAGAGGAAGCCGAAACTCAAATAATGGTCACGGCGGCGGAGAAGTCATTGTCCCCGCATACGTACGACAAAAACATTCCCTTTTGTCGTTTAGTAAACGCTTCGTATAAAAAAGATTCATTTTGAATAAACGTAAAAGTCAAAGGGGTTTATACACAATATAAAAGAAGATTGTGTATAAAACAAAATATGACTCAATGAAAGGAGATTGAGATGAAGTCCCATACAAAGACGATATCCTTGGTTTAAGGATAAATCAATTACATAATTATGTGTGACAAATGAATACACCAAATATAAGTGGATATTAAGTGTAAAATAATCAAAGGTCATTCACACATATTCAAAGGATGACATATTCAATAACTACATGTTGAACCCAAAGAAATCGAAATTGGGTTAAGAAGTTCCCTTGACAGCCTAACGACGTCCCATCAAAATGAGTTGATGGGAGATAAAAAAAGGGTATCTCATCACTTGGACATAAAATTTACATCAATAGGGATATATGAGATCATATCCCAACATAACAATATGTAAATTAAAAGACCCAACAAAAGAAGTCTTTTAAAAAGAGGAGGGTGAAAGGTTCCCTTACCGACATGGGTATCTTTCGAAACATACGCCCCGTGAAAGAAGGACAATACAACATTGATGTAAATACTCATAAATGAAAGAATATTACACAATGAGTAAAATAATGGTCATTACATACACCACTCAGAGGAAATTGTGGAAAATGTAGTATAAATCTCACTGGAATAAAAGTGAGATGAAAAATCCCTTATGAAAACTCGGCAGCCTAACGGCGCCACTTAAAACATCCAAAAATGGATTGATGAGATCAAATAGGGTATCTCATCACATTACAATAAAATGTACAGAAAGAGGAATATAAAAGAACATCCCCCATCATAACAAAGAGGAGCTTAAAAGAAGTGACATAAAAGAGAGTACTTAAAGAGAAAGAGAGAGGTTAGATCTCTAACGAAAATTCGGCAGCCTAACGGCACCACTCAAAACTTCCAAAATGGATTTATTGTAACACCCCGAGCTTCCACAATACGCTTCTCCTTCAATAATGCAATAGCTTGCATTGTACGCAATTTCGAGTTCTAAAACACCGCGACTAATCAAAGTAGCCGTTATGAACAGTAATAACCACTTTTTAAAATTATAGAAATTTTATATTTCAAAATGGACTTCATTTTTGGATTCAGAATATCGAAATTATCCTATGTTGAATTTTTGGTATTTTTCTGAGAACTTCTAATTTTTTATGAATAGTGAAAAATACTTAAAAACAACTTTTTTAATAAAAATAATTTATAGTGATAAATTATACTATTTAGTGGTTTTAGAATATAATTAGAATATATTTTTACCATTTTATCCAATGGTGGTCCTTAGAATTAATTTCACTTTGAAATTGGACATAAACAATTTTCAATCTTTTGATATATATTGTTTCTTAAAAACAGGCTATTTGTTGTGAAAGCGGGAATTAATTATAAAATTAATTAATTCAACTTATATGTTTGGAATTTTGTAAAATACGCATCATTTTTGAATTCGGAATATCAATTATAGCTTAGGGTGAAATTTTGGCATTGTTATGAAAAACTTCAATTTTTGATGAATAGTGAAACCACTAAGTGGTAGTTAAATAACTGATTTTTCGTTTAAATGAAATATTACCACTTCTGTGGGTTGATTTTCAAAAATCCGACATACATGGTTGTCATTAAGAAGTAAAATGTGGTTCAATGAGATTAAAATAATTTTTGGTGAATAGTAACTTTTAAGTTCTTAATCGCGATTAGAGATAATTAGTGTAGTTTAATGTAAAAATAATGTTTTAATAATATGAGACAAGCTTGAAACATGTCCTACCCTCATTGGATGTGCCATGGCCAACCAAGACAATCCATGGGTCAACTTGGGGACCCCATGGAGCCACTTTAGTTGGAAAATGACATAAATACCTTTTATTTAATGTTAAAGTAAAAAATGACACAAACATTAAATGTTTTACTAAAACAATTTTGACATGGGGTTATACAAGTCATAATTTTTACTATAAATAGTTATTGGAAATCTAAAAATATTTCCTACATCATAGTATTTTTTTATCATTTTTAGATAGTAAATAAATTAAATTATGTATGACATCATTATGATGCAGCGATGACCTCATTATTTAACGATTTTAATAAAATGAAAAGATAATGTACAATAAAAGACTTACACTTGTCCAAAGACTATTGGATGGGTATATTTAGAACCCTTATCACCTTATCCACGAATTATATAAGTTTGGGACCTTTATAATCCTAAAATCATTGTATAATAATGTAAACTTTCCTTACTTTCCAAGAGTGCCCCTCATCTCCTCTTATAAAAGGCCCCCACCTCTACAACCTCATTCACACTTTCAAGCCATTTGGCTCGGCCAAGCTCTTCCCAAATACTCTCCCAAATTCCCCCTCTTACTCCTATAAGCCTCACTTTGGGCAGAACTCTTCCCAAGGAAGCCTTTGGCTCAAATCAAAAAGAGTTACCCGATTTTGAGGTAATGTCTTCTCTAATGTTGTTTTGTTTTATTTTTCTTCTCAAACCCCCTAAACTCTTTTTATTCATTTATTTTGTAACAACTACAGTATTCTAAATATAATATAATGTTGTTATAATAAGGATTCGAGCTACACTTACACACACCTACATCTAATGGTTAAAGAACATACGGTTTCTGTGGATGGCGAATTTCTGCCTCACGAAATGATGATTGTTCAACACTCATATAACACCTTCAAAGGTGGCCATTAAGATGTCACTATATTTATATATGATATATAATATGTTTATGCTTTACTTATGCTTCTGTATTTCTCATTTATGGCATACTTTATGATTTCCATTATAGGTAAACGCGATAATTTCATTTTAGGAAGTGCGGACTACCGCCCCCTCAAAGTGATTTGAATCGTTAATGCCATATGTGGGATGTATAAAGGATGGAGTAAATGGTATTATACACTATATTATACCGGAATTATATTATACATTTATATCATTATTATTTCATTCCACTAAATACGAAATAGAAATGAAAGTAGCGTTCATGCGTACGTACGGCTTACCGTCTCCATGAACGGTGCATTTCATTTCTTACCTCTAAATGTTACGTAATATTATAAATGAATGTATATACTGGATATATATGATATATATGACATCTAAATCATGAATATAATTCTTGAGATAATGGATATTCTACCACATAAACAACTTGTAATTATAAGAAGTTTATTGTTGACTCAAGTACCAAAGACCGACAAAACGACCGTTATTAACTTAAATAATTACATAATGTTCATATCATTGTAATAAGTGATATAAAAAGGATAATGAAATTGAAAATGGTTCTTAATAAGGTATATATTAACTCTAGTTTATAATTCAGGAGGTTAAATAATGGTTGAGTCAAGTCAGACACGAGGTAAGGGAACTTCTTAACCCAATTTCTATTCTTTGGGTTAATCTCCTACTTTCAAATTATGTCATGATATTATTATGTCTTATCTTGTATTTTTACATTATTTATGTGTACTTATAGTGAATACACATAATAGACCTACTTTATAAAAAAATGATCTTTTTAAGGACTTCGTCTCAATCCCCTTTCATTGAGGCATATTTGGTTTTATACACAACTTTCTTTTATACGGTGTATAAACCCCTTTGACTTTTACGTTTATTCAAAATGAATCTTTTTTATACGAAGCGTTTTGCTAAACGACAAAAGGAATTGTTTTTCTTTCCGTAATTATGTGGCGACAGTGACTTCTCCGCCGCTGTGACCATTATTTGAGTTTCATCTTCCTCTATAAGCCATCATTTTTTTCATGAAAAATTAATACAAAGTTTTAATTTTATTTTATTTTGGTATTGAAAATGGTTTTGAAAGCGTTTTTATTATATCAATGTGTTGTATTGATATCTTTTTATTGAAATGTGGAAATTTTATGTTTCCTTTATGCATGTTTTATGTGACATGATTATGTTATGGTTTATGATTTGTTTAAACCTATTTATATGAGGAATGTATTGGACTTAATAAGTGACGGGTGGCACCCGCTATAGCTCCTCGATTCATTGGTAGGTCTCATGAGACAACTAGACGTGGAATTGGCTGAGGCCCTTTCCCAATTTGATTTATGTTTTTGGCCAAGGCCTTAATCATTTTAGACGTCTTGACCGAGGCCTTGACAAAATGTTTCAGAATGTATGGCATTATACATTCCCTCATTATGAAAGTGGTTATTGATATTGCATGTGATTATTCGACCAGAAGAATATCCATGTGAAGAAGTGAATGGCATTATCTCATTTTACTTTTGCCATATTATGTTGATTTTCAAGTTTAAAAGGCTTTTTTTTAGTTATACATTGCCTTAAATTTTTATGTTTATTTATGAAAGCTTCCGCAATATTGTTATCCTTACTGAGCATCTGAGCTCACCCCTTTCAATGTTTTAATATTTTCCAGGATGTGAAGAAGTATTTTATGAATGACCTTCAGGGATATTCATAAGAGGATATTAGTGTGGACTATGAAGACATTGTTATTAGTTTTTCACTTTATGATGTAATGTAAGACTTATGAATGTATCTAGTGGTTCCAAGGCTACTAAACTAATCGGTCTTTCGAGACTTGATCTTTTGTGATCATGCCAATGTTACGAAGTAATGCACCGGCTCTGGGTAGATGGGGTCGGGGCATTACAGTTGGTATCAGAGGCAGTTTAGTACTAACCTTGTAAGCTAGATTTAGATAAACTCTGATTAGAGCACATAGCCCGAAGATAGAATTTAAGTATTACTATAGAAGAACTTCCTAGAATTTTGGTATTATAGAGATTTTGTGAGTTTTCTGAGAAATACATCCCTGTCTGGATATGAGCAGGTAGAGGCGGCGCTGGCACGGATGTACCTAGGGGTAAAACCCGAAAACACCGCTTTGAGCTAGACTCGAACGGGAACTGGTGCACGACAATGGGCCTTGCTGCACTCTTGGTTACGACACTCCCGGGGGATATGCTTAGGATAATTCTCATTTTCTTTACAAACCAATATGAAGGGTTACGAGTATATATACTTTATCAAAGAAAACATTTCTTTTTATGATTATGGATTATATCCATAAATAGTTCAATTTATGTAAAGTGTTTTACAAATATGGAATTATGTATTTTAATTCATAAACTAATCTAGTTTATGCCATTGTTTAGAAATGGCGCCTAGTGGAAGGAATGGAAATCGTATCAATGCACGCACTTCGTGTAGGGATTTCCCTACTGCTCAGAATAATTATTGTGGATCTGGAGATACAACTGGTGCTGATCAACTTATTACCATACTAGGACAACTCACTCAGGTTATGAATAATAACCTTACTCGTATGGAGCACCATGATCCGCAACGTGGAGTATCAATGTTAGACCGCTTCATGAGGCAACAACCGCCAACATTTAATGGGGGTACAAATCCATTAGTAGATGATCAATGGATAAACTCCTTAGAGAAAATATTCCATGCCTTGGGGAGTAGCGAAAGGGAGAAGGTTATCATGGCAGTTTACCGCCTCACTGGAGATGCCGATCAATGGTGGTAATTGATTCAAAATACAAAGGAAAATGAAGAATTATTGAATATGGAATGGAGGGAGTTCAAAGAGCTTTTCTTAGAAAAGTACTTTCCCCGTGACCATAGAGCAGATATGGAAAGGCAATTTCTGAGTCTGAAACAAAAGGAGGATGAGAATGTCGCAAAGTATGAGGCCAACTTTACAAGGTTAGCGAGGTATGCTGCAGATTATATACGTAATCCAAGAATTAATATTGATCGTTTCTTTGATGGGTTAAAACCATTTCTCCGTCGAGCATTAGTCTCACAAACTTTCTCATCATACGAAGATATTGTCTCGTGTTCTATCAAGACAGAAAAGGAATTCTCTAAGTCTTATGACAACAAAGTAAAGCAAGAGAAGAAGAGAACGGTGGAACAAAAGACAGATAAAGGGAAAAAGGGAAAAAAGGATTTTCCATTATGTGATAATTGTGGGAAGAATCTCCCTGGTACTTGCCCAAAAGGAATGGGAGTTTGTTATAAATGTGGGGGAAAAGGTCACCAGACGCGTGATTGCAAGGGAAAGAAAGAGGCTATCAATGTTGCATGCTACAATTGTAGGTAAATGGGGCATTATGCAAATGAATGTCCTAAGCGTCAGGGAAACATACCTTAGAAAAGGCCAAGGGATCAAGGACAATCTTATGTTGTTACTATAGTTGAAGCAGAATAACTAATGTTTTGGTGCTTTTGGACTCATGGATTATATTCTGGTTATTAGAATAATGTGATATATATATATAAGGATTGTACTGAAGTACTTTTTGATTTCAGTAAGTTTTTAATATGATGAAGGTAATCATATTTTTAGTATGTGACAATAAGAAAAACGTTACTTTGTTTGGGGAATCTGAGGTTACAATTGATTTTGGAATTAAGAGACCTTTTAGAGAAAGTCTGGACAGAGGTATTTTGGATAACTATAAAGGTTGGAGTGGATTAAGTTGATCTTTGGATAGTATTGTTTAAGGTTAAAAAAATTTATGAAGATTATTTTTGGAATAATATAATACTATAGTTTTAGGAAAAGGACAACCTGCAGGGTGGGGCATAACCCATCGCGTCGAACATAGGTGCAGGAATCGAACCCACAACCATAGTGCGATAGGCCTTTATTTCCTACCACTAGCCTACAGAAAGTCCCTGGTTATTACAAAATAATTTTACTAATCTAAATAGTATGTTTTAACATTTGGAACCTTATACAATTAGGATAAGTATAATATTTTTGAGTTCTATTACCTTTTAGAGTGAAAGATGGGTTTGTGGTAAAGATTTATTAAAGAATGATAGTCTACATGACAAGTAAGTATATTTCCTTACGTTCTTAGTAAATCTCCTAAATAAATTCCTCAACTTTATAAAAGGTAACTTAAAACAAAAATGTTGTCGGTTAACTTTTCCAACTGGGGATTCAATGATAGTTTAACCAATCACAAGTTTGTGATTTTCTTATTGTTAACTTTCTCCTAATCCAGTTTTCTACAACTCTCCATCAGACCTTGATGGTTTGTTTTTCTTCCATATCCATATTTTCATATAATCCTAGTATGGGCTATCTCGGGTGACCTTTGTACTTCTCTTTCTTTCTTTTAATGTTATATTATTATTAACCCTATTTCCGATGTGGGTTTTCCACAAAGGTATTTTCTATTTTCAACCTTTTATTTTCCAAGAAAAATTTCAAATTGCGAGGACGCAATTTATTGAAGGAGGGGAGAATTTAACACCCCGAGCTTCCACAATATGCTTCTCATTCAATAATGCAATAGCTTGCATTATACGCAACTTCGAGTTCTAAAACACCGCGACTAATCAAAGTAGCCGTTATGAATAGTAATAACCACTTTTTAAAATTATAGAAATTTTCTATTTCAAAATGGACTTCATTTTTGGATTCGTAATATCGAAATTAGCCTATGTTGAATTTTTGGTATTTTTCTGAGAACTTTTAATTTTTTAAGAATAGTGAAAATACTTAAAAACAACTTTTTTAATCAAAATAATTTATAGTGATAAATTATACTATTGAGTGGTTTTAGAGTATAATTAGAATATATTTTTACCATTTTATCCAATGGTGGTCATTAGAATTAATTTCACTTTTAAATTGGACATAAACAACTTTCAATCTTTTGATATATATTGTTTCTTAAAAACACACTATTTGTTGTGACAACGGGAATTAATTATAAAATTAATTAATGCAAATTATATGTTTGGATTTTGTCAAATAGACATCATTTTTGAATTCGGAATATCAATTATAGCCTAGGGTGAAATTTTGGCATTGTTCTGAAAAACATCAATTTTTGATTAATAGTGAAACCACTAAGTGGTAGTTAAATAACTGATTTTTCGTTTAAATAAAATATTACCACTTCTGTGGTTTGATTTTCAAAAATCTGACATACATGGTTGTCATTATGAAGTAAAATGTGGTTCAACGAGATTAAAATAATTTTTGATGAATAGTAACTTTTAAGTTCTTAATCGCGATTAGAGGTAATTAGTGTAGTTTAAGGTAAAAATAATGTTTTAATAATATGAGACGAGATTGACACATGTCCTTCCCTCATTGGATGTGCCATGGCCGACAAAGACAATCCATGGGTCAACTTGGGGACCCCATGGAGCCACTTTAGTTGGAAAATGACATAAATACCCTTTATTTAATGTTAAAGTAAAAAATGACACAAACATGAAATGTTTTACTAAAACAATTTTTACATGGGGTTATACAAGACATATTTTTTACTATAAATATTCATTGGAAAGCTATAAATATTTCCTACATCATAGTATTTTTTTTATAATTTTTAGACATTAAATAAATTAAATTATTTATGACATCATTATGATGCAGCGATGACCTCATTATTTAACGATTTTAATAAAATGAAAAGATAATGTACAATCCAAGTCTTACACTTGTCCAAAGACTATTGGATGGGTATATTTCGAACCCTTATCACCTAATCCACGAATTATATAAGTGTGGGACCTTTAGAATCCGAAAAGCATTGTATAATAATGTAAAATTTCCTTACTTTCCAAGAGTGCCCCTCCTCTCCTCTTATAAAATGCCCCCACCTCTACCACCTCATTCACACTTTCAAGACATTTTTCTCGGCCAACCTCTGCCCAAATACTCTCCCAACTTCCCCTTATTACTCCTAGAAGCCTCATTTTGGGCAGAACTCTTCCCAAGTAAGCCTTTGGCTCAAATCAAAAAGAGTTACTCGATTTTGAGGTAATGTCTTCTCTAATGTTGTTTTGTTTTATTTTTCTTCTCCAACCCCCTAAACTCTTTTTATTCATTTCTTTTGTAACAACAAAAATATCCTAAATATACTAGGATGTAGTTATAAGAAGGATTCGAGCTACACTTACACAGACCATACATCTAATGGTTAAAGAACATACGGTTTATGTGGATGGTGAATTTCTGCCTCACGAAACGATAATTGTTCAACACTCATATAACACCTTAAAAGGTGGCCATTAAGATGTCACTATATTTATATATGATATATAATATGGTTATGTTTTACTTATGCTTCTGTATTTCTCATTTATGGCATACTTTATGATTTCCATTATGGGTAAACGCGATAATTTCATTTTAGGAAGTGCGGACTACCACCCCCTCAAAGTGATTTGAATCGTTAATGCCATATGTGGGATGTATAACGGATGGAGTAAATGGTATTATACAATATATTATACTGGAATTATATTATAAATTTATATCATTATGATTTCATTCTATTAAATACGAAATAGAAATGAAAGTAGAGTTCATGCGTAGGTACGGCTTACCGTCTCCATGAACGGTGCATTTCATTTCTTACCTCTAAATGTTACGTAATATTATAAATGAATGCATATACTGGATATATATGATATATATGACATATAAATCATGAATATAATTCTGGAGATAATGGATATTCTACCACATAAACAACTTGTAATTATAAGAAGTTTATTGTTGACTCAAGTACCAAAGATCGACAAAACGACCGTTCTTAACTTAAATAATTACATAATGTTCATATCATTGGAATAAGTGATATAAAAAGGATAATGAAATTGAAAATGGTCCTTAATAAGGTATATATTAACTCTAGTTTATTATTCAGGAGGTTAAAAAATGGTTGAGTCAATTCAGACACGAGGTAATGGAACTTCTTAACCCAATTTCTATTCTTTGGGTTAATCTCCTACTTTCAAATTATGTCATGATATTATTATGTCATATCTTGTGTTTTTACATTATTTATGTGTACTTATAGTGAATACACATAATATACCTACTTTATAAAAAAATTATCTTTTTAAGGACTTCGTCTCAATCCCCTTTCATTGAGGCATATTTGGTTTTATACACAACTTTCTATTATACGGTGTATAAACCCCTTTGACTTTTACGTTTATTCAAAAGGAATCTTTTTTATACGAAGCATTTTGCTAAATGACAAAAGGGAATGTTTTTCATTCCGTACTTATGCGGCGACAACAAATTCTCCGCCGCCGTGACCATTATTTGAGTTTCGGCTTCCTCTACAAGCCATCATTTGTTTTAATGAAAAATAAATACAAAGTTTTAATTTTCTTTTATTTTGGTATTGAAAATGGTTTTGAAAGCGTTTTTATTATATCAATGTGTTGTATTGATATCTTTTGATTGAAATGTGGAAATGTTATGTTTCCTTTATGCATGTTTTATGTGATACAATTATGTTATGGTTTATGATATGTTTAAGCCTATTCATATGAGGAATGTATTGGACTTAATAAGTGACGGGTGGAGCCCGCTATAGCTCCTCGATGCATCGGTAGGTCTCATGAGACAACTAGACGTGGAATTGGCTGAGGCCCTTTCCCAATTTGATTTATGGTTTTGTCCGAGGCCTTAATCATTTTAGACATCTTGGCCAAGGCCTTGACAAAATGTTTCAGAATGTCTGGCATTATACATTCCCTCATTATGAAAGTGGTTATTGATATTGCATGTGATTATTCGACTAGTAGAATATCCATGTGAAGAAGTAAATGGAATTATCTCATTTTACTTTTTCCATATTATGTCGATGTTCAAGTTTAAAAGGCTTTTGTTTTAGTTATACATTGCCTTAAATTTTTATGTTTATTTATGAAAGCTTCCGCAATATTGTTATCCTTACTGAGCATCTGAGCTCACCCCTTTCAATGTTTTAATATTTTCCAGGATGTGAAGAAGTATTTTATGAATGACCTGCAGGGATAGTCAGAAGAGGATATGAGTGTGGACTATGAAGACTCTGTTATTGTATTTTCACTTTATGATGTAATGTAAGACTTATGAATGTATCTAGTGTTTCCAAGGCTGCTAAACTAATCGGTCTTTCGAGACTTGATCTTTTGTGATCATGCCAATGTTATGAAGTAATGCACCGGCTCTGGGTAGCTGGGGTTGGGGCGTTACATTTATGAGAGAGAATAGGGTCTCTCATCATATGAACATAAAAATTACAGTAAGAGTAATATAAAAGAACATCCCAATAACAAGAAAGATTAGCTTAGAAGGAATGACATAAACGAGTGTACTTAAAAAGAAAGAGAGGAGTAGGATCCCTTACCTCGGGTCCGACTTGACTCGATCGTTCTTTAACATCCTGAATAATAAACCTGAGTTAATTTACACTTTATTAAGAACCTTTTTCTATTTCATTATTCCTTTTAGATTACTTATTTTCATGTTATAAACATTATGTAATCATTTAAGTTAATAATGTTTGTTTTGTCGATATTTGGTTCTTAAGTCGAAAGTGGACTTCTTATAATTACATGTTGTTCGTGTGGTCAAATTTTCATTATATCCAGAATTATATTCATGATTTGGATATCATATATATCATATATATCCATAATATACATGTATTTATAATATTAAATAATCATTTAGAGGTAAGAAATGAAATGCACCGTTCATGGAGACGGTAAGCCGTACGTACGCATGAACGCTACTTTCATTTCTATTTCATATTTTTATGGAATAGAATAATAATGATATAGAGGTATATTATAATTCCAGTATAACATAATATATAATAACTTTAAATCCATCCTTTATACGTCCCACATATGGCATTAACGAATCACATCACTTTGAGGGGGCGGTAGTCCGCACTTCCTTAAATGAAGATATCGCGTTTACCCATAATGGAAACCATAATGGTATGCCCAAAATTAAAAATAATGATGATTAATGAAAACATAAACATATTATATATCATATATAAATATATTTTCATCTTAATGTCCACCTTTGAAGGTGTTAAAAGAATGTTGAACAATTATCGTTTCGGGAGGCCGAAATTCGTCATCCACGGAAACAGTATGTTCTTTAACCATTAGATGTATGTGTGTGAAAGTGTAGCTCGAATCCTTCTTATAACAACATCCTATTATATTGAGGATACTGGATTTGTTACAAAGGAAATGAATAAAAAGATTTTAGGGGGTTGTAGAAGCAAAATAAAACAAAAGGACTCAAGTGAAGACATTACCTTAAAATCAGGTAACTCCCTTTGATTTGAGCTCAAAGGCTTCCTTGGGAAGCCTTCTTCCCAATGTGAGGCTTCAAGGAGTAAGATAGATAAGTGGAGAGACAAAATGGGCAGAGGTTGGCCGAGCCAAAGGCTTTGGGAGTGTTGGTAAGGAGGTAGAGGTGGGGGCCTTTTATAAGAGGAGAGGAGGGGCACTCTTGGAAGGTAAAGAAAAGTCACTTTATTTTAAAATGGTATTCGGATTTAAGAGGTCCCACATTGATGTGTTTCGAGGATAAGGTGATAAGGGTTCTAAATACACTCATCCAATAGGTTTTGGACATGTGTATGCCTTAGATATTACATTATCGTTCCATTTTATTTAAATCGTTAAATAATGAGGTCATCGTTGCATCATCATGATGTCATAAATAATATAATTTATTTAATGTCTAAAAATTATAAAAAAACATCTATGATGTAGAAAATCTTTTTATCTTTCCAATGAATATTTATAGTCAAAAATATTATTTGTATAACCCCATGTGAAAATTGGTTTAGTAAAACATTTCATGTTTGTCTCATTTTTACTTTAACTTTAAATAAAAAGATATTAATGTCATTTTCCCAACAAAGTGGCTTCATGGGGTCCCCAAGTTGACCCATGGGTTGTCTTGGTCGGAAATGACACATAAAATGAGTTTAGGACATGTGTAAAGTTCATTTCATATTATTAAAACATTATTTTTACCTTAAACTACACTAATTACCTCTAATCGCGATTAAAAACTTAATAAGTTACTATTCACCAAAAAATTATTTTTATCTCATTGAACCACATTTTACATCGTAATGACAACCATGTATGTCGGATTTTTGAAATTAAAAACATAAAGATGGCAAAATTTTATTTAAACGGAAAAATCAGTCTTTATATGTACCACTTAGTGGTTTCACTATTCATCAAAAATTGAAGTTTTTCAGAAAAATCCCCAAAATTCACCCTAAGCTATATTTGATATTACGAATTAAAAAATGAAGTCTATTTTACAAAATTCAAAACATATAAGTCACATTAATTAATTTAATAATTTATTCCCGCTGTCAGAGCAAATAGCCTGTTTTTATGAAACAAAAACTATCAAAAGATTGACACTAGTTTAAGTCTGATTTCAAAGTGAAATTAATTCCAACGACCACTATTGGATTTAATGGTAAAAATATATTCTAATTTCACTTTAAAACCAATTCAAAAGATAATATAATCATATAAATAAATTAGATTAAAAAGAGTTTTGGAATTAAAATACAACATTTTACACTATTCATTAAAAAATGAACTTTATCATAAAGATACCAAAAATTTACACAAAGTAAATTTTGATGTCCCAATTCTTAAAAATATTTTTATTTGGTTTAAAATTATGTATAAGAGTGAACAAAACTATATTTAATGATGGTTCTCCATCAAAAGGCGATAGGTGAACCTTTAGTGAAAACTAGGGCATATACGCCTAAAATTGAATTCTTTCCGTATTTTATGCCTTTATCTTTTATTGGATAAATGTAAAAACATTTAGAAACATATATAATCATATTTTAGTTATTTATATCCATTCCTGCCAATACAACGGCTACATGTTAACTACCATTTAAAATAATATTATTTTATTATTAGAGTGCAACGTAAGATTCCTAATAAACTCGTTATTGTGTGTTGGGTATGCCATCGAGCATAGCATACCCTTTAAAGTCATATTAATATTTTATTCAAAAATATGGATAAATATGAAAATGTCATATTCTTTATTTACCTGGGGTGTTACAATTTCTCCTTCAATATAATGATATTTTCGCTCGTGCATACATATGGATTACCTTCTCCACGAACGTGATTAGATTCATTCCCTATCATAATCATTCAAGAATAATTTTCATTTTACGATTAAAAATAATATATAATAACTTATTTTCTTTCTAGATATGAATAAAATACATCCTATCCATAACAAAGATGGCTTACTTAACCGATCATATAAAGGAAAATGGATTAGCTAACACCCGTAACGATGATACTACTAAAATATTATTAACAAAGCAATATTAGAGGATTGTATACGATGTAATTTTTATGAATTAAGTTATTTTACAATTTAATATCGATTATTTAAGTATTATACATGAGGTTAACATACCCTCGACCTCGTAAAAGTACAAGGTAAGGGTTAATCCACAATCTCTATATTATCCGAGGTTGTTTTTACATTAGTATCTACTTGGACCTCTTTATCATCCACATCTATGTTTTATTAGAAATATATTTTAAATCATTTTTAATATTTACTAAAAAATGGGTTAAAGTCATATATACCATTATTTAACATTATATGTTTTTAAAGGATTCTTTTCTGTCATTTTCTGAACAAGGTATTGTATGACCTTTTCGAAAAACATTTAGGTAAGAATGTTTTTTTAACTTATACGGCGAGTGCAGCTATTATCGGCCATTATAACGTCTTCGAATCTTCCCTTGCATGATTATATGAAAATTTTCAAAATAAATTATTCCATTTATATTTCGATGAATTTTAAATAATTACAAAATATAAAGAGATATTTCATTAAGCAAAGTTTTGATTTCATCTATGTCAACATCCTTTTGATGGATTTTAAGATTGTTTGAAGTTGATTTATTGTGATAAAAATCTTCCATATTGTATTGGAGGTTTTGTGATATTTGTTATGATGGATTTTTTATTCTTATACTATTCTTGGTTTATGGATAAATTATTTAAATTTCGTATTCTAGTTTTAATACGAATATTTATGTTATGTTTAAACCTTTTTATATGAGTAATGAATTGGACTTAGTAAGTGAAAGGTGGATCCCTCTATAGCTCCTCTATGCATCGGTAGGTCACATAAGACAAAATAGTGTCTTGGCACAAGGCCTTGACAAAATCTAAATTGTAGTCTCTGCACAAGGCCTTGACTATGTGGTTATGAAGTCTGTCATTATGCATTTCATCATTATGAATGTGGATATTGATATTCCATTTGATTATTCGACTAGTAGAAAATACATGTGAATAAGTAAATGGAATTATTTTATTTTATCTTTACCATATTATTCTGAAGATTATGTTTTAAATGCTGTTGTTTTATTCTAATACATTTCATTAAATGTTTATGTTTATTTATAAAAGTTTCTGCTATATTGTTATCCTTACTATGCATCTAAGCTCACCCCTTTCTATGTTTTATTTTCCCCAGGATATCAAGATGTATTTTATGGTTGACTAGTAGGGATAGTTTAAGGATATAAGTATTTAAAAAGCGGAAAAAATTTTGTTGTTGTTTTTATTTTACGATGTAATGTAAAACTTGTGAATGTGTCTAGTACTTCCAAAGATACTAAAATGATTGGTCTTTCAGGACATGATTCCTTGTATCATTCCAATGTTATGTAATAATGCACCGACTCTGGGTATTTGGGGTCAGGGCATTACAAATATTTATTTGTTTGAGGATATGAATTTTTGGAAGATTAATTATGAACCCATGAAAAAATTATATTTTTAATGATGATTTGATGAGGATGTTGAATTATAAATTTATATCCCAAATTAAGTGTAACTTGGTTGAATATTAGTCTCTCTCATTTCATGGGAGTTAAATTAAAAAATATGTGATCCATATGCTAGAGAAGGGCCTAATCAACCAAAATTGGTCCCTATGGGTTTCCACATGGGAGGTAGTCATCCTGGATAGCACATGGAAGAAGTTGTGTAATTTTAGTATCATTATATAGTATCCACATAGATTATATACAGTGGTATGCATGGAACATGCATATAGATTTCATGGTGCTTAAGTGGAAGGTGTAGGTGTGTAATGACCTAATAATAAAGTGTGTGCGATGTGTTCTGGGTACCAAACCCTAGTGGTGGTCTGAGTATCTATTGGGAAACAATGGTTAAAAAATCAATCAACCTAATTCGAGTACGATGTAGGAAAATAATATTTATTTGATGGTCCTCCATAATAAAAACATATATAAATAATAATGGTCATCTCCTTCAATCAATCATGGTTATTCGAACAAAATTAGAATCATTGTATTCCACATCTAATCTCACTGGAAGTTCATTTCATTGGGGTTTTCATGGAAAATCTTCCAATGAATGAACCTAAGGATTCTATGGTTTTTCTAAGGATCAAATTCTGAGGTGATGAGTCCATTAACCTTCATGAATATAGGATATGCTATACATTCAATCATATGTTTCAGGAACATGATAATAACATAGGTGAAATTAAATTGAAGGAGGTTATATGTTCATTTTATATGAATGAATGTGATAAATATTTAATATATGGGTACCAAATAATAAACATGTACGTGACTCTAGGAAGTATATTTCATCATGAAGATGCTTTGTATTTTAGTGTATGATATGTTAAAAACACTTTGATAATATGGGTTAATTAATATATCTTTGAAATAGTTTAATTATCAAAGACTCAATGTTCCTTAATACACGGAAGAGTGGAAGTAGAGACCTGTATATAAATATTGAGGGGTCGTGGAGATATATGTTTATGATGTTTAAGAAAGAACAATTGTTTTCTTAACAAAAGTGCTTATTTAAAAAATTTTCTCGTGTATAAGAGATTAGTGTGCTTCATTAGCGTGATAGAGAAGGGTTATGTGAGAAAGTTGATGACTAATATACACACAATAATTTATGTGAGGAAAATTATGACACGTTTTATGAAGTAGTGCTATTTTTATGTGGGATAAATTCTATGATCTAATTTTTCACATGAAACTAAAACATTCACACCCATTTGGGGTTTTCCAATGATTATAGTGGTGTAGCAATATATATATTTTAATAATATTAATTCCATTGTTCAAAAATGGGAATTTGGAAGGGACTTTTGAAATTTTGGTCACACAATAGGGAACTATGCACCTCAATCACTTCTCTCGTGCAATCATAAAATACTTGATCATCTATTGAGATAAAAAAACATTTAAATAGATGGAAGAATAGATGTTGAAGTGAGATAGTCAAAAAATCAAATAAAATATTATGGATTATAAATTACTATTCTATAATGTTTACCAAAATGATATTCCCATGAATTATATCACATGCTCCTTATGTATCATTGATATTGTGAAATATTACTTTTGCATACAATATGGATGTATTTGTCTTAACCTCTTATTGGCATTCAAATGATTTAAATAACTCTTTATTAGAAGAAATAATTAAGTAGGTATTTTCACAAAGAGGTAATATATCCTACACATGTGAACAATATTATTTGAGCAGGACCAACTAAACAGATTCATCAGGATAAATGAATATTTAATTATACATGAGAAAACCTAATCATGTTGGCTGAATGAAGAAGAAATCCATCAGAAAATGGTAATGATATTTCTGACTATGGATCAACCCTAATTAAGGATAGATGTTTCCTAGTTAGACCAGAGAATAATAGAATAATTTATGTTCGTGATGGTAGTAGTGAAGAAGTCATCTAATTGGTGTTAGAAGTGGTGATGTAGCCTTTTAGTATATGTTATAAAAATCATAATCACTTGTTTTGTAGTGAGAAATCATTAATTGGGGAATAACTGGTACTAAAAAGGAGTGGGAGTTTTTAAATACATTGTAAATATTGTGTTATACTCTCTATCCATTGTTCAAACTACACATAAAGTGACATTAAAAGATAATATTGAGTTTTTTAGAAGCATAAAAATGTCAAGATGATGTAATGGAAGGAAAAGAAATTTGTAAAAAAAACCAATCATTCACCCCTAACAATAGTCATTACATCTTGGGTCTGTACAGCGAATGTGAAAAAATATATAACATAAACTGTAAAATAAGTCCTCCCAATAAAATTATATGAGTGTTTCATAAAAAAATCCCTAAACTAAAATACATGGGTCAACAAACCATGTATTAAATTGAGTATCTATTATGATCATATTTCTAATCATTAGATCCTCGACCTTAATAGAATATTTTATATTAATCATTACTCTAGAATTCGAGTACTTATAAGGTTTACAAATTCCATCTATTTAATGAATCATATTCAAATATGATATAACCTATCCTAAGAACAATTGTTTGAACCCTAACCAAGTAACACTTACAAAACACTACCCCCATGAAATAACCCACTTTATTAATCTATAGGGTACCTAATAAAAATAACTAATAATATAAAATCTCTCATTGTGAAATTTAAAAATAAAACTACACAATTATAATATTCCTATTCTCGATTATCTCAACGAATAAGCCAAAGAGTTAATACTTATAATATATAATTCACTTTATATAAAAGTGACAAGTAATGTTCATGATGAAATATTAAGGCATGATATATAATACATGTAATTAAGAGATAGGAAATAATATCAATGAAATAAACATTTATAAAAACCCATGGTTTATAATTAAAACAATTATGCTATTTATCAAAAATCAGCATGTGGGATAATTTCATTCCCACCCAAAATAGATTTATCAACTTACATATACCTAATCAAAAGTAATTTTCCATGATATATATTACATATTTTTTAAAATATAAGAAAAATGTATATTTTTTAATATGATAAGGACATTCCTTTTTATCTAAATAACCCTGTTGTTTCATCACCATTGATGTAACAATTATATTCATGGAAATGTTTCATTCAAAAACATAAAAATAATTTGGGATTTATTTATTGAAAGGGATATTTTTACTCAATTGAAATGTAAAATATGTTCTAAAAACCTGATAAAAATGAAAAATACATTAATAAAATCATCACTTTTGAATTAGAAACAAACCGGGAGATGAATAACATAAATAAATGTTAGTAGTCCCAATAAAAAATCTATAATCATGTTCAATATAATTTTTTTAATTATTAAAAGGAAAAAAATTTCATATCATAAAGAGTTTTGATCATGAATAATAATCACAATCCTGAAGATTTAATAAATATATTTATTATTACCAATATAATATGACATTTCATGAAAGAAAAAACATATAAATACCATTTGATATGATTTTATGTATCGTTTTAATTAAAGAAAATTTATAATGAGAAAACATATATCAATAATGTATTTTTTTATATCATAATTAATTAAATTAATTATCATTGGGAAAATAATATGGCATCCAAAACTCACATGTAACATAATTAAACATATAGAGTATTGAAACCAACTAAATTAATGTAATAATCATGAGATCATCTTCATTTCGAAGATACCAAATAGTTTTATTTAATTTATCAATCAAATTCCATTTACAAATAAGCATTCTGTATTGACATTGATAAATAATATAACCAAAATACAATGTTAAGCCCCTAAAGATAACCAAATATTATATTTCGAAGTTATTAACTATAAAAACTATAATTTATATATGTTAAAATACGTTCAAATATCAACCAATATTGGTGAATTAATTAAAACAACAAACTGACTAACTAACACTCACTAAATTAGGGAACACTAACATGAATTCAATATTCCTAAACCATATCTAGTTACCAAAAAAGGATTATTAATTTGATTGATTTAACTATACTATATAGAAATAATAAACCAATCCCTTTTATCAACCAATGAAAATAAAATTAAAAGGTTAAATAATTATTGTGGATGAAGAACCGGGGAAATTCATTTATTCATCGAGAAAAATGATTCCATAATCCATGATAAATATAAGAGAACGGTAGGACACTTTAGGAAAAGGGGTTTCTACTATAAATTCTATTAGGTAGAAGGAAATATTCCTAAGGGATAATCCCTTAGGGATTATAATAGAAACTAGTGGTATGTAAAAAAATGAAATTTTCTAAGAAATAGAATTGGGTATCACCAGGTACCTAGTGTGATCCCACCAGGCACCCCATGGCCAACAAGAGACCTAGTGGATATTTATATACAATTAAGAGACATCATTATGGATACTAGCTTTATGAAAATCTCTCTAGGTACACATTAGAACTATATTGAGTACTTATGGGATTCTTATTCCCACCCCTATAAAATTTATATATATATAACTTCAATACCATCATCTCCATGATATTTAATTATTCCACTATCATCTGACACGTAATTTAAATATCATAATGCGAGTAAAAATGATCAATACTTCAATATATGTACAAAAATTTAACTAATTCCTAATTTTAACATTAATTTGTAAAATTATATATAATTAAATACATATAATAATAAAATGATAACAAGGGAAATTAATATCTCTATAATTATATCTCATGCTTTTCAAATCTATAATCTAAATTTAGAATTTCATCACAATGTGGATGCTTTGATCCTTCTTGAAATTTTATGTACCTTTAAATAATATAAAATAATTATATATTTACACCTCATCCATAATATGATCAATGTATTCATCTTGTTCCAGACTTAGATCATCCATAATATTTATTATTACATTTTTTTTCTCTCATGAATAAATTTTATATTGTTTTTCACTGTCAATTAACAAAACAAATTTCAAAAGATTCATGACCAATGTATACATAACTATAATAGTCTAATTAAAATTTTTCTACTATAATATCTAACAAAGAGCTATATTAAACCAATTATTCAGTAATATTCAATTTCTATAGAAAGAAAATTTTCAATTGAGTGTTTATTTCATGTAAATATGGTCTGAAATATTATTCCACATAACAAATTAATAATTATTAATGTAATATATTCTCTGAAGTCCTAAATAAATTTATAAATAAATTTATTTTTATATTGGGTAATGAAATTTTGTTTCTTTCATATAAATCCAATGTTGAAGAATATTTTACAAATATTTTTTATCATGAAATAGTTCTTCTATATTCAATCTCCTCATTTAGGTAGTGATTTTATAATCATTTATAATGTATTAAAAGTGATTTTTTTTATTCCCATTAAGTTAACCAAACCATGAGTCTATTTTTTTCATATCTAAAAATAGTTATATTTTTAATAAAAATTAACTCCACATTTAAATAATTTTTTTTGAAAATTATTCAATATAAAACATTAACATTAAAAATATTAAACCTTCAATGAGATCTATACACTAATAGAACAAATAATTTCTCAATTATAACCGCAATAATTCAATAATCTTCTATACCATAACAAAATAATCATTTAATGGGGTGTTTTACCCTATAGAATACCAATATTTTATTTTTAGATATATCTAAAGGATTTTCACGATTAATATTAGATGATGAAATAATAAAATTCCACTTCATTTTCATATTCTAGAGAGTTTTTAGAGTGATCAAGAGTAATAAAATGAGTGTTTCTCCTTAGATTATATTTAATATATTAGGGGATATAAAAAGGTAATATATAAGGAGTAGTGATTTTTTTTATTATTTGATTCATAATTGAAAATATAAAAAATATGATGGATTTATAAAAACATGGGGAAGTGTGTATAGAAATAGATAATAATAAGGTTTGAATAATTATAATTAATATAATAAAAAATAAAATTAATAAGTACGAAAAATATAAATTGAAAACCCCATTTGTAAGTAAATAGCCATGATCAATCGTGTTGTGTTTTATATTGAATTTTTATTAAAATTAATCGAATATAAAACAGATAATGATTTATAATGTATGAAAAAAATATATCAACAAAAAAAATTCAAAATGATTTCTATAAAACCAATAAATAATAGTAACCCTTAATCTTGTGATTAAATAAAATAATATCATACAAAAATAAAGTATTTACAAAAAAGAAAAAACGTATAAATTTATTTTAATAATCTATCATCGGAAGATAATTTTTGGTATAATTTAGTTTCACAATTTTTAAATATTTTTAAATGTATTATTATAGTGAAAGTTAATTCCAAATACTTCAATAGTGATATAACCTTTTTGAAAACGACACCTAAAAAGTTGTGTCTTATATCAATATAATATTTTTCAAAACATGATATGCTTATATATATATATATTAATATTTCATACATTGTCACATATTATTGGGAAATTAATAAATTTCGTTACATATATAGATAACTTTTATTTCATCTATAGGATCTACAAGGAAAAAAGAATTTTAATAATTTCATTTCAATTCGAGTAAGTGATAATATTAAAAAAATACCGCTTCATAGTGCACCTTAAAATTACACTCCATGAAATTGAAATTTACATAGGGTACTCTTTATATTTTAATTAAAAACACCAGTATAGCCATTAGAACGATAACCAAATTTCAAAGATTAACTATTTTAGTAAAAAAGTAAAAATTGAAATGTAATCTTTAGGAATTTGAAAATTATTTTTCAAAATCCCTTATGTGTTCCATGATTTTTTCACAAAACAGTATTCATACACTATGTCTAATCACCATTTATTAGTGTTTTTATTGAATCTTATTGTTCTTAAATCACTATAAAATTATTCAATGTGTTTTTTCAAAACCAACATGAATATGAGTCTTAGAGATTATTTCATGATGCTTTTCAAAAATCACTATTTATAATTTCATGGTGGGTTTTAATATTTTGTGCCAATTTTTTTCTCAAATATTTATAGTAATAATTTAAAATTATATTAAGACACGGTTTATATAATAATATCTATGTTTTTGTTACAATTTTTTTATAATTATTTAAATTATATAAATATATTTATATAATTAAAAAATATTATTTTAAGGATAGGGTGTCCCAGTAGTCCCATGAAAACATTTCATAGTATAAACCATATCCCCATGCCCCAACCCACCACCAACCCCAACCTATGTAATATCCCAATCATCCAATACTATGAAAACAACCCAACGCATCCCATAACCCATGTGAAGTGCATCATATATTAAAGTCAATTAGGTTTGGAATATATAAAATCATCCTCATACTTCAGGGACTTTAGCACTTCCCTAAGCTCAAAATCTAATATTTTTAATGATATAATCGGTAACATAACAATATATAAACTTAAAAATTCATAAAAAATAAAAATACATATGAACAAATACACAAAGAAAATCATATATTTAACTACACATAAATATACATAAATACATATAAATATTTCTAAATATATATATATATATAGTCATAAAAAATTGAAATAATTATTTATGTATACATATAAATATATCTAAATATAAACAAATATATAAAAAATTTAATTTAACACCCCCTAATTTATAAATTTTATTTTTTTCTTGAATAAATGTGTGTTTCATATAATATTACGAAAAATAAAGAGAAACTAACAAAATTTTATATACTTAACAAGGATATTTATATTATTCAACTAAGAAACCAATTAAAATGTCAAACATTACAACTGGAAAGAAAATATAAAACAGAATAGCTAAAACAGGAAAGTATAGATCACCCCCATATACTAAAATCTTCATGGCCACTAAAAATTCTATAGAAATAAAATGAAAAAATAGTAAATTAAAAAACATACTGTGAAAGAAAATATAACCTTAAAAGAAATTATAGTGAAGTTTGGGAGAATCAATGATGTGGTATTTATAGGTTATAAAGTGAAATGTGACCATTGGTATTGGACCGTTATATAACTATTGTTCAATATTAATGTTGGAAAATATACCCTATTGGATAATTATGTTATTATAATTAGTTTCAATAAGTTGAAATGAAAAAATATTATTGATACATAACAGAAAATCAATGGCCTCGACTTGTAGAGTCAAGTTGTTTCAAGAACATATTTCAGACCTTAGGATGGAGGAATTGTAATAGGGGTTTTCTCTTAACGGAGCCCAAGTTGACAATATTCTAGTGAGGCATCATTGAAATAAACAGTTGGATACGATCATGTCAGTGGAGATTACCACTCAATCGATGTTAGCCGAGGAACCCACGAAACTACCACCATCATACAACATAATCATAGGGTGTATGCAGGTGAAATAAGGGATCTTGTTTTCATTCATTAGCTAAATAATGTGTAATATAATTTTTATATATAAAATGATTATTCCATAAATTATTCTTAAGAATGGTTTTCTTAATAAAATATTTCTTTACATGAGATGAATTCGATAATTTCATTTTGGTAAACGAATAAAACCTAATTAAATTTATCTAGAAAATATATAAAATTTTAATAAAAAATAAATGTATTCTGAATATTATTTGTTTAAATTAAATAGCCTTTTAAAAAAAATATATTTAAATAATAAATGTTTAAATAATTTTACAAAGTCATTGGCAATTTTTAATAAATATCAAAAATCATATTATTCTTTAAAAAATTACTATTTTTAATAAAAAAGATTTTTTATAATTAAAATTTAAAATTATCATATTTAGAAAAAATATACGATAAATGAAACATCATTTTTTAAATCATCATGTCGAAATTCAGTTAGGGAGAATTTATAGGAAAGTTCTAAAATAATTTATATTTTATAAGTTGTGAAAAATACATTTTTAGGGTTTCAGTATATTTTATGGCATTGTATTTATGTCATAATGAGGTAACAATTAATTAAACATAATTAATGTCCATGAATATGTAATTTTATTAATAATAATAATATTAATATATTTTATTTATTTTTTAAAACTATAACTTACTTTCCAATAGTCTAAAAAGAAAAATATGATTTTTAAAACATTACTTAGTGGAGTCTTTAATTTTCCAAGCCGCAAGATTTATTTTGAAAGGATTTTTAGTTTTGGTGGATGAAAAAAAATTAAAATGTAAACCAAATTTCCATTACCAAGGGAGAATTCCATGGGTATGCCCATGGTTTGTCATTTTCCACATCTGAGTTTCTAATACCTATATTTGGAAATTTTTAAACAATTTAACCACTTATCATTTAAATAACCAACATTTCTCGATCTCAATGGGCTCCAAATCCATCCTCCATTGTGTTCTGGGAATTTTCATCCCAATTAGTCCCCCATGGTTTCCTCAAGCCCCCAATTTTCCATCCATAATATTTAAGAATAACTCTTCAAGGTAATGGAAATAATCACTTGTTTTTCCATTCACGTTCCCCTTTCTTGTGGTATGTCTTATAAATACCAAAATATTTTCTTCTTCCACATTCTATTAACCCATTACTGTTACAAGAGTATTTTATTAATGGATGACCCTTGTCCCCTAATATTATACCTGTTTTTCAAACTAGGTTTTATACCCATCTTACTGCCAAATTTTCTTCACATGTTTTCCCATATTACATAAGTAATACTCTTTTTCATGTTATTTTAATACCTAAAACTCTTTTTTAGTGGGTATTGAAATATTTTAAAAAATTGAATTTTTATTTTGGGTTTGAACATATATGAGACTCACATAAAAATTTTTGGGATTAAAAAACTATAATGATATTGTCCTTAAGCTCTCTTGTTTTCTATTATTTTTAATAAGGAAACTACACTTCATTCTCTACAGGTTATTAATGAAATTTTTCTCTATGATATATATCGTTCACAAGAAATTAAGATATATGAATGCTACTCCTTGATAAATATCCAATGCATTGGGTAAATAATTTAGTCTCCAAAGATGGGGTGTTATACGATACCTTGGGGAATAGCAATCATTTTTTTACTTATGACACCTTAGTGACAAACCTTTGTGACATGATATTAAATGTTTCATTTAAATGATGCAGCCACATTTCTAGGTTATGAATTATGTTATTTTTATTATAATATTCCTATTACTCATGTCTTATCATTATGATTTATGTTCTTATTGATATGTCTCAACTTCACGTGTTATACATCTCTCTTTCTTATTTATCTTGCTAGTCTTTATGGTCACCAATTTCCTTTAATGTATGTCCCCATGTTATGGGATATAGTAAACATAACATCAGATCAACCCCTAAATATAAATTTCATTTAGATTTAGATGAATGTTTTATGTTTTATTGTATCATGTACCTCATTTCCTTGAAACTAAACATGAAGATATCTTCTTTTTTATACCATTAAATGACAAGTTATGTAATAAAAA
The DNA here is from genome assembly GCA_963277665.1 of Viscum album. Lineage (NCBI taxonomy): Eukaryota > Viridiplantae > Streptophyta > Magnoliopsida > Santalales > Viscaceae > Viscum > Viscum album. Next base: position 522,549,051 of record OY728166.1, read on the forward strand.
AGGTTCTATGCCATAATATATATAAAAATATAAATAACATTGAATATATGTATTTTAAAAAATATATATAAATAGAAATATATATATATATAAATACACAAAAAAACATGAATAAATATACCATGATATTATTAATATATATATATAAATATATAAATACAAACACACAAACATATATAAACCTAATATAAATATAGTCACAAAAAAACAATTCTTACCCTTGAACTTCCATCTACAAGTTATATCGATGACCAGTATGTATTAACCATGTTTTCCATCCAAAATTCTAGCTATGGAATTGCTATGAGAGAAGTATCTGGGACTAACCGACCCATGGAAATCCTTTTCACATAATATATTTCACAGAATAAATACAATAAACAGTCAAGTCCAACATAACTTTAGCACCATCATATAAATAAGAAGGAAAATCCAAGGGAATAATTTCTACCCCCATTCAAAATAGTATAATAACACCCTCCAAAAAAGCATAACTACTATCCGAAAAGCTTAAATTATAGTTCTGTTACTTAAAATTGAGTTTATTTATACATCTAGGACACTTTTAACCAAAAAAATCATTTGGTATTCCCGAATACCAAAGTTCATATAACTCATTATAAGAATTGATTTCATAGGTTATAGAGCCTAAATGGACTACCGTAACCAATGTCATGGTCGTTTGACGTTGTAGTAACATTTTCAACTTCTCTTTGAAAAATATTTATTTTCAATAATGTTTATCATATTATTATCCAATATTATTGCATTTCCCCTCATAATAATCAATTTCATAAGTTATGGAGCATAAATAGACACCAAGATCAAATGTTACTTCCATATCGAGCTGATGTCTAGTTTTCAACCTCAATAGAATAATGTTATTTAGCATTATTTATAACCAAATATTTATCAAATAATAAGATACTTATCTTTATAAACAACAATTTTAAAGGATGCATAGTATAAACAAATATTCAAATTGAAAGTTATGATCATCTAATGGTGGAGTCTAAATTACAAATTCTCATAGAACATTAGTTAATTATGGAAGTATTGTCAACTATTGTAATAATTTAATGTTAATAAATAAAATAATAATTATTAATTATTAAGAAAAATTGAAAAAATAATAATTATGAAATAGTAGATAAAAATTGAAAAAATAATATTTAATATATAACAAATAAATAATAAAAAATAAAAAATAAAAAAAATAAACCAGAATTAATAATTTATCATTAATAATTAATAATTAGGAATTAGTTAATAAATTTTTTTATAATAAATAAAAAATAAAGAATTATGAATAAGTGAATAACAAATAGTTAATAAATAATAATTATTTAATAAAATATAATTATTTAAAATGTTAAATAGTAAATAAAATGTAATAATAAATATTAAATATTAAATATTAAATAATATGTAATTAGTTAATTGCTTACTTAATAACTAATTTTAGGATTATTTTAAAAAAACTGGTTAAATTAAATAAAAAGTACGACAAACTTAAATTTTATATTTAGAAATTTTTTTAACAAACACTAAAGGGTGTAAATTTTTAAATAAATAGCCATTAATATATAATGGTTTTCTAAGACTATTGTCTATAATAATAAAACGTCCTATTTAGCACTAGTTTTGAAAACTTCTATTAAAACCCCCTAGTAGAGTACCCATTATTTATAGTGTCATTAAAGATTGAATTAATTATCTAAATAATAATTATTAAGGAAAAAGATAAAAGTAATCAGGCCACTATATGTGATTATTTTAAAGGATTCATTATTTTAGTCAAGTGGTGTTTGTAATTGTTGCTTCTGAGAGCACCACCTCCCTTTGACGTATCCATGTCAAAAAAAATTAAATGATATTTAGTATAATTTATTTAATTTAAAATAATAATTTTTTAAGTAAATTTAACTCTACTAAATAATTATTTTTCCCCATAAAAATCATTTTGTATCAAAATTGGAAAGATTGTCTATAGGAAAATTTTCTGTTTCACTCTGATGTCACTTTTGTCTGTTATTATATTTAATTAAATATTTTATTATAATTATAAGAGCATGATGTTTGGATTTTAGAAAACATTATATTTGATCATGTAAAATGTTCAGTACATTTTTGCTAGTAATTGTATGACCAAACCATCTACATTATGAATTAATTATCTAGTAGTTTTCATAAAACTATTGCATGGTTTACTGAACATTTAGTCATATCCATGTATTGGTTTTTGGTTATGCAGTAGTATGTTCATGGTCAGAACGTTGTTAGGTAAATAATCCCATCAAACTATATGGGAGTTTCTAGTTATACCTACATCATTTTCATGGTCAGTGCATAATTTGGTAAAACCTGAGGCCCAACTATGTGTCTTACCCAATTTTTTCTGGATTTTCAAATGATTCCCTTGACCATTTTAACCCCTTTGAGACCTTTTTCCATATAATTATCACACATCTTATATGAAGGTATCCCTAAAATACATTCCCTTTTTCTTATCTATATATTTTACCCTATATTCATGGTTTCTTCATAGTTTATTATGGTAATCATGCATTTCCTCTTCTCCACCATTTTATTTTAATTTTTTTTTAAATTTTTTTTTGAAAACCATTGTGACCATTGTGGTGATGCTTTCAAATAGTGATCATTTAATCATTATATTTTTTATTTCAATATATTATGAGTTCTTTCTCTTGGAAAAAACTTAATATTCATTATTAATGGTGGATTTATTTAAAACATATGAAAATTGTTTTTTTTTTGGAGAAACTCAATTTATTAGACATTCCATAGGGTTTTGAGTTTTCTAAACACATATTTCATTAAAAATATTCTAATATATGATAATATATAAGGTTTTATATTTTTTTATTTATATTGGCACTTTTAAAAATTGAGATAAAAAGGTTTTGTAATGGATCACCAGCTATACATTCATAAAAATTGTGTTCACTTAATGTGTTTATAAAAAATCTTAATAGGATCTTTTACAAAAAAAACAATTAATCGATGTGGTGTTTTTAATTCCAAATTATTTACAAATGATATTACATGTGATTTTTTATTTATTCGTTGTATAAAAGCTTACAGTTTTATTTGTAGGAATTACATTTGATATTAAATTCTACAGAATTTCGTCGATATGATTTTAGGATTCTTATATTTTTATTTTATTTCTAGATATTATGTTGGGTGCATATATTAATAGCATATGTATTAATTTTTTATATTCTTATTATATATTAAATTATTCCTATTTATATACATGAATTCCCAATATATTGATGCATAATAATGTAATCTCATAATGATTCATGTTCATTTGTATTATTGTTTTGAGGGATAAATCATTCCCATGTCCCTATATTTGACAACCTTAGTTGTTCTTGGTAGCCTATGGTGATTGAGAATTAATTTTAAACCATATATTGAGGTGAATTGGGAAACATTATTGGTTAACAAAACATACATTATTTAATTTTATTAGACCTATAAATAACGCCATTAACATAAAATTTATTTAATAAAATGTTTTGATAAATATCATTAATAATTATTTCAAGATTAACGTGATCATTAGTAAAATAGTTTTTCAATTAAAAAGTGTTGAGTCTATCATAAATGGATCTTGGATCCTATTTTAGGTAATAAAGTAATTTTGAATGTTCAAATTTTTAGATTTGAATTTATAAGTATTTAATTATGGGTTTTTTTAACAAAATCAGTATTAGTAATAAACTCATTCAGTGTTTCACTTCTTAAAACCATTAGAAAAATCCAAAAACTTTAGATGAGTATTTGAATAAAGTATTATTCTAATGGATTGTAAAATATACACTATAGCTAAAGGTTCCTCACAGTCAATTCCTTCTTCTTGAATATAACTATGTGCATACAATCTTGAAATGGTTCTTTTAAAAACCTATAATCAATTTTTTTATTCTAATAACCTAGTAATTCCTCAATTGAAATTCACATAAATATACCTTATGTAGAGAAGCACATGATCTCATTTTCAGCTTCAATTATTCGAAAGGTTTCTGACATTTAATGAGAGGTTATTGAAATCATTATAAGGGATATACTTTCGGTAACACTAGAAATAACAATTGAAAAAAATAAAAACATTCAAATAAAAAATGATTAGAATAAGGAATTATAGTTAAGATCCAACCATCAATAGTATAAAATATAAATATATTGTATCAAAATAAGTCTCTTGAGAGATTGTATACATAAATTTTTTCCTGAATGATTTCTAAAATATATGAACAAATAAAATATAAAGAACGACCCCAACAATTAAAGTGGAGGCTTTACCATGAACTCTTGTATCACCTTGGTTATATATCCTATTATCCTCCCACCTATAACTATATATTCCCCCATATATCCCCTGAAAATAAAATCCTATATAAGATCTACACATATAATATTGAGCCCATAAACTGTGTGTAAAATAAATCAGTATAGTCTCACCAGGTACCCCTTATATATTTCATCAAACAAAGATTATTCATATATAAGGAATTAAAGTCATAAATACATGAAATAAGGACTAGTCATCATATTCTAACAAGGTCACCATGACACCTAACCCTACCTGATTATACTAATTATAGTAATAGATCAATCATAGCCACATATAATTTAAATTTCATTAAGGAAAAATAATTTAAGTAGACACTCATGAGAATATAGTATAATGTCATGGAAATAAAACAAAATAATAACTCCAATGAATGAGGAAAACCCATTAATGATAATACAAATGTTATACAAGGAGGTAATCTCGACATAAAACCTCAAAAATAGGATTAAGAATCCTCTTTAGTACATAGTCCCTTGGATACATCATATCTCCACATTTCACAATAGAATTTTGTCTAAGGATTTAACATTAATCACTAACCACTTTCAAGACATTAAACTTAAAATATGGGTCGATATGATGGAAATATATCATATCAACTAGTCAATATGGAATGAATCCCCAAGTGAACATCTCAATATATATCATACCCCAATATCCAAACCAACTACCTCCTATAATGTGAGGTCCCATAGATGATCACATATACATTAACACTGTTACATGATATATTTATAGGGTATTTAAATAGGGAACCTATAGTGTAACAAAAAAAAGAACCATTCTCAGAAGTAATTTCATTTGACTGATCATCTACCACATAGCATTACATAGTCAGTACAAAAACCCAAAAATAATATAATTCATAGATATTATTATATAATCAAACTAATCATACACCCATCCCCACAAATGTATCTTTTATAGGGTAGAAAATATAGCTCAACATCACTTTTCCTTACAAACTTTATCATCCAGACACACTAACCCAAACCATAGACATAAAGTACCCATGATAATATTAGGATATAAGGTATAACGAACTCATGTGCCGAATATAAAGATCATATTTGGATAAAATAAAATGCAAATTATTTTACTATATTAATGCATTTCTATATAGGATATCTCATTAACACATAGTCCATCGTATATTATATCTATAGAATAGAATTATTAACGGACCACTCCCTATGGTGTCCCACTGAATTCTAGATACCTCTCTAACACTTCCCTTGCACAAATCCCACAAATATTATTACCAAAATCCCACTTTTATAACCCATGGAATACCTTATTAAACACTAATAAATCCATTAATGGATTACCATTACCTATCAATGTCCATTTTATGGTTTGATACCATTATATGGGATTTTTATATAAATGATTCATGATTCCCGCATTACCATATTTATGTACCACTAGAAACTATCAAGAGTTGGTGGTCACCCACACCACAAATTAATCACATGAATATCTCAGTCCCCATATGTCTCCTAGGATTAACAGGATCATTCCCATTATCTCAATTCTTCCCACTTGAAAAATTCCTAGGTCCTAAGTCTATTCCCATATTCACTCCCAAAGAATTCCAATAAACGAAAAAACGTGTATATTCCCTCAAGGTCTATGAAATTATATTCCCCTCTAATAACTAATTATGAATCACAACATTCTAAACAAAAATAATCCCATAATCTATGAAAACATTAGGATCCTTTGGGCCATTTAATGAAAAATTCTCTTTCACAACATAGTCTCATGGAATCTTTCCATTTTTTAACCAATTCATGATATACTCAAGTAATTTTGTAATGGTTTAACTTAATTTTAATTCCCTATACTAAACTCTCTTGAACTCCTTTATAAATTCTCATAATTTAACCCATAGATCACACATGTTATTCATATGATCATATATATATGGCTAATTATTAATGGGACATCATACCATTAAAATAGATTTACCATCCAAACACATGCTCTCTTATAATGAAAATCATGTATATATTGTTAATTTTCATACTCTAGATACCTAATATCATGTCAAAATATATAAAATATTATTAATAAATAAGTAAAATCATTTAACACATTTCATCTCAATGGGAATAATCACCAATATCTCACAAAGAATCCAAACATGGTTGAAACCTTTTTTATTAGAACACCAAAAAAACATGGAATTATCATAACACTCCTATGATTAAAATTATTATTGATTAATGTCAAATAAATCATAAATTGTAAATAAAATATATGAAATCCCTAGATTGTCTCATTGGAAAACATACTAGTATCATAATGGTAGGGATTGGGCAGTGTTTATCCCCATTATGAATCCATAAAAAACTATAACTGAAATTTGTTTTATATTAATAATATATAACCATAAATCATTGAAATATAACATGAACACTATACTAAAGAAGTTAAAATATAGGGATGGAAAATGAAAAATGATGAGGGAATATGAAATAATATTTTATAGGTTAGATATTGAGGATGAACCAATAACTATCTTGGATATGTAGGAGAAATGGGATATGACGAGAGGGGATGAGGTCAAAACCTCTCACTAGTTCTTATACCCCCATAGAAACCCCCTAATTGGATGGAAAAATTAAATGGGTGAAAATTGAATTTCATCCAATCATAATAAAAATTTCCAACATTACTGGTTAACCAGTTACTAAGGACCAGCTACTGAATACTCACTAGCTACCCATCCGAGGTCTACTGGCCGACCAGTAGGCCATCATGGTGGGATTCACCCCTGTATTGTCAACCATACATAATGTGTCTCTATAATACATATAATATTATTGGGATACCCCGGACCTTACTTTGATTAAATCTTATACTCACCCATTATGTGGTATATAAAATATTTTACCTAAATTCTAATTTAGTATTTGAGTATCAAGGATGATCATATATGGTGTATTTTAACCCATTCATGAATAAATTATGCATTAACTTATTATTTAGTTTATTTTTTGGGTCAAAAAACAAAAAAATGAAAACAATTCCAAATAATTGGTGTAGAAAAACACCCAAAAAAACAATAAAATAAATCGTGTTAAGTTTGAATCATCAATTTCAGTAAATTATTAAAATCACTCCATAGTATATTATTTCAATTATGGAATTTATTTTTCGTGAGGATATAAGAATAAATTTATTTTCTGGTATGAAAATAAACTAAAGTTTTATTTAAAAATCAATTCCTTATTATTGAAATTAGTTTCATATGAACACATTTTTATAAAAAAAATTCATGAAAATTATATCCCCAAATGATTATGGATTTACCAATTTTAATTTTTTTACAAATTTTTTAATCTAGGTTTAGTATGATATAGCCAATGAATTTTAATGTAATAAATAAAAATGTATTTAAATGAATACCAAAAAAATTAAAACACACAAATAATATTCATTAAGAATATCACTTTTATCATTAAAACCACAACCGATATTCTTAGTATGGCATGTCCATTGAAATGATGAATGATTGAGAAATAACTCAACCCCACCCATGGAAAAATATTTGTTCATGAAAACTAATAGTTAAACAAAACTGAAGAAACTGAAAAACTTCATCAACCAGTATTGGTCGAGTAAGTAAATTGGAAGCATCTTTCCTTATGATAAAATTCCAAAATTCAAATTAAATGACTATCACTTATTGGAAATATAATTTCAAGATATGAACATATGTACATAACTTGTAATCAGATCAAGAATTCATTTTAAAATTCTTCTTCAGGCTATTGAGCATGTCGTTCTGATCATAAACTTTTACACATAATTTTTTTTATTTTTTGGATACATTAAAAGTTGTTGAATAATTTAATGGATTTAGTATTATTTTATTCACCATTAAATTCTATAGAATAAAAAAACATACAATATCCACACATAGCTTGTACGTATTGATTAGGAATATGGGAATGTATTGCATCTCAATAAGTGGTGTGTTGTGCTAATGTGAAAAATGGGTTTTATTATTTATTAATCATTTTATTGAATAATGAAATGTAAAACCATTCAAGTGTTTTTATTCACCATCTAAAAACTAAGATATTAAAAAAAATGAGGAACTTAACATAGAAAAACTTATATATGACATTGTATAAGTATTTATATATTAAAAAATATAGTATAATATTGAAAAATAGGGTTCATAAAAATCCCTACCACAAATAGTCATTTTATTATCCTCAAGGAAATCTAGATAAATGACTCCTAGAAAATACAAGAGTTAAATCATGATCATCATAAATTATCCATTAATCACAAAATAAAATTATTTGAATTATATTAAAAACCATCAATAAAATCCCCATTATTTAGACATCTTAGGTCAAATGTCAAAATTCAACTTCAATAATTTCATTTCAAATTAGGTCAAAAGATTAATTAACTTATAAATAGATTTATTTTTTTTACATTTAAAAATAAATCACTTTTCCAATTTCGGATCTCCCATATATATATGTATAATCTAATGGATAGGTAAATTCAAGGATAAATGGTGGGTTAATATGTTTATATGTTACCTGATCAAGTGGAATAATAAGAATAAGTTTCGGGGATCATTATTTCTCATGTTTTACCAATATTTTAGTAACTCAAATTTTTATGAAATTTTATATTATCAAAATTTATTTTGCCCTGCCCAACATTTTGAAAATTATAAGCCTCATTTCAAATTAATAAAATTCACAATTTTATGAAATTAAAACCAAGTACATACCATATGTGAAGATCAAAAATTTATAAAGTAACTCTTCCCAAAAAATTATAAGAAAAAAATAAGTATATTATTATTTTTAGTTTTCAATTTAATCCATTAAAAAATATTTTCCTGGTTGGAAATAAATAATATTATTGTTTTCAATGATTTAAAAAAAACTAAAAACCGATTTCCCAAAACCAAGCTTCAGATGTTACAATAGTATAGTTCCCATGTTAATTCATGTAGTCGTCTTTAATTTAATAAATAATATATTCAAATTCTCATATCATTCACTCAATTTATTATCAGAAGAAATTTTTTTATCTTTTGTCAATGTTGAGGAAAAAGGACAAGTGTGGTGCCAGAGTAGTCCCCCAAACATTATATTGTTCATTGTCCCACCTTTTGTGACATAAATAATAATAAATGAGATTCTAGATGAAAAAAATTAAAATTAATGATATGATTTTAAAATATTTAATAAATAAATAAATAAAAATACTACCTTGAGTGAAAAATATCTGAAAAAATATAGAAAAATTCCTGGTAGAAACACCCTAATCTAAAGTATATTATTAGTAGAAGGATGAAATCACTAAGAAAAAATATTCCATTTATATGACATGGAATAAATATTAATGAAATTATAACATCACATTGATTAAAATTGAATATAAATATATAATAACAAAAATGTTCAAGAATCAGTCCCTTAGTGCCCATAGATGAGGTAATGTTTATAACAACTATTAACACGTCAAGGGTTGAATTAATATAAGATATAGTTTGGGTTCCCTAGTCATCTACTAAAAACAATCCATGGAAGTTAAGGTAGAAGGTTTCTCAGTATATAGTTGAGGATGGTATGAGCCATCTGGAATTGTATGTTTTGAGGATATACCTAACTCAAAATATATGATAGTTATTCCCATATCCCAATTATTTGAGATTGTTCACGGTTTATATAATGTATATAATCGTTTCAGAGTGAAATAATAATGTAAAAATATTAATTTTTGTTTCTATAATATTTCTCCCATAATCATTTATTTCAAAAGAATCATCTTTGTAAGGCAATAAAAGTAATGATCAATCATTTGGAAGCACCGATCCATGTGATCCAAGAGAGAGAGAAACAAAGACATTACTTAGGGTATGGGTGGGGGTGGGGATTTGGATTGATTTTTTGTAGGAAGTAGATTTATATATGATAATAGAGAGGTTAAAGTAGGATTTAAGGGTGGTGGTGGTGGGGCTAACACATGAGCTAGTAGAGGTTCCAGATTAATAATCTCCACAAGGGAATTATCATTTCCATCCTCCATAGTTTTTATGGACTATCCTTGTATGATTATATTATAGGATCTCAAATTTTAGTTTATACCCATGATAATTACAGTAAGATAGTATACCCTTTAAGGATCACCTAGGAAATCATATAAATCATATTCATTTAAAACCCATAGGTTAAGTGACAATTGGGTGGTGATGAAATTGTTTTTTAGGGTTCCTTGATAACTAGTTAACATTATAGATATGTATGGGGTGTAAAATGGATATTTTGGGTATTCATGATCAAAAATTCAGGAAAGGATTTCTAGGTCATCTGTATTCATGAATCCCCCAACCTCGTGGAATGGAAATAAGAGGTGTCGAAGAAATGTTGTATGTGGTAAATGTTAGGGGACATGATGAGGATTATATTCTATATGGTAGAATCATACTAGGAATCAGGTTAGACAGACTCCTGGAAAATGTATTTCTAGTCTTTTCAGTTTGGGTGGGTAATGGTATAAACCATGGGATTATGGATGGGATATGGGTAGAAGCTGCACCCTCAGAAAGATTTACTCTTAGAGAGTAAATATGGATATCCTCTCAGATGAAACTGTATGTATGGCTCTATATCTCTTGAATAATAATGGTATAATTCAACATAAAATATTATCATGGTCAAGAAATTCAAAATTAAATCTCAAAATTTGTGGATGATAACCTATAAACAGGAAAGTAGACACGTTTGAGATAATAAGTCTTCCATATTATCTGAAATAAAATGTTTGCCTAGAATTATCACATTAAGGAGATGATTGATGATTAATATAATAATTTATGTAAATCTAAATAGGATATAACTAGATATGATCTAGGCATCCGAGATGAGATAAGTATTTGGATATGGGGCACATTTTTTAGGAGGATCCAGGAAACACAACCCAAATGCAGATAATGTTAATAGTTTTCATACCAAGAAAACGGATAAAGTGGGTGGAGTAGGTGATCTAGTTGGTGACTCTTCGGTGGATGTAGGAGGGAGGTCTAATAATGATATTTTAGGATCCATAAATGCGAATACAAGTGGATAATTGATCTATTAGACTATTTAATTCATTTACTATATTACCTACATATGAAATCTGTATTGGGAAGGTCGATCATCAATTATTATACAAGATGTGTGGTTCTATATTGAATTACATTGATATTTTTCTTCCATGAAATTGAGAAAATAAAAATAAAAAGAAAAAGAAAACGATAAAGGAAACTAAAAAATAGAAAAATGATATTTCTAGATGTACACAATGTGTAATACAAAAGTACTTGAAGGTTTTAGTGTGTAACAATAGTCAATGATGGGTGCGTAAGTTTTTATTTTTCATTAAATTAAATGGATTAATATAAAGAATATAAAAAATTTAAAATAGAATATCCAATTGAAGATCTTTCACATTTATTTTATAAAAACATGAAAAAAAAATTTAAAAAATTGACAACACTCTATTTAATTATAGTGATCGTAACCCATGAAGCATGAAGTCGATGTCTACATTACTACATTAGAATAATATATTAGGAATCAAATAATGAATGACCAAATATTCCTATATTGTTGGTATAGTTGTTACATACTTGAGTATAACAATATATTTTAATGAAAAATTGAAAGTAGAATAAATTTTGAGAATAAAATTAATCCCTCTAACATATCCTTGCATAAAAATCATGGTTTAAAACATGGATTACTAGGAATTGAAAAAAATAAAGGTGAGTTAATTATCTAAAAAATGGTTGAGTAAAACGAAATCAACATTTAATAAATATGCATAAAAATTATGTAATGATAAAAAACCAAGCATCTAATTTAATAATTAATATCAGAATGAATTGAATCTAGAGATAACATAACTGAAGAAATAAAAAGTATAATAATAAATATTTAAAGGTAAATAACTAAAAATAAACATTCCATTTTGTAAATAATTTGACTATCGGAACTTTATAGGGAATAACCAACATGAGAAGGTAAATAAATGGAAGCACGTGAAATTTAATCAATAACTAAGAATGAAATGAATCCAGAGATAATATCTTTCAAAAAAATTACTGAAAAATAATAAATGAATTATAAATAAAAAATTTGATTAATTATCCGAAATCATATCTCAAGAACTTGATTTATCCTCATTCAAGAATTTTCTCAAGACAGTTTAAATATATAGGGAAAAACCCCTTAAATGATATCTTATTGATTTTTCTCAAAAATCCTTATGAGGCATCATGTGGATTTATAAAATACGTGGCATAAAAACCAATACATGTTCAATTAATCCCTTATATATCAATTAATTGATCAATTTCATTAATCAATATACTTCATCATAAAATATATGTATTCTGTAAAGGATACATATTTTTAAATATTTCCCTTATTGATCAAATGACTTTCAATAAAATAAACTATATTTAGAAATGGTATATGTTTTAGGGAATACTCATATCAACCATGAAAAATATATATATTTATGATAAATTTATTTTCCATTGAAAATGGTAAAATGGATTTTCTTGTCTCAAGAAAATGTTAGCAATCACCCAAGAAATTGAGATTTCTCAATAACATTTATCGATTAGTAATTTTAATGCCAAATACCCTTGGAAGAAATAATTAAAATTGAATAAAGAAATACCATATATTAAAAATGAATCATTATATTACTTTTCTACTAGGATGTATATACCCCACATAATAATGAATTCATTCATAATAACAAAATAAATTTTAAATGATTTTAAATTGAGACAAAATCCCATACCTTGCAATTAATTTTGGTTGAAGAGACCATAAAATCCTCTATATTTGTTTTAAAAATGTAGTTAATTTATTATAGATACATTTTAATATTTATAATATCATATATGATCCTTTAATAAAATCTTATAACCAATTTTTTAAAAAAATTCTATATTTTCATTGTTTCGGGTGTTAATTGATTTGTTTAATCATTATTAATTTTTAATGGGTGTTTCAGATATTTTGTGTATTATATATTTCTATAATAATTTGATTAATAATAAAAAATAGTTATAATATTTTAACACCAATTATTATTTTAAAACCAATCATGATATATGGTTATGAAAAATTTATAATGTTTTAATCATGGAAACGGTTGGTGGTACGCATGCAAGTGTAACATTTCCATTTTTCAATGATCTTTAGGTAAGTAAAATCTTATATTTATAAAATTATAATAATTGAATATAAACCATATTATTTAATTAAATATACTTATATGTGTCATATTATTGTTTTGTTTATGAAAAGAGATTCACATCGCTTCACGAATGTGGTAGTCCACACACACAAATGATGTTATCATCTTTAAGTGAGTGAAATGTAAGAAGGATATATTATATTTACATATGGATAAATATGTCATGATGTTAATAGTTATTTCATTAATATCACATGTTATTATTAAATTTATCATTATCACCTTCCATGTAAACTATTTGTGAATGAGGAATCACATAACTTCGCATGGTGGTAGCCAGTTGTACACACGAGCGACGATATTGTATTTCCCACTATATGAAAAGCTAAAAGGTATAATTGACATAATTCATCCAAAAGTATAATTTTTATAATATGTATATCATATATATATATATATAATTTAGATCCATCATCATACCTAATTTTGATAGTTGATAATGTAGAAATTAATGACATCGGTTCACGTGGTTGTAGTCCACTATACACACAAATGTTGATTTCATAACCTATTTTTTAAAATTGGAGGTTATTTTTGGAAATTCAAAAAAATATGAAAAATAATATCTATATATATATGGTATTCAAGTTATTATATCAGTATGTTTAATGAAAAATAAATTTATGTGAACCATGAAATAAAATAAAAAAATCTCATTGAAGAGTGTTGCGTCTTCTTTGGGTATCATTATAATGTTTTCCACAAAACATTATATGGTTGGATTTGATCCCAAAAAAATAATTCAATGAAGATAGGGGGATTTGAGAAACTATTTAGGTAGGTATTTCCTTATCCAAATATATTTTAAGAAGTGATGAATATATGATAGTGGGTGGTCTTTTGTAATTCAGTTCAATGGTACACAATACTATTTTTTGAAAAGATTCAATTATAGGGAAAATCATTTATTGTAAAAAGCATCCAAAATGGGTCTTTCTCGAAACTATAAGATAGAAGGTCTATAAATGGAATGAAAATGACCATTTTACAGGTTGGTAGGCCTTTTTAAACAATTATCTTCTTAGTTTAACCCCTCGGAGAATCCATTTTCCCATAACCACAATAATTAATTTTTACTATTTCACAATTCATTTTTTTTTAAAAATAAAATATACCATATTAGATATTGTAAATTATTGTTATTGTAAATAGAAAATATATTTTTCCAACTTCCATTTAGTGAAGTATCAAAATCTAATTTAATATTAATCTTGTAGATGTGTGAAGAAAGCAAGTTTTTTAATGATAAAATATTCAAAGGTTTTCAATTTTTTATATCAAAATTTAGTGTGAAAACGATTAATATGGTGTATATTTTATTAATTTATATACAATTAATCTATTTATATCTTAAAATTATTTTCAATTAAATTTTTAATTTATGAATAATTTATCAAAAATGACATTTTTCAATTAAAATTTAGTATTTTTCATTGTTCATAAAAAAATAAACTCTTTAGAAAAATGAAAATAAAAATAAATCTACGATAATATATATATTATTATTTTGAAAATTAATTTCATTTTTTCAAATAAATTTTCTGAATGTGGTAAGAATTAATTTTAAATTATGTGTGCAATGCATGGTTATACTATCTTTTAAGAAAAATATAGTCATTCACTAAAAATTCATTTTCCTTCTAAAATGATTCTTATTTTATTTATAGTCAATATGTAACCAAAATTTCTTTAATTTAGATAATAATATTGATACCAACTTTTCAGAAGACTATGATATAACTATTATATTTAATGATATATTTATAAATATTTTACATTTTGTTTAAACATTGTGTTTCATGTAACACAATTTAATCCCACTATTGAATGTAACACAATCTAAAATGAGTGTTGAGTGTAATAAAATCTAAAGTTAGTTTGTGTATTCTATCAAATAAAATTTTCCTATTTTAATATTTTTTATTGTTACATTATCTCCAGCCTAAAAAAATCATCCTCGCTATTTGAAATTGTAACACCCTAATCCCTTTAGACCAGATTCAGTTCATTTCATTTTATATTGGCATGGTTAGAAAGAATGAAATACCAAAGGAATGGTCAGTTTAGTAGTCTTGAAGAAACTAGATACATAGATGTAACTCAAATTTAATTGGAAAAGGTTACAAATATAATACAAAAGAGAAACTAAAAAACTACATCCATAGAACTCAACAAATAGTCTCCACATCATAACCTATTGAAGGAGAAAATGGAAGGGGTGAGCTCACATGCTCAATAAGGGTTACTAATGGATGAAACCTGAATTTATAATAACTGAATCATAAAAACATTTGACGTAATCAATATGGCGTGGGGAATAAATGAAGAACCCGTGCCATTATTAAACTTATAATTAAACTACATCCATAGATTTTGTCATAATGAAAACCTCGTGGGTAGTAATAATGGATAATTAAGAAATATAATGCTTTGTAATTAGATGTCATGTATATAGCACATGATACCATAATATCCTTACAATGGTTTAGTTCTGTGGTTAAAAACTTGTCTAATATTTTTGGAAACATACTCGAAGGGTTTTTCGCCAACTGATTTGTCTCATGAGACCTATCAATGCATCCTGGGGATATAGTGGGCCCCACCCACCACTTTAAGTCGAAATAATTAATTATAGACATATTTAAGACATGTATAATCTTCCTTCTCAATATACATATAGTTTATAGGATACTTAATCATCTATATTTTCATAGGTAAAACAAAATTCCAAATAAACACTGAATGTAAAATGGTATAAGGCTTAAGTAAATACTCATATCCAACAAAAATGAATATGGATATATATAATATTACAAATTTCAAATGAAAAATGATCTCAAATGTGATGTGGATACACCACATAAGAAATATTAGGTGCACAATACCATGTAAGTGACAATGAAATGGAATTTGAGACAAAGTCCCTTACTTCACTGTAATCTATTGAGTCGTATGAAAAAATACTAATAACCACCCAATAAATAACAAAATACAAGGAATATAAATAGAATCATGATAATATATATAAAAATTTAGTACATAATACACCACATGCAATAAATAAATGGAGAACAATGGAAATATCAAGGAAATGAAAGTGAGATGAGAAACCCCTTACCTTATTATTGAGTGTGTTATTCATTTGATTTAATGAACTGAATAATAGAATTTGGATTCATTAATTAATAATTAATTATCCTCCTATACATTTAATTGATTAATTAAAACCTTATTAGGTTCATTCATGGCCCTTTTTATGGGAATAAGTGGCTCAATTTTATGGATTTGGAAGCATTTTCTTCCTCGGTTTTAATGATTCGTTTACTTGTATTTATGAATGGATATTCATATTAAATGTTGTTAAAAAAATATAATTTTTAATATATATTATTAGTAAAATTAAATATATATAAATGATCTTATAATGATTCTAGTTTCTATACTTGAGGATGAATCATTAGAAAAAAAGTTATTGATAAACGCTTGGATTTAGTTTGGCGGTTTTTTTCACAATGAACTTGTTTTGTATTGTTATTACATTTTATGAGTATGTAGGGATTACAGAACATTAATGAGATGAAAAACATATATTATCATATGGTTCAACTATAAAAATGGTTTCATGTCCAGGATTGAATATGGTAAAAAAAATTGAGAACTCGTCATCCTTGAATGTGATAAATCAACACATCTCGGATGGTGTTTTCATTTTGAGTATAGGGAGAGGGGAAGGAGATGATGATGAAATATTACATTAGCATAATATAATTACAGTTAATATAAGGTGATGGAATTATCATAGAATTTGGATGAGGATATATGAGTAAAGTAGTATAAATGAAAGGAACTCAAAATAGAAGAAAATTTGTGAAATCTCTCATGAAAATATGGCATCCTAACAACATCACATAAAATTTCATAAAATATTTTGATGAGAGAAAGGGGGTATCTCAACACTATTACATAATATGGAATGTAAAGGGGATATAGAATGAAATATCCCCACAAAATCCAAAAAAAATTAAAAAGAACAAAATAAAATTAATGAAATGAAAGAAAACTAAAGAGGATGTTTACCTCTTGATCTGTTCTCCTAGAGATCCTTCTTAAGGCCTTTGTTTTTGGCCTTTTGGTGAGACTAGAATCTCTAGGACATGGGGAAGAGGACTTGGGAAGAGTTTTTTGGAACAATTTAGGTATGGATCAAGTCTTGAGAGTAGTGGGAGGAAGAAGGGAATGAGGGTGGTATTTATAGTGGAGGAGAGGAGGTATTTTTCATTATTTTAATCATTTTTATATTTTTTTTGCTCAAGACTATAAATAATCATAATTCAGGTAACTCCGAATAGTAATAATTTCATTTGAGTTCTAAACATGTTGTCTTACATCCCTTATGATTTCATAAATAGTGTATTTTAATAATAATTTAAATATACAGTATTTTACCGTATTTCACATTTCATAGAAAATTCTAGAATTTCAGAAAAATCCCAAAAATTCACCCTACCCATTTCTTCTAGGTGGAGAATTCAAAAATGAACTCTATTTTTCAAAAATATTTTTCTAAATATTATTAATTTAAATTTTAAATATAATCATAATTAATTCAGAAAAACATTTAACGGTATAAATAGTTTTATATCACATTGAAAAACTAATTAAGATTTCAACATCTTATTACCATAATAAAATAAAATATTATTATTTTTTACTATTCATAAGGGTTATATTACTTTTCATATTACTATTCATAAAGGTATGTCACTATTCATCAAAAAATCAAGTTGGTTCTATCCGACTCTAAATGACTTACTAGTCATAACTCTTGATTAACATTTTTCAAAATTAAAAATATAGAAGTGGAAAATTTTTGTTTAATGGCTAGGTTTTGACAATATATAAATCAACCATGTTTCATTTCAAAACAACACAGTGCTTTATGAAATATAGGCTATGAATTGAATGTATTAAAGAGAAATATACTGTAAAATGTTTTGGGTGTCATATTATTCCATCCTTCAGAAATTTCATCCTCGATATTTTATGTATAAATCCAACCAAAATTATGTGGGTGGTTCTTCTTCATAACATCCTTAGGTTACCTTGTTACTTCTTCTATATTTTTGTTCAAAACAACATGATCTCCCACTCAGAATTCCAAATTCTTTCGCTAGATTCCAGAATAACTCTTCTACCTACTATGGGATGATTTAATTGGGTCTTGGATTGTATACACCTTTTTCTAGGTCTATTTAATAAGTTTTGGGCCCATAATTTTCTTCTCACCATCTTTATCCAAACAAGTTGGAGTTCGACATCTCTTTCCATATAATTCTTCATATGGAGCTATTTAAATGCTAGAATGGAATTTTTTTTGTATGATAATTCCACAAAAATAATGTATGGATCCCTCATACCATAGAAGTTAAGAGAGAATGACCTCTATATGTCTTCTTAGAGTTTGAATAGTCCTTTCAGATAATCCACCAGTTTGGGGGAGATAAGTAGTACTCATATAAAGCTCAGTATTCACAGCCTTCTCTAGAATATTCCATAATTTTGATGTAAACTAGGGACCTCGATCATACACAATCAATAGAGGTTCACCATTAAGTATTAAAACATCATTAATATAAAGTCTTTCCAGACACCCAAGTGGTAAATCCTCACTTATAAGAAGTAAATATTCTGATTTTTTGAGATGATCAACAATTACCTATATGGCATCATTCCTTTGAGGTTTCCTCAGTAGTCCATTGAAAAAATCCGTTGTAATGTTATCCCACTTCCATATAGAAATTGGTAGAGTTTTCATCACACTTCTAGGATGTGGTCACTATGCCTTCACTTATTGAAAAACAAGAAACCTTGACCCATAGTCAACAATTTCCCACTACTTATTATCCTACCAAAAATATTACATCAGACCTATATATGTCTCTATTCTACCAGGCTGTATAGGGAAAAATTTGAGATATGAGCATTTTCTAATTGTTCCCTTTTTAGCTCAGGTACTAATGGAATGCATAACCTCTTCCAAAACATCATAACTCCTTCCTCATACATGGAGGCTTCTAATCTCCACTCCTTAAAATAAATAATTTCCTTTGTAGATTTTCATCATTAGATTGAGTGATTTTTATCATCTATAGTAATTATGGTTTATAAGTCCTTGGAAGATGAAAGATGGTTCCCCTTCCTTAAGAATTACCATATCCATGTTTATTAGATCCATGAATATATGATCTCTCCCAATCCTCATTTGATTCATAATTCCATGATCTTTCCGGATTAATGCATTTTACACCTTATTTTCCTTTCCTATATGGTTGTGTTTTGAACAATCGTGATCTTTGAGTAACACGGACAATCTATTTTGACTCCAGTTGAGTTCTTTTTGTGTGAAAATGTGTTTTAAACTCTTCTGATCTGTGTATTTCTCACATTTTCACCAAAAATATAATTCCTCTATATTTTCAGAGAATATATTACAACACTTAACTCAAGATCATGTGTTAGATAATTTTTCTCATGATTCTTCGACTCCCTTGATGCAGAAGCAATAACTTTACCATTTTCCTTAAGGACACAACCCAACCGATTCTTTGAGGAAACACTGTATATTATAAATATTTCATTTCCAGAAATAAGAGTCATAATTAGAGAATTGATCAATCTTCTTTTCAATTCTTCAATTAATTTTGTACATTATTTCATCCATAAAAACTTATCTCCATTACGTGGGAGCTTGTTTAGGGGGTTATCCAGTCAGTCGAAATTTTGAATGAAACGTTGATCGCAACCAGCTAAGAATTAAAATGCACACCATAGTTATGTTTATTGTCTTGGTCCATTAATTTATTTCATATGTCTTAACATGATCAACTAGGATTCTATCCTTATAGACAATATGGCCTAGGAATGAAACTGATTGAATAAAATATTGGCACTTGATAAACTTCCCATATAATTCATTTCTTCTAAGAGTTTTCAGAATAATCTACAAGTTATTCTCATGGACTTCATAGATTTTAAGGAATACCAGGATATCATCAATGAATACCCTAACATAGTTATCAAGATATTCCTTGAATACTCTATTCATTAAATCCATGAAAATAGATGGTGGATTCTTCAGTCCAAATGGAATCATTGTAAACTCATAATGACCATACCTAGTTTTAAACACTATATTAGAAATATCTTCCTTCCTCACAAGAAACTAAGGATATCCAGATCGATGGTCAATCATTGAAAAATAATGGGTTCCTTGAATTTTATCAAATAATCCATCAATTCTTGTAATAGGATACTTATTCCATATTTTAATAGCACTGATTTCTCTATATTCAATTAATATCCTCATGGATCTATATTTTTCTTGACAAAGAGGACAAGAGCTCCCCATGGAGAAACACCTGGTTGAATAAATCCTTTTTCACTCAACTCCTCTTGTTTTTTTAGATCCTCTAGTTCCACAGTGACCATTATATAGGGAGTCTTTAATATAGGTCTTCTATCCGGAATTAAATCAACAGAGAACTCAACATCCCACTCTGGAGGATATCCAGGTAAATTCTCTAGAAATACATCAATGTATTCTTAACCTATATGGACATATTATATTTTATGATTTCTTTCCTCACCCACATATATTGGTTTATATTCCTCTCCTAGTACTGCATTCAGTAGAGCTACTACGTGGTGGACCAAGAGAAGAATCAGGTGGTGATGTTTCTGCTTAATAGAAAAGTGATTTTACACCATTTTCAAGTATTTTAACTTCATTATTCTGGAAATAAATATTCTCATCATATTTTGATAGCCAATTCATACCGATATTTATATCAGAGGAAGTAATTTGTATCATGATAAGGTTAGCAACTAAAGAATGTTTTTGTTTCACGAGGGGGACTATTTGACAATAATTTTTTGAAATGATGCATCCCCTTGGATTTTGGACTGATAACTCCTTTATTAAATAAAATTATACATGTCTAATTTTCATGGATAACAAGGAATATATAAATGAATGTGGTGATCCAAAATCAAATAATGCATTGGCCATGTTTGAGGAAACAATTAAAGTACCTTTCACCATGTCACTTGGAACTTCATCCTCTAGGGTTGTAATTGTATAAGTTTTCCCATGCTCTATGGGCCTTTTCGGAGGTAAGTTTCCTTGTTTCTTAGGAGAATCATTTTAATAGTGTCCCATCTCTCTAAAATTGTATGATTTAACATTAGTGAATTTTTTCTTCACCTAGAATTCATTATATCGATAACCCTTTTCTTCACACTAGTAGCAGACTCCCATGTCTTTCAAGCATTTACCAAGACGATTCTTACCATAGTTCTCGAAGAATTTTAATTTATTTGTTCCCTTATTCTTCTTTGGCACTTCACCATTTCCATGGTTATTCGAGTACCACTTTATATCTTGATTTACCTTGAAAAATCTTGATCTTTAAAAATCCTTCTATATTTTGATGGAACTTGATACAATTTCATCATATGGTAAATATTTTTGAGAAGTAAGTGCCCTTCGAAGACATGGCTTCATACCTTCAAAGAAATGAATAATCTTGTCTTCTATTTCTCATACGCAATCTATGGAGTACCTAGCTATTATTTTTAAGGTTGCCTCATACTCTACAAAACTGTCTTCTTCCCTTTGCTTTAAGCTAATGAATTTATTCTTCATTCCAGTTCATTACTAACGAGGGAAATATCTTTTATTGAATATTTACATAAAATTAATCTATTCCATATATCCTATTTATTCTTCCTCAGTGGTATTCTAAATCAAGTACCACCATTGATTAGCGTCACCCTTTAGAAAATATAATTCCAGATTGCATATTAATACTCTGAATATCTTTTCAATGTACTCTATCCACTTCTCAAAAACCATTGGATTACTAGTCCCACTAATAGATGGGGGCTTCTACCACATGAAAAAATCCAACACAGCTGTGGTATGGTTATTAATCACAACCTGAGTAAGTTTCCCAATATGGTCATGATTTGTTCTGCTCTAACATTGACTTTGTTGACTTTCTTATTGGGGAGATCCCTACATTACCCAGGAGTATTGATTCCCTTTATTACATTAAGAACCATTTCTAAATAATTTCATACACTATATTAGGTTATTAATCTAAAAGATAAATTCACACAACATATATTGAAATTCTATGCATAACTAATCTCATAAACATGGTTTATCTAGGGGAAAAATTGCATTAAAATCGTTTATAATGGATCGTAAAGAAATTGTGAATTATCTTATGCATATCCCCCTAGAGTTTCAATACCAAGAGTGAATCAATGCCCGTTTTCATGTACCAAGATACCTCATGTCAAGCACAAAACTCCTTCTTGGAGTTTTCACACAAAGGTACAGCTGTATCATAGCCGCCTCTACCTGTTTGTATCCAGACAAGGATGTATTGGCTAGAAAGGTTCACATAATCTATCTCATACCAAAATACTAGGACATTCTTGTCGTTTTATTCACAAATACTACATTAGGGTTTTTCCCAACTATTCATTTCCTACTCTAGTTTCCATGTTTTCAACTAAACTTCCTTTGATACCAATTGTAACTCCCCGGCCCCTCTAGACCATAGTTGGTGCATTACATGTTATATTGGAATAGTTAAAAGGAATGAAATCATGAAGGAATGATCAGTTTAGTAGTCTTTATGTAAATAGACACATATATTTAACTCAAATTACATTGGAAAAGGTTACAAATACAATACATAACAAAAACTAAAAAATTGCATCCACAAAACTCAATAAATAGTCACCTCTTCATAACCTGTTGAAGGTAAAAAAATGAAATGGGTGAGATAAAATGATCTGTAAGGGTTAAAAATGGTTGAATAAAGAGTAAATAATAAGTAAATCATAAACAATTTGAAAAAATCGATATGGCATGGTGAATAAATGAAGAACTCATGCCATTAATAAACTGAGAAAGAAACTGAATCCATAGATTTTGTCATAATGAAAACCTCATGGATAGTAATAAATAATAATGAATAAATAGAATGATTATTAATTGGATTTATTTTATCTAGAACATGATACCATAGTACTGTAAAGACGGTTTAGTTCTATGGGTAAAAACTCGTCTGGGTTTTTGGAAAAAACGTGAAAGGTTTATCGCTAACTGATTTGTCTCATGAGACCTATCGATTCATAGAGTGTCTATAGTGGGCCCCAAACTCCACTAAATGTCCAAAAAATCATTATATATAGATTTAATACAAGTAAAATTTTCCTTCTCAATATCCTTATAGTGTATAGGATACATATTTGTCAATATTTCCACAGTTAAAATAACATTCCAAATAAACACTGCATGTAAAATTGTATACGGCTTAAGGAAATTATTGTGTACATGATACCAAAATAGGGATATATAATATATTTCCAATTTAAAATGAAAAATTATCTCAAATGGGTAGTGTATACACCACATAATAAATTTTATGGGAACAATACCATGTAACTAACTGTCAAATAGAATTTAAGACAAAGTCCCTTACCCCATTGTAATCAATTAAGTCATATGAACAAAAAATAATAACCACAAATTGAATAATAAAATACCATGATTATAATAAGAATATTTATAATATATATCATATAAATGTACACCATACATCACATTTAATAAATAGGTCACAAATAATGGAAATCTCACATAAAAGAAAGTGAGGTGAGAAACCCCTTACCTTAAGCATGAGTGCATTCTTTGTTTGTTTTAATGACCTGGACATTAAAATTTATCTTCATTAATTAATTATTATATAAACTTCTATAATTTTAATATATATATATATTAACATTATTAGGTTCATTAGTTTCCCTTTTTATGTGTTTAAGAGGATCAATTTTATTGTTTAGGAATCATTTTCTTCCACGGTTTTCAGGATTCATTTACTTGTATTAATGAATTCATGTTCTTTTGAATTGTGGTTAAACATACATAATTATTAATATATATTATTAGTGAAATTTAAGAGATATAAATTATTTTTCAATGATTATGGGTTATATACTTGAGTATGAATCATTAGTTAAATGGTATTGACAAACGCTTGGATTTAGCTTGGAGGTTTTGTGCACAATAAATTTGTTTTTTTTCATATTATGAGTGTGTAGGGATTAAAAAAAATTATTGAGATTAAATACATATATTATGATCTAGTTCAACCATAAAAATGGATTCATGACCATAATTGAAGACTATAATGAAAATTGAGAAATTGACGTCCTTGAATGTGATAAATCAACACATCTTAGACGGTGTTTTCATTTTTAGTATAGGAGGAGGGGAAAAAGATGATGATGAAAAATTCCATTAGCATAATATAATTATAGTAAATTTAATGTAATGTAATTATCATAGAATTTATATGAGAGGAAATTAGGAAAGAATTATAAAATAAAATAACTCAAAATAGAAGGAAAATTGAGAAATCTCTCATGAAAATTCGACAGCCTAACAACATCACATAAAAATTCATAATATAGATTGATGAGAGAAAGTGGGTATCTCATCACTCATACATAATATTTACAGTAAGGGATAAATATAATGACATATCCCAACATAAGACAAAGGTAATTTAAAAATAATAACCTAAAATGAATGAAAAGAAAGAAAACTAAAGAGGGTGTTTACCTCTTGATCTCTTCTCCTTAAGATCCTTCTTAAGGCCTTTGGTTTTGTCCTTTTGATTAGAACAGTAGCTATAATACGTTTGGAATAGGGCATGGGAAGAGTATTTGGAAGAATTTAGATAAGTATCAAGGTTTGAGAGGTGTGGGAGGAAGATGGGAATGAGGGTGGTATTTATAGTGGAGGAGAGGAGGTATTTTTCATTATTTTAATCATTATTATAATATTTTTCTCAAAACTGTGAATAATATTAATTCATTTTACCCAAAATAGTAATAATGGAATTTTAGATTGAACCATGTGGTATTACATCACTTATGATGTCATAAATAGCATATTTTACAAATAATTTGAATATACGATATTTTATTGTATTTCACTATTCAGCAAAAATTCAAGAATTTCAGGAAAATTACAAAAATTCATCCTAACCATTTTTTAATGTGGAGAATTCAAAAACGAACTCCATTTTTCAGAAATAAATTTCTATGTATTATTAATTTAAATTTTAAATAAAATCATAGTTTATTCAAAAAATAACAATTTTAAATATATAAATAGTTTTATATCACATTGAAACATTAATTAAGATTTCATTATCTTATTAAATTAATAAAATAAAATATTATAATTACTTACTATTCATAAGGGTCATATTACAATTTATATTACTATTCATAAGGGTATGTAGTATTCATCAAAAAAATTAAGTTGGTTCTATCAGACTCCAAATGACTTTCTCATCACGACTCTAAATGACCATTTTTCGAAATTCAAAACATAGAATTGGAAAATTTATGTTTAATATATATGGTTTTAATATCCATTAAATAACCAAGTGTCATTTCCAAGGAACACAGTGATTTATAAAATTTAGTTTATGAATATAATGTATTTAAGAGAAGCATACCAAAAAATGTTTGTGGTGTTATAGAAATTGTTCCTAGTAATCAAATGTTTCGTATTTGAAAATTATTTTGTTCAATGCCCAGATCATAAAAACCAGTTAATAAAACATTATCTTAATAAAATATAAAGGGATGAAAAAGTTTTATATAAAATAAAACATAAAAAGGATTATATATATTAGAGAAAATATGTGTAAATTGATGATATTGATATGGATGAAAAGTGTAAATAATTATTGGGAGTGAAAGAGGTAACTCAACACAAGAAAATGAGTGATCAATGAAAATTTAGGGGCCTCCAAACCAAAATATTTAATGGTATAAAAGACCATATGATTCATTAGAAATGAATGTAATAGGATAATTTTTTTTCAAGATTCTGTTCACAATGATGGGGAATTAATTTACTATCAAAGAATATAAATAAATATACTAACACAATACATTTATATTTTATTAGAATAACAGAAAACATTTTTTGTGATTATATAAATATTAAATTCATCCCTTACTCCAAGAAACGAATATCGAAATATTATTTTATTTAATCCTAAAAAATAATAATCACTTTTAATGGATTATAATATCTTTAAAAGAGTGTCAAGTATTTTCTTCTATCTCTAAATGGTTTCCAAAACCAATATTGTTAGAAAATTTTATTCAATATATTATAATAATCTATAAACCTAAAAAATTAAAATCATTGAGTCATCATAATTTTTTTTTTAAATATTTTAACTAAAAACATGTTAAACATGACATCGTGTAGGCTAGTGGTTGGCTGTAAACCCTATTTGTTCTACTCTCATGGGTTAAAACCTTTATTTCTTCTTGGATGTATCGGGTTGCCACATAAAATAAGGGATTTCATTTTCCTAATATAAATTAATATTATTCATATAACATTTCCAAAAAATAATATTCTGGACATCTTTGAAATAATATTAATCATTAAATCGCATTTTTACTATGGGTTTCAATTCAAATGGGTTTTTGTTATTAATTTTTTTTTATAATGCTTAAAAATCATATTTGACTTTTATTACAATTTAATTAATTATAATATTGACCTTAATGGATATCAATTCATTTGAACTTATTTCTATAAAATATAAATCCATTATTACAAAAATAACATTTTCACTATGGCATATGTTAAACAATTGGTTTTTATTGCAATAAATTTCTCCCAAAATTCCATAATCATGTTATATTCCTAAAAGAATTTTTTAAAAAATGGGTGTTTAAAACATTGAACTTATGATTGGTATTAAACTCATAAAGCCATGATTGTATACATAAAACATGTATAAATGATGTAATTTTAAATTCTTGAATTTAACACATCCCTTAAATATATAATTATCTTATGAACCAATAGACGTTTTTTAAATAGTTCTATAACATAATTCATGAATCATTGCACACAAATACTTCAACTGTTTTATTTAAACATAGGTACTTCGTAGTCAAGGGTTTAACCTTTATTAGATGGACTTAATTTGGATAATTCAAAATCTAACCACATTAAATAAAACTAATTGTAAATGGATCCATGAGATGATATTTTTTTTACTTTTGTGAAACACTTCATTTTTCCACATTAATTCATTTTTATGCCATTATTTTCTAGACATTAAATAATTTCTAATTCCATTTAGACACTAAATTATTAATCTATGATACCAAATTATTAACCTAGGTTATTTATTTTCATATTTTATTAAAATAATTTATAATGGTTTGTAATGAAAACCTGAATTTTCCAATAAAAATCATGTAGTAGGGCAGAACCATGTGTGTCGTAAGAACTATTGTCACCCACCATGTGATGTTTGGTGAATCTGAATGTTGCTTTTTCAATAATATTATCTATAGTTATATCTTTTTAAGAACCACATCCACTTTTATTATATATTAAAGGATATATTATATGGATAGAACCACATAATATCATCTTTACAAAAAAATTAGGATATTCATCAATACTTATCCTCAATGTCTATCATAAGGTTGTGTTCCCAAATCTATTTTTAACTAAGTATAGTTTCCAAGGTTTCTCATAATAATTCCACAATACCATATATAGAAACACTATCCCCAGTAGCCTAGAGCTGATGTCTTCTTTGTTACATTGGAAAATGATATAAGAAATCTCTTCTTAATGGTATTAATAGTATAATCGTTTTATAAAACAAGATGCATACTTGAGTCTTAAATGATTTTAAAATTAACAAAATTACAACATAATTTTTTTCAAGAATAACATTATTCCCTTTATAATATACAGTTATTCCAATCATAGTACAATTCATTGATTCATAGGAACGGAAAAAATAAGGGTGGTCTTAAATTCTCCAAAAAGATTATGTATAGTAAAAGATATCATGAATCAATAAGAATAAATAATATGAAAAGATAAATAACTAAATAAATATGTCATATAATCAATAAAATGAGAATAAAAAGAATCTATATTTAATATAATTGTGAAAATAAAATGGAAAAAATTTAATATGGAAAGACAAATAATTGGAAAACATATTCCATTTAATAAAAATTTTAACTTTCATAACTTGATTAGGAATAATTGACATTGTATGTTATATAATTGAAATCCAATTCTATATAATCAATATGTTATAAGAAAAAGTAACCTAATAAAATATCATTGAAAAATTTTCATGGGCAATAATTATTGAATTCTAAAGGAAACAAATGATTAATTATTGGACATCATGTCTTAGGAACATGATAACTCTACTAGAAATACCTTTCACAGTATGGTTTAAAACTATTGGTAAAACCCCTTTAATATAGCTTACATTTGTATAATAAGAGACATACTAATTTTTCTAGGGGATACATAAAATTTTGGCATCACACATCACTTCATATAAAAGTAATCCATTATATACCTCATAATCAATTAATTTTTGAATCAATATGACTCATCATTAAATATTTTTATTGAGTAATGGATACCAAATTATCAATATTTATCTTTTTAATAATGTTACATTAAACGTAAATAATATATGTAAAATGGGATAATGGTTAGGAAATAATCATATAAATCTCACAAGAATATGTATATTTAATTTTAATTTTATTTCTTAATGAAAAACGGTCATAGTAATGTGGTTTTTTCAAGAGAAAGATAACAATCACAAAAGAAATTTTTGTTGAAAAATAACTTTTTGTGCTTCAAAAATTTCAACCCAAATCCCCTTTGATAGAAAAATTGAAAGTGGAACACAAAATAACTTTTATTATGGCATAATAAAGATAATAAAAGACCAAGGATTAGTATACACACCACATAAGATTGAATTGGTGAAAATTAAAAAACAAGCCTAAATGGATGTAAATGGAGATGAAATCTCTTACCATACATTTAAATTTGGATGAATATTCATTGATCTCTTGAATAGTGGTTTTAAAAAATTTATAAAAATGATTTAGAATCATATAAATATTTTTAATATTATAAATTATCATTTTATAACAAATTATCAACCTTTCAATAATAATAATTCATTAATTTTAATGTTTCTTATATTAATTGTCTTATTTTCACATTTATGCCATTCCATGAATTGTCCAGTTCATAGGAGTGTTATATTGTTCCATCATATAAAAAATAATAATAATTATATAATAATAGTATTTTTACATAAATAATAATTTTAAAACCAATTATGAATGATGATTATAAAAAATGGACTATGTTACAATCAAGGTGACAGTAAGTCGTATATACACATTCTACAATATTTATAGAAAGGTGTTACGTAAAATTTTATCTTTAAAAATATATAATATAAAACATAATATTAATCTTTATTATAGTTATATATATTATCCTTGTGTGGTGTTGAATAAAAGAGTGTCACATCACATCATAATAGTGGTAGTCAACATGTATAAGAATTTGGTAATCATTATTAATCAAGTGAAAATGTAAAATGATAAATTATATTTATTGAATGATAAATTTGTAATTAATATGAGAATAATTTCATTTATATCACATATAATCATTATTTTTATCTTTATCCCCATCCATGAAAAGCATTAGTGAAAGACAAATCACATCGTTTCGTGAGGTTGTAGTCTGTCTTACAAATGATCAGTGATATCATATCTCATGCGGTATAGAAATTAAAAAACATTATAATTTATATAATTAATACATATATATATATATATAATTATTTTATAAATATCATATATATAATTTAGATACATCATCATTCTGAACCATGAGAGGTGGTAATGAAAAAACTAATGACATCGATTCGTGAGGTGGTAGTCTGCTGTGTGCACCAATAATTATATAATAACCCATTTTATGGATCTATTGGTTGTTTTAGGTCGTTATCATAACATAAAAAAAAATATCAAGATATTGAAGATAAAAATTATATTTTGTACTCAGGGATAAAACATAATTGATGTCTATTTAGGAAGAAATAAAATAAAAATTCTCATTGAAGAACATCATCTCTTCTCTTGGTATTCTCATTAAGTTTGCAAAAAATCATTACAGAGTAGGAATTATTCCAAAACAACGGCTTCAATAATGACTGTATGGATAGTGGTAAGTTATTTTTGGTGTTATTTTTATATCCAAAGAGTCATGATGGTATGCACAATAGAGGATAAAGCGGTGGCCTTTTATAAGCGGGGTTAGTGTCACACTTGTAATTTTTTGTATATATTCAATCGTAGCCGTGTTTTTATATTTTCACAAGTATAATAAATGGGAAATTATACAACATTTAAGTTATTATGTTTAAATACTTCAATAAAAAGGATTTTTTAAATGTTTATAGGCCATTTTTAACTCATAAAATCTTAGTTTAAACCCTAGTGTATCTATTTTTACCTAAACTGAAATAATTAATTTATAGCATTATAAATATAAATTTTAGACAAAAATTATTTTGAACAACATAGAAATTAAAAATAATTCTGATTAGAAATATGGAATAACTTTTTCCAAATTAAATTCATATTAGTGTCAAAATTTTATATACATTTAATCCCATATACATGTTAAGAAATAAGATATTTTGAACTAAAATTTGTAAAATGTTTACTATGTTTTGATATCAAAATTCAATAAACAAATGAATCTAATGATCTATATTGAATTGATTTATATAAAATGGAACTACTTTTACATTAAAAAAATTTAAATCAAATTTATCTTCAAAAGTAATATACATGAAAAGACAAATTTCAATTAAAAATAAACATTTTTAAATATTCATTAAATAACGAAACCATTCAAAAAATATCAAAAATTAACCATATTATAATTTTGGAATTAAAAATTGAAAAATGAAGTTTATTTACATAAATAAATTTTATAAATGTGTGATAATATAAGTATAAATTATTTATACAAATTTTGAGTAAACCATATTTCAGAAAAAAAATATAGTTTTTTTGAAAAAAATCCCTTTCATTTCTTCTAAATGATTATTATTTTATTTATAATCAACAGATAATTATAATTTTCTTAATTAAGAAAATAATATTCATACTCCCAATTTTGGGGGCTAGATTATTACAAATATATTATAAAATGAAATTTTAGAAATATTTCACATTTCATTTAAAGGTGTTCCATGTAATGAAATATAAACATATTATTGTCTGTAATAAAATATATAATTAGTGTTGTGCGTAATGCATTATAAAATTTGTTTTGTGTCTCACATATTCTATTTAATACATTGTTCATAATTTAAATTATATGGTGTTACATTCCATTTTTTTAAACCCAGGCATTATTGTGATATATAGTTTTCATGCATTCTTAATATTCATTTAGTATATTTTATTGTTTTATCTTCATTATCAATTTTTTTTTAATTTTCAGTCAAAATGGGTTATTTGTTTACAAATTGGGTTTTCATGAAATTTATTATTTTATTAAAATGATTTTTTAAAAAATTATTGGACTTTTATTTTACACAATAATCATAATTTATTAATTTATATTTTCACAATTATCTTAGGATTATTTTTTGAGAATATTATGAAATGTATTATTTTTCAATTAATAATGAAAAATACAACTTCTTATTGAATAATTAATTATGTTTTCAAATTTTCAAAAAATATGATTTTTTTATTTGATTTAAAATTCAATCAGTCCCATTTTGTTAAAATTAATATAATAAATTTTATTGGAATCATCATTATATTTGAATTTTTCATTAAAATATTTTTATATATATGCAGAGTATTTTTTATGTAAAACTATATTTTATTACATCATTCGTGTTTAATTTGAAATTTAATTATTCTACCACTATGAATTGAATTCTATTAATGTAATTCCATATTATTACTCATCAAGATTAATATTAATTAATAAGGCCAATTTATTTTTTGGTCATAATTAATAAAAAAGTATTAAAATTCAATTACAATAGTTAAGGATAAAATAAGTTTATCAAGGGGTAAAACTAACATGATTGTGATTAAAATGGGAAAAAATTTCTAAATCTTATTGTATGTTTATATGTTTACCCCAAATCATTTTATGTTAATAAAATTTCAATTTGGGACCCATTCGGCTTGTGTAAAACATTAATGTATTTTTATTTTTTTAAATTCCCAACGTGTCATCTTCCCAACTTATAAAAGGACACCCCTATCATCTCCTCTCCAAATATAAATAGAATTTTTTATAATAAAATCCCTCAAAAATATATTTCAATCTTCCATATTTATGTTATAGCAGGCCTGATATTACTAGAATACCATCCTATTAATGATTTAGGTACAAATATTAAGATGTTTTCTGAAGAAGAGATATAATTCTTACCCAAACATTTTTGTTTTATTTATTCTTCCAGATCCTTCAAGAATTATTCAATGATTATGAAATAGTAATATTAGTTTATTACATATATTTAGATGTTATTATGTTAATGGTAGAATCTATACCTATATCCTCTATAACCAAAATGAACATATGACAATAAATTGTGTGTATGGGGGATTACAACCACATGAACCGATGTAATTCATTTTCTATCAATAATGGCCACATATGGACATAATTATAAAATAAATTAATAAATATTATATTAATGAGATGTTAATAATTAAATAAATATAATATATCATGACTTTTCTTAACATTCATCCATTAAAAATTGATAAAGTTGTTCATGGTATTGGGGATTACCACCTCCATGGAGCGATGTAGTTAGTTTTTCATCACCACAGAGAATTACTAGTGTATATAAGTCTATATAATGTTTTAATTTAAATTTTTCTATATAATAATATTTCTGTAAATTAAAAATTATACTTATATTATTTATATTATTCTCTATTAAAATTTAATACATTTTTTATGCGTACCTGTAACCCACCATCTCCATAACTATAAAGTAATTCAATTTTCATAAACATATTTCATTGATAATTTTAAATTACCATTAATGAGGAAAAATTAATAATGTTTTAATTATTATTATTATTATTTATATGATTAAATAATGATCTCGTTTACTTTAGTGATCCTACCAAACTATAATTTTAAACTATAAGACAAATATTTTTAAATCATCCATTGTAAATTTAATTGATAATATAATTGAATATAACATGTTAATAAATTGATTAAAATGAATAATGAACAGAAAAAATTTATTAAGAATGAAAATAATTAAATTTTTTATTATTTATAAATATAAAAAACATACCTGAAGAGTCAGACTTGACATTAGGGATACTTTACCTTTAAAACCACATTTTAAATGTTTAAAATGGTTTTTATAAATATTTTTTTATCATGTACATATTAATACAATTATAGTATTTATTTTTTATATCGACATTGTTGAATTATAAAGAGAATATTATGACACATTTTACCTTATTTCATAGGATTTAAAAAGAAATGTTTTTTACATTTTGAGAAAGGAAAAAATAGATGTTATGTTTTAATGTATAAGGTATCAATAGATTTTCCCTCCACAATGACAGTTATTTTATGTTTGGGTTTTATTAAAATAATTCAAATTTTCATAAAATAAAAACTCACCTTCCATTGGTTTTTTGTATTATCAAAAAGGGTTTTTAATATTACTTATATTTCAATATCCCGAAATGTTTTTCATATTGGTGAGAAGAATATTTTTATTAGTGTGATGATTAAAATAAATGAATTTATTTGTGATTAATATGTTATGGTTTATGGTAATTGTTTATGATGATGGGTGAGTCCAATATTTCTATTGAAAATCTCTAATTACAATATTATTATATTTGAAGGGTGATCCTGATATATATCTATAATTAATTAGGTAAGGGGATAGTGTTAACCTATAAGGTTTACCCTAATTGGTAATTAGAATTTATTAGTAATGTCATTCCATTTATACAAGTGACTATATAAGTGATATTTAAATAATTTCAAGTGTAACATATATGATTCATCAATGAATTTTAAGGTTTATTATGAAAATATTATGATTTCTTCAAGGTAAGTTAAAGAGTGTTAGTTTAAAGAGAATTTTGTGCTACTATTCGAGTATGGAATGTTAAACATTGCATGAGGAATTCATTATTGTAAGGAAACCATTATGAGTAATACATTTCTGTTCAATAATTATTATGAAAATTTTTTTGAATATAAATTGGATGAAAAGATGATTTATTGGGTAAGATAATTATTATTTTGAGATCAATGTTCATCCTGAAAAAGAAAATTTTGAAGTGTATTAACAGGAAAACATGTTTTTTTCTTCCCTTTTACATATACCTTACTATGATTTTTCTACTCATCCAACAATTGAAAATGTCTTTTATAGGGTTTAATGGATGAGTAGGGACAAGTATAAGGTCAATATGAAAATGGGTATGATATGTCATGGAATGAAAATGTATTATATCATAAAATATTTGAATTATAGGAAAGATGTATAAGAGGTGGTGGAAAACATTTTTTTCTATAATATTCATTTATGTAATTGTAATATCCTAATTCTCAATGATTTTAAAACTTAAAGATCTTACATAATTTAGTAAAATTATTTCAATAATAAATAATCAATATTACAATTTTTTATTGGTCGGGTCCTTATAGTTGGTATCATTGGAAAGGATTATGTAATTGTAGATATTATGAAAAAAAAATTTAAATAACCATAACAGATACTAATTCCATGAGATATTGATATTTTATTAAAATATCATCATGTTACATAGTATAGACTACAACCGTTTACAATGGCATTGAATAGAGGAAACATGGATTCTGAATGTTGAAGGAAGAAATAGGAAAATATCATTCAAAATAAACAAACTGGAATGGTCATTATTGGACCATCGTAGTTATGTTCTATGGTGGATATGTTGATATAGTCTATAAATTGTTTTTGGTTCCCATGGGAGTGAGAAACCAGATCTATAGTAGAAGAACCTGTTGATAGTGGAGCATTTTATGCGACAACACCATCAATAATTTAGTGGAACTTTTGACCCAATGGTAGATGATGGATTGAATAAACTAATAGGAAATATATTCAATGTCTTGGGTTGATCAAATCATAAAAATTCAAGTCTTATTATATATGGTTTTGAAGTGGAGATGATTAAGGTTATTAAATAGTTAACAATATTAAATAACTATAATATGTTAATACAATGGAATGAGATGAATTTAAAGAACCTCTCCTTAAAACATATTTTTATATGGTTGTTTGACATATGATGGAAAATAAATTAATTGAATAAATTTATGTGGAGATAGATTCAATGTCCTCTTATAAAAAAACTTCACCTGATTGTCATGGTATTAACCAAATTGTATCTAGTATCTTAATAGAAAAATTAATTAGTTTTATTCAGGATTAAATCCAAGATATATAATATATTTAACCCCTATAATTTTAAAATATATAAGAACTATGATCATTGTGTCGATAAAGTACAAATGGAGTTTTTTATGATCAATTATTCTATAAAAATAGAATAAATCATGGTTTATGTGGTAATAAAAAGGTAAAAAATCAAATCAGATAAATCTAAGTATGTGAAAATAAACCTTTTAGTTTTTAATTGGTTTGTTAATAAGTATGACGGGGGAGGTCTTACTATGTTGTTTATGTGATTAAAATATGGTATGTCTGGATATATTGTTTTTATTGAGAAGAAATGGGCCTTTATTGTGGTACATAATATTTTGATAAGAAATAAGTAAGGTGTTATAAATGTAATGAGATGGGTCATTATGTGGATACATGTACGAATATGAACAATAATAAATAGAATTAGTAAGACTAAGAGAATAATTATGGGATTATCATTATTCACTTTAGGTTGATGAATCATCTAGTTATATTTAAGATTCATATGGATTGATTTTTCAATGTATATAT
This sequence comes from Viscum album, assembly GCA_963277665.1. Classification (NCBI taxonomy): domain Eukaryota; kingdom Viridiplantae; phylum Streptophyta; class Magnoliopsida; order Santalales; family Viscaceae; genus Viscum; species Viscum album. Next base: position 522,585,762 of record OY728166.1, read on the forward strand.
TGATAAATGTTTTTTGGTGTTTAATAATAATATTTTTGATTATTAGAAATGTAATTTGGGTCCTGAAAAAAATATTTATTGGTCTGTATACATTAATATAATATAGGTTAGATAGAAAATTTATCAAAGGGGATTTTTGGTTATAATAGATTTCATTCCATGGAATTGTCAAAAATATGATTTCATAACTATTCATTCATATAAACATAATGTGGTTAGTGAATAGGAAATACCTAAAACTACTATTGAGATTTTTAGTTTTCTTAGATTAGTAGGCTAATACTTCCAGATTGTTGAAACCCATTCAAATTTATCTATCCCACTATCCATGTTAATGAAAAAAAGTAGTTAATTTCATCTAGAAAAAAGAATGTGTTTAAATTTTCTATACACATAATAGAATATTATTTAGTTCTATTATTTTTCCATTATATCATGAAATTGTGACTTATTTATCTATATTTGGGCTTCACTGATGTGACTGGATTGCGTTTCCATGTAGAATTATCTAGTAATTGCTTATTCCTCACATGAAATAAAAATTAATTGAAAAAATGTCCTACATAATACTTTAAATTGGAAAATTCAATGTTTTATTAAAAAAAAGTAGACAAATAATTATATATGGAAAAGTGGAAAAAATATATTATTCAAAAATAATTAATGTATATATTAACATATAATGTTTTGAAAATTATACATAGGATATATATTGAACTAAAAAACAATATTTTTGTACAATTCATTATATCATAGTGAAGAAAATATATCTCTTAATTCATTGGGTTAGAAAGTAAATGTTACATTAACCATGATATGTTCGAAACTGGATCCTTTGGTTAATGATTTGATGAATTATGACATAGAAATAGTACAAATTGTATCTTTATAGTTTTTTTGGTTTTATTAGAATCGTCATTATTAGATAGGATTATGTAAGAGCAGAATGAATATTTTATATTATAGAAAAATATATAATTGGAAAATAATGTTAAGATTCTTGAATTTAATATTTAAGAAGAATATGTTTTTGGATTTCCTAAACGGTATTTTTTTTATATGATCCCATGATAAATAAAAATCAGTTGTGCAAATTCCATATCTCTCTAATTTGGATTCATCATGGAATTATAAAAATATATATATAACTTCATGAACATTTAAGTATTATAGGAATGAAGAATGATATTTCTGACTTTACTATGAATGTTTGAATTGACAACGTGTTAAAACGAAATGATTATTCCAATTGGGGATGATTTTTCCATTTTCAGTTCTAGAATAGAAATGGTTAAATATATCAATCAATTTCATAGTGGGATTACATAAGGAATTTCAGGGTAATAATTTTATTTGGGTAATTATTGATTGATTAACTAAATCTGGTCATTTTATCCCCATTCACGATAATAGGCCATTATATAACATTCATTAATTTTTTAAATGACATAATTAGATAATACAAATTCTATATTTTCATTGCACCTAATCCAGATCCAATATTCATCAATAATTTCTATAAAAAACATCATATGTATTTAGGTACTGAATTACATTTCAATAAAAAAATTAATAATCAATATAAAAATTATAAAAAATGAACTTTTATGAGTTTGGTGGATATTCTAAGTTAGTGTTAAAGGGATTATTGAGGATATATGTATCATTAAACAACTTTGATTGAGTTTTCTTATATATTATTTTTATTCTATTATACATGTGATAGCTTTTAATAAACCATTATATGGAAAGTAATGTGGGAATAAAGATTATTGTAATGAATTTTGGAAATAATTTTATTGGGACCAAAATTGGTATGAAAATTTTATTGAAGCTGAAGTTTATTTATCATGACATGACGATGGATCTTAGAGTGAGGAATGTTAAGAAGAAATCTATTGAATGATCTTTTTGGAGGTAACTGGTCATTTTTTTTATTAAAATATATCCATGGAGAGGTGATAAGTGTTTTTTATTTTAATTTATGTCCATGATTCATTAGAACACAAGAAATTATATAGAATATTGGATTAACTACTTACTTAATGTATTTCATCTATGTTTATTTTAGTAACATGATATATTTTTTGTGTTTTTGTTTAGAAAATATGTTCTATTCACATCTCAAGTTTTGAGCATTGATGTTTTTTAGTTGGAAGAAACACCTTATTATGAGAAACATCTAGTATATATTCTTCACCAAATAGAGATAGTGTTTTGGAATAAAGTGAATTTATATATTAAGGTTTTTCATTAAAATCGTATGATTGTAGAATTAACTTCAAAATCATAAAATATTGTGAAGGAAGAATATCCACACTTGTTTATGTAATGAATAAAATTTAGAGTTGTCAATTTATAGAAGTGAGGATGAATATAAAAACCCTTGAAATTTTAAGATATAAAATTTTATTTTCATATTAATAATAATTAATTTGTGTTTATAGAGTTATATCCATTGAAATGATGTTATGTAAGTTTTTAATAAATGGAAATAAAAGAATTACCACTAAAAAAATTTGTGATTTCACACACAATATGGTTTTATTTGTAATATTGATTTGTATATTATAGGATTTTAATTGGAAAAAATGAAATTCAATATTTAATTTATTATTTCAAAATTATCTTATGTTAAATATTTGTGATTTTTAGGAAATGTTTTATTTGTCCAATAATAGTAATTGATGTTAAATTTCATTGAAAATTATCTTTAATTTTGAAGTATTTAAAAATTCATATTCTATTTTTTTGTTTTTTCTAAAATTCAATTAGTTAATCTCTATTAAATAATATACAAAAAATGTTTCAAGATTGAGCATTATTCTTTAATTTTCTGTAAAAACATTATTAGTCTTAAATTTTAATTTTCATGAAAACCCATTTTCTTTTATTTTTTAGGTTTATATTAAAATTATTTTACTCAAATTATGTGAATTAAATTTCATAAAATGTAATATATATTTTAAATTATCATAATTAATTCTATATAATATGAACAACATAAATTTTGGTCATAATTAATAGTGTAAATTGTAAAAATATATTACCACGGTTATAGTTAAAACAAGTTTAGAAGGGGATTGAACTAAATATATAAGGGTTTAAATGAAAAAAACCTATCTAAATACTTTTTCATTGAAATATTTTCACCCTATTTCATCTAATGCTTTAAAATTTACCATCTTGGATCCATATGGATAGGGTAAGATATTAATATATTTTATTATTATTTTTAAATCAATTTATGTCACCCCCCACACTTATAAGAGCACACCCACTATACTCTTTAACCATTATATAATGATAATTTTTGTTCATAAAATTAATGATTTATTCCCTTTATAATATCCAAATACTTTTAACAAAGGAACATTTTATTAGAATACCTACCTCTGATGGACTTAGGTTCAAACATTAATGGGTTTTCCAAAGAAGTTGTATAGCTATTATCAAAGTATTAAAAATTTAATTTCATCTTATACCTTATTAAAATATTCAATTAAATGATTAAAAAATATCATAATTATATTCCATATAATGATATTTTATTTTTTTAAAAGAAATCACTTATAGCCATCTCATCTTCCCTCAAATGGGAAAAGAAATCATCCTTCATGAGTATGACAAATTACCGCCTTGCGAACCAATGTAATTTTTTTCCATCCCTATAGGATATAATTATGGCTTAAATATAAAAAACTATATAAATGAAATTATTTAAATTCTATAAATATATTATATCATCTATTTTCTTACCTTCCCATCCTTTGGAAATTGATAATGTCATTCATGTGAACTTGTGGATTACAACCTCCGGAAGTGATGTGATTCATTTTTCATCATAGCATCACATGGCTTGAATATAAAGGGTATTTAATCACAGATTATGATATATATATATATTTATATTGTATAATATTAATTCTGTAAAGAAAACAAGATCTATAATTTTTTTCCCTCAATCTCTTTGATAAATGAAAATGTCAATCTAGCGTATGTTTATCTTAGTGTGTCAATGATTGTAACGTAATTAATTTTTCATAAAAATAAATCATGTTTGGTTGAAAATAATAAATAATTTATAATAATGGTAAATGTATCCTAAAAATTATTCAGCCGATGATGGTATAATTATCTCTCTGAGCCTAGTCAACCTACCATATTTATTTTTGACCTATGAGCCCAATATCATCAAAATGTCTAACCAGAATTTAATTTATTTCCTAATGAAATAAAATATGGTTATAAAATTAATAAAAGGAATAATAAACATTAAAAATGTTATTCAGTAAGTAAATAATTAATATATATTTATGATTTATGAATATCAATAACATACAAGATGAGTTCGACTCGAGGTAAGAGATACAATACAAAAAAACCTAATATTAAATGATTTAAATACGTATTTTATAAATCATTTTATTAAATTTCAATATTTATTAAATTATTTCATTTATGTATTTATATAGTAATTAATGAATTTTAATATGCATTTCATGTCACTTTTTACCATATTTTAAAGGGTGTAAAAGAGTTTCATTTTATGTATTTTATTTGAAACATTTCAATGAAGAGGAAATATAGAATGTTTCATTTTAACAAATATGATATGAATGGATTTCACAACTCTATAAAAATTATTTTATATTTGTATTATATTATATAATTTTATTTATTTCTCAAATAAAGACACTCTATCGATTTGGTTTTTTTATTGTAAAAAAGGAATTAAAATTGATTAGATATTTCAATATCCATTTTTTTTCTTATAGTTGAAATGAATATTTTAATGTGTGCGAGGATACAAATGCAGGAGTTTATCTATTATGATTATATAATGGTTCATGGTAATTTTTTAATTTATGGTGTGATGGTATATGACATTATAATGGCAGAACCTAGTGTAGCCCTCCAATGCATTGGGTGAAGGTATAGAGTTAACCAGTATGGTTTCTCATAAAAATATATTAGAATTTAATATGTAGTATATTTCATTTGTTATTGTAAATATAAGATTCATATAGTTAAAATTTCCCTTGATAACTACATAATTTATCTAATTTTATTATAGGTTCTATAGATATTCTAATAATTTCTCAAGGTAATGTAATTAGATTATGTTTTAAGGGATGTTTATGATAATTCATAAGGGTTAAATATAGAAATTTTCAGATGTTTTTCATTATTTTGAAGAAAACATTATGAATGTTTTTTTTCATTTAATATATCTTTTGAATTATTTAATGATATTATTTAGAAGGAGAAATTGATTTATTTTATAAGAAAATGTTATTTTTTTATTTAGAATTCATTTTTAGGAAATTGAATATTTACAAGAATTCATAGACTAAAAAGTTTCAATCTTCATTATGTATGTCCATTACTAAGATTGTTTCACTCATCCCTTATTTTAAACTTTTTAATAGGGATTTATGCATTAGTAGAGAAAATAATGAAGCTAATTTAAAAATTGTGAAGATATTTTATCAAAAGAAAACATGTTGTATCATTAATTTTTTATATTAATGGAGAATGGATATTGAGTGGACGTTTATACTTTGTGATGTAATATTTATTTATGTAAGGTTGATGACCAAAATCTATAAAACTCTAAACCTAAAAGAAATTTTGGAATGCATGAAAATAAATTATTTTCTAAAGAATCAATTTTATTGATTGTTTAAGACCTTATCCTTATAATTTCAATTTTTTATCTTTTTGTGGAATCATTAAAGAGGAAAATACAAACAAGGATTCATTAAGGTGTATCCACATGTGTTCCATGAATATTTAAATAAGAATCGTAAATCTAAGAGTGATAGATTTTCAGAGATCAGTTCTTAACATAATACGTTCTTCTTCACAATAAGTGGTTCATTTTTTCCCATGTGAAAATAAGAAGGATGTTTGAGGATTTTCTCTCTATGGATTGAAGGAATTATCAAGAGTATATTTTTTTTGTTCGCAACAACTCTAATGAATGAAAAAATTTATACGTTGTAATTTACTCTTAGGGTTAATTTTTAATATATACAGAATTTCCCTTTATAAAAAAATAATTCTAATAAATTATCATATACATTAATAATAATAATAATATAACCAATTATATATTATTATTTAAATACCATTTTTAAAAACATTAATTATTATTTATTTTAATGAAATAAATATGTCATTTCTATCAGTCCATTAACTCATCCTTCCAATCATCCCTTGAATTTAAGGAACCATTGAATAATAAAATGTTTAATCAAAAAAATAATATTAATTTAATAAACAAATAAAAATTATATTATATAAATTAAGAAAATATATTTATATTAATAATTACATTACTAAATATATATTTATATTAAACTATTCACTAAACTTATGAATAAATAAATTTTTATTTAATCTATTATGAATAATAAAAAAGTTATAAAATTTTAGTCACAAATTGTTAATTTATACATATCACGATTTAATTTATCTGATGAATAATAAATTATTAATTCTTATTCCCCTTGAAAGGAATAATATTTATTAATAATATTAACTTTAATGTAATTTAATGATATTGTGGATGCACTTAATCTGTGACCCTCAAATTCTCATTCTCAGTGTCCTCTTGTGATATAACCTAAATTATTATATAAGCATATAGAAATATTTTATGTCTACCATAGTGAATGATATTAATATCAAAACAATAAAAATCATCATATTTGTGTAATTTTTTAATGTAATTTTTTTCTATCTATTTCTCATCAAGGAGATTGTATATTTGGGTCATAACCTTATGTAAATTTTTTATCATTATTTGAAATTGAAAAATGTACTTATCAAAATACTACCATGGCTATGGATATTATTCAAAAAATTAATTGCATTCAATTAAGAAACTATTCCATATACCAATAACTTTGTATATAAAAATAATATATTTATAAAATTAAATTAATTTCATATTATATAGGGAGTACCGAATATTTTATTCCTCACTATGAGAGTATTTTTCATAGTTTTCATTCACAGATAAAAGTTTGTATTTCACAAAATATATTATTAATAAAAAAATCAGAGGCCCTATTCAAAAATTCACAGATAAGAACATCCAATGACATGTTAAATACATGGGTTTACTATTGGTGGTTTGTTAATCTTGACCTCCATTATTAGATATCATTATGTGTGATCAACATGAGATGAAATATAAAATTCTTATGAGAACTAAATGACTAATACTCCGTTATATTTTAGATTTGATAAAATATGTATTCTCTATAATATAGGAAATATATTCGAGAATAGTGTCGTAGCATTTCTAGGTTCTCATTATAATAGGGAACTATTATATACTTTCAATGTGGAAAATACTTTACGGAAATTTTCCAATGAATGTTAAACTAAAGAACAATCAATTTTTTATAATATATTTATTAATTTAATGATAAAAAGGTAAAAAATTCAATTCGTTCATGAGAAAAAGCACCAATAAACACCCACTTTCACTAAATCCAACTTCTAGAAAGTATTAGTTCATTTTCCATCACATGATATTAATTATTTTTCTGATATATGGCCATATTTGGTAGGTCATCCATATTCTCCATTGTGGATGTTATACATACTATGGCATCACTCATTTGAGAAAAATCCCTTATGTGTTGGTACTTTCTAATTATATACTTTTTTAATTGATATAAAATAGGTTCCTTATATAGAACCAGTTTTGTACTATTATCAAAATATAGTGTGCTAAAATCAATACTATGTGGTATAAAACCTGTCTCTTGGATCATGTTACAAATATACACTATTACTTTATTTGTTTTATAATCACTAATATAATCAAACACTATAATAGAATTAGTTACCACTATCTATATAAAACTCTTCAAACTCATTACTCAACAATATAGGGAAAATAAATATCCCTAGTTAAGTCTCATATTTTTTCTAACCTATTTATAAACATTCATCTACATCCCCCCCCCCAATAATAGTTCCTCATATCCTACATAAACTATTAATATAAACTTTATGGACCTAATTTACTTTATGATAGTCCAAAAAACTGAATAATATCCCTCTCATTAGATTCCTTGATATCTTCTTACCATGATCAAGGTGGAGGGAACATCTAGCCTAATAAATATCCAATCACACATGAATAATAGATTCTACTCATTGTTTCCTTAACAAATTATGTTTGAGGAAACATTTTCTAGGATACATATATACCATGTGACTGTGGTAACAATCCACTTTGGGATTCTTCTATATTGAAAATCTCTAACCGGTTTTCAATGTTTGTACTATAACTTAGTCCAGGTAGCCTCTTAGATCAATATTAGTGGATATTTATCCTTTTTTATAGGTTTAGCCACCTATTTCATTCTTATAGAGTAGATTATTCAACCATATCATAACTAAACATAATAATATAATATAATTTGTAAATAAAAATATCATATGATTGTAAACAACATGGACAACTATTACTCTCAAACTGAATAGTTTTGAGTCAAATTACAATATTTTATGCTAATAATAAAAAAATAAAATGATGGGTTGAACAAACTATTGACTTCGGTCTTCGATACAAATGGTTTCAGTTAACAGTTGGAATAATATGGATTTTGATGGCATATTTTAACAGTTTTGATAAACTATAGGTATTTATATGGCCCTATACCATCCTTTAAAACTATTTTCAATTTTAAAAAATCACTTCACTACCAACAGATTCCCATCCTTCGTAATTATCATTGGTTTCCATTTGATTATAGTTTCATTTACCATTTTTAATCTATTTTTAGGAAAAATGATAAAATCTTGTTGGTTTTATTTACCTTTTCTCTTATTTTAACCTCTAATATCTATAATTTCATTCCCTATATTTAAAATTTCATAATATAATTTTGTATTTTATATCATTCTATACGTTTTTTAATATTTTTTAAAGAAGATACATCATAGAGGAATTTGGATTTGTTTTTGGAAGATACACTTAGTTGTTTTAAAATGTTCTTTTATATCTACTAATTTAATGTTATATTTTTTGGAATGATTTCAAAATTATCAATAAATTTAAAAATTTCATGGTCACATTTAGTTGATTTTGGGTGTTATTTCACTCCCAAAAATAAAAACAGATTTGTTATGTCTCTTATATTCGATAACTTCTAGAATTTATATTAAAACTATAATTATTAAAAAAAACTTATGAATATAATTTGCACTATATTATGATCTATTTTATTAATTTAATTCTTATGTTTAAATTTCGTGAAAAAAATTAATATTTTAGGTTTGACATATTTATTTGATGGTTACTTTTCAATGAATTTTTATATGTATTTTCCAATTTGGAGAACCACAATTTTTCAAATTACACTACACGATCGAAACCCCATTATGTGGTGGTTTGTGTTAGAAATTATATAATATGATTTTAAATGATTATTATTGGAAAATGAATGTTCATTTTTTAAATTTATATGATATTTTTATGCTGTATCATGTATAGTTATTAAACATTAATATAAATAATATTAATATAATGGTTTTATGTACGAGGTTTTATGATTTCTCATGGGATAAAATTATGATATTAGGGATGTGAGTTGTAAATATAATGTTTGAATTATCTATAATGGACATATTAATTTAGAAAATATTATTTTTCATGATATATTATGTTTTCTTATAATTATTCATTCATGTATGTTTAATTTGGTTTTAAAACTTCAAAATATAGACTGATTTAAAATGGAATTGATAAAAAATATATTTCAATGATTTTTCAACTGAATACAACATAGTGAACATGTAGCATTTCCATAAATAAATTTAGGATTTGGTAATGGATATTTTTTAGAAACTAATTCATCTTTGGTTTCATTATACAATATAAAATAATGTTGTTTAGAATTTTGATATAACGTTATATATTGAGATTGAATATATAAATATTTCTATTATATTTGTTTAATTATTATGAGTATTTCTTATTTTCTAATTGCTTATATTGTTATGGATTTAATAAATATGTTACATTATTTCTTATATATATAGTATATAAGATGATTTTTATGGTCTATATGTGTTTTAATGGTCTAAATTTTTTAACTTCTTAATCATTAATCTTGATTATCCTAATTTTTATAGATTCATATCCACTTCCATGAATTTAATAGTTATTTTCGACTATGTTGGAATTGATATAAAATTTTTATTTTATAAAATGATATATATATAGGTTGGATGTGTGATATTTATGGGCTCTAAACCACGTTTCAAACTATTTTGAATTTTTCTATGTATTTTTCATTCAGCAATGATTCAAATAGAGGTAGTATACACTGAACTTGTTATAGTTGTGTGGAAATACTATGTTCATACCAATAAAAAATTAGATAAAATATTAAAAAAATTATGTCTTCAAACTATCCATTATATATGGTATTAAAATAGGGGTAATGGTAAATCATATATTTCCCATGATCAAAATGAACAGTGTGGGATGAATAATTTTATATTGATTTATTTCCATTAATTCATCATCCTAAAAAAGATTTTTTCGCAATGCATGAAGATGATGATATTGTGAATATGCTAAAAATAATGGAAATGATAATTTTGACAGGGTGAAAATAATGATGTATGATTCCTAGACCCTTGTATATAAAAAATTTGGTAAAATGAAAAATGGGAAAAGTTTAACTTAACTTTTACTTCTGAAAACAATATATGGAATTTCTATTATATACTTTGATAATATTCGTACATTTTTGACGAACCTACTTCATATTGATGTATGTATTCCATTAAATCATCATATGGAATATAAGTCAATAGAAAAATATTGATTTTCAATAAATAAATTTTTTTTCTTGCATGAAATATTACAACTTATTATAGGAAGAATAAATGTACAAAAATAATTTTTAATAATGTGATACATCTCTATGGATTCCAAATGCAGATGAAACACCATCTAATGTTCTAAAATACTTATATAGATCATTATATCGAATAAAATTATCTAGAATCATTTAATATTTGATGAAATAGGAATAGATATGTGATTTCATGATGCATATTGAATTACTGATAATGATGATTTGGGTTTTCCAATAGATTTATTCGAAGTTAAGAAATTTTATGCACGACATCATGAATTTGTAGAAACTGTGTGTGAAATATTGTTTGTTATATCATGTGATATTTTTAATCTATTTGGTTAATTTTTTAATTTTCCTAACATGAGGCTAGTTTTAATCGTCATTTATAACCTTTTTCAACTAATGAATATGAAATAACCATCAAAATTCTTAGGTATGCTCATATACTAATCTTTTGATCCTATAAGTAACATAGATATGTACTTAAAACCATTAATAAAATAGAATAAGTGGATTTGGAGTGTTGGTGTGTGAAAATAATATGCTTCTTTGATAGACACATTTCATATGCATGTCCCACATATGTGGATAACAAATGAATTTCATACATAATGAAATAATCATGCAAGTTTCTTGAAGGGAAACTTTTATGTACTATATCCATTACGTATACATGATCTAATGGACTTAAATATCATCATACATTATTTTCCTGGTAAATTTCTAATTCCTACAACTAGATCATAAAATAGTTATTTTTTGAGGTGAAGTGGTCTATATTGGACAAGAAAAACCGATATTTTAAAATTTATTAAATATTTCCACTAGTCAGACATTAGTTTTGATCAACCGTGAAATGATCTATTATTACCATACTAGCTAGCAAATGGGTGAGGAAGAGAGTGGGTTTCCCAGTGATGATCAGCAAATGGACAACATTTAAATATGAATACTCATTGTCTTATCCGAATAATGACCATTGTATATTCTTCCATGTGCCTCATGAACTCATCAATTGATTGGTTCGCATCCAAAGATGATATCCAAAAAAACCTCCTAAAATAATATAAAAATAAATGGTTAAAATAATAAGAGTTTTTTATTATTAAATTATATATAAAATAAAGGGATATAACAAAATGAACATAATTACCAAACCCTGAATGAACAAATTGACCTTTGAAAAATAAAAAAGTGACATAATAACCAAATAACATGATCAAAAAATGAACAAAACGATCACATGAAGAAATAACTAAATGAATTAATGAATAAATAAAATACCCAAAAATTAATTAGATTCAATTGAAAATAAAAAAGGGCACTATATCATATTCATGTTAAGAAAGTTAATTACTATGAATTCATTATTTCATTCCATTATTACTAAATTTAAAATTATATATATATATATTAATATATATATATATATATATATATTTGATGGGAAAAAATCTGTCAAGGTATCATTGAAGCATTTTTGAGGTGATTGTGTTTGTTGACAAAGTGGACATCTGTGATGTGATTGTTGACAAAGCAAACCATGACATAAAAATTTGTTGAAAAAGGGGATTTGATGGTGGAATGTCGAGTTCAAGAGCTATGGTCAACGATCCATGTTTTATTCAAGAACATCAACAAAAGAGATGGATGATCTGGAGGTGGTGCAAAAAGAACAGATACAAGGTGGCGCCAATTTCCAGTTTTTTTCCAAATTTTTAGTCCTAAAAATCGACAAATTAAGTAAAGTGGTTTTTGGCAATGGGACTTGCGTGCCATGTACTTGAAGGCTTGGATAATTTTGCACAATATGTTTTTCAAGATCAGATCATCAAAATATGGAAAAGGGATAAGTGTCCTACAAGTATTGGTGGTGTCGCGCAAGTGACTTGCACGCCGTGAAAGTGACTTGGGCACCGATGCCTTGGAAGCATGAGAACTTGCACGCCTATGGTTTATCAAGATCAGAATATCAAAATATGGCAAAGGAAATAGGTTCTCACAAGTTTGGAATTGTGTCGCGCAAGTGATTTGCAGGGGAAGTGACATGCGCGCCGAAGGGAGACTTGTGTACCGTCACACAGGGTGGTCAAAATTGCCTATAAATACTGGACCACCCCTATTCATTCTTCACCGGAGTTCATCACTTTGAAGATTCATAGAACCCGTCGCGCAGGTGTGGTGGTCGCCCAAGTGGTGGTGCATCGCGCAAGTGGGACTTGCGCGCCAGTGTTGGAAGTTGCGTGCAAAGTGTTATTTCATGCCGGAGGTGGTTTAGGCGAGGAAGGAAGTGAGTTGTGCAGGTTTGGAGTTGCAGGAGCATGAGCCGCGCAAGTGGTTGAGGAAGACTTGCGCTCCAGTTATGACTTTCATGCCAATAACTGCGCGCCGGCTTAGACTTGCACGCCAAGTATGTTTGATTTTCTGGCAGTGTTTTCGGGCTGCGTGGAAGCTGGAAGTTTTCGTGATACCTTCGGTGGAAAGAGATATTCATCTATGGGTAAACTTTAGACTTCAACCGAGCATCTACATACAGAAGAAGATATATTCCTTCATGAAAATGAAGAGACCTACAGGTCTATAAACTGTGAGTGGATCCTTTCCAGAGCAGTGAGCAAAGGAAGAGGAAGAAGGTGATCCTCTCCACCGGTAGTGAGCCATAGAGAGAGAAACAAAGAGTTACCCTTGGGAAAGCAGTGAGCTGACCCTAAAGCTTTTAAAGGATGTGAGCCTGGGATAGAGTGACTATTCCCGAATCTTTGTATCCACATCTAGTGAAGAATAGTGGAATTTGGTAGGACCGGAAACTTGTCGGCATATGCTCCTTGGACGTAGCCCAGTGAGGGTGAACCAAGTAAAAATATCTGTGTCTGTCTGCTTACTTCACTGCATTGCATTTAAAGCTTCATCATCAGATAAAAAAAGAAAATAAGTAATCATAATAAACACACAGGTTCAAACAAAGTGACCCTTGTAATAAAGAGGTCAAGATCTAGTGGGTCAGGAAGAACTTTGAAAAAGAATATCCATACCCTGATTCACCCCCCCCCCCCCTCAGGGTATATAGGCCCCTATTGGTCCTAACAATTGGTATCAGAGGTAATGTTTCTTTTATCAGATTTTTTTCTCTGACATGGTTCAGTCAATTGCTCAAGTTAAATATCCAGTCTTCTCTTATCATATTGTACCATGGGGAAGGGAATAACATCAAAGAAGAATCAGAAGATTGGTGGTATTAACCACTGTATAAGTGTCAATGGAAAGAGTGTGATTCAGGTAAATGAATCATGTAGTGAACAGAAGAATGGTTTGGATGAATCATACTATAAAAATACTTTCTCATTCAATGATGCTGAAGGAATGTGTGAAGAACCTGATTTTCCAAGTGATTTTGGAACCACTGATGATGAAGAAACACCAAGAAGTCGAAAAGTGGAAGTTATCCACAAGGAAAAGCTATTGGATCAAAAATTAGATGAAGAGATGAAAACTAAAGATATTCAGATCCAAGTACTGGAAACTGAGACCAATAATCTAAGAGGTTTGAATTAAAGTCCTATTGATGTAGCTACTGATCTGAAGTAGAAAATGATTCTCAAGAAGAATAATTGAGAAAGAGATCTGCAAAGGTGGAAAAATAAAAAGCTAGTGACAAGGGGAAGAATCTGACCTCAGATGAGATTCATAATTTGAAATCTAAAAATAATGATCTTGCTACACAACTATATGAATTAGTTTTTAGGAATCAATGGATAAAAGAATATAATGCTTGTTGTTCTGATTCTATTGAATAAGAATAATTGAAAGTGAGGGAGAAAAGTGACATGGTGGAAAATCTCACACGGGAACTAGAAGATGGGTTGAGTAGCGAGAAGAATCTCAGAAAAGAACTCAATGATCCACTTGAATCAAGGAATAAGAATATTCAACAATTGGAGGAAGTGATAGATAAATCCAAAAAAGAAATGGAGATATCAAAGGGAAAGGAAAACCTAAGTTTAAGGATGCACTGCACTTACTATTTGATTGTACATCAGAAGGTGATGATAAGATGAAAAGGAAGTATGAGATTTATGAGGAGAAACACCAAAATATTTTCTCATCTCAATGACCATATAGTTTGGCAAAATCTGGCATTGGATTATATGAATTCCCTCCCATGCATGATGGATTGCAAGTCGTGAACAGTTCCAGGAGTGGAGAGAAACATGTAGGTGCTGGAGATAATCCTAAGAGGACAGTTACCAAAAGAAGTGACGACATGTGATATTTTTGTGGGATTCATGTCCATACATCAAGCTTTTGTTCCGAGGCTATGGAATACATTTCAGTCTATGTATATAGAAACTGTAATAAATCTGATAATAAGAAGAAGAGTCATGAGAAATCATAGAGAAGTGTCTCTTAGAGGAAAGCATCCGTTAGATGTTATTACTATGGAAGAATGGTACACAACATGAGTATGTGTCAGGAAGATCCAGAGCCCTGTGTCAGAAGAATAACTCAAGGTGTATCAGCATCTCGACATAGGAATGACAAAACAAGGTATGCCTTTGATGGAAAATGTTTTATATGTTCATATTATGGACATTTGGCAAGAAATTAGAGCATGAAGAACACAATAAAGGAAAAGGAACTCGAAAGTAGATTCTCGACTCCAGTGATGCATAATGAGAAATTCTACACTGGGATAAAATGTGGTAAAGAGAAGAATAGGCTTAGAGCCTCAGGGGTATCACATGGAGTTGAACGAAAGTTGTATCAGTCACCTCCTTGGTCATACTCATAACATCTCTCAAGGAGAGAATGTAAACAGAACTGGAAGATTAAGGGGAGATCTACTTCATCTGTGATAAATAAGAATTAAGGTTCAATTGATGACTCACAACCAGTGAAAAATAATGTGGTGACTCAGAACTCCAATAAAAGAAACATGAATAAAGAATGTATTGAAAAATTCTCATGTTGTGTTCCATAGTGAAAAGTGGAGGAAGGTGCAATATCCTTGCAATGGTGGAAGAAGAAAGGGAAGATGACAAAAAGATATAATCCTGCTCATAGAGGAAATAAAGGGAAATGGAATTTTGGTGGAACATCAAAGGCAGAAATGTGTACTAGTGGGTTTAAACCCCAAATGGTGAGAAAGGATAGGCCTGAAGAATCTTTATATCAAAAAAGACTCAGCATGTGAGTAATGAATTCTTAGTCATATGGCCAGAGCAGTTGAAGTTGGCTAGGCAGCTAGAATAAGCAAGGAAAAAGTGTGATGCTATGTAAGAACGAATCAAAGGATTGACCTCTCAGGTTTAACCACAATCCTCTTCTTGAGGACTCCAGAATAACCCTTCTCCCTATATATATAAATGCTATTAACTGAGGATTCATGTGTTTCAGGTTTTAGGGAGATATGATCCAAGGGGAAGTGGCATCTAAAGATGAAAAGTGGAGAAGTGATATTCTCTAGAGTTTTAATTGACTCAAATCAGGTACCAGAGTTGGAGATGAAATGGAGAAACATAGCACAATAGAAAGTGATTGTGTTATTAACATTATCCCTTGTTTCCTACACCGAGTTCTAACTCAGTAGGCTTATAGATTTTGTTAATGGCTCAATTTTGAGTGGAATATGAGAATAGATCATGCAGAAGAAGAAGAATGTTTATGGGTCTAAAAGGTGGGCCTATTTCTGGGAAGTGCTGCATAACATTGGGAGAGAACTCAATATCATAATCAGATGCAAGATCTATCAAAGAAATAATTGGATGACCCTGGTCAGGTGTTGTCTATTGAGAGAAGACACATTGCCAAAGAAGCAGCAAAAATCGTGCATCTCATGCTTATCTATTTTGTTCTAACAAATGTGGTATGAGCTAACTGCTTTCAGGATACCAAGAAGCTACAAGAGAAAATCAAAGGCGTGTCAATAGAAATATGAGAGAATATGATCAAAGAGATGACGTCATTGAATAATGAAACAGTGAAAAGTTTTCTGTTAAAAGTGATGAAGTGGTAAGAGACTCCGGGAGAGTAGATGTGGCTAAAAAGGATTTAAGGAAAAATGCTGATGGTGAGTACGAGGAAGTAAAATCCTTATTTGCACAAAAAACCAAAGAGTCAAGCTGAAATTGACAGGCAGAATATCATCAGTTATCAGTGAGCTCCAGTTCAGACAAGAAGAATGAAATCACTGCATCAGACATCATAACTATCATAGGTTGAGTCGAAATGCCTTACTGATGCAGCTGAAGATGAAAACTGGGTTCAGGCCATGAATGAAGAGCTAAATCAGATTGAGAAGAATCAAACGTGGGAGATTGTTTCGAGGCCAGCAGATAAGAACTCCATCGGGACTAAATGGGTCTTTCACAACAAGATGAACAAATATGGCACTGTGATTCGAAACAAAGCATGACTGGTGTGGAAAGGATACTCCCAAATAGAGGGTATTGATGTTGATGAGACATTTTCACTAATTGCAACTCTGGAGATAATCAGATTATTTTTAGTCATATTAGTGCAATGTAAGTTCAAAGTGTTCCAGATGGATGTAAAATCTACATTCTTGAATGGACTTCCTGAAGAGAAGGTGTATATTGAGCAGCCAGATAGTTTTCTCATTCATGAGGATGATAACAAAGCTTTCAGGCTGAAGAAGGCATTGTATGGGCTGAAACAAGCACTAAGAGCATGATACCAAAGGCTTAATCAGTACCTAAAGAATATTGGATTCCAGCGTGAGGGAGTTTATTACAATCTCTATTTCATCAACGATAGTAATCAATGGATTATGTTGTTGGTTTATGTCGATGAGATAATATTTGGATGATCAGATGAAGCTCAGTTCAAACAGTTCTCCGAATTCATGAAAAATGATATTGAAATTTCAATGATTGGAGAGTTAACATTTTTACCTGGATTACAGGTGACACAAGGAAGTAATGGAACTTTCATTTCTCAGTAAAAATATGCCAAGGAGGTTCTAAGAAGGTTTGGAATTGATAATTCCAAGGATATGAAGACTCTGGTTTCTACCCAGACAAAATTATCAAAAGATGAAGATGGAAAGGCAGTTAATATCACAAAATACAAGAAAATTATTGGAAGTTTGTTGTACTTGACTGTAATAAGGCCTGGTATTGTTTTCACCACATTCCAAACAGTAAGATATCAGAGAAATCCCAAGGAAATCCAAATGCTTTTAGTGAAAAGAATACTTTGGTATATCAAAGGCACCGTGGATTTCGGTCTGATGTATAATGAAAATTCACAATCAGTGTTATTGGGTTACACATATGCAGATTGGGCCAGATCAGCAGATGACAGAAAATCAACGTCAAGAGGTGCATTTTATCTTAGTGTACTATGTATTTCTTGGCTAAGAAAGAAGGAAGATTGAATTTATTTGAGCACCACTAAAGCTGAGTATATTGTGGCCACTCAGGCATAGACACAGTTATTGTGGATGAAGTAGCAGCTTGAAGATATGGGAGTTTAATTGAAGTCTCCGATCAGAATCCAGTGCGACAACTCAAGTGCTATCAATCTTAGTAAAAAAAACCATTCATCACTCAAGGACCAAGAACATTGAGATAAAGTATAATTTTATCAAGGAGAAGGTTGAGTAGGGAATAGTGAAGTTGTAGTATGTGCCTACATAGCTACAGGTTGCAGACATTCTAACAAAGGCCTTACCCAAGGAAGCTTTTGAGAGGCATCAACTGGCTCTGGGAGTTCAGTCGACTCACCGCACTTAAAAGAGTGTGGATGTGGAACCCCCTATCCCTGAGCTATGATGTTTTTCCTTAATGTGTTGATATGTGTTCTCTACTATGTTACATATTGCAAAGGGGTAACCTTTGGGTTCATTGAAAAAGGGGGTGAAAATAGTGGTTGTTCAAGGGGGAGATAGTGTGGCTATTTAAGGGGAGAAGCTGAAAGGTGGAGCAGCTAGATAGGGGGTGTTGAAGCTAGTTGAACGTGCTTAGCCAGAGCTCAGCTTGTACAACACAGAAAATAGTTCTAAAAATGTTTTGAAGCTGACAAGAGTTGAAGCTGTGAGAAGAAAGGGGGATAGTATTAAATCTGACGATGCTAGATGTGATCGATCTAAGAATAGATATCACGATAACTGAGGATCGTGATAAAAGAAAAAGATAGATGTTGGAATGTGGTAAGAATATTTCCAAAATTTTTTATTAGTTTGGTAAAAATTGGTATCAGTTTGATGTCAATAGTGGATGTCAAAGATGTTTTGATTCATTGATGAACATTTCATTTACTCTTGTTTCTCACACCGAGCATTTCTCATGTGGGCTTAGAGTATGTGTTGAGTAAATCCTTGATCGCTATCAAAATTTCAATGTGGAGAATGGTGGCTGAAGACTCAATGATGTATCTTTTTATGGAAGAGTTGTCAACACACCCAAATGGGGTTATTATTGGGAAAAAATCCCTCAAGGTATCATTGAATCATTTTTGAGGTGATTAGGTTTGTTGACAAAGTGGACATTTGTGCTATGATTTTTGAAATAGAAAACCATGACATAAAAATTTGTTGAAAAAGGGGGTTTCATGGTGTAATGTCGAGTTCAAGAGCTATGGTCAACGATCCATGTTTTATTCAAGAACGTCGACAAAAGAGATGGATGATCTGGACGTGGTACAAAAAGAATGGATACAAGGGGGCGTTGTTTTCCAGTGTTTGTGAAATTTTTGGGCCTGAAAATTGACAAATAAAGTAAAGTGGATTTTGGAAAAGGGACTTGAGCACCATGTACTTGAAGGCTTGGAAACTTGCGCGCCATTTGTTTTTCAAGATCAGATCATCAAAATATGGCAAAGGGATATGTGTCGCGCAAGTATTGGTGGTGTCGCGCAATTGACTTGTGCGCCGTGAAAGAGACTTGCACGTCGAAGCCTTAGAAGTTTTAGAACTTGTGTGCCTATGGTTTTTCAAGATCAAAAGATCGAAATATGTCAAAGGAAAGAGGTTCGCACAAGTTTGGAATTGGGTCACGCAAGTGATTTGCAGTGGAAGTGACCTGCGCGCCGAGACTTGCGCGCCGAAGGGAAACTTGTGCGCCATCACGCAGGGTGGTCAAAATTACCTATAAATACTGGATCACCCCTCCTCATTCTTCACCAGAGTTCAACACTTTAAAGATTCAGAGCTCCCCTCACGCAGGTGTGGTGGTCGCGCAAGTGGTGGTGTGTCGTGCAAGTGGGACTTGCGCGCCAGTGTTGGAAGTTACGTGCCAAGTTTTAGTTGCGCGCCTGAGGTGGTTTAAGGGATGAAGGAAGTGAGTTGCGTAGGTTTGGAGTTGCAGAATCCTGAGTCGCACAAGTGGTTGAGGATGACTGTTGCACCAGTTGTGACTTGAACACCGATACTTGCACGCCGTCTTAGACTTGCGCTCCATGTAAGGTTGATTTTCCGGCAGTGTTTTTGGGCTGCGTGGAAGCTGGAGGTTTGCCCGATACCTTCAGTGCAAAGAGTGATTCATCTACGGGTGAAAGATGGACTTCAACAGAGCATCTACATACAGAAGGAGATGCATTCTTTCATGAAAATTAAGAGACCTACAGGTCTATAATCTGTTAGTGGATCTTTTCCAGAGCAGTGAGTGAAGGAAGAGGAAGAAAGTGATCCTCTCCACCGGTAGTGAGCCAGAGAGAGAGAAACAGGGAGTGACCCTTAGGAAAGCAGTGAGCTGACCCTAAACCTTGTAAAGGCAGTGAGCCTGGGACAGAGTGACTGTTCCTGAACCTTTGTATCCACATCTAGTGAAGAATAGTAGAATTTGGTATGACCGACAACTTGTCAGCGTATGCTCCATGTACGTAGCCCAGTGAGGGTGAACCAAGTAAAAATCTCTATGTCTGTCTGCTTACATCCTTGCATTGCATTTAAAGATTCATCATCAAATAAAGAAGAAAATAATTTATCATAATAAACACACAGGTGAAAACAAAGTGACCCTTGTAATAAATAGGTCAACATCTAGTGGGGCAGTAAGAACTTTGAAAAAGAATATCCATACCCTAATTCACACCCCCCCCCCCTCTCAGGGTATATAGGCCCCTATTGGTCCTAACAATATTAAAAATGAAATCAAATGATATTTAATATATATAAATATAGATAATATTTGAAACCTATTTCTTCCTGATTGATTTGGGAATTCTATATATGGTCCCCTAATGACTTTAGTATTTAAAATATATATCAATTAAAAACATTGATTTTTACACAACTATTAATTTTGAAATTTGATTAATCTTATACTATCTAGAATAAAATTATTCTCTAGTGATTTGTATACTACTAGTTTGATAGGGGAGGTACTAGTGCTACTAAAAACTTTCATCTCACTCAATCGTAACTAGACACTTCCCTAGATATACCATCTCCTAGAGATTAATTATCTCATAGTTCTTTCAGAGGCATTTGGGTTATTCATACCACTTATAAAATCTCCACCATTTTAATCTAATATTCTAAATCCTCTATCATTTCTATTTGAAATTAACAATACAACTCCCCATATATATTATCATTAACCACAAACATCATTGTGATCATGACTATTTCTAAATTCTCAATTCTCTTTGAGACTTTAATCCCATGCTCTTTCATCTTTTTTCTAGGGTCTTCAAATCATCTTGAGTATACAATGGATTCCCTATCACTACTATATTGTATGCTGATACACTATATATTAGGGATCAATCAAATCATATAGATAATACCAGCTCGGGTATATGTATACATCCCATGTGAATTTTGAAAACATAATTTATATTCATTAAAACATGTCTTGATTTAATATTTCAATTTTATTTTCAATGTTGGATATACCATAATTATGCGGAAATGGAATACTAACATGAGTGAACTGTGGAACCACCAAACATATTGGATAATCAATTATAATGAAGAAAATAAAATGATCAGTAACATTGGAAGAGAATATTGGAGTTTTATGGAAATCATTTCCAAATACTATACCATCATTCCCATGAATCCAGTTTACTAGTGACACCTTCATAATAAAATAATGGATACATTAAGGGATATAATATGGGAATGAAAATTTATTGGATTAAAAATTATATTGTTAATAAATTGATATAAATTAATATTTTGGTAGAATCGTTCCAATAATTTTTGTGATGGTGAGACATCAAAGGATATAAAACCTTTGTATTATTTTGTCTATAAAGAGATTATAATAATGATCTTTATAAAGGATTTAATTCAAGTTTTGGTTAATATTTTTATTACTGTACTTAAAATTGATGAGTGAAAGATAATGGAGTAATTGAAAATTGTTACTTGTTGGAAGAGGTATGATTTCATGGTATTATTTGAATATAATGTTTTTAATGAAACTGATTAAACTTTTTGTAATATTTTACTTATTATTATTTTATTTTATTTTTCATAAATATTCAATTTGAAAAAAAAATATCAGTATTATATGATGTATGTATACTCTTTGGGGTGAACTATTGTTCAATCATGATAGAGAACATGAATTTTTTATTTAGAACTAAGTTGAATTTGGAACCAATGGAAATGAAATAAACTATACCAATCTTAACAAAACATTCATGACATGACATGAATAAAAAAAGTAAATTTTATTGAATAAAACTAAAAAGTAACAACCAAAAAAACATTTATGCATTGGTTGTGTCATGGAATAATTGAACCATACTAAATCAAATTGAAATTACTCATAATAAATCAAACTAAATTGATGTGATGTAATCTTAATATATATATATATATAATGATAGAATACTACTTTAAATGGATAAAAATTTAATCAAACTCAACTAAATTTACCTTTATTAAATTTAATAATAAATATATTATTAGATAAATTTTTAAGGGAACGAAATATAATGTAAATGAAATGAAATAAAAGTATATAAACCGACCTAAATATAATAAAATAGAAATAAATAAATAAAATTACAAATATAAGATAGAAAGTTTAATTATTACAAGTAAAATATAAAAATAATACAGTTTTTAACTATCTATGATATGAAAATAGATTTTAAAATTCTTATTAATTATTAACAAACTATTTAAATATAGTTTAAAAACTAATTTCAAATTGTTTTTATTTTTCATGTAAATGTTTTACCCATAACATGATTCGAAAAATGAAATTAAAAATTAAAACATCGATATTTATATGTAAATTATATATTTTAATAAAAAATACTCAAAATTATTTATTTTATACTGATTTACTATGTAAAACCTCAATACCCCGTAGATTCCAATCAAACCATAAAAACACAATACCCCAAACCAAAATTCACATATCAAAAGTACAGAATAATATTCAAATTTTTTATTCAAGAAAAAAACATGGTTTAACTCTAAATTACCATAATTCACTATATATAACCAGAATAATATTCATTGATCAATCAATATACATCCACTCTATGTTTATAAATTAAAATCCTTCAGAAAGTGATAAAATCTTAAATAACCATCCCTTTGAAAATATTTTTATTCAGTTTTAATGCATGGAAACCATATATAATGGTTTTATACTAAATAAATCATGCGGGACATAATATAAAAAATATATTGTATCCCTTAAAATAATTTAAAATTCTAAAATTTAAACATCAAAATAAACCAAATCTCACTATATTATCACTAATAAAATCTAGAAAACCTATCAAAACCAAAATTAAGAGAATAGAAATACATAAAAAAATTAATTCAAAACATCCCAATAGAGAATCATATAAAATATAGATTCATAAAAATAAAAATAACCATATCAACTAATATATATTAATTAAACCAAACAATTCATTTCCTATAATATAAAATATTGTTAAAAACATTGTGAAAATCATTATTCTATATCAAAATAATTTCTTTTTAATTTATATAGTCATTTAAAATGAAATATTTTCTAAATAAACAAAATTTAGAATGAATAAAATATTCAAAAGAATAAATAAAAATTTGATTTATCTTTTAAATGTCCTATAATAGAACTGTAATAAAACTTACATAGCTTAAATAAAGTCACAAACTCATTTTGAAACACTTCTAACTGAAAAATAATCCTTTTTCCTATTATAATACCAAAATAATATTTGTTTTATGTAGTTCACTAGTAAATTAAATCATCAGAAGTTATAAGTAATAACATTTTCATTCATTCAATATCATTTTCAAAATGTGAAATTGAATATATAAGGTTGTGTCCCTCATGGGAAATTGGTTGGATAGTGCATAAATAAGAAAGACAAGATTATAGTAAATAAATTTTTTTAAAGAAAATAGTTTATGTTTTAATCATCAAATTTAAAATTTGTATATTTATTTTTTCAAAAGTAATTATCATTAATTATTATCAACAAAATTATTTAGAGTCCATTAATCTGAATGTGGTTGAAATATTCAACACATATGATCATTTGAGATATATATTAGATGATAACATAAATGGGAGTGTTTTCAATCAAACAAAGATGTTTATATTCCCCAATGGTAATTGGGTAAATGTATGTGCCTCTAATAGCACCAGTAGAACCACGTTGAAATAGGTCCATGAACAAGAAATATAGGATCATATAGAGAAGTTAAATTAAAACAATATCCATAAGGGAGTGTGGAAGAATAAAAATGGAAAGGGGAACTTTCCAAAACTATGGAAACTTTAAATCCATTAATTACATTAGATACATATTTAGTTATTAATAATGTAATGAGATTGATTCACTCTACATATGATTCACTTTGAAAGTTAGATGATAATCCTAGTGGTGGGGAAGATAATGACTTACCTAGTGGATATGGTGATGAAGTTGTATGAGGTGACAATTCTAAGGAGGATGCTCATGGTGATAGTGATGGAAATAATGGTCCTAGTGGTTATGAAGGATATATCAATCTCCTATATTTATAACTTGATATTTTTTTAAAAATATGTGGATGGAATTTAATTTTGAATATTTATTATATATTTTTTTAATATAAAATGATTAAATGTGTATTTAAAATATATTTATTTCATTAAATATGTCTTGAGATCGTTTGAAAATATAAATTTGTTTTTTTCTTGATATATATTATTTCAATGTTTTACGAGGTGATGGGGAGTGTGAGTAGAGCCTTTAGGTGATAGAATATTATACCAACAGTTTATTTATATCATTTCTTAACCCATATCCTACCCCCATTTACCAATAGTTCCAAAAAACCCAATGGTATAGTGGTATCCTAACAGCCTGTACACCATTATTTCTTAGAGATATACCAAATTTTCAATAATGATGTGACTTATTTAGTTTTTTTAATTTAATAGGGCTCTCATTCATTCTTTATTAAAACAAATTCTATTTCTCAATCATTAAACTAAATCTTCCATGATTTTGATGCATTATTTAAAAAATGGATCTCTAAAACATTCACTATTTATTATATTTCTTTTGTGTCATGATCATTTTCAGTTGTTTCATATAAATTGATTCCAGAAGGATTTAATTTGGGATGGTATACCTTCCATAATTTGTTAAAACATAAAAATCACTTTAACATAATATTTAATATTGAATTCAAATAGACTCCAACAAGGTGTGTAGTAAAAAGTTTTCATCATAGTGTTTTACTTGAAATTCTATTAACCCCTTAATAAAAAATTATTTTTATTGATATAAAATTTACCATCTATGTATAGTTTCATATTGAATTCCCATTTTCACCAAAGGGGATTTATATCAATCGGATTATTCGAAAAAACACATTTTTACTAGAAACCCATATCTTTTTGGATCTCTAACGTCTTCATTTGGCATAAACATTTACATTATCATCAGAATAAATTTTTCAAATTTTTATTTTGGAATTGTTTCCAATACCAAATCTATTGTGTCATGAGCTTCATATTCTTGTAATTCTATCTTATACAACAATTTTTTTATATATGTGATCACTTTCCAGAAACATGGCTTGTCTCACCATGATTCCTTTTCAATCTGAGGGATCAAGTAAGTAATAACCTCATATTCGATTAATATATCTTATAAATGTAAAATTTGTTCTAAAAAGTGTAATTTACCTTCTATTAATAGCCTTTAAAGAATTATTATGCACACACATATATATTATGAAACAAATTCCTTCACATTCCATAACTCATATAGAATACCTCTTTTACCATTAGTTGTTACTAAATTATGTGTTCCTACTACAATCTATAATGTATCTCTCGAAATGTATAATGGAAAATCATCTGAACCTTCTTCAATATCATCATGTACATTAATGTGTAACTCCTTTGTTCACTGAGTCCATTCTACAATGTTTTATATGTATGAGTCAGCTAGGATAATATAAAAAAATAGCGAGTCGATAAACTCCTTGTTATTATTATCCCATACTAGGTCTAAGTAGAGTTTCATTATCCTATTTAGAACCACATTATATATATTATTTTTATGTTACTTAAATTTACTAAGGGAATAATAATTATACTTCACTATTTAGATATGTCTACATATACTAAAGCAATTAATAAAAATGATGAAGTATGAGTATCTACCTCAATATTCTACTAGAAAAGGTCAGTACACATATATATTGAATTACTATAGAGTCATTGTGGATCTTCCACCATTTCCAAAAAATATTGACATAGAAATTGTTTCTAGGTAAATGAGCTTGAAACAAATCCAATGGATTCATATCAAATTAATCTGACCTTTTATATATATATATTTTAAAATACTCATTATTTACATGATCCAATTAATGACTCCACAAATAGTTGTGATATGTGCAGCGCCTTATGATATAATTATTTTTTAATAAATTTAATTTAATTGAAATCCTGCATTTCAAACAGCGCCATGTTAGTAATTAGTTTCAAGGAAAACCATTTTAATCATGTGATACATGAAGAAATGGGTTACATTGTGTTATATATGACATTGATTTTCTTAAAAAATATAGATATATTATTAATAGAGTTATTTAAAAATAAAAATTATAAACTAGGTATTAAACATAGAGATATGAATATTAATAAATAAATTTTAAATATGAATTATATTTTTTAAAATAAATAATTATATTAATAAAAATAATTAATTTTTTATAAGTTCTATACGTGTTTTGAAAATAAAAGTTTCCCAAAAATTTATTTTTATTAATTCTCAGGTCATAATTATCTTTGGGTGAATATTTTTTATACTTCTAAAAATTGGATTTTTTTCCAAATATTAAAAAATACTAAATTTTAATTCAAAACTCCTTGTCTATTTGAATTATTTTTATAGATAAAAAATATGTAAAATAGTTTGTAATGATAAATTAGTTAACTTATACATCCATTAAGCAAATTTACATCATTATAATCAGTTTTATAAAAATATTTAAAATAAAAACTTTCTAAACATTTGAACATTTTAAATTTAAAATCCCACATTCTCGTCGTGTTTCTAAGATTAATATTAAATTTATTTTTTAATAGATATATGAAAGGAATTATGAAAAATGTATCATTATATTGAATTAAAATAATGTATATTTTCTATTATTTTCAACTTAATTTTGAACAAAATAAATTGAAAAATGTATATAAATTTGGTAATGTAGTAAAGGTAAAAATTGTTTTGTCAGGGGTTAAACTATAATGATAAGGGTCATAAATAAACTTGAAATATTAAAATAATAACATTTTTGACATTTTTAGACCTTATATATTAAATGATCTATAATTTTGCATTATTGGAACGTTCTAACTTGAATGAAACATGTGTGGAATTCATTTTTAAACAGATTACAAGCTTTCCATTGAACTCACTTATAAAAGGCCACCCCTTATCCTAACATCTTAAAAATTTAAACCATTTTATTTCATCTAATACCTCCCCAAATAACATTAAAAATTCCATAACCGAAACCTATAATCCTTATTTTTGACATATATCTGACCTATAATGGTTTTTGGTTAAAAGTAAGCAGGATACACGAAAAATGGGTAACGTTCATCAATGAGAGTTTTTATTTTATTATATCATACACCTCCTTAAATTGTTGTTATACCATTATGATATAATATCCTCATTATATTAAGTATACATGGATGTTGATATTTTAATTTAATGACCTAAAACAATATCTACTTCAATCAAATGGGTACGAAATCATCATTTATGTGGAAGGAAAACAGTAGTCTCACAAACTGATGTCATCCGTTTTTTTTATTACCACCTCAAATATTTATACATAATTATGGATTTATTATTTATATATGACATTAATGATAGTTTTAGGATTTTTTTTATTTTTATATCATACATACCATCTTGTTTTCATCCTATAAAAATATGATATTGTCACTCGTGTGTACGGTGGACTACCACCTGGCGAAGCATTGTGATTCGTTCATGCTTTACATGGAAGATAATAAGGATTATTTCACTGATAATATGTGATATATATAATATAAAAATGATTAAATAATGATAATATATCATTTATACTTCTTTCTTTCAATCTAATAATAAAATGGAAACAATATTCACGCGTACATATGACCTACCATCTCTATGAATGGTTTCTTTCATTTTTTAAATAACTTATATGGGAAACTATGATTATATATATACTAAATTTATATGATATTTATAGAGTTTTTAAAATTATATATATGATTAAATCGTGATCAAATTAAGATTAACATAATAAAAAATTAATATATACATGAAAAATAGAGCAGTTATTGCCTGAGACATGACTTAACATGGAATTGATAATAAACATTTAATAAATGGTCATAATTTTAATACATTATGGTATTTTATATATATATTTATATATATTTACAGATGGTTCTGTAAGATATGTGTAATCAAGATATATTATTATACATAAGGATTAAACCTATAAAATGAAAGTCAAAAATTAAGGTAATGAATCTTGGTCTCAATTTTTGTGAGAAATATGTTGTTTTATGAACCTATTTTTTTTATGAGGATTATATAAATACCCATTGAAAATTAATATCATACATCATTTTATTATAATTATATTTTATGTTTTATTTAACTATGTCCCTTAAAGGTTTTTACATCTCAATGTCTCCATATTAGACTAGATTTTATGTTGCAATAACTTAAGTTACTAAGATTGTTTAAGATATTATATATCACTCAATACTCTCATGTATTTATTATAAACATTTTATTAATGATATTTTAAACTAACTGTACAATTTTTTTCTATATGGAACTTAAAATAATTCAGAAATAATTTTTAAGAAAATCTACTTTTATTTATCTTTTCAGCCAGAATTGTTTTTTCCAACATCATATTTTCAAAAAATGTTTTTGAAAATGATTTAATTTTTTCATTTTATTTTTAAATAAAATATTTAAACTTATATTATTATTTAAAAACTAAATGGAATAGTCATGTTATTTTATAAAAAACTCACATTTGGATTTTACTAAAACATGAAAATGAATCATTGTTTTAATGTGACCACCATGAATGAAACTTCTGGTGATCATGTATATTATTTTATTTGAATATTCCTTTATAATGATTCCTAGTTATATGAATGGAAGAATATTTTTCAAGTGTTATTATTTTTTAAAATGTGTTAATCAAAGTGGAAATACAATATTCTTTAAGAAGTGTTTTAAATGATCAATCAAAATGTTTTCCCTATAATATGACATCCATTGATGTTACCTATGATTTAATGTGGTAATTAATCGAAGGATACCATTATTATTATTTATCTGAATTGTTTATGTTTATGATTTCAGGTTTTCTATAAAACCCATTTCTATTCCACATGTTATACCATGATAAAAAAAACATTTAATCTACTAATTGTTTCAAATTTTATTCAATTATGAAATGATTTTGAAACCCACCTATTTTATACAGGTTATGATCTATGAAACTTTTATGAAACCCACTTGAATTCATGGTTTATGATATGATAAATATTTTATGATATTATAATACACATAAATATTGATTCCATTAAGTGACTAGTGGGGCCTATACCACCCTTAATTTAATTTAGTAATGATTGATATCTCATTATATAGGCATGATTGAAAGATGGATTGATCATAGTACAATAAAGGATATTTTTTTCTATTATTTTCTTGGGATTTATCCATGACTTATATGATGGTTTTGGGATTTAAACCATTCAATTATGAAATCCTTGGTGATGATCCTTGAATACTATGGAAATGATTTTCTAGTAAATATGTGTATGCTAAAAATATATGTCTTATTCTAATGTTATAATCTCATGGATCGTTTTTATTTATTCCCTTATGATTCATTCCTTATAAGTATCTAATATTTATTACATTACTCAATATTATGATCATTAAACTATAGGTTATGGTTTTCAAATTTTATTTTCAAGTTCTAATACCATTATGTTCGTGTTATTCTTACTTGAATCCATTATTTACTATTACTGAGCATGTGATGTCATTCGTTCTTATATTTACTTTCCCTATATTGTGGTTAATTTTCTTACATATCAAATATATATGGGGTTTCTTTTTATGAAGATCATAGTGTGATATGATTTAGATTTCATATGGGCCAGTTTTTTGTGTTTCCATGTTTCCAAACACACTAAAATACTAATGTTCTTAAGGGTGTGTTTGTGTAATATAAGTATTATTCTTCAAAAATGATGTATTATCATTTTATGTTAAACTTAATTCACTATAGTTGGTATCATAAGATAGGTTTTTTTATGCATAGGAAAATAGGATGAGAAAACCTTAGTGATATCTCCAAGTATACTTCTAAGGATAATCCTTTGGATGATTGAATGTAAATGAAAACATCCTTGAATGGTAATAAATGGTATACTGAGAGGTTTTGAAAGAATTTCATCCATTTTTTTGTAATAAAATTAAATGTGTATCTATATACTAGGTACATAGGGGTAAAAACATCAAAATGGTGGATTGAGATTGAATCGATCGACACCTAGTGCATAATAATGGACCATACCACACACCAAGTTTGACACTTGTGATGGACATTCTTTGGAAATTGAAAAACACTACACAATTAATCATGTATGAGTTAGATGGATGATGACTATGAATTATATAGGATAAACCAATGGTTTTATAGTTAAAAAAGGTGGCATAATTTATAAATATAATAAGTTATTTCTAAATATTAGTTGGTTCCCCAAAATTATTATTGTTTCATTCATTAGGATTTTTTTTCAATGGTTATAACATTATGAAACTATGTCAATGCTATGGTTTACATATAATTAAATGATTACCTTCCTTTGTATCAAAAAATAATGTGATTTATAATGAAAAAACAATTAATTTGAGAACACGTAATTATAAATATATGAATCATAATATAATTAAAAACTAACTAGTGACGGAAAAAATTCTTTTGATTTCACCATGAGGCAATATGCACTATATTTCTATGGGTATTTTGAATCATTAGTTTCTGAATAGTCAATCGGCACCAATGAAAGAATAGTTTCAATTATATAGTGTTCAAACCATGAAAATTTCATTTTAGATGTTTATCATTTATAAGGTGAAAGGAATCAATTTTGGAATAATATAAATAATATAAGACAACATGATTAAATTTAATCCATTGATTGGGGTGATTCCATGAACATATATTTCAATAAGCCCCTTTCTCGTATTATTCATATGATTATGATGAACAACTTCCATGAGATAAATAAAAAATATAATGAATCGATTAGTATATATTAAAAAATATAACAATAATTTTGGGGTAATATTATAGTATTATCATCCAACCTTAATATAATGTTGATCAATTATTCAATGGATTAATATGACGTTTCTACTGGGTATTATCTATAAAAGACTTCAGTATCTATGGATATATTGTTTGGTGTTCTATAAAGGTGTAAAATTATGTTGTATTTATATATCAATATAAATTATTTGATAAGAAGAGAAAAATATAATTCAAAGGATAAGATAAGAGTCACAGACAGAATAAGAATATATTTACATTATTATCGATGTTTGGGAAGATTCATGGAAAAATTACCTTAGGGTATTTGGAAGTTCTTTATGTGTGTAAGGGATGGAAATCGAGAAATTGATTACTAAGGTGATGGTATGAAGTTATCTAAAAATGATAATATAGAGAAAGATAAATAGAATGCACCAACCATAATCTAGTGTTTCAAATTCATGGATTAATTCAATTATGATAAGAAATTCCCAAATCTGATGGTTAATGGTGATGATTGTCATTAGAGAACATTTAACTTAAGAGAAAAAGGTAAATATCAAAATATCATTATTTCTTAGGGAAGTGAAATATTAATGTGGTGAAAGGTACACTTATCATCCACTCTAGAACTGCAAATGTCATATTTGACAATGGATCTTCACATTCCTTCACATCTGGAAACTCATCCATGGGAATCATGATTCCACCAAAATTATTAGAAATTAGATTATTAGTGAAAATATAAAGTGGTAAGATGATCCCATTTTAATTATATGAGTCTTCTGTGATTGATGTTTATGGTAACGTAATTCCTAAAAATAATTTAATTCTTCATATGAGAGAATTTTTTGTTTTGTTGGCCATGGATTGTATTTTTCAACATAAATCCCACATCAATATTCAAGTAAGATATTTTAAATTTTATATTAAAATAAAAAATAATATCATATATCAATGTGATGATAGTTATGATATTTTAATGGATATTGAATACATTATATAGGTCTCAATTCCTATTCAGTAGGGGTGTCTATCTCAAACATTTGGGTAGAAACATGACTTCATGATATGGCTATTGTATTAAAGTTTTTATATCTCTTTTATGAAGTTTTTTCTATCCTACCAATAAAAAAATATTGAGTTTTCAATAGAGTTCATACCTCATACCATACCAATTTCAATGACTCTCCATAGAATGGTCCTGATTGGGTAGAAAAAATTAAAGAAATAACTTTAAGAAAACTGTGACAATGGAATAATTGAAGAAAGGGTGTCACCTTGAGGTTCAAATTTTCCTTTTCTGAAAAAATAAATAAGAATAAAGGATACTATTAAATGATTATTGGGAGATGAACAAGATCAAAATTTTGGAAAACCACCAACTTCCCTATATTTAGGAATTGTTTGAACAACTATGGAAATCTCAATAATTTTCTAATACTGAACTTCATTGTAAATGTCTACAAATGAGGTTCAAGTAGAAGGATTACCCAAGAAAACATTTTGTACAATGAATGAGACAATGAATATATATAACTCATTTATCCTTTCTACTTCCCCTATTATATTTATCAATTTAATTATTAGATCCTTTGGATATTATAATGATCCGTTTGTGGTAGTCATTATAGATTATATTCTTATCAATTCAATATGTAATAAATTTCACTAAGACCACTTGATAAATATACTAAATACCTTATTAAAGGATAAAAATTATGAAAAATTTAAAAAATATGAATTTTGGTAACAAAATGATACATTTTTGGGTTATATAATATCAATAGAGTGTATATCGATAGATGCGTCATACAAAAAGGCTATTGAATATTTTTCTAGATGAACCATGGAGACCAAGATCCATAGTTTTTTTTAGTTTATCTTTATATTTTTATTATTTTTAATTTCCCAAACTATCTTCATCCTTTGTCCAAATTATCTTAGAAGAGATCAAAGATCCACTAGAAAAATGATTGTGAGGAAAATTTCCAGGAACTAAAAGGAAGATTAGTCAATGCTCTCATGGATATGTTACCCTATAGAATATATGGGCCTATAATCTATAGTTATGCATATAAGAGTGGTATTGAGATGTTTTCTTATACACAATTAAATGATTATTGATTATTCCACCCAAAAACTGAATATTCATTATAAAAATTAACCAACAAATGATTTTTGAGATAGATATAGTAATATTTTCCTTAATTATTCAGAGGAATTATATTTATGGGGAAAAGTGTGATAAATATGTCGACCATATGGGTTTATGTATATATTCACACTAAATCAGTTTAATATACAATAAAGAAGATAGTTCGATATTATTATAGATTATAATTGCTTGATTCCTTACCACCGGGTGAAAGCGTACACGGTGACTGATGCTTTATATCGATAAAATCATGATAGATTATCTATGATGAAAACCAAAAATGATGCAATATTTCTAAATTTGTGAAGGATTGGTATGTAATCATTAATGATGGGGAGAAATCTAATCTTAATCAATTTTATATTCAACTATATATATAAATTAATATTAAAGATTTATAGAATAATGATATAGAGCTCCAAAAGATGTTTATAAATAATCCTCATTATAACCTTGATCACAATGGAATGATAAATTTTTGGTATCATGTATGTGTTCCATCCATAATAAATTATATGAAGGGTTTTTTAAAGGAATGTGGTAGTTTATAATTCTCTATTTATTGAGGAAGTAAAATGATTTACTAATATTAGATAGAGTATTTATGTTACATGGAATGAAGAGAGATATCATAGATATTTTATCACATATCTTGTAATATCATAAAGTCCTGGATGAAATAAAAAAGTCTAAAGTTGTGTTATATCTATTAACCAAACCATAATAGAAATGGGATAACATCACCATTTTTTTATGGACTCCCCAAAATTTCTAAAGGGAATATCATTCTATGCGTCATATATGATCACTATAAAAAGATTGTACACTTCATCACAATCGTAAAATAATTTTATTGGGATCATATTTCCATAATATACATTAAATAACTGTAATGGTTGACTAATGTACTACATTTCTTTATTTCTGATCGATATATACGGTTTAACTCGATTATATGGTGAAATCATCATGATGATTTAGATAAAATCTTGATTTTCCACACTATATATCATCCAAAATTAAATATTCGTCCTTGGAGAACAATTAAAACCCTAGAATATAAGTTGAAATCTTGTTCATTGGATTTTAATGGTGGTTGGGATCAATAAATTTCTCAAGTTTAGTTTTTTTTTACAAAAAGATCATTCAATAAATAATTCAGATGGATCATTATGAATCCTTATATTGAAATAAATTTAGTGCTCCAACGTGATGAAATGAAGTTGGAGAATGAAATCTATTAGGATATGAGATAGCTGATGAAAAGGAAAAAGATAGTTAGAGACATTTATTACCACATAAATGGATATTAGTGTCTATAGAAACATTATGTTGGTAATCACTGAAGCTATCTCGAATTTGATATCGGTGATAATGTGTTTCTAATAAGTTTTCTATAATAAAAGATTTTGGTATTTGACAAGAAAGGTAATATATTCCTTATGTATATTGATCCCTTTCAAATTAAGTTTAATGTTTGGATTTTATCCAATCATCTGCTACATCTAACGAACGC
Organism: Viscum album; assembly: GCA_963277665.1. Taxonomy (NCBI): domain Eukaryota; kingdom Viridiplantae; phylum Streptophyta; class Magnoliopsida; order Santalales; family Viscaceae; genus Viscum; species Viscum album. The sequence continues at coordinate 522,621,131 of OY728166.1, forward strand.
CTCCTAATTCCAAAACTTATTCCATGCCTCTCTCATGGTCATGTTCCCACCTAGCCCTTCATATGTACTAAACCCATATTTTATACCACTGAAAGAATATATTTCTTCTGAGGGAGAATTGGTAGAGATTTTGGATCATATAGATAAAGTTATATGAATCAAGATGATGCACTTGGTAATTATTGTATTGTGGAAAAAATACTTTTAGGATCTATATTGGAATTTTAGGATACGATGAGTTATATCTATCCTCGTTTTTTTTTGTATTTGAGTGATGCATTTTTAGGGTTATATTCATTTTAATGCTGGAAGAAAGAAACACTAGGGTTATTGTGTATTAATTCTCTCAAATAAATTAAATTATTTTAATATATTTTGTTACATATAATACTAACTTAATATTTAGTTACATCAAACACTATTTTATTATTTTTCTATATGAAAAATTTAGTTAGGTTATGTTAAACATACAATGAGTTTTTACAAAATGAATACATGTTATTAAAATAGTTATTTTAACATAACCTATCTGTTAAACATAGAGATATGAACTATAATAAATTATTTATAAGTCTTATTTATAATTTTTTTAAATAATGGAAATATATTGATAAAAAATACTTATTTTTCACTAAAGTCAATATATGTTTCAAAAATACTATTTTATCAAAAAATAAAGTTTTATTTCTTTGAACATTAATAGGATAAAATTTCCATTCTTTGATAAAATTAACTTGACAAATAAAAACCATTTTTAATATCATCAAGTCAAAATTATCTTAGGTTAATTTTTAAAAAAAATTGAAATTTCTTATTTTTTGATTTATTGTGAAAAATAATTAATTTTAAATTAAAACTGTCATTTTCATAACTTATTTAAAAAGATAAAATTGTTTCAAAATGATTTTAATGTAATAGTTTTTCAATTATACATCCATTTATCAAACTAATTTCATTTTAATAAACTTCATATTGAATTTGGATATAAAAACTTTGTAAACATTTGATCATTTTAATATTAAAAACCCCACTTTCTCATCATGTCTATGATAATAATATTAAATTAAACATTTACAATTATGTGAATATAATTACGAAAATATTCCATATTTTAAATAACAATAATTTATATTATCTAATAATTTCAATAATTTTCTTCCAAAATGAAGGGAGAAAAGGTGACAATTATTTACCACTTCTAAGGTGAAAATGGTTTTATTAGAGGTTAATCTAAAATAATAGGGTTTAAAAATAACCCAAAACATTTAAAAAATAATTTTTTTAATATTTTATTATTATATCTACTATTTTAAATAAATATCTATTATTATATCCTTGTGACATGAAAAAAACTGTGCCTGGTATTCTTTCTTTCAAAATATTACAATTGTGCCACTCACCTCACTTATAAATGGGAACCCATTCATTTCTATACTTCATGAATTACATCCCTTTTGGATTTTCTAATAAATAACTAAATAACTTCACAACTTCCATCCTCTCATCTTATAGGATAGATCATAGAGTGAAATCCAATCTAGAAATTTGTTCGGTGAAAACCTATATTGGATACCTAAACAAAAGGTAATGTTCATCAAAGAGATTTGTTTACCTCTTCGTCCTTAAATTATTATTGTGCATTTATGATATAATAATAACAATATCATCCATATAATGAGACAATTTTATGTTAAGGTGATGGATAAAATTCATCTACACATCAATTAAATGGGTTACAAAATCATCTCTTATGTATATAATTAACTACTGCCTCCCAATCAAATGTCATTCATTTTTTCATTTCCACCTCTCACGGTGGGAAATAATTAGGACCTTATTTTTCACATATTATATTATTATTATTTAATAATTCTTATATAACACATTCCATCATGCTTTCCATTTTACGAGGATAAAGTAATATTATTCTTGTGAATGGCGGATTGCCGCCTCACGAAGCAATGAGAATCATTCACTCTTTACATGGAATGTAATAAGGATGTTTTTAATGAAAATTTTATATAAATATGAAATAAAAATTATTATTTAATGATAATTTATCATTTATTTTTCATTATTTCAATTTTATATGAAAATGGGAATTTCATTAATCTATATGTACACCCTACCATCTCTATTAATGGTGTATTTCATTTTATATCACAAAATATTATGGCATACTCTAAATAAATATATAATGAATATATATGTTATAAATAAAATGGTTAAAATTATAAAGATTATTAAATCGAGTTCAACTCAAAAGCAATAAAAATAAAAAAATAAAACTTACATGATAAGTAATGCATTTATTTCCCAAATCATGAATTGAACATGTAATTGTTTATAAAAATGAAATCAATGGTAATAATTAAATCATATATGGTAATATATATAAATATGTATAATATATGTATACTGAACGTATTTTTATTAAAAATGAGTTTTGGAAGTGTATGATAGGGTTCAATACTTAATGTAAGGTATCTTTGTCTCTAATCTCCTTCTTTGAGACATAGGTTGTGTTATACACCAAAATAACTTTATGAGGTGTATATACATACCATTTTACATGTAATATATTTAATTATTTATCCTAATTATATTTTAGGTTTCATTTAATTGTGTTCCTTCATTTTTCTTATGTCTTAATGTTTCCAAAGTGGTAATGATTTTATGTCAAAATCTCATCATTTATCGGGATTTTTTATGATTATATATTTGATGATAAACTATTTTGATGTATATCTCATGAAACTCATGAATCTACTAATAATTTAGTTATTCATCCTATTTTCTAGTGATATTATCATTTTTACACACATTTGTGATTAAAATAATTTATAAAACGTTTTTAGGATAATATGACTTTATTTATCCCTTCAATCGTAAATCTATTTTATTCAAAAACTACATTTTACAAAATATGTTTTATATTTTCATTCAACAATTTTTAGATTTTTAAAATAAATTTTATCTAATAATTGAATTTTTAAAAAACGTTTTTGAAATGAATCATTATTTCATTTTCCAAATAATTCATATTTTCATTTTACTGAAAATGTGACAGCACTATTTATTTTAACATATACAACATGAAAGAAACTTCACATTGTCCTGAATAATGTTTGATTTGAATATTTCTTTACTATGTGTAAAAATTATTTTCAAATAAAAATATTCTCATAATTTTTTAATGTCTTTAAAAAAATTCCAAAGATGAAATGATATTTTACTCAAGAAATAATTAAAATGATCAACCAAAATATTTTTCCATATAAGATGAAAACCATTGAGGTTATATATTGTTTTCTATGGATATTATCCAATGATACCTTTATTATGATTTCTCTTAATGTTTTTTGTTTATGATCACATTATCTTCACGAAACCTTTTTATCATCCACATGTTATACCATAATGTCCAGGATCCAACCAAGATGGTCATAAAACAATTATGAAAAAAATAATCAAAGTCAAGTGTTATAAGGGGTAATTCCAAATATGGGAGTATATCAGTCCACATATATTTTCATCTAACATTGGCACACAATAATCCGGGGTCATAAAAGACCATGTCACATTATTTTCTTTGGACACCTTCTATAACAAAGCATCTAAGACCCTATTTTCCTTTCTATATGAATGTGAGAAAACTAAAGTGATGTTACTAATAAATCATTGAAAACACATACATTGAGGTAATAAATTCCATGGTACATTAATCATTCATGAAGTTAATTTATTAATATCCATTTTAGAGTCAGAATCAATCCATAAGAAGTTCCAACAACATTGTGTAACAAACCTGATAGCCTAAATTTTATCCTGTAATTTTCGTCATATGCCACTCTAGTCCAAATTTAATGATAAAATCATCCTTTGACATATCCTAAGATTTTTTGTAATATACCACCATAACAAAAATGGAAATTATTTCTAGAAAATTCGACATCAATGTTGACATTGATACATGTACTGACTTTGCTGAATCTAGTGGATATACATGAGAACATTGGGATTCCTTATCCAGCCTATAATACCTTGCATTATTAGGATTTTTAAGTCATTTGTTCTATTTTCCATCCCCCCAAACTTCACCATTAGGGATTAATAAATGTCTTGGTGCATAGAAATCTTATCTGCATGAATTTATGGTCTATAAACAACAAACAGAAACGAATTTCGAGTACCAAAAATAGATTTGAAGATTTATTCTATTTCTACTAGTAGGAGGCTATGTACCTATTCACTATATCCCACCATGGTTATGAGGTCCATGAGAACTACAAGGTTCATATGGGTGTCAAGTGTAATTACAAATAACTAACATGTATATTCCCAAAGAGTCCACAAATATCCACAATAAATAAAATTATGTTGTGCATTTTCCTAAGCATTCAGACATATATAGTAGCCAAAAATATTATTTTGCACTAGACTTTAGGTTGTTTATGCATGTAGAGTCCATTCAACCAAATTTTCTAGAGAATAATGACCTTATTTGGCTAAATAAATGGTACCATGAACTTGAAAATCAATAGTGGTGTTTCAGTAGAACCTCCACATTCTATATTTTATTAATCATTTCCATTAAATTTCCCATTCCAAATATTCATCCATATCAATGTGTCGATATCCATAAACATGAAATTCTTGATCTCCTTCATTACATTTACAGGGACTAAGTCACCAGAATTGAGGAAAAGTGTAATAAAATCAACAATCTCTCATAGCTAGATTTCATCATGTCTTCTAGTGATTTTTCCATCCATGTATTTATACATAAATTTAGGGAGGTGTGGATACTTACAATCCATTTTGTTTATTGTATTATTTCATTGAAACAATTGTTGACTAAGGTCAAAATTAATTATGAAATAATATATTTTTAATCATTCAACAGCTACTCTATGAACCTGTTTGATAAAAATATTAAAGAGAAGTTTTAGAATTCGGGTTCCATGTGAATTTCCCAAAGAGACTATCATTAATGATCATTATATATTTAATTATTATCCCTGCCATTGCAATAGGTAGTTTCATTCCTTCTAAGAAATATTGAGAGACTTCTTTTCAGGAACCGACCCAGTCCAAATAATGTTTCTAATCATGCATTTATTTTCATTAATGAGATCTATAGGCCATCTATAAATAGGTAAGGAGTAAACAAATTAGAATGAAATCCTCGAGTTAACAAGACACACCTTTCTCACTTGATACATGGAATTCCCCTTCCACATAGACATTTTATTTATAATTCTGGAACAAATTACCTCTAGTTATTATATTGTTACCATTCCCCAAAATAAAGGGACACCAAGATAATTGAAAGGCATAGATCCTCTATTTACTCAAAGGATATAAGTTATTCTATATTTCATGCGAACTGAAACCCCATCACCATATACAATGGATGATTCTTCCTAACAATTTTATGGTCTATAACCCTCTTCATTAGATGAAAATAAGGCTTTAATAGAAGATGTCGTCATTTTTGATGCTTTCCTAAGAAGTAAAGTCTAATCAACATATAGTAAATGGTAAAGTGAATAATCATTCCTTACATCCTTGATTTTCTTATAAAGACCAACTTCATGGGTTCATATAGTCATAAACATAGATAATATTCAACAATGAAAATGAGAAGACTTTAATGTGGGTCACTTTGTCTGAAACCTCTACGCGTTGAAAAAAACTAATTGGACATTCATTGAAAAGTATGTACAACCTTGAAGATTAGATAATTGTAATAATTAACCTAGTGAAATCATCTGGGAATCCTTGTCTCAATAAGATAGATAAAAGTAAAATATATTTTATAGTATCAAATGCCTTTCAAATATAATTTTCAATGAAAAAAATACCATCCTTAGACTTCATCTTCATGAGCATTATGGTTTCTAAGGATTTGAAGAGACAATTCTGATGACACTTTCTAGGAACAAATCCAAATTGATTTTCAATAATTTAATCTTTATCAATACTTCCCATCTAAACCACTATAAAATTTCTAATCACTTTGGGGATAGTTTTCCAATGTTCCACTACTTACATGGGTTGTACCATGATGAAATACCTATGTAACCTACTTTATTTTCCACTGGTTATACTATGATGAAATGAAGAAATTTTTATGAATATTATCTCTTTTCTATTGATTATAATATGATGAAATTATTATGCATCCCATTTCATTTCATGTCTTAGGATATGATCAATATTTTATGATCTTTTTGGACACATACAAATGGGTTTCATTATAAGAAGTGTGGGACTCATATTTCATTTCATTGAATTAGGTAATTATTTACATATAATGAGTTAAACTAGAATTGAATGTGGAGTGATATAGGTTTAGAAGGGTACTTTGTCTTCTGTTATGGTCTTGGATGTGAACCTTCAAAACTATTGGGTTTTACGGATTGAACCTATTCGTGTACGATAGCCTTGGTAGAGAGTCGTGACTATTATGGAAATGACATTATATGCATGGGAGGATTCCAAAAATATATGTCTTCTACCAACTTTATGCTTTCAAAGATCATGTACATTAATTACTATCTGATTCAGGTCTTATGAAATTCCAATATTTATAGCACGAGTCAAGGTTATGATCATTGATATAAATCATATGTTTTTAAAATGTTTTTATCATGTTGCCATACCCTTATGTTCATGTTATGCATATTTACCCCATGTAGAACCTTATAGAGCACCTAAAAACACATTTTCAAAAGTTTTCATTACCAAGGTTATGAAGAAATATCAAATGTATGATATATCTAAGAAGTGTTCTAATTATGAATATTATAGTGAGAGATGATATATATTTCCTATAGACCTGTTGGTTCTATTTCTAAATCACTAATGATACAAAACTATTATTATCCTTATGCATGTGTATATGTAATGTAACTAATAATCATTAAAAATTATTTACTATTTATGTATGATCGTCTAGGTTCAATATAATATGATTCATGATAACTTGACTCATTACCAATTTATTATTTTTTTATAATATATTTTTTAAGGATCGTTTTTCAAATGCTACATCACATAACATATTTTATCTTTTAAAAGTAATATAATTTTTTTCCAGACATGGAAATAAAACTGCTCTAATCTAAGTTTATTATAAAAATGATGTTTTGGGTATCTATGGGAATATAATAAAAATTATATCTAATTATATCTAATTTATTTGTCAATATGACAAGGTAGTCCCCAATAGTTAATACAATTAGTCTCACTCCATTTGAAGCTCAAATATCCACCTCACCATTACCAATCTTCTGAACCATTTTGCAGATAAGCCTAACCTAATCCAATTAAAGTAACATTTCCTTTATCTAAAACCACTAGAAATGGTAAAAGAGGATAATAAAAAGAATTAATCACCAATAAATTTTATCAATCCACCAAACAAATCCTATGTATTTTCCCCAATGGGTTGCAATTATTTTGAAATCTTAATGGAATAGAAGAAAATTGAAAAATAAGATGAAAATATGAAACACACAAGAAAAAACAAGGATATCCTTAATAGAAAGAATGAAATATTTAATGGATATCATCATGGAAAAAAATTACGAATAATGGTACGTGGTTGGGAGTGGATACAATTCATGATTTGGGGGAATTTATGATGAAGAGGGGTGAAATTCATATAAGGGAAAATTATTGTTTCCATATTTTTATTATTTGAACTAGGAAGACCCAATGGTTTTTATATAAGGTTATGTAAATGGTGCATCAACCATCTTGGACACTCCCACTTTCAAATATAAGCCACAATAATACCTACAAGATTTTGAACAATTTGAAACATTAGGTGGTGATTGTAAAAGTGGTTCTATATGACCTCTCCCCCTCCTACATAGTTTTGTGTGTAGATAGAACTCATTATGTGTGAACAATTATCTATGTCATATTTTATAAAACATTATACTTTTCCCTCTAATAACTCCAAAAATATCTAAGTTAAATGATATAATAAGGAATAAAAATGCACTAGTGACCCAATGTTAGTCATTATTCTCTAAAAACATCCACTTTCATCCCCCGTAAATTCCACTATCTTCTAAATCATTGAAAATGTGTATCCCTTGATCATTTCCGAATATGTAATGTTACCATTTCATATGAATGTATTTACTTAGTTCTATTTTATGCATACCAAAAGAATTGACTTACCATATATCCCCATTATCTAATAGTCCATGATACAAATGGGCTTCCCAAAAATTACTATTTCAGATTTAAATTCCAAATTATCTCAATGATCTGTAAAAAAATTGATTAAAATGGTACTTATTTGTTTAGCAGACATATAATGCATCATCAATGGGATTCAAATGGTTTTTAATAATGAATGGTGCACCAACATCATGTGACACCCTAAAATCTCAAATCTCAAGAAATAATGTGACACCATCTTACACTGTCTCCATACCCAATGGTATCCCAACTAAGAAGAATGTTTCAAAAAAAAATTCACCAATAATAAAAAATTAATATATTTCTCTAATTATTGATATAAGATTTTTTTGAATCATTAATATATCTCCATACTCTTCCAAATAAATTACTTCTACTTTTTCATCTCCTGAATGATGCTCATCTGCAATAAGTATCGCTCTTAAAATTTATTCAAATAGAGAGGAGATCAACATGATCACATATATATAGCCTCTAAAGAATCCATAATAATTGAAACCTGGTGTAATAGTTTTATAAAAAATAAATGAATAATAAAATTGTATCCTAATAATACTTAAAATTAAATTGTGAGTCTTGAATAATATCTTGTTGTATTTGAATTTCTCACATATAATAGATATTCATCTAAGGATAATAAACCATGCATAACATCATCAATAAACCCTTATATTCCTAAAGACTACTCTAAATCCATGAAGTTATGTGAGTGTATTAGTAAAACCATTAATGGTTTACTTTATAATGATTAAATATATCATTGGTGTAAAAGGGCATAATATTCTATACCTTCTATGAAGATTTGGAAAGAAGTAAATGGGAAAATTTATCCAACTTGTCAATAAATAGAAAAATAAAACCCTTCCTACTAAGAGTTCATGGAAATATAATCATGAAGTCCAATAAAATAATATCCCACTTGCACACTATAACAAGATATGGATTTAAAATACCATCATGAATCTGATATTAGTTTTTTATAATTTGACAAGAGAGACACCGATATACAAAATTGGAAACCCGCCACATCATTCATGGACACAAATATTGTTGTTTCCTATAAAAAAAAGAACCCCTATGGTGACTAAACCAATTATAATAATTCCCTTCATCCATCATATCCTATATCAAGTTAATGATAAAAAAAGAAACATTATTAAGAGAATAAAACCATAAAGTGATTGAGATGAATGAACTATTTTCTCCCCATGGTTTAATTTTTTTAAGATACATGAATTCAAGATTAAAAAACTGCATAGGCTGAATCTGGCATTCAAAGGATGATGTGACTTAGAAATAGGTAGTGAACAACTGATCATATTCCTTATCCATATTCAACCATATCTCAGCTAATAAACCAATATTTTTCCATTCATCCTTGGGTTCATAGATCAATTTGAATGGGACTTTTCATTCCCATATGATTATTACCACATTTACCTATCTATGTATTTAATCTATATCAACATCAAAATTTTGGAGATACTCTATTTATTATCTATAATATTCATTCAACTCCCTAATGATCAAATTATATTTCAGACTCTTATGCTCTCAAAACATTGTAAATCACTCCCTAAAATTGTAGCAATTCCATATCTTTGTGGAATACATAACCAAAAGTATATTTAGTTCGTGATTATGTTAATTATTTATATTAGTGTTTAATTAGGGTGATCTATACACCACTATGTTATGACAATGCATCATTAAACACCCCTATTAGACACACAAGTAATAAAAAAACATCAAAAAAACCTTACTATACACCTGAATAATTATCCATAGAGAAACATTTAACATACCATTTATATCCTAAAATTACCTTTGGAATTTTTTATCTTTGTTGAAATTCATCCCTTTGGGGTAAGATCCATTTTTTGTGAAGGTATCTTAGTGAATTCCTGAATGAAATTTCAACATTATCCTAATAAACATATGAGGCACTAGATATCAGACACATTATTGGGATCCCCCATATACATCACTAATTTCCTCAGTTTATTATCATCTATGAAGCCTTTTTTAGATATCGTATAGCCTAATAATTTTTGTTCATGAATACAAATCTGATATTTAGATATTATATAGTTAGGTTGTTCTCTTTTATGTTTCTCAATAACAAACAAGAAGGTCATAACATTCCTCCCTCAACATTAATTACAATAGTATGTCATCAAGAAACACCACTATGAATGAATTTTTATAATTATAGATGAAAATATTCATCAAATCATTTAAAAGGACTAGGTAATTAAGAACTATGAATGACATAAATAAATACTTATAGTACCCATCACATTATATGATATTAGTGTTTGATTAATATTATTCTAGAACACCAAACTATTTGTTCCCAATATCATGTCAATTCTATAAAACCATTAGGCTCTCTTGAGCTGATAAAAAAATAGAAAATCCATGGAAATGAGTATTTATTGATGAAAGTCTCATGGTTGAGTAATTGGTACTTGATAAAAAGTAAGAGGTTTTTGTCATCCTTCTTTCAAAATAAGACTTATAATCACCACAGTAATGCAGTCGGTCAATCATATCATGTCACATTGAGATCCAATAGCTATAATTGAATATTTTTTCTCAAAAGGAGTCATTAGGTAGGATGGAAAAAAGATATGGATCATCTTAAGAATAAAGTAAATAGCGGACTCATCCAATATCTATTGTTGTATTCTTGAAAAAAAATAAGGATATTAGGATACCTAACTACCAATAATATTGTCTGATGAGCTAAATCATTTCAACGATATTAAATAGACATATTGAAAACTTTCTCAAGATCATGACATCATTTTGTATAACAGGTCATGCCCAGCTCTGGAATGGGGTGTCACTCAACCTAAGAGATATGGAAAAAGACAGAATAAATATGAACTAAATTTTAAAATGGTATATTTTTATTTAATGTTTAATATTAATCATTTAATCTATAAAAATAATGAGATAAAATATATCTTTTTCATCGAAAAAACCATCATAATCTCAAAATTGGTAATCATAACCATGAATTTTTGGCACTTCAATCCATATTCTATCTTCATTACCAAAACTGTGGGAATATCCACTATAAATGGTAATATTATTGAATAAAAACCCAAACATCAATCAACATCATTGTAATAAAATAAAGGGATGTGCCTATATAAAATAATTTCAATTCTATAGAATAATAAATATATAACATACATCATATGATAGTTGTCCCATCAATAAAATATTATGGATAATAATTGACTATAAAAGGATTATTGGACATAGTTCCACACATATTATTATTAGATAAGTGAGAACCAAATTTTTCTATGAATGGGATCCCACTCCCTTAAATTTATCCTAGAAATTTTGAGTGATACAAGAGAATGATTCTATATTTTCTACCTACATGAGCTCCTATATTGATTTGATTGAGATGTCCATGATGGCCACATGGGTGAAACATCTTCTTAACATATTGACATGATGTATTAGTGTGACCTATATATCCTCTCTAGAAATAAGTCAATTCCATATTCCCTAAAAAATAACACAGTGTATAATATGATGATTGATAGGATCCATATCCATTAAAATATCAAAACTCATCTTTTACACACTTTTATCTTAAAGAATAAAATTAAAGACCTTATTTCATAAAATATGCACCATTGAATCCAATCAAGAATGTTGAATATTCCTCCTACAAAACCACAATATCAACCAATTACGCATTTATTTATCGATATATATAATAGTAATCATCAATTAGATCAATGGATTCAACCCCATATTGAAGATTTGAGAAGTTAAATAGTTCATTTTGATTATATTTAGAGAAATATAGAAAAATGTATAAAATGAGTGGAATACCCAATTACTGAAGGACTCTAATTCATTAATTTCACAAACTCATGGGAATTCACCACACTCAATGTTTCCAGAGTTAAATTATGACCTAACATTATTTTTTATGCAAACATGTGGGATAAAAATGTAACTTATAATTCAATATAGATTCTAACTAATTATTACTAGGTCCATTCAATATATTGGTAGAGAAATATACATTATAAGCCTCTTATTTCTTCAGATAATTAAATGCACTCTCAATAATTGACACACACTCATTAGGATTCTAAGGCTATTTGTTTCCACCAGACAACAATGGGGTTTTCTAAGTAAACGCTTGATCATAGTTCACCATCCACATGTTACCCTTTAAACCCTCTTTTCCTGTATTTTGGATAGTCTAGATAAATTAATCCTTGATATAAGATTCAGTTAGAGATTTATTCTATAGGAAATGCTTCAAAAATCCCTCTCTTTTATTCATAGGGGACGTTCTTAGAGGTGTAATATATAAAATAAAAGACATAAAACATAAGTAATGCCAAATTAAACTCTTAAATCATCAATTTAGACAAAAAAAATCAAAAACTCTGAAACATGTAATACCATCAGTAAAAAAAATTCAAATACCAAATCACATAAATCCCTAAAAATCTATGCATTTATTCACTATCCATGGTTTGGTTTCATGACTAGGAAAATATTATACCAGTCACATATGATCTAGAAATCCACAAGACCTCAAGCACATTCCTAATCACCATGGGTAGGAGAAATCACCAGGGTATCAAAAAATGAATTTATCCCATGGATTCGAAATATACATAACATGGATTAAACATTGAAATATAAAATGAGTCATCAACAAGTTATTTTTCTATTCCATAAAATAAATTGATTCTATAAAAATAAGAATCAAACTGAGTATTATATATATATATATATATAATTCAATAAGACTAAAATATCCCATCCTAATCATAAAAAAATTAAAAACAATATCTTTATAAAAGAAACAAAATATATATCCAGCAAAGGAGTGGATGATCAAAAAATACCAACATAATTTTAATTCCGTAGAATGTTCCATAGAATAATAAATCCATGGTAACCCATAGTCACCACCACCACTATGTCAAAGATGGATGGTGAGAATCTGGAAGAACCAAAAAAATAATTAACATTTTCCATCATTAAAACCCAAATTTTAAAACACCCCGTGAGAATATGAAAGGTGTGATTATATTATTACTAGAAAACCAACATGATTCTATGTAATGGAATTTACCAATGCATAATAACAGTTACAGTTTTAAAACACTATTGGAATTAATTTCATTTAAAAAACAATTTGAAACCTTTTGTTTATTTAAATAGGAAATGTACTAAAAAATAATATGGTTATTGAAAACTTATATAATATATAGAGAAACATGGAATAAGAAGTATATAATCATATAATATATACTAATAACACATCTCCAACCAAATCTATAAATTAAACATGGGTACATTCATATAAGTCTAAGGTAACTATAACTTACTATATCAATTATAACTACCCTAAATATTCCTTTTAACATCGTGGTTCCCATTATTGACTATCAATGTAAATAATGATCTCCATTAGGTAAAATTATCCATTTAATTAGATCACTCGGTCTTACTGGGAATCATTTCATATCAATAAAAAATCAATAATAAGGTTACATTAGTAATGTTCATAAACTCACCCATGGTCTCCTAAGTGAAAAAATTCCATCAAGAGTAATGTAAACATCAGCATAATCACAGAATAAATTTTTTTAATAATCTAGATGAAATAAACCATAAATAATCCCCTTTGGATAACCATTAAACCCCATTTTTTGGTAATGCACTTCATCAAAAAGATTGTAAGGAAGAACAATTTATTTTTGATGTAATCCAATTAATAATTCAATCAAATATAACGCATTTCACCAAATATATATATAATATTATAAAATACATTAATATCATTTAACTGGCATGTTAAACAAATTTAATACATAGTAGAAACCAAGAACATAAGTGTTCTAGGGGAAATATCATTAAGTATATATACCTTCCTAAAACTGGTGTAAATGTCATCACCTTCATAAATAGTAACTAGAAATTTGAGGATCAGATCCTCACTATACTAAACCAATTTGAAATTTTGTAAAACCCCAAAACCCTCACTATAAGTTCATCTCCCATGGTCTTCTAGTATTCCAAAAAATAAAAAGTTATAGAAAATGTAAGTAAGAATAAAAGTAAATAATTCTATGGAGAAACAATTATTTCCTCATGAAGACCCTCCAATATTGGTGGGAAATCACTATAGAGGAAATGTGATAATAATATTTCATTGTAAATATGGGATACATTTCAGGATTTTGAAGAATATAAAAAGGTATGTTTTAACATTATAATGGTAAAATGGTAATTTTCATATTTTTTAAAACAATATATAAGACTATATAGTTGGGTAAATTACGTTCCAACCATGCAGGTCACACTTCCATTTTTAGACAGTGTCTAAGATATTAAATAAGATCCAGCATATTATGAAAAAACATGTGGTTACATTGAATATTTGTAGAAAAATCCCTTAACCCTCCCCCCCACTCATGACATGGATCATGGTTCGAAATTAAAATGAACTAATGGGGTTCCCTATACACATTTACTAGAAATCCTCTTTTTGACCACATACTCCAAGAAACATTATAACAAATGAAATAAAATGAAATCATAATTATAAACATACCAATGAATTAAATGGTGTCATAATGAATTTTTTTCTTTGTGGTTAGGTTGAATGAGTTTACATTTTGTATAATAAAAAAGAATATATTTAGTTCATTCTCTAAATTATGAATTATAATATAATAAATTAATTTTATTCACCTTATACTGTATTACCAAATCCCAACATCAATAACCATTCAATTTAAAAAATCATATTGGTAAAATAATCTACTATAAAGGATCCATATTCCCATTTAAATGATCACAACATAGGCCTTATTAATTAATTTAAAGGTATTTTGGTAGTATTTTATTTCTAATTACATTAAATCATTGCTCTTAATTTTTTTAGATTACTCTAAAAAATGTATTGACCCATCCCAATGGGGATTGAGTTGTGAAAATCCTAGTCCCACTTCCATACACTAGTGGATGAAGACAAGAAATGAAAGGAATATCTAACATTGGGATTTCTTTACCTAATGTAAATGAATGCACACACCTAACCTTCTCAATGTAGAAGTGTATAAGAATAAAAAAACTATTTAGTAGATATAATATAAACCAAGAATGAAAAAACTATAGGTATAAAAGTGTATGACAGTTTAATATAAATTTAATAGGAAAAAATACACTCTTAACAATAAAGATGTCTAAACTGGAAAAATAGAAAAGTAAATGTTATGAGAAATCTCATCTTTTAATATCCAAGCTCAGACAACCGTACACGGTCCAATGCACCAAGCATCCCTAAGTACCTAAAAACTCAATGCAGACATGTATTTCATCTTAATAAGATATGAAATGTTCCATGAAGTCCCATGTAGTGGTGAGTATATATATACCTAGAATGATTCCACGATATTCGAAGGGTGCCCACTAAGAGACATGGTAGTAATAGAGAATAAATACCACAACTGACAGTAATAGAGTAAACAAGATCCAATTTCATTGATATAGTTATATAAATATTCTCAATCCATAGAACCCCAAACAAGAGGGAATGGGATCTAAATATCACATCCCAAACCAGGAAAAGAGCTCAAACCATTCTAGAAGTCTTGAAATGATTCCCAATATCTTGTGCATCTTCCCATTAGAAAACGACCATGTCAAGCCACACCTCACCATTGTGACACACAGTTTTGGGGTGAAATATATTAATAGATGACCCTTTCTCTGGTATAAAGATATTATTCCACTAAATATATAGCTACAGGACCAATTCCATATCATGAAAGGAGGGTGCTACACTATTGAGTATGTAGATGACATATGTCTAGCATGGTTGGTCTGTACCACTATAATGGTTAAGGACCCATGCCCATCCCTTCTGGGGGGTTCCACTGTAGTCATACAGAACCCATAACCTAATACCATAAGATCTTTAAAAATAGATATCAGATAGAGTACCCATTACCTACATTGTAGGAGGGTTCTACTCTCATTTTTTGGGGACCGATTCCCAACCCTTCTAGTGGGTTCAACTATAGTCATTAATGACACATACCCTGACTCCAAGGGAGATATCTACTTAGTGGATAAGTTTAAGACCCATTCCATATATAAATATGAATTTGTATACTCTATTAATGTATATATTACTCATTCCCAACCTCCCATTAGGATTCCACTTTATAGATATATAGAGGACCCATACCTATCCCAGAAGGAGGGTGCCACACTAAATCCCCTGGTGATCCAATCTAATCACCGCCATTGTCAACCATCTCCAAAATAAGAATCATTCATGGAAAATATCAAATAATGTCTCAAAATCCACTACAGAGGCCACCATCATGTTAAAAATGAAATAAATGTCAGGATTTTCTACTTATGGAAAAAAAATCTGAGTCCAAACAAAGGATATATGAGAGGTTGATGTATCCTAAAAACAAGTCAAGGGTACATGATATGTGAGGGGAACAACAATGTGTATGGTCCCACTCCATCACCTAGTTATTCCATAAGAGGTAAAAATATCCCTATCCATGTAACCTTTCAAACCTTTTATAGGTATTAAACGGTGTGTACGAGATACCCAGGTTCCTACTAGTGTCCTCTTATCGTGTTCGTGTAATTTGCCTATCTCAGTGTACTTTTTCAAAATCTGTGTATTTACAGAGTACATGATGAGTCTCTATATAATGTTTCACATAGTGTGTGGCTTTCCCATATGGCATCGGATACTAATATCTTTAAAAAACCTTCCAACATATCCAACACTTTACCGACCATGTGTTCTTTGGACTACAAGGCATGTAGTCCTAAAATTTTTATAAGATTACATATAGTTCACATGTGCAAAATCAAGTCATCCTACATTCAGAACTAGGAAAAATTGAGGGATCATTCTCTAGACGGTGATTAATTTATATTGTGGTTGAATATTAGTTTTCATTGGTCCCAAAAAATATAGAACGAACCACCACACAAATAATCCATTACCCATCATCTATGATTTGGATCCTATTTAAAGGAATAAAACAACCACATCCTGCATATTCCTCCTTCCCATTCATGATTCATCATTACATTCATATCATGTTATTACATTATGGGTCAACTGGTCCACTCAGACTCAGTACCAGCAAAAAATTTCGAGAAATTATCATGTATCCCAATTTAAATTAATAATAATAAATTTGGGGATAAAGGAAAAAAAATTTATCAATCATTTACATGAATTATTTGCCAAAGAACTCCAACAGGGATGCCCACGGTTATAAATAAATGAATAATCAATTAATCTAATACATAGGATAATGAAATGGATTAATTATAATGAAGAATAAAGAAGAATTTGGTTCGGATCAATCAGTTTATTCAATAATAGAATAAAACAATAATTGATGAGTCCTACATAGATATTGGATAATTTTCATTAAAAAAAATATCTCTAATGATTCATAGGATTCATTGTGTTCATTGTTCTTTGATCGGCCCTGATTTGGAGGTTTGTTGTCATCTGAATTTGATTCACCAATAGAAGGAGTGGATGAATAATCTTTTTTCTCCATGGGTTTATTGGGATAAACCTAGATACCTTCCATAGATGTTGATTTATAGGAAATTATATTAGATTAGTTAAATTAAAATAAATTATTTATTTATTTATTTTAACTAAATTCAACCTCCAACATTTATATTTCTAAATGCACTATGATGACATATTTTTTTCCATTCTTAGGGAAACCATAGAATTCTAGACCCAAAATTGGTCTCATATTTCTGATCAGAAATTCTTTTTATGATTTTTATTATTTTATTTAATAAAATTTTCATTTGTAATATAAAATATATTTTTTCTATTTATAAAATTAATTTTTGGAATACCTAGCCATATAATCGCACACCGTCTTAGAGAACGGCTCTGAAAACACATATAAAAATATTTCAATGTCTTAAAAATAATCAATAGGTCTCTATATCCTTCCATCCTATAATATTTTCTCCCCCAAAAAGTAAAACAAAAAATCACATGATACTAAGCCTATATCTAGGTCCCCTGCATTGAGGAGCTCTCATATATGTTATAGTGCTTCCAAAACCTAAAACCCTAGGTGATGGGTTGTCAATATAGGAGCCTCTCCTAACTATACTCAATCTCCATCAGGTACTTCATAAAAGTGGTGCCATCTTCAATGTCTAGCTCTCCCAAGCCAATAACATGAATGGTTTAATGTGTTTATCTCCTCATCCATGCCAAATGGGATATAGTGGGAAATATCTTCAACTATGGTGTTAGTGACCTCATTAACCATCTGTAAGATATCAAACATCCTAATTGACCTCAAAGTTAGCTTTCCTACACTATTGAATCATTTCAATCATCATCATGGGGGATGTCTCAAGAAAATATGTTCTTCTCAATTGAACTCTTAGGGCCTACCACAATGATCTGTAAAAGATTTTTTCCTACTCTAGCCTTTCCACACCGCTCATAGTTGACATGGATTTTCAATGTTGTCATTGGCCCCAACTATATACCCATAAGACATTCTTCACTAGACTCTATCTATCACAATTGCGAACTAGGTGGTCTCTAGTAGAGGGATTAAAAAGTTTTCATGTCGATGGTAGAGTGTTAACTATATTTTTATACAAACTCTAATAAGGGAAAGTGATCCTCTTAGCCTCAAAAAAGTCCAACAGAAAGCTCTCAGCATATCTTCTAATACATGGGCAGTGTTTTCATTCATCACATATTTTAGGGGGGGTGAAAACCTATACTCATCCACATATATTCCCTAGTAACCTCCTTCATGCATCTCCAAAAAATTTACATGAACCTTGCATAACATTCATATGAAATAGATGATGGAGCCCCATGAAGGAGTACAACATCCCCCACATATATCTTCCCCAAAATCTATATCAATCTCTTATCCCCAATATCCTGGAAGTGTGCTAACGTCATGAGTTATACCACCATCACCCAGATGGACTTTTTGATGTTCAATTTTGTCGGATTTAATATCATTATTTCCATCGGTATTTACCTCCAATTCCACTCAAGGATATCAATAGGATGCAAAAAAACATGCAAGAACCTTGTGCTCAGTATTCACCTACTAATATGTGAGGCACTGATTGAAGAACTCATACATGATCTGTATGATCCCAGACCACCCAAATTTCCACTGATGTTCTCTGCACATCGTACCTAAAGCAGGATGTATAGATAAAGGATATGTGGCAAATTCTTGCATCATCTCCTCCTATATCAGGACTAGGACCACCATATGTCGCTAAAAAGGTATGATGTGATTACCTCCTTTAGAATATCCATGTTTTCAATATGTTATGTATATATAGTCATTTATTTTCTTTCATTTGATTTCTCTTAGATGGGACAGTCTAAAACACTCCAAAATTGAGGGTTCAAACCATCTATTAATAAAAATATGTACCTTTTAGCTTCACCTAGGTAATAATTAAGGAATCCAACTAATCAAAAGCCTCCTGCACTAAATGCGTTTGGGAGTTCTAGATGAGGGAATATACTACCATATTTATTTCAATAGAGTATAGACGATCTCAATGTCATATTATTACAGAAACTCCAACCATTAGCACGTTATCAGGTTCAATTCATCTGTATGATAAAATACATGAGACTCCAATGGTCCGAGTAAACCCCAAAGTGCTCTCCCAGAAGACAGTTCATCCACATCCTCAAGGTGAAGAATCCTTCCACCAGCTATAGTTCGTGATTCACATATTTTCAATCAAGTGGTCTTAATTACGTCAACTAGTAGGCTATAAATTCCTACATATTCATCAACACACATCTGAGACCAACTCTTGTGGCATCACAATAAACAACCTCCTGCATTCCCACTTCCGGTAGTCTCAACATATGAGAACATGTTAGCCTCAACCTCTGATCATTAATGTTCGTCTGGCACTACTCAGTCAAGGTAAAAGGATTCCTTTTCTGCATTTAGAAATAAAATGGGCTGAAATCCTAGAGAATTATTCCACAGACCACTTTTAGTACCCAACCATGATAAGAAAACTCTTCACCTATGAAATTATATTTGCTGGATCCCAAGAATTAAATGCATCGATCTTTTCTAAGTCAATTTTAAAAACATAAGCAACAATAAAATTCACCAAGAATTGAACCTCATAATTAAAAAACTAGAACATTGAGATCTTACCATAATAATAGTGATCCCAATGGAAATTGAGAACCATAATCAAGTGCTCTACATGATTTTAATTTGATGTAGAGTATATTATTATGTCATCAACGATGAAAAACACAAATTTGTCCATGTACGGAAGAATATTTTTTCATGAAACCCTTAAAAATGAAGGGTTCATTCATCACACAAAAGTTTATCACGAGGAACTCATAGGTTTCATAGCAAAATCAGAATTCCAACTTTAGAATATAAGCCCTACGAACTCTTAACATGTTGGTGACAGTCTAGAGATCTGTCATCGGGAACCATATTGCACCTTTAAACAAGAAAAAGAGGTCATCAATACATAGGAAATGCAATTTATTCATTATCATGTCTTGGTTTAGGTGATTATAATCCAAAAAATGTAGAAAACTCCCAAATAACTTGTTCTTATTCAATAATAGAGATTCCATGGGGGACATAATGACCCTCATGAAACCCTTATCATAATGATCCTCTAATTGCACAAATAGATCTTGAAGCTCCTTAGGGGTATATGATATTCAATAAAATACATTAGAGAATTACTATGATGGAATTTGATACATAAGTCCATCTTCCTCCTCGCATATAGTCTCTGAACATACTTAATAAATACTTCTATAAAATTTTCCAAAAATGAAGAATCATTATGTCTAAAGATCATACTACACCAATGGATAACTCTAAAAATTATGGGGGATGGGATGTAACCACCAACTCTTAAAACCCATGTGTCCCACCATGATATCTATATCACCCAAAAATTTGATCTTGTCCCATCAATATAAAGGCATTAGGCTCTTCTTTAGTGACAATCAATTTGGGATCTGACCCTGAACAACTAATTCATACTCAATACAACATTGTATTATTCTATTTTGGGGACCAAAAGGACCCATATGAACCTCTATACACCCATTGATATATTTTTCTACAGAAGATAAATGATATAGAATATGTGTTACATGTATGAATAATAAGAAAATTTTTCATGGATAACACCCGGATTGGGTGCTCCAACTCTTCCACCAAGGGTATAGATTTAATGGAATGCATCTCACCTTTTTATAATAATATTGGTGAAAGAGTATAGTGAACTCAAATCATTCCACTAAACATCTTTTGTGTTCAAGGGTTCATAAGACTTCATATCCTAATGTTTACTGTGACTCAGACCACCCGTACCAACACGGTGATTCTGATATCGGATACCTGGGGGAGGTGGTGGAAATATCCCATAGTGTCATCCACCATATCTCCTATTCAAGAGCTTTACATTCTACTCTTTTAGATCTTCCTGTATAGGGGCCTCCAAAGCCTATCTTGGAAACCCCTAATAATGACACACCCTCTTCTATGGTTTTATGCCAACAATTAGCCTACACTAAGCAACACATGTAGTTGGGTGTCCAAAATCTATATGATCTCTCCCATAAAAGGTATATAAAATCCACTCTTTGATCTTTCCTTGATCTCAATGGTTCCCAAAACCACATTCCCATGCCTAATAATGGGAATGATTCATAAGATGATATACTTTTGACTGACTTCTTCTAGCTACTGCAAACAACTCTTCCATATGACACCCACTACCATATCCAACATCCTAGAATCCCTCTAATGGTATAAATTCATTCAAAAATTCCCAATCTGACACCTCAAAATAGGTGGGAATTCAAAATTGAACCACATTGGCATGGATCTCTTAGCAGAGTCCCCATTTATACATCCATGCTTAGTTGTATCCATATCATATCATGTCAATTATGTACCATCTACGGTCAGTGATACTCGTCGCATACTCATCCCCTTTAATCCCTCACCATTGCAGCTTAAGAATCTATTGAATGAAAATCGAGCACAAACATGAGGATAATTACTTCTTATAGAACAACTACAGGAATTCATAACATGAGAGTGAAGACTCATCATGAACATGGGTAACAAAAAACCACCAAAGACCAGCATCTCCATCTAAAATTCTAGCTACCCATGAAACCACCTTCTCTATCGATTTGCATATAATAATAAGGATATGAACCAAAAAGTCTAGGAATTTCTATACTGCCTGGTGATCTGACATACTATGGAACATCAGTATCCTTGGGCGCTATACTCACAGAGTTTGCTAACCCAGTTCACATAGTAATATTTTTCCACTGGTATGATCTATATCTTAGTTAGAGGGATTTTTGCTGGGTGACCACATGGAGGAATGATCTGGTGGGATGTACCCAAAATGGAGGTCTTGTAACACATTAGATCATAATCATGATTTGGAACTGCTATCTTGTATGGTTTTCATTATGGAGGCATACTTAAAAATTTATCAAGGCTTACCATGGTTAAATTTTAATATATATATATAATGGGGAGTTGACTCAAGAAGTATAATCAATTACTCAATCCTATATTTTTGATTTACCGTTTCTCTCTACAACAAATTTCTAATTCTAATATGTTGAAAAATAGGTAGTCAATGTCCTAGTTATTGGATACATTAGTTGTATGAGTTATCCCTAGGTTCCTTGGCCTAAGAGTCACACTCAAGAAACATTGATACGATTTCAATAAATATAAACCTAATCCTCCAAGGATAATACTCAAAACACTATACTAAGGATTGAACCACATATAATGCTAATTTTTCATGACCAAACCAAATGGGGGTCAAACAACAACTACCCAAACCAGCCTCCATTGGCCAAGAGATGGAAATAAGACCCAAAACCAATATCTAACATGGGAACCCTTTACCTAATTTAACATTATGAATACAACAGACAATCTCAGTGAATAAGTGAGGGTGAATAGTAATAAAAATATGAAATTGATAGAATGTAAAAAAATCATTAAACAACCTCAAGGGTGTAGAAGAGTATGATAAAGAAAACTAAGATTGAAGGGTAAAAATATAGTCTCATCTATAAATATTTCCTAAATTGAGAAAAATATAATGTAAAAGTCCTAAATGATCAAAACATCTAATCTCTATGCTCCAACTAGTGTTCATGGTCCAATGCATCATGTATCCCTAAGATACATTGAAGAAACCATTTAACTGTCAATCATCTGCATAAGACCAAATGTGTGTAGGGAAATTACATGAAGGGGTATTTATGTACATACACAGTAGGATTCCATGAATACTGAAGGGGGATTAGTAAGAGAGACAATAGGAATAGATAATAAAGAGCTTAACCTAATTCAATATTGTAAGAACGATCCAATGATAGGGATATATCTTTGTGTGTGGTTGTGTGTGTTTATATATATATATTTTCTCAAACCAAAGTAATCAAAATGAGATAGAATGGGATATCCATATCACTTTCCATCCTTGGAAATGGGTTCCAATAGTTCTAGAAGTCCATCATAGATGCCCACCAATTTGCACGTATGTGGAGTAGAAAAAACCCTTATCAGGAAACACTTGTCCTCTGTGCCTCACAAGAGATGGGAAAATCAAGGTACATGATATTGAACATGATAGTAAAAGAGGGATAAACATAGTAGATACCTGTAGGATCCATTCCTTATCCAGATTTGAGGGTTCCACTCTAGTGAGTAGGTAGAGGACCCATTCACATCCCATGTATGGGGTAAAACTATAATAGTTTAGGATCCATTCCCATCCTACTTGGAGGGTTCCACTCTACACATTTAGGAACTATACATTGATACCACAAAAGGATTCCACTTAGATATCATATAGTTAACCCATGCCCAAACCAAATAGAGAGTTCCACAATAGACATTAAGGAACCTTTCCCTAACTCTGCATGAGGGTTCCACTCAATGGATAGGTAGAGGACCCATTCCCTATCTCAGTAGATGGGATAAACTCTATGAATAGATAGAGGACCCATTAACATCCCCCCAAGAGGGTGTAACTCTATATATCTCTATAGGAACCATGATTGACCAAGTTGGAGGGTGAAACTCTATATCCAGTGGTCTACCTTTCTGATCACTATCATAGTCGAACCTCTCCTAAATAACCTCAATCCTAGAACATATGGAATCATATATCAAAATCCACTATGGATTAGTCCATCATATTATATGAGAAACAAATAATAAGTTTTGGATACATGTCGATAAAAACTGAGTTTAAAGGAAAGAGATATGAGAGGTTGATGTTTTGGAACAAGAGTCAAGGAGTACATAGCGTGAGAGGGGAGCCACATGGTGTGTAGTCCCACTCCATAACCAAGTTGTGTATTAATAGGTTCACATCCCAATTCCAATGAAATAGTACACGACATGTATAGGGTATACATGGTATGATAGAGCCAACCAAGTTTTTACCGTTCTCTCTGGCCATGTCTGTTCACTTTTCCCTTGTCTGAGTACATTTACTATGTCCTTATACTATCATTATACATTCTAAGTACCTAGTGCATGTGTCACATTGAATGTGTATCTCCCAGATGGAATGTGATACTTTTCTTCCTTGAAACCCTTGTCGTTGTAGCTAGGGTCCCATATGCCATGTGTTGTTCCAAATAAATAGGGTGTACTCTATATTTTTCGAGAAGTTTAGATCTGGTCTCTTGAAGCTAGATTCGGTCATTAAACCTTAAAATATAGCATATTATCCTACAAAAAATGAGTTATATCTCTTTTTTTGTTATATTTAGTTTTCTAGTGGAGATAAAATGGTTATCATCAGTCTATAGGCAAGACGCAAGAACCGCCTTCCACCATGCACATAATCTGTGACTCTATGAATAGTTATTTTTAAATATCCCCTTCCTAGTTTTAATTAAACTTCTTATTAAGTATAATGTTTATATAAATCACATGAAATTATTTTTTTCATCTGATTGGATTTAAAATATTGTTAAGTATCATCACCATTGATTATATATTCATTGAACAATGATCACATGATCAAAATAAAATATAGGGTTTTAAAATATTAGATTGACACGAAAAAAGAAGTGATGGCCTCCACCAGTAGAATCATAACCTAACAAGCCCATTTATAGAAGCATATAATGGTGAAATAATTTATATTATTTTTTCTTGAATAATCCTGTGATGATATCCAATAACTTATGCATCATTGAATACATTTATGGGATAAGGTCTAGATCATTGCGATCACGACCAAAACCATGTTCGCCTAACCACCCCATGAAATTCCCACCACAACACACCTTTATCTTAAGGATTTTTTAGTGTATTAAATTTATATAAATATATAACCTATGAATATGAATATGTAAACTATTTTTTCATAATAAATAATTTATTCTCGTAAAATTATTTTTATATTTCAATAATTTCTATTTTTATACAATAATGGAAATACTATATTATTGGTTAATATTAAAATTAAATTAATGAATTTAAGAATTAATGTACTGTGTAAATAAATATTATTTTAATATTATTTTATAAAATATTTTATCAAATATAAATTATGATATAATTTTTGTGAAGTAAAATGTAATGTTTATCAGGGTTCAAAAACTGTTATTCTAAAAAACCTATAATTTCATCATAAATATAGATTTCATTTTAAAATTAAAAATTAAAATATTTGGAAAAATAATTCATATAAAATGAATATAATTTTTTTATCCAATGGTGATGTTTTCAGAATTTTCTAATATAGTTGAATTTTCTGGTAAAAATAAATATCATAAAAAAAATTGGGTTTAATTACACCATAATGACCCAAAAGTGATGTAATAATTATTATATCTATGAATAATGAAAAAAATAAATGTTTTAACTTTAAAATAATTTTATTTTATGTTTATTTCTTTATTTTTTAAATACATTATGAATCCTCTATAACCTATAATATATTATCAGGTTTTAAAATCGTTTATTTAAGTGCGTGACTCACCTAAACATTAGAATGGTAATTATTTAATTATGATAGGCCCCTAGAATTATAAAATAATAAAAGAAACTCTCATTTTGGAGAAACAATTGTAAATATCATGATATGGTCTGTGGTTTTGGATATTTTATATGTTTGAGTCCAAAATGTAAATAGTAAGGAAATACTCCTCATTTCCTATATAATCCCTCCCATGTTCCCAATTATATTCACTAAAAATCTATAAAATACATCCAAATAATTTCCTAAACTATATAGATTCATCCCAGGAATCCCTCAGTCTATCAACAATTCCCTCCCAAGATTTTAGAGTCACACACTCAAGCAAGGGATCCTCACCTTCCCCTCATCCTTTCAATTCAAGCACGTCCTTTGTAATTTTCCTCCAGAAACAAAATTTTTTATGAAGTAATTTATTTATAAACAACCCTCACTATCCAATGGATGTTATTTTCAATGATATATTGTTTATTCTATCTCATATTTATATTTACTTATGTCGTTACTATGCCGAAGTAATATAAGGAATTTCTATCTTCTCATTCCATTCAAGCCCATTCTATAGGATGTGCTTTTTAGTTTCAATTTATTTATGTTGGGATATTTTATTCCATATTTCTCTTTCATTCCATTTTATTTATAAACTATGATCCCCCCTTCAATATCAATAATCCTCTCATGATCCTTTATTTACACCTATTACCATGATGAAATTTTGAATGGTTTATTCTATTTATTAACGTTTCTTTATGATCTTCTGTCTTCTATTTCAAATTCTTAATGTTGGAACACATCTTTAAAAGTCACTATTACTTCCCATTTTATTTCCAAAATATTAGATACACCTTTTTCTCTCAGAAACCCATTTTATGAATTTTTATGTAATGTCTTTAGCTACTGAAAAATCACCACAATTTTCCATGACAAACCAACTGTGTAGTTAATATCATACCCATTTCCTATCAAGTGTTTTTGACCTTTATGCATATATACACTATGATTGGGGACATAAATGTATTTAATACACACTTCGTTATTGATGAATAAATTATGATGTTTAATGGATCCATGTAGTATGATCTATGTGGTACACATAAGCATGTGAATGAAAGGAATGTGACGAATGCACCAAGAATTATATATAAATCCATTGAATGGTGTAATAACTAGTATCATGATACATAATGTTGGGATAATTATTTAACCTGATTCCTTTGTTGGAATTTTTTCACCATTATGTCTTGGCATTTTAGCCTTGACCAATGTTTATGATGAATTGTTCTAAGTAGTTGTCACCTTTCCAATGTTTTGATTATCATGTTATATCATGCCTTGTTATTCATGTTCCATGTATTCCTAATTTATATGCTTATTTTCTATCATGTATCCTCATATTCCATGTTTATTAAATTATTGATCCTTATATCTTACCCATTTCATATAGTTTTCCCCAGGTTGTCCCGTGCATTTTTAAAATCCATGAAATTTTTCAAGCTTTGTATGGATGTATTTAATAGTATGGTTGTATCTCCTGATCAAGATGTTATTATATGTACCTAATAACAAAGTAAACTTTTAATATCAATATTTTGGTGTGTATTTAGTGTAATCATATGTAATAAATAATTAAATAATTTTAATAAAGATCAAGGTTGGTATAGTTGGTATCAGAGGAGAATTTCAATTATTTAGGATTAGGATTAGAACATGTTGGAGAAATATGTAGGGATAATACTATGTATAAAAAATATCCCTAAATTTTGGTATATATAGATTATGATTTTTTCCAAGAAAATACTTATTTTTTGGGTAATACTAGTGGACATGGTTCTAGAACTGATTTACCTAGGGGTAACAACTATGATAAGGTGTCCTAAGCCTGACTCGGGTTGACCAAGTACATAAAAATAGGCCTTAATGGGAACTTGGAAGACAATCTCTAATGATATTCTTTGGTAAGTACGTAAACACATTTTGAAATTTTATTTAGGGATCAAAAAATTCCCATTGGAACATATGTTAGCCAATATATCATGGAAATCATAGATTGAAGCCTAAAAATTCTATGTTACGGAAATAAAATTAATTTAAAATTTATCAGTTTCATTTCATTTTAATCCCCTTAATAATTTTAATAGTTTAATATAACCATATCTAATTTTACCTTCATTCTATCCAATTGTCATAAATTGTAGGAATCAGTTAAACAATCAATTTGATGGAAAATATGGTGACAACACCAATAAGTTTTGCAGCCCAACATGAGAAGGAATTGTAAAATTTGTCACAATACTCTCTTAGTTGAAAAAGTTTATGAATAGAAACAAATATTAGGTAGAAAATCCATATCCCCATTAGTTATAACAAACTAAAATTGAGAGCATTATCAGACAAATGCCTTTTACTTTCAGTGGTTCATCTGATTCCATAATCGTGGAATAAAAGACAAACTCCATTGAGAAGATTTTATACATCCATTAATGTTCTGAGTAGGAGAATTTTCTACTAGATGTCTGTCACATGGAGGTAGAATCTGATTAGTGATATAAGTTGATCAAGAATATGATTCCTAATGATGATAGAAAATCATTCGAGATGAAGGAATTTCAGAAAATGTTTTTTAATAATTATTTTTCTCAAACTCTTAAACATAAAATGGAAATGGATTTCCATGACATCATGAAAAAAGATGAAAAATCTATTGGGATGTTCAAATCAAATTTTCACAAGATGTGCATGAAACACCATTTTATTTTCCATTACCCATGAATTCATGGTTTATTGCTTCTCTAGTGAGATTAAATCTAGTATATAAAAAGCCTTGGTGATCTGTGACTTTGATGGCAATGAGGAAATTGTATGATGACCCCAAAAAGTTGAAATGGTGATCAGGAATCCCAAGGGTATCATTGGGATAATAGGTATAGATTGGAGTTCAATTCTAGAATTCCGATGGAGAACATTAAATGTCCTAATAAATTTCAACATCCCAATTGTTAGAGGTGTGGAAAGAAGCACCATGGAAGTTGCCTAAAGAAGATGAAGAAATGATTTAGGTGATATAAAGAAGAGAAATTAGCTAAAAATTACTAATAAGAGAAAACCAATAATTTGATGGAGGAAAGGGATCGATGGGTAAACCCTCAATGAATTGGTCATTACATCACCTACAAGGATATAGGGAACTTCTCGAACCTATTTCCTATGCCAAGGGTTTTCGGAGATGACCAACAGCCTCAAAGGCTAAAAGGGTGACTTTTTCCATCACAATCAATGAGGTAGATCTTGAAAATGATGTGTTGATATATATTGATGTTATTTATTCATGAATATAAAAAGTAATTTTGGATTTAGGTTCATGAATTCCTTTATTTCCTTAATGTTTAGAATAACTATCTAAACACCACCACCAATCATGGAAGTAGAGTTGTCAGTGTAAAAAGAAGGCAGGAATATTATTGCATCCCATGTATATAATTCCTCCCCTATCATTATTTTTTTGGGAGATATTAATTCAATACATATCATACTACCTTTGGTATAATTTCATACAGTTGTGGGAATGGGTTGACTTTCCCAAAATATATCCAACATATATTTATGGGAGTAGTAAATTAGTCTCCATATTTCAAATCATCCTCTAATTCTATAACTTTTCAAGGAGGATAGTGAATTTATTCAACACAAACACTATATAAATCGATATTATCTCCCAATGAGAAATGGTATCTAGAACAAATCATTGAGTATAAGAAAATATTCAACCTTGAAAACAATCCTATTTTGATGGAATATGTTGATGTGTTTCTCGACGAATTTCATGGTCTTTCTACTAGATGAGAGGATGAAATTTCAATATATCCTATACCTGGGGAATTACCGTCATCCAGGACCCTATAGAGAATGAATTTTATGCAACATTAGGAGCTGAAGAAACAAGTAATTGAGAATCTTGATAAAGGGTTCATATGCCCATGTGCATCACCATGGGGTACGCCAGTCCTCTTAATGAGGAGGAAGGATGGGTCAATGTGCCTTTGCATTGATTATCATGAGATCACCAAGATCATGATAAAGATAAATTATTATTTCTCATGGATTGATGACTTGTTCGATCAGCTTTGTGGAGAAAACTACTTGTAAAATGTGGATATATGGTCATGATATTACCATGTTAGGGTGACGAAGAAGCGTATCCTCAAGACTGCTTTTCTGCAATGTAAAGGAAATATAAATTCACAGTGATGCCTTTCAGGCTCACTAATGATCCTGTAAAGACCCGTAAATTCCAAGGAAATTTTTTTTTCTTAATTTTCTTTGGAAATTTTACAAGAACGCAGTTTCTGACGGCGCTTGATTCCGACGCCCGGTGTGCCCGGAATCAATTTCCGAAGTTTTTTTTGGGTACGTTCAGTGAACGGACGAGCGGGTTTTTCTAACTTTTGAACCGGTGCTCGGAATCGAATTCTGAGGGCACTGATGGAATCGCAGCGCCGATAATTTCTTAGAAACGCCTCTTCCGGAGTTGCGTTTACTCGGGTGTGGTTTTTAATTTTCGGGCATAAAGTTAAGAAATAAAATAATTGTACGACAAACTTTATTTTATTTCACTTAAGCCGCTTGAAATCCACTTGAAGCCACTTTATGCTACTTAAGCTGGGTTGAAGCAGATAGGGTGCTATCCAAAAATATCCTACCCTCTTGGTAGGATATTTGCAAGGTGGGACCCGCACGAGCCCCACTGTTTCTTTTCTGCTAAGTAACGCACCCACGAAAACCCGTCATTATGAAAGTCAACTGACGCGTTTTCTTAATTTCTTAACGCACCAATTAATTGGGCAGTTAAATTTTACAATTAATTCTTCGAATTTAATTGTTCATTTCTTATCTTTTGTTTTTCAATTCTTAAGTTGATAATAAAATAAGTTGAGGACTTATTTTATTTTTGTTGAGGGGGTTTGTGTTGTGTTAAACCTTCGAGAGAGCAGAGAGAGAATTCTTCGTTCTTCGACGAAGAACGCGAAGAACGCGAAGAACGAGAAGAACGCAAAGAACACGAAGAACGCTCCGACCTCCGACGAAGAACGCCAAACCCCCGGAGATCGACGACGTGACGCCGACGACTCTCCTCCCGCGACGTTTCTTCCGCGACGAGAAAATCAGCGACGAACCCTCACTCGACGACTTCGACGAGGTAGGGGATTGTCATGTTGAGAATAATTTTATTCCTTAATTCTTTCTTTCTTTCTTTCTTTCATTCTAAAGAAAACAATGAACACGGATCAACTTATTACATAGTTGATCCGCGAACGTTTTCCTTGCGGGTTGGGAATTTCTATTGTAGGAAGTTATGGGGGATTATTTTTATTTTTGATCGCGATCTCATCTGTCGCCTTTCTTCCTTATTTTTTTTGGGCCGCCTGTTATCAAACTAACGGGGGAAGGTCGGACCGCACGAACACGGCCGACCCTCCTTCCCCCCTTGTTGTTTGAGATCGTTGCGGCATGAACAAAGGTGGAACAGTGCAACGACACCGTGCGAACACGAGAAAGAACGCGACGAAGGAGCGCGGCGCCGTCGCGCCACGCCGTTGAAGCCGAGCGAAACCGCGGGCGGAGTCGGGGTCGCGGAGGCATTTTGAAGACTCTGCGCTTTGCTGTTGAAGTGCGGATCGACGATCGATGATGAAGCAGGCCGTGAAGACATTTTGAGGGCCTCGCAGTGAAGATCGGATCCCGGGAGGACCACTGGTGAAGACCGCACACAAAATGGACCACCGGAGCGCGTCTGGTGGCCCGCAGAAACTCCTGTCGGTGCGCCCGCCGGCGCGGCGGCGCCGGCGGTTAGACGCAGCGGCGGCGCCCAGCGCGCCGCCGGCAAAACCCGCCGCGGCTGAAGCCGTGGCGGCGACGCGGTTCCGCGGTCGCGCGGAACCGGTGGAGGGACACGGCCCAGCCGCCGTGTCCGCTGGCAAGGCGGCCCCAACCGGGGCCGCAGGTTCCTCACGCGGGGGCAGCGCGCCCCCACGGCTTTCGTGCTCGGCCGCTCGGCCGAGCCGAGCCGGACCGGCCGGCCGAGCCAGGCCGCGCCAGGCCGCGCCCTGGCCGGACCGAACCGGGCCGGCCGGGTCGGACCGGGTCGGGTCTACCCGGGTTGGTTCGACCCGGTTCGGGTCGACCCGGTTCGGCCGACCCAGGGGGGGTCGGGCCAGGTCGGCCCGGGCCCGAACCCCCCGTCTTCGGACCATTTTCGGTCTTTTGACTGTAACTTGAACTACGGGCCTCCGAACGACGCGCCGTCAGCGGCAACGCGATCCTTGGATCGAGACGGTCGTTTCGGTATATTGCACTCAAGGTTTCAGAATACTTTGGGTTCGGCCGAGTTGGTTCGTACACGAAACCAACCGGGCCCTCGGAGCGGAAACACTCATATCTTGATCTACGGACGTTCGATTGACGTGCCGTTAGCCTTGTCGAATTCCTCTAAGTGAGACAGATCTTTTGGATTACTCCGCTCGAGGTTTGGACGCAGTTGGAGTACAGTCGGGTTGGTTTTAACTTAAAAACCAACCGGGCCCCTAGAACGAAAAAGCCAATAACTTCCAGATCGGGCGTCCGATTGACGCGCCGTCTGTTGCGTTGCGTTCCTGTTGACGATACGGAACTTTTGGCATCCTCCGCCTGAGTTTTGGATGCAGATGGATAGTGGCCGGGTTGGATCGCACCGAAATCCAACCGGGCCCCTGGAACGAAAAAGATGATACCTTTCTGACAGAACGTCAGTTTGACGAACCGTCAGCAACGTTAGTGATCACGTTGAGAAAAGGTCCCTATGAGTATACCCTATGGGAGTTCGGGGTACAGTTGAGATACGGCCGGATTGGTTCGCTCACAAAACCAACCAGGCCCCTAGGACGAAAAGGCTAATAACTCACAGACCGGACGTCCGATTGACGGGTCGTCTGTTGCGTTGATACCCATATGACGAGGCGGTCCTTTGAGATACTTATTTTTGGGACCTTGAGATACTTGGAGTATCGACCTGTAGCTCGTGGAGCGGACCCTCCCAGAGACGAGCGTGCGGAGTACAGAGATCGTGTAGCCGACTGAGACCTGGCGACTGCTTGACTGACTCGACTTGGAGTGAGTGGACTAGCCCAGTGGACGGAGCACTAATTTCTGAGGTGCAGACTCATGGCGGACGGAGCACTACCTGTGTGACAGTGCAAACCCGTGGTACTCGTCCGAAGAGTACCTCAGCAGGCTACTTGGGGGTGTGCACTACTGTGTTTGGGTGACATACCCCGGCGGGAAGCACTACTGTGTTTGGGTGGCTGACCCGTGGTACTCGACATGAGGAGTACCTCAGCAGTCTTAGGTTAGTGAGCAGTACCTCGGAGTCGTGACAGGACCATTGTACACTCCAGAGACGGAGCTCTTCAGCATTTACGATTTCGATAAAGAAAATCCTGGTTTGATCTGAGACTTTTGACCTTTGTGTTTACCTCATGATTGAGATGGGTCACTTGGTAACTTAGGTATATGTATGGGCATATACCTGGGTAGTGGTTATCCGTTTATTTCACAATCCTTATGTTTCCTCATGATTGAGATGGGTTACTTGATAACTTAGGTATATGTACGGGCATATATCTAAGTAGAGGTTATCTGTTGAGATCTTCTTATGGATATCCTTGTTGGTTTAGTGAGACCTTGAGGGTCTCGGGGTCCCTACTGAGTATCGTTATACTCACCCCTGCACAGGCTATGCCCGCACCTTGTTGTGTTGGTTGTAGACGACGGGCAGTGCCGACGGAGGCCGAGTGTTCGAAGACTGGTCGGTACCCGGAGGTGGAATACACGACGAGTCAGTACCCGGAGGTGGACTACACGACGAGACGACACACAGAGGAGGTTGACGGACGAGAGCGTGGATGAGCCTATCTGTACCTACCCTTCATGTAGGATCCATGGTGGACGACCAGGAGCTGCGCTATCTGTACCTACCCTTCAGGTAGGACCCGAGGAGGAAGACCCAAGAGCTGCTTCCTTCTTCCAGCTATTTGTCTTTTTGTTGTTGTACCTTGTTCAGTTGTAGTTGTACTTTCTTTTGGGTCTGTATTCTGGCCCATTTACTTTTCAGCTTTTCTTTTGTACTTAGTGTTTTGCTTCCGCTTGTACTCGATGGTGCTTGTTTTCTTTTATAAAGGCAATGCCTTCCCAGTTATCAGGATTTTACGCCTTTGGCGCTAGTCTCCAGCCCCTGGTCTATGGAAGGCGGGCTTTGGGTAGTCACGGCATGGGCCCCGAGGATGGTTCGTGACAGATCCATAAACATTCATGGACTTCACGAATATAGTATTTACAATATAACGTGACACATTTCTGGTAGTCTTTATAAGTGATATTCTAATATACTTAAAAAAGAAATTAGGAGCATGTGTAGAATCTATACATTAGGAAAAGACCAAATGAAAGAATAATCATTATGCCCGGTATATAAAATGTGAGTTCTGGTTGAAGGAAGTATCGTTCTTTGAGAATATCATCATATGAAATGGGATATCTATGGACACTTCAATGACATAACCAATTAAAAGATGGATGAGGCCAGCATATGGGATAGATATTCATAGTTTCTATTGGTCAGTTATGTATTATCATAAATTTTTGATTAATTTATATTGATTATAAAACCATTTTACCGAGCTTAGTTAGAATGGAGTAAAGATTTTATAGATGCAAGAATGCGAGGAAAGCTTCAAAGATATAAAAATAGATGTATCACTACGTTGGTGCTCACACTACCAACAAGTGGGGAACTATTTTTGGAATATATTGATGCATTAAAGAATGTATTAGGATTTTTACTGATGAAAAATGATAAATTGATAGCCTAAACTACAATATAGTAAAAAAATGATGAGTAAAATATCCCAGGCATGATTTTGAGTTGAATGATGTAAGATTAACATTGAAAATCTTGAGTCATTATCCATATTAAAAAAATTGAGATATATACCAATCACCAAAGCCTCAAATATATATTCACATAGAAAGATCTCAATATGAACCATAGAATGTTGTTAGACATCATCAGTGATTATGACTGGTCAATCCACTACCATGTGAAAAAACAAAATACGGTGGATGATGCTCTATGTAGAAAAGATCCTACATCTTTATCAGTGATGAGAATTGAGAAGAATCCAATTTTCATATATCATCAATGGAAGGATGTGGGAATCATTATGGGAAGAACATAATCATTTAATTCTCGTTTGATCTCTCACCCATTCCTCATGTATAAAATTAAATAATCTCAAAGAAATGATGTTTAAATTATGAAGAAGGGGGAT
Source organism: Viscum album (assembly GCA_963277665.1). NCBI lineage: Eukaryota > Viridiplantae > Streptophyta > Magnoliopsida > Santalales > Viscaceae > Viscum > Viscum album. The sequence continues at coordinate 522,656,848 of OY728166.1, forward strand.
GAAATGATAATGGGGAAACCCTAAGAGTTTAAAATTAATGAATATTAAATTGTGTGATTTTGGTCAAGACTATGTGGGTAATCAAATCCTAAGTTAAAGAAGGAAATATTGGATGATGCACATATTTAAGCATTCTCTATTGCCCTAGGAATCTCAAAGAAGTATCAAAAAATATCCCTGAGCTATATTTGTGGGGAAAATGAAGAAGGATATGATTGGATATATATCAAATATCCTAGTATGAAACAAGTTCATGGAGAAAGATAAAAGTCTAATGGGATGATGCAACCATTACCATACCAATATGGAAATGGGATAACATCACCATTGAATTTTTCACCGGACATTCGATGAAATCCATTGGAAACAATTCTATATGGGTTTTTTTTCAATATTCTTATAACAAAAACTCACATTATCTCAATTTGATAGGATTTCTCAGAAGATCTACTTGCACTGATATACACTAGAGAAGTGGTGGGGCAACATGGAGTACCACTATTGATTATATAAGATTGAGATCCAAGATTCATTGATATCTTTTGGGAGAGTCAACAACACACCTTTAATACTATGTTGAAAATAATTAGGGATTATCACCCTCAGACTGATGTCCAATCTGAGTGGATTATCCAGAAACATGCGAACATGTTGAGAGAATTCTCATTTTACTTCAAAGGAGATGGGGCCAAAATATTCTTCTAGTTGATTTCTCTTAGAACAACCGTTTCAACTCAAGTTTCCAAATGACTCCAAATAAATCCATTTATGGGAAAAGGTAAAGAACACCTACATGTTAGGATGAAGTTGGGGAATGAAAACTTCTAGGACCTAAAATGGTTGAGGAAATGGTGGAAAAGGATAATAACACTCAACAGCACATGATGGCTTGTCAGAGTTGAAAAAAGAGCTATGTTGACAATCGCCAACGAGACTTAGAGTTTTATTTTTTATACATTCTATTCCTTCGTATATCTACATGGAATAAAGTGATCATATTTTCTAATAAGGGTAATCTTAGTCCAATATAAATCATCCCCTTTGAGATCCTTGATCCCACTGGAGCGATAGTCTATGGACTAGAACTCCCATCGAACCTATCTCAAGTACATGATGTATTCCATGCATTCATCTAGAAAAAGGTCCTACCATACCACTTAAATGTTCTCTATCTAAAATTGGTTTTATTTGATAATGATCTATTATGGGAGTAGCATCCGGTGAAAATTGTAGATTTTAGAGACAATGTTATATAAAACAAGACAATGTATCCTACTAATGTGTTGTGGAGAATCCGCATGTTTAAAGAAGTAACGAGGGAACTAATGGATGTTATTATAAATATTTACCATCATATATTTTGGAGTAGGAAATAAAAATTTTGAGGGAGATATTTCTTAAGGGGGTAAATATTTCAATGATCCGAACTGTTATAAATAAAATTCCCATTTTTAATTAATTAAATGTATTAGTAAGTAATACAGTTATTGAAAACACATGAACCTATTATGTTTTATTTTATCCAATTTTATTTAAATTAATATTGGTACGATTTATAATATTTCCATTGAATAATGATCATATGATTAGTATATATATATATATATATTTTTAATTAATCCAATTGACACAAACAAAGGATGTGATAACCTCAACCAGTAGGATCATACCACTATAAATCCCATTTATCAGAGCCCCCAAAGTAAATAGTATTTCTAGGCTTTTTTCATGACCAATCCTATTCAGGTATCCAACAACTTAATCATGAGAGAAACCACTAGCAGGATACGTTCAAGATCATCGAGATCATGGACAAAAACATTTTCATTGAACCAGTCCAAGAATGTCCCACCATCTCGCACCTTCCTCTTATGGAGTTTACTATTGTATTAAATGTATATGTATCAATACCCATGATATATGAATATATATATTATCTTCTATATAATAATGAATATATTCTCACAATATTATTGTGACTTTGTAAATGTTTTTTATTTTGATACAATATAGAAAATATTTTGTTTTTGGTTCATATTCAAATAAAATTAATGAATTTATGATGTAGTGGATTTTTGAAATTAAAAATATTTTAATATTATTATTAAGTATTTTTTATCAAATATATATGATTGTATGGTTTTAATGATGTAAAATTAAATTTTTATAAGGGTTCGAAAACTTTTATTACCAAAATACCAACATTTCTTAATAAATGTTGATTTTATATTAAAAGAAAATATTCATATATTTAGATAATTATTTAGATAAAATGAATATTATTTTGAAAATTATAATGTAAAAATTATCTATTTTTTTCATAATTTTCTGAGATAATCAAATTTTAGAGTAAAAATTAAATATCATATAAATATACTTTATGTTTAATGACATCATCATGACCCAAAAATTATACAATAATTGATATAAATGAGATCCAACAGCAAATCAATATATTTCCTTGAATATTATTAAATTTTATGAATATTTTATTTGTTTTTAATTCCATTATGGATCCTCTATAACCTATATTATATTTTAAGTTTCTATATCCATTTAATTAAGAATGTGAATCACTTCCTCAAAGGAAATGGAATTATTTTATTAATGCATAACTTTAACATATAAAATAAAAACCCACTCCAATTTGGAAGAAATCAAGTCCAAAAAACATGGTATGGCTTGTGGTTTTTGATATTTTATTATGTTGAATCCAAAAACTAAATAATAAGGAAATCCCCATCATTTCCTATATAAACCGACACAATCTCCCTTTTATCTCAACTAAAACTCCCCAAAGCACATCCATACTCTTACATCCACTCTCTAAATTCCTTCAAAGGTTCCCCAATACTCTCAAGAAGCCCCTCCCGAGATTTTGGAGCCACACACTCAAGGGATACTCACTTATCCCTCCGCCTTTCAATTCAAGCACCTCATTTGGAATTTTCTTTATTGATTGGAAATTTTATGATTTAATTTATTTATAAACATCCCCTAGTATAATAGGGATTTTATTTTATTGATATATCATTTATTCTCTGTCATTTTAATCTTTATCTAAGTTGTTACAATGCTGAAATTCTATGAGGGTTTTTTCTATTCTCACTTCTATTCAAGAAATTCTTTTATGATATAATTCATAGTTTCAATTTTTTATGAATGGGTATGTTCCTAAACATTACCTTTTATATACATTTTATTTTTAAATGATGTGATCCCCCCATTCTGTTAAATCATAATGTGATCCATTTCATACACTTGTTACCATGCTGAAATTTGGTAATGGTTATTCTATTTATTGATGTTTCTTTATGATATTATGAAATTTATTTCCAATTATTAATGTTGGAAAATGTATTTACATGTCTCTATTACTTTAAATTTTTTAAAATTATTAGAATCCCATTTTTCTCTTATCATAATATTTTATGAATTTTTATATAATTTCATTATGCTACCAAAATATCACCACAATTTTCCATGCCAAAATAATTATGTAGTGAATACTATACACATTTACTATCAATGAAGGTTTCATTTATTCACATATAATTTTTTGGGGGACTTACCTGAATTTACACCAAAATCGTTTATCATGGAATAAATTATGATGATTAATGAATCATTGTTGTATGATTTATATGGCACTCTAAATAATAAAGATGAAATAAATGTGATGGGTGCTCCTATAATTATATATCACTACAATGCATTGAGTAATGTTTACTATCATGATAATTCATGTAGTTATAGGGAGTGTACCTGATTCCTTCATGGGTTATTGTTCACCATGATGTCTTGGCAGTTTAGTGTTAACCTATTTTTGTGATGCAATGTTTTACATTGTTGCTACATTACAATGTTATAAATATCATGATATATCATACCTTTTTATTCATGTTACTTTTATTACCAATTTAATATCATATTGTATTAGATGTATCAAAATATTTCATTTTTATTTTGTTACAAGGCTCTATAACTCAACCCTTTCATATGTTTTTTCCAAGGTTATCCCATACAGTTTTAAAAACCATTAAATTTAAGAAGCATGTTATTGATGTTTTCAATAATGATATGTTTCTCCCATGTTCAAGATGTTATTATATGTACATCATTCCCAAAGATACTAAACTTATCAATACTTTAGGTTTTATTAAGTGTAATCTTATGTAATAAATCAAAAATTAATGTGTAATGAAGTGCATATTTTTTATATAATACAACACTGGTGGTCTTAAATATGGATCCAAATTTTAAAAATGAACTCCCAAAACTTGAAAAGTCTATTATTTCATCACTGGATTAGTGTTCTATTTTTCAAATTGTATTTCTTTGGGAATCCGGGGGTCCGATCAGACTCAGCACTGCATGATAATTTCATGCCATTGATCCATTGCCTAAAGAAGAAAAATGTGAATAAATTTGTGAGAAAAGAAAAAATATTTAATCAGATAATGGAAAGTGATATTGTCCAAATAACTCGAACTAGGATTCCAATGGTGATAAATGAATGAATAATCCAACTAACTGGTACATGGGATAATGTATTGGATCAATTATAATGAAAAACAAGGATGCATTTAACTCTTTTAAATCAATTTGTTAAATAGGGTCTCAAACCAAGAGTTTATGAGTATTACTAGGATATTGGATCTTTTTTATTCAATGAACATACATTTTAATAATTTATAGGAGTTGTTGTATAATCAATTATTTGATCTACTTCATTCTGAAGGTTGTTCATCACCTAAATTAGATTCAAAAAAAAAAGAATGGGAGTAAGAACACTCTCAATTATTCCAGGGATTATGTGGATAACATAGGATAATTTCCATAGCATTGGATTTAAAATAATTTATATTTGGTAAATTTATTTAAGATAAAAATATATTTATTTTAACTAAATTCAACTTATAACAATCATAATTTTCAAACACCATGTGATGACCCATTTTAGGTCTCGGTTATGGTAAAAACTATGTTCTAGCCTCATCCATAGTCTCAGATTTATAATGTGAGAGTATGTTAAAGACTTCTCCCATAGTAATTAATAATCCACATGCAAATAATATAAAATATTTTTAATATTTTTAAAAAATATAATTTATTCCCACAGGGCCTTAGAATCACACGTAGTCTAAGAACATGGCTCTGAAAATACAAATATTTAAATATTTAAAAGTTTAAAAAGTAAAAAATGTGTCTCTAAACCCAGTATGAAAACCTACAATCATATGTTAAAAATAGTTTCCTTCATTTTGCACCATTTCTGGTTAAAGAAGTAGACCCTTTCTGAAAATTATGATATAACGAACTAATAAATTCAATATAACTCTATAAATATTTAATGAAACATAATGAGTTCCAAACCATTATATTATACTATGTTTTCATTCGAACTCAAGGGATAAAAGAAATTTTATGAAGAAATATTTTTATTAAAGTATTTTATTGAGCTTATGCATAAATTGTTTTTTTATTAAATTCATATAAATATTACATTAAATAATTAAAATATATTAAAAATGTATGATAAAAGAAACTATCCATAATAAATTTTGTTTAATTAATCACATCATTAGCATTTATTTATTAACATTATGTGATTTTTTAATCACCCAAATAAGCGATGGAATATAAATATAAATAAATAACCATGACATAAATGAATAAAATATATATTGTAGCCCCAAGAGTGATATGTTTATTTAGAGAGGGTTGAAATATTGAAATGTGTTATTTTTTTCTATTTTTTCATTCCTTTTGAAATCATCCCACATCACTTATTAGAGTTAATGATATCATCTCTTTACAGCAACACACACCATGGAGAAAAATAAAAAATTAAATTCAATATATAATTTCCACTACTAAAAACAAGTATCTACATCCTTTATAAGATTTTAACTCATCATGAATCATCTGATCCACTAGAATCTCCATTATAGATATAAATGAAATGTTTTTTCCTTTCAGACACAATAGAAAATTATTAAAAATTATCTCTCATGAAAAAATAAGACATATTTCCCCCTTATTCACGTGTGTTTCCCAATAGTATTTTATCTTATTATTAAGTGGTTTTCACTAGTACATAGATATTTTTCTCCTAGAAATTTCTAAATTGGTCCCAAACTTCTTCACATTGAATAACTAGTGTGACTAACAACATGATTCATCTTATTATATAACAATGATGATATTATATAAACTAGTTTGTTATTATTTCTATTATTATTCATCTAATTTCACAACATGAAAGTATGCTTCTGCTTATCTCTAAATCTTGTGATCACTACACTGCAAAAACTAAATCTACATAACACACTTTTTTCAGTATAGATCATAACATTTCACTCAATATTATTTATATACAAAAACATTTTTGGTTATAACATTCACAATATCTATCTTTTCATTCAAATATTAATTTCAAATTCATATTCAGTCTACTAAATTCCTTTAACAATGTTTTTAATTATATTTATCTTTTTTAGACATTGGATAATTCTATGTGGAATGGAAAATAACACACAATATGGCTTCATGTAGTACAACATGGTATTGTAATTATCATTATCTAAAATGAAATATCATCTTCCTTCATTGTGTAAAAATATTATTCATAGATGGAACCATATTGATCCCATAGAATAGCTTTATATTTTTTATCATTGTTTATCATCATTGGGAAATGAAATTATTCTATTTTCAAATGTTTCATGGTCATATTGAAATATAATTTTCATGATGTGAACCACATTCATCCAATAAATGAATAATAATTTATTTTTTAACATTTTATTCATAAAACCATTTTCAAAATTATTTTATTTATGAAACCAGCTTGAAATAAACACATTCTATTTTTGAAAAATAATTTTGGATGATATATAAATTACTCTATAATTATTTTATATTTCATAAAAATCCAAGTTATTTTTTGAAACTACTATTTTATAAATTGTAATGACAATAAAATAATCATAAAAATTATTCAGTCTCAAAATAAATATTAAATAATAAATGTTTAATTATTTTCTAGTGTAAAAAACATTTCATTATCAAATCATTACATCTTTTGAATAAAAACATATACATCAAAAGTGGTTAATTAGTTTTCAAGAAAATACATATTCCTTAAAATACATAAAAATTTAGTATGTTTTATGACTCCATTTAATTTCAACACATAAAATTAAAATACAAATTCATTAATTGATTGCAATTTTTTTTCATATTCAATTCCTCTCATCTCTAAAATAATATTGAATAATACCATATATCTCCAAACCATTTCAGAATACCACTAAACTTTTTAATATCATTAAACTAAAATAATTATCATTTTATTATATAATTTTGAATATGATTTATTAATTTAGATAACAACAAAATAATTATAACCATTTCTTATTTTATTTAATTAATCAAATATTGAAAAAAATTATATATTCCAGAGGATAATTCTCTGACTGTAAAATATAAAAAATTATTATTCGATCTAAATAAACTAAAAAGTGTGAATAACTTCTTCATGGTATAAGAAATTTCAAAACAAATATATCAGTATCAATTATCTAGTATTAACTTTTTTATGTCAATCGATAAATATAAATCAATTTAAAATAAGAACAGTTAGAAGTGTATCATTAATCATAAATTCTAATCACACATGAGAGAAGTCAATGTAAAAAACATAAATAATGGAAAATATTATCATTCCATAAAAATCATACATACATCATTTTCCTCACATCCTTTGAATACGATTGAAACAAATACCTCTTGATGCCTACATAGAATCAACTCTTATATTCCCCCCAAAACTATCCCTTGAACCCATGTGAAACAAATTCCAAAAAATATACTCACCTAAAATTATAGATTAGTTCACATAATTACTATATATCATATTACTTGTAATAACTTTATCTAAATTCATATTCTTTATAAATAAAAGATCTCCCACTCATTAGGTAAGAAATATATCATTGGATTCACTTTAAAATTATTTCACCTATATTTTTTAATACATTTTATAAAAATATTTAGATATTATTTATCCACCTTTGAAAATTAAAATCTAATGAATAAGTGATATACTTGATAGATTTTTGATACCATATCCATTGATGATCAAAGATTAAAAATTATCCATCAATACCCATTGAATTATAATAAAATACCCCTTTACTAACATCCCCATTGATCATCATGTTCGTCTTCAACTCCGATTTCTGATTAAGAGAACTAATCTTCCTATTTCATTCGTAGTATGACTTTTGAATGTTTTTTCCTCTTAATGTTTTATTTTTTCATCATGTTCATAATATTCATATTGTCTTCCCAAAAGTTTTATACCTTCTTTATCTAAATTTCCCGAAATACATTTTCATGATATATTACCATTCTCTATATCTTTTAGAGGAAAATATTTTACATTCTCTTAAGATTTAGTAATCTTTAAGGGCTTGTTATAATATTTCACTTTATTTTTATTGGGTATATTTTTTTTCTAGTTCAGAAATAGGAGATATGTTTCATTGACTGCTCTAACATTTTATCACAACACCTAAATATTTTAATTAATTAAAAATGAATTAATTTTTTAAGAATATCCTTTATTATTTATAACGACCCCAACTCCAGTAACATAGAGCTGATTCTTTAAGTTATTACATTGGTATGATTACAAGGAATCAAATTATGATGGACAAAAAGGTTTATTAGATTTGTAAAGAAGATATATACATGATACCCATTTTATATTTTAAATTTAAAATGATACTTAATCCATATGAAAATATAATTGACTAAATCCTTGACGACTATTTCAAAAAACTTTTATACATAACATGGGGAAAGGAAACAAAATAAGGGTGAGATCAAATTCACTAGATGGGTTATTTACAATGGACTTAATGATGAATAAATATTCCCAATCAATATGATAAGTAAATAACTGAACAAACATTCCATATAATCAATAAACTATAAAGGATGTACATATAATATATAGAAATGTAAATAATTATAAACAAATTCGATTTAAATACCTTTGTAGACAATAATAAATATATAAAAAATAATATATGATCAAATAATTCCATATGAAAAATCACATGATCTTGAAACTTGACCATGGATATTACAAATAATAAAATAATCAAAAGTAATAACAATAATGATGGAATTCATAATTTTGGATGATTGAACTATCAAGATATATCCTCATGATAGTTAATGTCATCTTCTATCCTGAAGAGAGTTTGCTTTTTTGGGTAGAAATAAATCTCTTTTCTGTTATGATTTATCCTCCAAATAATTTTAAATCTTCTTAGAAACAAACAAGAAGTGTTTTTAGAAAATTGGTTTCATCCCATGAGACTTTTGATGCATCGAGGGGATTTTAGTAATATGTAACCAACCTGTGTAATACATGTCCAAAACATTCTTCGTATACTAAATAATAATTTTCTATCATAAACACTAATCTTTATCAAATATATGTATTGGTTAAAGGATATATATTTATATTTAAATATATAATAAATAATATAACTTTTGAAGTAAAATTTAAATGTAAAATCGGTATATGGTTTTGGTAATAATCATATCTATATTACAATAATATTTATATTAAAAATAAAATTAATTTCAAATGAAAAATAAATATAATAAATTGATATTTTCAATAGAATGTTATCAATCATAAAAGAAAATGAGATTGCAAAGATGACTTTTATCTTATGGTAATTTTCAAGCCAAACGCCTTGGATGATATAATTAGAAATGAAATCTAAAATTCCATGAATTATGAGAAATTAATGATATTAAATTAAAAATAAGTATTCTATACACAAAATTAAATTTAACTTGTTCATAATAACAAATAAGTCTCAATTGAATGCAAATTGAGACAGAATCCCTAAAAAAGTAGGTAACTTTTAATTCATGTGATCTATGAAAGAATATAATCAGTTAAAACATTAAATATCATTAAATTAAGGAAATTTATGATGTAATATTTCATACCGTAGTATATACACCACACAAAATTAATGAGTTGAAAATATGGAAAAATTCCCACAGAAATAAAAGTGAGACTAGAAATCGCTTACCTTACACTCTCTTCTGGTTGAACACTCTTTAAACTCGTGTAAAATGGTTTTAATATTGGTTTTAAATCAAAAAATTATGATATTAATTTTTATTATATCATATATTATACTTTTATAACATATTATAACTTGTAAATTAATATCATTCATTATTTTCATCATTTCAGGTGTCAATTGACTTGTATTTCAAGTATGTTTGGAGTTGTGACCCTTTTTACTATTATATTAGTAATTATTTAATCACATACTGAATGTAAAAATTGATGAAAATATTATACATGTTCATTATGTTTTTATTTATAGCTATCTATAAATTTTGGAGATAAGAAATGAAGTACACTATTAAGGGAGATGGTAGGTCGTACATATACATAAATGGTGTTTTCAATTTCATGTAGTGATATATCATTATATTATAAATATATTATCATATTCATATCATATAAACCCCATATTTAAATAAAACAATCATTAATACATTCCATGTATCCTTTGAATGAATCACATTGCGTTGAGGGGGCGGTCGTCCACACGTCCACAAATGATGTTATCATATTCCCCAAAATGGAAAGAATAATAGTATGTGTTTTATAATAATTATATAGGAATAAAAAATATTAAATATCATATATATCCCATATAATTTATAAATCTATTATTATTACTAACCATAAAAGGTGGTAATGGAATAATGAATGGCATATATTTAGGATCCAATAGTCCATCATACACTCAAATGATGATTAACTATCCCATTTGAGGGAAGTGTTTGTAGGTTTATGTCAAACCCTTAAGATAAAAAATATTAATATATTAATTTTACATATTTTATAATAAGAAATATATTATAATAACTTAATTAGTGGAGAAAGAAATAAAACTAAATCTATTCTGGAAGAGTGTTACCTATTCTTTAGGTAACTCCTTTTGGTTAATACTAAATGACTTCTATAGTTTTCTTCACAAAAAATTGAGAATTATTGGTTGAGGGGAGGGATTTTGGGAGCATATTTGGGCCATTTTTTTAGTAAAATGTTTTTGATAATTGTGAATAAGTGAAGAGGGTGAGTTCCCTTTAATAGTGGTGGAGGAGTAGTATTCTTATAAATAAAAAATGGAAAATACTATTTGGATATCTCTCTTACATAATGTGAATCCAATAATGAACCCAACTAGATAAAATATATTTTTCTGACTAAATATGACCAATTTATAGGTTTTTTGAAAAGTTTATAGGTTATTTGGCCACATAATATTATGGTTCCACCACTAACTAAACTCATTCTTACTTCAATTAAAATAATTAATTCTAATTTATATTCCTAATATTTTAGAAAAAATAACGGATTTAACCTTACTTTAAATTATAAATTATTCACATTAAAAATAAAGAATCAATTTTCCCAAAATCAAATAACATATGTTTAAGACATTAATTTAAAATAAATCATGCAGACATAATGGGAATGTATGTTTTTTATGTGAAAGTTGTCAAACGTTAAAAATGATTTTATACCTAATTTGAATGTAAAATTGATTAAATTGACTTAAATTGATTTAAATAATGCAATATTTTTGTATTTATTAGTTAAAAATAATTGAAAATATAATTTATCATCATAAATTATTGAGGTGACTAGTTAGTTCTCAATTAATATTTAGTACTTCTCATTATTCATCAAAAAATGTAACTTTACAGAACAAAAAAAATAACACTACTATATATTTAAAATTCACCTTTCCAAAATGAATTTTATTTTTTCACATAAAATTTATAAAATATTAAAATTTTATTTTTATATAATTTCTTCATTATATGGAGGAAAATGTCTTTATTAAAATACATCTTTTTATTCAAAAAATTGTGTTTGTTCGTATTTTAGGCCTATAAATTCTATTGGATATTTGTAAAAAAAATTAATTTAGAATATAATAAATAAATTTATAGAATAAAATCCAACAATATTAATTAATTTAATTTATTATGAAAAAATTGTTTTTTTTAATAATGATGTTTTTGTTTTATAAACATTTCCATTATATTCTATTTGTTTATATAATCGTTTTAATTTATTTGTCACCATGTAATTATATAAAAATTTGTCAACATAAATATTAATAATTTAGTTAAACATTTTGAAAATTTTCATTAAAATTTCTAGTTGATAATAATCATATTAAATAATAAAAGTAAATGTATATTTTAGTTTTTTAAAACAACGTGTTACCTATAATATATGATATTGAATAAAATCAGTGTTGTGTGTAACACAAGACAATTTATTGTTACATTTACTAAAATATAATATTAGAGTAGTGTATATAACAATATTGTCTTTGTTTTTTATAAAACATGACAGAATCATAAATAAATTTATTCTTAATGGAAAATATTGTAATGTTTTGGGGCATCACATTCTCCCCTTGTTAATAAATTTCTTAATTGCAATTAAAACAAGATCTTGGTAATAAATGGTATCATATTTGACAATATTACTGTTGAAACCCCAATATTATAAATATTGTTAATAACATCTCTTCTTATTTATTGTTAAAATGAGATTCGAAAGTCACCACAAGTCTAGGGTTTTTAATTAAGCAAGTTTTTTGAAAACATGGACAAGAAAGAGTAATATATATATCTCATTCTCCTAAAGAGTGATAAAGAACATGTTTAGGATAATGTTGATGACCAAAAATACAAAATCCATAGGTGTGAATAATCTTTATTGATATCATCAAATATTATGATAATTGAATTACATTTTTGTCTCAAGACCATTTTTATAGAGTTGAATAATTCTTTCACTCTCTATGATTCTTAGGAAATATACTTACTTGATACAATTTTATTTCATTAGAATATGCTAATCATTTTTTTGTTCGTTTTAACAATTTATACATCATTCCATGGAATAGTATCCTTCATATGTTGATGTAATACATTAACCTATAAACCCTCATAAAAATATAAACATAAATCATTTCATAAATGGTTCATTTATCAAAACATCATGGTCCAACACTTTATATTTAGTTCATGGGTAGTTAGTAGTATCCAATTTCACATTATCTATGTCAATAATCTCATATTCCAAATGTAACTATCTTAACATTCAGAAAATATTAAGGGTTATCATTCCCTCATCCATTTGTTCTCTAAACAATTTTAACTTGCTATGGAATAACTTTTCATTGTACCATTTAAAATATGTACTCAAATAATTTATGAAATAATACTTCAGTAAAATTCTTATATATATTGAAATTATTATGATTAGAATACCATCAATAAAAAAAAGTTAATATATATTTCATCGATATAAATACAAATGAATTTTAACTAATCTACATCGGTCGTATCAATAACATAATTTTTACCTTGATCCATTATCTTCCATTGAAGTATATTCCCTTGACATTTGTTGTATTTATCTAAATATTTCCCCATTTCACTATAGTTAAAACACTAAATAAAATTATTTTCATTATTTCCATTGTATCCTTTTCCTTCATGGACCTTTTGTCTATTAAAATAATAAACTCCAAATCAAATCATGAATTTACAAGGGATATTCATTCCATAGTTATCACATGTGTGAAATTCCTTCTTTTCCTTCATACTTTTACCATGAATTTCTCTGATGACATATTCATATATTTGTTCCCTTTTTAGTTATATTAATTTTTGAATTATTTCACTTCCTTGATAGAACAAAGAACGATTTAATCATATGCAAAATCTTTTTGCGACATCAGTTCCCTTCAATGGGTTAGATTAATACCTTTAAAGAAATTATCTATATTTAACTCTATGTTTCATATATAATCCAAATCATACCTATCAATCCTTGTAAATTTAAATTCATACTCCATAACACATATTCTACCTATTTTTAGGGTAATTAACATTCTCCTAATATCTGTTTATTTCTCAAATGGGAAATGTTTTTCAAAGAATAACACCTTGAATGCTTTCTATTCCCTGAGTTATATTTCCTCTTCCTCCTGGTATTATGGATCAATGACCACCATTGATCAGTATCAAATTTGATATAATATACCAAATGTATACAATTTTCTTTCTCATGACATTCTAATCCCATAAATATCTTATCCAAATATATAATCTGTTGAATCCTCTGGGCAAATAAGTTGAACTCATATTTCCATAATATCAACTATGCTCAATCGTATTTTGATAATCCCAATTATGATCAATTTTAGTTTGGTAGTTCCTATATTGATTAATGGTTAATTAATTATTTCGGCATTTATGAACATAATTCACATATTCATTTGTTATATTATTTATATTATCTTCAAGGAATACGGTTACTAGATGAATATATATTCTAACTTAACTTGTTTTTCCAATAGAATACTTAAACAGGTGAAAGGTCACCGTTACAGAACAAGTTTACCGATACTCATAGGTCACCGTTACAGAACAAGTTTACCGATACACGAAGGACACCGGTATGCAAGTCTGCAGATACGTGAAGGTCACCGGTATGCAAGTCTACCAATACGCGAAGGTCACCGGTATGCAAGTCTACCGATACGCGGAAGGTTACCAATATACTAAGATTACCGATATAAGAAGGTTACCGTCAGACAAGCCTACCGATACATAAAGCCTACCGATAAGAAAAGGTTACCGATATAGAAAGGTCACCCTTATGCAAAGCCTACCGATATGCGAAAGCCCACTGATACAAGAAAGTCTACCTCTACCGATGTAATAAAGTCTACCAACAGAAAGTATACCATTACAAATGAAGTCTACCGATGGAAAGGCTACCTTTACACAAAGGGATACCGTTACACAAGAAGCTACAGTTACTCAAGACCTACCGATACACAAGGCTACTGATATCCAAAGCTACAGTTCTAGAGACAGAACTCGATGCTTCTCTAATTTCTTTATCATTATTTAATCTAACCAATGGTCATATCATGTATATTTTAATACACTGACATTTATTTAATGTGTGTTGTTGGATGTCAGGGAACCGTACCTCGTACCTGTGAAAAGAAATCGTTTCTTTTGCCGGAGCTCGTGATTTAAATGAAAGAAGGGTGTGCTGCTAAAGTAATATAAGGAATGTATAGAAGAATACACAGAGACACACATACCACGAGGTGTGCTGTAAGAACAACCAAGTGTGAATGCAAAGACACGACTGAACTTACACGAAGAACTCATTCATTACTGCATACTAGTGAAGAGCTAAGAACAAGTACATCCACACAAGAACTTCATCGACTAACTTTTTCTCTGTCTCTACCCCGGGAAGTCAAGGAAGCAGACGACACTCTGTTTTCTAGAAAAAAACCAGAAGAGGACTCATAACCAATTATGATCAATCCAAAGGAGTCCAGAGCTGCACTGCAATCACTAGAGCCATTTATAAACTCTAAATCTTTGCCTTTGTGATTTACTTTTTAAATTTTGAGCAGTGTGTGTCATCTACTATATTTTACACACACACTATCTCATGTACTTTAACTGGAGGATCTGTAAATCCTCA
The DNA here is from genome assembly GCA_963277665.1 of Viscum album. Classification (NCBI taxonomy): domain Eukaryota; kingdom Viridiplantae; phylum Streptophyta; class Magnoliopsida; order Santalales; family Viscaceae; genus Viscum; species Viscum album. Next base: position 522,672,512 of record OY728166.1, read on the forward strand.
CTCAGACTCTTACATCTTTTATTTCCCACTAGGATAGTGGTAGAGGTCGTGCGTGACCTGGACAGCTGGTTTGCTGTTGTGTTTGGTTCCCACGAATAATAGTGGTTGAGTTCTTGGACCTGGACAGTTGTATACTATTGTAAACCCCGATCTAGGGTGTGGATCACTTTTATGTAATGTTTTGAGAGGACTAAGTCTCAGCTTGATACTGAACCTCTTGGTTAAATCTTCTATGCTTATTTATTTTCAAAGTTATTTTTATTCTCGTGCAAAGTACTTTAAAACCAAAACTGTTTTAAAGTCACTTTGTTAATTAAACTCGCAAGTGTTTATATTTGTTGTAAATCAGTAAGTTAGTTTCAAAAGTAATTCAATTTTTCTGATTTGATTAACTGGGAAATAATCAATCCTTTGAGAACCTAACAGAACCTTTATTTTGATATAAATTTACTACAATTTAATTCTGTGTTTTATTTGGGGGATTTTAAGACAAAGTTTTTAAACAGAAATTTTAATTGGAACAAAATTAACCCCCCCCCCCCTCTTGAGTGTCCACTCTGACAAATATTTGGTATCATAGGCTATTTAAATATTTTCTAAAGTACTCTGTTTTTCAACTGTGATTTTAGTTGTATTTTAAAGTTCTTAAAATTTCTGTTATTTCTAAATTTGTATCTCTTTAAAATCATTTCTTTAAGTAAGTTATCATGGATAACAGACTTGAAGGTGTTGCTACTAACAGGCCACCTTTCTTCAGTGGTACAAATTATTCTCAGTGGAAACTTAAAATGAAAATTCATTTAGAAATCATAGGTTTTGATATTTGGACTGCCATAGAATCATAATATAAATTTCCCACTACTGCTAGATCCACTTGGGATGAACCTACAATGACTGCTTACAATAATAATTTTAAATCCATGAATGCTCTGTACTGTGCTTTAGGAGATGAGGAATTTAATAGAATTTGTGCTTGTAAAACTGCTTATGAAATTTGGGATACCTTAGCTGTTTCTCATGAAGGAACAACTAATGTTAAGGAAATGATATTGAACACTTATACTATTAAGTATCATAATTTTAAGATGAAGCGTGATGAACCCATTTCTGACATGTATCTCTGGTTTAATGAAATTGTCAACACAATGACTTCATTGGGAAAGGATGTTCCATCGAAGGAAAAAATTATGAGAATTCTGAGATGTCTACCTGAAAGATGGAGAGGAACATCTGTCTCAATTAGAGTATCATGTGATATTGGTGAACTGCCAGTCAAGGAACTAATTGGCAAGTTGATGATGTGTGAAGAAGAACTTAATGTGAACAAAGAAGAGGAAGATGATCCTAGAATAAAGTCTGTTGGTTTCAAATCTTCAACTTCAAAGAACAAGGATAAGGAGAAACTTCAAGCTATAAATGAGAGTTCAAGCTGTGAAGACAATGAAAGTGCTTCTGATAGTGATGCTGAGATGGCTCAAATTTCTAGAAGGTTTAAGAAATTTTATAGGAAGAATAAATTGTTTATAAAATCAATTTACAAAGGAAAGTATGACAATAAGGGATATTGGAAGAAGGATTGGAAAAATCCAGATAAAAGTGATGAAGTTGTCTGTTATGAGTGCAAAAGAAAAGGACATATTAAAGAAGACTTCCCAAAGCTCAAATTCAAGAAGAAATATGATTACAAGGACAGTAAGTACAAAAAGGCTATGAAGGCTACTTGGAGTGCTTCTGAGGATATCTCCAGTGAGTCTGAAATTTCTGAGACTGAATCCATAAATAAGGAAAATATGTGTTTCATGACAAACACATCTGAGGTAACATCTGAAACTCCTGCTTTAAATTCATATTATTATGATGATGATACTGACTCTAATAACATGTCAAAATCTGAACTATTTGAATATTTTGATATGTTAGAAGAAACCTGTAATGAGCTGAAAGACAAATACAAAGGTTAAAGAAACAGTATGCTTTACCTGTTGAACATAAATCTGATCTTGATATTGAAATAGAAAATAATTCATAGTTGCTTAATGAAAATACGGAACTAAAATTATCTAATTAGCAACTTAAGAAAGAATTAGAAAAGTTTACAAATGGTAAAGATACTCTTACTCAAATTCTATGTAAGAAAATATCACCTAGATACACTACTGGTATAGGATACCAACCAGGACAAAGAAAATTTACCAAAACTAAATTCATTCCTAAATCTGGACAGAATGTTGCTAGTTTTAGTTCTGGAAGTTCATATGCTTTAAATAGTTATATTCATAGTTACAGATCCAATAAATTTTATCTTTCAACATCTGTTGATTCTACAAATTTTATGAAACCCATTAGACAAATCTGGGTACCTAAAGTTTTATTAGTTAACCTGTCTGGACCCAAGAAAATCTGGGTACCAAAATCATTTCCTGTCTAAATCTATTTCGTAGGGAACCTACTTAAAGAGCTCCTGTAGAAGGACCTGGTACTTGGATAGTGGATGTCCAAGACATATTTCAGGAGACTTCTCATGCTTCAAGAGTCTAGTAAAAGTTGATGGAGGGTTTGTCCCTTTTGGTGATTACTCAAAAGGAAAAATCATCGGCTTAGGCCAGATTGAAACACTGACTCAATATTTATTTCCAATGTTTTATTTGTTCATAGAGTGAAATATAATTTGTTAAGTATTTCTCAGTTATGTGATGATGGTTTTAATGTTAAATTTGAAAATTATTCTTGCAATGTTTTTAATTCTAAATATGTTTTAGTATTTTCTGCCTTAAGAAATGAAAATGTTTATGATGTTGATCTGAATTCTTTAGCTAAGGAGAATATTACTTGTTTAAATGCTTTTCATAAAGAGTCTTGCCTTTAGCATAGAAGATTAGGACACAGCAATGTACATTCACTTAGAAAACTTGATAGGAAGAACTTAGTTAGAGACCTACCCAAACATGAATTTCCAGAAGACAAAGTTTGTAATCACTGTCAAAAGGGAAAGTAACATACAGTTTCTTTTAAATCAGAGAAAGAAGTTTCAACTTCTCAAACTCTCGAGTTTGTTCACATGGATTTATTTGGACCTTCTAGAGTTTCTGGTTTAAATGGGAAGCACTATGTCTATGTTCTAGTAGATGACTATTCTAGGTATACTTGGGTATATTTTCTAGCTCACAATAGTGAAGCTTGTTCTTACTTTGTTAAATATTTAAAGTCTATAGAGAACCTTAGTGGACTTAAGATCAAAACGTTGAGAAGTGATCATGGTCGTGAGTTTGAAAATCATGAGTTTGAATCCTACTGCTCACACAATGGCTATAGTCAAAATTTCTCTGCCCCTAGGACACCTTAGCAAAATGGTGTAGTAGAAAGGAGAAATAGAACCCTTCAAGAAATTGCAAGAACCATTATCAATGTGTATGACCTAGCTGTTTATTTTTGGGTTGAAGCTGTCAATATAGCTTGTTATATTATCAATAGAGTCTTAATCAGACCTGTTCTTAAAAAGACCCCTTATGAGTTGTAGAACCATAGGAAACCTAAGGTTAACTACTTCAGAGTTTTTGGTTGCAAAGTATTTATTCTTAATACTAAAGATAATATTGACAAGTTTGCACCAAAGAGTGATCAAGTAATTTCCCTAGGTTACTCTATTTCTAGTAAAGCTTGTAGAATTTTCAATAAAAGAACCAAATGTGTGGAGGAATTTGTTCACATAAAATTTGATGAAACTGATCCACATGAACCTAAGACCTCTCTTGAAAATCTTTAAGATGATCTCTCTGTTTTGAACCTTAATGATAAGGATAGTGGACCTGTAGTCAAAACATCCAGTTCTGGAAATTTCCTAGAACCTGCTTCTGTTGAACCTCAACCTGTAGATGAACATGAAATCTATAGTCCTACCTTTTCTAGACCAACTAGGACTCTAAATAACCATCTTTTAGATGATGTTGTAGGTAATTTAGGTAGAGGAACACAAACTAGAGCTTCTCAATGAAATCAGGTTGAACATCAAGCTTTTCTTTCACAGTTAGAACCTAAAAGTATCAATGATGCTATCAATGATGAATTTTGGGTAATGGCTATGCAAGAATAACTAAATCAATTTCAAAGAAACAAAGTCTGGAAATTAGTAGAAAGACCTAAGGACACTTTAACCATAGGCACAAAGTGGGTGTTTAGAAACAAAGTTGATGAATCTAGAAACATCATTAGAAACAAAGCTAGGCTAGTTGCACAAGGTTACAATCAAGAAGAAGGAATTGACTATGAGGAAACCTTTGCACCTATAGCTAGATTAGAGGCTATTAAGATCTTACTTGCCTATGCATCACATCTGAATTTCAAGTTATATCAAATGGATGTGAAAAGTGATTTTCTAAATGGTTTTATTGTTGAAGATGTTTTTGTAGAACAACCACCTGGTTTTTCAAAACCTCACTTTCAAAATCATGTTTTTAAACATTCTAAAGCTTTATATGGTATAAAACAAGCTCCAAGAGCTTGGTATGAAAGACTTACAAATTTTCTTATTTCAAAAATATTTACAAAAGGAATAGCAGATCCCACTCTTTTTATAAAAATAATTTCAAAAGATTTTTTAATAGTACAAATCTATGTAGATGATATTATTTTTGGATATTCTAAAAATTATTTATGTACTGATTTTTCAAAGGTTATGCAAAAAGAGTTTGAAATGAGCTTAATGGGAGAGCTTAAGTATTTTCTTGGATTTAAAATCTTTCAAACTAAAGATGGTATTATTTTAAATCAGAGTAAATATACTAAGGATTTATTAAAACGTTTTGGTTTGGATAGTATTAAGGGAAGTGATACACCTATGAGTACCACCTGTAAATTGGATATTGATAAAACTGGGAAACCAGTGGATCAAACTAATTAAAGAGGTATGATTGGGAGTTTACTTTATCTTACTGCTAGTTGACCTGATATTATGTTTAGTATATGTATGTGTGCTAGATTTCAAGCTAACCCTAAAGACTCACACTTACTTGCTGTTAAAAGGATTTTCAAATATCTTAAAAGTACTGCTAATTTGGGATTATTTTACCCAAAAGGACAATCATTTGATTTAATAAGTTATTCAGATGCTGACTTTGCTGGATGCAAGTTAGATAGAAAGAGCACATCTAGAACATGTCATTTTCTTGGAAAGTCCCTAGTATCATGGTTTAGTAAGAAACAGAACTCATTTGCATTATCTACTGCTGAAGTAGAGTATATAGCTGCTGGTAGTTGATGTGCACAGATTCTGTGGATGAAACACACTTTATTGGACTATGGATTTGATTTTAAACATGTTTCAACTAACTGTGACAACACTAGTGTGATCAAAATCTCTAAGAACCCTGTGTCTCACTCTATAACTAAACACATTGATGTTAGACAACACTTTTTAAGAGATCATTATCAAAGAGGTGATCTAACACTTGAATTTATAGGCACTGAACTCCAATTAGCCGATATTTTCACTAAGCCTTTAAGTTCAGAAAGATTATGTTTCATTAGACAAGAATTAGGAATGATAACATATTCTTAAAACCGTTAGAAGACCTCACCATTAGAGACCACGCCATTAGGATACCTCACTGTTAGGAGACCTCACCGTTAGGAGACCTCACCATTAGAAGACCTCACCGTTAGGAGACCTCACCGTTAGGAGACCTTACCGTTAGGAGACCTCACCGTTAGAGAAACCTCACCGTTAGAGAAACCTCACCATTAGAGAGACCTCCCGTTAGAGAAACCTCCCCGTTAGAGAAACCTCACCGTTAGAGAAACCTCAACATTAGAGAAACCTCACCGTTAGGTGACCTCATCGTTAGAGACCTCACTGTTAGGAGACCTCACTGTTAGAGAAACCTCACCGTTAGAAGACCTCACCCTTAAGAGACTTTACCGGTACATCTCGCGCTGTTTTAAAATTCTGTATTTAAGGTAAAGTCTTTGAAAAAAAATTATATAAGATTTATTTTATTTCTGAATCCTAAATGATATTATAAGCTGATATTAGACTTCACTCAATCTCACCGCGAACTCGTCTGTTCGAATCCCTCCAACCTAAACCTCTCAAGCTGTAAAACCATAAACCTCGAATCTGTAATGGCCCACGTCAAGAGACCCCAGGTTACAGATGGGAGTGATGAGCCGTAAGCGAAAAGACAGAAAGTAACAAATTATAGTACCAGTGGAAGTGGAAGAGTAAGTATAGCTCGAAGGAATCCAGTAAATCCGCATCTCTCAAGGCAAGAGATTGTCGTTGAGAAAGAGGTGTGTGCAGAATGGCTCATGGAGAGAAATTCCTTGGTTCTTAATGTTTTAGAAGAACAAGGTTGGACTGAGTGCTTCGCGAACAACAATGGACCCTATTATCCAGGACTGGTGAAACAGTTCTACGAATTCGTTCTTTTTGAAAAGTCTGAGGAAGAAAGCAGAATGATTTCTTATGTGAATGGACAGGAAGTTTCTTTTACTTCAGCGGAATGGGCTGGGAACTTAAGAGTTCTGCATGAAGGAGATTGTGCTTTCTATTCAAAATATGTTCCCTCAACCAGTGATGTGTTTAAGTATGAGATGCTTGCTAGAGCTAACAGGGAATGGGACCCCTAGAAAAATCATAGCTGCAGAGATGGCAGGGGAATAAAAACTTTTTTTCAAGTTTATTCAACATGTATTTAGTCCAAGGAGAGGAGACTTTGCTACACTGTGATTCCAGGACATTTATTTGTTACACCTGTTGAATCATGGAGTTAAGGTAAATCTGTGTAGATTGATTATGATTCAGATTGAGGATATGACTAGACCGAAGTCTAAGTCAAATGCACTATTCTTCTCAAAGTTAATTTCTATTATGTTGAAGGCAAAGAAGGTAGCTGGACCTCAAGAGGAAACGGTTGTAGTTAAGGATAATTTTTCCCTCACCAGGACTGGGTATAGGTTTATGAATGTCAGCTGGAACCCTTGGAAGAAGTCTTGGGTTAATGATGAAGGAATAATATAAGATAAGTTCACACCAAAGGACCATCCCTATAGACCAAAGAATGTGAGAGATCCTGGTCTTGGACCATATGAGCTAGAACCGGTCTACAGTGATGATCAAACTGAGGAGGAAGAGACATCAGTTAAGGAAGGAGGAGACCCAGACTTACCCCCTATTATTGTGCATCAAGTTATTTCTTATGGAGAAGCCAGCCCTCCAAAAGAACTACCAAAGAGAGAAACTGTCTTGAAGGACAATGATACAGAAACTACAGAAGAAGGAGAAGAATCATGCCAGTATTTTGTCAAGGAATCCTCTGAGTAGGATGAGTCAAAAGAATCAGATCATGATGTTAATAGAGAAAAAGAGGTTTCTGGTGAAGCATATGATGAGGAAAATGAAGAAAGAGAGCTTAGTTTGAGCCCTCTTATAGACAGTACAGTCAAAATAGTACCTGGTCAGGAAGCAGAAGTAGCACCTGTTGAGGAAGTTCTTGAGCCATTAGAGAAAATGGCTATGGAATCTGCTGCATTTGTAGAGGAAATTGCAGAATTACCCGAGGAAGAATAGTTGGAAGAGATACCTCAGAAGAATATTTCAAGTGAGGGGGAGAATCATGGCTCAGTATCAGTGCTACATGACATTGAAGGTTGGACATCAGATCCAGGATATATGATTCTTGGACTTTCTTGTGGAGATTCTGATGAGGAAGACCAACCCCAAAAGGAATCAGTTACCCTACCCACTATGGCTGAAAATGTGGCAACCAAGGAGGGCCTTGAGTCCTTAAAATCTGAATTGAAAGATGCAATAAGGGAATCAGTGGAAGATTTGAAGAAAAGTATGGTTTAAGAGATGAAAAGCGTGGAACAATCCCTTGATTTATCCATTGGATATGGTGTATCCAGTCCTGTGAAAGAAATGATGGATGAAATAAATGTGTGCCACACTCAGATTGGGAGTTGGATGGGAGCTGTAGTTGCTTTGAGACAATCGATTTCTTCTCTGACTACCTTGCGTAGCTCTCAAACTCAAGTAAACTCTGGCATTAGATATATCAAAGAAGTGGTAAAGCAATTTGTGGATGTTTTTGAGGCCTTTATGAAGTCAGTAAAAGAACATCTGAACAGTCAAGATGAACATGTTCAGAAGGTAGTTAGTAGTCTGACTCAATCCTTCAAGGAGACAATGGCCTTCTCAATGAAACCTCTTCCCTCATCAAGCTCCAGTGTGAACCTTAACCAGATCCGCAGTATTATTCAGGAAGAATTGTCTAAGGCCAGTCCCAGTGGTGCCTCAGATACTCATACTCTTCCTACCACTAGGGAAGTTAGTAGTTTTGTTCGTGATCACTTGCGGTCAGCTACTGCTTCTCAAGTGGAAATCAAGAATAAGGTGGATACTTATTTCGAGAAGGTTTATACCAAGAAACAAATGACAAACCATTTCAAGCTTTTGATTGAGAATATGAATTTACCTCCATTAACCCAAGACGTTAGAGAACAGGTTAGTAAGCTCAGGGAGCTTACTCCTGCCTTAGATAAATTCATCGAGAATCAAGATGAATTTGTGTCTGCAATGGAGAGAGGAGGGAGTATTATTATGGATTTCAGGAATTTGCTGCTACCATTCTTGCATGTGGATGCAAGACCTGTAATTTTACCTCCTGCACTTCCTGCCTCTTCCTGTGGGAGTACACCTAAAATGACTCCAGTTCAAGCTATTCAAAGCTTGACTCCAATGATCACTCAGAGGAATACAGATTTAAGATCTCGTACAGTTTCTGTAGCTGCACCACCAGTTGTGCCTTCAGCTATTCTGAAACCCTCTGCTGACCCTGCACTTGAAACCTCTACTGATCCTAAGGAAAATACACCTGTTCACAAGGAGGATTGAGTGATTCTAGATGTTTTTTATAGGACTCACTTGTATTTTATTTGAATTTATATGTTTGTACCTTTTGTAATTTAATGGAAATTTGTTATTACAGTCTTCACTTTACTGTATTCATATTCCTTCTACCCTTCTTTTTTTTAATCACAAAGGGGGAGAAAATACTGGGGGAGAAAATGAGCATCTTGTTTTAAATTTTTCCATGAGAAAATGACCCTCTTGTTTTAAAGTTTTTCATGAGAAAATGAGCCTCTTGTTTTACAATTTTTCATGAGAAAATGAGCCTCTTGTTTTAAAGTTTTTCATGAATGGGGGAGAGAAAATCATATGGGGAGAAAAATGAGAAGTAAATAAAAGGGGGAGAAAATGCAATATATTCTATGGGGATATGGGAGAAAACTAATAACAACACAAAAATTTATTATGAGAACTTTTTTTACAAGTTTTTGTTTTTCTAAGAATTTTTTTATTCTTTCCTCTGATACTATTTTTAATTTTCTGAATACTTCGACATAAGTTGTGATTATCAAAAAGGATGAGATTTTTAAACCCTCTGGGAAAATAAGTTGAACTCATATTTCCATAATATCAACTATGCTCAATTGTATTTTGATCATCCCAATTATGATCAATTTTAGTTTGGTAGTTCATATATTGATTAATGGTTAATTAATTATTTCGGCATTTATGAACATCATGCACATATTCATTTATTATATTATTTATATTATCTTCAAGGAATATGGTTACTGGATGAATATATATTCTAACTTAACTCATTCTGCCAATAGAATACTTAAACAGGTGAAAGGTCACCGTTACAGAACAAGTTTACTGATACTCAAAGGTCACCGTTATAGAACAAGTTTACCGATACGTGAAGGTCACCGGTATGCAAGACTACCGATACGCGAAGGTCACCGGTATGCAAGTCTACCGATACGCAAAGGTCACCGGTATTCAAGTCTACCGATACGTGGAAGGTTACTGATATACTAAGCTTACCGATATAAGAAGGTTACCGTCAGACAAGCCTACCGATACGTAAAGCCTTCCGATACGAAAAGGTTACCGATACGGAATGGTCACTGTTATGCAAAGCCTACTGATATGCGAAATCCCACTGATACAATAAAGTCTACTACTACTGATGCAATCAAATCTACAGACAGAAAGTCTACCGTTACAAATAAAGTCTACCGAGAGAAGGTTTACCGATGGAAAGGCTACCGTTACACAAAGGGATACCGTTACACAAGAAGCTACCGTTACTCAAGACCTACTGATACACAAGGCTACCGATATCCAAAGCTACAGTTCCAGAGATAGAACCCGATGATGCTTTAATTTCTTTATCATTATTTAATCTAACCAACGGTCATATCAGGGATATTTTAATACACTGGCATTTATTTAATGTGTGTTCTTGGATGTCAGAGAACCGTACCTCTTGCCTGTGAAAAGAAATCATTTCTTTTGCCGGAGCTCGTGCTTTAAATGAAAGAAGGGTGTGCTGCTGAAGTAATATAAGGAATGTATAGACGAATACACAGAGACATACATACCACGAGGTGTGCTTTAAGAACAAGCGAGTGCGAATGAAAAGAAACGACTGAACTTACACGAAGAACTCATTCATTACTGCATACCAGTGAAGAGCTGAGAACGAGTACATCCACACAAGAACTTCATCGACTACATTTTTCTCTGTCTCTACACCTGGAAGTCAAGGAAGCAAACGACACTCTGTTTTCCAGACAAAAACGGAAGAGGACTCATAACCAATTCTGATCAATCCAAAGGAGTCCAGAGCTGCACTGCAATCACTAGAGCCATTTCTAAACTCTAAATCATTGCCTCTGTGATTTACTTTTTACATTTTGAGCAGTGTGTGTCATCTGCTATATTTTAAACACACACTCTCTCCTGTACTTTAACTGGAGGATCTGTAAATCCTCACTCAAACTCTTACATCTTTTATTTCCCACTGGGATAGTAGTAGAGGTCGTGCCTGACCTAGACAGCTAGTTTGCTGTTGTGTTTGGTTCCCACGAATAACAGTGGTAGAGGTCTTTGACCTGGACAGTTGTATACTATTGTAAACCCCGATCCAGGGTGTGGATCACTTTTATATAAAGTTTTGAGAGGACTAAGTCTCAGCTTGAGATTGAACCTCTTGGTTAAATCTGATGTGCTTATTTATTTTCAAAGTTATTTTTATTCCGCTGCAAACTACTTTAAAACCAAAACTGTTTTAAAGTCACTTTGATAATTAAACTCACAAGTGTTTATATTAGTTGTAAATCAGTAAGTTAGTTTCAAAAGTGAATCAATTTTTCTGATTTGATTAACTGGGAAATAGTCAATCCTTTGAGAACCTAACATAACCTTTATTTTGATATAAATTCACTACAGTTTAATTATGTTTTTTATTTGGGGGATTTTAAGACAAAGTTTTTAAACAGAAATTTTAATTGGAACTCAATTCACCCCCCCCCCCCTCTTGAGTGTCCACTCCGACCAACATAATCAATTTCTCATCATCCATTGGATTGGTTTTCACACTAACTTATGGGGGTACATGTCTTATAAATCAATCCAGCTATGGAGAATCTCGCTACGGAATCTGTTTCTCCATATGAGAAATGATGTTTTTCATACGATGATTAAGATTTCAAAACATATCCCTAACATTATCAGTTAAAATACAATACATATTATCTTCCTCCATAGGTAAAACACTATATTTTTCATAAGTATTGATACCCTACTTCCTTCTATGTTCCATTTATAAACAATGACATATACTTAATTAGACTTAAAATTATAAAATTTTGATAATTATAAATACATCCTAACAATTAAAATAAATTGAAAATTGTATGCATATCTAATCTCATTATAATAAACATTGTTTCTTTGGGATTCTCTACAATATTTATCCTAAATTTATATCATAATGTCATGTTCTCTAATAAATGTTTTCAAAAATATAGTTTCCAATGTTTCTAAAAATAATACTCTGATACCAACTTTAATGGCCCAAATTATAGTAGTCTAGAGTTAGGGCCTTTAATTTTTGTATTTCAATGATTACATGGAATCAAATCCAAAAAAAAAGGAAAACATTACCATTTTTTGGAATCAAGATAAATACATTATACCCATATTACACTGATAATAGAAAATAAATCATTATGAACAACCAAATATAATAAATTTTAACCTTAAAAGCTCAATAAATTACTTATTCTACATAACTGGGGAAATGAAACAAAATAATGATGATCTCAAATTCTTGGTAACAATTAACTATAACATAATAAATAAGGAATCAATAAAAATAATCAATAAGGAATGGTAATAATTGAACCCATATTCCATATAATTAAAAAACAATTAGGGAAGTGTATATAAATTTTTCAAAGAAAAATAACTTGAAAACCATGTCATTTACATAACTGGATATAGAATAATAAATATGTAATGAATAAAATGTGATTTAATAATTTCTTATAAATAATGACATCAGTATGAAATGTGACAATAGGTATTCTAACTACTCAAATAATCCCATGTAATGACAATAATGAAGGAATGTAGAATTATAGACATCTAATTTATCATTTTCTATCCAAGAGATTTTTAAAATCAATATTTATTAAAAATATATTTTAAGTATGAGTGTATAAACTTATCTTATTTATTTCATGATCTATCTTTTGGGAGATTTTAAAATTTCTTGGAAAGAAACAAAAAGGGATTGTCACCACCTCATTTTGTCACATGAGACTACGAATGCGAATAAGGACTTCAATTAAACATTCCCAAACACATTTACTACATGTAAAAAACATCCTCATAAACAAAATAATCAATTTAAATAATAAAATCTATGACTTATAAGATATATGTTTTGAGTAAAGGATATATATTAATCAATATTCCCCAAAAAATCAAAATAATTTTCAAAGTAAACACCATATGTAAAAATGGAATATGGTTTAAGAAATAATAAAATCCATTATCCAAGAATATAAATGTTAAAATAATTAATAATGAAAAATAATTTCAACAAATTTATTGTTTATCATAAAGTTAACAATCAGAAAAAAAAAGTGAGATTACAAAGATAACATCTACCACATGATGATTTTCCATTCAATCCCCATGTATGAGATAATTCAAAGTGAAATGTAAAATACCACTATTTATGAGTAAATCATGATATTAATTTATAAATGGTAGTATATATATACCACATTAATGTGAATTGGTTTATAATAACAAATCAGTCTCAATGGAATGTAAATTGTGATAGAATCCCATAATACATGAGTAACATTTCCATCATGGGATCTATGAAATAATGTCATCAATTGAAACTTTTAATTTCATGAAATGTTATAAATACATTATATAACATGTAATAGGGTATTATATACACCATTCAAAAAAATGAGTGGTAAATATGGAATAAGTCTTAAATCAATAAAAATGAGACAACAAACCCCTTACCTTGCACCCCCTTTTGGTTGACCACTCTTTAACATCCTATATAATGGTATTAGGAATGATATCACCTCACACCATAACCTTATTAATATTAATGACATCATATATAGTCATTTAATAACATATCATAAATCGTTCATTAATAATTGGTCATTTTTTTCATTATTTCAGGTGTTAGGGACATTTTTTATTATGTTTTGGCTTGTTACTTTTTAAGCCATCTACTTTATTAATTATTTAATAATCTACATAATTTCAACCATGATGTAAACATAATATATATTACTTTTATTTTTATTTATAGTTATCTATAAATTGTTGATATAAGGAAGAATGTACACCTCTCATGGAGATGGTAGGCTGAACATACGCATATACACAATTTGCATTATATTATTATAATATATATTTATATTATATTTCAAGTATAATATTCATATCATATACACCAAAAATGTTTATTAAAACCACCCTCAGAAAATTCCTTGTAATGTGTGAACGAATAGCATCGCTCTGAGGAGGTGATAGTCAATACATCCATAAACAACGCTATCATATTCCAAAAAAATTGAAATCATAAAAGAATATATTATATACTAATTATAAAAGAACAAATACATAATAAATATCATATAAACAATATATAAACTATAAATCAATCATTATTCCCATATATGAATGTTTATAATGGATGAATTAATGAAATTGATTCACGAGGCTGTAGTCCTAACCATAATATAACAACGACTCATTATATTTAGGATTATAATGTTATTATATAAATAATATATAATAATTATTTATGTATTTCATAAATAAATAAAACTATAGTTCTCATTGAAAAACATGACCTCTTCTTTGGCTAACACCTTTTTGTTTATTCTAAAAGAAATCACTGGTTCACTTTATTCACAAGTTGTGGCTTCTAGGACGAGGGGTGGGATGTTGGGATATTATTTGGCCAGGGGTTGGATGATATAAAAGGTATCTATATGTGTGCATAAGTGATGGGGGTGAGTTCCCTTTAATAGTATATGAGGAGTATAATTCTTATAAGTATTAAAAGGTAAACACTATTTGGAAGTATCTATTACATCATATGCCTCTAATAACAAACATAATTTGGGATAAGGGAAAATACAGTCAAAATATTACAAAAAATAGGTTTTGTAAATGTTTTAGGTTTCTTTGGTTGCTTAAGATTAATATTTAAACCATAAGTTATATAATTCTTACCATAATCATTGAAATTAATTTTTATTTATTTCACAAATATTTTTTGTAGAAAAAATTTATTTGAGATGAAAGTAAATTATATTTTATATTAATTCCACATATGGAATCCATTTTTATAAATTTTATTCACAAAATAAGTATAAATTAATTAAAAAATAATCCCACAGACATGATCAGAAAGCATGGTTTTAATGGGAAAATGTTCAAAAGTTTCAAATATTTTTATACACAATTTAAATGTGAAATGGATTCCAATTAACTAATTTGGTTTAATTGATGTATAATTAATATATTTTTTACATTAAACCCAATTGAATAAAATATTTTAAAATATAAATTATTTAGATGAAAATTTAATTTTTAAATAAAATTTATAATTTTCAGTATTCATGAAAATAATATTCACTAAAAAATATATAAAATTTACCCTAAAAAATTTGAAAGTCATAATTCAAAAATTAGGTATATTATTTATATAAATTTTATAAAATTATCAAGTAAAAAATTTATAATATGTGTTATATTAAAAGGTGAAAAAACTTCTTTTAAAAAATATAGATTTTTATGTGTAAAATTTTGTTTGATTCAATATTATTCGTACAACATCTATTTTATATATATAATAAAATTAAATTATATATAATAAATAAACTAAATAGAGAGAATCAAATAATATTAATTAATATAATTTGTTTATATAGAATTTATTTTGCGAATATAGATTGATTTTTTTATAAAATCATTTCCATTATAATGAATTGGTTTCTATATTCATTTCCAATTAACTGTTCACCAAATAATTATATAAATATATGTAAATCCTATTTTATATATTTATTTTATCCATTTCATACATTTCATTATAATGTCTATTAGATAACTATAATTTTAAATGATAATATTAACATTATATTGTAGTTTGGTAAAACATGGCCTTGCGTGTAACTTTAGCTATCAAATAAACTCAGTATTCTATGAAAAAAACATAGGGTTTCATATTCCTAAGATAATATCATTTTTTTTGTGTAACATAATAATAACATGGTTTTTTATAAATAAATCTAGATTAAAAATTAAATATGTTCTAAATGGAAGTTATTGAAAAATTATTAGGGGGTCACATTATTTTTCATGAAATAGTTTAGGAAAACATATGAAATTAGATTTATATCCATCCTTTAGTAATGTATCCAATTACAACTTATCATCATCAATGTTATCAAAATATTTTTAAAATTGTGAGTGACCCACTATTATGAAGGATCATAAATTTTTTATTAACCCTATTGGAATCCTTATCAAAATTTAAATCCCCTATCATAAGAGACGAATCATTCACTGTAAAAATTCCATGGATCATTATTTTGAAATATTTTATGTGTGATATCAATAATATAATATTTTTCATTTTCTTTAATTTTCTTATTATGATCATTTTTAAATTTAATATTCATACTTTATGGGACAAGAAAAAACCTAATACAATATTCAGTAATGTGACTTTCTTGGTTACATATTCAACAATCATTATCAAAAAATTGAAAAATATTCTCAACCATTAGTCCATAAATTTTAAAATACTCCTAAAATATTCTACAATGTGTGGGATTAATCCCCATAGAAATTTTTCTCATATAATCATTATCCTTTTATTAATATTTTTAATTAACCTAAATATTATATAAAAAATCATAAATCCTCTACAATGCCAAAAGTGTCCATAAAATTCATACATAACTATGAAAAAAAACATTTTTGTAAAAACCGTGAAACATTCCATTATTTCATCGTCATTCCAATAGTGGTATATTCTATTAGTAAACCAATAATTTTTGAACACCTAAAACATTTCTGATAACATTATTCTTAATTTTATCCATTTTAAAAAATATAGACAAAAAAATTACTTTCAAATTAGAACTCCCAAAAAAATCGGTTTCTAAGAATCACATTTTTTTGTAAACCTAATGTTTTTATATTAGAATATCGAATCAAAACATATAACAATACTTAAATTATATATTTAATTATATCTATGTGATCAATTTTAGTAATCTCAAATAACAATGTTTTATGTGACTTCAACTTCTTCCAAACTCTGTGTTCATTATTTTTCTCTATCTTTATGAATATATCTCTCAGAAGTGGATTTGAAATTTCCCATTTCATTTTATGAATTGATAAATATAAATATTATAGTCTCAATATAATTATAATTTTTTATTTACCTTCATTTTCCATGTCAATATTCATATTCTCCTCTTCATAATGAAACTTCTTCAATTTATTCATCTCATTTATACACATTAAATATTTTTGAGTTTCAAAATTTTTATTATAAAAAGATACTTTAAACCCATTCATTAAGTTGTTCTCTTCCAACCCTAATAAAAAATAATATCGATTCACTCATTAATTTCCAAATATTTCATGAACATTATTTATCTCTCTTGACCACTCTCACCATATAGGTTGCAATAATTTCATAATTCATCTTTATTCACCATTAAAATAAGCTACCAATATTCCTCTTTAATAATTGATTTTACTTCTACGTCAAAAACACTAGTATAATTTTAATAAAATTTATACATGAAATTCATCTTCATAAATTTATATAAATTATAATCTCTCCATTCAGAAGAATATTTTTAATCTATTTCTTTGGAAAAAATAATTTCATGTCTTTTTCATCATTACCTACATCATATTCTTTTAGATCTAAAACATTTAAAGAAATGTGTCTTATAACCCCATATTTGGAAGGCAAAAATGTTAATTTAAAATAAAATTTATAGTTTCATCTTAAAAAAATATTAATATTTGTTACTTGTTCTTATTGAACATGACATCAACATCTTCATTAGAATTTGAAATTCCAAATACATTTTCATATTTTTTTGACTTCCTAAATTACCATGGAGGATCATTCATTATATGTATATTTTAAGTATATCTCATTATAATACATAGACTAATTATTGAAAATTATCAATTTAATATTTTTATCTATATGGATGTTAATCATATCATTTAAAATAATATTTCTTAGAACACATTTTTTAAAAATAAATAACATAACATCTAAATTGTTCAGAAATATGTTGTATCTTATAGAAAAACATTGTATATTCCAGCATCTTAATAAGATCAATAAGTGTAAGTAAAAGTACATTTACTATAGTTGATAATTAATCCCCTATTACATCATTATTTATTTTTATATTTATGAATTTTAATCTTTGAACATGTTTCTTTAATTGATATAAATCTTTATTTTACTCACAACTATTTTAAAATACAAAAAATATCCCCTTTTCTCATGATATGTTTTACAAGGAGAGATTATATTTTTCATAGAGATAAACATATTATAATATATACATGGTTATCATAATATAAATTCCATCTATCAATTATTATCAAAGTCATACATTCAACAAGAGGAATAAACCCAACACTGGAATCCTAAAAAAAAATCCAAATAAATGAAAAAAAATGAATGATTCTAATAATTTATAATGTATTGATTCTTCCTATTAAAAGTGATTATTCCATTTTGATTCACGTAATTAATGTTATCTATATTTAAAACAAAAAATTTAGAGACCAGTTCTTTAACCCTAGATATATAATTTCTTGAATCAAAATAAACACCATCTGAGTTTTAAAATAATTAATTGTAATAGATAAAAACATGAATATAATTTTATGGAAACATATCTCTTATTATAATTTTTGTGGGCCTATGAAAAATATTTTACTGATTTTGGAAAAATTAATTAACATTGATCTATTATTCTATTTTTTTATTTATTTAAAAATTCTCCAATATCAAGTGTTATAGTTAGGTATATCACAACTCAACACACACAAAAACACATTATGGAATGAGATAAAAAATTGAAATTCAATCTTAAAGGTTTACTACACAAAATAATTTACCACATACATTGATGATTCATACTCCAAAAAACAAAATTATCCACTCGAATCACCATTTTAGATACAGATGTGAATGGTTTATCAATCACTCATAAGAAAAGTTTCACATCATTTTAATAAAAAAAATCCCATAAAAACATCACCGTTATTAATTTACATTATTTTATCTAATTTTGTTATATGATTTATGATTTGAAAAAAATGAGCACAATATTTATATAGGGATTTTTTTATTTCTTTTATACTTTACAAGAAGAAAATTCCAAATTATGGGGGATATATCATCTACTCTAAATCCTAGAAAATTTTAATTTGGTATAAACCAACTACCTAAAGTAAAAAATCCATTTTTCATGGTATTAATAAAATAATGAACCACCCCATGGGTATATAAATAAAAATAAAATATTATCAAGATATTTTATCTTCGGTTGGTTTATCGATAAGACGTAAGCTAATAATAAACCTCAGATAAATAACTCTCTATTCTCATCCATGGAACAAATTTTGGTATTTCTAAATTATCATATGTACAGCTTTTATTTAATTCATCTTCCAACATATTGTTAAATTTCTTAAATCATTATTACCTCTTTCTATTAAAAGTTTTAATCATTTATATGGGATAGTTATTAGGGGAACATTCACATATATTGTAAAGGAGGGGGATAATTCACAGATCATTATATTCAATTTTATAATAAAATACACATAAAAAATATAATAAAAAATTAATTTAAATAAATTAGAATGGCGCATAAAAAAGCCATTCATACTCATGATCAGTAAATATATGAAATAAATTTTCATTTAAACTTATTAAATATCGTCTCAAATCATTTTATATAAGATAATTTCAATAGAGATAATGAATTTATTAATCAATCAATAAGTCCATTCATTATATAAATATTATTTCAAATCAATACTTGAGATATAATAATATTACAATATTTCATTATTATAAAAGAATTAAATATATTTTATTCAAGTTTTAAAATAATTTATATCATGACATGAATTGAGAAAGACAAAATATGTGTTCCTTCTACATCAAATTAATTTAATTTCTAGAATATAATATTTAAACTATGTGTAATATGACATGAAAGGTCATGTTACTCACATTGTGTACTTTAATTTTAATGTTCTTTATAATACTGTGGTATATATTCCTACATGACGTTTCGACATAAACATGATTTGTATTTTTCTATGTCAACACACATGGTCTATGCTTGAGGTTTTTTCACCCGACCTGCCCTAAATATATGTGGTGTGTACAGGATGAGATTACTTTGAAATAAATGAAATATATGATGGTAGTTACAAATTTTATAACTATATAATATATTTTTAATTAATTATTTATCGTATATACTAACCAGGTATGAAAAACAATTACTCAAAGTCTACTTGGTGAAAACAAACTACTATAAAATAGTAGGTATTTACAACTACAAATTGTGTAATTTTTTTCATGATTAAATTATCCAATGTGTTTACATATAGAACATGACAAAAAAACTAAATTTGTATTTTTAATGGGTTATCATGTGTTATACGACTTATATAACCAACTACAGACCATGTAATCCACAAATGAAGATGCCACTCACCAAGTCTATATGTGGTGTGCAATGATGGACTGTGGTTGACCACATATATTTCCATATTTTATATATAGTCATAATTCATAAGAGGTTACGTGGAATTTATACCAATTATATGCTGTGAAATCCCTATCAAACTGCATGTTACATTGGTTGTCAATATAGGATGTGTAATTACACTACATACTAATCCGAATGGTATACTACTATTTTTTGGCTTGATCATTGTGTAGCTAACCCTATGTATATAGTGTGTAATTTACCATTATAAAATATGTATCAATTTCCTACATCAATTAAATTTGACACCACTAAATGGGATCATCCATTATTCTTCACATGTCTAGGCCTTTTCTAGGTATTTTTAATATAAGTAATGTCATTATTTATACACTTAGAAAAATAAAAAGTTATAGAATTTGAAATATAAAAAACATTTTAAATTGATATGATAATTAAAAATAGATATAAATTAGAACACAATAGATCTTATACTACTTGATGGTACTAAGACAAAATAGAAACATTGGGTGGGTATGAGATATTTGGTTTTTCATTAGGTTTGATGTATATATCAATATAATCTAATGAAAAAAACAATAAAACCCCCTAGATATGAGCATTCATATTTAATTAATATTTATTTTTAAATAAAAATTAGTCAAATAGAAAAATATTTTAATTCAATTTCTATTACTATTATTATTGTGTCATCATTTTGGTGAATAGTAGAAGAAAATATTCCTCATTGTTTACATGCATGTTTTTTATGAGACATTGGATGAAGATGCGAAATGTGTTGGTTTTATTACAATAGAAAAAATATCTTAATGTGGTTAATTTTTTTTATAGAAAAGTGTTCTTTATTTATCTTAATGTTCTTGGGATGGAGGGTGTTAGATCTTCTCCCTATGATATAATATAATTCTTTAGATAATCTCTATTGTTTACAAAAATAATATTTTAAAAATGATAAAACATAGAATTAGAAATTAGGGTTAATATTTTATAATTACTCAATAGTCCTTTATCGTACTTTTGTTCTTTGTAATTCCCAAGTTAATTAATAAGAATGTTATTTTTATTATATCCCACAACATGAACATATTATATCCCATGAAATGTGAATATCATATATTTTTCTAAACAAACAATTGTTTATTTTTTTAAATGTTAGTATATATAATATGTCATTTCCATCAACCCATCAAATCAACCATTCAGTCCTCCATGTAATTTATTAAACCATTGAATAATAAATTCATTAGTTATAGAAATATTATTCAATAAAATAAATAAATGAATATTATATTCTGTAAACAAGTGAATATATAATTCTTTTAATAATTATATATTTGAATAAATTTTTATATTAATTTATTCAATAATATCGTGGATAAATATTTGTTTATTTATTACCTTTTGAATGATGACAAATAGAAAAAACAAATCATAGGTATTTTGAATTCGAGTATATCATGAATGAATTTATGTAAATAAAAATATAAATAATTATTATTACATTAAATGAAAATAAAATTTATTCTTAATATAAAATTCAATAAAATTTAGTGAAATTTTTTATGCCCATATATTGTTACCGTCTACTCTACTTTGTAAGTGGTATTAGGAGAACCTCCCTAATTTTAATTATCATATTCAAGAAATATGTCAAGGAATTCATAGATAAGGATGTTAATTTCATAACAAAAAACCTCAAAGTTAATGGTATTGTATAATTAAATCCCTCTATTAAATGATATTTTAGCATGGAAAAATTATACATGTGTCATCAACCTATATGATTTATTTATATTTCACTAATAATAAAAAATTAACACGTCATGTACTACCACACTCATGTAATTTAATATGAATATTTAATTTCCATAAATAAGGAAAAGATATATTTTTCCATTAGAATTAAAGGGAAACCCCCATTCTTTGATTTTTAAATTAATGTCATGTCATGTATGATGTTCCCAATGTATTAAACCTCGCTATGAAAATCTGTCATTGTGATTTTCACCCATTCATAAAAGTTAGAAATTAATACTATACAATGATAATAATATCATGAATAAGGACCAATACACATATTTTCTTATTGTAATATCATATGACACATAAAACATGTGGAATTAATATTTTTTAGGTATGTCCTTGTGACATATAATCTTAGATATCACCATGTACAAACCTCATGAGAAGAGGCATCAATTTCTTATGATCTCCCAAAACCTAGTAGTCAAAAACTATTTGTTTTCTATTAGATAGATGTTATCTTTACCATATGAAATATGTTTAAGGATATTATTAAAAGAAATATATTTTTTCATTGGAGTGGGAGATTCCTATAACCTATTGATGAAATACATACTCAAATAACAATATCAACTTTATGTTAAAATGATGAAAAATACATACGAGATATAATATTTATTAGGATACTATTAATAAAAAAGTTATGCTGATTTTAAGGAATGATTATTAATTGTACATGGAATATATTAGAAATAAGGATCCCATCCCCATGTTCCCCATCTACAGACTTTGGCCACACTATATAAATAATTTAAGATACCACACGATATGTTGAAAAAGAGTATATTCTATATATTTTTAGTTGGGATTAGTTCATGTACTAGTAGTACACACCATATAGGATTCCTGAGATAGAAGTGGAAGTATACGACATAATCAAAACACACATTTCAATTATGGGTTTTTGGGTACCTAATGTGTTTATTTAATGTATATAAAATATTGTTATTTATAATAAGATATAGATTACATTGCATAAACCTAAAATTTAGTTCATGCATTCCATATGAGTGATGTATTAGAGTGTTCAAAATAAAGAGTTTTGTGTTCATAATGTATTCTTGTGTATAAATAGTATTCATAAAAAAGTACAATCGACACTATGAAATCCCAAAAAAAATTAATAGAACCTATTAAATGATGGTTTTGAGAGTACATACGTGGATCCATTATTAAAATGCCAGAAATTTTATTTATCATAACTCCATAGATATTAGATTCATTGATGAATTCTATAAGAATACAAATGTTGAGGTTGATGTTGTATCATAAAGTGTTTAGTGGTAGTTTTATCTAAGGTTCAATAAAAAAATCTATACGATTTGTATAATTAGTCTAGAAATTATGTTATCATATATATATATTCTAATTAATTATTATTATTATAATGATGATGATTATAATATTTTGTTTTATTTTAAAATAAATTAATATATATATTTATATAATTTCAAAAATTCCCACACATGATGTTTCAATTTTGATTTAGAGAAAAATATGGAATTGGGACAACTATAAAGAATAAAACTCATGTCATTAGACCTTGGTAAATATGATACACATAAAACTAATTACACTTTTAGTTTTATGTTTTAAATTCATAGTATTTAATATTTTTAAAAATTTATGAATCATTGTTTTTAAAATAGGATGAAAAAACACACTTCTCACTAGACTATATCATGAAGGGTTCGATCAAGTAATGGTTTAGATACCCTCGTGTGGACATTCAATTGACAAAGAGTTACTTCATGTTTTTTTACATTTTTTTATTTTTAATTTACTATACATTATGTTATATTTTTTATTAATATAACCTAAAAATATATATAATATTAATATAAATATATAAGGAACTTATTACTATTTATATAAAATATAAAGTATGAAAAAATGATAATTCACATATATATATATAAATAAATTCTTGTTATATGAATGGTTAAATTAATTGTACCCACATAATTTCACATATATAAATTTATTTAATTTAATTATTGTTTTACAAAATGTTATAATTTTAAATAATAAGAAATATATAAATAAAATTCTAGTACTTATTTGAAATTAAATGAAAAAGGTGGAGAGGAACCAAGGTTAGCACCTAGTAAGCTTCATTTCCTAATGTCATTGACTCGCCCTAAAGATCAGAAAGATACCTATTATGAAAAAGAGGTTATGGATTTCTGTCCTTGAACCAATATATATACACAATTCTACATACTTCTAAAAATTTAATATTATCCTAGAGGATGAGATAGTGATTTGCAACAATTTTTTTTTCAATTTCTATGTTTTACATGTCCTACACCTCTTGGAAGGGTGTGGGGTTTATTCAAATCAATATAAAATAAATAAAAATGTTAAATAAAGTCATATATATCAAGTGATGTTCTAATTGAGGCTTCAAAGATAAATTTTATTCAATTTACACATTACCATAAAATAATGTCTCTCAAATACAAAATTCAATAATAAAGAATTAATTTTGATGAAAATTTCATTCAAAACATTAATTGTTTACATCAAGAAATGATTCATTGGTTAAATATAAGAAGAAAACCTAACTCCCTATTTTACCAGATCATCCATGTTAGTTATTGTTTCAAAAATATTTTTATCCCAATGTTCAAGTCATTCCAAACTTTAAAATTTTTTTAAGTTGATTTTTGGTTAATGATTTAATAATTAATATTAAAAATTAATTCCATTATTAATAATAATATGAAAAAATGATGGCTTGTAAAATGTACATGGAATCTCCTCACGTTGAAAATTTATATTCACATACGTGTGTGGTATCAGGGATTATATAGATAATAATTCACTCTTATGGATAACAAAAAATGTTAATCATAAAAAAAATCATTTTTTAGTAAAGGATGGGGTATGTAGAGAAAAATAAAATAATAAAGAAAAATAAGAAAATGAGAACCTGGATTTATATTATTCCTATGAAAACTAATGTGTTATCTAGTATCATTCCTCAAAAAAATTTGATTTTATATTAAAATAATGAGATAGAAAGGATGTTTACCTTTAAAATTAATAGAATAATAGAGTATCAAGGATTACCCTATATGGAAGAAAAGAATTAGTTCACAAGAGAGTATTGTGCAAGTCAATTATTTAGGTGATTATTGAGGGTGGAATGAAAATTAATAATTAAAATTGAAGTTGATAAATATAAAAAAGAGGATAAAAACATGAATGTAAAAAAGAAAAATGAATTTATGTTGGGGAGAAACTTTAGTTAGAGTAAATAAAATAAATAATCCTTTAGTGTATCAAATCATTTTTTGACTTTATTAACTATATATATTCAAATATATATTGGTTCCTTAGTTTGATAATATTTCAATGTGTTAATTTGAAATCAATTCATTATTTCAGTAATTAATCAATTAAAATATGTTTCTATCCAAAAAAACAAATATCATTATAATGGGATCCACCAATAGGTAATGGTTTCCCAAATATGATTTATTTGGTCCCCCTCCCCAAATTATTTAATTGGTTTTTAAAGATGATATAAACAATTATTTTAAAATTGAAATCTATAAGGGTATTATAAATGAAACCCATAAAAATAAAAAAAACACATATGAAATTTCAATTTCAATATATCCATTCTCTTAATATATTCCTAAGACACATATCATTATTCTAAATTTCCCTTGGTATAGATAAGGCATTTATGGAAAACTCATCACCACATATGGATACATTAAAATAGGATTATAAGAATGAATTTGAGATGAAAACAAAATATAAAAGTAAAAATATCCACCAGGTTCAATTGGATGAATCAAGAAAATGGACACATCTCCACCCTAATTTGAAAATTCTCAAAATCACAAGGAACGTATATGTTTTATAGGTAAAAAAATTACATGTTCTATTCATAAATAGATAATGTGTAATCAGCTAAAAATTTTCTTCTTTTTAATTCTCTACTAGGTGGTTGTGATCTTAATATCAAACCATGAATTTTACATTTTATGATTTATTTGATAAGATAAAGAACATTTTCTTGTAGAATATATGAAATTAATTTCGATTTTCCCAATAAAAACTTCTATAAGATACATAAATATCGTGCATTATCCTCTACTTAGAATTTACTTATTAAAATAAAATCTAGGCATCTACTCTAGACATCCAAGTCATGTGTCATCTATAAACACATGACATGTGTATACTAATTACATAAATGTTAGCTATCTAATGATATCTAAAACAATTAAATGTTTGGTTTTCAACAATAAAAACCACCAATGCTCCCTAAAAATGAGATGAGCCATTTGAATCATATAAAAAATAAATATTTTATAATATTCGACTATTTACTTATTAAAACAGTCCAAAAAAATATTCCTAAACCAGGTACATTAGAATCCAACAATTGAAACACTCAAAATATTGTAAAAACATCTATCAGAGATGTCCTAACACCTTAAATTCAATCCTAAATCACAGTTTTCAAAATTCTTATAGTCTAATGCTTGGAATTTGATTTCAACATGAATTGAACCGAACCATAAATAAGAGTTTAATTAAAAACTCCCCATCATGTAGATTTTCCTTTCATGATAATTTTTTATGACTACCCTCAGATACCTCATTTAATCATCATAATTGAATTCCATTACTCATTCTGAATTCAAACTATTCATGATATAATTACATTCATTCTTTATCCATCAAAAAAAAAGATTTTTCATTTAAAACACCAAGAATTACAGCACACATGAATAAATAATGTTATTAATAATATATTTAATGCAAAAAAATTATTCTATGAACTAAATTCCATGAAAATGTGTCATTAATTTCAAAAAATGATCTAACGTCCTCAAAACTAACTCTTTCCCTCAACAATGTAGACTTCTTTATTTGACGTCCTCACATGCATGAGCTTGACCCAATTCTATACCACCTAATTCACTAAAACCCATCCCATGTATTATAATAATCCCACTGACAATAACCACCATAATAGATGAATTTCCAATTATTTTATTTTTTTGATACCAAACATGATTTTTCATACCTCCAATCCAATAATCAATAAATTAATCGACATACTATCTAAAACCAATATTCTATAAATACCAACATCAATCTCCTATCACATAATGCCTAGTTCAACTATTAAAATAACTGTATGATCCCCCCCCCCCCCCGCCAACAACATATTTTCAATAATATCATATGAAAAAACACTTATTAGTTATTGACCAAATAATCTTGAGGACCTCCACAAACATTCAATTATAATCAAAACAATTTAACCATGACCCACAAGACTATCCACTAGGTCCTATTATGTCAAACATCCCCAAACCACATTCCCATGATATAGAAAAACCTCAATCATCTTCGCAAACTAGTGAAACACTGATACCATCCTATGAGAACAACATATAAGCATTGAAAATAAATAAATTGATTATAATAGAATTCTAAAACTTTCTTATATTCCTATAAACACATAGTGTTAAACTAAATTCCTCTCATAGATGGCCCAACATGACCTCCTATAATCCAAGATCACACCAACATATACTTTTCTGATGTTTCTCTGACTGGTGGAATCCCCCTATGAATGTTTTAATTTTTATTTCCATCCAACCATCATGTCCACATACTCATAGCAAGATTAATCTAACTCTCCATGAATGTACTCATAAACGACTATATACATAATGTGTTTACCTTCAGGGAAAAATATAACTGTTATTAGAACATAAAATATACAATCACATCTCTCCCTATCTCCATGAACCCATTACTAATAGTTATGAGGATTTATAGTATTCCCACTCCTAGTGTATTTTCAATGGGCACTACCAATTTGGTACATTCAGTAACCATTAATAATGTTTGAAAAGAAATTACCTAGAAGGAATTTTACATTGACTCTAATAAACTGGAAGAACAATAACTTCAAATGAACCATATATTACCACGTAAAACCATTTAATAATAACAATCCCATGTATTTAATAACATCTTTTTCCAAGATTCATCAACATTCCCAAATATGATTATCTTAAAATGTTTCATCTATGTCCTCATCAAATCATACATTATATTAAATTATATTATATGATAAAAATAGTCTCTAATAGAATCTTAAATACAACTTATTTTTCAATAAATAATAATAGTTTAGGTCTTTATGCCTCAAAAATTCCTTGAAATATATTATATTACATACGAAATATATATAGTAAATTTGTTTTATCATTATTTTATCACCCACCAGTTTCATTTATGTAACCGTTATTTTATATATTTTCATCATGTAAAATTAGTGTGGGAAATGTGAGAGGGTTTGGAATAATTTTAGAATGGTTTGTGAGATTTTATAATGGTGTGTGGTTTGGTCATGGTAACTATAAATTGCGAATCTCCAACATGAAACAAAGAAAGGTGAAACCGCGGCTTCTATGCAGATGCGTGTTTAGTCATACGACTATTCCAAACTATGCATCCACATTTGAGTAACCATTAAAAGTGAAAGATATGGAAAATCATGGTAGTCATATGGATTTTCTCACCATGCATGAAAACCATTTGGGGAGTTTGGAGGAATAGGCTAGTGCAAATTTAGTGCATGGTTTTCTTAATAGTGTTACCAAACCATGAATATAAAAAATTTAGATCATAAAAAAGTGGATATAACCTGTATTTCACTCTAAACCACACTTTTTTCCTAAATTTTGACCCAAACTTACATTTTCTTATTTCTAAAGGATTTTGAGAATATCCGCCTTCAATAGAAAAGTGATATGGTGGAAAATCTCAGCGCATTGAAGCATGTTCCCTTGATCTGTTTTCATTTTATGTGGTTTTACTTAAATATACATTTCTTTTCTATTTGGATATATTGGTGTTAAGGAATAATATCTATGGTGGGTTTTGGATATTCGACCTAATTTTGTTGATGTTTTTGTGATGTTCTTCGTTTCTACCATAAAATATGAGGTAAGTGGCTTCACTCTCAACTCCCCTTATTATAAAATGAAGTCTTAGTTTAAAATTAATTTAATTTCATGAAGTTATTAGTGAAATTGATCTCCAAATTATAGTAAAAAAGGTTTTTTTTTGATGGGTTGTAGATTTTTGGAAATTGATTGTTGTGAAAATTTCATTTTTTATGAATTATAAAATGATGATTTTAAAATTTGGTATCTTTATTCATGGAAATTTTTTTTGAATGGATTTCAATAAAAATGATTTTTTATTGAAATCAATTGAAATGTATATTTTTTTTCATGTTTTTGGAATATATGTGCTAGTTTGAGTTCATTCATTCAATGTCACCCCAAATAAGGGTTATGTACCAATGGTGTAAAAAGTGACATGACCATGGGAAAGGGACATGTTTCATTGAGACACAGGGATATTTTCAACTTCTTGATGACATATTGGATGGATGAGAAACTACTCATGAGTATGGAACTATTATACAACCATGAAAGTGTGGATATGTGTGTGAATCATGGAACAGGTATTCCAAAAAGGAATGTGAAATGATTTTAAGAACTGTTTGGTTTTCTTCGAAGGAAAACAGTTTAGAATGTAAATTGTATTATATTTTTACATAAAATAATAAAATGTTTCAATGTTTTATATATATATATTTTATATAAATTTCCTAACATGTTCTATCCTAGTGGGGTGAGTAGGTAATTAATTTAGGGAAAACCTACTATGTTTTATTACTCACTCATGATTTAAGACATTTGTTATTATATATAAATTATTTACCAAGACACAAGAAAAAAGAAAAGTATCTCATATCTTTATAGATACATCAGGATAATTTAGTTGGATTGTGGAGTTGGAGTATGGATCGTTTTAGAGCTATGGAGTACGTCTTTGGAGTCTTGAGGTTTTTTGGGTTTTTATTATACATAGTAGTTGATGTTAGTCATAGTTTACTCTTGGTACTGTCATGTCATTGGTTTTATTTTTTAATCATTGATTTGTATTACATTGTTGACATGAAAAATTTCTTTTGTGATTATGGTATGATTGGTTGTAGTGGTATTATTTTTAAAGGGAAAATCATCCCACCAGTTTTATTAAAGACCTCGGAATTTATTAAAATCCATTGATGTATTGGGGACGTCTCCTAAGTCCAACATACAATTCCACCATATCTCAATCCAATTAGGATGGGTGAGATGTTATAAATGGTATCAATTTGTTTTGTACTTGACATGCAAGTGGTATGAGTCTTGCTCAGTCCAAATTTTTTAGGAAAAAGGATATTCATTTTCAGTCTTGGAGTTGAAATTTATAATGTTTTATTCCCTATGTATGGATGGTATAAATTAGTACAATTTATTGGACTCCAAATTTAGTGCATTAAAATACATAGATAACATTTTTTTACTGAAATTCATGTTGCTAGGGAGTTGGGTACATAATAGTTTTGGACACACTTATAAGAGTTTTGATCTCATTCTCAAGGGTTTATCTAATGATAAAATCCTGAAATTTATTATAGAAATGAAATCACACTAGGAAATTAGATTTTATTTTGTGTAATGATTTATGATTTGGTTCATATGTGTTTATTTTTTTGAAATAATGAAATTGTTTTCAAATTATATAATTGAAAAACAACATTGTTATATTATTTTTAAAATGGATATATTCTCAAAATAATGGTTGAATATTCAAAAAAATTACACATTGGAAATTTATAATTTGGAAAGAAATATTTTGATATATGATTTGGTATAAATTGAAATTATTAAGAATTAAATTTCTAGATAGTGAGACTTATGGACTATATTGTGGTTAAAGAAAATGGCACTTGATAAGTGATTTATAAACCTACTAGAAGATGCTATAGAGAATGTGGTTGCACCTGAGCCATAGGTGAGCCAAAAATTGGTTTAGAGTAACTTCCTATATTTTTAGGTTGTGGGTAGAGATATATTGATGGATGAACCCTTGAATGTGGATCATTACAATTAGTTCTAGAAGAAGAATCAAACAAACTTTTTAAGTGATCTAGAACCAGATAAGTAAGATGTGTGGATGAATATGTTGAATCAAATCAACTATTTTATTTCTATACCAATAGAGATGAGTTCCTTGTTCATGATGTATATACAAGAGGATATTTCATGGTAGTGGTGTGATTTAGAAGTTCAAGATAAATTAAACCATGGCCTTGCGTGGGATCATATTGGAGAATTATTTAATAATAAATTAATTCAGAATACATTTAGTATTAATGGAATGGTAGAATATTTCATCTTGAATAAGTATAACCTCTCAATGGTAGAGTATATGGATAAATTTATGAATTTATTCTTATTATCACTCGAGTTTGATATTTGTGAGTCCCTGAAGGGACAATTGTTTTAATAGGAACTGAGGAAGGATATTCACTTGAATATTTTTGTGCTCTGTATAATAGATTATACAAAGATGGTTAATAGAGTGATGGTGGAATAAAGGGACATCTCAGGATATATGGGTGGTGGTATAATTTTGATACAAATGGGAAATGGTGGGAATGCAATTGGTCAGAACAAAGAGAAGATAGAAAACTACTTTCCAGTAAGTCGACTAAAACACAATCAGAGAGTTGGTTTAGTGAGTCTTATTGAATTTCCCAATAGTAACGGTTGATGTTTCTGATGTGGTTAATTATAACACATAAAGAGATAGTGTACATAACCACATGGATCATGCCATAATTGAAATCATAAGGTGCATATTCAGTTCAATTTTCATTGTACTCCGATGTCAGGAATTCAGGATACTTCCCATGTTTTGAAAATGACATATGATTTTGATGGTACAATGAAAACAAAATAACTATCATCAGTAGAACATATATAGAAATTATAATTCTAGGAATACAATGACTCATTGTTTTGATAAAAAAATAGGACAATGAATACTGAAGTGTAATGAGTAAGAAACTATAAAGAACAAAGAATGTTATTGTTGATGGTCAATCTGGACCATCGATCATGTGAGGTATGATTCTTTTGAAGTATATCCTTATGAAATATTTATTTATATGGGTGAATCCCATTAGTTTATTTCTTCTTGTGATATTTATTTTCTCTGTTTAAATTTTTTGATGGTTCATTATACTCTAAAACAACAAACTCTTCTTGGTCAAAGAGAATGTCGGCAATTTATGTGTAAATCATGTTTTGTAATAATTGATGGATCTTTGTTGATTTTGGAACACTGTATGCTTTATATTTATGTCTATGAAATAATCCCAGGGATGTATTGGTTAAAAAATAGCATGGCTCACATCAATTTTTATATGAGAATGTTTAGTTTCATGATTGATCCTCATGTCGAGCATCAATTTATAGGGAACCAAAATGTAATGGCATGTGAAAAATTATTTTTAACATATAATGGACTAATATCATACCATTTGGAAGAGTTGAAATTATAATCAATATAAGATATCAAGAATAATAGTTTCCCATCAGTTTTTTATTCATTTCCACATGTATTTTCTTAAAATTTCTTTGGGTTTCCACCCATAATTGAATTGGAATTTACAATTCATCTACACCAGGGACCATTCCTATCTCACATCTATATTATTGAATGGAAACAACTGAATTATTAGTATTTAATGTGCAATTATAATATCTAAAAAGTAATTGGTTCATTTAGTTAAGAATTTATTTGTGGGCAGTACCAATATTTCTTGTGTAAACTACGGATAGAAATCATATATTTTTTCATTACTATTAAAAGATTAACCATATTATTATTGTGAATAAGTATCCAACTCCATGAATTTATGATCTGTTCAATAAATTGAGGGAATATTAGTGGTTCTCTAATTTTAACATTTAATCAAGTGGTCATCAAATTACAGATTTGAAAGAGAATACTAAAAATATATATTTCAGTAGTAGATATGTTCATCATGAGTATGTGGTAATGGATTTCGATCTTAGGAATTCAATTGATGCATTTAGGGAATTGATGAATCAGATATTTCAAAAATATCTATATTTTTTTGGTGGTACTGGTGGGTGACCTATTGGTGTATTCAAGGAAATAGGTTAAGCATGATAAATACTTGGCAATAGTGTTGGGAATTTTGACAGTTCCTCATCTATATTAATAATTATCAAAGTGTGATTTTGGGATACAAGAGGTAAGTTTAATTTTTTCTATATTCTATAAATGTTATTTTTCTATGGATCCAAAAAAATATCGATTTTTATTAGTAGGAAACATCCAAATAATTTCTTTGATATATGTTGTATCCTTGGTCAAGATGGTTATTACAAACATTGTTTTCGCAACCTCTAATTACTATATTGAACCATAGGATATCTTTGAGGAGGATAATTTTCCATATAAATGGTTTGGATAAGGTTAGAAGTATTTTTAAGATCTTAAGGATCACATTACATCATAAATAATCTTTATATTATTAGTATATGTACAATGATATGTACTATATTGTGATTTTTATGATCTGGGATTGGATGTGTTCTCATGTAGAGATATAATGTTACTTCTTATGGCTGAAGTTAGTTATGGTTGAATGATAATAACTATTCAACACAAGATTTGGATTCATATACCATATTCCATTCATTGAAAACATGGAATTATTACCTATTTTGTGTTAAATTTATAGTGTTCACAAATCATAATAGATTTAATAATATTTTTTTGCATTGATTTTTGAATTTGAGACAATGAAAATTGATGTAGTGTCTCTAACAGTTCAACTTTTACTTGTTTTATACACCATGTAAAAATAATTTAGTGGTAGTTGGAATATGTATAAATTCTTATGCAAAGTTGGAAAAAGAGGCTTCAGATCAGTGGTAGTTTATGTCATCCCTATATGGCATCCAAATGGAATGTGAATACTGATGTGATGTTATGGTTTTCCTTTAAAAAAAATTAGTTCTGAATTTGGTAATGAAAATTAAGATGAGGAAGACTTCCAATTCATAATGAGTTATTATGATTTCAAAACTCAGTGGTGGGGAGAAAATTGGGGGATGGAATTGGTATGATTTTTCAGTTTTTTGGTTTCGAAATAGGTTGGTTGTACCTATAGATTCTCATGAAAATATACTTCATGCATTATACCCTTATAGATGGTTTGTTAATATGTGATTAAAGAATATGTATAAGGTGTTGAAATAATGTCTTCTGTGATTTTGTATGAAAATAAAGGTGCTTGAGTTTGTTTTGTGTTGTTTAACTTGAGAGCAAGTTAAGGAAAAATAGCCCTGAACTGCATTAATTTTGGAATCCCTAATTATTCCTATTTGGAAATAGAAAAATATAGCCATATATTTTATAAAATTTCTCCCGATAAATTTTTGGAAACATGGTTCCATATGGTTTTGAGTGGATTAGTTCAGAATGTCACATAATTCCATCCCTACTCATGAATCTAATATGGTGGATGAATTTTCAAAAACCAATATCCAAGAAGTCGTCATGATTGCATGGTGCATCTATTTCAATAGTATTAGATAGTGATCCAAGGCATACATATTATTTTTTGGAAATCCTTCCATAAATCCCTTGGGATTCAGTTAACTATGGCCATGACAAATCATCCTCAGAGGGATGGGAAAGGTTGATGCAAATGTTGAAAGTTGTTTTTCGGGCTTGTGTAATTTATTTTGGTGTCTCATGGGAAGGTCATATACCATTAATGAAGTTATTGTATAAAAACATTTATCATGAATCTATACATATGGATCATTTTATATCATTGTATGGGAGTTTTTATCGTACTCCAATTTGTTGGGTGGAAATATGTGAGACATCACTGGTTGGGTTAAAAATTTTCTATGATATGTTGGATATGATTGAATTTATCATAAAGAGAATAGAGAATTCTAAAATTCATCATATATCATATTTGGATCATCATCAATGGTCATTTTCATCTGAGGTGAGTTGTCATGTGTTTTTAGGAATCTCACCATGGCTTGGGCATCATCATTTTCAGAATCATGGAAAGTTATCTCTTTGATACAAAGTCCATATTGAGGTATTTGAACTAGTTGGTGTGGTGGTATTTTAGTAGGATTTCCCAACATTTTTTAGTATATTGCATAATGTGTTTCATGTATTTTAGCTGAAAATTACCATCCTAATATTAAACATGTTATTCGAGGGGATCACGTTGACCTAGAGCCAAAGTATTTTTTGGTCCGTATTCTATTTTGGATTGTGGAAATGAAATAGAATGAATTCTCTGGGAAATGGATAAATCCATAGTGGGTTTTGTGAAAAAAATAGTTATCTCTAGGAAGTAACATGGTAATTGTATAAGGAAATGATTGTGAAATGTCCCAAACTCTTTCATGGAAATATTGTTTTTCTACTTTACGGGGATAGAAATTACAATGATGGGGAGAATTTATAACCCCCTGATTACAAGTAAGTAACACTAATTTTATGTATTTTAAACATGTAAAGTGTGTTAGTGATTTTTGAGAGGGTTTGGAAGACTTTTGGAATGTTTTTGAGGATTTTCTAATGATGCATCGTTTCAGCAAGGTTTTTAAAAAATGTGAAACTCCAATACAAATCCGTACAAGGTGATATAGAGGCTTGTGGTCTAGTACACAATTTGGTGCCTAGTCTGTCCAAACTGTGTCACCACCTAGGAGTAAGTATGAAATGTTAAATAGTGGGAAGAAATAGTTGATCCATTATTTTTCAAGCTGTCTGAGCCGGACATGTGGGGGTGTTTATAGTTATTGGCTAGTGAAAGGTTGTTGCACACATTTTCTATCCATGTGACCCGACCATTGAAATACTAAATTTTAGATTCTAAAAATTGTACCACAAAAGTATTTTTTCCTAATCAACAATTTTTTTCATATTTATTGATCCTATCATGTATTTCCATCCTCTAAAAATTTGTGGATACTCTCGCCTTGGATCTGGAAGTGATCCCATAGAAAATATTGGTGTGTTAATGATTTATTCCCCTGGTAAGTCTTCATTTTATGTGGTTTTCCTTATATCTACTTCTATTCCCTATCTTGGATTTATAGATCTAGTTTGTCTGAGATATATATAGGGTTCTTGATTCCAATAAATATAATATTTGGTTTTATTGATGTTTGGTAACAAGATCTAAGGCTGGTTTTTAGAGATTCATCATGGTTTTGTTGATGTTTATGTATGGTTTTTCATTTCCTCCACAACTTCTAAGGTATGTGGATTCACTCTCTACTCCTCTTATGAGAACAAAGAGTCATCGTTTCAAATTGATGTAATTTCATGAAATTGGGTTTGAAATCAAAGTAAAATGAATGGAAGAAACATTATTTTGATATTTATTTTGGTTTTTTGGAAATTTGTTGTTGTAAAATGTTCTTTTTCTATTAGTTTTAAAATTTGGGGTTTTTTTTAGGGAAATTTGTATTTTGGAATGTTTTTCAATAAAAATAATTATTTATTGAAATAGATTAAAATGGTTGTTTTGTAAAGGTTTTTACATACATGTGTGGGTGTGAAGTCATGACTTCGACGTGACCCAAATTAAAGGGCATGTTCCATTAGTGTATAAAGGGACGTGAACCTGGAAAATGGGAATATGTCATTGGTACACAAGGAGATTAGAAACCTTTTGATAACATAGTGGTCTGATAAAAAATCTATCATGATTATGGAACTGACACTTTTTAACTAACGTGTGGGTGGGTGTGTGAATCAACAAATTTGTATTTTGAAAAGGAACTGTGAAATTTTTTGAAGAATTGTTTTTTTGTTTTCCTTAGAAACTCTTTTAGTAAAGAAACTATTCTATATATCTCTATAAAATATTCAAATGTTTTAAATTTTTTATATAAATAGTTTTATATAAATTTGATAAAATGGTTAATCCTAGTGGCCTATGTAGGGAAATCATTTTAGGAAAACCCATTGAGTTTCATTAATCACCACTTCTTTATCACCTTGGTGATTTTCTAGATATTTTTTATAGGGACACAAGAAAAGGAATTGTATCTCATTTATTTAGTGATATATAGTGATACACTGGTTGGATGGTGTTGTTGTAGTATGGAGGTTTTTTTGAGATGTCGAGTATTTATTTGGAGTCTTGGAGCATTATTGGTTTGTTCATCCACTTACTAGTCGTTTTGGGTCTTGGTTTATACATGGTACTCTGGTATAATTGGTTGGATTTGGTATTATTTAAGTTGTATTACATTTTTAACATGAATCATTTAGTGGTATGGGTTATGGTATGTGTTGCTGTGTTTTTTTATTTTCAAAAGGAAAATCACCCCCAGTTGTATTGATGCCCTTGGTATTTTTTCCATTGTGTGGCATATTGGGGATACCTCTTAAGACCTAATATGAATTCTACATTGACTCGATCCAATGATAAGGGGTTGGATGTTGCAACTACCATGCCATATCCTATCCCCAATTGATTGATAAATCCCACGCTATGCTTGAGTGGATCACTATCCCCAAATGTATACACATATACAATTCTCAACCATTTTTGAATCCTTTAATGAACCTAGATTAAGAAGATATAATCACTCATTTATACATCGGGGTATAAAGTACTAACAACCCATAACAACCAACCATATCAATCACCTAATAGTTTTTACCACTAACTCTACTCAATGTCCTGAAAATTATATTTTTATTTTATTTTCTAAATAGCCGCTTTATGGAAGCGGTAACCACAACACCGTACACCATACCCAAAATACCTTACATCTTGCACCTTACGCGGTATCCAAATTCAAAGAGTCCAAAACGAAAATTCAAAATTCAAAAGATCACAAACCCCGAGAAGACCTCGATCCGAGAGAACCAACAGCAGAAAAGTCGCATCACATTCCCCACCTCAACTTCTCCAACTGTTCTGACCTTACTCCAAACAAAAATAGATAACCAGAGAACCTCGATCTCCAAGAAAAATCTACAATGCCTGCAACTCTCATACCCTTCATCAAACTCCAGAAAAACAAACAATAATCCAATTCCATCATCCATATGTTGAAGTCAACAAAAACCAGGTCGAAGAAAACTTTGAGAATAATACACACAACACACCTTGACCTTCCATTGCCAAGACTGTGAATACCATTGCCCAGAACTGCCTCCACTGAGCCAAAAAAACAACACCACGACGCCAGATTGGTGAACAAAAACCACTAAAACCTCTGCCACATCCACGGATCAAGAGCACCATCCACAAAATTCTTCACACCTTCCCCTTCACTCGAAGATGCACATCAAACACCACTAGAAAACCAAACACCACCACACACAAAACCTAACTCTAACAACAATCGACCTCAAATCGAAACAAAATAGCATCCAAAACAACCTAAAGACTGGTCACAAAGCAGACTAAAAGAAAATTCTGAAGAAAAAAAGGAAGAATATGAAACCTTCACCCGCGCGCTTGAAGAAAAACCCAATCACAATCCATACCCAAAACCCATCACCACCAACCATGTCGCCCATGAAGAACCCAACACCTCCCAACACACCTCCTAAGATGAAACAACACCCTCAGGCCGTGAAAATACCATCATTGAGATAACCATTGTTATTTTCAATAACATAAGTAAAATGTTATACCCAATGGGAGAAAACCTAAAAATTATATATAGAAAATTATTATTTAATCTATAATAAACATTAAGTAAGTGAATGATTAAAATGTATTGACATTAGAAGAAAAATAACTAATATGTGCTAATGCTGAAAAAGGGTTATTATGAATATAATTATTTTTCATTATTTTATGTACTTTATTTTAAAAACTAAACATAAATAGTTTACAATGTATATTTGATAAAATAAAATTCATTTTTTTTTGTTGCTCACCTCAATGTTTTCTGGTATTTTTTAAAATATTACAAAAATGATTGAATTTTAGTTAGGAATATGGATTTTTATGAACATAATGATTATTATGATGTCAAATTTATGTAATAATGATCAAGAAGAGTATAAATCCTTTCAAGTGATAAAGTATTAAAATAAGGAATGAAAATATATATTTTATTATATTTTTTGACCTTATAAAACAAAATCCCAGTATTTTTAGGATGAAATTAAAATCATTCCATTATAAAAATGATTTTCAATATTTTTATTCAATAATTTAATTTCAAGGTTATATTAAGTTTAATATTTCAATAAAATCCTTGAAAATTTTATTTTGTTTATAATACATTAAAATATGTCTTCAATATTAATATAAATGATAGTTTAGCATTATATATATTTATTTAAATCCAAAAACATGATTTTTAGTAAAACATTTTTATGTGATTATGTAATATGATTTTAAAATTAACATTTCAAACCATAAGAAATTGTACATGATAAAATTAAATTTTAAGGAATTTTTTTAAAATTAGTTAAAATTTATGATCTTAATTTTTCATTAAAAATTAATTACCAATGTAAATGTGAATGGGGGTAAATGTTAAAAAAGATAAAAGTAAAAATCCCTGAAACCCTTATATTGGTCTCCAAAATGAGTGCATGAAGATATTTTCATCCAAAACTATGTTCCCCCTCTTCTTTGTTACTTTTTCATATATTTTTATTTGAATTTCAACATTATATTATTTAATAAATTACAGTTCCTTCAAAAAACTACCATTATATTCACTTATAAAAAATATAAAATATCTACCACCTCAAGATTAAAATTATATTTCAATAACTCCATGAATATCTACAATATTTTGAATCCTAGACACCACCCCCACATTTAAATCCCAAAATGACTATTAGTAATCATAAGAGATTCATTTAAATGGATAATTTTTAGTGAAAATTCATGTCCCTAGCATCGGAATCCACTTCCTCTTAGTGTTTCCTTCATTTTTACTATGATAACCTTATCTATCCATATTAACATAATTGAATTAGTATAATTAGTATACATAAATTCCCCTATATTAATTATGATATAGTTATTAAATCTGTATCATATACATAGAAAATAAAACATCATCGGTCATTCACACGTTCAGATTACCACATCCCCAAAGAATTATTGTCCATTTTTCAAAATTTCCTCTAATGGATGGTATCAAGGATCTGTTTTATGAATAAATTAATTTTATATGTGTGAGATAAAATTATTAAATTATCATTTACTATATATCTTATTTATATACATTCATTGATAAATGGGGTTATTAATCATGCCATTGTGTAGACTGCGACCTCTATAAACAATGAATACCATTGGACATCCCCACCCCCCATGGATCGTTTTAAGAATGGATTTTCCAAGGATATATAATAATAATTAAATATTTTATATTTTTAATATTTAATTTTATCAGTTTCTAAAGGAATACCTATATTCATGAAACTGTTATAATATTTTACTATTTTTGGTATATTTACTAACTATTTGAATGATGTTATAATTTTTATGTCACAAATGATGGTGGGAAGTAATATAATTATAATATTTTTCAAGCGTAAATAATCTATGATTTTATAATGATTATATAAACGTGTATGTAATATTTTAAAAATTTATTAATATACAACCTTTTAACCATTAAGCTTTCCAGAACAATTTTATCATGTTTTCCATTTTCACAAATAGTATTCATGTCTTTCACATAATAAAAATATGAAATAAAGAATAACTTGATAAAAAATTAGTCTTTATTAAATAATTTTGGAATTATGAACATGATACTAGTTAATATAAATCAACTCAATTATCATGATATTTTAATGAGATAAACATAAAATCATTCTAACATAAGTTAGGGAGCATAACTATAACAAATTACATTATTTATTGTGATGTATTATAAATAATGTTTCTAAAGGTTAATAAATATGAATAAAGATCTTAATTATTTTATTATATTAGTTATTATAGTTAACCAATCTTTTTATAAAAAGATTTCATAAGGACCCAGCCCTAAACAATACATAATCTTGATTTAAGTCAAGAATTCACATTGAGGATCTTTTCAGGTTTAGAGTTTTATAGAATTAGGCCATAACTGTTATATATAAAGTTCATAAAACTAAATCAGTATCCATTTATAACATAAGTTAAAAAATTTCAATGTAAACATTATTTCTTTTATCTTGATAAAAATATTCTTGACGTCTTCCTTTATCTTACCCATGCATAAACTATGTGGAAATCATTTTAAAAACATAGGATGAGAAAAAAAATCTCAGTAAGGGATATATAATAAGGAATGTAACTGTTAATCCATGAAAAGTTTAAACTCATGAAACCATGCTTTTCACTGGTAAAACATAATCATTTTAATATACCTCATGAAATAATAATATTCATGGAAAACTCATAGAATCATAAATAATAACTGTTACTTATGGAATCAATATAATACTTACATGGTAGCATTCACTATTACATAGGGAGTAACCTTCATGGTTATATTTGGAATACCCATAATAGTATATTCCCAAAATATCATAATAGAAGACTTATTTTTTACTCTTTATCATTACCCAATTCATTAGAGAGACATCACTGTCTCACTCGCCCTTAGTTTATCACGGAACCTCTCATATACATAATCAATACCCAAGAACCACAATATAATCATAGCACATTAACAATCATAATGGAAAAATAACATTTCCACCTTGAATTCACTAGATATTATTATAAAAACAAATCCCTTATCAAAAAAAATTTCAATACCAAAATACAGGAAAATAGAATATAGTATTTATTTTTATTTAAAAAATTGAACCTTAGAGAGGAATCCAAATTTAAAATAATGGTCACAATTGTAGAAATGTCATTGTCACCGTGTATGATAAAAAATATTTCTTTTTCCCTTTAGTAAAACACTTCATAGAAAAGTATTATTTCTTTAAAACCAAGGAATAAAATTAAAAGTCAAAGGGGTTTATTATACACCGTATAGAATAAGTTTGTGTATATTATAAAAATATTCCCCAGTTAAATGATATTGAAACTATATCCCTTAACATGACTCTGAATCATCACGTACAATCGTTATATTCCTGAATAATAAAAATAGGTTAATTTATTCTCGCACTTTAATTTTTTTCATGTTTATTATTCATTATTTATAACTTATTACCATAATCTTATATAATTATTTATATTCACATTGGATGTTTTGTTGATATTCAGTACATGAGTCGAAAATGACCTTATTGTGAATTAAATTGTCTGTACAATCATAGGTCCATCATATCAAGAATAAAATTCATGAAATTTTTATACATAAATTATACATTTAAAATCAAACCATTCATTTATGGTTTGATAAATGAACAATGTTATGATCATGGAGACGGTAGGTCATACGTATGCATGAGAAATGTTTCTATTTTTCATTGATCATTATGGAAATAAGGAAATTATAATTTTATCATTATTGATTAATGGTGATATAAAAAAATATAATCTTCAATTAAAAAAACTTATATATATCACACAAGTGACATGGTGAATAAAAACGATTCGCATCGCTTCATGAAGGTGATTGTTCACACATACGCACGAATAGCGTTATCATTTATATGTGCATGGAATGTAAGAAAAAAATTAAAATATTATACATTTAAAATGATATATATTCCTTGAATATCATGTAGAAACATTTATTCCATCAATATAACTATTATTTATAGATGATAATGAAAAAAAAACCATATCAGTTTGCGAGGCGGTTGTCCGCTGTACACATGAATGAAAAGTTCATTTCCAATTAGATGAATTTGGATATGGATTCACGTGATGATTTTGACATAATAAAATCTCAGTATATTTATTATATTGGATATATTAGTTCTTCATGGATTAAATAGATTTAAAAAAAATTTAAAATGAGATAAAATAGAAACACTTAAAAATGATACAACTTCTTCGGCTGATCACCTTAGAAGAACACCTTAACACCGTTAAGGATGGTGTTCTACCTAAACTAAAGACTCAAGATTGTGTTAAGGAATTCTATAAAAATTTATTTTCAAATATTTAGTGATACAAAATACTTTTTAAGTGTATGTATTATGGAATAGTTGGTAGATTATTATTGGAGGGAGAGGGGGACCCTTAGAAACTCATAAAATATTAAATTAACATAAATTCATCATCGACTCAAAATAGTCCCAAAATAATTTATTTATAATATAATATTATTTTGGGTTGAATAAAAATCATAAAAATAAAATTAAAAAAGTTATTAATATTTATTAATCCATATATATTTGGTTTCACCCTTTTAAATATTACCATGATATTATGTTATTCATAATTTGGGGGATAATGTAATTACCATAACATGTCAAAAGACACAAAAATTTCATTTATGACATATATAGACTTATATTAAGATTTTGGTGTAATATTTAATTTTTAGGAACTTAATATCATTTAATAAAATATTTTATATTTTAAAATGCCAATATTATCAATTTTGGCACTATTCATTAGTTAACTTTTAACAAATATCATTACAAAAATATATGTTCCCAAAAAACCCTTAAATCATTAAAAAATGACAAATATTTCCATAAAATTAGTTTTTGGAAAAAAAATATGTCATATTATATATATTTTAATATTCATAATATCATTTTTTGATTCAGTAGTTTATTAATAAATTACTACATCATCAATATGTAAAAATTTAAATTAATTATTTATGTCCCAAAAATTATAAATACATCACCATGATTTAGATAATATTTTTATTTTTCTAATTAATATTTTTATTCCAATATATATCTTTTATTACCTCATATTAAATTTTTTTAGCAATGAGAGACATGATTATGATATCTCGGTCGTTATTTTCAATAAAATGTTTATAAGTGTCATAATCAAGTCCAAGTGGCTCCAAGTGGCCCTAAAATAGACCCAAGGATTCTCATGGTCGGTATAAACGTTTTAAATAAAATTATTACATGAGTTAGGGTAGTTATATATTATTATAATATTAATTTTACCTTTAATTACTTGATATCCCATACCTGTGGTAGTAAAATTCATTACCAAAGATACTATTCAAAATGTAAAAAAATAAAAAGATACATATTTACATAATTTGGACCTTATTAATCCAAATATTTAATAAATTTTTGAAAATTCAAAATACATATGTTTTGGTAATTAATTTAAAAATAATCCACGTTATCAAAATTAGAAAACATGTTTTTTTTGTAAAAACCTTATGAATATTGATGTGAAGTTATATCTATTTTTAATGTGAAATTACTTGAAATGACTAAAATTTTATTAAAAGATAAAAATATAATCAAATTATACTTTAAAACCAATTAAAAATATTTTCTAACAATATAAATAACAAAGATGAAAAAGAAGTTTGGAATTAAATTGCAGTATTTTTCACAATTCATTAAAAATTGAATTTAATTAAAAAAATACCAAAAATTAAAACAAAGTATAATTTTATGACCCTATTCAAAATAATAATTTTATTTTGACAAATATGACATATAAATTTTCAACAACTAGATTTAAAATGGGTTCGTCATAAAAAATGCAGTAAAATTGTTCTGTTTTTGGAAAAATTCTTCTTTTATTTAAAAAATTGAATTTATTATTATATAATGTCTATAAAACAAATAAGAGGAATTTTA
The DNA here is from genome assembly GCA_963277665.1 of Viscum album. NCBI lineage: Eukaryota > Viridiplantae > Streptophyta > Magnoliopsida > Santalales > Viscaceae > Viscum > Viscum album. Next base: position 522,717,191 of record OY728166.1, read on the forward strand.
AATATTACATTTTATATATTACATATATATTTCAATAATAAAATCCATCAATAATGATTTTATTATTTTATAAACTCACTTATTTGTATTAAAATAGTTTTTCATGAAAAAATTCCTTTTAATTAAGAAGCGTTTTATTTTAATTTATAAATAATGTTTCATAAATGAATTAATTATATTCACATGTAAACAGTTCTAAACAAAATAAATTCATATTTTTCATTCCTGCAATTTTGAGAGCCAGCTAATAAGATATCATAATAATATTTAATTGTTTTCTTAAGTTTGATGTGGCATATTATGTATGTTATCAAACATATTCTCACCTTTTAAAAACAAATGATGTTACGTTTCCCACCTGGAAATTGCATCCTTGAAATTTGAATTTGGTTTATGTAACTAAGGTACGACTTTTCCAAATACCCTTATTGCAATCCCCCATCAGAAAAAGGATTAACCAAAAAACCTCTCTAAAAGAAATAAATGAAAGAAAAAAGGTCACCTATGATAACAATTTCTAGTATTTCAAATAGAAAAACATGGATATGGAAGAAAAAATAACTATCATGTTCTGATGATGAGTGATAAAAAAACATGATCAGGATAATGTTAGCAATCACAAAACCATAAATGTGTGATTAGTTAATAGGACATTGATTTCATAGTAGGAACAGTAAATGGAAAAAAAATTATTTTAAGACCCTTTTAATAATTTTTATGAATTAATTCACTATATGGAATTAGAACATAAGGAAATATACTTACGTAAAAAGTAGAGTTTTAACCTCTTATCAAATTCCACCAAAAACTCATCTTTTTCTCTAAATGATTAGTATTATGGATGAACAGCCTTATTAATCCACAAATGATTATATATCTGTATCCCATATCTTGAAACATTAACCTAATCTAGTATGGTTAGGATAAGCTAATTCTAGAAAAATAAAAAAAACATCGGATGAATAAAACCTACCTTTAATCTCCAAAATTCAATAATAATTTCAAAAGTTCAACAACGAACATTAATCAAATAAAATGCCTTAAATTCCTCAAAAATAATCTAAACTATGATTGAAACCCAAAACTTTGAATAACTTGGTCACATTATCTACCAAGATAAATTTTAACATTTATCACCATATAACATCAACCACTCTTAATGTCTCATACCAAAATGTAATTTACCTAATCACATATTCTCCATGATATGTAAATTATTTCCATAAATAACCTCAATTACCATATCTCCATAATTTAAATAATAGTTTATTCAAAAATATAGTTAAACCATTAATCCTAAATTGAAATAAAATAGTATTCAATTTACCTTAATCTTATTATGTTTCCTAAAATAGCAAATGGATTCCAAAATAACATTTAACACTTAATAAAAAAATAAAATTCCAATCCCATGGTTATCTTTTTGAAAAAATATATGTCTACCAAATCAATTTATTTATAATATATAAAATCATTTAACTAAAAATAAAAAGGCATACTAACAAGGTACTTCACCTAGTACAATGGTAGGGGATTCACCCTTTTTGCACTTCTGTTATGGGTGCAATCCCCGCTTCTTTACTGGACATGACGGGTTTTCACCCATCCTGAGGGTTTTCCTTTTTCAAAAACAAATATACAATTCTTCCCAAATTCACAAAATATGATAATGTACTCAAAAATAACCATAACATGTTTTAACCATATTTTTTTCTCATAACTTTTATTCTCAATCCAAAAATGTAATAACCCATAATTACCTCAAAATCAATGATCGTATGAACCCTAATAGTTATCCATAATATTCCCAAAAAAGAAAATTCTTCCTCAAATAACATTTTTATGAAAACATATGTATATCTCAAACTCAATTATAATATCCAAGAACTACTCAAACTAAAAAAAGAGTACTAGTAGATTTAAACATTTCATAATCCATTAGTCTAACGTAACACTTGAAGACTTTATAAATATGCATCTAAATCCTTCATCATTCATCATAATCAATTAACTATGAATTTCCAAATTATTTCTTAACACATCATTCTTATAGATTAAATATCAACATTACTTTTCAAAATAAATAAAATAATGTTTAATTCATTATGTATAAGAAAATAAATCATACCTTGAATACATATATTAGGATATTCTTGATGTTTCCTTTCTCTTTCGATGGTTTTTCCTACAGTTAATAATTAAATTTTCACTCAACATCTATAATTTAAATTTATGATAGATTTGGACAAGTTATGATCTTGAAATCATTTGAAAAATCTACCACGAACAATAAAATTCTTTTAGAAATGAGTTGGTTTTGGATAACTCAAACAATTTATTTCAGTTTATTTGAATACTCAACCGTATTTCAAAATAATTCAGACAATATTTTTTGATAATATCATTGATTGAATCATTGAATATGGGTAATAAGGCTTGGAAAGATCTCTTTCCTTCCATGTTTAAAAAATATCCTTAATCTTTTAAAAATAACATCTCTTAAAAATGAAATGAATTATTAAAAAAAGAATACTCTATAGGGAAAAGGTAATAACAAAAAAATCTAATACTCAAATCCATCATCATCCTTATATCTTAGTTGATTTTGGTCCTTATCAAATCTACCTAAATTACCATAATTATCAAAAAAAAATCAATTATATAATATCCTTATTGGTTATAAATGGTCAATAACATACACCTAGATATCATCCTAACCTCTAATGTTTTCTAAACTGACCACTGATATGAACAATCAGACCCATCCTTAAACATTTAATAATATTTATTTACATTAAGAATTCAGATTGAGGATATTTTCAGGTTTTGAGTTTTAGTGAAATAGTAAATAACTGTTACATACAATGTCGATATAAAAAAATAGAATCTATTTCATCTATAATATAAAAAATTTAAAATTAAACATCATTTATTTTTCTTGATAAATATATTATTGACTTCTCCCATTTTCGTATAAATCCTTAAACCCTATGAAAAATATTTTAGAATAATGGATGAGTAGAAAAATCTCAGGAAGAGATATAAAATAATGAATGCAACTCTTAGTCCATGAATATTTTATACTCATAAAACCATAATTTTGTCATGTGAAACCTAATCTATTAAATATACCTCAATAAATAATAAAATTATTGAAAAACTCATCGAAATTATAAATCATAAAGGTATCTTGTGGCATCCATATCATAATTACATTGTATCATTCACATCAATATTGGGTGTAACCTTAATTATTAGTTTTGGAATACCCATCACATATATTCTGTAAATCTATTATCAGAGACCTTATTGTTTTACTCTATGTAATTAACTAATTCATTGGAGAGATATTACGGGACCAAACACACTTGGTTTTCCACAGAATCACTATTATACAAAGACAATTCCCAAGAACCATTGTATAATCATAACACGTTAACAATAATAAAGTAAAAAAACATTTCCAAATTGAAATCATTATATATAATTGGAAAAATCAATACATTCTCAAAACCATTTCCAATACCAATATTCATGGAAAACTAATATGGTATTTATTTCCCTTTAAAAACATTATGGCTTGTAGAAGAATAAAAATATCAAATATTGGTCATACGTTACAATAACATTCATTTTGTTTTTTAGTAAAAAATAGTGTAGAAAACCCATTTTTTTGAAAAACATTGAATTAAATTAAAATTCAATGGGTTTAATAATATACAATATAGTATAAGTTGGTATATATTATTTAAATATGTCTCAATGAAAGAAGATGGACACTAAGTTCCATATATTGATTCTCACTCACCACGTACAATCATTATATTAATGAATAACAAACATTGGATAATATATGTTATCATGAGACATTTTATCAAGTTTATTATTTTTTATCACTTCTTACAATGTTACAAAAATTATTAAATTATTTAAGTTAATATCGAAATTTTTTTCCATATTTGGTACATAAGTCCAAATTGAACTTATTATGAAGTAAATTTTCGGTGTGCTCATAAGTAAATCGTATCCAGAATAAAATTAATGATAATTTTATACATCCATTATACTTTTAAATTTGTATTATTCATTTATATTATGAAAATTTTACCACATTATAATCATGAAGATGGTAGGTCTTACGTATGCCTGAGTTACATTTCCATTCTTTATTGATCATTATGGAAATTAGGTAATTATTATATTTCCCAAAAAAATAAAAATATAATTAATTTCATAATAATAATTTAAATATATTTATATATATCACACAAGTGATGTGGTGAATCAAAATGATTCACATCACTTCATGGAGGTGATAGTTCACACATACGCAAGAAAGATGTTATCAGTTTTAAAAGCATGTAAAGTAAAAAAAAATATTTGAAATATTATTCTTTAAAATGATAAATGTGTCATTAATATCATATATAAATTTTTATTCTATCATTATAACCAGTCTTGATAGACAGTAATGAAGAACTATATCGATTCACGAGGTCGTAGTCTGCCGTACACATGAATGAAATGTTTGTTTCCCATTTAATGAAATTGGAGATGGATTTACGTGATAATTTTAACATAATATAATCTAATTTTATTGAGTATACCGGATTTATACGTTCATCAAGTATAATGGATATTTAAAGTAATTGGAAGAATAAATAAAATAGAAACCCATAAAAATGACACCTCTTCTTCAGTTGATCACTTTTGAAGAACACTGTAACATTTCTACAGTGGGTGTTCTACCTAAACTAAGGCCTGATGAATATTAAAAGGGATTCAAGTAAGAGTTCTAGATAGATCTTGACTGAACAAAAATGTTTTGGAAATTTGAGCAATAGTTAATAGTGGTTACCTTTTTATAGGAGGGGGGATAACCCTTTCAATCACTTAAAATATTATATTAATATAAATTCCATTTTGGTTCCAAATGGTCCCAAAATAATTTATTTTGAATATAAGATGATTTTGGGTCTAATACACATAGTATAATTTATATTAGTCATGTTATTAGTATCTATTTTGTCCTTATCTTTTGGGTTTAACCCTTATTTTACCCTTTTTAATCTTACAGTGATATTATGCTATTTACCTGTTGTGGATTAATGTAATTATCATAAAATTTCAAAAGACCAAAAAAAGATAAAGTTATGAAATATTTTGACATATCTTAACCATTGTTCTGAATCGTAGATTCAGATAAATTTAATATCATTTAATTAAATATTTTATATTTTAAAATACCAATAGTGACAATTTTTAAAGTATTCATTACATGACTTTAAAAAATATCATAATAGAATATTGGTTTAAAAAACTCGTTTTAATCATCAAAAAGAAGTCAACTATGTCCAAAAACATATTTTATGGCATAAATTATGTCATTTAATGTTTATTGTAATATTTATAATATCATTTATTTCATTCGTTCATTGATTAAGAAATTACTAAATCATAGTTGATTGACCGTTTAATTTAATTATTTATTTACTAAAAATTATAAATAAATTATAATAATTTGGATAATGTTATTATATTTTTAATTAATATTTATAGTTTAAGATCTAATAGTTATGACCCTATATTAAAATTGTTTTAGTTGTGAGAGACATGATTATAACATCTGGGTATTTTTTAATTAAAATGTTTATATCTTTAATAATCAGAACATGTAGGTCAAAGTGGACATAAAATAAACCTAAATATAATCATGGTTAGGATAAACTTATCCAATTAAATTAGTAAATGTGTATGTGTAGTTTTATATTATTATAATATTATTTTCCCCTTTAATTACCTGATTTTCCATTACCTGTGGGAATAAAATTTATGTGCATGGAAAGTAAGAAAAAAATTAAAATATTATTCTTTTAAAATGGTAATTAATTCATGAATATCATATGTAAACATTTATTCCATCATTATATTTATTCTTGATAGACGGTAATGAAAAATTAATTATATCGGTTCCCGAGGGGGTAGTCTACCGTACACACGAATGAAATGTTAATTTCCCATAGGATGAATTTGGATATTGATTCAGGTGATGATATTAACATAATAACAACTTATTATATTTAGGATATTGGATATGTTAGTTCCTCATTGATTAAATAGATTTAAATGAATTGGAGGATGAGATAAAATAGAAACACTTAAAAACGATACAACTTCTTCGGCTGATCACCTTAGAAGAACACCTTAACACCTATAAGAAGGTTGTTCTACATAAACTAAAGACTCAATATTGTGGTAAAAGATTCTTTCAAATTTTACTTTCATATCATGGCTGATCCGAAATACTTTTGATGTGTAATATTATATAATAGTGGGTACCTTTTTATTGGAGGGGGAAGGGAAACCTTAGAAACACATAAAATATTAAATTAATATAAATTCATAGTTGACTCCAAATGGTCCCAAAATCATTTATTTATATTATCATATTATTTTGGGTCTAATTCCAATCATAAAATTAATATTATACAAGTTATTAATATTTTTTAATCTATATATATTTGGTTTTACCCTTTTTAATCTTACTATGATATTATGTTATTCACAATATGAGGGATAATGTAATTACCATAACATGTCAAAAGACACAAAAACATCTATTTATGACATATATAGACTTATATTAACCTTTTTGGGGAATATTTTTTTTTAGAAATTTAATTACATTTAATATAATATTTTATATTTTAAAATTTCAATATTGTCAATTTTAATATTATACAATAGTTGACATTTAAAAAATGTCATAATAGATTGATATGTTCCAAAAAAGAATATAATAATCAAAAACATTTCAAATATATTCATAAAATTTGTGTATGGAATATATTTTGTCATATAATATTTATTTTAATATTTATAATATCATTTATTACATTCATTCATTTATTATTAAATTACTACACCATCTTTGTGTCACAATTTAAATTAATTATTTATGTCTCAAAAATTATAAATAAATTAACATGATTTAGGTAATATTTTTATATTTCTAATAAATATTTTTAGTCGAAGATATAACTTTTATTAACCCATATTAAAAAAAATTAGATATGAGAGACATGATTAGGACATCTTGGTCATAATTTTAAATAAAATGTTTATAAGTGTCACAATCAAATAAAAGTGTCTCTAAGTGGTCCTAAAATAGACCTAAGGATTATCATTGTCGGTATAAACTCATTAAATATAATTATTACGTGATTTATAGAAGTTATATATTATTATAATATTAATTTTACATTTAATTACATGATTTACCTTTACCTGTGGTAATAAAATTCATTACCAATGTTACTTTTTATAAGGTAAAAAAAATAAAAGATTCCTATTTATATAATAATAATTTTAAGTACCTATTCAAAATAATAATTTTATTTTGTCAAATATTACATATAAAATTTTCAACAACTATATTTAAAATGGGTTCGTCCTACAAAAGGTGGTAAAATTGTATATTTTTTTAAAAATACATCTTTTATTTGAAAAATTGAATTTATTCTTATATCATGTCTATAAAAATTATAAAAAAAAATTAATACATATATATTTCAATAATAAAATCCATTAATAATGATTTTATTATTTTATAAAAGCACTTATTTTCATTTAAATAGTTTTTCTTAAAAAATAATTTTAATTAAGAAGGGTTTTATTTTCATTTATAAATAATGTTTCACAATTTAATTAATAATATTCATGTTTAAATAGTATTTAAATAAATTAATTAATATTTTTCATTCCTGTCATTTTAAGATCCACCAAATAAGGTATAATAATTATATTTAGTTGTTTTCTTGGGTTTGACGTGGTGTATTATATACTCCGTCGAACGTATTGTCTCTTTTTAAAAAAATGATGTTACATTCCCCCCCCCCCCTTGGATATTGTATCCCTTAAATTTGAATTTTGGGATCGGTAACTAAGGTATGACTTTTTAAAATACCTTTATTACAATCCCAAATCAGAAAAAAGACTAACCAAATAGCCAATTTAAAAGAAAGAAAAGAATGTAAAATGGTCACCTATGAAATCATTTATTAGGATTCCACATATAAAAACATGGATATGGAATAAAAAATATAACTATCAAGTTCTGATGGAGAGTGATATAAAACATGATCAAGAGAATGTTAGAAATCACAAAACCATAAATGTGTGATTGGATAATAAGACATTGATTTCATAGTAGGAAAAGTAAACAGAATACATTTTTAGTTAAAGATCATTTTAATAAAGTTGAAGAATTTTTTTAATAGATAGAATATAAAAATAAGGAAATATACTTATGTGAAAAGTATAGTTTTATCCTCTTATCAAATTCCACCACAAAATTGTCTTATTTTCCAAAGGATGAGTATTCAGAATAAATAACATTATTAATCCACAAATGATTTTGTATCTATATCACCAATCTTTAAACATTAACCAAAACATGTATGGTTATGATAAGATAATTCTAGAAAAATAAAAACCCATTGGATGAATAAAACCTACCTTTAATCTCCAAAATTAAATTATAATTTCAAAATTTCAACATAGATCATTAATCAAATGGCATTCCATAAATTCCTCAAAATAATCCAAACTAAGATTGAAACCCAAAAAATACAATAACTTTATCATGTAATCTTCCAAGATAAATTTTAACATTTATCTTCAAATAACATCAACCACTCTTAATGTCTCATACCAAAATGTAATAAACCTGATCATATATTCTCCATGATTCTGTAAATCATTTCCATAAATAACCTCAATCACCGTATCTCCATAATATAAATATTATTTTTTCCAAAAATTCATTAAAACATTACTCCTAAATTAAAATAAAATAGTATTTTTTTATCATAATCATGTTATGTTACCATAAATACTGAACATCTTCCAAAATAACATTTAGCACTTAATCAATAAAATTTTCCTATCTTATGGTTATCTAATCGAAAAAATATATGTCTAATAATTCAACTTATTCTTAATACATAAAATAATTTAACTAAAAATATATAGTCATACTAACAAGGTACTTCACATAGTCCAGTGGTAGAAGATTCACCCTAGTCACCCTTCTATTGGGGGTTTAATCCTCGCATCTTTACCGGACTTGACGGGTTGTCACCCATTCGGGGGGTTATCCATTTTCAAAAAAAATATAATTCTTCCCACATTCAAAAAATGTGATAATGTGATCCAAAATAACTGTAACATGTTTTAACCATATCATTAATTTCATAACTAACATTCCCAATCCAAAAATGTAATGACCCATAATTACCTCAAAATCCAAGATCATATGAACCCTAAATGTTATCCATAATATGTCAAAAAATGACAATTCATCCTAAAATAACATTTTTAGGAAAACATAAGGATATATAAAACTAAATTATAATCTATAAAAACTATTTTAACTATAAAAAGAGTACTACTATAATTAAACATCTCAAAATCCTTAGGCATAACATAACACTTGAATCCATTATAAATAAGCATCCAAATCATTCATCATTATTGATAATCCATTAACTATGAATTTCCACATAATTTCTTAATACATCATTAATATAGTTAAAATCTCATTATTAATTTTTAAAATCAATAAAATAATGTTTAATTCATTAAATATAAGAAAAAAAATCATACCTTGAATCCAGATATTAGGATATTCTTGATGTTCCATTTCTCTTTTGACATGTTGTCCTACTTTCAAAAAGTAAATGTTCAATCCATGACTGTGATTTATCTTTTTGGTAGAGTTGGACAATTTATGATCTTTAAATCAAGTAAAAAATTTTCCATGGCCCATAAAATTGTTTAAGAAATGATTTGGTGTTGGATAAATCAAACAATTTATTACAAGTTATTTGAATACTCAACAATCTTTCAAAATAATTTCAACAAATTTTTTTAATAATATTATTTATTTAATCATTGAATATGGTTAAGAAGTTTTGAAAGATATCTTTCCTTTCATCATGAAAAATTATCCTTAGTCTTCTAAAAATAACATCTTTTAAACGTGAAATGAATTATTAAAATAAAAATACTCTATAGGGAAAATATAATAACAACCAAATTATAATACTCAAATCCATAAAAATCCTTATATCATAGTTGATTTAGGTATTTATAAAGTCTACCTAAATTACCATAATTATACAAAATTTTCTATAATATAATATCCCCATTGGTTATAAATGATCACTAACATACACCTTGATATCATCCTTACCTAAAAAGTTATCTGAATTTCCCATTCAAACGAACTATAAGCCCCATCCTTAAACATTGAATAATATTGATTTAAATTAAGAATTTAGATTGAGGATATTTTTAGGTTCAGAGTTTTATAGAAATATAAAATAACTATGACATAAAAAGATGATACAACAAAAATAGTATCTGTTTCGTCTATAATATAAAATATTTAAAAGTAAACATGATTTATTTTTCTTGATAAAAAACCAATAGACTTCTCCCTCACTCTTAAAAATACTTCAACAATATTGAAAATATTTCCAAAACATGGGATGAGCATAAAAAATATCAGTAAGGGATATAAAATAAGGAATGAAACTGTTATTCCATGAGTATTTTAAACTCATAAAACCATACTTTTTTCCCGTGAAACATAATCTATTTAATATACATCATGAAATAATAAAATTCTACAAAAACTTATCGAAATTATAAATCATAAAGGTAAATTGTCGCATTCATATCATAATTACATCATAACATTCACATCTACATAGGGAGTAACCTTAATTGTTATTTTTGGAATACTCATTGCTTATATTTTGTAAATCTCTTAGTATAGACCTTGTTGTTTAAATCTAGGTCATTAACTAATTCATTAGAGAGATATCATAGGCTCACCTGCCCTTGATTTATCACAGAACCACTAGAATACAAAAACAATGCCCAAGAACCATTAAATAATCATAACATGATAACAATCCTAAAGTAAAAAAAAACATTTCCACATTAAAAGAAGAAGATACCATTGAAATAGTCAATACATTCTCAAAATCATTTACAATACCAAAATGCATGAAAAAGGAATAAAAATTTAATTTTCCTTTAAAAACAATATGGATTGTAGAGGAATAAAAATATCAAATAATGGTCATGGTGGTGGAAATTTTATTGTAACCACATTTGTTACAAAAACATTCATTTTGTAGTTTTGTAAAAAACAGTGTACAAAAAGATTATTTTTGAAAACCATTGAATTAAATTAAAATTAAATGGGGTTAATTATACAAAATATAGAATAAGTTGATGTATATTATTTAAATATGTCTCTATGAAAGAAGATTGAGACTAATTCCCTAACCTTGTGTCCAACTCATCACGTACAATCGTTATATTACTGAATAATAAACATTGGATAATTTATGCTTCCATGAGAAAAATTTTCAAGTTGATTGTTTATTTTTTATCACTTATTACAATGTTATAAAACATAATAAATTATTTATGTTCATATCGGACATTTTTTCCATATTTGGTACTTAAGACAAAAATGAATTTATTATGAAGTAAATTTTCGATGTGGTCATAAGTAAATCGTATCCAGAATAAAACTCATGAAAATTTTATACATCAATTATACTTTAAATTCATACCATTCAATTATGGTATGAAAAATGAACAACATTATAATCATAGAGACGGTATGTCGTACGTATTCCTGAGTAACGTTTCCATTTTTTATTGATCATTATATAAATAAGGTAATTATTATATTTTCAGAATAAGAATAATATAATTAAAGTCATAATAATAATTTAAATATACTTATATATATCACACAAGTGATGTGGTGAATACAAATGATTAACATCGCTTCGTGGGGGAGATAGTTCACACGTAAGCAGGAACGATGTTATCAGTTTTATATGCACTTAAAGTAACAAAATAATTGAAATATTATTATTTTAAAATGATAAAAATGTCATGAATATCATATATAAACATTTATTCAATCATAATAACCAGTCCTGATAGATGGTAATGAAAAGAAAACTATATCAGATCGTGGGCCCGTAGTCCGCCGTACACACGAATGAAATGTTCATTTTCCCATTTGATGAAATTGGAGATGGATCTAAGTAATAATATTATCATAATATAATATAATTTTATTGATTATACTAGATTTATGAGGTCATCAAGTATAATGTATATTTTAAAGAAGTGAAAGGAAAAATAAAATAGAAACACTTTAAAATGATATCTCTTCTTCTGTTGATCACCTTTGAAGAACACCATAACACCTCTAAGGAGGGTGTTCTACCAAAACTAAGTCTTGATAAATGTTGGAAGGGATTCCATTAAGTTTTTTAGATTGATGTTGACTGAACCAAAGGATTAGGAAGTTTGAAAATGTAATGACCTGGATTTTTTTCATGTATTTTTTTAATTATGTATAAATATTATGAGACTGAAAAAATTGACGACACGTGATTCTAAGGCCCGATGTGCCCGAAATAAATTTCTGAACATTCTTTCGGATACGTTCAGTAAACACGTGAGAGGCATTTTGTAACTTTTGAACCAATGATCGAAATTAAAATATAAGGACACCATTGAACTCTCAATGCTGATATTCTCTTAAAGAGACCTTCACCTCGACTGTAGTAGGTCAAGGGTGGAAAATAGTTTTCGAACTTTTCATAGGAGAAAATAAAATAAACATTCTTTATTTTAATTTTGAAATTGAAACCTCCCATTTGAAACAAGAATGTGGGTACCACATGAGGTTGGTCTGGCATTTAATGTTAGAAATTAAGTGCCCGATTACATAAACTGTGTAACCAATTTCCTCTTTAATTAATAGGATTCATTAATTCTGAATTAATGAATCAACTTTAACCCTTGGAATTCCCCAATTAATGTGCCAACAAATTTATTGATTAATTAATAAACATAATATTATTACTTTTTCACCTCATCTCTCATGGGGGAAAGGATTAGAAAAAGGGGAGGAGATTTGGGAGAACATTCTTCAAAGAAGAACACCCTCTCTAACAAAGTGCATATTGCAGAATTGAAGAATTAGGACGACGCTTGAGACTGGATCAGAAACATCTTGCAGGAGTGACGAACGTTGACGTAACCATATACATCGACTTCATCTTCTTCTGCATGACAACTCCTATGGGTGAACGTCAAGGTAGGGGTTTTTTTAATATGATTAAATTTATTTTATAATTCTTCATATTCTGGTTTTTCAAAGACGATGGCCAAAATAACATGTCCATCGCACCATGTATATAAATTGCCTCTTATCTGTTGATTATTTGCACATTCTTCATGCATTCTTCAATGACAAATATTTAATGATGCTAGAAACACAATATTTTGATGAGAACGACATATGGATGTGGATCCCTCAACCTGAGGATCAGGAATATGCGATCGTTTTATTTTCAAGGAAAGGAACAGTGATACGGTGACCCGCAGAAGAAGAGGGTCGACACACCGGCTGACCGCATGAAGGTTGGGGGGTGTGCGTCCGTGCTACTAGATGAGCAGGAGACTGTGGCCTCTTGGTCACAGCGGAGACCAAATAGCAGCTAACACCCAGCCGGTGGCGGTGGAGCAGCTTTGCGTGGCCGCGCTGCTTGGAGGAGGACCGGTCGGAGTACCCGGACGGCCGTGGAAGATCGGTGGGACCCGCTTGGGTCCTACCGGTGATGTGGCAGCACCCTAAGTTGCTGCCCTTTGGCATCCCAAACAAAAGGGGGGTGCTCCCCCATCGATGCCAGCTTGGGCGGAATGTGCCATAGGGTCGCGCCCATGGGCCACGCTTGCGGGCCGCGCTAGAGGGTCACGCTAGTGTGTCACGCCTAGCAGGTCGGGCCTCCCCATACGCAGTCAGGGCTCGCTGAGGCCCGATCCATCCATGCTGGACCCGAGTCAGGATGGAGCGACCCGAACTGGGTCTGGTCGGCCCAGGCTAGGCCAGACCGGACCCAGGCCCATCCAGATCCAGTTTTTCCTTTTTGGACATATCTTGAGATGTAGAAGTCTGCTTGAAAAACCGTCTATGGAACCAGAATCCTGGGACCAATATTGTTCTTTTTGTATACTCCACTGAAGTTTTGGATAATGTTGTTGTACAGCTGGGTTGGATCAAACTCTAAATCCAATTGGGCCCTCATAACAGAAGCACTAATAACTCATAGACTGGGCATCCGATTAACACGTCGTTTGTTGCGCTGGGTCCCATATGACGTGATGGACCTTTGGGAATTCGGGAGACTGAGGGGGGGGGGGGGTTAAACCCTCCAGCGATGGACCGAACCGGGTCGCTGCCTTCGACCGGGCCACCTCCCTCGACCGCGTCGCCGCCCTAGGCCATGATGCCACCCTCTGTCGGGCTGCCGCCCTCACCCGGGTTGCGGCCTTCGACCGGGCCACTACCCTCAGAGTAGGACACCACCCTCAGACTGGGGATCCACCCCCACAAGCCTCCATCCTTGGACTGGGCCGCCGCCCCCATGGGCCGCTGCCCCTGGACCGTGTCACCGCCACCCATGGGTCGGGCCACCCTATTCTGGCAGGGCTGCCCATACGGGTCGCCCCCATTGCGGGTCGTGCCAGACCATGTCTAATGTGGCTGAGTTTTCTATGGCCCAGCCTAGACCAGGTTAGGTTGGGTTTTTCCAACCAGGTCGGACCGGACTCGGGCCCGACCCGGTCCAAAATCACATAAAGGTTCATATCTTGAGAATCAGACGTTTGTTTGATGAACTGTCTACAGCGTTGGGATCATTGGATCAAGAAAGTAATTTTTTGTTTACTCCTCTGTAGTTTTGGAGATATTTAGACCGGGTTGGGTTGAACCTGAATCCATCTGCGCCCTAGGAGCTAAAACGCTTATAACTCATAGACCGAGCATCTGGTTGACGCACCGTCTGTCACGTTGGAACCCTTACGACATTCAGGTCCTTTAGTTTACTCATTTTTGGAGATTAGTAATGTTAGTGGTAGGACCAATATCTTGAGGGTAGTTTTTATGGAACTTGAGCGCACCGGGTGCAAGGAATCCAGTGGCTGGCAGTGTGGCAAAGGTTGGAGAGAGATCATGTGGAGTTCAACGCTCAGTGATCCTATATGGGTCATTGCATACTAATCATGTGTAGCTTAGTTCTTGTGTGGGTTAGTGCTCAATGATCGTGTGTGGGTCAGCACATACCGATCCTGTGTGGGTCAGATCTTGTGTGGGCCAGCGCTCTGCGATCCTATGTGGGTCAGCGCATACCAATCCTGTGTGGGTCATCGGGGATTAGTTACCTATCGACTCTGGGTAGGTTGGATCATGTGTCAATCATTGTGGGGGTTAGTACCTATCGATCATGTGTGGGTCAAACTCTGTATGGTCAGAAGCCCTGCCTCTTGACAGAATAAGATGATCTAGCTTCACGACTAATCATATGTACTTCTATACTTCACTGAAAACAAGGTTTGAGCTGAGACTCTTTGTGATATGTCTTTACATTTTTCTTTTGATTGAGGTTATACTAGGTGGTAATATACTTCTATGGTATCCAATATTTGTGGTGTTACCTATGGGTTACTTTTACCTTCGTGGTGTTACCTATGTGGTACTTTTTCCATCGTGGTGTTATCTTTGTGGTGTTACCCGTGTGGTACTTCTATCTTCGTGGTGTTACCTGTGTGGTACTACTATCATCATGGTGATACATGTGTGGTACTTCTATCCGCATGGTGTTACCTATGTGGTACTTCTATCTTTGTGGTGTTACCTATGTGGTACATCCACCTATGTGGTGTTTCCTTCGTGGTTTTATCTCTGTGGTGTTACCCATGTGGTACTTCTATTTTCATGGTGTTACCTGTGTGGTAGTTCTATCGTTGTGGTGTTACTAATGTGGTACTTATACCTTCGTGGTGTTACCTTTGTGGTGTTATCTTCATGGTGTTACCTGTGTGGTACTTCTACCTTCCAAGTGTTACCTGTTTGGTACTTCTACCTTTGTGGTGTTACATGTGTGGTACTTCTACCTTCACGGTGTTACCTTTTTGGTATTCCCCCCTCTTGTATGAGATGAGTATATCTTGATAACTTAGGTATATTTATGGGAATTACCTAAGTAGATTTTAGATCTATTGCTTTGTGATTTGTGGTTTTTTCCTTTGTGGAACTCTAGGAGACCTATGAGGGTATCAGGGTCCCTACTGAGTATCGCTATACTCACCCCTACATTGGCTTCGTCCGCAACTTGTTGTGTCTTGTGAAGACGATGTACAAAATGGATCAAGGCTGAGGGAGCTATGACTAGATGGTTCTTCGATCTAAGACTGGATCATGCTTGGAGCTAGACCTTTTGGTGTGACGTGACGTCAGGACTACTGATCGTGAGATGTACCTACCCTTCAGGTAGGATCCTCGGTGGATGATCTATAAGCTGTTTTGTAACATTTAGTAAAATTTTTAATTTTTATTTGTACTTGTACTTTTTCAGTTGGTCTTGTATTCCGGACCCTTTACATTCTGCACTCTTTTTACTACAGCAGTTTACTTTGTGGTTATATCTAGTTTCGATTTTTTCTGTGTAGTTTCTTATTGTTGTGTTATTAAACTGTGTGTCTATACGATAAAAAGAAAATGCCTTCAAATACTAGGGATATGCCTTTCCATTGCTAGTCTCGATCCCCTGTCATATAGAAGGTGGTCTTGGGGTAGTTACGGCACGGGCCCCGGGGGACAGGTCATGAAAAAGTGGTATCAGAGGGAGGTTGATGTGAGGTATCTTTGCAGGGTTAATCTTGTGTTCTATTCAATTTTTTATTGAACTCCCTTAACATCCCCCATATTATGAGATAATGTGGATGGTGTGGGACTAACGAACCCAACCCAAACCCTCCTTTATATTTCATTCCATGCACCGCCTTAGAAGACCGCAAGCACGTCGAAGTGCGCTACAAGTGGGGTTCATGGCTCATCAGCCATGGAGAATGGAGGAGGCGGACGACACAATGGCCGACTGCAGGAAGGGAGGTAGTGTTATCATTGCGCCACCAGTGAATAAAATCCACTGCCAAAGATGCAGTAGAGGCCGAACCCACCTCTGGTGGGTTCTGTAGTGACCGAGAGGTGCCCTCACGGCGCCGCTGCTTTGCCAACCAAACATCCTCTGGGCCGTTCGGGAATCTGGGAGACAGGGGATTTATACACCCCCACGTCGGACCAAACCCGGTCATCACCCTCAGCCGGGCCGCTACCCTAAACTGGGTCACCACCTTTTATCAGGTCACCACCCTCGACCAGGCCGCCGCCCTCCAAGTGGGTTGCCTCCCTCAGACCGGGCCAGCACCCTAGAACCCGATCTCCGCCCCACATGGGTCGGGATTCCCCTTTGTGGGCTACCCTATTCTAGCCTTGCCACCATTACAAGCCACCCACCTTAAGGGCCCTGCTAGACCATGGCCTAGTTGGCTGAGACTGCTACAACCCATACCAGATCAGGTGAGGCCAGGTCAGTTCGACCGGGTCAGAATGGACTCAGGCTCCACTGGGCCCAAAATCACATAAAGGGCCATATCTTGAGAACTGGATGTCTGTTTGTTGAAATTTCTACGGTTTTGGGATCCCTGGATCGTGAATGTTGTTTTTGTTTTACTACTCTTGAGTTTTGGAGATAGTTGGAGTACGGATGGGTGGGATTGAATCTGAATCCAACCGGGCTCCTAGAGTTAAAACCCTTATAACTCACAGGTCGGGCGTCTGATTGAAGCATCGTCTGTCGAATTAAAACTCTTACGACATGGAGGTCTTTTGGGTTTCTTCTTTGTGGATATTATTGATGGTTGAGGTATGACCTATATCTCGAGGGTAGTTTCTATGAAAATCAAGCCCACCGGGTGCCAGGAATTTTGTGCTCATCAATCTTATGTGGGTCAGTGTATACTGATCCTATGTGGTTTAGATCATGTGTGGGTCAGCAAGGGTTAATTATCTATCGACTCTAGGCAGGTCGATTCATGTGTGTATTTTTGCGGGTGTTAGTACCTATCAATCCTATTTGGGCCAAACTCTGTATTGTCAGAATCAGTGCCTCTTGACAGAATAAGATGATCTAGCTTCATGACTAATCATCTGTACTTTTATAATTCACTGAAAACCTTGTTTGAGTTGAGACTTTTTATGAGTTGTCTTTGCTTTGTGCTTTTGATTGAGGTTATGCTATGTGGAACTATACATATGTGGAAAACTACCTTCATGGTCTTACTAGTGTGGTACTTTTACCTTCATGGGGTTACCTGTGTGGTACTTCTACATTCATGGTGTTATCTTCATGGTGTTACTTGTGTGGTACTTCAATCTTCTTGGTTTTACTTGTGTGGTACTACTATCATCGTGGTGTTACATGTGTGGTACTTCTATCCTCGTGGTGTTACCTATGTGGTACTTCTATCTTTGAGTTGTTACCTGTGTGGTACTTCTACCTTCATGGTGTTACCTATGTGGTGCTATCTCTGTTGTGTTGCCCGTGTGGTACTTCTATTTTCGTGGTGTTACCTATGTGGTACTTCTATATTTGTGTTGTTACATGTGTGGTATTTCAACCTTCATGGTGTTACCTTCGAGGTGTTATCTTTGTGGTGTAACATGTGTGGTACTTCTACATTTGTGGTGTTACCTGTGTGGTATGTTTACCTTCGTGGTGTTACGTGTGTGGTACTTCTACCTTCATGGTGTTACTATTGTGGTATTCCTCCCTTTAGTGTGAGATGAGTATATCATGATAACTTTGGTATATGTTTGGGAATATACCTAAGTAGTATTGGTTTCTATTTCTTAGTTATTTTTGGTTTTTCCATTGTGGAACTCTAGGAGACCTATGAGGGTCTCGGTGTCTCTATTGAGTATCGTTATACTCACCCCTGCATAGGCTTCGCCCACACCTTGTACTGTCTTGTACAGATGATGTAGAGAGTTGATTAAGTCTGAGGGATTTGGACTGGACGGTTCTTATATATAGGACTGGATGGTGCTTCGAACTAGACCTTTTGGTGTGACGTGCCATAGGGACTACTAATCGTGAGTTGTACCTACCCTTGAGGTAGGGTCATCGGTGGAAGATCCAAGTGCTGTTTCATACCTTTTAGTTGTATTTGAACTTTTCATTTGTACTTTTTCTTTTTTTTTATTTCGGCGTGTATTCCATCCCCTTTACTTTCACCACTCTTTTTACAGAAGTAGTTTACTTTGTGCTTATACCTAGTTGTGTTCTTGTCTTTGTAGTTGCTTCTTGTTGTGTTCATAAACTATGTGTCTTTATGGTAAAAAGTAAATGCCTTCTCATATTAGAGATATGATTTTTCGGTGATAGTCTCCAGCCCCTAGCCAATGGAAGGCTAGTTTGGGGTAGTTACGGAATGGGCCCTAGGGGACGGTCGCTACAAAGTGGTATCATATGGAGGTTGATGTGCGGTATCTTTGTAGGGTTAATAATGTCTTCAATTCAATTTTTTATTGAACTTCCTTAACATCTTCCATATTACGAGCTAACGCGGAGGGCGTGGGCCTAAAGAACCTGGCTCGAACCCTCTGTTATCTTGCTTTCCTTGCGCCACCTTGGAAGACTGTGGGCACGTAGGCGCGCATCGCTAGGGGAGAGATGTGGCTTCTTAACCATGACGAATGGAGGAGGCGACTAGCACAATGGACAACCGCGGGAAGGGAGGTAGTGGGATCATCACGCCTCCGGTGAATGGAAGTTGTGGCTGATGCCGCGGTGGAGGCCGAACTCACCTTCGTCAGGTTCCGTAGTGACCGGCAGACGCCCTCGCAACACTGCAGCTTCACCAACCAAACAGATTCCGGTCTGTTCGATAATCTAGGTGACCGGGGGTTTACACACCCCCGCGTCGGACCGAACCGAATCTACACCCTCGATCGGGTCGCTGCCCTCGACCGGGTCGCCGCCCTAGGCCATGCCACAACCCTTAGTCAGGTCTCCGAAATCGACCATGCCACCACCTTCGATAGGGTTGCCGTCTTTGATCGGGTCACCACCCTCAGAGCGGGCCACCTCCCTGAGACCAAGTCACCGCCCTAGTGGGCCACCACCCATGGACTGACCTACTGCCCTAGTGGGTCACCACCCCACGTGGTCTGGGCCGCCCCTTTGCAGGTCGCCCTATTCTGGTCGGCCCACCCATGCGGGACGCCCCCCACGCGGGTTGTTCCAAAACTCGGCCTAGTGGGCCGAGTCTACCATGGCCCAGCTCATATAGGGTCAGGCCAGGTCAGTCCGACCAGGTCGGACCGAACTCAGGCCCTACCGGGGCCAAAATCACATAAAGAGCCATATCTTGAAAGTCGGGTGTCTGTTTGAAAAACCGTCTAAGGAATTGGGATTCATGGATCGATACGGTACTTTTAGGTTTAATCCACTTGAGTTTTGGAGACAATTGGAGTAAGGTCGGGTTGGATCGAACCCAAATCCAATTGGGCCCCCATAGCTAAAACGCTTATAACTCACAGACCGGGCGTCAGATTGACACATCGTGTGTCGCGTTGGAACCCTTTCTACATGGAGGTTCATTGGGTTACCCCTTTTTAGAGATTAGTGATGGTCGAGTTACAACAGATATCTCAACATCAGTTTCTATGGAACTCGAGCGCACCGGGTTTGAGGAATCCAGTAGCTTGTAGTGAGGTAGAGGTTGGAGACAGATCATGGGGGGTTCAGCGCTCAGTGATCCTATGTGGGTCAACACATACCGATCCTATGTGCGTCAGATCCTTTGTGGGTCAGCGCTTAATGATACTATGTGGGTCAGTACATACCGATCCTGAGTGGGTCAGATCCTATGTGGGTTAGCGCTCAGTTATCCAGTGTTGGTCAGTGCATACCGATCCTCTGTAGGTCAGATCTGGTGTGGGTCTGCGGGGGTTAGTAACCTATCGACTCTAGGCAGGTTGGATAATGTGTGGATCATTTCGGGTGTTAATACCTATCGATCCTATGTGGTATAAACTCTGTATGGTCAAAAGTAGTTCCTCTTGACAGAATAAGATGATCTATCTTTATGACTAATCATCAGCACTTTTATACTTCACTAAAAACCTGGTTTGAGTTGAGACTTTTTGTGAGCTGTCTTTACTTTGTGATTTTGATTGAGGTTCTTCTACTTGGAACTATACATGTGTGGAAAACTAGCTTCATAGTGTTACTAGTGTGATACTTTTACCTTCATGGAGTTCCCTATGTGGTACTTCTACTTTCATGGTGTTATCGTCATGGTGTTACCTGTGTGGTACTTCTATCTTCAGGTTTTTACCTGTTTGTTACTACTATCATCGTAGTGTTACTTGTGTGGTACTTATATCCTCATGGTGTTACCTGTGTTGTACTTCTATCTTTGTGGTGTTACCTGTGTGGTACTTCTAGCATCATGGTGTTACCTTCGTGATGTTATCTCCATGGTGTTACTCGTTTGGTACTTCTATTTTAGGGGCATTACCTGTTTGTTACTTATATCTTGGTGGTGTTACCTGTGTGGTACTTATACCTTCGTGGTGTTACCTTCATGGTGTTATCGTCATGGTGTTACCTGTGTGGTACTTCTACCTTCATGGTGTTACCTGTGTGGTACTTCTTCCTTCATGGTGTTACCTTTGTGGCACTCCTCCATCTTGTGTGAGATGAGTATATCTTGATAACATAGTTATATTTCTGGTCATATACCGAAGTAGAGTTTATGTCTATTGGTTCATTCTTTGTGGTTTTTCCTTTGTGGAACTCTAGGAGACTTATGAGGGTCTCGGGATCCCTACTGTGTATCATTATACTCACCCATACACAGGCTTCGCCCACACATTTTTGTGTCTTGGGAAGATCACGTACAACGTTGATCGTGGATGAGGGAGCTAGAACCGGACGGTGCTTGGAACTAGGTATGGATGGTGCATGGAGCTGGACCGTTTGGTGTGACGTGACGCAGGGACTACAGATCGTGAGATGTGCCTACACTTCAGGTAGGATCCTCAGTGGACGATCCAGGATCTATTTTGTACATTTCATTTGTATTTTTACTTTTCATTTGTACATGTAATTTTCATTTGGAATTGTATTCCAGACCCTTTACATTCAACACTCTTTTTACTATAGCATATTACATTGTGGCTATATCTACTCTTGTTCTAATCCATGTAGTTTCTTCTTGTTGTGTTCTTGAACTGTGTGCCTATATGTTAAAAATGAAATGTCTTCCCATATTTGGGATAGGCCTTTCTGGTTCTAGTCGACAGCCCCTATCCTAGGCCTATGGAAGGTGGTGCGACCGCCAGTGAATGGAAGCCCCGAATGATGCGGCTATGGAGGCCAAACACGCCTTCAATGGGTTTCGAGGCGACCGAGAAGTGCCCATGTGGTGCCACTGCCTTGCAAACCGAACAACCTTCAGGCCGATAGGGAATCCGGGAGACCGAGGGGTTACAGACCCCACGTCGGACCAAAACGGGTTGTCTCCCTCAAGCCGGGCCACCGTCCTCAAGCCAGGGCCCTTCCATCAGAGCCAGGTCCCCACCCTCGAGTCGGGCCCCTGCCCTCGGAGCTGGGCTTCCGCCTTCGGGCCGGGCCGCGGCCCTCGAGTCGGGTTTCCACCCTCGAACTGGGTCACCGCCCTAGTAGGCTGCCACCCCCTAACCAGGTCGGGAAGCCCTATTGCAGGCCTCCTCTCTTTTGGGCTGGATCAGACATCAGCCCGGCCTAGACCTGTTTATGTCAGGTTAGTCCGACCGGGTCGGACCAGACCCCGACCCAAACAGGCCACGAAACACCCAAAACAGGCCCTAATTCCAAAATCGGACATCTATTTGACCAACCATCTGCTAAATCAGGATATTTGGAGCGACACAATAATTTTGACATAATCCTTGAGAGTTTTGGACAAACGTGGAGTATGTCTAGGTTTGATCACACCCGAACCCAACTCGTCCCTAGGCACCGAAATTCCAATAACACACAGACCGGGTGTCCTTATGATGTGCCATCAGTTGCGTTGGAACTATTATGACTTGTCAAATCATCGGGTTACTTTTTTTGAGACTTAGTGCTTGTTGAAATATGACTGATTGATTGAGGAGTGGTTCTCCCAGAATCAATCGTTCTAGGAGTGGGAATCTAGTGGCTGCAAGTGAGGAAGAGGTTGGAGACAGAACATACCGAAGTTAGTACCGAGTGATCTTATGTGGGTCAGATCTTGTGTGGTCAGTGCCTACCGATCCTGTGTGGGTCATTGCGAGGGTTTGTTACCTATCAATCCTGGGTGGATCAGATCTTTTTTGGGTCATTTCTGGGGTTAATAATTATCGATCCTTTGTCGGTTAGACTCTGTATGGTCAACAGTAGTTCCTCTTGACAGAATAAGATAATCTAGCATTGAGACTAATCATATGTACTTCTATACCTCACTAAAAACTTGGTTTGAGTTGAGACTCTAAGTTACTTGTCTATACTTTTTGTTTGTGATTGATTTTGTTCTATGTGGTGCTTTACCTGTGTGGTACTTTACCTTTGTAGGGGGTTATTTTCGTTTGTTCATTTTTATTCCCTCTACCCCATTCTTTAAATTATATGAAGAATGCGGTTCAACCGACTAACAGGTTGACCCAAAATTCATTCATCTTTGCGGTAGGTTATTACGTGGAATCATGTGGGGTTAATCCTACTTTTTAATTCAATTTTTATTAAACCCTCAACCACCCATCATGTTTACAAGTTAACGCATAGGGAAGGAGCCTAATAAACCCTGCCCGAACCCTCTGTTATCGAGAAATCCTTTCACCACCTTGGAAGACTGTGAGTACGTCGACGCATGTCGCAAGAGGAAAGTTGCGGCTTATCAACCACGATGAATGGAGGAGGCGGTCGGAATGACGGTTAGCCTAAAGAATGAAGTCGGTGTGACCTCTATGCCATCATTGAATAAAAGTCGCGGTCGAAGCTGTGGCAGAAGTCGAACCCACTTTTGGTGTGTTCCACGGTGACCGAGCGGCGCCCACGTGGCGTC
Source organism: Viscum album (assembly GCA_963277665.1). Lineage (NCBI taxonomy): Eukaryota > Viridiplantae > Streptophyta > Magnoliopsida > Santalales > Viscaceae > Viscum > Viscum album. Next base: position 522,741,275 of record OY728166.1, read on the forward strand.
GCTGCCTTAAAACTGAATGGCCTTTGGGCTGTTTGTGAATCCAGGAGACCGGGGGGTTAGACCACCACCCCCCCCCCCCCCCCCCCGCGCTGGACCAAACCGGGCCACCGCCATCGTGCCAGGCCACCGCACTCGAGTCGGGCCCCCACCCATGGAGTCGGGACGCCTCCCTCAAAGTAAGTCGCCACCCTCGATTCGGGCCGCCGCGCTCGATCTGGGCCACTTCCCTTGAGCTGGGCCTCTGCCCTTGGAGCTGGTCAGCCACCCTTGGTGTGGGCCTCCGCCCTCGAAGTGGGCTATCGCCCTCATATCGGGGTGCCTCCCTAGCGGGCCGCCACCCCAGCAGGCCACCACCACCAAACCAGGACACCACCCCTCACGTGTTGGGACTCCTCTTTGCAAGATAGACAGGACATCGACTCATCCAAGACCGGGTCGGGCCAGGTCGGTTCGACTGGGTCAAACTGGACCCGGGTCCCACCAGGCCTTGAAACACACCAAATGGGCCCTAACACATAAACTAGACGTCCGTTTGATGAACCATCTGTGGAGTCAGGATCCTTGGAGTGAGACGGTCATTTTTAAAAACACCATGAATGTTTTGGAGAAACTTGGATTATGGCCAGGTTGGATCGCACCCAAACCAAACTGGGCCCTCGACACTGAAATTCCAATAATGCACAGACCGGGCATCCGAATGACGCACCGTTAGCTACATTGGAACCCTTGGTGGATAATATGGTTACTTCTTTCTGAGAATTTGATATGGTTGAAATCTAATCGATGGATTGAGGAGAGGTTCTCCCAGAATCATGCATTCTATGAGCAGGAATCTAGTGGCTGACAGTGAGGTAGAGGTTAGAGACATAACATATGGAGGATAGTGACGAGCGATCTTGTGTGGGTCAGCACCTATCATGTGTGGATCAGAACTTGTGTGGGTCAGTGCTCAGCGATCCTATGTGGGTCAGCACATACCGATCCCGTGTGGGTTAGAGCCTTTGTGGGTCATCGCTCAGCGATCCTGTGTGGGTTACTGCATACCGATCATGTGGGGGTCAAATCATGTGTGGTTCATTGTGGTAGTTAGTTACCTATCGATCCTGGGCAGATCATATCCTGTGTGGGTCATTGTGGGGGTCAGAGCTTCGATGGTTTCTCTTAGAATCCCAACAAAGGTGGGGGTGTTAAAGCGATAACTCTTAGTGGATAGCATCCTTGATAGGAAATCACCAGCAGCGAGACCCACCACTAGATGACACATAGAAGAGTCATCAGCAGCTGGAAGTAGATAGATGATGCAAATGTACAAGAGGACCAGACTTAAAGGTGGAAGACTGGAGGAAAAAATGTCGTTGGTGTGGGGCTCTCAAGACAGAGTGGGACCAGCAAGGAACAAGCAGTGTTATTCGTGCGGCAAGCCGGGTCGCATGGCTCACGACTGTGTTACCCACCATACAGAAGACCAACAGATGGTCGAAGGACTGACTGTGCAAAGGTGAAGATTTGATCTAGGAGGTCCGTAGGTAGGAGGCAGGCATGCCAGAGGAGAAGGTAATGCAGTAGGCGGTGGGCTACGATTCGATGTTCTACCACCACCACCACAAGGTGGTCCACCCAACCACAGGGAGTAGGTGGATTGGGACAAGCTCAACTACGGGAAGCTGAGGCCTATGATCATAGCACACTGGAGATAATTGGAGGTACGATCAATGTCTATTCCACCTTAACTACATTACTTATAGACACAGGTGCTAGTCATTATTTTATTTCCACAACCCTCATTCAGAGCTTGGAGATACCGGTGGAGTCGTTGGCTCGATCCTTATGGCTAGAGACTCTTAAGGGAGCGGATTAAATGATCACACACTGGTGCTGCTAGTGTGAGGTTACTCTAATAGGTGAGAGCTTCGGCTGGGATCACCAAGTAGCGGCATCGAGGAATTATGACATCATCTTGGGTATGGACTGGTTATCAACAGCCCATGCTCAGATCGACAGTATTAGGCGCAAAGAGCGGTGTGTCTTCACGGATGGGACTAGGTTTTCTTTCATTGGTGAGAAGGAAACCATTACAACATAGGATGGACTTACCCAGAAGAGGGTGCATCCAATCACACATCTGTTGGCTAGCCTTACCCTCAAAGTGGTTGAGGTAGAAAGTCCAAGATATCTTATAGTGGTGGATGAGTACACTAATTGTTTTCCAGATGATGTTCCTGGTATACCTCCTAATAGAGAGTTGGACTACTACATCGGCTTGTACCTTGGGATGAAACTGATATCGATGCCAGCATATCATATGGCTCCCATGGAGCTTCGAGAGCTGTGTGTACAATTGGAGGGCTTGAAGAGAAAGGGGTTCATTAGGCCCAGTGTTTCCCCTTGGGCAGCCCCGATTTTATTCTCCAAGAAGGTGGATGGGAGTTTGAGACTCCGTGTAGACTATCTGTGGTAGAACCTAGTGACCGTTAAGAACAAGTACCCACTACTGAGGATTGATGATATCTTTGATCAAATGAAGGTAGCACGGTTGTTTTCAAAGATAAATATTAGATCACGCTAACACCAGCTCAGGGTTTGAGACAAGGATGTGAACAATACGGCCTTCAGTTGTCGGTATGGCCAATATTAGTTCTTGGTTATGCCATTCACCATGACCAATGCACCAGCAGTGTTCATGGGACTCATGAACAGGATCTTTCAACCATACCTCGACTACTTTGTCATAGTCTTCATCAATGACTTCCTGATATACTCAACGACGAAGGAGGAGCATTCATATCATCTTCAGATAGTTCTGGATACACTCTGGGAGCACCAGCTTCACGGTAAGCTCTCGAAGTGCCAGTTCAAGAATGAGAGGTTCACTTTTTAAAAGATTTTATCTCAGAGGCTGTAGTTACAATGGATCCAATGAAGATTTAGGTTTTGTTAGCTTGGGAACCACCCAAGAGTGTGACGGCAGTGTGATGTTTTCTGGGTTCATCCAGTTACTACCGAAGGTTTGTGTCTGACTTTTCTAGAGTTGTGGCACCCTTATCAGCATTGACGAAGAATGGGAAACCCTTCATGTGGTCAGAGAGATTCCAGTGGAGTTTCCAAGAGTTGAGTCAGAGACTGACGAGTTCTCCCATCTTGAGGCTACTGGAGGAGGGAATTGGGAACGTAGTCTACTGTGACACATCTGGGACTAAGATTGGATGTGTCCTGATATTGGACCGAGCAGTAATCACCAATGGATCTCTATAACTGATATAACATGATTAGAACATCGCTACCCATGACCTCGAGTCAGTAGTAGTGGTCTTCACCTTGAATAAGTGGAGATAATACTTGATGGGAGAACATTTTATAGTCTACACTGATCATAAGAGTCTCAGGTATATCTTCGATCAAAAGGACCTGAACATAAGATAGTGACATTGGCTTGAGTTCCTCAAGGACTATGACTTCAATATAGTTTATACTCTTGGGAAGGAGAATGTAGTAGTAGATGCACTCAGCAGGAGATCTGGTATATAGTTGTTGAGTGAGGTGATAGACCAAGTAGCTACTTCGTGGATATCTAACATAGATCGAGATGGATCATATTATCTTCAGTATCTTATAGTCACTCCCCCACTCATTCAGTGAGTTAGGGAGTCACTTCTTGGGGATACTCATTGCGAGGCTCGACGTGCTCAGATATCCACAAGACAGGCACCAGATTAATTTTCTTAAGGTGGAGATCATGTCATCCTCTTCAAAGGACATACTATGGTATCAGTGGAACATAGAGAGGAAGTGTTTAGATAGTTCTATATGTCCCCTATAGTGGTAAATCCAAGAGTGGAGAAGATTTACCAGGACCTTCGGCATCAGCACTTATAGCTATGAATGTATGAAGCAGTGGCAGAGTTTGTCTCTTGGTGCCTCACTTGTCAGCAAGTGAAGGTAGAGAATCATGTTCCTGCAGGCATAGTTCATCCACTAGAGGTTACAGAGTTGAAGTGGGATGGAATTTCCATGGAACTTCCACGCATGTCCAGGGGTCATGATTCTATATGGGTGATCATTTACTGACTCACTATGTTGGCCCACTTCCTACCTATCAGAGAGCAAGTATCAATAGAGGTCTTGGGATGCCTCTACATGCCAGATATTGTATGAATTAATTGAGTTACATCTACGATTGTCTCTGATTGTGATGTACGTTTTACTTCCCGGCTATATAAGGGGTTGTAGGAGGCGTTTAGAATGTAGCTTTGGTTCAGCACCACCTACCGTCCTCCGAAAAATGGTTAGATCGAGCGAACCATTCAGACCCTCGAGGACATGCTGCGTTTCTGCATCCATGATTTTTGTCCTGGATGGGAGGATCACTTTCCTTTGGTGGAGTTCACGTACAATAATATCTATCACTGCACTATCGGTATGGCACTATTCGAGGTGTGGTAAGGATGACCTTGCAGATCACCTCTGTGCTGAATTGACCCAGTGGAGTCAGCACTTGTGGGACCGGAGATGGTAAAGGCTACAATGGAGAAGGTGCAGATCATACAGGAGTAGATGAATACTGCATAGAGTAGGAAAAAGTCCGATGCTGACAGGATACAGAGACCTCTGTAATTCAAGGATGGGGACCTTGTCTTTCTATGGTTCTCACCTCGACGAGGTATGCAGATATTTGGCTGAGGCTTCTAGTTATATTTGAGGTTCATCGGACCCTTTCAGGTCCTCAGTAGAGTTGGCGAGGTGTTTTATCGCTTATATCTTCCACTTAAGTTCCATCGGGTGCATAACATCTTCCACGTATCCCAACTGAGGAGATATGTGCATGACTCATCCCACATCATTGGCTAGGGTGAGCTGGATATCGACGATGGGGCGACATTTTTGGAGGTTCCAGTGGAGATTGAGGATCTACATGAGCGAGTCCTTTGTGGGTGGTCGATACCTTGGGTGGTCATTCGTTAGCACCACGAGAACCTCTAGGAGAGCACATGGGAGCAGGAGGATCATATTCATGCTCAATACCCCCACTTGTTTCCCTAGTTTATGTTGTGGCCTTTGGGGATTCAAATACCTAAGGTGGGGAGGATGTAAAGACCCAGATATTTTTACATGTAATTTTTTTTAATTTTATGGAAATATTACGAGTCCGCAAAAATTAATGGTCCGGGATTTGGAGGCATAGTGTGCCCAGAATGAATTTCTGAACTTTGTTTTGGGTATGTTCAGTAAACACATGAGCAGTGTTTTGTAACTTTTGAACTGATGCTTAGAATTGAAATTTGAGGACACCATTGAACTTACAATGCCGATATTCGCTTAAAGAGAACTTCACCTCGACCGTAGTTGGTCGAGGATGGAAATTATTTTTAAGACATTCTGTGGGAGAAAATATAATAAAATTCATTTATTTTATTTTTGAAATTGAATCCTCCCATTTGAAACATGAAGGTGGGGACCACACGAGGATGGTCGGGCATTTAATGATGGGCATTAAATGCCAGGTTACACAAAATGTGTGACCACTTTCCTCTTTAATCAATAAGATTCATTAATTCTGAATTAATGAATCAAATTTAACCCATGGAATTCCCCCATTAATGTGCCACTAAATTAATTGATTAATTAATAAACACAATCCTATTAATTTCGAACCTCATCTCTCACAGAGTAAAGGATTGGAAAAGGGGAGGTGATTTGGGATAACATTATTCAATAATGAACACCCTCTCCAATGAAGAGCATACTCCGGAATCGAAGAGCAAGGGCGACGCTTGAGCCCGGATCAGAATCCTCTTGTAGGAGTGATGAACGCCGATGTCATCAGCTTCATCGACTTCGTCTTCTTCCTCGTGACAACTCCTATTGGAGAATGTCAAGGTAGGGGGTTGTTTTTAATATGATTGAATTTATGTGATAATTCTTTATATTCTGGTTTCTCAATGACGATGGCCAAACTAACATTGCCATCGTCCAGTGCATATACCTTGCCTCTTATTTTTTGATTCTCTACACATTCTTCATGTGTTCCTAAAAAATATTATTTAATTATGCTGGAAACACAGTATTTTGTTGTGCACCACATATGGATACAGATCCCTCGACCCGAGGATCGCGAATATGTGATAGTTTATTTTTCAGGCTAAGAACGAAGATACGGTGACCCGTAGAAAAGGGGGAGGGTTGGCACACCAGCCGACTGCATGAAAGTAGTGCGGCTGGCATCCGCATTGTCAGATAAGTAGGAGACTGGGGCCGCTTTTCCGCGACAGAGGCCAAAGAGCGGTCGAGACCCGGCCATCCACGGTGGAGCAGCGGCCTGTGACCGCGCTTCTTGGAGGAGGACTGGTCATTGCACCAGGTCACCATGGAAGATTGCTGGGACCATCTTGGGTCCCACAGGTGACGTGGCAGTGCCCTAAGGCGCTGCCCATTCGTGTCCCGAACAGAAGGGGGCGCTCCACCTTTGGCACCAGCTCGGGTAGACCGCGCCAAGCGGGCTGGGCCGGGTTCCCTACACAGGCTGGGTCGGGCCCTCTATAGCATAGGAAATCCTGGCCAGACTCCGGTTGAGTCGAGTGGCCCAAACTGGTTTGGGTCAGCCCATGCCGGGTCGGGACGGGTCAGACCAGATATAATTTTGCCTTTCTGTCCATATCTTGAGAACCAGGCATCTATTTGACTAACCTTCTTTGGCACTGGAGTTCTCGGATCAAGATTGTCCTTTTTTATACTCCACAAGAGTTTTGGGTAAATTTGGTGTATGGCCGGTTTGTATTGAACCCCGAATCCAACTGATCCCTCTAAGAAGAAATGCAAATAACTTACGGACTGAGCGTCTGATTGACGCACTGTCTGTTGTGTTGGATCCTATATGACGTGAGAGACCTTTGGGATACTTCTCTGACGGACTTCATTGTGGTCTCGGTACGACTGATATATCAAGGGATAGATTTTATGGAACTCGAGCACACCGGGTCCAAAGAATCCAATTGCTGGAAGTGAAGCGGAGGTTGGAGACGGATAATACGGAGGTTAGTTACCTATCGACTCTGGGTGGGTCGGATCAAATGAAAGTCATTGTGGGGGTTAGTACCTATTGATCATGTGTGGTTCAGTGCTCATCTATCCATTGTGGGTCAGTACATACCAATCATGTGTGGGTCAGATCCTATGAGGGTCAGCACTTTGAGAACCTGTGTGGGTTGGCGCATACCGATAATGTGGGGTCAAATTTTGTGTGGTTCAGTGCATAGCAATCTTGTGTGGGTCAGATCCTGTGTGGGTCATTCTGGGGGTTAGTACCTATCGATACTTTGTGGGTCAGACTCTGTATAACCAGATACAGTGTCTCTTGACAAAATAAGACGATCTAGTTTCACGACTAATCATTTGTACTTCAATACTTCACTTATACATGTGTGAGATGAGTCTTATATCTTCATGATTTACCTATGTGGTACTATATCTTCGTGGAGTTACCTGTGTGGTAATCCTACCTTTGTGATGTTAACATTGTGGTATTCATCCCTCCTATGTGAGATGATTTTATCTTGATAATTTAGGTATATGTATGGGAATATACCTAAGTAGGGTTGATTGTTGTTTCCATGCTTTGTGGTTTATTCTTTGTCAATTTTGAGAGACCTTGGGGGTCTTGGGGTCCCTACTAAGTATCGTCATACTCACCCCAGCACGGGCTATGCCTGCAACTCATTATGTCTTGTGCAAACGATGGAAAATGTAGACTGAGGATGAGGGTACCAAGACTGGAGGATGCTCGGGTTGGACCTTAGACGAGGAATACCAGAGAGACGATCGTTCGAGAGTTGTACTTACACTTTAGGCAGGATCCTCGACAGGTGTTCATTGGAGCTGTTTTTTAGTTTTACTTTTACTTTTCTGTTTTCCATTAACTTTCCAGTTGGGTTTTTATTCCATCCCCTTTTATATACTATACTCACACTATTTACTATATACATTACTTTGTGATTGTATCTTGATGTGTTCTTTTTTGTGTGAGTTTACAGGTTCTTAAGGCAATGTCTTCCCTGTTCTAGGGATATGTCTTTCTGGTGCTAGTCACCAGCCCCTGGCCTATGGGAGACAGGCTTGGGGTAGTCACAGCACATGCCCCAGGGAACGGGTCATGAGAGATTATTAGTGAATATTGGTTACCTTTTTATAGGAGGGATAGTAGAACCCAAGGAATCACATAAAATATTAAGTTAATATAAATTTCATTTCAATTCCAAATTGACCCAAAATAATTTATTTTGAATATAAAATGATTTTGGGTCTAATACACATCATAGAATTAAAATTATACAGATTATTAATATAGTTTTATCCTTATATTTGGTTTTAACCCTTATTTTAAAATTTTTTAATCTTATAGTGATATTATCTTATTTACACATTGTGGATTAAGGTAATTGTCATCACATGTCAAAAGACCAAAAAAAGTTTCATTTATGAAATATTGGGACATATCATAACCATTTGTCTAAATCATAGATTTTGATGAATTTATTATCAATTAATTAAATATTTTATATTTTAAAATACCAATAGTGACATTTTTTACAGTATTCATTGCATGACTTTTAAAAAAAATATCATAATAGAATATTTGTTTTAAAGAACTCATTTAAATCATCAAAAACATGTCAAATATTTCTAAAAAAATCTTTTATGGCATAAAATATGTCATTTATTATTTATTTTAATATTTATAATATCATTTATTTTATTCTTTCATCAATTAAAAAATTACTACATCATTATTGTGTCACTATTTAATTTAATTATTTCATTTCTAAAAATTATAAATAAATTTTCTTAATTTGGGTAATATTATTATATTATTAATTAATATTTATAGTTGAAGAGATAACAATTATAACCCTATATGAAAAATGGTTTTAGTTACGAGATACATGGTTATAACATCTTGGTCTTTGTTTTAATTAAAATGTTTATAACTTTCATAATCACAACCAAGTAGCTCAAAGTGGTCATAAAAGCGTACCAAGGATGATCATGGTTAGGATTAACTTATCCATTTAAATTAGGACATGTGTAAGTGTGGTTTTATATTATAAAAATATTATTTTTACCTTTAATTTCATGATTAACTTTTCCTATGGTAATAAAATTTATTACCAAAGTATCTTTTCTTAATGTTCAAAAATTAAAGGGACATATTTAAATAATTTGGAAATATTGATTAAAAAATATGTATTAATTTTTTCAAAATTTAAAACACATAAGTTACATAAATTAATCTAAAGATAATCCCTATTGTTAAAATGAGAAAATGAGGTTTTAAAAAAGTAAAAAACATCAAAAGATTGTCATGCGTTTATATCTAATTTCAATGTGACATTGTTTACACTGACCATAATTGTATTAAATAATAAAAACATAAATATGTTATACTATAAAACCATTTTAAAATATAATATACCAATATAAATAACATAGATGAAAATCATTTTTGAATTAAAAATGTAGTATTTTTAACTATTCAGTAAAATGTGAATTTAATCGAGAAAACTACCAAAAAGTAAACCATAGAAAACTTTTATGTCATGATTCTAAATAATAAGATTATTTTTTCAAATATAACATATAAATGTGTCAATAACAATATTTAAAATTTATTCTCTATTAAAAGATGGTAAAAGTGATTTTTTTTTAAAAAATGCATCTTTTATTTGAAAAATTGAATTTCTACTTTTATAATGTATGAAAAACATGTATTATAAATTGTAAATATTACATTGAATATATTTAATATATATTTAATTATAAAAATCCATCAAGAGTGGTTTTAATTTTTTTTAAACTCACTTATTTTCATTTAAATAGTTTTTTAGAAAAACATTTTTATTTAATCGAAAAGTGTTTTATTTTCATTTGTAAATAATTGTTCACAAAAGAATTAATTATATACATTTGTAAAAAATATTTTCATAAATAAATTACTATTGTTCATTCCTTTTATTTTAACAGTTATGTTATAAGGTATCATAATAATATTCATTTGTTTTCTTATGTTCGATATGGCATATTATGTATGATAGAGAATATATTCGCACCTTTTAAAAACTCCAGATATTACATATATAATAGGTTAATAGGTTAATATATATTACATTATAAAACAATTCACCCTGGAATATTATATGTCTTTTCCATTGTAAATATAGAAACAAAAATAAGTAGTTCATAGTTTAAATAAATTTTATACCACATAGTTCATAATAACTTGATCCTATTATAGACTAATATTACATGAAAACTTTATTTTTACCCTAGGTAATGATAACTGAAGATAGTGTGAGCTATGATGATCATAAAGGGTAATTTGGAAAGTGATTGATGATCGGATAAGAAGAACATGAGCATAAGGGTATGAAAACATTAACATAATATTTTAAAAACATAACCTGCATATAAATAATAACAACCGAGCATCATGGAATAATGAATGTACGTTCATAAAACATGAATCACAAAGAAATCAAATAATATGATCCTTGAGAGCATAACATAGGAATAATACAAGGATTTCTTGTAGACACATATGCATAGAGTGTAATTTATTTAGTATTCAATGTTCATTACCAAGGATATTATAGTCGATTGGATTCAATCCCTATACCATCATAGTAGTAAATGTTAACTTCCAATTCTATCTTAGAAGGTAATGATCCATACTGAACTAGGTTCACTATCTATTCCAGTCTTTTTTATATCGTTAAATTTTAGTATAGCCAATGCAATGGAGATAGATATGGGTCCCACCCAACACTCAATACAGAAATTTCGGTACCAAAAGATCGTAAAACATTCACCACATCATAACCAAATAAAAAAATAGGTTAAATAAAAATTTCATCATGGATAACCCATGGAAGAAAAATCATATTATTAAAAATTTCATCAAGGTAAAACCCATGGAAAATAAATGTTTTCATAATCATTTCATTGAGTAATAACCCATGGAAAAGAAGCTAGTTTCATATTCATTTCATGAAATCATTATAGCATAACCCATCAAAGATGAATGAGTTTCATAACAACCTATTATTTATAAAAATAAAAATATCTAGAAATAATAATGATGGTATCAGTGTATTATATCACTTTTAAATATTATGTAATCCAAAACTATTTCATCTTATAAGGAAAATTAGTTCTATATATCAATTGGATCATTTCTCGAGAAAAATATACTTTTCACTATGAAAAAACTTCTATGAAAATTAAAAATTTCTTAAATAATAAAGAAAAATATTTATTTCAAAATAAATTTTAAGACATTTAAATTAATATTTAAAAAATTATGTGGTCATGATTGTTGAAGATATTATTCATGTCATACTTGTTAAAATAGAGATTCCATTCACGTTTATTGTTACAAAGTAAAGGGTAAATTATTCCAAAAACAATAAGTACATTCCTTTAAATCCATTATGTAAAATATAAAATAAGGGTAATTATTTATTCATGAAATCCTATTAAATTAGTAAAAACATTCATGAATATATTTTCATAATACATTGATAGGTATGAAATTGGTTTTTCGACCGATGAGAGAAATAAATTCCAATTTCCTTAAAATGTATTTTCAATATATTATGTATTTAAAGGAGGAAAATTAAATGAAAACATATATCCTCAAGAAGTAAAAAATATATTGTAAAATTCATGATGTTCTTGAGACATATATAATAATATTTAAACACCAAAAATGAAATCACAAAAAACCTCAAAAAAATGATATTGTCACATAAAACCTTTACCAATATGGTATATTTTGAATCACAAGCCTCATTAAAGAGGGAAATATAGTTAAATATATATATAACATAAATCTACATGATAATAAAAAAAATTCATTAATGGAAAGTATAGACAACATAAAAAAGGGCATAATGCATTTGTCCCATAGAAACCAAAGTGACATAAAAATACCATACATTAAGTCTCAAATTTCATCATAAACAATCAATAGGGATATATAATAAATATATATTATTATAATTTTATTATATAACCATAATAATATATATCATATCATTTATGATTTACTTATACCATTTTATCACTATTCATTAGTAATTCTTAGATAATATCATTTTTTGGTAATAACTGTTTTGTTTTCATATATGTTATTTTGTTGATATTTTTTATACCTATATATTGATTATTATTTCTTTATATATATAATTTAAATAATTTTATAAATATAATATATAATAATTATAAAAAAATTATATTCATTCATAACTGTTATAGATATGTAATTGAATTACATTATTCCTAGAGATGGTGGGTTATATGTATGCATGAATGTTGCTTCCATTTCCACTATAGATGAAATGAACGAAAGTAAAATATTAATTCCCCATTATATATATATTGTTTTACCATGAATATCATATTAATTAATTAAATATATCCTTATTATAATACACTTCAAAATAAAACCTACAACATGTCGTGTTGCTTCGTAGAGGCGGTAGTCGACAGGTACACATGAGCTATATTATTAGTGTTGAAAATATTGGAAGTTAAGAAGGTATAAGTGATATTATAATTCTAAAAGTATAAAATTCCCATAAATATTTTATATAAAAATTAATTCCATCATTTTATTCATCATTTATCGAATGTTATATAAAATGAATTTCATTCATTAATGAGGTAATAGTTCGTTGTACAGGCGATCAATGGTTTTGTATCTTATTTGATATCATAGTTGATATATTTTGGAAACACTAATAACATAAAAAATATAAATTTATATTATATACGTATGAAATTATATAATACTATTTGAATAATATTTGAAGTATGTCGAAGACAAAACAAAATAAAAACCCCTTAGTTAGTAATTGCATCTCTTCATCTTAAAACCTCGTTTGGTTAGCACCAAAATCCTTCGTAGAATAGTTTACTAAAAAACCTATATTAAATGGAATGTTATGTAATAAATTCTTCATGTATGGTTTTTCACAAATGAAAACGTATTCTATATCAAAATATGGGATTTTATGGTGTGCCCTTTTATAATTGGGGGAGAGGAAACAACTTGAATTGTTTTAGAAGAAAAAGTTATACCCATGTTTTAAAAATGCCACAAGCACCCAAAATGGCTCATTACTGATACGTGGATGATATAAGGTTAAATTATGTAAAGAAAATCCAAGTTAAATTTTTTAGGTCACTATAAACCTTATCATTTTATTTTAACCACCATAATACATTTTTTAACGTAAAATGTTAGAATTAGTTTTCAATATTTTAACTATTCATTTAAAAACAAAAATAATTTTACCATTTTATATAAAATTCATTATTATGATTCCAAATATGGAATCTATTTTTCCAAATTTAGTTAATAGAAGTAGAATATTTTAATTTTATATTAATCAGAGAGGTGTGATGAAAAAGTGATTCTCCAAATACAACGATATCCAACGTTTAAAATGTTTTAATATCAAAATAAAATAATAAATTGATTCTAATAGACAAAATTTGATTATTTGTAATATAATATAATTATTTTTACTTTTGATCCATTTGGAAACAATATATTACTTTTTTAATGGTTTAAATGAAAAAGACATTTTTTTTTAAAATTAGTACTTTTTACTATTCATTAAAAAAAATATTTTAGAAAAATACCAAAAAAATCACCCTGAGGTAATTTTGAAAATATTTTACCAAAAATGATTTGTATTTTGAAAAATAAATTCTAAAAATATTGTCAAAAATTAATTTTTTAAATTTTTCAGTGAAATAAATAAATGCTTATTTTTCAGAAAATTTTATTTTTAAATCATATAAAGAATTATTTTAAAATTAAGTATATTCTTATAAATATATTTTATTATCTAGAAACATTATACATATTTTTAAAAATATGTTTTTTGTATTCATAAAACCAAGTTTAACATCTAGGTTATAACAATCATGTTTAAATTAGAATATTAATTGTATAGTATGGTTATCCAAAATGCACTATTGTGTGTCAAAAAAGTTACTGAAGAATTTAAATTTATAGGAAAAAAATCATAATATATCAGTTTGTTAAAGATAATATCATTATAATGGATGATATAGAAAGGAAAAGTTACTATAAGTTCAAGGTAAGGGTTTTTTCATCTCAACATCCCTTTATCAAGATATGTTTAAATTTTATAAAACAAATTTATATTTTCATAATGTAAATAGTTAAAAAAGAATGAATTGTGGAATACTCTATGAATTAATGTAATGAATAAATAAATCAATTTTATTTTAATGCTTCTATTGAAATTTTATTCAAAAAATAATATATTCATATTTGTTTTGATAACTCAGGTAACTATAGTTGATTTATAGTATTCTTTATGAAAAATAATCTTTAATCATTTGTTCATGCCATACCTATGATGATATGATGTTATAACTTCTCTATACTCTATATGGAATTATATTTTATACCCATGTTTTCTTTAGTGATTATTTCATTCAAAAAAGTGTGAGATTGCAAAGAATAATTTCTATATATTCTCATAAACCATTCCTTTATATATCCATTTCTTCCCAACCCAATTTGTTTTTCTTTCTTTTTTGGAATGATATTTTTTTTGAGAAATATATTTCTCTATAAAAAAATTTAGATAATTTTTATATTTTTCTAAATTATGTTTGGTTTCTATTAAATTATTCTTTTTTGATAAACAAAATTTAATGCCAAGACCATGTATTTTATATCAATACTCAAATTTTCATATACAAGAATATTATTCATTCAATATTATTTATTTCATCAAATAATAATTTAAAATTATGTCTAAATGTTTATAGAAAATATTTTGGTTAATTATTTTATAATTCCTTTTTACAATCAATTTAAATTGTATTTTGAAATATACTTTTCTTATTTGTTTCATTCATTTCCTTATCTATTTCAATTATTACCTATTTTAAATATAATTTATTTATAAGGAATCATTTACGAAATTAGGAGAACTATTTTTGAAGTTTTTTTTAACTTCATTTTATAAATAAATTTTGTGTAATTTTAAAATATTTTATTTTCTTGATGTTTTCTTTCTATTTTCCTTCATAAGTTAAAGTGATTTAACTATTAAGAAATTATTATTATGATTATCCTCTCTATGAATTTATAATCCCAATTTTTTATTGATTTTCCTTTGATGTTGACATAATTAGTATATTGGGGATATCATTTACTGATTCAATTAAATATTTTTCTCTACTTGGATAATATAATTTCCACTTTTGGGGAAATGATAAATTTATGCCTTTGTCATGCAAAATTATTTTTAGTGTAAAACTATGATTTTTCTTTCTATATATAGCGTATATGAATACATAATTTTTTTACTTTGATTATATTGTGTTCACCAAGATTATATACTTTGATTGAATGAGAAAAATTTATTTAATTTAACATAAATCATATATCTATATGGTGTGTATACCATATACTCTATTATCTTTATTGATTGGTATTTATCTATAGGTCTATCTAATGTCATTAGATACCCATTTTTTCTATGGTTATATCATGTTAATATTAGTGATGTAATTATGATAATTTATTTATGTGATTCCATTTGAAAAGGATGTGAATCCCATTTTATATTCGTGATTTATATTATAATGTGATGATTAAATTCATGTGTTACATAAATTTATAGATTATTATATGGGTTTCACATATATTCTACACTAATTAATTGTTTAATGGATTATATTTTATGAGATATAAATTTTATAGGGAACTGATTAGAAAGTAGTTAGGTTCACGAAGAGTGATTATGATGGAATTTAGAACTAATCATAATTTTTCTTATGAACATATAATATAGTATATATTTTCAAAATGGGTTAGTATGATGTAATATATATTTACTCAAAATTTTACATATGAATAAGTTTGTGGGTACCCAGGTTCACAAAGATATAAAATTTAATGATATTATTGTGCCACGTTAATTATAATATTCTATGGATCGTGATTTGTGATTCAACTTTTGTTTCACAATTTCATGTTAATAGTTTGATCATTTGATGATATATGTCTATCTATTATTCTTATGGGAAAATATTATTGATTCACACTCCTTTTAAATCATAAAATTATTCATATTCTTGTATTATCATGTCATTATAATCTAATATTTATGTACATTGAATATGTTATCCCTTACTAAGCATAAGAACTCACCCCTTCCTATTTTTTTGACAAGTAATCAGGATATATCTATCTCAGGGAATTTATAGAAGGGGTATTTGATTATATAAGAAAGTTTAAAATAGTGTAATAGTGTTTTAATATTGGTTATATCTAAAGACACTAAACCAATATAGTTCATAGGTTTTGTGAGAAATTTGATTGATATAAAATTTATATTATGGAAAAGATAAAAAAAATATGTTTTTTAGATACTCTCAAAATAGTTAGTATCAAACGGGGCATGGAGGGTTAGATAATTTTTTAGATTATTGTATTTTTCTTGGGTTTTGTTTAAGAAGAACCCTAGTGAAAAATCAAGATACAATCCTATGATTAGGGGAAATATCCTACTGTATTGGTGCAGTTAAGATTATGCGGTTGTAATAGTAATAAAATCCTTATAAAGATATTAATATGTAGAAATGGTTCTGGCAAAAATAGACCAACTCATAAAAACCCAAAAGAAGGTGTTTTATGTGTTATATCATTGATTCCATAGTGTATGAGAAAGATGTCTTGCTACCCTCATGGTTAGACATTCTCAGTAAATATGATTTGGTAAGTTGACATGTTTTTTTATGAACAATTATGATTGATTTTGACATATTATTATGAAATTTGATGTTGATAACCTAATAGGAAAATTACTATGGAAGACTGAGGATTTAATGAACGGAGTAATACGTTAAACCAAAATTATCATATGTTAAATAAAATAACGGTTTCATTTGATAAAAAATATTTCAATTGAGGTTTTAATATTGATATTTTGGATATTTTCATAATAATTATGTTTTGTGTTTTATTGTTTAATCGAGATCATAAAAAATTATTTGAAGGAAGTAAGTATGTAGAAACCACGATTTACGATACCCATAGAGGGTATCATAAATAAATAATTAAATTGTTTTATATAATTGAAAAATAGATTCTCTTAGTATTGACTATGTTTGGGAGGATAATATATTCCTATATATAAAATCATTATGATTTTATAATTTTTTTAGTGAGTTATGTTATGTTTTATTGAGAAATTTATTGAAAGTTTTATTAAGAATATAAGAATTATTCAAAAAAGGTTTTTAATTTAGTTTTTTGTAAATATCAATTAAAGGGTATTGGTAGTGTGAATAGAGCTTTAATGTCATGGTAATATTTTTTTCAATAGAAATTGTAGAACACAAGTTTGAGGTATGTATAGGTTTTAAGTTTATTATTTTATTATTATAAGATAATAATGATTCAATTAAATTTGAAAATATAATTTATGTATTATCCATATTGATGCACTTTATTAAAATTAATGTTTTTTTTTATGATTATCTCGTTATTTTTACTTTGTTATATATTATCTATTGTGATATTTGTGGAACTGAATTATAATATCATTTTAGTATTGAACATAGAATTAAAATTTTGAAGAATATAAGATATCACATTGGTTTTTTAACTTAGTGACTTAGATAGTTTTGTGAATATTATACTCTACACAATATAAAATGATGTTATTAATAGTCAATGTTTTTTGAGGAAAGATATATATCTTGATATAAATAAGATATTAAGATATATACTTACTTTGAAATTATATGTGGATTGATAAGGTCCCCATCTATCTTCATTATTAATAAATAGTTGTAATTTTGGTAATGAAATTTATCTTTAGAGGTATAATTTAATGACTTGGAATATTGACCTCATAATACTAATGTTCCATTGAATACCATAACTTACTTGCAACACCAAACAAAAACAAAAAACAATATGTTAAAAGAAATTTTCTAATAAACCTATAATAAACACAAATATTGTTAGCCGTTAAATTTTATTTTCATTAGAAGATAAATAATTAATATGGTTTAATATTGAAAAGGGTTACTTTTATTAAAACCCATTTTTTGTTATTATGTATTTTCTTTTAGATTATAAATTCAAATGTCTCAAAATTTATATTTAGTGAAATAAAATTCATTTTTTAATTCCTCACATCAAGCTTTTATTAGAATTATTATTTAATTTTTTCTAAAAAAATTAGTTCAAAAATGGTGTTTTTAGGTAAATTAGTTTTTAATATTAATGAATACAAAATTGGTTTTGCTGTCGATTGAATGAAGTGGTGATACTAATTTGAACCCAAACTATTCATTTATCGATGTGGTCTCATATAGATCATTCATGAATTACATAGATATATTCTCTTCTAAAATTTATACATCTTTGTTCCTACATAAGTTGAATTCTGCAGATGATTTCTCAAGGATTAAAATTGAATTGATTGATTTAGATCATTGAAATACCTTGTATTAATGTATTTAAACCATTTCATTTAAATTCAATTCATAGTAAGGTATCTCAAATCAATATGGTTGATTCCTTTAAATTTGGGTATCCTTGACTCTTGTCATGTCATAACTCATTTATCCTTGATGGAAGACATCTATATATGTTATTACTGTTTAATTTGGTAGTTTTGGGGATGTTTTATGAAGATGATGAAATGGTACTCTAATTTTGAAATAGATGTTGAACTGTAATCTATTTCAATTGGGCTTGCCTCTCTTGATATCTATGTTCATATCTCCATGACAGGTTATGTTTTTAATTTCTAAAATCATATTGTTGTCCATATTATGCATGGTTTACCCAAATACAAGATGTTAATTCCCTATATCATGAGGATATACATTGAGGTGGATATCTCAAAACATTTATGTTTATATTTAGGATCCATATTGGTAATAAGGGATTCTAGAAAAAGGTTACTTATGAAAATATTCTCTAGTATTATCACTCTTGTCTTAATTTTGGTCACATGGTTTTGTATTATCATACGGAATCCACTCTAAATACCATTGTTAGGGCAAAGGAAATTTTGGTCAAAAATAAAATAACAAGGTCTCTTTTGGATGGAAGGATCATTTTATGAACAAATATTAACATGAAATATCCCATGAGTACATTATGGATAAGGAAATGTCTTTTCCTTTATGAAAAAACTCACCAGAGTTTTGGGGAATTTTTGGCCTTGTGAATTATTTTTATGATACTAAAACTACACCTAAAGAGTATCCAAAACCTATGGATTTAAATGAATTAAAATATAAACTCTCCACTAATAAGATGGTTATAGATGTTTATAGTGATTCTTATGAGTCCCTCGATGGTATAGTTGAACAACCACATTACATTGAGGAAGATTGTTTTCCCATGATACTAAGAAAGGAAACAACTGATGGTGTATTATGAGTGTTTTATGAAAAAAACCCTTGGATGACATAGAAGTATAATTATTACTCTATATTAGATATAATGGTCAGCACTATGTCTTCAACTATTTTCATAAAATATTTTCATCATGGGTAGAGACGTAAATGACCATCGACATACCACCTTTCTGTTGTTTTGGGAGAATTATAACAAACTATGTTTCACTTTAAATTAATTCTATTTTTATACAATTTAATATTAATAAATATTATATCATATATATAATGTTCATATATGTATCATTAATGTGATAATATCCTAGAAAATTTATTCCATTAAAAAGGTTATGGTATCTCCCTACTATGATGATAGCCATGTGTGTTAGGTTGATATTCTTAAGATTATTTACTATGGTAATATCATGTAATATAATGGTAAAGACATGATGCATACTATTAGTTTAAAGTATTCATATGTAAACGAGGATTTATCTCATGATGTGTGTACTTATTAATCTTCATGACTGTAGGTGACAAGAATAGACCCTTTAGTAGGGATTCGAGATGTTTTGTATCATTAGATATTCCTATATGTGATCATGTACAATGATACTTATGCATTATGATTATTATTAATACATATCATTAATCAAGTAATTTTATGTACTGAACAAAACCATGAAGCAACTTGTTTTTCGTAAATAGGTTTTGTTTGGTGCATCAGGAATGGTATGTTTTAAAGGAATAATATTTTAATGGTTTCTCTTCCATTGTTATAGATTTTGATATCTCTATACTCTGACTGGAAATGAGCTATCTAACTATATTATATAGCCTTGGGGTATTTATGGGTTCATATTAGGATGTAAAAGATTGAAATATCATGCATATAGTTTGATTAAAAGAGTATGTAGACATGTTTAATGAGATTTTGATATAAAGGTATTATATTACACAATGAAAATTTGTTTGTAGTTTTACTTTTTGGTAATTAAATTCTTCCTTTATAGGTTTATTTTGTTATCACCAAGTGTACATATTAAAATTTATAATCAATTTCGTAATCCTAATGATTAAGTGGCTTAAAGGGTTACACAATTTGTGTTTTCATTGATGTCAATTAATTTAACCCTCAATTTAATTATTGGAATAAATATTATCCTTCCATTAAACGGATAATATTTATTCACGATTTTCTAACCGCATATATTTAGTCACCATTTTATATGAGTTGAATAAGAAAATATATATTTATTATTAATTTCAAAAAAAATATATTTATTTAATGAATTATTGAAATTTAATATTATTGGTTTTATAAATATAGGTGTGGAAATAAGGATCATATTAATGGGTCTAGTTAAAATGAAATATAAAATATAATTTAAATAAATATTAATTTAATTAATGAAATGATATTTATTTCTTCGAAAGTTTTTTATTAGAAATCAAGATGTGAATAACAAAAAAATGTTATTATTTGATGTCTTATTCACTCATTATTATGTTATTGGATAAGGGCTATTATTAAAATAAAAACTATTTAACCACAAATTTCTCAAAATATATATCTGATTATATCATTTAGGGAATTAAGAAAATTTTCTTTTTTTTCAAATAAATAGGTCCCCCATGGAGACTTCTCTATGTGAAGATATTCTCAAGGGTTTCTATCAAGAAAGTGGGAACCCTATCCCATCCTCTTTGGATCATTATAAAATGAATGAATATATCAAAACAATTGGATTGTATGGAGACAAAAGAATGTGATCAATGTTAATTAATATCAATACACTAGCACTCGGTGAATGAACATCGATACATAGAGATTGAAGGAGCACTTATGGATCAATTATAGATGGATTATTTCCTTAGATCTACATAGAGTAATGATGTTAAACCTTATATGAAGTTCATGAGTTTAACATATTCTTTGAAAAAAATAATTTAAAATAAAGGTAATTATTCTAGATTATATTATTCATAAATTTAGCATGAATATCATCTAGACGGTTCTTACATTATCTGTCAATTTATTTGGATATATCTTCCCATTATAGTCATAAATGTTCACGTATTTTATTGATGTTTGATTTATTTTGAAAAAATATATATTGGGAACTAAACGAATTGGTAAATTTTCAGCTCCCATAACCTTAAAGATGAATTATAGTGGCCACATTAATTTTTAAAATTATTAATTTTTTTATCAACTGTAAAAATTATTTGGTTAGTTTTCATTAATATTAAAATTCATAATCCATAATCTGAGACATTTTTTTCATTCAATTTTAGATTTCCTGGAACTGGCTAAGAACATGTGATTGATTCTTATAGACACCCTATGAAGGTTTCATTAATTATGGATTGAATATTTACAAGATATATAACTGAAAATTATCTGATGTGTATCATGGTTCACTATATAAGGACAAATTAAATGATAAAAAACATTCCTTGATAGAAATTAACGTATGGCATGTAATTACAAACTTTGTGATGTCCATCTAGATAAAAAAATATAATGTCACATGGTGAGTTGTTAGTGTGCACTCTGTGTATCTTTTCTTAGTTTATCTAGTGAATTTATCAAAATTTGTGTAGTAAAAGAAAATGGAATATATTAATTACTCACCTTTTAATTAATTAAATATGTATATCATTAATTCATCTATATTAGACAACAAGTTGATAGTGCACATATTTTCAAAAAAATTATTATGATATGTAGATTAAAATAATAATCCCTAGATATTTAATATTGAATTTTTAGAAGAGAGTTAGCTACCATATGGTTTGTGTAAACAGAGTGTAACTCTTACCCACTTAAAAAATTAAAAACCTATCCATGCTATATGAGTGAAATATTGATTACTAAAAAGAAAATTAATTTGGAGATTATATCTAAAAAAACGTCTGTGTATCTATTATAGACACTCATATGGTTTTATAGAATAATAAATTCCTTTTTGATTTTGTATAAAATTTTGATCAAGATGTCATGTTTTTTTCATATACATCATTCATGTTACATGAGCATTTGAGGTGGTATATACCATATAGGTCACAAACATGTTTACATTTTGTGAAACAATGTCATATTCTATGTATGGTGCATGTCATGTAAATACAATGTAAATGAAAAAAAGGCATCACATAGATATGATGGGTATATGATGTGTTGAGTCATATTATACATTATTTACTAAGGTAGTTTTAAATAAAATTAACTTATAAAACAAAAAAATTATGTGGATGATTAATCTTATGAATCTTGACAACTACTATGATTAACAATTAATCGAATTAAATTATTTTTAATAAGGCTGTTATTTATTAATTGAGGAGAAATTTAACTTAATTAATCCATGGAATTGAAACTTAATCTTTATTATATGAATGTGATTCAATTTTATATATTGATGATCATGATCCTAAACAACATTTGTTTTTGTTAGATTTGTTTTAATTTAATTATATCAAGGGTTTTGGAAATTATTATTATTAAACTAAAATAATATCCTATGTGTTATATTATTAACATATTATATAAGAATCTTATTTTCCATAATTTATTTAATATAAACTCAAAAATAATTCAATTGGTTCCCCTCATCTACGTGTGAGTAAAAAATAAGTAAGGATAGAGCACCCAATTGAGTGAATGTGGTTTTAAACCATTCAAAGATGAAATCAATCCGCGCAACACATAATACTAAATTAGAATGCTTCATCTTGATCCAAGATCATACAAATTATTTTTCCCAAATAGTGAATTATTTGTTTATTTTCCACTTAATAAACTAGCTGAAAACAATACCTCATTAAAATGTCTCATAAATTTGTTGTCATCTGAATTTTTGTTTATTTTATTTTATGTATTCTATATCACGATCAGATAAGTGAATTAATTAAAAAAATAATTCTATATGGATTAAAATTTAAATAGGATTATGTGTAAATATTTTATCAACACATGATTAATCACTAAACTAAAATCCACATAAAAATAAGAATACTTAAAAAAGAAAAAATAAGGGATTTTATATATAATAATTAATCCCTTAATGATGTATTATGTCATTTATTCCCTCTGTAACATGATTGATGATTCAAACAAAGAATTAAGTGTTGGTCTAGATTTCAATAGTATATTTACATTTATTATGAAATTATTATTGTCGTTATAGGTTGACATAACCAAGTTGACCTTAATATGAGAATTATTTTCTATAAATGATATATCATAGAGGAAAATATTGAGGAAGTCCAGTATAGGATTTTTGGTTTAGGGAGTCCACTCAGTGGATATAAAATTTGCAATCTCATAGTTTGAAATACCACCAACCCATATATCATTGGTTAATTGACTATAAACTATATTTGGTTTTGAGAACAAAAATATGAACCCTAGAAACTAGAATTTCCACCTAAATGGACATTTTGACTCAAATGGTGATGATATTTGGGACACGATACTACAGTAGGAGACATAATTGGATAATTAAAATTATCTTTTATCAAATATTTTGTTAACATCAAATTACTAAAAAATATACTTTTAAATTTTTATTAAAGAATGAAATATTAATTAACCTTGATATTTATTTTATAAACAGTAGAGAAATAAAATATTTTACCCAGTAGTATCATCTATGAGTTATATTGGTTCTTGTGCATTATAATTTTCTTAGAGTAAATGATTTATATGATAGCAGCCTTAATTCCCAATCTATCTTCTAAGGAGGTGAGTAATGATGAGATCTCTATATATAAGAAAAACATATATTATATTCTATGTTTGTGGTGATTAATGTTATCATCCATGACTAGTGAAATTTTGAAGTCACATGAATCCAAATATTCATACCCTTTTCTCACCCTTCTCCCTAATTTTTAATAGGATATGGCCATATAGGAGAGCTATGATATTTAAAACAACTATTTATTACAAATCATGGAGAATAGTCATAGGCTAGTCCTCATATTGTCAATATTTTTGACTACCTTGAGTAGCTATAGTTTATTTTCATTAATCTACTTGATGAATTGTAAGAAAATATTATAATTAACACACTCCCTCAATAAAAACCCCAAAACTATACTCCCTGATCTGGTGATAGAATCATAAACACTAAATTTTTGTCTTTCATGCTAATGATGGTGACCCGATATTCACCATCCAAATTACTCCAACTTAATGGAAATTTTGGGTCACCAATATTCTCAAGGGAATTTTATTATTATTTTTAGATAATTATGGAAAACTGTAAATATAATGGTTTCATCAATAAATAATTTATAAAGATAAAATCATCACCCACAATAAGTATCCTTTCATATTATTAATTATGTCATCAACATCATCCATATAAAATCCTTTTAGAAATAATTTATTTAAAATCATGCCTGATTATTTGGGGAAAATAAATCAAGATAAGGGTGATCTCAAATGGCCTGTAAGGGGTAAACATAATAATTAATAATTAAACAATATGAGTGAGATTAATATGAGAATAAGTGTCACCAACCAAGAAGAGTTTTCATCATAAATGTTGTATGACATGGTATGTGGCAAGGCCATAAGGGTGTTCCCTATCCCCAAAGGCTGACATAAGAGCCTGGGTATCATAAAAAATGGTTTGGGAATGATTTATCCATGTTTATAAACATTAATCAATCAACAATAATAAATAAACTGAATATGAAAATTTTCGCTAAACAAGTCTTAAAATAAATTCAGAAATTAATTATATAGTTTTAAACAAACCCCAAGTGGGCCACAACTATAATGTAAAATCAATTCTAACTCAAAACCCACCACATGACAAGGGAGAATATCCCTCAATCTATATCCACAACACTACACCAAGTAAGAAAGCTAACAACTCAAACTGCTATCTCTAAATAACATACCCTTAACTATGTCGAACATTACCAAATCTACTCACACACAAAGGTGTATGTAATTGTGTGAATCTAAGTTCAATAAGATTCCACCCAAGAAAATATTCCATTATATACACATTATAATACAAAAATTGAATTGGTTTTCATAAAAAAGAAATGCTAGTAACAATTTTAATATGATGCTACTTTAAATAAAAATTGTTTTCAATGGGGGAAAATTAATTAATGACTAATTTTAAATAAAACACACATATTTCTGAAATTACCAACCAGGCACACCACATGGTGACAGTAAATACAATATAACCCATGAGCACTAGTCATGGGAGATACCCCTAGGAACTACCTAATAATGGATCACTATGTACATCATATCTCGATGAAATGTTGCATATGAATGACAGTAAATAATATTATTTTTCATGAGACACTAATATATAACACACCCATAACCTAGTTGTCTCCAATCAATCATCATTATTTAGTAACATTTTTCATCCTCGTCCATGCTAAGTGAAACTATGATAAGTCCTCTTCTGAATGAATAACATACTAGTCCTAGTTCACTCACATAGATACCTAGGCCTCC
The DNA here is from genome assembly GCA_963277665.1 of Viscum album. NCBI lineage: Eukaryota > Viridiplantae > Streptophyta > Magnoliopsida > Santalales > Viscaceae > Viscum > Viscum album. The sequence goes on from OY728166.1 coordinate 522,767,241, forward strand.
CATTTATGATCAATCAAGTTTGAAATTCTGTAAAATACCATTTTCACATTAAAATTCCTTTTCAAATTCATTCACACACAAAAATTTACCCTAAACATGTCCTGCACCCTCAATGTTGTTCATTAAACCTTACAAAAAATTTATAAAACAACTTCAATAGTTGTTACAAGGCATTGCACAAAAACTCCATTCAAAAATATTCTTTTGAGGCCAAACTACAAGAAATATCATAAAAAATAAGAATTCTCATCCCTAACACCATTTAATAAATCAATTTCAAGAATCATAAAATAACCCCAAATGATACAACATGGAAGACACATGAAAAACATTCAATTCCATGTCAAATAAAACTTTAAAATTAAACATTTAATAAATGATTCAAAAAATGGTTATCTCACCGCACACAATGGAAGAGAAACAAACTAAATAGGATAATCAAGAAAGATAAATCCATTAAATAATGTTTACACATGGAACCACATAACTTTATTATTAAAAATACCAAAAGTTTTGTGTGAGATGTCACCTACCCCACAACCAGCCCACAAGTGACTCAAAACTAACCCAAATCAAAACTATTTAACCAAGAAACTCAAAATTAAACCATAGGGGAGAAACCCAAGAAGCTATAATTTTAGAACTTTAAGAAGGAAGGAAGAAATCCATGATAAAAGGAAGAAAACAAAGAAATACACCCTTATATGAAGAATCATGAATGTTCTCACACCAAATCCCCCTAAAATATGGGTTCTAAGGGAGATTATTGGAATTTGGAGGCCTTATATGGATGAAAATCTAGAGTGGGTAGGAAAATGGATGGAGGAGGGGTTAAATATGATAAGGGAAAACTTATAATAAAAATATTTTTAATTTTATCGATTTAACGCATGGTTTAATAAGCTTTGTGGAAATTGTACGCACACTCTATTCATAGTACATGGTCACTGGGTTTGAGGCACATGGCTATGTGGTAGCTTTGTGGTGGATTCTTTCTTTTACCGTATTGTTACCTAGGTTGGGCACATGTTTTACACCAACCATGCACCAATCGTGCGTCTGGTTCTTCCCACCCAAAACTCCAATTTTCTCAAAAATTCTAGAGGCATCCTAGGGGGAAAATAGGACAAGAATAGAAGTGAAAATAACTAAAAAGAATGACACTGATGTGACAATTCTCCACACCATGAAAACTATACACCCATGAAATTCAACCCAAATCATGATATGAAAAAAAATAATGGGTATTCATACTCAACCCATGAAATCTTCCCCCACATCTCGTGTGCATCCTATCCACAATTCCAATGGACCTGGACTAGTAGAATAGACATTACCTGAAGAAACTTCTCTTAGTAATCCACTATTCACACTATCCATTCAAACACTAATAAATCAGGATGTATTTCCAACTATTCCAATTTCTACATACTGGATGGATCTGGGTTATACATATTAAATTAGGATACATGGAATACATCATGAATATATGACAATTTATAATGAAAATTTAAACTATATTCCATATTTCCAAAGCACTCACTGATCTTAAAAGGTATGACATACCTCAATGTTACCTTTCCCTATATTCCCAAATAACAATGGCCCATACGAGGGGTCACCTTAAAGAATACTTGATCACCCATATAGAACTCAATATATAAATGCCTCTAATTAGAATAAGATTCATGGAATCTCTAAGCTATCAATAACTATTGTCAGATAAACTTTACCTTCTTAGATGTCACTTGGACAAGGCCCGACCCAAATAGTGAGGTCTCACCTACCTCATCCCAACATAGGGGGACTTAAACGTCTGACAATGGAGTGCCTCAAATGGAGATATTAGAATATAGTATTGATAACTATTGTTATAAGAAAATTCGACCAATCCCAAATGGTTGTCCCAAGATCCTCCAAAATCCAAAACACATGCATGAAGCATGTCCTCTAGAATATGATTTTCTCGCTCTGTCTGACCATCCATATAAGGATGGTATGCAGTTCTCAACTAAATCTATAGCTCAAGGCATCTGGAATGCCTTCCTGATACCTAGAGGTAAAATATGGGTCTCTATCTAAGACAACTATTGACATCACACCATGAAGTCTTGCCTCCACCTAGATATATGATCAGCTTAGCTCCTCCCCTTTAGTTGTATCTCTGATCGAAATGAAGTGGGATGATTTGGTTAGATGATCGATGACATCCCAAATATATTTCTTACCATGAGGTGTACAAGGTAAGACAACAATGAAATCCATAGAGACTGTGTCCCACTTCTAGGTAAGAATATGTAAATATAGAAGCAAACCAGAAGGCCTTTGATACTTTGCTTCTACCTGTTGACATGTATAACATCTCGACATGAAATTAGTTATGTCTTGTATCATAGCTGGCCATAATAACTACATATGTAGATTATAATACATTTCAGTAGCTTCAAGATGAATGAACCACTAAGATTAGTGGATATTATGAATCAACACCTTCCTCAAAGACAACAGAACCACCTAATGGACCTTGAAGCACAAGATTCCATCCTGATACAATGTCCAATTTTAAGACATCTCCCCACTATGAAGAAACTATAGAGACCACTGACACATATCATCAATGTGACGATCCCGCTGAATCGACTCTAAAAGAGAGGGAGTAAACGAAAAGCTCTCCAATAACACACCTCAATTGTGCTCCTTGGTCATCACATACATATGAGAAAAAGAGCCCCATCAGAGTCAACCCATTACTAGACATCCTAAAATCATACACAGGTACTTTTCTACTCAAGGCATCAGCCACCAAATTACATATTCCTGGGGTAAATATGATATCATATATGAACCCCTATAAATACACAATAAAAAGGTACTGCCTCAGATTAAAATCTTTCTATGAGAAGATATTGGATAAGATCTTGTTATCAGAGTAGACCACAAAATTCCCCCCAGAGATATAGTGTCCCCATGTCTTCTATGCATGAATCACTATTTCTAACTCCAAATCAGTGGTTGGGTAATTATTTTCATGTTTTCGGAGTAGGCGAGAGCAATATACCACTGTGTGATCACCCTATATAAGTACACAACTGAGACACATACCGGAAGCATCACAAAAAACCAGATATCCCTTCTCAGATCTAGAAATGATCAACATGGAGGTAGTATTCAATCACCACTTCAACTCTTTGAAGGATTCCTGAAATTCTAGGACCCCATCAACAATATCCACTTTTTAAGTGAGCACGATCATGAAAAAAGTAAGATAAGAGAATTACTAAACAAACCAATTGTAGTAACATGCCATGTCAAGGAAACATTTAATCTCAAATAGATTCTTCAGTCGTACCCATGACATATCTACACTGATCTGCTCGAGGTCCACCGAAATCCATTTATCAGAGTTGAAATAACCAAAAACATCACATCCCTAATCCGTACTTTTAATTTTGACAACATTGCATAAATGTGATGATCCCATAGAGTACCCAACAAGATCCACAAATGATTCTCATTCTCCTCCTCAGATCCTGAGTAATCCAGGAAGCCGTCTACAAATACCACAATAAAGGAATCTAGTTATTTTCATCACACCCTATTCATGAGTGACATAAAAACTACTGGAGTGTTGATCAATCTAAATGGCATGACCAAATACTCAAACTGGTAATACTTAGTTCAGAAATCAATTTTTGGGATATCCGCCTCTCTCACCTTCACTTGGTGGTAACCCGAAAAGAAATCTATATTGGAAAACCACTTTTCCCGCTTCATCTAATAAAAAATACATCAATTTAGTGAAAATGATACTTGTTCTTAATGGTTAACTTATTCATCTTCCAGTAATAAATTCAAAACTGGAGGGATCCCTCAGCCTTATTTGTAAGAAGGAAAAGAGTATCCCTATGAGAGACTCTTATGTGAATAAATCCTCTAGTTTTAAAATCATCCAGTTTTATATTAAATTCCCTTAAATCAGTCAAGTCCATATGATACAGGGGAAGAGATATTGATTGTGTTTATAGGGCCTAATAAATCAAGAACTCCATGTCACACTCCAGGGGAAATCTTGAAAAATCATCTAGAAATAGCTCCGAGAACCCATCCACCCCATGAGGTAATCCATCCTCAAGAGCAGTACCATCGTCCTCTAGTGAGAGTGATGATAACTAAAATACCGTATTTTCCAACTATGGGAGTGTATTTTTTCATGACCCGATTAAGGATCCTATTCTGCCTGAAAAACCTAAGAACTACCATCATGTTCCCTGAAATTCACCCACCATCAATTGTAATAGTTATGCTCCTAAAAGGGCACTAGTTAATCCATGTCGAGGATTACATAAAAAAATTATATGTCCAAGACCAGGAGATCCAATTGAATCTCAAATTCTGACATGGAAAGATAATATGATGGCAACCTAAGACCTTACTCCTTCTTTTTATCTAATGACATCACCCACTCCATCGCAAGAGATAAAACTAGGTTTCAAAATTCAAATGATTATCAAAACGGAATGATATTAAAGAAATAGAAGCCCCAATATCAATGATTATGGATTCATTATAAGATGAAATCAAAATGGTACCTGTAACATTAAAAGGATATGAAACCAATCCAACAGTTGTTTGGTCCACATTATAAAGGTTCCTAGTCTCTTCTGAAGAATGATTGCTCACCTTCGGCTCATCCCGGAACTGGATCTTCCCCGAAGACAATCTAGCCCTGCCACCACATCCACAAAATTGAGATCTCATTGTCCTAGTCAACCCCAACTAAACTGACACTCCCCTAGAAACTAAATACCCTACCCCACTCTATTATGTGTGTGTCACTCTGAATAAGCACTATACGTTCCCCCCAATTCCACATCGATAACAAGAAATAAGAGGGGTGGTACATGTAGGCTGGAAGTGCCCAACATTCTTGCACTGATTGAACACCACAAACCCTTCATCAAAAGCTTCAAATGAAGACTGCCTAGAAGGATGGCATGAACTACCACCTTTATTATTCCCATTCTCATCCCGCTTCCTCTTTATATCTAATAAGATTCCACATCTGACAACATACACCACTCTATAAAACCCAAACATTCCTTTTAGATCAATCTCAAGCATGCAAGAATGATCAACCACCTCAGCATAGCTTCTATGCTTGAACAAGAAGGCCTAAGTGTAAATTAATGGTTGAAACCCATTCTCAGCCATATGATATTTCATATATTCATTAGAAACAATGTTAGGTGCATAGTGTCTTATCTTAGCAAAATAGTTAGCCTATTCCATCACAGACTGATCTCCCTGAGAACGATCCATGAATTCCTAGGACCTGTCATAGTCCATGACCTTGGGAAAATATTACTCATTAAAGATGGTCTTGAAATCCTTCTTGATTATCACCTCATTCTTCCAAGCCTGAATCACAAATTCCCACCACCGGTGACTGGGACCTTCTAGAAGAAATGAGGTGCATTTCACCCAAACCATTCCAAGTGTGCAAATGAATTAGAACATGCACCCTATCTTCCCAAGACATTCCTCTTATTCCTAAGCCTTCATGATACCTCTAAAAGTAGGAGGCTTGTTCTTGAGAAACACTAGGGATTTATCCTTCCTAGAACCATGTCCATCTTCTCTAACTAGAGTAGTTTTAGGACTCATTCTTAACCATAGATCTTGGATATTCTAGACCACATCTTCTACCAAACCAATGATCATGTGATGAGGGACAACTCTCTATAACATACTCTTGTTTGTGTATGTGATCTTTCTAGGGAGGCATGTAGCTACAAAACACAACATACACAAGGGAAATGATTATTAAAACATTTATGAAAACATCACCAATAAAATAAAATATAAATAAATCAAAATAATAAAATATGAAATAAACAACTACATCACTCCCACCCAATGTCTACATGCAGTTTGTTGCTCGCATGTCCTACCTAGAAGTGATGTAAAACAAAAATTGAAACATCCCATGGTGACTCAAGGTTTGTCACAAGAGTTGTGGGCCAACCACTCTACACACATTGAGAACTCCGACCCCTAATAGTCCTAAATCCTATTAAACAGACTCATACCAAAAAACATGACCCAAAAATATCAACCATCCTATTATAAAATTTTTCCATGAATAAATCCAAATATCATCCAAACCAATGCCCGACTAAGTCTGTGGTAAGTCCCAAATGGTGTTCCCTATCCCTGTAGCTAGTATATGTTCCCAGGTATCATTAAAAAAGGTTTTAGAATAATTTACATGAGTTTAGCAACATTAAACAACCAACAATAATAACTAAACTAAATCTGAAAATTTATACCAAACATGTATGAACCGAAATTCAGAACTGAATTACATTGTTGCAAACAAAACCAAAGTGGGACACAAATAAAAATGACCATAATTCATAACTCAAAACCACCACATGGTAAGGTGCATCTCCTTCAATCTATCTCCAAAACACCACACTAAGGATTGAATCTAACATCTTGAACCGTCGTCCCCAAATACCTTCCCCTACCTATGTAAAACATTACCATATATGTATACACAAAAAATTGTTTATTAGATGTGAGGCTAAGCTGAATAAGATTCCACCCAAGAAAATTCCCCATTGTATAAACATTATAAGAAAAATCCCTTCATGCTTTTATATACACGAAATTCTAGTAATAATTTTAAAGGAATAAAACTTAAAATAAAAATAGTTTTCTAGGGGAAAACATTAAAGAATGAGCAATTTTAAAGAAAAAAACCCACAATGATTAAATTAATTTCCAAACAGGTCATATTTTGATGTTATATACAATATAACCAATGAGAACTAGTCACAGTAGATACCCTAAGGAACTAGGTAACAATGTGTCACTAGATATATCATATCTCGATGAAATGTGGCACTAGAACAACAATGAACTACATTCTCATGAATGAGACACTAGTACAGAACACACCTGTAAACTAGTTGTCTCTAATCAATCATCATTATTTAGTTAGTGTTTTCATTATCAATCATTCTATGTGAGGCCAGGACAATCCCACTTCTATATCACTAGCATACTAGTCCTAGTCTGCACACTTAGATACCTAAGCTTCCCATTTGTGCTCTATCAACATCAAAATTTATAAAATACCATTTTCACATAAAAAATCCATTTCTAAATCATAAAAAAACAAAATAGTACCTCTGAAATGTTCCTCACCCCCAAGGTAGTTCATTAAACCCAATAAATATTTTATTAATCAACATCAAGAGGTTTTATAAGGCATTGCACACACAATTCATTCAAACATCCACTTTTAATACTAACACCTAATAATAAAATTCCAACCATAATTTTCAACCCTGACGCAATTTAATAAAACAATTCCAAGATTCATAAAATATCCCCAATTAATACAACATGGAATACACATGAAAAAAACTAAATTATATGTCAAAATTGATCCTTAAAATTAAACACTTAATCCATACTAAAAAAGAGGTTTTAAATAACACAAAATAGATGAGAAACATTCTAAATGGGTTAATAAAACTAGATAAATTTATAAAATAATGTTTCCACATGGAACCACCTACCTTGAAAGTCGAAAACCCTAAATATTGGTGTAAAATAGCTCCTGCACCACAACTGCACCACAATCGAGTGAAAATGAACCCTAATCAGAAATATTCAAATAAGAAACTCAATATTAAATCCTAGGGATGAATCCACATATTTGGGAATTTTAGAACATCAATGCGGGAAGAAACACTAGAGATAATGAAGAATACAAATAATGACTCACATATTTAAGAATATTAATTTTTCTCCCACCAAAACCCATTCAAAGATGGGGTTCGAGGGAGCTTAAGGGAGTTTGGAGGCCTTCTATGGCTAAAAATCCCAGTGGGGAAGAAAACTGGCAAAGTAGGGGTTAAATCTGACAAGGTAATATTTGGAATGAAAATATTTTTAATTTTCTGGGTTTTAGTGCATGGTTTGGTGACATGGATTAATAAACCATCCGGAAACTGTTTTCATACTCTGTTTAGAGATCATAGTCTCCGGGGTTGAGATGTTTGGTCATGTGGTAGATGTGTAGTATATTCTTCCTCCTACTATACAGTTACCTAGTTTTGGTGCATGTTTTACACTAACTGTGTCACAACCATACACCTAGGTCTTCCTACCAAAGAACCTCTATTTTCTCCAAAATTATTAGGTTATCATAGTGGGAAAAGATAGGACATGAATAGAAGAAAAAATACCTGAAATTAAGGAAACATATGTGATAATAAGGGTATGATAACATAATCAATTTGAATGATAATAGTATAAGATAAATCATAAAAATCAATACATGGATATAAAAACATGAAAACAAGGAATAAGAATGTAAAAAAAAAGTCACGAGTCCTAAAAATTAATAATCATGATCTACATGATTTCATTCTTGATACAAGGTCTCATTTACAACCCATTAAACCATAAAAATGTTTGGGTATATTTGGAAATTATCTTTATAAAACCCTTACATAACCCATACAACTAAAATAACCATACATCCAACTTTAAAAATAATCTATCATAAAACATAAACATTACCAAATGAATTGGAGAACTAGCAGGGTTCAATCATTATGTAAGCTATATTGATCCCACCTAACACTATATTTATTAATATATTGTAAAAAAACGTCCAATAATAGTAGATAAAGTACATAAATCTTTTTCTTCATTTTAAAACTCATAAAAAATATTTATTCCATTAAAAACATGATTACCTAAAAGAAAAAATGGGTTCATTACATGATATTTGAAACATGATTAACTCATGGAAAAGAAACATATTCCCAAACAATCTCATTGAAACATGATTAAATAGTATAAAGGAAACATGTTTCATAATACTGTATTAGAACAATCATAATCCATCAAGAGAATGAATGATGATATTATAATATAAAATTTCCAAAGTGGGTCATAAGTAATAATAAATTTTATTGACGTTGAAGAATCAAAATCCCATTTTAATTTCAAAAATAATTATGGAAAATAAAATTTTCAATTTTGAAAATAACATTAAAACGTCATGAAATATTGAAAAAATACTCTTTCTTGAAGAGAAATGCAGAAACATATAATGGAAACATAAAGGAAATTAATAGACAAGATAAAAGAAAAAACTATTCTTATTATAAATGTTAAAAATAAAAATTCCTTTTAGAAAAATGAAAATAGTAGTTAAAAGTGACCCATATGAAAATAGTTATGAAAGTTACTTTTAAAACATTTAAAAAGATGGTAAAATATAAGTTAAAATGTATTAATGAAATAATATTATTTTATAAATTATAATTTTTGAAAACATTTTACAATACATGGATTGGGAAGAGAAAATACCCTATAAAAAACACTATATAAGTATTGCATTGAAAAAAATCTCATGATATTCCTTCAATGAATAAGGAAGGAAATTTAAGTCAAACATAATGAGAACATTGAGAACTATAACTGAATAAAAATATTTAAAAAACAATATCTTTTGATTTCATCTAAATTATCCTTGACCATAAAAATTTCTCAAAAGGAAATAGATTTTTATATAAAGCCTTTTCCACTTTGTTTACTCTTCAATCATAATCTCCAAAAATGAATAACATCAAATGATATATTCATTATAATAAACATAAACCATATTCATTTCATAACAGGTTAATGGATATTGAATACACCACTCAATTGAATATAGGTTCATATCATAGACATATGTCTCAATGAAATATAATTTGAGTTGAATAACCATTATATAAATCATACCATTGGATTTAATAATTAATAAATGTTTCAATTATGTGTATAAAATATAGATTCCCACAAAATAAGTGTAAATAAAATTTAATACAATAAAAATTTGTTAAAAAAATAATCATATAATATAAAATACAATGAAAAATTAATATAACCTAATGATAATATATATAGTTCGATAATTCGTTACCAATAGGTAGCATTATAGCCAAATCCCCTTGAATGAAAAAATTAATATTTAAACATAAAATAAAATGATATATGAAGGATTAAATATATTACATGGACAATTGGAAGTATATGAACCAATCAATATATATAAGTGGTGAACATATCATATGCCTCATAAAAATAAAAAGTGAGATGAGAAAACCCGTTCCCCGAGACCATACATACCGTTTTTTCTTTTAAATTCTATATAATAATATTCTATCAATTATTTTATTTTTTAAGAAAACTTTTAGGTATTATTACCATATAATTAAATCATTTATTTTATTCATTTTGAATTACATCTTAAAAAACATAATTACTTATGTCTATGTCTGAATTTTTGTGAACGTTCTATTCATTGTTTCAAAATGTGTTTTGAGTGATGACAATGGTAAAAGTGGTCATTATTTAATTATATAAATAAAAATAATTTTTAAACATTTATCATATTTATACACCAATTAAAATTTTAAAACTGATCATGAAATATAGTTTGGAGAAAGTAGCCACTTTACAATCTTAGAGACAATAGGTTGTGTATATGCATGAGCAACATTCCCATTTTTCCCACGAGATATACTAAAAGAATTTAAGTAATATTTTATCTATATAGAAATATAATTATATCAAAAATATCATCTAATTTCATTAAAAATACATATATTTATCACCCACTTGTTTTGGTGAAAAATAATAATCACATCACTTCAAAGAGGAAGTAGTCTACATGTGTACATGAACAATGTAAACATTTTTTTAAAGAATAAAAATGATATATAATCTTGTAGTAATGTTAAATATTTGATGAATATAATTATTAATTCATTTTCATCACATATATTTTTAAATATTAACTTTATTACCTTCCATGGAAATATTTTCAAAAAAACAAATCACATCACATAGTGAGATTGTAGTATATCATATAAACAAGAGACAATGTCTTACCCCCACTAAATAAATAATAAAAAAATTATTTATGATATATTATTTACAAAAGTATAACTATTTTAATAATATCATATATATATATAATATAAAATTATATCAATTTGTGAGATATGATGATGGAAAAAACAATGACATTGCATCGCAAGGTGGTAGTATAAGGCCTCATCCTTAAACCTTACTTAATCTTGAGTTATTACAAGATTACACATTGAGTATCTTTTGAGGTTTAGAGTTTTAGAGAATTAGATCATAAAACATGCATTACATTCCACATTTAAACAAAGTGGTTACATAAAAGATAGTATTAATTTTTCCCATCAACGGAAACATATTTAAAATAAAACATGGATTCTTTCATGACACTTCCTTGACACTATCAACATATCATGTACCATTCCCTTGACCTGTGAAAAACAATTCAAAAACTTGGGATGAGCATAAAAACCTCGTTAAAGGATATAAAAGTACTAAATGAAAAAATTAGTCCATGTATGAAATCATACTTCAATCATAAAACATAATCATTTTAACATACCTCATCAAATCATGAATAAATCATAGAAATCATAAGACATAAATGTCACTTGAGGCATTCATAACATTCTTGTGTAGGGAGTAACCCTCTTGGTTACGTTTGGAATACCCATCACAGTATATTCCCTAAATCTCTTCGGAGAAACCTTAACATTTAACTCCTTCGTGTTACCCAATGAATTGGATCTCTATATCGGGCTCACCCACCCTTAGTTTATCACGGAACCACTCGTCTTCATAACAATGCCCAAGAACCATAACAAAATCATATCATTTAAAACATGCATAAAGGAAACATAACATTTCCACATTTCAATCACAAGATATCAATACAACTCATTGATATAATAAAAACATTATGAAAACCATTTTCCATACAAAAATAAAAGAAACGTAATACATGGTATTTATTTTTCATTATAAAAAAAAGTTAGGTTATGGCTTGTAGAGGAAGACAAAACTCAAATAATGGTCACATCGGCGGAGAAGTCGTTGTCGCCACATACGTACAACAAAAAAACATTCCTTTTGTCCTTTAGTAAAACGTTTCGTATAAAAAATATTCCTTTTGAATAAGCATAAAATTCAAAAGGGGTTTATACACCGTATAAAAGAAAGTTGTGTATAAAACAAAATATGCCTCAATGAATGGAGATTGAGACAAAGTCCCATACTTCGGGTCCGACTTGACTCAATCGTTCTTTAATGTCCTGAATAATAAACTTGAGTTAATTTCTACTTGATTAAGAACCTTTTTCAATTTCATTATTCCTTTTATATCACTTATTACCATTTTATAAACATTATGTAGTCATTTAAGTTAAAAACAGTCGTTTTGTCGATATTTGGTACTTGAGTCAAAAGTGAACTTCTAATATTTACAAATTGTTCACGTAGTCGAATATCCATAATCTGAAGAATGATATTCATGATTTAGATGCCATATATATCATATATATCCAGTATATACATGAATTTATAATATTACATAATCATTTAGAGGTAAAAAATGAAATGCACCATTCATGGAGATGGTAAGTCGTATGTACGCATGAACGCTACTTTCATTTATATGTCATATAAATGGAATTAAAACTAAATGAGAGATATGTATATTTTAATTCCAGAATTATATTCATCATTTATATGTAACATACATCATATATATCCATTATATATATGTACTTATAATAGTACATTACATTTGGGGATATGAAATGAAATGCACCGTTCATGGAGGCGGTAAGCCGTACGTACGCATGAACGCTACTTTCATTTCTATCTCATACATTAATGGAAATAAATAATAATTATATAAAGGTATATTATAATTCCAGTATAATATCATATATAATATCATTAAATATATCCTTTATACGTACCACATATGGTATTAACGAATCAAATCACTTTGAGGGGGCGGTAGTCTGCACTTCCTAAAATGAAGATATCGCGTTTACCCATAATGGAAACCATAATGGTATGCCATAAATGAAAAATACAGAAGCTTAATTAAAACATAAAAATATTATATATCATATATAAATATACTGACATCTTAATGGCCACCATTTAAGGTGTTAAAAGAATATTGAACAATCATCATTTCGTGAGGTAGAAATTTACCATCCACAGAAACAGTATGTTCATTCACCATTAGATGTAGGTGTGTGTAAGTGTAGCTCGAATACTTCTTATAACAACATCCTAGTATATTGAATATACTGTAGTTGTTACAAAATAAATTAATAAAAATAGTTTAGGGGGTTGGAGAAGCAAAATAAAACAAAAGAACACAAGTGAAGACATTACCTTAAAATCGGGTAACTCCCTTTGGTTTGAACCAAAAGTGTTTCTTGAAGAGCTTCCTACCTAAGGTAAGGGTTCTAGGATGATGATAGGGATGTGGAGGGACAAAATGATCAGAGACTGGCCGAGAAAAAGGCTTGAGAGGTGTGGGTAAGGTGGTAGAGGTGGGGGCATTTTATAAGAGGAGAGGAGGGGCACTCTTGGAAAGGTATAAAATGTTACTTTATTTTCATATTATTTTTGGATTTTAGAGGTCCCACATTGATGTATTTTGAGGATAAGGTGATAAGGGTTCGAAATATACTTATCCAATAGGTTTTTGAAAGTTTAAGGCTTAGATTGTACATTATATTTTCATTTTATTTAAATCGTTCATTAATGAGGTAATCACTGCATCATCATGATGTCATAAATAATTTAATTTATTTAATGTCTAAAAATTATAAAAAAAAATACTATGATGTAGGAAATAGTTTTATCTTTCCAATGAATATTTTTAGTTTAATAGATCATTTATTTATACAAAATTAAAACTATTTTACTCAGGTGATACATTCTTTGTTATATTTAACTTTCTTTAAAAATAAAAAGATAAAAAGTCACTTTCACACGAAAGTGATTCCATGGGGTCCCCAAGTTTTGAACAAGGAATCCAATTTTATTACATGAGAAAATAAGTAGAATTATGACACATGTTGTGATCATTTGTTATTATTATGATATTATTTTATTATCCCTAACTACCCGATTATTAATTAATCAAGATAATTAAAGATAATTACCGTCGTTACTATTCATAATGTCCAAACACAAAAGAGTCTTAATTAAATAATTTGTACCTTATGATTCCAAATATGGAATCCATTTTACAAAATTCCAAACATATAAATTTCAATAATTAATTTAAAAATATTTCTCGTTGTCAAAACAAATAGCGGGTTTTTTTAAACAATATCTATGAAAAGTTTGGAACTTTTTTATTGCCAATTCCAAAGTCAAATTAATCCTAATGACCACCATTGGATTACTTGGTAAAAATATATTCTATTTAAACCATAAAACCAATTATAAAGATAATATAACCATATAATTAAATTAGATGAAAAACCAGTTTTGATGTAAAATGCAGCATTTTTCACTATTAATTAAAAAAATGAACATTGTCAGAAAAATACCAAAACTTTATCCTATGTAAATTTAAAAATCCCAATAATAAAGAATTAGTCTATTTTGACAAATATAACTTATAAAATTTTCAAAATATGGATTTAAAAATGGTTTTCCATCAAAAGGCAGTAAAACAATCTTTTAAAATATTAGTGTATTACATGCTTAAGATTGGATTTATTCTCATTTTAAGCCTATAAAACACTATATAATTCATAAATAGACATAGATAAGAATATATATTATTCATTATTTACTTGGGATGTTACATACCTCCCCCCTTTAGAAAATTGCGTCCCCTCAATTTATTTACTTATCGAATAAGTGGGGGTTTTTATCCCTCATTGCATTTTCAGATTCCCATGTTTCATCTTCAATCATGTGGTTTTTTCCCAAAACCTTTACCTGATGAATCACCTTATTCCACAACACTTGCTCCATGTGGTCAAAAATCTGAACCAGTTGTTCCTCATAAGATAGATTCTCTTCCAACTGAACTACTTCTGGACTCAAAACATGAGATGGATCTGTCATGTACTTCCTTAACATTGAAACATGAAAAACATTGTGTACCTGAGATAAACTCGGAGGTAAATCCACTCGGTAATAAACTAGTCCAACTCTCTCCAGAATTTCATATAGTCCAATGAATCTTGGACTCATCTTTCCTTTCTTACCAAATCGCATCACACTTTTCCATGGTGAGACTTTGAGAAAAACATGATCACCTACCTCAAAAGAGAGATCCTTCCTCCTGTTGTCTGCATAACTCTTCTGTCTGCTCTGAGCTGTTCTCATGTGTTTCTATATCAGCTGATCTTTTTCTACCAACTCTTCTACCAATTTTGTTCCCAACAACTTCCTTTCACCCACTTCATCCCAGAAAGCTAGAGTTCGACACTGCTTCCCATATAATTTCTCAAATGGTGCCATCTATATACTAGAATGAAAACTGTTATTATAAGAAAACTCAACCAAATAAAGATGTTGGTCCCAACTTCCCTGATAATCCATCAAACAATCACGTAGCATATCCTCCAAATTCTGAATAGTTCGTTCTGATTTCCCATCTGATTGAGGGTGAAAAGCTGTACTAAAATTTAATTCAGTACCCAACGACTTCTAAAGGCCTTTCCAAAAGTTTGAAGTGAACCTGGGATCACGGTCAGATACAATGGAGAGAGGAACTCCATGTAACCTGACTATCTCTTTAAAATAAAAATGAGAAAGTTGATCTAGTGAAAAAGTATCTCATATAGCAAGGAAATGAGAAGATTTAGTCAAGCGATCAACAATAACCCAGATTTCATTATTACCTCGAGGTGTCTTCGGCAATCCCACAATGAATTCCGTGGATATATTATCCCATTTCCACTGTGGCACTAGTAATGGTTGAAGCATCCCTTTCGGTAACCGCCACTCTGATTTTAACTGTTGAAAAGTCAAACACTTCACAGTAAAATCAGCAATATCCCTTTTTATTCCGTCCCACCAGTAATACTCCTAAAGATATCTATACATCATAGTACTGTCTGGATGAACTAAAATGAAGAACTATGAGCTTTAAATAACAACTCTCTCTTCAACTGTGAATCACACGGCACACACAATCTCTTCCCAAATCTCAAATCATAATCATTATCAATGTTGAATTCAGGAAACTTACCTTTCTGAACCAGCTCTACCTTTTTCTGCAACTCACTGTCTTGCTTCTGTGATTGCATAATTCTGTCTGATAGAGAAGATTTCACTGATACCTGAAACAAAACAGAAGGACATCCTACACCAACAACTTCTATTCCAAAGTTCATCAAATCCTTATCCAAAGGATCACGTTCCAAACGCAACATTGTTAATGAAGCATTATGTTTTCGACTCAAAGAATCATCCACTTTATTTTCTTTTCCCGGATGGTAGTGAATTGTGAAATCATAATCCTTGATTAATTGTAGTCATCTCCTCTATCTCATGTTAAATTCTTTCTGAGTGAATATATACTTTAAACTTTTGTGATCGGTATATATTTCACACTTTACTCCATACAAATGATGCCTCCAAATTTTTAAAGTGAAAACAACAGCAGATAATTCCAAATCATGTGTAGGGTAATTTACCTCATGAGTATTCAACTAACATGAAGCATAAGCAATTACCTGATCATTCTGCATTAGGAGACAACCAAGTCCTTTCAATGAAGCATCACTATAGACAACAAACTCACCATTCCTGGAAGGTAGTGCCAAAACTGGAGCATTCACCAATCTTCTTTTCAGTTCCTAAAAACAATCATCACATTCTATTGTCCAGATAAACTTAACACCCTTCATAGTTAGCTTAGTCATTGGACTAGATAACCATGAAAAATTTCTAACAAACCTTCGGTAATAGCCTGCCAACCCAAGGAAGCTATGAATCCCAGTTACATTTTTGGGTCTTGGCCATTATTTGACAACATTTGTTTTTTCAGGATCAACAGTTATCCCATCTTTAGAAACAATGTGACCAAGGAAAGAAATTTTTTGCAACCAAAACTCACACTTGCTGAATTTCCCATACAATTTATTTTCATTCAAGGTTTGGAAAATAACCCTGAAATGTCTTTTATGCTCCTCTTTACTTTTAGAAAACACCAAAATATCATCAATGAAAACAACCACAAACTTATCATTGAAATCATGTAAAATTCTATTCATAAGGTCCACGAATACAGCAGGTGCATTGGTTAGCCCAAAAGGCATAACTACAAATCCATAATGTCCATATCTTGTTAGAAATGCGGTCTTCGGAACATCTGCTTCCTTTACCTTCAACTAATGGTACCCCGATCTCAGGTCAATCTTTGAAAAATACTGAGCTCCGAGAAGCTGATCAAACAAATCATCGATATGAGGCAAAGGATATTTTTGATTAACAGTGATGTTATTCAAGGCTCTATAATCAATGTAAAGTCTCATTGAACCATCTTTCTTTTTAAAAAATAAAACAGGAGCACCCCATGGTGATGTGCTAGGTCGAATGAAACCTTTTTCTAATAAGTCTTGTAATTGATCCTTCAACTCTAAAAGTTCAATTTGAGCCATTCGATAAGGGGGTTTTGAAATTGGCTTAGCATCAGGAACTAAGTCAACAGTAAACTCAACTTCCCGATCTGGTATTATTCCAAGAAACTCGTCAGTAAAAACATCAGGATACTCATTTACCACTAGCACATCATTAATCTTAACAGTTTTCTTGTTTTCAACAATATGTGCAAAGTAACATTCATTTCCATATTTTACTAGTTTCTTGGCCACTTGATATGTTATCAACAGTAAGGGTTCATTCTTGTATACAAAATGAATGTATTTCTGAAAAGAAACTTCTTTAGCTCTACATTCAAACTTAGAAAGGTAAATAGAGAGTCAATCCATAACCAGGATAACATCAAACTCTACTAGAGGTAAAACAATAAGGTTTTCAAGTAGGATCTTTCCACAGATAAGGATAAAAAGATTCTTATAAATTATTTTTGCCTCAACATTTCCCCCAGTTTTTTTTACCTCAAGTTCAGGAGTCATTTCTTGAGATGGCATTCCCATTTTACTAGAAAATTTTTTAGAGATGAAAGAATGTGTAGACCCTCAATCAAAAAACACACTGGCATAATCTGAAAAAACAAACAAAGTACCTGATACCACTTCATTTGATGGCCCAACATCTACTAAAGTAGTTGCAAATGATTTCACCACCCCTTTCTGCTTGTATTCTAACTACTTCCCATCACTCGAGCTCTTTTTCAGACACTCGTTTGCATAGTGACTCATCTCATTGCACTTAAAACATTTCACTAACTGTAAATCAAATTTGGTCTTACCATCACCCTGATCTTTTTCAGTGCAATCACGAGCCGTATGTACCATATTACCACATCGGTAGCACTTTACAGAATTCAGAAGACATTCCCCAACATGCCTTTTACCACATTTATCACAAACTGGAAACTTAGTTTTCTTACCATCAGACCTTTTTGAAGAATTATATTCATTCTCCTTCCACCTCGGTCTCTTCTTCTGCTGGTTGTTATAGAACACTTGATCATCGGAAAACTCCATGTCCACCTTCTCATCACATTGAACAAGCTTTTCATAACTTTTGAACTCACGAGAATCTAAAGCCCTTCGATATTTTGGCTTCAATCCTGAGTAAAAACGGTTGATTTTACTATCAAGGTCTTGGATAAAATTTGGAGCATACCTTGACAATCAAGTGAACCTTTCTTCATAAGCAGCCACTGAGTCTTTCTCTTGCCTCAGTTCCAAGAATTGTTTTTCCATCCTATATCAAACAGTCTTAAGAAAATACTTCTCAAGAAACATACCTTTGAATTCATCCCAGTCGAGAGCATCAATCTCATCAGCATCCCTGATAGTTTTAATCATCGACCACCACTGATCTGCTTCACCCTCCAAACGGTAAATAGCAAGACTAACCTTTTGATTGTCTGAACACCTCATGACATCGAAAATCTTCTCTAGTACTTTAATCCACCATTCATCTAGCACAGGGTCAGATGATCCTCTGAATGATGGGGGATGTTGCCTCATGAAATGTTCCACCACTGACATGTTCCTCTACGGTTGATCTGGCTGATCTTGTGCATGGATACCACCACCATTTATCGCTTGAGTCAACTGCACCATTACTGCAACAAACTATTTAATTCCAATTACGACCATCTCAGGATGCTGATTTGAAAGGTCATTTCCTTCTGTATGCCTTCCGAGCACTACTTCCCTATTTCCTCTGCGGAAAACCATTCTGAACAAACATGTCTTAGATGAAGCAATATGGTAATCTACAAATGCTATATCATTTCAATTTTACCATAAAAAATATATTTTTGGATAATCATTTAATAGAATTCTAACTCCTAAAGTTATCTAAACCGACCTCTGATACCAACTATAAGGACCCAGCCTTAAACCTTACTTTATCTTGAGTTATTACAAGATTACACATTGAGGATATTTTCAGGTTTATATTTTTAGAGAATTAGATCATAAAACATGCATTATATTCCACATTTAAACAAAGTGGTTACATAAAAGATAGTATTATTTTTTCCCATAAACATAAACATATTTAAAATAAAACATGGATTATTTTTTGACACTTCCTTGACACTATCAACATATCATGTACCTTTCCCTTGACCTGTGAAAAACATTTCAAAAACTTGGGATGAGCATAAAAAGCTCCGTAAAGGATATAAAAGTACGAAATGAAAACATTAGTCCATGTATGAAATCATAATTCACTAATAAAACATAATCATTTTAACATACCTCATCAAATCATGAATAAATCATAGAAATCATAAGACATAAAGGTAACTTGAGGCATTCATAACATTCTTACATAGGGAGTAACCCTCTTGGTTACGTTTGGAATACCCATCATAGTATATTCCCTAAATCTTTTCAGAGAAACCTTAACTTTTAACTCCTTCGCATTAACCAATGCATTGGAGAGCTATATTAGGCTCACATGTCCTTAGTTTATCATGGAACCACCCATCATCATAACAATTCCCAAGAACCATAACATAATTTTATCACGTAAAACATGCATAAAGAAAACATAACATTTCCACATTTCAATCACAAGATATCAATACAACTCATTGATATAATAAAAAAATTATGAAAACCATTTTCAATACCAAAATAAAAAGAAAATTAATACATGGTATTTATTTTTCATTTTAAAAAAAAGTTAGGTTATGGCTTGTAGAGGAAGCCGAAACTTAAGTAATGGTCACGGCGGTGGAGAAGTCGTTGTCGCCGCATACGTACGACAAAAAAACATTCCTTTTGTAATTTAGTAAAACGCTTCGTATAAAAAAGATTCCTTTTGAATAACCGTAAAAGTAAAAAGGGGTTTATACACTGTATAAAATAAAGTTGTGTATAAAACAAAATATGCCTCAATGAATGGATATTGAGACGAAGTCCCATACCTCATGTTCGACTTGACTCGATCGTTCTTTAATGTCGTGAATAATAAACGTGAGTTAATTTATACTTTCTTAAGAACCTTTTTCAAGTTCATTATTCCTTTTGTATCACTTATTACCATGTTATGAACATTATGTATTCATTTAAGTTAATAACGGTTGTTTTTTCGATATTTGGTACTTGATTCAAAAGTGAACTTCTTATATTTACAAGTTGTTCACGTAGTCAAATATCCATTATCTCAAGAATGATATTCATGATGTAGATGCCATATATATCATATATATCCAGTATATACATGAATTTATAATATTACATAATAATTTAGATGTAATAAATGAAATGCACCGTTCATGGAGACGGTAAGCCGTACGTACGCATGAACGCTACTTTCATTTCTATGTCATATTAATGGAATTAAAACTAAATGAGAGAAATGTATATTTTAATTCCAAAATTATATTCATAATTTATATGTAACATACATCATATATATCCATTATATATATGTACTTATAATAGTACATTACATTTGGGGATAAGAAATGAAATGCACCGTTTATGGAGACGGTAAGTCGTACGTACGCATGAACGCTACTTTCATTTCTATCTCATACTTTAATGGAAATAAATAATAATTATATAAAGGTATATTATAATTCCAGTATAATATCATATATAATATCATTAAATCTATCCTTTATACATACCACATATGGTATTAACGAATCAAATCACTTTGAGGGGGCGGTAGTCTGCACTTCCTAAAATGAAGATATCGTGTTTACCAATAATGGAAACCATAAAGGTATTCCATAAATGAAAAATACAGAAGCTTAAGTAAAAAATAAACATATTATATATCAATATAAATATAGTGACATATTAATGGACACCTTTGGAGGTGTTAAAAGAATATTGAACAGTCATCGTTTCATGAGGCAGAAATTCCCCATCCACAGAAACAGTATGTTCATTAACCATTAGATGTAGGTGTGTGTATGTGTAGCTCGAATAATTCTTCTAAAAACATAATAGTATATTTAAGATACTGTATTTGTTACAAAATAAATGAATAAAAATAGTTTAGGGTGTTGGAGAAGAAAAATAAAACAAAATAACACAAGTGAAGACATTACCTTAAAATCAGGTAACTCCCTTTTGTTTGAACCAAAAGGGTTTCTTGAAGAGATTCCTGCCTAAGGTATGGCTTCTAGGATGAGGAGAGGGATGTGTAGAGACAAAAAGATCAAATCTTGGCCAAGAAAAAGGCTTGAGAGGTGTGGGTAAGGTGGTAGAGGTGGGGGGCCTTTTATAAGAGGAGAGGAGGGGCACTCTTGGAACGATATAAAATGTTACTTTATTTTCAAATGAGTTTCAGATTTTAGAGGTCCCACATTGATGTATTTTGAGGATAAGGTGATAAGGGTTCTAAATATACTCATCTAATAGGTTTTTGACAAGTGTAAGTCTTATATTTTATATTATCTTTTCATTTTATTTAAATCGTTCATTAATGAGGTAATCGCTGCATCATCATGATGTCATAAATAATTTAATTTATTTAATGTCTAAAAATTATAAAACAAATACTATGATGTAGGAAATCTTTTTATATTTCAATTGAATATTTATAGTTCAATAGATCATTTATTTAGACAAAATTAAAAATGTTTTCCTCAGGTGATACATTCTTTGTTATATTTAACTTTCTTTAAAAATAAAAAGATAAAAAGTCACTTTCACATAAAAGTGATTCCATGGGGTCCCCAATTTTGGCACAAGGTATCCCATGGTCGGTCATGATACAAAAAGTATCATTAAGACACATTTTGTGGTCATTTGTTATTATTATGATATTATTTTATTATCCTTAACTACCAGATTACTAATTAATCAAGATAATTAAAGATAATTACCATCGTTACTATTCATAATGTCCAAAAACAAAAGAGTCTTAATTACATAATTTATTCCTTATGATTTCAAATATGGAATCCATTTTTCCAAATTTCAAACATAAAAAATGAATTAATTAATTTAAAAATAATTCTCATTGTCAAAACAAATAGCGGGTTTTTTTGAAATAATATCTATGAAAAGTTTGGAACTTGTTTATGACCAATTCCAAAGTGAAATTAATCCCAATGACCACCATTGGATTCCATGGTAAAAATATATTCTATTTAAACCATAAAACAAATTATAAAGATAATATATCCATATAATTAAATTAGATGAAAAAGCAGTTTTGATGTAGAATGCAGTATTTTTCACTATTCATTAAAAAATGAACATTGTCAGAAAAATACCAAAAAATTATCCAAAGTAAATTTAAATATACCAATCATAAAGAATAAGTTTATTTTGACAAATAGAGCTTATAAATTTGTCAAAATATGGATTTAAAATGGTTTTCCATCAAAAGGTAGTAAAACAATCTTTTAAAATATTAGTGTCTTCCATGCTTAAGATGGGATTTATTCTCATTTTAAGCCTCTAAAACACTATCTAATTCATAAATTGACAATGATACGAATATATATTATTCATTACTTACTTTGTATTTTACCGGTAGTCTATCGTACATAAAAAAACTGATTTCATATTCCATTACATATCCCATTTCATGAATGAGGATAATGATTTATGATATTAAATAAAACCTCATAAAACCTCCTTAGGAAACAACCAAATGGAATAAAAAATAAAACCTCCTTAGGTAAGAACAAAACCGAATAAAATAAGAAGGCAATGCCAAGAACAAAAATGAATAATAAGAGTGGTAGGAAATAAAATAAGAAATAATATAAGAACGTGTGATAAGAAACAAAATAAGAATTATCGATTGTGAACTTTTATCCCATTAAATACCCCATAACATATCCCATTACATATCCCTTTTTATGAAATTTTTTATAATAAATCATTAATTAAATATTATTTTTAGGAGTGATAAGAAATAAAATAATAATTCTTGATTATGCATGAGACATTGTCTTCATAAAACCTCCTTAGGCAAGAACAAAACGGAATACTATGATAGATTTATGAATAAATTAAGGGATCTACGAATTGGGAAGTTATGTTAGGAAGACATTTTCTATAGTATTTGCATATTAAATGGGATCTGATTGTGTTAGGAAGAGAGTATATGAGGTGGAATTTTATATTTTATCTGAGTTCCAAACATGTAGTTTTTGAGAAGAAAAAGGTCTAACCACATTTTTCCAATGCTATATGGATCCAAAATAGACCATTATAGATAATTATACACGATAAGGTCTAAATATTTAAAAAGAATATCTTTTATCCATTTTTATAGGACATTTTTGGACCTTATCATTTTAATTTAACCCACTATAAAACCTTGTTCATTTTAACTATGGTAATTAATTTAATATTTTCACATTTCAGTATCATAAAAAATTAATTTTACCATATTGGAAAATATAAATTTTATTATTAAAAATATGTAATTTAATTTAAAATTTTAATTCATATTAAGTGGTAAAATTTTATTTAAAATCAATCATGAAGACATGATAAAAAAACTAGTTTTCAAAAAAGAGTATTTTTTAAACAAAAGATGAATTAATATCAAATATAGGACTAATAAAAATAATTTTATGACTCTAAATTAATATTTATTGATTTATAATATATAATTTTAATTTTAATAATTCATCCTTAGTGGTTTCTTTAATTAATATAAAATAAAAAATATTATGTACTTTAATATAGTTATCAAAAAACCAGTTTTTAAACCCCAAAAAATACAAATAATAAAATACAATATAAATATGAATAAAATGTATTTTATTGGATTAAATATAAATAAAATATATTTATTTAATTTATATATTAATAAGAATATAATTGAAATCCTAAATTTATTTAGTTTATTGAAAATATATTTTTATTTTTACAAAATTTGGTAATTGTCACTATTCACTGAAAATTAAATGTTTTCTAAGAAATACCAAAATTTCACCCTAAGTAAATTATTATATGATGATTTAATAAATTATGTTAATTTTTTAAGTTTTTATTCTAAAAATTCCAAAAAATTAATTAAAATATTTTTTGGAAATGCAATAAAAATCGTTTTGGAATAATTAATTTTTTGAGGAATTAAAATAATTTAAAAAAAATGATTTATTATTAAATAAATGTAACCTAGTGGGGTTTTATTATTTAAAAATATGATAATGAATTTATAAATTTATACCATGAATACAGAAAATTACTTAACTACATGGTATTATAGGAATTTTATGCCTGAGGTTGAACCCACGGCGATATCGTTAGAAAATGTATTAGTTTAGTAATAGAGGAATAAAAAATTTTGATTTGATGAAATTGAATCTAAGATAATGAGATTGTGATTTATGAATATCATGGGAGAATTAAAATGAAAAAAAATTATTGGTTAGCAATGAATCCAGTTTCATAGGATAATAAGGGAAGAAATAATTTATTAACAATCAAGCAGTCAACGAAATCTAGTATTAACATGTCCAATGTTCATGATAAATGATCTCTATCCCAAATACTCATTCTCTCATGGTCTGGTACTTCATATTTCAATGTTTTTCTAACCAAAAACCATATTTAATAATAGGTTAAGAACTAACCCAATGGTCATGGAGGAAGTATAAACCCTAGACATCACATTAAACAAAATCATTCAGTGAACTCATGAAATAGTCATGCTAAAATAAAGAAAGAAATTAAACCCACTTCCTGACCTCACTCACAATGGTAAATAAAAAAGGAATCGTGGAAGATCCCGAAATTAAAAAAAATGTGAAACCCCAAAATAAATTCTAATAAAGAAATAAAATACCTTATAAAATTAATCTATGTTTATCAGGCATTCCATGACACAAAGAAATAACCCACCCATTCAAGCCAAGAGCAGGTGAGAAAAAAATAATGAATAAAAAAATACATAAGAGAAACTATGTAGAGCTCCATGATGGTGTGCTTCTCCAGAAATGGTCATTCTTTCATCTTTGAGTCTAGTCACCTCCAAAGGTGTGGAAGAGGGGTGATTTTATAAGGATTTTTAGGTTAAAAACATAGTTCTATTGTATCTAACATGTCTATATTTTTCCTATTTCCCAAAACATTCACAACTTGTAAATGTAAAAAAAGTGTTACCTTTGTTAGTGGTGGATTTTCCATAAAATAATTTGTCTCAAAAATTCACATCATATACAGTGTATATGATGTGTAATGTATTTTTATAGTTTGTACTCTCTCATATCACTTCCTAAGTTATGGTGAATTAACGAAAAACTCACATTGTATAATTAAATGTAGGTTATTTAGATGCCTTCTTCGAGGTATACATCACTACTCCATCTTCAATTTTTTAGTTTCATTCTTCTTTGCTTCAATTTCCATGTGAAGTGTCTTTTATCTCATTAATTTTTATTTTTCACCAATTTCTTAATTACATGTTGTTACCTTCCTTGTATCATAATATCAAAAAAAACATTACTAATAATAGAGAGATTAATAAATTAAATATAGAAATAAATATATAAAATCTACTTAAAATGCATTCTTAAAATAATCATATCAATCAAAATTTATAAATAATTTAAATTTTGTATGAAATTTATATATATATATTTCATAAAGTAGTTAATACTATAAATACCCTGACATTTAATGATTATCATATAATGGTTAAATGTTTTTGTGGTTTTATAAACTTAGTATTAAATGTAAAATATTCCACAAATTTTTTTGATTTCTAAAATCAAAAAATCACCCCCATTTAATAAATTACATCCTTACAATTTAAAATCTATCTCAAAAATATAATTTTGGTAATTTGAAAGTAACTTTGTTGAAAAAATGATCTAGGAGCCAGGAAAACCTACTCCTACCAATGTTTTTTAAATATAAAAGTCAATATGTGGAATAAAGAATGGATGTGGTCAAATATAAATATAAATACCTTTGATTGAAACCCACATCATAAAAAGTGTTGATAATAAATCCTCATGATTAGAGAAAAAATGATGTGTGAAGGTCATCTCGAATAACACATACTATATTTCTAAAAAATTATAACTTAAGATAAACTTGAATTTTTAGACATGAAAGGATGGATTATGGAATAAGTAATTATAATTAGTGAAATAGATAACTCATTAATAGAAATTAAATGATCAAGAAAATGTTTTGTTACAAAATAAACATGAACAAAAGTGGTGTGAAAAATTTGATTCATGTCATCAAAAATTATTGTAATATGACAACATTTTGTGTCAATGTCATTTTACTAGAGTTGAGTAATTAAATTTCCATCTAGAATTAGAGCATAATGAAATATACATACCTAATAAGTTTAATTTCATCCATTTATAAATTTTATCCGCAATCTCATATTTTTATCAAAATGATTAGAATTTGAGATAAAAAAATTTAATTCCAAAAGTACTAAAATCCACTTTTAGAGAACCACACAATCATAAAATGAATAATAAATCTCATCCACCAATCTTGAGTTATTAAATAAAATAAAAAATTTAAAACATTTTAAGATAATTCAAAAAAATAATAGACCTTCATAAAATGAAATAATACATCAAACTCAAATTTTTCAAAGTAGTACACATATTAATACTAAATAATTCCATAAATAAATGAACCTATATCCAAAATATATTTAATAACCTCAACATTAAATATTATTTTATCCTAATGGATATATAATACCTTTTCAAACATATTATACCAAAAATATATAAATATTCTTCTGAAACAACATTAATTACTTAGCCACCAAATTATATTACATTCCATTTATTATCTATACGATAAAAATTGTTGTTCCATAATTACCTCAATAAGTAATATCAAAAAAATAAAGGTTATAAATATTATAAAACTTATTTCCTAAAAATGAAATGGAATAATTCACATTAAACTATATCTTTTTATATAATTCAACCCAAAAAAATCTGTCAATGTCTCATTAATAAATTTAATATCTCATCACATAAAAATGTATAAGGGTATATAAGAATTTGAAAATATCTTAAAAAATAATCTAATAGAACTATTATAGTATCTGTAACTATTAAGATGAACATTATTTAAAATTAACTAATCTAAAAATTTATGTAAACTCTTCCTCTGATACCAACTATAATAACCCTATAACTTCACTCTAAGATCTGATGCTAAAATCATAAATACAATATTTCAATCATTTATGTCGATGAAGGTGAACCAATTTTATCCATTCAAAATATATAACATAAAATGGAAATATTGGATCACTTAAATTCTCATGGAGATTTTTAGGTTTAGAGCTTTAGTAAATTAGGATAGAATCTTAACATCCATGATTCATAAAAAATTAGTTTTTAAATATGAAAATTATCTCCTACAATACCCAGTTTTTCATATTCCATATTTGATCACCATCATCATCCATATGAAAAAGTTATGCAAATGATTTATTTAATTTATTATTTATAACTTGGGTGGAATGAAACAAAATAAGGGTGACTTGAGATGCACACTAATGGGTAAACATAAGTATTAACAATTTAATTCCATCAGTGAGATTAATATGAGTGTAAGGGTAATATAAAATAACAAAATTATGAGAATAACATAATAAAAAAATTACCATGAACACCATGATCATAAAATTTGAAAATATGGAAAATGGGTTTAACAAAGTCAATAGTGGTCATAATTAATAATCACAAGCCTTGTGATATCAATCCAGATCGAATTAAACTTTTATAACCCATAACATTACAACAAAAACATGTTTCTGTATTGGTAAATTATCTGAATATAACCCTTACATATACAATAAAATTTGAATTACCAAATTTCTATCTTCTGAAATAAATCTTAAGAGAATGTAATCATTACCAAATTCATTGGGAAGCTATTTGGGTCACCCATAGTATATGCTATATCAAGCTAACTTGGTGATATTTGGGATCACCCATCATATAACAGTTTCCTAGAACCATAAATGTAGTTTATTAAGATTTTGTTTCATCATAAAACTCACAAAAAATCATTATAACTAACATAAAATTAGTAACTATATAAAAGAAATGGGTTACATGACACTCTCTTTGAATCATTATTAACCAGGAGAAAAGAAATCGTTTCCAAAACTATCTAACAAAATCATGATTAACCCATGGAAAATAAATAAGTTACATAAAAATGAATTCAAATTATTATAATCTATCTAGATAAATAATAATGATGTTAAAATTACAAAATATCACAATGATAGTATAACAGAGCACATGGGTTTTTATGTTGTTTAATTGAAATACCATTAAAATATAATTGAAATTTTTTTCAATAACATACCCTTTTAATTTTGAAAATAACTTTTACATAATAAAAAATAAAAAAATATTGAAAAAATAGTTTTACCTCAAAAAACTCGAATAAAAATAAATGATACATCATGGAAAATAATAAACATTGTGGCAGGGAAATATTATCATGAAAAAAATATTAAAAATATACATTCTTTTTAAACACTTTGAAAATGGGAGTTTCAATTAACCCCTTTGTAAAATTCAATGAAATTTACATCTTAAATAATTAATGATTTATAAAGATCAAATAATATCAATTTATAAAGTCGCTTCCTTTTAGAGAATACAATTATTCAAAACAGTTTAGAAAACATGGACATGAAAGAAAAAGATACCTGGTATTAAAGAAAATAAATGAATAGTATCACTAAGAAAAGTATATCATGATATTTCCTCAACGATTAAGGGTTGAAATCGAAATTTAACATGTTAAAAAAATTCATAACCAGTAGAGAATATATATATTTCATCAATAAAATAAGATCCTTTGATTTCCTATAAAGGAATGTTAAACATAATTAATTCCCAAATTGATAGAGATTGTAACATAATGCCTTTCCTACATTGATAACACTTCAATCATAATACCAATGATATAATACTATAATCTAATGATATCCTTAACATAATTATTTTCATTATATAACAGGTAAAATATAATTATATACACCTCACAAATAAATATAGGTGGATATCAAAAACATATGTCTCAATGAAAGAGAATACAAGGTGAATAACCCTTAAAAAATCATACAATTGAATATGTGAATTAATTAATGAATCAACGATTTGTATATAATTTAAATCCATATGAAAAAGTGTAAATAAAACATAATATATTCAGAAGTTGTTATATAAATAAACATAGAAAATAAAATAATATTAAGAAGTAATATAACCTAATGAAAAGAAATTGATTTATGAAATTATTTACCACTTTGTCACATTAAAATCAAATACCCATTGGTGAAATAATTAAAATTGAAACATATAATAATTTGTTTTCAGGATTCATGATATTTCATGTAAATATGTTAGTATATTCACCTTCCAATAAAAATAAGTTGTAAATATAGGTTTTGTGTGGTAGAAGTAAAAAAAGCGACAAAAGGAAATACTTACCTCGACTCCAGACATTCCTAGTGCGGCCTTTAACTCATGTATAATATGTGTATATCAATTATTTGATTTCATAGTAACAATTTTCAAATTTAATACCGTATAATTAAAACCTTTATTTTATTGGTTTTTAATTACATATTAAAATACATAATCAGTTATGTGCACATCGAGTGTTGTGGGGAGATTGAGTTCACTGTTTGAAAATGAATTTGGTGTATTGATCATGATCAAAGAGATCAGTATTTAAAAAAATTCATAATAATTGTAATCATTAAATATTTATAATATTAATAAAAAATTACTCTCGAAAAAAAATCATGAATTATTTTTTTGAGAAATTATATATGTTACAATCATAGAGACGGTAGGTTGTACGTACACTTGAGTAAACTTTCTATTTTAAAATCGGAATTAAGGGAAAAGGAAAGTAATATTTTACCATTAAATAATCATAATAATATAATAAATAAAATAATATTTCATTAAATATAATTATATATTTCATCCATATGTTGTGTTGATGTTAAAATAATCACATCACTCCATTGAGGCGGTAGTCCACATGTGAGCCCGAACAACATTATCATTTTTCATCGTAATAGTGAAAATGATATATTTTCCCTTCAAAATGATATATTTTTCATCAATATAACAATTATTTCATTTATATCTTATATATTCACTAAAATTATCCTTATTATCTTCCTTGTAAATATTTTGTGAAAACCCCAATTGCATCACATCCCCAGGCGGCAGTCTACCACACAGATTATTGATATTATAGTTTCCCGCACTAATTAAAATTTAAAATGATATATATTATATAATATTTCCAGAATCATAAAATTTTCAAAAATATAAAATATATACTTCCAACCCATCATTATATCAATCCATGAGAGTAAATGATAGAAAACAAATGACATCGGATTGCATTGTTGTAGTTCGTCACACACTTAAATTATGATTTCATTCTCTTTTTTATGAAAGACTGGAAATATATTAAATATTATAATAGTTTATTAACATCATAATATATATTAATTAATTTTATTATTAAATAGTGAAAAGTGAATAATATTTTCAGGATGTGTAATAATAAAAAAATAATAGTTCTCTGTTAATCACAATACCTCTTCTTTGGAGAACCTCCTATGTTAAGAAACAATAGGCTAAATAAGATATATTTATTATCAAAAAAGTAAGTAAAAAGTTTTTAGGTAATTAAACAAGATATTTGAGTAGGTATTTTTCAATTGAAATAGATTTTAATGTGTTAATAAGTGAAGAAAGTGGTTGTCCTCTAGTATGTGAGGTGAGTGACACATTTGTGGTTTTTGAAAAAAAAGTATTAACAGCGTGTTTCAAATACCAAAGGGATTAAAAATGGAACCTTACTATAATAATAAATTATATAGTCTCAATATGTTTATATTATATTATTTAGTAAAATATATTGGTCATTTTTATAGTTATATATTTAGTTTAACCCCTGTAAATCGTTTTCACTTTTACTATGGTAATTAATTTACTATTTTAATAAATTAATTATTGTAAAAAAATATAGAGAAATTATTAGATAATATAAATTATACTGATTCAAAATATTATATATTTTTTAATAAATTATATTCATATAATTGGATGAATTTATTTAAAATTAAACCTGCAGATGCAACAAAAAATATGGTTTTTAAGAAATGTATTTATTAACCAAAATATGGTTTTATATTAACTCTATGAATAATAATGATAATTTTGTGAAAATAAATTAATATTTATTGATATATATTCTATAAATTTAAATTAAATTGTTCCCAATTAGGTGTTTTTTTATTAATTAAAATTTTGAAACATAATACCAATTAAAATAGTTTAAAAACCAATTTTTAAACACAAAATTAACATGTACTAAAACCCATTATAACGATTATTAAAAGTAAATGTCATTTTTACAAACATTAGTATTTTTCACTATTCACTAAAAATTAAATATTTGCCCAAAAATCCAAAAATTCCACGAAAAGTTAATTTTTATTTTCCAAATACTAAAATTAATCAAATTTTATAAAATAAATATTCTATATTTTTGAAAATTTAATTATAATATGTTTTTCATGAAAATAAATAAAACCCATTTTTTAAGAAACATCTTTTTTGAAGATTAAAATTAATTTACCAAAAATTGATTGATTATTTAATCACAATTTATCAATAATTTATTTATATTAGGTAAATTATATATATATATATATATATCATAATTTAGATAATACTATTCATTATTTAAATTTTACATTTGGGTTATAATGGTTATATATTTCAGGGGTCGTTTGAGCTCAATGTTGGGAGTTGAATACATTGTCGAATGTTGTTTAATGTTATAAAATTCATATGTGTTACACCCATAGAGACAATCTAATTTTTTTCTTAATTTTATCATGAAAAATAATTATAATCTCTATTCGTTCACTAAAATATCATTTTCTAGGTATATAAGAACATGATGTCTGAAAATTCTTCAATTCTTATTCTAAATAAGGGAATGGGAAAGGTAAATTCTCTTGGAATAACATAATGATTAATTCCCCATCAATATGAAATTCTAATAGAATGTTGATCATGAGGTACAAAAATGAATATGATGTAGTCATTTTCTCATGGGCCAAGTTGGGACAATATAAGAAGAAGAAATCCATAAAATAGAAGGAAATATATGATTTAGTTTAATTTGTTATCTGGTGAAATATATTTATTTTTAAAAATTGGGGATTAGATAAATTTTTTGGAGAACAAATTTGTATCCAATTATAGAAACCATATATATTTTTAGAGTTTCATCAGGTGAATTTGATCTATGAGCTCGAAATAGAGCAATTAACTATATTGTAGCTATTGAAGACCACCACCTCACATTTCTGACTTGAATGATCTTTTTTTTAGTGAAATAATATTCTACACCATATATAAATAAAACATTAATTCAATTCATATTATGGAAATATATATTTTTTATCAACATTTAAAAATAAAAGTTACTTATTTTATAATTATATCACCTATGATAGAATGAAATTCCAAAAAATTAGTTTTTATATATTGTATTATGCTAACCAAGTAATGAAAATTAATTATGAATATAGTTTTTTGGAAACATGTCCCACACAGATATAGAATCACCACATAGTTCATGTAAATTAAATTCAAGTTTCTTAATTATTAAAAAATGAATACATATATTGTTTCATAATAAATACCACTATTTCTATGTCTCCCCTATTTGGAAGGAGAAATGACTAAATATATATTAAGTGTAAAACATGAATAGGACACAGATCATCTAGAGATTCTTTTGAAAAATGTTTGTGGACCATTTCATACTATAGAAAGTTGTGGATATTCATTATTTAAAAAATTACATACAAATTTAGTAGCTATGGATATTTCTAGTTATTCAAGTATTTGTATGATTCTTATGAAAATTAAAGAAAAAAATGAATTTGGGAAGCAGGTCGGTAAAAATAAAAGGAAACATTTATTATACTATTGTGGAGAATACATTAACTAAGAGTTAACTTAATATTTATGGGGAATTTAAATTCTATGCTGACTTAATCCTCTCTATACAACATGATTTAATATTTTCATTGAAATGTATAACTTTTCCATTTTAGTCAAGGAGAAACCAATGAAGATTCATGAAAGTATTCTATTAAAATTTTGGGAATATGAATTATATGAAATATCATACACACTAAATAATGCTTAAAATAAAGTAGTAAATGGAGTTTCGTGTGAATTTTGGGGTTAAAGTAAAAAAAAATTGTTTTCTATCTTACATGCATAGGGATGTGAACTATTTTTTAATGAGTCATCATGTAACACGAATTTTCTCTCCTGGGGTCACTCTAGTGGTATTGTGTATGGTGGAAACTCCATTGAAACAAAACAAGATCAGGTTTGAGTCATTTTACAATAAAATTTATCTAGATACAGATAGAACACATGTGTTGGGATAGGCCCCATAATAGAGTTTTATGGTGCTCGATGTTACATTGTTACCTGATAAGCTATTTTACAAATGGGATGCAGATCAATTGGTGATATTCACCTACCAATGGCATCCATATAGTTGGGATTGTAGGGTTTGTTATCTTCCACATACTATATTTATGGGATGGAACTATAGTGATTATGTCTGTTGTTAGTGGTATAATTCTACGGGTGATGGAGGACCGAGAGGGCTAGTGATGGGGGTTAGTGGTGTAATTATGGATTGGCAATGGAAATTATGAGAAATAGAGGGGTCATCGATGATTTTGATGTCTGACAATAGTGATAGTGCAAGCTCAAGTGGGGACTAGTAGTAAGGATGCCACTATTGATGGATGATAGTGGGATAGGCGATGATGCTATCCATAGGATTTTAGATGAAGAGGTGACCCTAGGAAATGATGTTTCTACTAGGATATATACAAAGGTGGTGTCTATAAGAGATATCACACTTAGGTGATGGTAGGACTAGGTGCATGAATGTTTTATAAGGACTCAGCCTAATTACATTACATAATATTTCATTTAGTCCAAAAATAAATTCATTTCCCATTGAGGGTCTTTTCATGTTTAGAGAATTATATACTTGGGACCTAATACATTAATAAAAGTACACATTAACATAGATTGGATACTAAAAAAACAGTACTCATTTCTTCCAAAATATAAATCTTTTCAAATAAAACTTGATTCCTTGAAAGATCTTCATAACGTTTAACATGGCATCCTTATTTGGCTTACACATTTTTATAACCTGCAAAAATCATTTAAAAACATGGGATGAAAACCTAATTCACTGTAAGAGATATAAAAAGAAGGAAATATCATATATGTCCATGATCACTTGAAACGTATGAAATCATTTTCAAAAAACATACTTGTCACCCATATATACTTAATATGTGAAACATGAGATTTATACCAGATCCAAAGAAATCATGAGAATATAAATATAACCATAAAGGTATCTTGGGGAATTACTTACATAATCTTGTAACCCTCTTGGATACATTATAATTTGTAATCCTCGCGGTTACCTTACAATTTGTGTAACCATCGCAGTTAAACTTTGAGTAACCATACGGACGAACTCCAACATACATGTACCCAATGAATTAAAGGGAAATATACGTCTCACCCTTCATCATAAACAATGACCAAGAACCAGAACATAATCATACAACATTAATAATTTCACAAAAGCATTGCTTTGGATTGTTGTAAAATAAAGTTTTAAAAAATGATTTTAAAGGAAAAGACCCTTAGAAATATCATATTATTCATGTAAGCCATAATAGAGTGGATGGAATATGTAAATACACTATAAATACACACAATGAAACCTAATATAAATAGAACCCATCATGAAAAAAATTTCAACCCCACATAAATAACGAAGTAGAAGTTTAACCCAAAGAATGAAAATCATGTTAAGAGTTCCATTACATCGGGTTTTTCATACTTCAGCTAATTTAAACCTATTGTATAATGGTTAAAGGAGTGTTATTAATGTATTAAAGAA
Source organism: Viscum album (assembly GCA_963277665.1). Lineage (NCBI taxonomy): Eukaryota > Viridiplantae > Streptophyta > Magnoliopsida > Santalales > Viscaceae > Viscum > Viscum album. Next base: position 522,802,799 of record OY728166.1, read on the forward strand.
ACATATCCATCTCTATAATACCTTATATTATCATTTCGTTACATCATTTCATCCATTAATTGTAAGTACTTTGTTCCTTGCACTATTTTGGGTGAGTTCTTTACATGCTTTTCATGATTGGTTCATGATGAATTGTACTTATCAATTGGAAGTGAAACTTCAGAATTGGAATGGAGTAGTATTTACATATTTACAGAGCCATAAATTATACTATTTATCATATTTAATTATTACATGAGGATGATTAATAAGGTAAAACATTAATGATGTTCATTTAAATCATTTTAGTGGTTCTTTGATAATAACGACCACATTTTGTTTTATAAATGAAAACCATATGTACTAAAGAATTACAGAATCATGGACAATACATAATAAATAAATTATAACTTGGTTCAAAAATATAAAATATTTTGTAACCATCCAGGAGGGAATTAATGCAGATTGAAATCACATCATCCATGATATGGGTAATTTGACACATCACAGACAATGTTTTTAATTCCTTGAATAAGTGGGGGAGGAGAAGGTGATTGGGAGGAATTTTACATGAAAATGAAACCATATTGAATATAAAATATTCTGGAGCGTTCATGCCTCTTGGATAAGAGAAGTTGAGGAAAAAAATAAAATAAAACAACTCAAAATAAAAAAGATGATCTGAGAAATCCCTTATGAAATTTCGGAAGTCTAACAGCGTCGCTTAAAATTTAATAAACAATTTTGATGATATAAAAGGGGTATTTCAATATTATTACATAATGTGGATATTAAGGGGGATATGTAATTGAATATCACAACATAATCCAAAGGTAAATAAAAATAATAACATAAAATGAAATAAAAGAATAAAAACAAAAAGAGGATATTTACCTCTTGATATCTTCTCCTTGAGATCCTTCTTAAAGCCTTTGGTTTTTCCCTTTTGATGAGAAAAATAGCTTTAGGACGTGGGGAAGATTATTGGGGAAGGAATTTGGTAGAAATTAGAAAATTCTCAGGGCTGGAGAGGTATGGGAGGAAGAGGGGGGTGAGGGTGGTATTTATAAAGGAGGGGATATGGTATTTTTCATTATTTTAATATTTACTATAATATTTTTGGTGAAGACTATGAGTAATATTAATTCATGTGACCCTAAATAAAAATAATGGAATGTGAGTTCAAATCAATTGGGCTTACAACACTTATGATTTCATAAATAGTGTATTTTACTGATAATTTGAATATATGGATTTTACCATATTTAACTATTCATCGAAAATTCAAAAAATTCAGAAAAATACAAAACACTCACCCTTACTATTTCCTGACATGTAGAATTCAAAAATGAACTACATTATTTGAAAATAATTTTCAAAATTTTATTAATTTAATTTTTAAATAAAATCATACTTAATTCAAAAATTAAGAATTTTAAAACTATAACTGCTTTCATATCACAATGATAAATTAACAAAAATGACATTATCATCAAGCCTTAAGAAAATAAAATTATAATAATTATTATTATTCATTAGGGGCATATTACTATTCATATTTCAATTCATAATGGTATGTTATTATTCACCAAAAAAAGAAGTTGGTTCCATCATAATCCAAATAACGTACTGAAAAATTTGTTGATAACCGTTTCTCGAAATTCAAAACATTGAAGTAGAAAAATCATGTTTAAAGGCTATTTATAAATATCTACTTAAAATAAACATTCATTCATTTCAAATATTTTTTAAAACCTTGGGGTGTTACATTGTCCCCACCTTCTAGAAATTGTGTCCTCACAATTTTATTTACATATTAAACAAGTGAGGGTACCTTTCTATCATATCATTTTTAGACTCCCATGTTTCTTATTCTACCATGTGGTTTCTTCACAAAATCATTACTTGGTGGATTACTTAATTCCTGAATACATATTTCCATTTATCAAGAATTTGAACTGGTTTCTCTTCATAAGAAAGGTTCTCTTCCAGTAGAACTACTTCAGGGCTTAAGGCATGTGATGAATCTAGCACACACATCCTCAACATCGAAACATGAAAACCCTTGTGTACATGAGAAAAACACAGAGGTAAAGATACTCTATATGAAATTGGTCTAACATTCCCTAGGATTTCAAAAAAACCAAAGAATCAGAAACTTAGCTTTCCTTTCTTACCCAAATGTATCACACTTTTCCAATAAAATATTTTAATGAAAACATGGTCACTTACCTTGAAAGAGAAGTCTTTCCTATTATTATCTGTATAATTTTCATGCCTGCTCTTAGCTGTCCTCATGTGTTACTATATCATCTTTACTTTCTCAGTCACTTCCTCTACTAATTTTTGACCCATCAACTTTCTTTCACCAACTTCATCCCAAAATGAGGGAGTTTGGCACCTTTTTCCATAAAATTCCTCAAAAGTTTCCATCTGTATATGGGAATGAATATTATTATTATAAGAAAACTCAACTAAATAAATATGATGATCTCAAATTCCCTGGTAGTCCATTGAGGAAGCTTGAAGCATATCCTTCAGTGTCTGAATCATTCTATCTGATTACCCATATGATTGTGGTTGAAAAGATATACTAAAATTTAATTATATTCCCAACAACTTCTGAATTCCCTTTCAAAAGTTAGAACTAAACTTGGGATCCCAGTCAGATACAATGGAAAGTGTAACTCCATGTAACCTAACAATCTTCTTGAGGTATAGTCGAGAAAGCTGATCCAAATACATTTAATCTTGTATAGAAAGATAATGTACAGATTTCTTCAGTCGATCAATAATAACCCAAATTGCATCATTACTTCGAGATATTTTAGGTAGTCCCACCATAAAGTCTATTGATACATTTTCCCACTTCCACTCTTGAACTGGAAAAGGCTGAATCATCCCTTCAGTAACTTCCAGTCTTCTTTAACCTATTGACAGGTCAATCATTTCATGGTAAAATCAGCAATATCCCATTTCATTCCATCACACCAATAATAATCCTGAAGTTCTATGTACATCTTAGTACTGTCTAGATGAACTGAAAATGGAGAACTATGAGCTTCACACAATAATTCATTCTTCCACTAGGAATTAGAAAGCATAGACAGCCTTTTACTAAATCTTAAAACATAATCTTTATCAAGGTTAAATTCTGGAAACATTCCCATTTTAACCAAGTCTACCTTTTTCAATAGCTCATGGTCTTTCTTCTGCGCTTTCTGAATTATGTCTAAGAACTATGAATATACTGAAACATAAGAAAAAATAGAGGTATTTCTTGAACCAACAACTTCTAAGACAAAATTCATCAAATCAATAATCAAGGGATCATGTTCTGAACATAACATGGTTAATGATGCATGATGTTTTCAACTCAAGGCATCTGCCACTTTGTTTTCTTTTTCAGGATAGTAATTGATCATGAAATCATAATCCTTTACCAGTTCAAGACATATTCTATGCCTCATGTTTGTTTCTATCTAAGGGAATATATACTTCAGTCTTTTATGGTAAGTATATATTTTACATTTGGCTCCGTATAAATAATGCCACCAAATTTTCAAAGAACAAACCATTGATACCAATTCCAAATCATGTGTGACATTATTTAAATAATGAGGTTTTAGTTTTCTTAAAGCATAAGAAATTACCCAATCATTCTACATCAAAACACAGTCTAGTCACTTCAAAGAATTATCCCTATAGATTACAAACTCACCATTATAGAAAGGCAAGATCAAACCTAGAGCATTCACCAATCTCTTCTTTAGATCCTGATAACAAATATCACAATCTCTTATCTAAATAAATTTATCCCATTTTCGTGTTAACATAGATATCTAGATATATAACCATACAATTTTCTTAACAAACCGTCGGTAATTAATAGCTGACCCAAGAAAAATATGAATATATGTAACATTTTTTCGGTCTTGTAAATTCATCAAACACTATTGGTTTGGCATGATCAACTATTATTCCATCTTTATTTATAATGTACCAATGAAAAGAAATCTTTTGTAACAAAAAATGACACTTTCTGAATTTTCCATAAAGTTTTTTTTCTTTTAAGGTTTGTAAAAGAACCCTTATATGTTTTTTATCTTCTTCTTTGTTTTTAGAAAATACCAGAATGTCATCAATAAAAACAACCACAAACAAACACAAGAACGCATGAAATATTCTATTAATAAGATTCATGAATACAGAAGGTGCATTAGTTAATGAAAATTTAATTACAAAAAATTCATAATGCCCATATCTAGTATGAAAGGCTATTTTCAGGATGTCATACTCCTTCACCTTTAGCTGATGGTATCCAGATCTCATGTCAATCTAGGAAAATTACTGATCTCCATGGTGTTGATTAAACAAGTCATCAATATGAGGCAAAGGATACTTGTTTTTAATATTGATGTTATTCAATGATTTATAATCAAATTAAACCCTCATGTATCCATCTTTTCTTTTCACAAATAGAAAAATAGCACCCCATGGTGAAGTGGTTGGATGAGTAAAGCCTTTATCAAGAAAATATTTTAATGGAATTTTCAACTTAAGAAGTTATAATTGATCCATATGACATTGGGGTTTTGACATTGTATTATCATCAAGAACTAAGTCAATTGTGAATTATACAACTCGATCTTGTATGACACTAGGTAACTCATTCAAAAAACATCATGGTATTCATTTACCACAGGTACATCATCAATCTGAATAGTTCCCTTGTTTTTAAAAATATGAGAAAGATAAATTTCATTTCTAACATTCAATAGTTTCTCATCTTCTTTATATGTTATCAATTTTACGGGTTCTTTATTATATACAAACTAAAACTCTTTCTGAAAACAACTTTTTTAGCTTTACAGTCAATCTTATCATTATAAACAGAAAGAAAATCCATTCCCAGAATAACATCATTATCGACTAAGGGTTAAACAACAAGGTTTTCAGGTAAATTATTTCCACAGACCACAATAAAAAGATTCTTATAATTCTTCTTTACTAAAATATTTCCTCCTAGTGTTTTAACAACAAGTTCCGGTTGCATTGGTTTAGGTGATATTTCCAATTTACTAGAAAAATTCTCATAGATGAAGGAATGTGTAGACACCTAATCAAACAAAACATTATCGAAACATGAGTAAAAAGCAAAGTACCTGATACAACTTTATTGGATGGCTCCTCATCTACTGATATAGTCTCAAAAGATCTCACAACACATTTTTGCTTCTAGTCTGGCTTCTTTGCATCATTTGGATCTCTCTTTGGGAAGTCATTTTCATAGTGACCCATCTCACCACATTTAAATCACTTAATAGTTTGCTTATCATGATTAGTCTTCAAATCATTTTAATTACAATATCGGGACATATATCCAAACGTACCACATTTAAAACACTTCACAGTTTTGGTAAGACATTCCCCAGGGTGCTTCTTGCCACACTTTTCACAAACAGGAAACTAGATTTTCTTACCATCAGATATATTTTGTTAATTCTTACCCATCGATTTTCATATGGTCATATTCTTCTTCTTGTTTTCAAATTGCATGTGATCATCAAAAAACTTCATCTCTACCCTCTCAACTCATCAGATAAGATTTTCATAACTTTTTAACTCATGGGAGACCAATGGCCTAAGATACCTTGGATTTATTCTACAGTAAAAGCAGTTGATTTTGCTATCAATATCCAGCATAAGATTTTGAGCATACCTCACAAGTCGGGTGAAGTTCTCTTCATACACAGCCACTCAGTCTTCCTCCTTCTATTTCAAATCAATGAATTTCTTCTCTATACTAAATCTCATCACCTTAGTAAAATAATTTTCAAATAAAAAACATTTAAATCCATCCCATTCTAAGGCATAAAAATCCCTTTTATCCAAAATATTCCATACCATTGACCACCACTGATCAAATTCACCATAAAAACAATAAATAGAAAGGCTTGACTTTTGATTATCTTAACATCCCATAATATCGAATATCATTTCATGTTATTCAACCATACTTCAGCTGCTAGTCGATCTGAAGATCCATTGAAAGCGTGAGGATTTGGTCTCAAAAAATGTTCCAATATTGTCATGTTCTATTGTGGTACCTATGGTTGTTCTCATTCATTGATTCCACTACCATTTATTGCCTATATAAACTGATCCATTATTATCACAAACTTCTCAGTTCCAATCCCTACCATTCCGGGCTGCAGATTCGAAGGGATTTCATTTTGTCGGTGCCTCTACTCTTCAACATCCTTGTTTCTAATGCGAACAACCATTTTGAACAAACAAATATACATTTAAGAAACATAGTAATAGTTAAATTCTAAATAAATTTAAATTTTCCCTAGGGTAAAAAAAATTATGGTAATATATTATCATCATCCTACCCTTATTGTTATCTAAATCATCTTTTGATACCAACTATAAGGACCCAACCTTATTACTTTAAATAATCTTTCATTTAGTCGAGAAATCACTTATTTTCACATTGAAGATCTTTTCAAGATTATATCTTTATAGAATTGGTACATAATACATTCATAATATTGAACATTAATACAAAGTGGATACTAAAAAAACAGTAATCATTTCATGCAAAATATAAAACTTTTCATATAAAACATGATTCCTTGAAATATCATCATAACTTTTAACATGGATTACTTTTTCTATTAGAAATACTAATAACTTGTGAAAATAATTTAAAAACTTGGGATGATCATAAAATCTCAGTAAGGGATATAAAACTAAGGAAATAACACATTAGTCTATGAACACTGGTAACGTTTAAAATCATTTTCAAAAGATATACTTGTCACCCATATATAATTACTTTGTGAAAAAAGATATTTAAAAAAGATCCACAAAAAACATGGGTGCATAAATATAACCATAAAGGTATCTTGGGTAATTACTTACATAATCTTGTAACCCTCTCTACTACCTTATAATTTGTAATCTTCACAGCCACTTACCAATGTGTGTATCCATTGTAGTTACACTTGGAATAACCATATAGACGAACTCTAACATACATATAACCAATGAATTGGAGGAAAATATAGGTCCCACCCTTAATAATAGAAAATTCACAAGTACCAGAACATAATCATACTACATGAATAATTTCATAATAAAATTTCTTTTGAATTTAGAAAAACAGAGTTTAAAAAGAGGGTTTTAAAGGAAAACCCCCTTAGAAATATCATATAATTCATGTGAGACTTTATAGAGTTGATGGAATATGTATATACAATATAAAATAAACAAAATTAAACATAATATAAACAAAACCAATCACAAAAACAATTTTAATACCACATAAATAACGAAGTAGAAGGTTAACCCAAAGAATGAAAACCAGGTTAAGAATTCCATTACCTCAGGTTTTTCTTACCTCTTGATCATTTAAACATCCTGTATAATGTTCAAAATAGTGTTATCAATATATTAACGAAACATATCCATCTTTATAATACCTTATATGATCTTTTCATTACATCATTTCATCCTTTAATTGTTAGTCTTATGTTCTTTTCACTTTTTTAAATGAGTTCTTTACATGATTTTCATGGTCGATTCATGATGGATTGTTCTTTTAGGTTGGAAGTGAAACTCTAGAATTGGAATATAGTAGTATTTAAATATTTAAATTACCCTAAATTATATGATTTATCATTTTTAATTCTTACATGAGGATGATTCGTAAGGTAAAACATTAATGATGTTTGTTTAGATCATTTTAGTGGTTCTTTGATAATAACGACCTCATTTAGTTTTATAAATTAAAACCATACCTAAAAAAATCCAGAATGATGGATGAGAGGTTCAAAAATAAAAATGGATTCATGACCAGCCTTTAACGAATTAATTCATATTGAAATTACATCATCCACGATGTTGGTAATTCGAAACATCACAGATAATGTTTTTAAATTCTTGAATAAGTGGGGGAGGAAAAAAAGATTGATGAGGAATTTTCCTTGAACATGAGAGAAATTAGAATATATAGGATTATAGAGTTTTGATCCCTCTTGAATAATTGAAGTTGAATACATAAATGAAAATAAATGAATTCAAAAAAAAATAAGAGTTGAGAAATACCTTCTTAAATTTCGGCATCCTAACAGTGTCACTTAAAATTTCAGAATATATTTTGATGAGAGAAAATGGGTCTCTCATCATTCACTCATAATACGGATAGTAAGGGGGGTATGGAATGGAATATCCCGACATAATAAAAAGGTAAATAAAAACAATAACATAAAATAAATGAAAAGAAAGAAAACAAAATAGGATATTTACCTCTTGATCTCTTCTCATGGAGATCCTTCTTAAGGCCTTTGGTTTTTACCTTTTGCTGAGACCAGAAGCTCTAGGAGGCGGGGAAGAATATTGGGGGGGGTATTTTTCTAAAATTGGACAATTCTCATGTCTTGAGATGTGTTGGAGGAAGTGGGGGATGAGGGTGGAATTTATAGTAGAGGAAAGGGGGTATTTTTCATTATTTTAATCACTATTATAATTTTTTTCTCAAGATTATGAATAATCATAATTCATGTAAAAAAATTAATAATGTTTTGTGAGTTCAATATAAGTGGTATTAAATCAATTATGAGGTCATAAATAGTCTATTTTACTGATAATATGATTATACAGTTTTATACTGTATTTGACTATTCATCAAAAATTCAAGAATTTCAGAAAAATTCCCAAAATTCACCCTTACCATTTCTGAACATGTAGAATTAAAAAATTAAGTACATTTTTTAAAAATATTTTTATAAATTTTATTAATATAATTTATAAATAAAATCCTACTTAATTAATAAATTAACAATTATAAAACAATAACTGTTTTCATATCACTTTAACAGATTAACCAAAATGTCATTATATTGGAGCCTTAAATAATATAATAATAATAAAATGTACTATTAATTATGGTCATATTACTATTTATATTAATATTCATAAGGGTATGTTATTATTCACAAAAAAAATTCGGTTCCATCAGGCTCCTAAAAACATACTAAACATAATTATAGATGACTGTTTTTTGAAATTCAAAACATAGAAGCAGAGAAATTATTTTTAATGGCTAGTTATAAATATCCACATAAAAAAACTTTCATGCATTTGAAATTATTTTTAAAACCTTCCGGTTTTATAGTTTTTATGCATTTGAGTTATTTACTTACAATGTTCTACACATATGGACCTATTAGACTATGTCTGAAGAACCAATGGGGATATAATGGACATATAATGATATACCCCTACGTAGAACAAAAAACATGATACTTAGTTTTTATGAAAGGGGAGGGATTCCCCTTACATCTTATAAAATGTAAAAAACATTTGCCCTGATGAAAAAAGTGTATCCTTATAGGATACCTCAATAAATCAAGGTTTTTTTACCTATATAAACACTTACATAAAAATTATACCATGAAAATAAATTATATTTTCCTTGAGAGAGATTTCAACTCTAAAAGGGAAAGTGGGATAAAGATATACATTGATGATATTGACTGTCAAGATGCACATGAGTTAGAAAAGTAACATATTAAAAAAATCCCATGGAAGATGATGCTCTAAATACATTTATATCATTCCAAATTCCCTATGTTTTTAGATAATATTAATTATTTATATTTCCATTCACTGAGTATAATGACTTTTTATTAGTTTACAATAATGATCTAGTAACCTACAAAGATGATGAAGGTGGCATAAAATCTCCCAAATGGTATGAAGCCATGGATTTTGAGATATATTCTATATAAAAAACCCATGTATGGATATTTGTATATTTCCTAGTAGATTTAAGTTTCATTGTTTTAATATGGGTATTCAATAATAAACATGATAATGACATATAATTCCTGATGTTTAAAGCATGACTTGTTTCAAAAGGGTATAGAGACTATCAAGGAATAAACTAACAATAACTTTTTTACTAATTTCAATATTGAATAACATAATAATAATGCATACCATAGTATCAGAAAATGAATATGAGATATTTCATAAGGATACCAAAAAAAATTCATTAATGGGAAAATTTAGGAATGAGTTTATATAGAACATATAAAACAATTAGTTCAATGAAAGGATGATAAAAAAGTTATTCATGTTTTATGCATCCATTTATAGAGAAAATAAAATATAATAATAAAAAAATACATATTATGAATTAATATGAGCCTTGTTAATAAAATAATTTTAGTTTCACTGTTATTGTTTTCTGAATAGTCTATGTTTTTGACATTCTACATGTCAGAAATGAGAATCATTTCATACAATCCACAAAGATGTTCTTGAACACATGCTTCTCCATAAAGGAATTAGGTGAACGCTACTAAAAACGGTACTTTAATAATGCTAGTATTTATAAGTTCTAGAAAATAACATAGATAAATGCAATATTTATCAGATCTAAAGAAAGAGATGATAAATATAACCTTTTATCATCACTTTATTTTTAGGGATGATAAAGGGTATCCTTTATCAGAGCTTTATTTTTTGTGAAAATAAGGGGTATTGTAATGACCCAAACCTAGATAACCTAAATATGGTGCATTATTTAATTTCATTGGAATTATTACATGGATTCAAATAATGAAGGGCCATATAGTTTAGCAGCCTTGTAAATCTAGATTACATACATGATACCCATAATACATTGGGAGAAAAAAAATAAAACATGATACCCAATAACTAAAATAAACTGCATCCTTGAAAGCTTGTTAAAAGTTCTCTACTTAAAAATCTAAGGAGAGAAATATAATAAGGGTGAGCTAGAATGGTCAGTAAGGGTAAGTAAAAAAGAAAAATAATAAATCTATATGAAAAGGTAAATATCTGAGAACACTTTTCATTTTCAAAAATAGATAAGGAATAAATTATATGGGTAGTAAGAAACTGAAACATATGTCATTAATCAAAAAACTGGGAATGAACTACTTCCAAATATATATCGATGAGAAATATCATGGATAAATAATAATTTAAATTATATGAGGGAAATAATTTATTTAAGGATGTCATGTCTCAAGCACATAAAAACCTATTATTGTCAAGACCATTCATAAAATGGTTTAAAAATAAGGGTAGAAATCCATTATTCCAACATATTCATCTCATGAGAACCTATCGATGCATTAAAGAGATATATAATGTCTAGCTTTCACCCTTCATTTCTTGTCTAAATTATTTCTCAAATTGAATAACCAAAATAAAAAAGATTACTTATAAAATAACCATATTGAATGAGTAATTTGGATATTTCAATAATTTTCATAAAGTAAATAATATAATATAATGAAAATAAAGAGATTAATGATAACAAGTGAAAAGGTATTATATACACCATATAAAAGTTACTAGGTTCATAACATTACAATATGCCTCAATGAAATAAAATTGAGGCAAAATACCTTACCTTAAGTCAGATACTAACTGTATTTTTCCTGAAATCTGTATGATGGTTTTAACCATATTATTAACTTATATTAGAATCATAATTATATATATGATATCATATATGATTATTTTATGACTTTATATTACCCATTTATTAACAATTCCAAGATAATAAAACATTTTCAGTAATAATCGCTTCGTTTATCGTACGTGTTTGACTTGTTATTCTGGATCATATTACATAGATAATGATTTACTTATGTCAAAAAAAAATTAATATGATTTATATATCACATATATTCATAATATAAATATATATAATATATCAATATATTAAATGGAATACACCGTTCATAGAGACAGTAGCTAGTACATACACATGAATGTTGTTCCCATTTTCATATCGTATTGAATGAAAGTAAGTGAAAGACCTATTAGTATATATATATATATATTCTTCCCGTAGAATTATAATGTCATATATTTCATAATTATTCCCAATATATATTTTTATAATCATTCTTGGATGGTGAACGTGAAAGATGAGTCTCATCGCATCTTAGTGACGGTAAGCAATACTTACGCACGAGAAACCATATCATTTTTTAAATGGTTAAATGTTATAGAATTGTTCGAATATAAATTTTATATAAATTATATCATGATATATTTTTTATTTAATCCATTTATATTCATCATTATACCCATAGAAATAAGGTATAGTTGAAAAGTAGTTTACACTACGGTGTGGAGACAGTAACATGTGCGTACGCATGCATGGTGATATTGTTTTCCATAGAATGGATAAATGAAAGAATATTTTTGTACCATAATAATAAAAACATATAATAATATAGTATATTTTAGAGATATTATTTTATTATGGTAACAAATTAGTAAGAGGAAGTTGCAGAAGAATTAAACTTTGAAAGATTTTGATAAAACAATTACCTCTTTTTCAGGTATCTCCTTTTTTATTTGCACAAAATGACTCATGAAGTTATAGTTATGAAAAAATTAATGCTTTTATGGGAAATTTTGGGATATTTGGAGGAGATTTGAATAGGGTTTGGCTGAGTCAATTGGCTTTGGAGGTGTGAATTATAGAGAAGGATAAGTGCCCTTTTATAAGAGAGGTGAGGTAGACTTTATGAAAGGCTTTAAATATTAATTTATTATAAATTAATATTCACCTTTTAATATCATCAAATTGATTTATTTGGAGTCTATGATGAATATGTTTCAAAATCCAATCATCCAATAGGTTTTGGACATGTTTAGGTCATAAAATTGGAATAATCTTTCATCTTTAACCCTTAATTAAATAATTTAACTCTTACCAAGTCTTCTCCTATTTTTACACCATATGTTTAATTAATAAAAATAAAAATCCAAGAGAACCTCAAGTGGAATATTATTGATATATTTAACATTATAAAATTCCATTGGCCAAATCATTGATTTATAAGATTTTTATATCATTTAATAAAATAGTATTTGTTTTAAGAACACATTTATGCCAATTTTAACACTATTTAGTAATTGGTTTTGGTTAAAATCGTAACCACTTGATTAAATCAAAAATAAGGCATTAACGCAAATATAATAAGTAAATTTCATCCATAAAATTCTTTTATTTCATCAAACTATTCAAATTACATTTACTATACTATTTATAATATAATTAATTTGAATCTTTGATTAATAACTAAATCATTGCATCATCATTGTGTCATATATTACATTATTTATTTGATGTCTAAAAATAATAAATAAAATACCAAGATGTATGAAAGAGTTTTGTATTTCTAATTGATATTTATAGTCAAATATATCGGTTATATAACCCTATATTAAATTTATTTAGTAAACGATATATGTTTATATTATATTTATCATTACATTAAATTAATTCTTATATAATGTCATCATCACCCCAATGTGGTCCCATGGGGTCCTAAAATCACTTTATGGATTCCCACTATCAGTCATATCTCTTACAATAGTATTAGTACATGTGTTAGGGTAGTTTAATATTATTATAATATTTTTTTCCCTAACTTACCATATTAATCTGTGATCCATGGTGAATAAAAATAATTACTAATGTTACTATTCATTTTGTCAAAAAATAAAAGGTATCTATTTAAACAATTTGGACCTTATGATTCCAAATATAGAATTCATTTTTCCAAATTCAAATCACAAAAGGTACATTAATTAAAATAAAATTATTTCCTGTTGTCAAAACCAGAAAGTGGGTTTCTAAGAAATAGAAAATATTGAAATATAGACATGTGTTTATTTACAATTTAAATGTGAAGTTATATAGAATGAAAATAATTGGATTAAGTGATAAAATAATAATCCCATTACACTTTATAACAAATTAAAAATACAGTCTACATATATAAAAATATTTTATGAAAGGACAGTTTTGAATTAAAATGATGTTTTTTTTACTATTCATCAAAAATTGAATCCTTCCAAAAAAATTACCAAAATTTTACCCTAAGATAATTTTGATATTCCAAATTAAAAAAGAAATTCTATTTTCAAAAATAAATTTTATAAAATTTCAAAATTTGGTTAATACTATTCAGAACTTCTTTTTTAAATGGCTACATTGATAGATCATGGTGTGCCTGAACTCGGGGTTGCGTACAACACAAGACATTGAATTATTTAAAAACAAATGTTACGTAGAAGCTTGGGGTGTTACATTATTCCCTTCTTCAAATAATTTCATCCTCAAAATTTAGAGAATATCATGAACTAAAAAAATTTGAGTAGTTATTCTTCATATGTTATTTAGGTTCCCTTATTTCCTTCTTCATTTTATGGTTTCTCTAAAAACCTTTTACCATACAAGTTGTCTGAATTTGCAATAGTTTTTCTCTGGTATCAAGAAATTTGATAGGCTCTTCACAATAAGATAGATCGTGTTCCAGTTCTATTTCATCATAGGTGAGTACATGCATTATGTCTGGAATATATTTCCTTAACAGTGATATATGGATCACATCATTAAATTTCAACATACTTGGAGGCATTACCAAATGGTAGGATACAACTCCTATTCATTCTAGAAATTTAAAAGTTCTCATGTACATAAGAGTTAATTAACCTTTCCTACCAAATTGTATAACACCCTTCCAAAGAGATACCTTAAATAATACATGATCTCCTACTTGAAATTACAAATCCTTCTTTTAGTTATTTTCATAGATATTTTTCCAACTTTGTGCTGTTTTGATATGGGTTTAGATAATCTTCGCCTACTCCATTGTTTCCTCAACTATTTATAGACCTACAAATTTTCTATCACCAACTTGAACCCAACATGTTTGTGTGTGAAATATCTTTCCATATAATTATTCATAAGGATCCATTTGGATTCTTTAATGGAAGCTGTTGTTATAGTAAAATTATACTAGAGGTAAATACTAATCCCACATACCTTTATAGTCTGGTGAGTAGGATCTCAACATGTCTTCTAATGTTGGAATAGTCAGTTCTTATTGTCCATCAGTTTGAGGGTGGAATTTAGTGCTCCAATGATGATTAGTATCTAGGAACTTCTAAAGACTTTTCCATAATCATGATGTAAATGCGGATCCAAATTAGAAACAATTGATAGGGGTACACCATCATGTCTTACAAACTTCATTAATATATAGTTTAGCTAAACATTCAAGTTGTAAATCTTCTCTCATAGCATGAAAATATGCTGACTTGGTAAGATGATCCACAATAATCTATGTCGCGTCATTCCTTCTGGGAGTCTTTGGTATCCTAATGAAAAAAGTCTATCATAATATCATCCCATTTCCACACAGGTATAGGAAGAGGTTGCATGACTCCTCTTAGATGTTGTCTTCTTTCCTTCATCTGTTGACACACAAAACATTTTGACCCATAATCAGAAATCTACCTCTTTTTGTTGTCCCATAAATAATGTTTCTTCAAATATCTATACATATTACTGCCACCTAGGTGTATAGAGAAATTTAAGCAATGAAAATCATCTAATAATTCCCTTTTTATCTCAGGTATAGCAGGAACATGAATCATCTTCCCAAATTTAAAAATGTCATCTTCAAATATGAAATCAGTCAATCTCCAATCATTCATAGCTTTAGTTGTCTTTTGAAAATCATCATCATTAGTCTAATAACTTTTATCCTTTCCAGTAAAGATGGTTTAGTAACCATTTGAAAATTTAGTTATGTTTCACACTCAATGATAATTACCATATCCACATTTACTAGATCCATGAACATAGTATCCCTTTTAACTCTCATCCTGTATAGAACTCCATTGTCAATTTTTTAAAGGGAATCTATTGTCTTATTTTTCTTCCCTAGGTGGTAGTGTATTTTGAAATCATAATCCATGATTAGAACACACCATATCGTTTGTCTCATGTAGAGCTCTTTCTATGAGAATATATATTCCAATCTCTTATAATCAGTATATATCTCACACTTTTCAACACAAAGATTGAGTCTCCGTATCTTCAATGAAAATATTACTACTGCTTACTTAATATCATGAGTTGGATAGTTTTGATCATATGTTTTCAATTTACTTGATGCATATGCAATAACCATGTCATTCTCCATAAGCGCACAATGAAGTCCTTTCATTGATTCATCACTAAAAAAATGAAAAACCCCATCATTCCAAAATGGTAATGTCAAAATTGGATCATTGACTAATTTTCTCTTCAATTAATCAAACTACTCTTCACACTCTTTTTTTTTCAAATGAACCTAGCCCCTTTACATGTGATCTTGGTTAATGTGTTCGCTAATCGGGTGAAATTCTTGATGAAACTATAATAGTAACCTTCTAAACAAATAAAAATGTGTACCATAGTTAAACATTTTGCTTTTGTACATTCATGAGTTTCTATTATGTTTGATGGATCAATATATATTCCATCCATGGAGACTATATTTCCATGGAAAGAAATTTCTGGAAGCTTTAATTCACATGTTCTAAATTTACCAAATAATTCTTCTCTCATGAGAGACTTAATAATGATTCAAAAGTGATAATCATGGTCTTAAAATGTTTTTGAAAATATCAGAATATGTTAATGTAACAAACAAAAAAATCATCATGATATTACTTGAATAATCTATTCATGAGATCTATAAAAATTGAGGGTGTATTAGTCAATCCAAAAGGCATTATTGTAAATTTATAATTACCATACCTTGTCCGAAAAGTTTCCATTGGAGTATCTTCCTACATCAATTGTAATTGATGATATCCAGAATGAAGAAAAAAATAAAAAATAATTGAGATCCTTGATGTTGATCAAATAAAACATCGATACGAGGTAGAGGATACATGTTCTTTATTATAATCGCCTTGATTTTACTATAATCAGTACACAGCCTCATAGATCCATATTTATTTTGGACAAAGAGAATAGTGGATCCCTATGTAGAAACAATAGTGTGGATAAATCCCTTTTGATCCAACTCATCAAGATGTTTTTTAGTTCAAAAAAATCCACAGTGGCCATTCTATAGGGAGTTTTTGATATTTGACTTCCATCAGGGATTAAATCAATACAAAACTCAACTTCATACTCTGGGGGTGTCCAGGAAAATCTTCAAGAAAAACATTAATGTATTCCTTTAAAATAGGTACATCAAAAATTTCAAGAATACCTCCATCATACCTATATATTAGTTTCTATTCCTCCTCAATAATGTTATTTAGTAAAGCTATGATGTTGGTTTTTATAAGAATCAGGTAATGAAATTTTTACTCTAAAGATAATAGATTCTATATCTTCTACACAAATCGTAACTTCCTTCTTCTTAAAAATGTTTTTGCATCATTTTTTTAAATCCAATACAAAAAGAGAATTATTTTGAAATCAACTATAGTTATGATAAAAAAATTAGCTATTAGAGCACAATTGTATGATATAATAGGAAGTGATCAATACATAATTGTTTTTATATGGTTCTCTCTATGAGTTCTGACTAACAATTCTCCTATTACGGTGAATTGAAAATATCTAATTTTTAAAGAAAATTGGGAAGATATAGAGGAATGTGGTGATCCAAAATCCAATAAATCTTTAGATAAATTTGAGTAAATAATTAAAGTACCTACCACCACATCATTAGGAACTTGAACCTTAGCATTTGTGATCCCAAAATATTGGACATCTCTCCTTAGCCTCTTCTTGGGTAGATTCCCTTGATGGTGGGTGAATTTATTTGTATAGTGTCCCATATCTTTACAATTATAGAACTAGATGTAATTTATTAGTTTATTACCTTTTCTTTCATGAGTCTAGTGTCCCTTATATCTGCACTTATAGCAAACTCCCAATCCCTTCTAATATTTCACGTGGTTCATTTTTCAACAGTTTTTATAAGACGAAAATCGTTCAAACTTCTTCTTCTTCTTTGATGAATTCACTTTTTTTTTGGTTCTCAGATAGCCTGTTATTGTCTCGTATT
Source organism: Viscum album (assembly GCA_963277665.1). Classification (NCBI taxonomy): domain Eukaryota; kingdom Viridiplantae; phylum Streptophyta; class Magnoliopsida; order Santalales; family Viscaceae; genus Viscum; species Viscum album. The sequence continues at coordinate 522,820,711 of OY728166.1, forward strand.
CATTTAAATATATTGATCCTATAAAAAATTTTCTCCATCATGATGGCACATAAAACTATATCATCATATGATGACAAATTCTAGGAAACAAGTGACGTTTTGAAATTTGGAATATTTCCTTCAAAGATTTGATCAATATTTCACTATGTTTTTATTATAAAATCCATAGAAAACCTTGATAAAATTGAAAAGGTATCCTCATAATATACAACACTCCCTTCTTTCATTTTCTTCAGGCTAAAGAAAATCCTATTTATCACTATTTTTTTATCACGAGGAAATTACTTTTTGATAAATGTATCTTTAAAATTTCTCCATTCCATAAGTTCTATTTCTTCTTTATCCCTAGTATTTTGGATCAATTTTCACCATTGATCAGTGTCACCTTTGAGACAATAGACTGAAAAAGTAAACTTTTCTATTTCATTACATCCCATGGCCCTAAATATCTTTTCTAGAGACTTAATACACTGCTCAGCTACAATTGGATTAGTAGTCCCACATAATGATGGGGGGTTTTTTCACATAATGCGATCCAATGTAGAATATTACTTCTATAGAATGGGTTGTTCCATTCGGGAATGTTTATATGTCATAACCTGATTAAGTTTCTAGAATATAACTATAATTTTCTTTGTTCAAATACCAGCTATTTTGGTTTCCTCTGCATGAAAACCCCTACAATTTCCTCAGTTATTGATACCATTAATCCTTATATGTGACATTTCTATATAATGACACATACCAGATTAGCTCATAAAATTGTGAGTTTCAAATATGTTAAAACAATCAACATAAATTAAAAATTTATGCATCATAAATCATAACATTTTATTACTTTTGTGTAATTATCGTAAGTGTATCCCCGCAGTCTAACATAGGGTATGGTCCTTAATCTATGTTATCTAAATCTACTTTCCACGGTTATTTTTAAACATCCTCAAATACAAACTATAATTCCCCAAGCCCAGATAACCTGAAGTCGGTGCATTATTTCATTTCATTGGCAATATTCCAAGGAACAAAATCTCAAAAGACCATACAGTTTAGTAGTCTTGGAAATCCAGATTACATACCTGATACCCTTAATACATTGGAAAAAAATAAAACATGATACACAATAACTGTAATAAAATGTGTGTTTCAAAAAAAATTCAATGTTATCTTCTTCATAACTTGGGGAGAGAAACATAATAAGGGTGACATTGAATGCTATGTCTGGGTAAGTACAACCACATAAATAATCAATCTGTATGGAAATATTAATATCTGATAACATTTTACATTTTACAAACTAGATAAGGAAAAAATTATATGGGAAGTATGAAACTGGAACATATTCCATAAATCAATAAATAGATTATGAACTACTTTCATAGATATGTTAATGAGGAATCACATGGATAAATAATAAGTGAAATTGTATTATGGAAATGATTTATTTAAGGACACCATGTCTCGGGCATATGATAAAATAATACCGTTAATAAATTTCACAATAGGGTTCAAAACTAAGGGTAGAAACCCATTTGGATAACTTATTCATGTCATGAAACTATGTCGATGCATCAAAGAGCTATATAAATTATGGGATCCACCTATGATTTCTTGTTCAATGTATTTCTCATATTGAATAACCGAAATAAATAATATTCCATAGCAAATAACCATATTGAATTTGTAATATTAATCAATCAATAATTCCCATGAAGGAAATTATATAATATGAAGAAAATAATGAGATTCATGATAACAACTAAAAAGATATAATATACACCATATAAAAGGTACTAGTTTCATAACATTAAAATGTGCCTTGTTGAAATGAAATTGAGACAACATCCCTTACCTTAAATTCCATACTCTTTTTATTTGTCTGAAACTGTTGTATAATGGTTTAAACCATATTATTAACTTGTATTTTAATCATAATAATTTTTATGATATCATATATAGGTCTTTTATGACTTTATATTACCCATTTATTAACAATCCTGAGTTAAGGAAACATTCCAGGTAATAATTGCTTCATATATTGTATGTGTTTCGACTTGTTATTCTTGACCATATTACATAGATCATGATTTATTTACATTAAAAATGTATAATATGATTTATATATCATATATAATCATAATATAAATATATATAATAGATATATATAAAATTTAATACACCATTCATGGAGATGATATGTCGTACGTATGTATGAATGATGTTTCTGTTTTCTTATCGTGTTCAATGGCAGTAAGTGAATAACATATATGTACATACATACATATATATATATATATATATATATTATGGTAGTTTTATTATGTCATATATTCCATAGTGATTCATAATATATATTTTTATAATCATTCTTAGTTGGCGAACATGGAAGATGAGTCTCATCGTGTCATAGAGAGGGTAAGTCGTACGTACGCATGAGTAACGTTATCATTCCCTTAATAGTTAAATGGTATGGATTTGGATGGAATAAGAATTTTAAAGAGATAATATCATGTTATAATTATTTTTCAAGTCATTTATGTTCATCATTATACCCATCTAAATAATGTATAGATGAAAAATAGTTTAAACCATTGCATGGAGACGGTAAGTCGTACATAAACTTGCATAGTGATATTGTTTTGCATAGGATGGGTAAAAGGAAGAAGACGATTGAAAAATTATCTTGAAAACATCTTAGAAAATAGTTTATGTTGGATTTATTATTTTATTATGGTGAAAACTTAGTAATATGACTTAGTAGAATAAAAAACTTTGAAAGAGTTTGATAAAACCATTTCCTCCTTTTCAGGTATCTGCATTTGATTTTCACAAAATGACTCCATAAGTTGTCTTTCTACACAAAGTAGAGATTCTTTGACAAATTTAGTGATGTTGGTAGGATATTTGGGTAGGGTTTGGATGGGCCAAAGGGCAATGGAGGTGTGAATTAAAGAGAAGGAGAATGGGCCTTTTATTAGAGAGGTGAGGGGTACTTTAGGAAAACCTTGAAATATTAATTTATTATAAATTTATTTTCGGTTTCTGATAGCTCGAAGGTGATTTATTTAATGTATAAGATGATGATGGGTCAAAATACACTCAAAAAATAGGGTTTAAACATGTTTATATCTTAAAATTAGCCTTATCTTTTATCATTAACCCTTAGTGTAATAATTTAACTCCTACCATGTCTTCTTGTATTTTTACACGATATGGTTAATTTAGTTACTATAAAATTCCAATATAACCCCAATTTTATCATTAATAATATTTATAAAATTATCAGAGTTAGTAAAATGAATATTATAATTTTAGTATTTTTATATCATTTAATAAAATAGTATTTTTTTTAGTAACTCATTTATGCCAATTTTAACACTATTTAGTAATTAATTTTTGCTAAATTCATAAAAACATTATTAATTATATAAAAAAGATTTAACTAAAAAATAATATGTCAATATAATCAATATATTCTTTTATGGAATCATAATGTTAAAATTTCATTTATTTTAGTATTTGTAATATCATTTATTTGAATCATTCCAAAATAAAGTAATCCATACATCATCAGTATGTCATATATAAATTTATTTATTTAATGTATAAAAATTATAAATAAAATAAAATGATGTAGGTAATATTTTTTGATTTATAATGGCTATTTATATTCAAATAAATAATTCATATAACCCTATATTACGATTGTTTTAGTAAAACATACATGTTTATGTTATATTTATATTTACTTTAAATTAATTCTTATAACATGTCATTATCAAAGCCATGTGATCCCATGGGGTCCTAAAATCTTTCAATGGAATCCCATGGTTGGAAATATATCATCAAAAAGGATTATTATATGTGTTAGGGTAGTTTAATATTATTATAATATTATGTTCTACAATTATTTCTAGATTTACCCTTTATCCATGGTGAATAGAAATAATAACAGAAGTTATGATTCATAATTTCAAAAAGATTAGAGGTACCTATTTACAAAATTTGAACCTTAAAATTCAAAATATGGAATCCATTTTTCCAAATTCAAAACATTGGAGATTCAATAATTAATTTAAAATCAATTCCCATTGTAAAAACTAGAAAGTGGGTTTCTAATAAGAAAAAACTATCAAATGATTTACAAGTGTTTATATTCAATATAAATGTTAAATTACATAAAATAACCATAATTGGATTAAATTATAACATTTCAATCCAATTAAACTTTAGAAACAATTATCAAGACAATATAACTATAAAAATAAACTAGATGAAAATTAAATTTTGAGTTAAAATGCAGTATCTTTTATTATTCATCAAAAATTTAACCCTTTCAGAAAATCCCCAAAATTTCACCCTAATCTAATTTTAATATTCAGAGTTAATAACAAAGTCTATTATAAAAAATTAAAATTTATAAAATTTCAAAATGTGGTTAACACTATTCATAATTTCTTTTTAAATGGATACTATGATAGGTCATGGTCTACCTGAACTCGAGGTTGCGTACAATAAAAGACATTGAATTATTTAAAAAGAAGCGTACCATGGATGCATGGGGTGTAACATGTACCTATTATCAGCACTTTATTTTTAGCAATGATAAGGGGTACCCTTTATCCTCGGTTTATATTTAGTGTTGATAAATTTTTATTCCAATAGTATTTTTTAGTGCTAATAATGGTCCAAATAAATAAAATAAAATAATTAAAAAAATTTAAAATCAAAAATCGGTTTATTAAAAAAATATTACATATTTTATTAATAAAATAATTTTCAATAAAAATAAATAGATTGATTATACATTATTAAATATTATCAATTTTATTAATTAGAGAACTATGATAATTAAGTTATTATATTATATAGATTAAACATATATATATATATATATTAATATATATAAATATGATTTATATATTTCTAAGTATTTATGCGCTTTACAATAAATTGTCATATATAATTGAATGTCGATTGATTATTTAATTTAATATATATCAAATGTTTGTTATATTGGTTTCACATATACATAATTAATGAATTTTTATATTTTACAATTTACACAAACAAATTATATCAATTTTTTCAATATTTTTAAAGTGTACATATTCTTAATTTATTTAATTTCACTCATTTGTAACATATATACAGGCACCTAAAAATAGATATTCATTAATAATGTTTAATAATATTTGTAAAAAAATATTTATAAATAAATATATTTATAAATGTACATTTACCATATTTAAACATTTAAAAATTTATAATTATAAATAAATAAATATTTTTTAAAGTATTTATATAATTATAAATACTTAATTATCCTTTTAAAATTATCATTAAATTTATAATAATTTTACTTAAATAATCAATATATTTACTATATTTATATATATTTATTAAATATATATATATGTATGTATGTATAATTACAAAAATATATATAATGATATAAATATTATTTTTTAAAAAATTATATAATTATAAATAATTAATTAAAAAATTATAATAAATATATTTATAAATGAATATATGAACTATATTTATATTTATATGTATTTATTATGTTTATATAAATATTTATAATATTTTATTTACAATTAAAATTATAAATTCTTTATCAGCCCTTAAGTAATAAGCGTTGATAAATAACAATTTGATCAATTCTTAAGTATGAAGATCTGACAAAAGGAAACTTTTTTATCACTTATTTGTAAGCTCTGATAATAGTGTCCTGATCTATTTTAAAAATCCTAACCTTTTGCGATTGTGTTGCAATATAGAAGCATTCTTCAGAAGCCACCCTATGTCTGTGCTCTTACTCAGTGAATCGAAGATCGAGTCACACCACTCGACTACATCCAGTTGCTCCAACATCTCGTACGACATTCGTTCTTCGATTGTAGTCAGGGTTTTTAAAGAGGGTATCTGATTTACTTCAACCTAGTGAGGCAAGACTTCTTATTTTCATTGTGAATTCTTGGATTTATTTTTGATATCTTCTTCTACGACGTGTTTATGATCTGTTGTTTATGATTTTTTTGTGAACCAATGTTTTAGGAACGATTTCTAGTCCATGATTTTTTATTGACTACCGTAGTATGATTTTTTGTTTATATCTGACATTGATCCTTGGATTTATTCACTGTAGTTTTATTGCTAGTTTTTATATCTTCTTACTAAATAATTTTATTTAATATATATATATATATATATATAAATGTGTAGAAAGTTTTATGTATATTGTTTTTTAATAATTAGGTACAAATGTGAATGCGGCACATAATGTGACAATGAAAATATAGTTAAATCATTGGCTCAAGGAATTGACCCTACGACCACACCCCAAACCCCTCCCCACCGTTACTACCCCAGCCGAGCATGGGGGGATAATTTTCATGTATAATCTTGTTTGTGGACTACTTATTTGAGGCATGTTGGTGGTTCCCTAATGATTATATATATTCTTACACCTGTCATGGATACCGTAGTAGACATGTATCTTTAGATGCTATTTTTTTAGGAACCATGTACGTAGAGTTATGTGTGTTCCTCTATTAGTTATATATATCATTGGACATAGTTCAACTAAAAATTCACTACAGTCTGTATTTTTATGAAGCAGATTCAAAGGGTTTATCCCTAATTAAGCACAGGATGTTTTATCACATCAAGACTTCACTTTTTGAATAATTATGGTTTCTTTATAGTTCACATTATGTTTAAATATCATGTTTTTATCTATTTGATATATCATATAGACAATAAGTGATTTTATATAATGGTTTGACATGTATGTATGTGTGTGTGTGTGTGTATAGCTATTGCATCATTTATTTCCAGAGTTGTTTTTTCTAACAAGTATGCCAATATTCGGTAACAATGATTTTGGGTTTGTATATTCATTGGCCCCAATGGTCAGGGTAGAATTTTGTTTATCCTCTGTATTAATTGTTTCTGTTTTTGGGGGTTGGGACCACTTCCCCTTTATCGGTTTTTTCACCCAAAGTCTAAACCAACCATTGGTGACTTTGAGGAGTGTAATATGTTATAAGATGATTTGACATGGTGTTTTTTGAGGTGTTTAGGCTAGGGTCATTAAAATATCCATCTTCTAGTTTACAACTATAATGTTTAGTTATAATATCATTTATTATCTATCTTTATCTCCCTCTAATTTTTCAAATTCCAACATCACTTATTGTTGGATTTGGAATATCTAGGCACTCAAATATTCTAGTAGAAATGATCCATATTATATTTATTAGAATATTTTGTGACATTCAATTTTCATAATGAATATCTTAGGTGTATTTATTCAGATGTTATATAAAATTAATCTTTTATGAACCTAATAATTGGATATGAACTGAAAATGGAAGCATAATAATCCTTTGAAAAATGAATATGAAGATGGAGTTAAAGAGTTCATAATGTTTGTAAGAGAGCTTGCAGAAGACTCTTCTAAAATCGTTTGTTTGTGTTTACATTGTTGTTATTCAAGAATAATTAGTATGTAAGAGTTGGAAGAACATTTTAATTTCCACATAATAGAACAAATCAATAAATATTGAACTAAAATTTGGGAAAATCTTAATGTTTGCATTGATTGGGATAATATTAAGGTTTATGAATCTTTGGATATTAATACATTTATGAAATATGGTAGTGATCGCTTGTAAGAAATAAAAATGGAATTTGTAGACGGAATTCTTGATGGTTTAAATTTGTTTGACAAAGTTGAATAGATCTTACATGAAACCATTGTATACACATGATTCCTAAATACACAACATTTTTAGTTAAATTGATGTTATATAATTTGAAAGATAGCACTGGATGGAGTGACACCATCATTATACAACTACATGGTCGTTAGTAAGATTTTCTACCATATGAAAATGAACTACCATTCCAAACATATGAAACTAAACGAATGTTAGGTTTAACCAGAGTGATATCTAAAAAGTGCTTTTCCAAAGGATTTCATATAGTTTATCAAGGACCATGAATGACTCATAAAATTACATAAGTGTGTTGTATATCGATGCGAAAAAAATGAATCATGTCCTTAGAAATATTTATGGTAATTTCATATCACTATATGATTTAGAAGATTATATGGATGTAAGGAAATCATAAGGAAATTAACAAGGCATTCAGATACAATAATTAAATATGGGAACCTATGTTATCCATTAGACTCTCCTCAGCAGAAGAAAATTTATTATGCATTTCCTAAATTTTGAGATGAGCTGAGAAAATTTTGTCTTGCATAATCCATAGATTGAATAAATAATTTTGATATAAAGAGTATTACTCATAGTACATTTCCCTTACTTTTGGTAAATTATAGATTTTCACTATGGTTATGCATGAATCACAAATAAATTATGTTTTCTCTGCTTATATATACACCAAAGCAACGAAGTAATTATATTTATGTCTATTTGGTTGCATTGATTGATGATATGAAATTGATTTGGGATACATGTGTTACTATGTATGATTCTCATATAAGTGATAAATTCACATTTATGTCCATGTTGTATGGAATGATAAATGGCCTCCCTGATTATGGAAATTCATCAGGCTATATAATTAAAGGAATGTTGGGGTGTCCCATTTGTGAAAAATGCACATACTCAGTTTCATTGAAGCATTCCTAGAAGATAGTGTTTTTATAAAATAAGAAATTTTTAACTCGATGTCATAAATACTGATTCTGGATGACATCATTCGATGGGAATATCGAACAAGGAAAAACACTATATCTAGTAACTGATGATTATCTATACAAAAAAGTAATAAATATTGACATTGTTTTTGGTAAACCATTTTCATAAAACCTTAAAAAATCAGGTAGGAATAAGAGATCATTTTTCTATTAACTGTCATGTTGGAATTATTTGTAAGGAAGAAATTTTCATGATGTCATGTATATATAAAAATTTTCATTTGATAGTGTTATCGACACATTGCTAAATTTTCCTAGATAAACAAAAGATATAATCAAGGCCACATTGGACTTGATTGAAATGGGGATAAGGTAAGAGTTGGCACTGATGAAGGGTAAAAGGAATGTTTTTCTCCCTCTAGTAGCATACACTCTACCTAGATAGGAAAAATTTAAATTTTTCCTCTTCCTTAATAGTGTAAAAGTTACACAGTGATATTCATCAAATACCAAGATTTTCGTTTCAATGACTAATTTGATGTTATAATGACTAAAATCACCCAAATGTCATCATTTGATCCAAGATTTAATGAATGTTTTTTTCTGTTCATTCTACATCAAAATATAAGACATTCATTAAATAGACTCTACTTATTTTCGAAAGACATATGCATTAAAGTGGTAGACTCAGTGAAGTTTATCATCATGAATAAGGGGATTGTTGTCATATTATGTGAATTATATATGTTCTTCCCACCTTCATTATTATATATAATGGTCCACCTAATGGTTTACTTGGTCAAAGAGGTTCAACTATATTTTCCTTTTCCATTATAGATGGATGTACTCCATTGAAGGGTATATGACGATTTTAAAAGGTTTTGTAAAAGATTGATGTCGATCATATTTGTGTTTTGCAGAATGATATATTGTTTAAGAAGATATTAAATTCGGTATAGATTACATATTATATTTTAAAATCATCAGTCTCTCAATGACTTTTTATAGTGAACACCTTATGGGAGAAGAGATTTATGGAAGAAATATTGTTACAATTACCTTAACATAGAAAGAGTAATAACATATTACATATTATATAATTTTGAATATTTTAATCTTACATTTAAGCTAACAAAAAAATTCATAGATATTTGAATCCATAAAGGAATGAATTATAGATATCAAATACACATAATCAACAGTTTATAGGATGGATAAGAGATCAAATTTATAAGGATTTATTTGAAAATCAGAATTCAATTGTCTAAATACTTTAATGTCTAGCCACAGGACCGAATGAAAATGTTATATCATACATTGGTTTTTGTAATAAATGGTTATACGTTCTATACAAAAATCATGATGACTTCACTAAGATGAAAACAATGGTTTTATGATCATGGAAAAATCCATTCACATATCTGATTTTAAGGATAGAAATACAATTAATGAAAATATTTCTTACCTTTCCATTGTTGAACTAATATATGAGTTGGATTATACAACATTTCAAGTGTCACATTTCTGTTGAAAATGGGTTCATAATATTAATGGAGTGAAAGTTCATGAAATGGGATTTGTGAAGGTGAATTTCAATGTAGATGGAGAAAAAGATGATCCATTCATAATGGAACCACATGTAGTGCAATTATTTTATGTCTCTAATCCAACAAACAAGAATTAATTGATTTTCCTACTAGAGACTAAAACAACTGTTGATTCTGATGGAAATTAAATCGAGGAAGCCTATTTCTTTGGAAAATCATACTTAATTCATGTTTGTCCCAATGTATGAAATGTCTTGTATAATAGAGTGGAGAAAAAATAGAGTATTTGGATTCTTTAAAGATGAACCAAATCCTGGATACCTTTCATAACGAAGAGTTCAATGAGAATGTAGAAGTTTTTTTCCATATATAATATTTTTCATCATAATATTATGTGTTCTCTACTTCATTAGCAAAATCTAAATTACATTTTTGATTACTCATTCATCCAATTTTTCCTGCACATGATGATGTTACCAATACCTCAAAATTACAAACTATAATTTAGAAACCCCCCTTTAGATATATGCAAGTGTAATGCTACGATACACTTTCTCTATTTTACTGGAAAATTATATACTAGAACATTGATTTAATTTTCATTAATCAATTTAGAGTTCGTTTATTTAAGAATAATTTTTTCTATGTGTCATGCCTTTGTATGAAGAGAAACAATGTTGTCTCTTCCCAATCACAAAGGTAATTTGGATTTTTTCATAGTAAAATCATTTTCCATATAATTAATTTATTGTTAAATATTTACGTTTTATTTATTTATTTTTATTATTACTCACATAATAATTGATTTCTTATACAGTTGGTTTCTTTTGTCTGATTTGGGGTTCTATTTCCACTTTCAAGCTTCTTCTCCCTCAAAACTATTTCACCCCTATAGTGGGGAATTTCATAACTTCATTCATGTTACCTCTAATTCCATTGCAATAAGTGAAATGGCACTATCTTTGTTCCATTATAGAGGTAATATTAATGTTTTCATAGTAAAATCAATGTCTATAGAATTGATTTATTGTTTTATATATATGTTTTATTTATTTATTTTTAGTATTACCCAAATAATAATTGTTTTTGTATATAGTTGGATTCTTTTGTTTGATTTGCGGTGATCTGTCCATATTTCAATCCATTATGAACCAAATATCCCACAGACTTCATCCCCCACAAAACCTTCTACTCATGTAGTGTTGAAATTTATCAATTTTTTGATGTTCTTTACCCAGATCAATCATAGAGATAATCATGATGTTTTCATAATAAAATCATTCTTAATTTGATTAATGTATTATTTCCTAATTATATTCTATTTATTTATTTTCATTATTACATTGAATGATTGTTTTCTTATACTACTGGATTTGTTTTTTTGAGTTGTGGTGGTATGTTCAAATCCACTCATGAGTTGATGTAATTTCAACAAAGAGAGATCATGGAAATCGTGGTGACATTGATAGTTATGATTCTTTTTTCATTTATATAATAATTTATTTTATGAAATTGTTTTAAAAAATGTTTAAAATATCTATATTATAGTGTTTTTTGTATTTTTGTTGTAAATTTCATTTAATTTAAATTTTTTAGTGGGACTTTTTTTCATATCCAATGCGTTTATGGTGTTTTAGTGTGCTGTAATAGCATACTGCTGTATAGGACTTTATCATCACTTTTAAAAGCACTGATAAACATGACCTTTATTAGAGGTTATAAAAGAACCAATAAACATCCTTTGTCTACCCTTTTATAAGCACTGATAAATTTCATGGTCTTTTAATATCTCTCATATAGTCATTGCTTTTATAGCACTCATAATGGAAATTTATGTCTCTATTAAATGCAGGTTTTGTAGTAGTGAAAGTAGTATATAATCATGGGATAAAAATTCATAATGATCGATAAAAAATATTATAGGACTAAATAAATGTACATACCTTCACAAGATACCAAATTGATTCAGCATTTAATAATAAAATAGGGGATTTATTCCAATATAAATTTGTATACATCTCTGAAATAACTTGAGCCCTTAGAATAATGAGTAGAAACAGAGAAAGGAATTTAACCTATATGAATATACTCTAGTGGAAGTCATGTATGGTATACCATATACCAAGAATAAGTTCAACCATTCCATATGTGTTATAAGAATATATCAAGTTGATATAAGAGACAAACATTGGATGAAAATTAAGACTGCCCTAAATTATCATAGGTGTACTAAGGATATATTTCTATATAATAGAGAAGATGAGGAATTAGTGATTAATGGATATAGATATGAAGGTTTACAAACATATCCTTAATAATTAAAATTACAATCCGGATATATCATTACTCTAAATTCAGGTGTTATGACTGATAAGATCTCAATAAATGTTGTGGTTTCTAATTCTACATCAACATATGAGTATATTGTGGCTTCTGATTCATCTACTAAAGTATTTTGGATATATAACATTATCCATGATATAGATTTGGTGACTATTAGTAATGAAATCTACCACATTTTACTGTGAAAATAATAGATTTGGGTATCTTGAAGAGGACCCAAATTCACATTATTGGATGAAAAACATAAATTATAGGTATCATATATTTATGAATTTTCAAAGGGAGGTGAAAAAATTTTGAGTATCATTTCCATATAAGAAAATGTGGGGGAAAAATTCACTATAGACCAATCATTATACAATAATGAACACTATACAAAAGAGAATAAACTAAAATCAATTAATAGTTGGATATAATCTATATGGGATCTATTTAAATTGGATCCCTAAAACAAAATATGTTTTTACATTAGAATATTTTTTATTCGTGAACATGAATATTAATAAATATGATATCACATATTATTTTCTTTTGAATAAAATTAATGTGATAATGTCATTTAATATCTTTAGCATTGAAATCGTCATGGTAGTTCTCCTCTCTGATGACAATCATGAAGTAATATGATGTTATTATTGAATATAATTCTTAATGCCATATGATATCATCTAATAAGATATAGATGATGCTAACTTTTAGGTGTGAGTACACATATATGGGTGAAAAATCATCTAATTATGTTTGTACAAGGTAATCTATATAAACAGATATTATGAAGAAAGATCCGTTAGTATGATTTCGAAAAAAATTGTCAATGGAAATCCATATCCACCAACATGTGTAGTGATACTTATAATTTTGAATTATTATTAATAAATATAAAAAAATTACTTTGATGTATTAACAAAAAACGTAGCACAATATGTCTGTTGGTGATAGCGTACTTTTGGTTCTTCAGGAATAATATGATATATATATATATATATAATTCAATGAGGTATTCATCTCTTACATATTCATGGAATATGATATATTGACTCATTGAATTAAATTGAACAATAGAATAAAATTTATTGGCTATAGTGTAGTGATTGGTTTAATTGAGGAAGTAAAAGAAATACATATCAAACATATAGGTTGATGGCACTAACATGATAGATACATATTGAAATATCAATATTAAGGGATTACAATATATACTACTCATATGTATGTGGTTTTCATCATTATGATATTAACTTTTTCCTCAATGGGTGTATTTATAAATTTCTAGACACAGATATTTGACATTACGTAAAAAACCTAATGAGACTTAGGAAGATCCCAAGATGATGACACACATAAGGTTTTTATTAAAGATAATTAAATTATATTTTTAATTTTATTATTTAAATAAAGTTTATTCTATATTCCTAGGAATAATATTTATTATTGATTTATTGATCACAAATATTCAGTCATGATTTTTGATGAATTCAATATAAAATAAAAAAAAATTGCCAGACAATGAATAATTATTTTTATTAAAATTATTAGAATTTATAATTCATGGTATAAAAATTTGGTAAATAGAATGAAGACTTTGTTAGAAAGTCTGGTTGTATTGATATATTAAATATCATTTAAATTAGTAACAATTTATTTTAAATAACAATATTTATTTTATCTATTAGTTATGTTCATGTCAGGAAAACAATAACAATAAAATTATTATTACTACATGTGGGGTTTACTAAGAATAATGATGTTGGATGATGACCATTGTGCAATTTCCAAAATCTATAACCATATATATATATGATTTTATCATTTAATGTATTTCTTAGAAATAATTTTATTGAGCATAATGACATCCTCTCTTGAGAATTCACTGAATTTGGAACATCTCGAGGGTTTTTCCCATGTTCAAGAGTATACTTACACCCACTCCAATAATAATAATAATGAGATAAAAAATTAATCCATAAATCCAATATGATTGTTTAGTGAATAGATTAAGTAATGAAATACAATTGGTACCACCACACTAGCACTCTATATATCAATGATGATGCTTCATGGTCAAATGAGCACATGTGGATCACCACTAGAGAGATTCTATCCTTGGATCATCATAAAAGTGATGATAAACATAATATGGTGCTTGTGATTTTAATGTCATATTTTAAAAAAGACATCATGAATGACGTAATTTCATATTGAATAAATTTATTATAAATTTAATGTAAATAATCTTCTCTCTAGTTATATCATTCTATTAAAATTCCTATAGATATATATTCTGGCCATAAAAATTATTCAACATGTACATTGATGATAATATATTAACTATGAAAAAATCCATTATTGGAATGACCCGAATAGGTTTTCCTACTATAAAAAAGACCTTTAGCCTTATTCTGGATATTAATGATTCGTAGTGATATTATATAGCCATAAATGGGGAGACTATACTCTCAGTATCCATACATTTAATAATAGGTGAATAGAAACAATATCATATAACATTAAAAAATTTGAATTAATTATATATAAGGGTTAACCATTATTAATATATAATATATGCATGTGATAACAAAATGTGTCCCATACTATTGACAATAAATATATACATCATGGGTTTCACTCTAGTCTGACTTCATAAAAAATAAAGAAAACAAAAAAAAATTATTGATTGATAAATTCCCATGAACTATAGTTTCCCATCAGTCTCATCCTTATACATTATTCTTTTAATTGCAGTCAGGTCCACCACATGACCTATAACCTAAATGCCAATCATAAAAGAAGCTCATTCACTAGGATGACTAGAAAGTGTGTATGATAAAACACCATAGGTTCTCAAAAATTATCCCGTATATAATATATCATTTATATTTCATACACATACATGAAAATGAATAGGAAATATAAATGAAAAGATGCCAATACATCATGTGCTAACTAAGAGACCGTGACACCTTAGCCTATAGATGGTCATGTGTATAAAATTAAAAGACATGAAATAATGTTTAAGTCACACAATATTCATAAATTTTGTGTAAAGTGGTGAAGTTTGAGATATTATATAATGGTTTATATGAATTAGAATTATCATATTGTATGATGATTATTATTTTTGGATCCATTATCCACTCTAACTATCATAACAATTTATTATCAATATAAAATAATGATTATAAGGATTTAAACATTAATTGTGTTATTTTAAATGATAGTTGAATCAATTAATTATTAGCTTGAGTTATATAAATATTTTAATATCAATTATTCATTTAGTAATTTTATTATAAATAATTTTTGAATGTTTTAGGATCATGGTTGTTGCATCGGGTGTTTTCGACATGGTGGAAATGTTTTTCTCAAGGAGATTTAATTTTTAGTTTGTTAAGCATAAAAATTTTAAACCAATATGAAAAATGAAATTACACGATTT
Organism: Viscum album; assembly: GCA_963277665.1. Taxonomy (NCBI): domain Eukaryota; kingdom Viridiplantae; phylum Streptophyta; class Magnoliopsida; order Santalales; family Viscaceae; genus Viscum; species Viscum album. The sequence goes on from OY728166.1 coordinate 522,836,714, forward strand.
GGAACAATTAAATTTGTTTTTTGGAAATGGTTTATGGGTCGAGAGGTTCCTCAATTGTTCCATTGATTTTATAGAGAATCAGGATCTGAAAACACAAAATCAAGAGAAGTTGGTGGGGAAGAATTGTTTGAATGAAACTGTGTGACCCTCGAGGAGAAACCACGTTGATAATCTAGTGGAGTTGTAGGTCTCACAATATTTTTTCTAACAATGTGAGATGAGATTCATGGAGATGTTAGTGCTTATGACTTCTTGATTGAGGTTTTTTTCATCAGCTATGAACAGCTAGCTAAACCGTGCAGCCAACCCTTATGAGGGGGTTCATTGAGCTGTTTTGAGAACCTAAATGGTGGACAGTTTGGCCAACCATGTGAAAAAACAATAATAATTATTTAAATGGGTAAATTATCCATTTTCCTCTTCTGAATTTTTCCCCTCTCCCTATATTTCCACTCCTCTTACCCATGTGAAGCAACTCTCCCATGGAGCTTCCCTTCTCCTATATTAGGGATAGAGATAACTCCTACATTTAGTGTCAGAATATAACATTATAGGTCTCATTATCTGTGTACCATTATGTTATTTTCTCCACATTCTCCATTATTTTAATTAATAACCATACTATGTGCTATCTTTCTAACAAGCTAGTAATTTGTTTTATAATTTTAAATAAATTACATTCTGAAAGATAAAAATTTAAAATTAACTATTTTAATTAATAATATTAATAAATAAATATATTTCAAATTTATACCTTTCATATGAATTTTAAATTAATATTCTAAAAACAAATACCATTTTCAAGTATTATTTTTTGTAAAAGAATATTTTAATATGAATACTTTTATTTTATTATTTTTATTACATAAATAATGTTTTTTAATATATTATTTTATTAACTATTTTATGAATAATATATATTTACTATTATAATTATTTTGAAAAATAATAAATTATGTTATGAATATATTTACTATTAATTTAACTCCACATAATTTTATGGTATGTTTCTTTATAAATAATTTTAATTCATGAGATAGATTATATGCACTAAAAAATGTGTCTCTACAAAAAAACACTTTGTTATAGTTATAACCTAGTCGATAAACATAATTTTTGTAACTTATGTGTTTTGAATATCAAAAAAAGACATACATAGTTGCATTCTGTAAGATATTTAGAGTCTGATAAAATCAACATTTTTTTGAATAGTAACTTACCCTTATGAATAGTAATTTAACCAAATGAATAGTAACATAACATTATGTATAGTAATATGACCCTTATTAATTATGAATAAACCAATTTAAGAGTAACCCCACCTATGAATGTATAAATAAAATATAGGCATCTTATAAGTAATAATATGATCATAGTATTAGTGTTGGTAAGTCATAAATATGTAATTACGTTTTTATAGTTAATTTAATAATTTAATTAAAATGTAATCATAAATTTCAATTTTATATTTTATGTTTATAATATAATTTTATAAGACCATGATTTATTTTTCTAGGTTTCATAAAATCAATTATAGAATTAAAATTTTTATTTTCAAATAAATAATTATTTTATTTTTAAATTAAATTTATCTTATATAAGGTATTATTTTGATAAAATGGAGTTCATTTTCGAATTCTACATGTCAAAATATAGTTAGGGTGATTTTTTGGGATTTTTCTGAAATACACAAAATTTTATTGAATTGTGAAATTCATTAACTTACGAAATATGCTAAATAATTGAATTTATGGAACATTCTCTAGTAATTTATGATGTAAATGGACATTTTTTTAACTCAATTTCACTTTTTACTAGTTTTAGTCAAAACAATAAATACTATTCTTAGTGTTGATCCAAAATAATAAAAAAAAATTGTTGAAAATTATAGGTAAACCCTCCTCTCCTCCACTATAAAACCACCCAGCACTCCCTCTAATCCTCACACCTATTAGACTTGAAGCCTCTAAATGATCTTGAAAAATAATCCCCACTACTCTCTATCCTTGTCCCAAATCTCTTGGTCTGGCCAAAAGTCCAAAATCCCTTCCCTTAAGGAGATTCTCAAGGAGGATATTTGAAGAGGTAAATCTTCATTCTTTTTCATTTCATTTCATTTCAATTTACATTATTTTCATATATTATATTAATCTCCCCTATAAAATTTATCATGAAAACTTGAGTATTATTTATATCCCGAAATTATATAATGTTAATGTATGAACTATAATATATCTCCCCACTCTGAATATTTTATTTTAAAAACTATATAGTCTTTCGAGAGGTGCCTATTTACAACCATAGTGGACGACGAACCTTCATTCTTCAATTTATACTTCAAGGCTACTCATTAAAAAAAATTATGTTTTACCAGACTATTAAATATTTATTATAACCTACTTAATGTTCTATAACCATATATATGTACATAATATTAATTCATACAACAAAACTAGTTCGTTATAATTGAAATACTGACAAAATAATCTAAATTATTACCACTATTGTCTTATCCATTGATTTATCCCCATAAAATGTAACCAAATGATAAATATAACCATTTACACTTATTAATGTTTAATTATAATATATAAATTCAATTTTGTATAGTTATATCCATCCCATGTGAACTTTTATACTCATATATAAGCATACCGATCACAAAATCCAAGGAAACGAACGCTCCCAAGCGAAAACATTGTATCTTATAAATCATCCAAAAGGTCATAATTATCAAAAAAAAATGTTACTAAATATAATACCTTTTCAAAATTTTCTTAATTAATTAATTAATTCTTTTTATTTGATTGTCCCGTACATTAAGGTCAATTGTAGAAATCATTCGAACATAAGAGAAGGTTTTTCTCATCTCACATCCATTTTTGTGAGATATTCCATATTCAGCACTATTTCATATATATGGTGTATTTATACTACCCATTGATGTATAATACCATTAATATTTTTATTTTAATTATATTCAAGGTCTCATTTGATGATTATTTATTTTGGGGCACATTATTTGATTGATTACAAAGTGGTAAGGGATTCCACCTGAAAAAACATTTTTTATTCGGGTTATTCCTTCACAATAATTACCTAAATTTAGTTCTTATTTATTTTCCAATAAATCCTATATATTATGTTTTTATGTTCTAAAATCATATATACAGGCCATTTAATCTATTTTATATGAGTATTATAGGTTTTAAAATTGATCCCTTCATAATTCTTCCTGATAAACACGACCGAATCAAAGGAATTTCTTGAATTCTTACACATTTTCTAGTACACTATATATTCTATTTTAATAAATCATTATTTATTTAAAATCAAAAATTTTATAATGAAAAAATTATCTTGGTTTATTTATGGTTTTATAAAATAAAAAATGTCTTTCCTCTTTAAAATCTCTTTAATATTTTCCTTAAACCACACTAAAATGTTTTATTTCTAAATCTTCTTTGAAAAAACTTTTTACAAGATTTCTCTTCAATGGTTTAAAATTTATTTCCCAAATATAATTTAAATCCTTAAAATATATTTTATGGGATATATATTTATATACTTGGATTTTATGATAAAAACAAATGGTTTTCCAAAAGAACTATTCTTTCCAAAGTAAAAGGGCTTTTCTCGTCTCACTTTTAATTCACTAATATTTATGACTTTTTCACCACTTATTCCTTTCATGTGGTTTATTTAATTACCTTGGATATATCGAATCATGATTCTATTTTTTATTATGATATTATATACAATTACTATTTTATTGTTTCAATGTGGTATGGGTCACTTTCAATATTTTAACGATCATTTTCCTAAAGAGTTTATCAATGATTTAGTTATAGTATTTTCATCTATGATTTTGATTTGAATATTTAAAATTGTAATGTGAAACTATGATACAATTATATATATTATTAGACATATTTGGAATTCATTGGACTTAGAAAGTTATTGGTGGGTCTCTCTATAGTTTTTTGATGCATCAGTAGGTCTCATGAGAGAAAATATAATTGGATTTTGACTGAGGCCTTAACCTAGTATTTTCAGAAGACTTAGTTGAGGCCTCGACGATAGGTTTATGATTCATATAATATGAATTACTTCATTTTGTTATTATTATTGATAAATCATGTGAATATTTGACTAGTATAATATCGATGATGATGTTTCATGTGATTATTTATATGGAATTATTCAATCAGTTTTTATTCTTTCTATATTATGCTCAAGATTATGTTTTATTGGCATGATTTATTCACTTTCCCTTATTAATTATGATATATTCTACTATATCACTTTCCCTTACTGATCTTATGAGCTCACCCCTTTCTGATGATTCCTTCCCCCAAGTTATAAATAAGAAAACATTGAATAGGCTTTCAAGGGTGCAGTTTATTTGATATTGTATCATGTTTTATATTATTTTTACAATTTATTATGTGTATCGTGAATATAATATGGTCCTACAAGGATTATAAATGGATAGATCCTTTGGAAGCTTATTCCTTGTGATAATTCCAATGTATTAAAATAATACACTAGCTCTGAGCTTCTCAGATTAGGGTGGTATAGTTGGTATCAAAGGGAGTTTAATAGAAACCTTAGAATCTAGATTTAGAAAAAATATATTTGTGAACAAAACCATAATATATACTTTTAGGATAAGTGTACAATAAAATCTATGAATTTTGGTAAGGAATAGATTATTATATCATCCAAGAAATAAATCCATATCTAAATACTACAAGTAGATGTGGTTCTGGAACAATATACCCAAGAGAAACAACTCCAACAAGGTGTTCCAAGCCTGACTTGGGGTAACATGGTACACAAAAATATGCCTTGGTACATACCTGGTTTGACACTACCATAGGATATTCTAAGGATAATTAACTTTTTATTTATAAACCATTATTAATGATTTAAAATTAATTATATGCCTAATGTAACAATGTTTATGATTATGAGATTAGTTACGCTTAAAATTTTGAATTTATGTTAAGTATTTCACTAGTATTGGAATTATTAATTATGTTTAATAATGATATGATCTAATATAGTCTATGAAATTGTTTATAAATGTATCCTAATGAAATTAATGAGAACCACATCAATTCACCTAATACAAAGAGTAAGAATGGTCATTTTTTGCTGGGATTAAGAAAGACTTTCAAATAGAACAAGTCTCTAAAACTTTATCATCATATGAGGAGATAGTTTCTTGTTCTAAAAATAAGGCTAAAGAGTTTTGTATATATTATTTCTTTGAATTGAAGTAAGAGAATAATAGGAAATCTTAGAAAATGATAGATAAAAATAAGACAAGAAAAAAATATTTTTCCTTATGTGATAATTTTGGAAGGAAACACTTTTGTGTAAGCTTAAAAGGAATGGTAGTTTTCTAAAAGTGGGGCGAGAAAGTCCACCATGCTTGTGATTTAAAGGGTATGAAAAAGGTTACCAAAGTGAAATGTTTAAACTGTAAGTAGATTTGACACTACAGAAATAAATTTCCTAAGAATATATACCACAAATGAAGACAATGGAACATGGTCAAGATTATACTACTACCATAGATGAAGAAGCACGATTAATGTGGTTATGCTTGGATTCAAGAAATATATTATAATATTCTTGTTATAATAATTCTGAGATATATAAACATTATAATGAAGTATTATTACATTGAGGATTTCAGGTCATATTTTGAATGGTACTAAGATAAATGACTTAGTATGAAATTAATCATTGGAAAACACATGGATAAGGGAATAATAAACATTTAAATGTTTCTAGTGTTGAGATAATGATGTTGGATAAAGAGATGATTGATTTAGATAACAAAAACTGGGTATAACATACTATCTTAGATATAAATAATGGACTTTCAATAACATGATAGAGTCTACAATATTTCATACTAATGGAATATATCTAAATTCTTATGTTTTTCATAGTGAATAAGGACACATGAATGTATTAAATAATGTTTGTGCTAATTAATTTTATTATACTGCTTAAAGATAATACAACTAGAATCTACTCACATGTTTGTAAGTGATTATTAATATATAGTTCATATTGTTTAATAAGTCCATTATGGAAATTTAGTGACCTTATTTATAAATAATTAGTTCATAATATTTCGAAATATTGGCTATTTATGAAATTATTGAATTTTATCATTGGACTGGGCTTTAGAAATTATTTTACCCTATGATTAAACTTGTGCCATGAAATTAAGTAGGAATAGTTATGGGAAAAACCAAATTGTATGATTTTGTATCAAGTACTTATATTTCCTTGCATTAATGAGTGAAAAACTTTCTCAACATTAGATAATGGATATTGAATAAGAAAATGTGTTATCCTAGAACATTATTTTCTAATGAATCAATTGGTCATTATATAATCATGGATTTATGGATTTATGAATGCTAACATCCTCCTGACAATGTCCACTATCACTCTCTATCAGAATATAATAGTTAGATTTTTATCAATATCCAAGATTTCACTTTTCACTAATGTAATCCTATTAGAATTCATAGTTTTGGGGTGGCCAATTTATTTCCATTTCACTCATATTAAGAGGATGATTTATTAAAACTTTTTCCGATGTGGGTTTCCCGCAAAGGAATTTTCAATTATGAACCCTTAACATCCAACGTGCAATTTGGAATTGTGAGGACATGATTCTATTGAGGGGGAAATAAACTAACACCCCAGTAAATTGTTTCATAATTTAAAATACACTATGTTGTGAAAAATAATAATTTCAAATTTATTTTTTAATGAATAATAATTATAAATAAATATACTCCATATTTTGGGTTGTTAAATTAATGTTCTAAAAACGAATATTATTTAAAAGTATTATATTTTTAAAATAATATTTTAATTTGAATATATGTACTTTATTAATTTTTTTACAAAATTTATTTTTATTAATATATTATTTAATTAAATATTTTAAGAATAATATATATAAACTATTACAATTAAATTGATAAATAAAAAAATTATGTTTCGAATATATTCACTATTAATATGAAACCCCGTGATTTTATGGTATGTTTATTTATTAATAATTTCAATTCATTAGATAGATTATATGAACACAATAGCGAGTCTCTAAAAAATGACACTTTCTTATAGTTATAACCTAGTCATTAAACATAATATTTCCTTTTTTATGTTTTGAATTTCGAAAAAACGGACTTACCCGGCTGAGTTCAGTAAGATATTTAGAGTCCAATAGAATCAACGTAATTTTTGGTGAATAGTAACTTACCATTTTGAATAGCGACATACCCTTATGAATAGTAAATTACCTTATGAATAGTAATATGAACCATATAAATAGTAAATCTTCTAATTGAATAGTAATATCTCTCAAAAATGTAAAAATAATATTTAGTCATCCTATAATTGATAATATGATTATAGTTTAAGTGTTGGTGCAATGTCCCGGATCCAAGAGCCACACAACGGGTGCCCCGAACCTAGTTGGTCACGTGACCTCAAGCACATTTCCCCAAATTCCAGAGGCTGATGACTAGCGACGAGGGCCTAGGTCTGATATTGGGGAAACTATTCCCTCATTTGTCAAAGTGTAGCACAGTAGAAAAATATAGACATACCCAAAAGTGGAAGCAATAAAGAATACAAAGCTGAAAGAACAACAGTACTGAAGCAAAGGATAAATAGTAGTCATATATATGATGATGCAATACATCCAATTTCTAATAAAGTAGTCAAAACATGATACACTGAAATCAAATACAATACAGTACATTGTACCAATTATAGTAAAACAAACTAAAACAGTGCAACAGGAACTCAGCAGCATCACAAGCCTAAGCTTGGTCCCATCCCCTCCTACTCCTCTTCAACATTCATGTACTTGTATAGGGACTCTTGACCTTATCAACACCTGCAGCAATATAATCTCTTTGGACCCAAGACATGAACCAAACTGGGTGTGAGAAAGAAATCCCAGTAGGCTACCATCAAAGGCACGTGCCCAAGTGACAGTGAAAATGTGCAACAACAGTTTGCAACAAAGAAAATGCAGTAATCTAGGAAGTACTCAAAAGAAGATAGTCCTAACAGTTCCATTACCCTTTAATTATTATTTAAAAATTCAATATAATTTAATTATAAGTTCTCAAGACCTGGCCTCGGCCGACAATCTCTTGTACAGTGCCACATAAAAAACTACAACAGGCTATCTAACAAATATAAGGTAATAACAATACCAAGCATGTTCTTTCTCTTGGTGGGTATAACACAAGAAAACACGAAAATTAATATTCAAGTGAACTTTTCCCTCATGCTAAACAGTATCTTACCCTCAGGCTAATCAAAACCTTTCCCTCGGGCGAATGAGTACCTCGCCCTTAGGTTAATCGTAACCTTTACCTTAGGTGAATTAGTACCATTCCCTCAGGCTAATCAGAACCTTGCCCTTAGGAAAATCAGTACCTTGTCCTTTGGCTAATCATAACCTTTCCCTCAAGTGAATCATTACCTTACCCTTAGGCTAACCAAAACCTTTCCCTCAGGGGAATCAGTACCTTTCCCTCAGGTGAAACAAAACAGTGCCCTCGGGCTAAGCAAAACGCTGCCCTTAGGCTAAGCAAGTAACCGGGTGGAGCCCAATTCATAAGAAAGTAATAAATATGTTTCCTCTCAAGAAAACTCAAAACATACTATCATTATGGCATACCCATTGGAATCCTGTCCAAATGGATAAATTTGGGGAACGCACCCTCGGGGTGGGCCTGGATCAAGGCAACTATCCCAAACAGAATTTTATACATGTTCATTAGAATATATATGCAATTATAGATATCTAAACAGCTAAGGCCTCAGCCATACGACACCACAAACATGGGCGCGTAGCACAATGGTACACAAAATCAACTCAACAGTTAGAAATAAACAACAGACCTCCTACCTTGATCTCTTCTGATAGATATACATGAACGATTCCTCCCAAAACAATCGAGAAGGACATAGATATGGGATAAACATTTATCCGTTCAAACACAAATAACATCACTTAGGTAAATAATTGTAAGGATAGGTTCAAGAAGAGAGAAGAAGTCACTCGTGCGGTTTAAATGAGATAGACTTTCAGGGAATCGGAGTCCCGGTGTGCAGTCGAGAGATCTTCCAAGTTCCGACATTCTCTCCCTTGGCTCTCATTGAGTCTTAAGCTTCCTCTGCCGAAAGAGATGGATAGTTCTTATTTTTTAACAAGATAACATAACTACATGGAATGTGATATCAAGTACATGATGTGTACTTTCTTTTTAACTGTTCACTGGTGGAAACTCTCTACCACCTTACTGTTCATCTGCCGACTGATTACACGGTGTGTAATACTAAGTACGCGGTGTGTACTATCATTCCACTGGCAGCTAATCCCACCATTTTACTGTTCACCTACCAACTAATTACACGACGTGTATAAACTAAGTACACATCGTGTAGTCAGTTTTTACACCCTTCATCACCGACAGGCCTACACGCCATGTATACTCATCCCACATGGCCAAAGTACACAGTGTGTGGAAAAGTACATGCCGTGTACCCACCAATTTTTGGGATTTTCCCTATTTTTCTTTATTTTCCCAAAAACACTTAAGGAAAAATGGAAAATAAGAAAGTTGTACCTCAAGGATAAGAATCGGGTTCTTACCAACTTCCCCCTTAAGGCAATTCATCCCCGAATTTCCCTTTCTAAGGGTGGTGAAGATAAAGATGTGAACAATTCTGGCCACTGAGCATGTGCGTCGATCTACCGCTCCCAGGTTTCGTCCTGCACTCAGCCATGCTACCATAGCACTTTTACGAGAGGAACTGATTAGCCTCGGAGAACCTTCGTACTCCTATCAACAATACGAATCAGATGCTCCAAAAAGTATGCATCTACTTGAAGTTCAACATCCTCGGGCTGAAAACGTGAGATGAGTATGAGTGATAATGGTGCAGCTGAGATACGTGGAAGACGTCGTGCATAGCTCGATACCTCTGTGGTAATTGTAACCAATAGGAAACTAGCTCGAATCACTCCAGAATCTCAAACATCCCTACATACCTCAGTGAAAGTTTACCATGTCTCTTAATCTGCATGTGTCCCAACCTCGGTGAAACACGAAAGAAAACCTGATCCCTGCCCATGAACTCTAAGGGTCATCTGCAGCGATCAGCATAAGATTTCAAATGAGACTGTACAGTAGCCATATTATTCTGAATCAATTGGACCTACTCTGAAGTCTCCTACACAAGATGTAGTCCCAGTAAAGCTGCCTTGCCTGCCTCTAACAAGCATAATGGTGATCAGAATGGCTTATAATATAAATACTCGTAAGGTTCCATCTCAATAGTTGCATAAAAACTATTTTTGTAGGAAAACTCGACCAGGGGTATGTGCTTCTCCCAAGATCCCCCAAAGTCTAGGACAAATGCACAAAGCATTTCCTCCAACACCTGTATCGTACACTCTGATAGGACATTAGTCTGATGGTGGTAAGATGTGATCAGAAGCACCTGTGTACCCAGTTCCCTCTGAAAGATCTACCAGAAACAAGACGTAAAACGGAGATCCCAATCTGAAATGATAGAATGAGGGACCCCATAAAGATGTACTACCTCTCGGATATACAACATTTTGAGCTCATCAACATTGAAGGTCTCCTTGATCGTCAAAAAGTGGGATACCTTCGTATGTCTGTCCACAACAACCCACAAAAACTGGAAAAAAGAGACTACACGGCGTGTATAAGGTCTACACAGCGTATACCCTTAATACCTTACATGGTCATGTTCTAATGCTGGCCTGGGAAGGTCTCAACCCTCGGTACACGGTGTGTTACACCCGCACATGGCATGTACACCACTTTGTCTCCCCAGCCACACGACCAAGTCTACATGGTCTCCTCATCAGTCTAGACTACCCAGCATGTCCCACAGTTACATGGCGTGTGCTAAACAAGCTTCACCGACCCGTGTTGTTCGAGACACGGCTGGATACATGACTCACACTAAACGGAGTGTACTATATTGACACGGCATGTACAAGAAATGATAACACTGACCTATGTTGTTAGTTACCCAGCTGGATTCCCAGAGTAAACTACACGGCGTGTTTTGATGTGACACGGCGTGTTTAAGTGAAGTTTTCTCCGTCTGTGTTGTTAGTCAAATGGCTGACATAGGTTCAACACGTAACGGTGTGTACAAAACCTACACTACATGTTCTCTCAATAGTTTACATGTCCTGTGTTTCTGACTACACGGCCAATGACACGGCTAAAAACTACACGGTGTGTTCTTTTGGTACATGGCGTGTACTTAAATTTTTCCCATTTCTTTCTGAACAGAAGAGTATATGGCATGTGTTCATAGAACCACACGTCGTGTTGTCTGGGATTCTGGATAGTAAACCTTAGAAACTAATCTGGAGCCCCTTTTTCTTAAATTTCAAGCGTCAGCATGCCAAATTCTGATATGTGGGGGCCCATACTCCCTGCGAACCAAAGTTTAGCACCCGACCCTTCCCATTTATAGCACAAAACACAACAAATGGTTGGATCATGATCCACTAAATTCAGGTCCAATAGATCCCATACATCTCAGGAACCAAATTTTAGCATCCATAAACCCAGCCGAAACATGTACCAATACACTATAAATAGTAGGCGTATCTAACAAGGTACCTATCACTACAATATGCATTTTCTAGCACATTATCTATCACAACAACATGCAATTTCTAATGAACCTACATGGCATGGAAATTATGCATGGCATGTTATTCTAACATGTTCCTAAATGATGCATGATATGGAATACCCTCATCTCATTAGGTTTCAACTAAATAGAACTGAGTATAAAAATATGAACAGCACACCACAAGTGCGTCACCCAACGATGAAAATCAGATCAACTGTAAAGTGAAAAATCAGATAAATCTCAGTTAAATGAGGTCGATTGGCTTTTCCCCGTACAAGGGTTAGCTACTACCAGGCATAGCTTATTACCAAATATTAATTCTTTCTTATCCTTGACTATAGTCTCCAAAGAGTTAGTCAAAGAAAATAAATTCCTTTGATACCACTTTGTAACGTCCCGAATCTAGGTGTCACACAACGGGTGCCCCGATTCCGTTTGGTCACATGACCTCAAGGGCATTTACCCAAATGCCAAAGGCTGCCGACTAGAAGCAAGGGCCTAGGTCTGATAGTTGGGAAACTATTCCCTCATTTTTCAAAGTGTAGCGCAGTGGAAAAATATAGACATGCCCAAAAGAGGAAGCAGTAAACAATAAAAAGCTGAAAGGACAGTGGTACTGAAGCAAAGGATAACCAACAGTCATATATATGATGATGCAATATGTCCTATTTCTAAAAAAAGAAATCAAAACATGATACACTGCAATCAAATACAATACAGTAAAAAGTAATAAGTATAGAAAAACAAACTAAAATAGTACAACAGGAGCTCAGCAGCCTCACAATCCTTAGCTCAGTCCCATGCTCTCCTACTCCTCTACAACAATCAAGTACATGTATAGGGACTCTTTCCCTTATCAACACCTACAACAATATAATCTATTTGGACCCAAGACAGGACCCAAACAGGGTGTGAGAAATAAATCCCAGTAGGAAGCCACCAATGGCCTGTGCCCAACTGACAGTGAAAATGTGAAACAACAGTGTGCAATAAAGAAAATGTAGTAATCTAGGAAGTACTCAAAAGCATATTCTCCTACCAGTTCCATTACCATTTAATTATTATTTAACAATTCAATATAATTGAATTATAAGTTCCCAAGACCCGGCCTCGACAGACAATCTCTCATACAGTACCACATAAAAAAATACAATAGGTTTTCTAACAAATAAAAGGTAATAACAATACCAAGCCAGTGCTTTAGCTTGGCAGGTATAACACAAGAAAATACCCCAGTGAATATTCAAGTGAACATTTCCCTCAGGCTAAATGGTACCTTACCCTCACGATAATTAGAACCTTTCCCTCAGGTGAATCAGTACCTCGCCCTCAGGCTAATCAGAACCTTTCCCTCAGTCGAATCAGTACCTTGCCTTCAGGCTAATCAGAACCTTGCTTTCAGGTGAATCAGTACCTTTCCCTCACTCCAATCAGAACCATTCCCTCAGGCAAAACAAAACACCTCCCTCAGGCTAAGAAAAACACTTACCTTAGGATAAGCAAGTAATTGGGCTGATCCCAATGCATAAGTAAGTAATAAATATTTTTCCTCTCAAGAAAACTCAAAACATGCTATCATTACGGCATACCCACGTGTATCCTGTCAAAATGGATAAACAAGGTAAAATCACCCTTGGGGTGGCCCTAGATCAAGGCAATGATCCCAAACAGCATTTCATATGTGTTTACTAGATTATCAATGAAATTCTAGATAACTTAACAGCTAAGGTCTCAGCCATACGAAACCCCAAACATGGGCACGTAGCATAATGGTACACAAAATCAACTCAACAGTTGGAAATAAACACCGGACCACCTACCTTGATCTCCTCTCATCGATATACGTGAACAACGCCTCCAGAAAAAAGCAAGAAGAATGTCGATCTAGGATAAACATTTATCCATTCAAACTCAAATAACTTCCCTTAGGGAAATAATTTCAAGGATTGGTTTAAGGAGATGGAAGAACTCACCCATGCGGTTCAAACAAGATAGTCAGCGAGGGAATCAGAGTCCCGGTGTGTGGTCTGGAGCTCTTCCAAGTTCCAATCTTCTCTCCAGCGACTCTCATTGAGTCATAATCTTACTCTAGTTAAAGAGGAGGCTAATCCCTGTTTTTAACAAAAAAACATAACTACAGAGCATGTAATCACATGTACATGGAATGTACTTTCTTTTTAATTTTTCACTAGCAGAAACTCTCCACCGCCTTACTATTCATTTGTTGACTGATTACACAATGTTTAATACTAAGTACACGGTGTGAACTATCATTCCACTGGAGGCTACTCCCACCGCCTTATTGTTCACCTTCTAACTGATTACATGGCATGTATATAGCAAGTACGTGGCGTGTAGTTAGTTTTTACACCCTTCATCGCCGATAGGCCTACCCACCCTATATACTCATCCAACATGACCAAAGTACATGGCGTGTGGAAAAGTACATGTCTACTCACAAATTTTTGGTATTTTCCCCCCATTTTTCCTTATTTTTTCATAAAAACTTAATGAAAAAGGAAAAGAAGAAACTCGCACCTCAAGGATAATAGCTGAGTTCTTACAGTTGGTAAGTCATAACTTTTTAATTACAATTTTAGGATTAATTTAATAGTTTAAATGAAGTGTAAGAAAAATATTATATTTTTTATGTTTATAATATAATTTTATGATACCCTGATTAATTTTTCAAGGTGTTATGAAATCATTTATATAGTTAAAATTATTATTTTCAAATAAATTAGTATTTTATTTTAAAATTAAATTTCTCTTTTTTATAAAATTATTTTCATAAAATGGAGTTCATTTTTACTTCTACATGTCGAACTAATTTTAGGGTGTATTTTTGGGATTTTTCTGAAATACAAATTTTTTTTGAATAGTGAAATTCGATAATTAACGAAATATAAAAAATAAATGATTTTCTGGATCATGCTTGAGTCATGGATAATGGAAATTGCCATTAGATTGAAATAAAAGTCACTTATTATGGTTTTCAATCAAAATAATCAACATTGTTCATAGTTTTGATCCACCTTAATAAATTAATGATTATGATAATGGAAAACCCCTCATCTCTTCCACTATTAAATCCACCCCTCACTCCCTCTTATCCTCGCTCTTCTAAGAATTAATGATTCACAAGTTTTTACCTAAATTATACATCCTAGTCTCTCTCTACATCCATGACCTATTGGTCTTTCCAGAAGACCAAAATCCATTCTCTTAAGGAGGTTCTGAAGGAAGATATTTCAAGTGGTAAATCCACTTCCTTTTTACCTTTCATTTCATTTCAATTTACATTATTTTCTTTTCTTCTCCCCACCTACTCTATCAAAATAATCATAATAACTCTTGTATAATTTATATTCTGGAATTATATCATGTTAATGTAATAACTATCATCAATCTCTTCACTCCCTATTTTTTATTTTAAAATTGAACTCATTGGTCACGATTTTCTAATCTATATCCTTTGTTGACAATGAACCATCATTCTTAAATTTATCCTTCACAGATGGTCAGGAAACCATTGTTATGGTTGAACCATAATATAATATATGTATAGTAACCTAATTAATTAACTACAACTATATACATGAATAATATTTATTCATACGACAAAACATCATCTTAATAATCGAAATACCGACAAATTAATCTAAATTATTACCACTAATGACTTAACCGTTGATTCAACCTCATACCATGTATCCAAATGATATATATAACTATAAAAACTTATTAATGTTAATTAATAACAGGAAAATTCAAATATAGATAATTATATCTCCTCCAAAATTAATATTCATACTCATATACAGGTATACTAATCGTGAAATCCAAGAAAAAAACGCTCCCAAATGATAAATTTGTATATGATAACTCTTCCAAAAAGCCATACATGAATATAAAAAAATATTATAAATCTAGTACATGTAGAAAAAGATATGAATTAATTCATTAATTCATTTAATTCAATTTTCCAGGACATTATAGCCAAGTATTGAACTCATTCTGATATAAAGTAAGGGTTTTTTCATCTCACTTCCATTTTTGTGAGATATTACTTACCCAAAAATATTTATTATAAATGGTGTAATTATTCGGAAAATTTATGTATCATATCATATATATTTTTATTTTCATGGTATTCAATGTATCATTTTATTATTATTAATTTTGGGGGATATGATTTGATTGATTACAATGTGGCAAGAGATTTCACCCCAACCTTCATGTTTCCTTCTGGTTATTCCTTTACAATCCTTACCCAAATGTAATGCGTATTTCATTTTATGTAAATCTTATATATTCTATTTTAATGTTCCAAAGTAACATATTTTGATCATTTAATTTTATTATGGGGATAATATGATTTAAAATAGTTACCATTTTAATTTTTCCCAATAGACAATCCTGATTCAAGGGAACTTCTCAAATTCTTTCCCATTTTCAAGTGCACTTTATAATCTATTATAATCCATATTTAAATTTTTAAAATAAAATTATTTATCAAGAAAAAATATCTTGGAAAATTTATGGTTTTATTAAATTAATCATTCTTTTCGACTTTAAAATCTCTTTAATATTTTCCTCAAACCACGCTAAAATGATTTATTTCTAAAGCTTCTTTAAAAACTCTTGTTATATGAACTCGCTACAGTGGAAAAACAATTATGACTCAAATGTAATTTCAATGTCCTTAAATTTTATTTTCTTGGATAAATATGTTTACAATCTGATTTCATGAAAAATACAAATGGTATTTCAGAAGAACTCTTCTCCCCAAAGTAAATCGGGTTTTCTCATCTCACATTTAATTCAATGATATTTATGACTTTTTCACAACTTATTCTTGGAATTTTTTTATGTAATGACATTTGATATACAAAATTATGAGTTTTTTTATTCTTATGATATTATATGGAATTAATTTTTGAATGTTTCAAAGTGGTATGGGTCACTTTGGAATGTGTAATGATCATTATCATCATGAGTTTATCAATGATTTAATTAGATTATTTTCATCTACGATTATTATTTGAGTATTTCAAAGTGTTATGGGATTCATTGAACACATTATATATTTTATAAGTCATTAGAGAAATTCATTGGACATATAATGAAATGGGAGGGGCCTTCTATATCCTCTCGATGTATCGGTAGGTCTCATGATACAAAACACAATTAGGTTTTGGAAGAGGCCTTATCTTAGAATTTTCAGTAGTCTTGGATGAGGATTTCCTGACAAGTTAATGATTTCTAGAATATGAATTCCCCAATTATGATATTAGTAATTGTTATGTCATTTGATTATTCAACAAGCATAATTTTCATGGTGAAGTTTCATGTTATTATATATATGGAATTATTCATTTAGTTTTTATTTATTCTATATTATGCTCAATATTATTTTTTATTGGCATGAGTTATTCACATTGACTTATTGATTATGATATCTTCTGTTATATCACATACCCTTACTGAGCATCCGAGCTCACCCATTTTATATGTTTCCTCTCCCAGTTTTACAAAAAATAAAAAATTTAATAATCATTCAATGATACAATTTATTTCATATTATATCATATTTTATTTTATTTTTCCAATGTATTATGGGTATCATGAATGTAATATAGACTTCCAAGACAACTAAAATAATCATTAATTTGGGATTTTATTCATTGTAATCATGCAAATGTATTAAAATAATTTATAGGCTCTGAAATTATGGGGTCGGGTTGTTACAATCTTCGTGCGAGCTAATTATCCCTATGTTTGGGGTATTTATTTGTTTCATCAATATATCTAGAATAAAATAAATTCAAGTAATGATATTGGATGAGTGTATCATCCATAGAATAATTTGTGTTTCCTATATATTTTCCATTAAATTCTAACTTATTTATAAAGATTATATTTGTTCCATGACTAAGCATTACCATGAGATGCCTCATAACTGTGGAATTTAAATTGAGTAACCTAACACACTAATTCCCCATTCCCTTGTATAATAACATAGAATTATTAATGGTCGTGGCCTTATTTTTTCTTCCTCCCTCTATGGTAGTTTCAATGAAATGATTTAATGAATCAATTATTTTCTAATAAAAAATTCCATCAATGTCTAATGTCTTATAACTTGTAGATGGGTTGATTAATTGAAATGTGGAAAGATGTGACACACCACTATGTGATCCCTTATTGACAAGAACACATCATAAGAATATGTGGCCTATATTTTATTGAGGTAATTTGATGTTTTTTTGGAATTCATGTTACGATGTCCAATCTTATACCCTTTCATGTAAGGTGTTTACTGTAAGGGAGAGTTCACCTGGCCCCCAACACTTTTAGTTATACTTGGCCCCATTTTTTATATTTGGGTTATGATGGAAATATTATGATAATGTGATTTTGATTGATCTTAGTTAAGTGATTAATTTCATTCTTAAGTGAATGACCCTCCTTATTTTATAACTGATGTGAATAATGGGTTTGGACCTCCATGAGTTACTTGTCTTGTGATGTGGCATGCTTAAGTACATCGACCAAATTCTTTATTTGATCATTAATTATTAATAATCATGCTTATGTACTTGGTCCTTATTATTATATATACATAAGATGAATAAATTAATCATGAATGCCTTGTGATATACTCTACTTAATATTTACGAAATTCCTTGGATGAGCTCAAAGATAGTTGAGAATGTATCATGCCTTGAGAGATACTTGGGTTCCTTTTCACATATCACCAAGGACGGGCCAAAGGTTACTTTTTTATATACATTAGGATCAATACATGGTATTTCTTGGATGGTATCACATGTAATTTTCTTAACTCATCATGGGAGATGTAGGTTCCTTGGGGGATACACCATGGATAGGCATAGTGGTGATTTGGTTATACTAGGACATGGGTGATACTCAGTCCCCTATATAAGATTTCAAGGATGACCTCAGTGGGATTATTCTTCGCGTCATGCTGAGAGTGATATTTGGGATTCCATTTATGGGTAACCTTTTATGTACTCATATTGTATTTGATATGTATAGTACCCCTATAGTTATACATGGGATGTAACTCCCCGACCCCATTTACCCAGAGCCAGTGCATTATTTTAATACATTGGCACAATTACAAGAAATCAAGTCCCAAAGGACCGATCAGTTTAGAAGTCTTAGAAAATAGATTACATACATTAACTTTACATTACAATTTGAAACATAAAACACAGCATAGATTGTTCTTTGAGAATTCCATTTTTTTCTTTAATCTTAACCCCACATATCAATCATAATACACTTCTTGGTATCCTGGGAAAATAAAACATAAGAAAAGGGTGAGCTCAGATTCTTAGTAAGGGTAAATGATTTAGCGGAAGCTATAAAATTTAAAGGAAATATGTGTAATAAAAACAAAATCCTTTTAAACATAAACTTGAACATAATATGGTAAAAGTAAATGAAACATTACCATATAAACATGCACATGGATATTATACCTGTCGAATAATTACATGTAATAACTAATTTCACAATGAGGGAATTTATAATACCAGACATCATTACCAGATAGTCAAGGCCTCGTGCCAAGACTACAAATAAAATTTTTGTCAAGGCCTTGTGACAAGACACTAGTTTGTCTCATGAGACCTACCAATGCATCGAGGAGCTACAGTGGGCTCCACCCATCACTTACTAAGTCCACTGCATTCCTCATATGAATAGTTGAAACGTAACATAAACATTTGTATTAAAACTAGAATACGAAATGTCAATACATTAACCATAAACCCTAAATGGTATAAAAATATAACATCCATAGTCAAACACATCACAAAAACTTCAATACAATACAGATGATTTGTATCATAATGAATAAACTTCAAACTAGTTTAAAATCCATTAAAGGGTTTTCACATAGATGAAAATGATGTGTAAAACTCATCGAGAGAAATATAATTTTTGTAAAATCATTTAAAAGTCACACATTTATAAAGGAAGTAATTTAAAATAGATTTTTTAATCAAATTATCCCATACCACTTTGAAACTTTTGAAAAGAATTATCATTTCAAAACATTCATGTCCATATAAATAAATCCTTAAAATCATTTTGAAAACATGGACATTAATTAAAAAGAATCAGAAAGATAAATCCTTAAAACATTTAAAATTATGATCTTGATAAAGAGTACCTTTAAAAATACTTAAAATATTCATTTTGAAATAATTTTTATTAAAAATGGACATGGATGATAAAAATTTCCGAGTAAATACTTACACATAAACAATCCCAGATAATAATAAGATTGAGGAATTAACCCTTACCTTGCACTTTCCTTTAGTCGAGGGTACATTTAACCTCATGTACGAAAATAGTAGTATGTTATTAAATTATACCAAAACCATATTAATATTTATGATATCATACATGATTCAGTTATGACTTTATACTACCCATTTAATAATAATTTCCATGTTAAATTAACATTTCAGGTAATAATCGCTTTCTTTATCGTATGTGTTTTAACTTGTTACTATTGATTGTATCACTTAGATCAAGATTTAAATACTTAAAGAATATAAAACATGATTTATATATCATATATATTTAGAATATAAATATGTATAATAGACATATATATATGAAATTAAAAACACCATTTATGGAGACGGTAGTCCGTACGTATGCATAAACGTTGTTTCCGTTTTTATATAGTATTGAATGGAACTATGTGAATAAGATATATGTAAGTACATATATATATATATATATATAATATAATTATTATTTCATGTATTACATACTTATTAGTAATATATATTTTTATAATCATCGATGATTGGTGAACATGGAAATGAATCTCATCGCGTCGTGGAGACGGTAATCCATACGTACACACGAGTGACAATATAATTTCCTTAAAGGTGAGGAATTGGATGGTATATTAATTTAAAAGAGACATTATCATGATATTTTCATTATTTATATACATATTAATCATCATTATATCCATCTAAATAACACAGTGTTGAATAACAAATTACACCACGGCATGGAGACGATAAGTCATACGTACGCACGCATGGTGACATTATCATTTATAAGATGGATAGAATAATGAATATAGTTGTTACATATTTATAATAAAATCATAGTATATATAAGATACTGGATTTATTATTTTATAATGGAAATAATAAATAAATAAGAAGTGGAAGAAGAAAAGAGCTTGAAAGAGGGTTGTGAAATTATTACCTCTTCTTCCGGTTCTTCCTTTTAATTTGATCAAAATGGATCATTAAGTTGGCTTTATGACTAAAGTAGAGCCTCTAGGATGAATTTTGGGAAGTTGGAAGGATATTTAGGTAGGGTTTGGCCAAGCCAAATGGCTTTGGAGGTGTGAATTTAAGAGAAGGGTAAGTGCCCTTTTATAAGAGGGGTGAGGGTCACTTTAGGAAAAGATTTAAGTATTAATTTATTATACAATAATATTAGGTTTATAATGATTTAAAATGAATTTATTTAGATCCTTAGGTGGTTATGGGTTGAAACCCTTTCAACCAATAGGTTTTAGACAAGTTTAGGTTACCATTTTAACCATATCTTTCAGATTTAACTCTTAGTTAAATAGTTTATCTTTTACCTTGTCTTCTTGTATTCTTACTCTATATGGTTAATAAACCTAATATAAACTTCTAAGAGAACCTCAAGAGGATAATTAATGAAATATATAATATTATTTAAGACATTTTTCCGAACCTTAAATTTTTAAGAATATTATATCAACCAATAATATATTATTTGTTTTAAATATTAATTTATGTCAATTTTGACACTGTTTGGTATTTTCTTTTCATGAAAGTGATCAAAAGTTGATTACTTCGAAAAATATACATTGAATCAACCCTAACATGTCATAGTCACCTAGAAAATTCGTGAATGTCATGAAAATATTGAAATTTTATTTATTTTAATATTTATAATACCATTTATTTGATTCTTTCATTAATAAGGTAATTACTACATCATCATTGTGTCATAAATAAATTTAATTATTTAATGTCTAAAAATTATAAATAAAATACGATAATGTAAGAAATATTTTTATATTTCTAATTAATATTTATAGTCTAATTTATCTTATGTATAATCCTATATTAAAAATGGTTTAGTTAATAAACTTTGAATTTAACACTTTTAACACTTCTTTAAATTAAATAATAATAAATGTCCTAATCTAATATAAGTGGACCTAAAGGGTCATATTTTATTCCTAAGGTTTTTTTTTGTCAAATTTTACTTATCCAATGGAATTATGACACGTGTTAGGCTAATAATAATATCATTTTTACCCTTAATTACCCTATTTACTTTTAACCATGGTAAATAAAAATAAAAAGTTACTATTCACCAAAAATTATTTTTATCTTATTGAACCAAATTTTACTCCTTGATATTAACTATGTCACTCATATTTTTAAAATTCAACTCACATAAGCGGTAAAATTATGTTTTATGTGAATTTACAAATTCTCCTAGGAGGTGGGTAAAAGACGGTGAAAAAGTTCAATAAAATTTTTATATATATAAAATTATTATAAACTGACTCCAATGAATTATATTGAATTTATATAGGTATTATGTATCTATTTTGACCTAAAATTAATTTATTTCAAATAAATAATTATATAAATAAAAATCTGGTTTTAAAAAATAACTCAGTGTTTTTCACTATTCATCAAAAATTGAATGTTTTCAGAAAAATACCAAAAATTTACCCTAGGATAATTTTGATATTCTGAATCCAAAACTGATGTCTATTTTACCAAATTCAAATCATATAAGTTTCATTTATTAATTTAAAATTAATTCCAGTTGTGAAAACCAAAAAGAGTATTTGAAAGAAATAATATCTATCAAAAGATTGACACTTGTTTATGTCCAATTTGAATGTAAAATTACTTACAATTACCAGTATTGGATTAAATGGTAAAAATATAATATATTTATACTTTCAAAAAATTAAAATTTATATTTTAACACTATAAATTATTTTGATTAAAAAAATTGTTTTCAGTTAAAATATAGTATTTTTCACTATTCACCTAAATATGAATGTTATCAGGAAAACACCAAAAAATTATTATGTCCCGATTCTAAAGAAGAAGTTTTTTTGTAAAATTGAATATATAAATGTTTCAAATATTGGATTTAAAAAGGGTTCTCCATTAAAAGAAGGTAAAATTTCATTTTTTGAAAAATACTTATTTTATCTGAAAAAATGTATTTGTTCTTACATTATGTCTAACAAACTCATAATATGGATTCTAAAATTATAAGGATTATATAATGTTCAAAATTCAGTTAATACTATTCATAACTGATTTTTAACTACTAGTTTGGTAAGTTTTGGTGTGCTTGAACTCGGTGTTGCATGTAGTGCAAGTTATTGAATTACTTTGAAGAAATAACAAACTTTGAAATCTTGGGGAGTTACATAGGATTCTTATTAGGATCCCCTTAGACAGGCTTTTGGTTCCACTGATTACATTTGAATGATGGATTTTATATTAATGACTAGTAATGATTGGTTTTTATACATGGATCTGTACGCCAAGACAAATCACATTATAGTGGTTCATTTAATCTCATGATACTTGGTATATGATAAATAATTATTACACCCATATTATGTTTTCACAGGTTGAATTATTTTAGATATATTAGTCTTCATCCAATGCAGGTGGTGTTGGTCGGGTATCCCATGAGGAACTCAAACCAGTGAATTTATTTTTTTGTAGCATAGAATTTATCATATACCTACAACCATCTATATTTTATATTCATAAATTGGAGAGATTTACATACCATTGGTGGTGGTAGCCTACTGATTATATCTCAGGACTAGCACAATTTTCCATTGCACTGGGGTTCCCAAGAATATCTCAAGTGCACAGGTCCATTGACTATTGCTAGTTCTATTCACTGTACCTGGAAACTTAGGAATACATGATTGTGATTGTACTCAGGTTTCTCATGGGGATAAACCTTGGAGATTTTTACTCTTTTTATTTTTTCAGGTATCATAATTTCATACTTTCTATAATTTTTCTTATTTATACCCTGTATGTCCATATGGACATGAATTGATTGTTGTATATTATTAGTTGAATCCATTTTTTCATATTTTTTAATTATCTTTAACTAGTTTAAATTCAATTATACTACTTCCACTATTGAGTGATTTAATTATTACATCTTATAATGTTGTGTTACACATATTATGATGTTATATTCTCTCCACCATATCATCATTTGTTCTGTTATTCTAGTCAGTAACCTCTAGGATATGGGGCGGTGTATTTGAGTCCACATGGAAACTGGTCCAGCTATAAGTTCTATAGTCATTCAACTTGGGTCATTTACAAAGATGGATTAGATGAAGGTTTCCTTTGACTTAATATTTTGGGTAGTAGATAGGAGGATAGGTATTTTTTAGTGCTTGGTAAATAGAAATGTCTAAGAGTGATCAACCCATGAATTTGGAAAATTATAAGTGTTCGGGGATGGGATTTTTGTTCATGATGTTTTTAATTAGAGATGATTATGACTTCCCATCAATTGATTTGGTGTACCTTCCACAATTACTGATTTTTTAGACTTTTATTATTATACCCATTTCCTTGTGTCTAAGGAATTAGTATTTCATGCATAATTATCCACACATAGAGATTCCCATTCCAAGAATATTCCATTATATATAGATTTTAGTGTCAACCCATTTATATTTGGGATATTCCTTGTGTGTTTATTAGTATGCATGTTATATACAGTGATATAAATTTTTGTAATATTCTTATATTTGTACCTAGGTTGAAATTTCAATATACATCATTTTTTTAACATGATTTGTTCCGTGATTGTTAGACCATGTTTCAGTTATAAAGTTTGAATTCTTTTCTTGTATACCATGCTTTGGTGTTTTACCAGCTTACATAGAGGCATTCCATGCTTGTATCCATGATGTTTTGATTAGAATCATGTTTTATTTTATCTACTACTTATGATAACATATAATTTTGTAATTGTAATATTAATTTGGTTTTTAATGTGATATAATAAACCTAAATAGCATTTTCGAACATAGATGTATGATGAAAACATAACATACAAATCATGCAATGATTGAGCCATGGACCATTGGTTTCATGGGATGAAACATATTAGTTATGATTAAATGAGATATAGTTTGCAATTTATAAAGTCTTTGGTTTCTTTATAAATTGGGAAATGGTAACCCATATAATCTATCCACAATTTAATATCATTTCATAGCTAGATACAATTGAATAAATATAAAATCTGTTCAATTTTTAATTTTAAATTAATTATTTTCTTATATAATGGCTTGTAAATCTATCACTTGGGGAATGATGACCTATTTGAATAAATTTAAAAATGAAAAACCAGACTAAATGAGGTCAGTTGGGTCATGATTCTTATCATATAAAGCCACTAATGGTGTTTGGAGACAAAATAATTAAATTAACTACTTTGATTGATGGACCCAGGATGTTATGATGGGACACTTGTAGGTCCCCTTTATTAGACATTACTTAGTAAATAATCTATTAGTGGTATAATTGTGTTATATTGGGATGACTAATTAAATTTACCACATCCACCTATATGGGTTCACATATAAAAATTTGGTGGTAACATACTTGGCTAGTTCTGAAAATAATAAATATTGATACACGTTATATTTAAGGACCCAAACATTTTATCAAATGAGTTTACCTTATATTAATTATGTAATAAAACAAATGGATCACATATAAAACAATATAAAAACATTATTCTCAAAATTTAATTATACAATAAGTGATAGTTTTTTAAATTAAAGATTCTATACCAATAAAATAGTAACATGACTTTTGGAATAGTAATATGACCAATTGGAATAGCAATCTATCCATTAAAATAGTAAACTCACTTATGAAAGAATATATAAAATTTTGGTATCTTATAATTGAAAATATGATATATTTAAATCATGGTATAAGTAGATAAATGTTTTAAAAATGATAAATTAAGTGTTTGTAGTTTTGTAAAACAAGTATGTTTATGAATAATTTTAAAATTAATATAATTATTTAATAGAATATTTATTTCCTTAAAATAGATTCATAAATTAATATTATGATTTACTATATTTATAATTTAATTTTATGATAACGTAATTAATTTTAAAACTGTCAAAAAATCAAATATAATATAAAAATTGGTATTTTCAAATAAATGAAAATTTTAAATAAAAATTAAATTCCCAATATTTATAAAACTATTACATAAAATGAAATCCTATTTTTAAATATAAATTTTTGGAAAATGGTTAGAGTGAATTTTTGGATGTTTTCAAAAATAGTTGAATTTTTGGTGAATAGTGAAATATGGTAATTCTCTATATTTAAAATTTTTATCCAAATACATCAATTTTTTAGTCATGAATTATGTAAGAAAAAATTATTTCAAAATCACATGCACTAGTTTCCATACATGGTTACAAGAATAAACACTTTTGATTATATGGAGCCAAAATAATAAACTAATGAATAAAATAATAAAAAACACACCTCTCATCAACTTATAAATACCAACCTCACAACTTATTCTCCTAACACATTCTAAGTTGTGTTTCTATTCTAAATATTATCAAACTCAATCCCCAATACTCTTCCCCATGTCATGGTCTTACCAATCTCACAAAAATTCCAATTCTAAGTACCTTATGGAGGTTCTCTAGGATATGATATTCAAGAGGTTAAATCCTCCTTCTTTCTCTTTAAAATTATTT
Source organism: Viscum album (assembly GCA_963277665.1). NCBI lineage: Eukaryota > Viridiplantae > Streptophyta > Magnoliopsida > Santalales > Viscaceae > Viscum > Viscum album. The sequence goes on from OY728166.1 coordinate 522,863,340, forward strand.
ATTTCTTCTACAATACCCTCACCTCCCCTTATATAATATTCCATAATAACTAAAGTATAATATTTATGATATAATTTTTTTAATTAAATATCAATCATCAAATCCCTTCTCTCCTCCTTTTATTCTATGAAATAAAAGCATCATATTTGAAGTGTAGATTCACCACTTTTGTTGATGATGAGTTTTCATTTTACATTACTACATTCAAGGCCCATAATTAATCAATTAGTACAGATAAACCTGGTTCTAATTTGCATATTATAAGTTTTTCAGTATTCTGGAATAGATTTTGAAATATAGTTTTTTATAAAACAAAATTATTTTTTGATGGACCAAAAAACTATCAAAATAAATAAAAATTTATCATTAATGTCTTATAAAATTAATCATCCTCATATATTAAAAATAGATGATATGTCAAACCACTTAAACTAATTTAATATCAATAATAACACATAATTTCACTTATGTGGAATTATTATCTATTTATATGAACCTCCTTAATAATATATATGTAAACTGACAATGAAACCATGAAATTAAATTCATTTGAAATGATGAAATTGAACACTATTAATCCTCAAAATGGTCATAAGTGAACACAATAATATTATAATAAAATGAATACATGTAGATATGGTTCTTAGTTAATTAATTAATTTATATAAATTTATTATCCATTATACAAATTGAATTTTTAGAACACATTCACACATAAGGTTAGGGAATTCTCAAACCCAAATCTTGTTATTTGGGTATTCCTTCTTTCAAAATAATTTCAGTATGGAAATAATTTAATTTTCCTTAAATATAATTTATTTATTCTTCCATTTTGTTTTTGAGGTTATAGATGTTTCAACTAGTATTTATGAAAAATATAAATATTTTATAAAAGTATAATACTTTCCAAAACACATATTTAATCATCTTAATTTATTCACTATTCTCTAAAAAATGATTCTTCTTATACAAATTTTTTCTTCTACCTTTTCCATTTGGTAACATCTATTTTATTAATTTATTTATGATTCATGAAATATTTATGAAACCCATTACTTTACAATTTTTACTTCATGACTTTGGTTGATATAAGTTTTATGTGTCATGCATGATTATGTAAATGGTATGATTTGACATGTGGACCTTGAATTAAATATCCCACCAAAGGATTGGGTAATGTGATGTATTTCATGATATAATTTGTATTATGTGTGAAAATGATGATAGAATTTTTCATAATTATGATGTTATGGTTATGAACATATGTTATGTGTGAACATGATTCCATCATTTTCCACAACTATGAGTGGAATTTGACCAGTTGGACATAATTTTTTACTTTTAGGAATTGGGACATTCCATGAAATTATCCAATTTTTTCCTTGTGATGTTGACAATGATTTCATTATTATGTTATATTTTTTATGATTATTATCACTCATGTTTTATAGATTTATATCCTTCTTTCATTCCTCTTTATAGGATTTTATCTCACCCCTATCATTATTTTATATCCTCGGGTGATTACATATAATAAGAAGAACTCATGATCCACTAATAAGATAAATAATAAGGACATAAATAATGTTTATGTTTTATTATGTAAATGTTATTTATCAGCCTAATTTTACCAAGATACTAAATCATTTGATCTGGTATTAGTTTTCTCTATTTTATTGTTTATCATAAAATAATTTAATAGTATGAAAGAAAAATCATGGTCATAATAGATGGTATTAAATAAAGGGTTAGTTAATTTAGGAATTAGTATTAGAGTGAATTAGTGAAAACCCTTTGGATAATAATAAGTATATGTATACATCCAAGAATATATTTTTTTGAAAATGATAAAAATTTGGATACCATATTATTTTCATTTATATGAAATTAATTAAAATAATAAAATATTTATTCATACTATATTTACATTCATTTTTTCTAAAACTTTTCTATTTTATAAAATGTTGGGAACTAGGAAGAACAAGGCCAACAACTCATGTGGGAAAAAATTTAATTATTTCCTGAATGACATCCCAAATTCCATGTGAGGTGGAGTTAAAAACATCATGGGGATTCTTACTAAGATATCTATATATATTAATAATAACCTAAACCAGGTGGAACATTTTCCTTCATCCTAGAAGTATTAACAATCCATTGAGTTATTTATGTGGGAAAATACATCTATATTTAGTAGATCTTATAATCCACTTGTTGTATAATAGTGTGTTACATAAATAAATAAGGTATTTTCTATACACTGTTGTTCTAACAAAGATATGGTGAATCTAACCATTTATCATTTAGATGGAGAGGGAAACCAATGGTGGGAATTGATGAAGAACACCTAGATAAATTTTGAAATTAATGAGATGGAGTTGGAAGAAATTAAGAAAATAATTCCTAATAATTATTTCCCTCTAACTATTCATACAAATATGGTTATAGTATTTATTGAACTGAAGAAAAAGGATGGTGAATTTTTTCTAGGTTATAGAAAAAACAACATAAGGTTTTCATGATACAACTCGTGATTTTTTTCAAAAATGATAGAAAATTAGTTATATTCTTTAGTGCTTTAAAACCAAACCATAGAAGTTATCTAGATATTCAAGACATTGTGAGTCATGAATATGTTGGTTCATGTTCTCTCAAAGATGATATGGATTTTAGATAATGTTCCCATGGTTATGGGGATTAGAAAAGAATAATGGAGATTCATTATGGTGGGAAAATGAAATGGATGAAAGAAGATATAGCAAACCATGTGTCAAAATGTGGGAAGAATCATTATGGTAAATTACTCAAGGGCATGAGGAAATGATTTATGTGTGGGAAGGAAGTCCATCAATCTCATGAATGTCTAAGAGACATAAAGAAGCTAGAAAAAGTGATAGAGGAATGGAGGGAACCACTGAATTTACCACTCATGGTTCAATGCATGTAATGTAGGGAGCAAGGGAACTATACCAGCTTTTTCAATAAACCTCAACCCCTATAGGGTAATCACCTTTCAAAGACACCAATGCATAAGGAGAAAAGTAGATCTTATACCATCAGTATAGAAGAAGTGGAACATGAAAAATGAAGTTGTAAAAGGTACACATCCTATTCACTTAATAATGGAAAAAGTTTTATTTGATTATGGTTCTATGCTTACCATTATATCCTGCATTTTTTCTATAAATATTTAATTAATGCCTCAATACCATGATTTAGAGATATCTATAAAAAACAAGTTGTGATATTATTGAAACCCAACTATTGGACTCTTCTCTTATTGGTTTATGTGGGAATATTAATTTATTGAATCCCTTTATACATCCATTTGTTTAATTAGACACTATAATTGGAATGGATTGGCTCTTGTTATATAGATAATACATAAACATTTGTGACAATGAAATATCTATTCATATTTGTAGTTATCCCATGATCCTATAAAAATTTTAGGAATATCATGAATCTTTATGGGAAAATCCATAAATTCTCATGTGTTGATACCCTGTGAGAAGCATATCAGGGTAAAATGGTTGTGTCAAATGAAATTATCAAACTTGAGGAAATTCTAATTTTTATAGAATACACTGATGTATTTCATGACAAGTTCCCTATACATCCCCAAGATCTTTAGGTAATGTTATTAATATAAAATATACCCAGAGACATTCCTATCTCAAAACAACCCTACAAGATAACCCGAATTTAACATTAAGAGTAAAATAATAAGGTACAAGAGAGTTTGAAAAAACTATACATTGGCCCTAGTTCATAAATATGGGGTGTGAAGGTTCACTTTTTAAATAAAATAGATTGATCAATGAGGATGCATGTCGATTATTATGATCTAAAAAATACCACCATAATGAACAAGTATCCTCTTCCAAGGATTGATGACATATTTGATCAACTATGATGTGGTCAATACTTATCAAAGGAGGATCTTATATTGGGATATCATCAACTGAACATGAAATATGATCTTCAAGAGACTAAATTCCATACAAGGTATCAAAACTATGAATTCATAGTGATACCCTTCAAATATACTAATTCACCAGCAATGTTTATTGATCAGATGGATAGTGTCTTTAGAGACTACCTTGGAAAATTTGTGGTTCTAATTATTGATGATATTATCACATAATCCAAGAGTATGGAGGAACATTAAGAACATATAATTATTTAGTTGGAAACATTAATGAAGGGGAAATTATAAAGAAAGCTCCACATGTTGGTCTTTTGGATGTAGCATGGCATATTCTTAGGACATGTGACCATAACTGAGGAAATTTATGTGGCCCCGTCAAAAATAATTAAATTGGGGAATGGAACAAACCCACTATTATCATATAAATATACAATTTTCATGACCTTCCAGGGTACTACCAATGTTTTGGGAGAAATTTTCCTTGATTTCCTAGTCTTCTAACAATGTTAACATGGAAAGGGGTAAAGTATGTCTAGATTAAAGAATGTAAGGAATGATTCAAGGAGCTCAAGAAGGGGCCAGTCACAATAACTATACTGATAGTAATAATAAGTGGATATGTTTTTATGATATACAATTATTGTTCATAAAAATTATTTGTTTTTAACTAATTTTGAATAATAAGGTGATAGCTTATTCCACATGATAGTAGAGGATCCATTTCAAAAAATACATAACTCATGATCTCAAGCTAGAATATATGATCATTGCCGGCAAAATTTGGTGGTACATCCTCTATGGTGAGAATTATCACATATATATCCATGAAAATATCATAAATTCTATATTCACATATAATGAGCTAAGCATGCATCAAAGGATATAGTTAGAGCTAATACAGGACTATGAATTGTCTCTTCATTACCATCTTATAATGGAGAATATGGTATTTGATGCTCTTACAAAAAAACATGTTACTATATCAATGATAAGGACTGTGGAAGACACCATATTCATGTATATACAATGGATACATTTTTAAATCCTAACAATAAGGAATACAGGTTACCTTTAGAAAATAATTACCCCACAATCTATTTATGAAAAGATCAAGGTGGGCATAAAGGGATGATCTGAAGAGGAAATAGAAGGCTAAACTAGTAAAATAAGGGAAACTAAAAGAGATCCATATTGATGATGAATTACTTATTTGGTTTGGAACAATGATTTTTGATCCTTCATAACATTAGATAAAGAAGGATCTATTGTATAATTCACATATATTATCTTTCCTAATTCATCCTTGATGTACCAAGATGTATTGTGATATTCAAGAACCCTTTTGGAGGGACAAATTGAATAAATAGATTGTGAAGTATATATCAAGATGTTTGGTATATCCTAATGTTAATGAATAATGGAAGAAATTTGAAGGGATTCTAAAACCATTTCCTATACTCTTTTAGAAATTATAAAAAATTACTATAGAATTTTTCACTAGTCTCCTAAATAAACCCAAAGAAAAAAATCCAATATGGGTAATGGTGGATCGAATCACCATGACTGCAAAATCCATTATGATTTGGGATGATTTCTCACCAGAACAATATTCCAATATATATGTGAAGTAAGTGGTGAGGATGCATGGGGTTTGATTTAGAACATCTATGATAATGATTCATGGTTCACATCTAAATTCAGGTGAAGTCTTTAACATTATTTGAGTACTGAAATGAATTTCATCATTGCAACAATATGGCTAATCGGAATGGACTATTAAGATACTCTGGAAAATTCTAAGAACCATCTCCATGGAATTTAAAGGTGGATGATATTAGAATCTCCCATTGGTTGAGTTCTTATACAACAATAGCTTCCACTCAAGTATATAAATGGATCCATTTGACAATCTATATAGGATGTGGTGTAGAACTCTATATTGTTGGGATAATTTTGTGAAAAAAACCACTTGGACCTGATCTTATGCATGATTTGATCAAGAAGATTTGAGTAACCCCAAAATAAAATAAAATATTATTAGATTCAGATGAAGATCTATGAAGGTATCCATCTAAGGGATTTGAATTTTGAATTTAGAATTGATTATTCATTTGAATATCACCACGGAAGATAGTCATGTGGCATGGAAAGAAATTTAATCTTAACCCAAGGTACATTGGCCCAATTGAGACCCTTGATAACATATCAGTAGTGGCCTATCACCTTGCACTTCCACCAAATATGTGTCAAATCTATGATAAATTACATGTATCCCTCTTGAGGATTTACATACCAAATCCCTCACATGTACTGAACTTAGAGGAGGTACAACTGGAAGATGATTTCTCTAATGAGGATTATCCATTAATGATTCTGGATGGTAGAGATAAAGATCTTTGCAACAAGACCACCCACCTGCACTAAGTAATATGGAGAAACCATGGGTATGAAGAGGCGACATGAGAACTAGAGGTAGTGATGAAGGATAATTACCCTGACCTATTTTCATTATGTTATGTAAAACAAAATCATTAGGATGAACTTAAAATGGGGGGAGAATGAAACAACCCAATATTTTTATCAATTGGATATTCCTTCTTATAACTATGTAATAAAACACATGAATCACATAGCGATCCCAATAAAAATATTATTCATGTAAATGAATAATATAGCAAGTGAAATTTAGATAAATTATGGATCAAATACTTATGAAATAGTAACATGACCACTAGAATAGTAATATTAAAATTAGGATTAGAAATTTTACTATTAGAATATTAAATTAAACTAGAAATGATAAATCAAATTCAGGTATCTTATAAATGAAAATATGATATATTTATATCCTGGAATATGTTGACAAATGTTTTAATATTAAATAAATTTGTGTTGGTTTTTTTGAAAAATATATTTTTTTGTTTACAATTTTATAATTAATATAACGAATAATAAGAAACATTATTTTCATAGAATATATTAAAAAAATATTATGTTTTATTATAATTATAATATAATTTAATGAGACCTTAATTAATTTTTCAAAGGTCCAAATAATCAATTATAAAAATAAAACTAGTATTTTTTGAATAAATGATGATTTTATATAAAAATTACTTTTATCCTATTTATTAAGATTTTTTTCATAAAATGGAGCCCATTATTTAAATCTACATGTTGAAAATGAGTTAGGGTGATTTTTTTTATTTTTCTAAAATAGTTTTTTTTTTGAATTGTAGGATAAATTAATTTAAGTTATTTATCCTTTTAATCCAAATACATGATTTTTTGGATTCTTGAATGAAGTAAAAAACCATTATCTCATACTCAAATGAACTATTTACTATACATAGTCCAAATAATCGAAAATAATAATAATCTTGATCCCAAATAATAAATTAATGAATAAAACAATTAAAAACACCCCTCTCATCCCCTTAAAAATAAAAATATCACCACTTATTATCCTCAAAACATCAAACCTAGTTTCAAATCTAGAAAAATTCCATCCACAATAATTTCCACATGTTTGGGTTTTTTTGATTCACTGAAAGATGAATTATAGGTTTCATAAGGAGTTTCTCAACGAGATGATATTCAAGAGGTAAAATTATCTTTCTTTCTCTTGAAATTTACTTCTTTCTTCTAAATTATCCTCACATATACTTATACAATGTTTTATGATAACCCTAGTATCATATATATACTAAAAATTCATTTGTTTAACTTACTATCTATCATCAAATCTCTTCTATAGTCTTTCTTTCTAAAAAATTAAAACATCATCTGTGATGTGTTAATTCACCGCCTTCAGGGATTATGAGTTTTCATTGTCATTTACCACCTCCATGACTAGTTATAAAACAATTATTATAGATAAAAAATATTCTATTATGTATATTATAAATTTATTAATGTTCTAGAACTATTTTTTAACCATATTATTAAATAAAATGAAATTATTTTGTGATGGATGGAAAAACCTCCAAAATTAAATAAAATATATCATTAATATTTTATCAAATTAATTATTAAAATATCATAAGGAAAAATGTTGTATTATACTATTTAATCTTTTTTATGTTCAACAGTAACATATAATTTCACTTCTGGTAAATTAATCTCATTTTATAAGAACATCCATAATTATATAAATGTAAACTGACCACGAGACCATGAAAAAGAAAGCTCTTGAAATAATGAAATTGAATACAATAACTCATCAAAATAACCATCTATAATGTTTAAAAATTTATAGAAAATTATATACTTATTTAATAGATTATTAATAATGTAATTATAGAATATAATTTTATTATCTAGGATATAATTACCAGTGAAAATCACAACCAGACATAAGGTATGGGAATTTAAGAAACCAACTCTCTTTCTATTAGTTTTGTATATTTCTCAATAATTTCAGAATGGATATTGATTTAATATGACATAAATATAATTTCAATATTCTTCCCTTTTATTTTTTTAGTATATATATGTTCACAACTTGGTATTATGAAAAATAAAAAAAAAATAAAAAAAATATTCTTTCCAAAAAATTTTTTACTCCTCTTGAGTTATTTCTTCTTCACTCAAAAATGATGATTCCTTACCCAATATTTTATTTTTCTATATTCCATTTGGGAGAAATATACTTATTTATTAAATTATGATCGATTAAATCTTTAGGAAACCCATTCCTTTACATGGGTTACTTCATGACTTTGATAGATATACATTTTATGTGGCATAAATGATTGTGTAAATGTCATGAAGTGATAGGTCAGACCCGAATTATATATACCTTCAATTCATTGGTTAATTTTATTTATCTCATGAGATAATGTGTATTATGAATGAACATGTTTCTATTTTTTCATAATAATGACTTTATGATTATTTATATTTTTATGTGTGAACACAATGCTAGCTTTCTTCCAAATTATGAGTGGTATTTTACCACTAATACTTGATGTTTCATATTTATTAATTTCTAGATTCAATTATTTTATCTAATGGTTCCCATGTGATATTTATAATTTTCCCATTATTTTATATTATGATCATGATTATTCTATCTGATGTTTAATTTATTAATGTACTTCATTCATTCTCTTACTAGGATTTTAGCTCCCCACATTCATTAATGTATATCCCCAGGTGACTACTTTTACTATGTCTATCACAAGAGACACTAAAAAGATTGATCGGAATGAATTAAACAATTTATATGTTTTATTATAAAAAAATATTTTATGAAAATAATTTTTCTAGGACACTAATCGTTTTGATCCTGGATTAGGCACCTTCATTTTGTTTTTTATCTCAAAAAATATAATATTATGAAATAAAATGATGGGTCATTATATTATATGCAATAAGATTTATTTTTTATGAGGAATTTTTTAATTAAAATTATAAGTAAAACCTAATTGTTGACTTCTTCTATATATTTCAATTAAAAAATATCTTTAACTATGCCTTTTTTTGAAAACCATCTAGATAAATAAAGATTATTAATTGTGGGGGCTATATCCTGAATTTCCTAAATGATTTTATAAGTATAGTTTTACTTATAACAGGTACTTGATGTTTGGAATTTTCGAGTTTGAATTCATAAATATTAAATGTGAATAAATTTAATAACATAAGATAAAACCAAAAAGTGGAGTTTTGGTTTAAACCCTTGAGTAAGGGATGTTTAAATGTTCTTTGGATGTTGTCTTGAAATTGGAACATGATCACTAACCATAGGGCCCTTATTCTATAGCTTGAATATAAATGATATGCCCTTAAATCTTGTTAATATTAATATTTTACCCCCCATTAAGATTCTATGCTTCATGTTTTGATAAGGGGATAGCTCGAGGTGGGTAGCACCCTCATTACATTTAAAATAATTCAAAATTCTTATAAACTATTTCCGACAAGAAGTTTCATTTTGGATTCATTTGTCACTACTAGTAATATTATTTAAAAAATGAATCCCTTTTCTTGGTGGGTGGTTGTTCGATATCTTCATCCTTTTTAAAGTCATGAGCAACGTATAATTCTCGGTTTCAGTGGGTTAGACATGCTTCGGGCCTGGTCTGCTGCATAATAGGTCATGAGACCATTATTTTTTATATTATTTAGTGTTGGATGACTCGAGAGTGCATCATACAATTTATAGTAATACGTTATAGTGAAAATCTTGTCCAGTTCTTCGTATGGGAAATTAGATATTAGGATTCATTGGGCCAATAATCCTAGGGATAATGTCAATTCTGAGATGTTTTTCTCGCAAACTCTCAAGATATTATAAATTTATATACCAGATACCCATCATGTATCATAAAAGATAAAATGATATGTGTGGCCTCAGTAGTAATTATTTGATCCTTGGGATGTTATGGATTTTTTTCAGTCATCTTCAGAAAAAGTTTACCTGGGTGTTAAAGGAAATCTGACTCATCCCAATTCTCAGGATGTTTCCTTAAAAATGATCATATGTTTTAACTTGTTGTTCATTTTTTTGGATTCTAGGATTAATATTATAGAATGTGTTAACATGAATAATGAGGGATTTAATATTTAATTTTAGGGTAAATTTATTCTATTGTTCTTTTAAGTGGCATGTTTCCTTTTCTTTTTGAGTTGGTGCTTACTAAAGCGTATTGGCCACCTCTTGGAACCATGATCAATGGTCAGTGGAGTGTGTGTTTGGGGATAAGTTCCCTTATTATGTAAATATTTCTAAGACACTTATATGTTGGGGATTATTGAGTCAATATGGGTAATATATTTCCTTCTAAGTAGAAGGAATTCAACAAATAAGGGGCATTTGGAAATGGTTGGTTCTACAAAATATGCACTTGATGCTGATAATTTTTGTAATGTGTCAGTGATTACAAGGTAGTATAAAGATGAAATAGTTGGATGTTCATGTAAAAATGATCATGTGTTGCCTTTGGAAAAAATATATTCATGTTTGGTGAATGAAAATCTATCTCCAAGTGAAATCGAGCTTCATCAAAGGAATTCATCTAGTTATGGTTATGATATTTCTCTTCTTATATGATTGTTAAAATATGATAAGATCCATTCATAAAAGTTTTTCTTGTGTGATGGTAGTGTGGTAGTTCCTTTTTCAAAATTTTAATATCCTCATAGTGTACTTTTATCTTACTGATTATAATGTGTCAAACCTTGATAACATCCATGATATATTAATAAATTGTCAGTTTTACACCTCTCTGAGATTAAATATTATTGGAATCAATAAAAAAACTTGATTGAAGTTATGTTTCTATTGAGTGATTTTTCATATAGTCACACTTAATCCTAAGTGATACTAGGGTTCCCAAGAAGGGAAATCTTAGATAGATTCAGATACATCATCTGGTTTATCAACATGATTTCCTTTTGACTTAGTTAGTGTTATGATATATAGACATCCTATCTGTGTACTAATGTCTCACTTGAAAATGTCAGAGTATAGAATTACTTATATAATCTCATTGGAATCCATTTTATTATTTGTTGGCCAGCCTAGTCTTTAATCAGGATTAGATAGGATGTTTTAAGGGTGATGATCAAAGTGTGAGTATTTACTAGACACCCATGTTCGTGTTGTGGCATGACTTTTTGAATAAACAAGTGATTGTTCATCTTGGTTATATCACCAAAATTCAGGTATAGGATTTGTTCAACATCATTTAAGAAAATATGAGGTTCCTTAGGAGGAGGTATCTTATTTCAGGTTATACTACATTATCCATTTAATCTTAGCATTTTTATGGATAGTTGACTGAAATTGGATCAACTTGTTTGCTTTTGTTCTGATAAATATAGTCAATGAGGAACTATCCTAGAACAACATCAGGGTGAGATGATTGTAGTGTGGGTCAGATAGTGTTTTAATGAAATGTTTTTTTATAGGGATAAGTAATTTTTATTGGGATTTTATAGTTTTCTTAAGATGAGTTCTATGTTACATTCATCATTAAAATGTTATGGAATGTTAAAATAGATAATTCCAAAAGTGGAGATACCATGGATAAATGATGGGATTTAATTAAAAGAAACTAATATTGGTAAACAAATAGGTCATCTATTAAAGTTTCTTCAGTGTGACCATTTTTTGACACTGATGGGATATTTTAAGCTCATTCTTGGAGTTTTAGTTTGGAATATGAGTATTGTCTCAACTTTTTTTACAGCTTATATATTATATTCCCAATTTCATGCTAAGTTATTCATAAGGATTTTGGAAATTCATGTGACCATGTGTATAGAAAATCATGAACCTAGTAGGTCGGGTGTATTTTTTGTTGTTTCCCCATGTATTTTGATGGATGATAAGTTTTATGGTGTGGAGATTGTTGCCTCTTGTATTTTGGACCAGGTTGAAAATGAAATTGAATGAGATTTCATTTTTTTTGTGGGAAAACCGAATTGTAAAATAGAATTAGAAAAGAAATTATGATTTTTGTAAAACATAAATGTGTTTTTTAGACCTTTTTAATGCCTGATTGGTTCCTCTTATGTTCTGTTGAGTGTTTGGAGCATCAGGTTATGAATCCTCAAAATCAAAAGAATCTATCTGGGAGCATCGTTTATCTAAAACCATGCGGCCCTCTAGGAGAAATTGAGTGGTTGATATTCGGAATATGTATCTATTTCTGTGTTTTGTCTAACTGTATGAGAGGATCTTCATGGAGGTGTGGGTGTTATAGGCTTCTTGACGGGGTTTTTTTTAATGGGATGTGTGTGGTTAGACAAACCGTTTGTCCAGCTCATTCGAGGGTGTTCTTTTTGTATTGTTCAGCACAATTTTGGTGCATGGTTTATCTAACTGTGTGAAAAAAACATGAAACTATTTTAAAGGGGTAAATTTAACCTTCTTATCCTCCAACATTTTCTTCTTATCCCCCTATTTCCTCTCCTCCTAACCAAACATAGTGGCTCTCCTCCGGATCATTCCTTCTCCTATCGTAGAGAGGGAGAGATCTCTTCCATCTGATGTTGGAATCTCTTATTATAATTATTGTTGGATTTATTATAGAATGTTCTTATCCACAATTTTTCCTTTTATTTCTTACCTCACTATCCTCTACACATTCTTTATGAGAGCTAATTTACCCTATTTTCTGGTATTTTTTTATCTCTTCACATTCTCTAAAATCGGATCTATAAAATCATTGATATTGAGTGAGTGAAAAATAAATATTATAAGGTTGTTGTTTTATATATTTTACCTTAAATTATATCTTTTTTATAAATTACAATGTTCTGTCATGTGCTGATATTTTATTATGATGCATCTTAAATGAAGAATTTAAATTTCTAAACATAAAACCCCAATTCTATTAGCCCTTGTATATTAAAATATCATTATTCATGGTAATGGAAATCCATTTTTAAATAAACCTAGAGGGTATGTTCCTTTACCACCTTAGATGAATAATTTTTTTCCTAATAAAACACCTCATTTAGGTGGGTTTTCATTTTAACTAAATACATTTTTATTAATTTGAATGTGGTAGGATGTGACAATCCACTATTTTATCCCTTATTGACTAGACTATCTACTAAGTGTCTATGGTCTACATTTTATTGATGAAACTTTATTCTTGGTTCGAGAATTAATGTTATCAAATCCTATGTAATAACCATTCATGTATGGTCTTTACTGTCATTAATAGTTCTCTTGACCCCCAACACTTTTAGTTGTACATGGCCTTCTTCTTTAAATATTGATTCTAATGAAATTATTATCATTATGGTCATTTGATTATTTATAATTAAGTGATTAATGACATACCTAATTGAATTACCTATATTTTTTTATAACAAAAGTGATTAATGGGTTTCCCCTCCCTGAGTTGCTTTTCTTGAGGTGTGGACTGCTTAAGAATGTACTCCACATTATTCTTATAGTCTTGAATTATTATAAGGCATTCCTAAGGACAAGGAACATAGTCTTATTTACACCTAAAATTAATAAATGAATCATGAAAACCTAAATATATACTTAGATTCCTCTGTATAGAATTATTGGATGTTCTCATAGGCAGTTGAGAATGTACCATTCCTAGAGTAATACTGGGGTTCCATATCACAAAACGCAAAGGCCGAGATCATAGGTTACATGTATAATATACACTGATTGTGATACATGGTATTCCATGGATGGGATCACTAAGAATTTTTCTACCTCCACATGAGTCATATCAGTTCCCTAGGGGAGACACCATAGATGGGCTGAGTGGATAGATGGTTACACCAATCTATGATTGATAATTAGTCTCCAGTGTGGGATATAAGTTAAGGGATTGGATGTATTCATCTTCACACCCTGAAAAGAGTAATACAAAATAATCCATTTATGGGTCACCTTGGATGGGATCGTATGGTATTGGTTATTTATAGTTCCCCCTAAATCAATACATGGAAATCTAATTCTAATCACATTATATAGGCTTTGGATACCTCTTATTAAAATTTAATGATAGATGTTATATTAGCAACTAATGAATCATGGATATCATCTATATATGAATCCACCATGGAAAATCACATGCTTGGGTTTCAGTACATTTTGTGATATTTTTTCTATGATCATTGATTATTATTCCCATATTATATATACTTAATTCACCTCCATTTCAAATATATCCATATGGGGCCGAAGGGGGTAGTGTTGGTTGGGCATCCCATGAGGAACCTAGACCGATATATTTATTTATATATCACCTTTCTTTTATTACTTAACTGCACACTATTTTATGTTATATTCATAGACTAGATAAAACTATACACCATTGGTGGTGTCCAATTTGGTATATTTATCACTCAACTCAAGCCTACAATTCAATGGGGTACTCAATCAGTTTTTATTTATTGTATCCATGGATTATGACAAGTGGTTTTAATTTTACATGTGATATTAGGGACACAATACTAAAATGGTACTTTGGGTTCTCGTGCAGATTTCCCTCAGAGAATTTTACTTATTTTATTTTTTCATGTATCGTATTGAGATTCCTAGTATAAGTTTTCTTGCTTTTTAACTTGCATTATATTTTTGGAAATGAGTGCATAGTTATATATTAGAGGCAATATCTATTTTTATTCAGTTATTTTAATTATCTTATGCTTCTTTTTATATGGTTATACCCCTAACACTATTGAGTTATTTAATTACAACCTCTTTTATTGATTTTATACTCATATTATGAGGGTATAGTTTCCCACTGTAGAATCATTAGACCCTCACTGCTTGTGGGCATCCTCTAGTGTACATGGAGGCACACTTGAGATGATATAGAGATTGGTACATCCACTAGTTATATTGTTTCTATGGAAATGATATTACATTTTATGAATCTCCATGAGATTTTATGAAATATTTTTTTCTAATAAATATAATTTACATTGATATCTTTTGCTATATGAAAAACTGAGTTCTAACAAAACATGGAATATAACTAAAATTTTATTATCTAATATGGTAGTTATATGATAGATGTTAGAATTTTGAGTATGAATTAGATTAAATAAATTATGAAAATACATCTTTTTACAATTTATAAAAAATTAAATCTTTGGTGAATAATTAATTATGGATGAAAATAATAACCATTTGACAAAAAAGGAAACTATTTTCTAAAAAATATTTTTATGTACACAAACATGTTTTATCTTAATAAGTTGAATAAATAACTCATTTTGAATGATTTTAATGAAGTTTTTTTATTATATATTCTATAAAAAATTTCAACATTAATATTATGTGTATTCTAGGAATTAGGTATGAATAAATCCAAATTTATGCTTAAAAATATATTTTTCTAAAAAGGCATGTTTTGTCTCGTTTTGTGGGCTTATATTGTAATTATAATTTTTTTAATTTTAGTAATTATTTGTAGAATAAACGAACATATTTTTTCTAAATTACTATGAAAAAATTATATTACAATTAAATTTTTATAATTTTATTAAAATATAAATATTTTAATATATAGTGAAAATCTATTTTTAATTAAACTTTTTATATTCATTCAAAGATTTTAGAAGGTAAATTTTATTTTAATATGGTTATAAGATGAAATATTAGGTCAATTATATTTTTATTAATCCAATTTAGGTCATGAGATTCAATTTTATTTTGATTTTGGATATAAAAATTTTGAAACCGTTGATGATTTTCTCTTTGGAAATCTGCTTTTTCTTCACGTCTACCTGATTAATTTGGAGTTGAAATTTTCTACATAGTTGAAATTAATTATTAAAAATGTAATAAATATTTAGAAAAATAAAAATTAATTTTATTTAATATGTTAAAATTAACTTTTCCCCATAATGATTCGTAAAAATAAGATCAAAATAACTATTGTAATTTAAGTTGAAATGGGTTTACTGGGGGTCAAACTAAAAAGATGAGAGCTAAATGAACTAGATACATTTCAAAAACCTATTTGATATAAATATATGGATATTATAAACTATAAGGTTCTATAATGACCCATTTTTACCGTTTTCAAATGATAAATGTTTGGTTAGACCGTTGTATTTTCGAAAATTACAAGAATTCCACTAATCTCACTTATAAAAGGTCTCCTCCTCTTCACTCCACTTTAATCTGAAAAAATAATATAAATTGGGAGAAGCCTAATAATATTTATAACTCAATTAAATCACCACATAATAGATAACTTGTTGAGGTCATAAATCCAATTTAGAAAGGATTTAGGACAAACCTAAAGATGTTTTCCGAAGAAGTGGTAAGTTTTTGAACTATGAATTTATTTACTACATATTGGAACACCATAAAATATTATCCAATGATTATAAAAAACCAATAATATCTCATATATTCTGATTTTTTTATGATATTTTAATAAACTATATGAAAATACTCTCCCATCAAATGGTATTTTGAATTATCATTCGTTTTTACGGTGGACTACAGCCGGACAAACTATTGTATTTAATTTTGCATCACTATCACACACAGATGAATATAATGATGGATTTGATGTTTATATATAATATTCATTATGTTATTAGGCCTCTATAATAATTATTATACACATACCATCATACCTCCCAACCTGTTAGAACATAATAATGTCGCTCATGTGTACATTGGACTACAGCATAGCGAACCGATGTGATATGTTTTTCATTATTTAAATAAATTGTAATGATTATATACTAAATGATTAAATATTAAATGTTTAAAATAATTATAATTATGGAATTATTATATCTCATATACAATCTTACTTTCCATTATGGTGGGACATAATGGTTTCATTTATGTGTTTGGAGGACTACCACCTTACAAAGAGATGTCATTCATTTTTCATGTATGATTTTCATGGAGAAAATAAGGATAATTTTATATAAACATATGTGATATATATGAAATAAAAATGATTCTATAATGGTAATATATTATTTACCCTTAATAATTTCATTCTTTTGAGAAAATTGAATGATCATTCCAGTGTATATATGGCCTACTATATCCATGAAGGGAGTATTTTATTTTCTATAACATTATTTTATGGATTATGATAAATTAATATAGAATAAATATATATTATATTTATATCATGGTTAACATTATTGATATTATTGAATGGTGTTCAAATAAATTCATCTGAAAAATAAAAAATCAAAACATAGACAACAAATAAAGCAGTTGTTTCCTGAAATGTGATCCAAACATGGAATTGGTCATAAAAGGGATATAAACGGTCATATGAAAATAATATATGATATTATATATATATGTGTGTGTGTTTATGTTTCATAAATATATTTATAATAAGAATGTATTTATTTTATTGGAATTTTGAATGTGTATATAGGAAATTAAGACTTAAGATAATACATTTTCTTATCAATATTTCTTTTTGGGGGAATATATTATGTTATGTACATATATTATTTAATAATGTTTATATACATCCCCTTTGATATGTTATATCGTGATTCTGTTTTTATTCATGATATTTAATTTATCATTTCATGTTATTATTAGTGGGGGATTATGGTTCAAATGCTTCAAAATTATTAATAATGTGTTGTTATAATCTCATTTTTTATCGATATACTTTATTATTATGTTTTTTATGTTGAAATTATATGATATATATCTTAAGAAATGTATCAATTTTATTTTTCTATATTTATTTTTTGAGAATACATGTTTTCCATTCATTTCTCAATCTCTATGTACTCATGATTCAAAAGTAATGTTTTAAGAGAAAACTGATTTTACTTCTCTCTTCTGTTGAACCCCATTTAACTTCCATATCAATTTTTTCTAAGAATTATTTATTAAATACGTTAATGTTACTTTATAATTTTTAAAAGTAAAATTTTTCAATTTTTTATTTTTTAGAAAAATTAAAAGGAATATTCATGTTTTTTAGAAATAATGTATATTTACCTTTTACAAAAATGTAAAATGAGTCTTTGTTATAACATTTCTGACATGAATGTAATTACACACCCTCATGAAAATCTTTTTCTTTGATGATTAATTTATAAATTTTCATGTTTATTTTCATAGAAAAGGTAATTTCAAATTTTTTGTGTTTAAAAAAAATATTATTCATAGTGGAAAGGATATTTTCTTCAAGAAATGTTTCGAGAGGTCATTAAAAATAATTTTCCATCTAATATGAAATCCATATATGTTACTTATAATTTAAAAAAGATAATATTTAATGATAAAATACTTATTATTTCTCTAGGTGTTCAATTTTTATGTTGATGAAATTTTTATGAGACCAATTTATTATTTATGGGTTATGATTTGGTGAATTGATGAAATGTCTATGAAACTTTTTTATTTACCTTGGTTATAATGAGATGAGATGATAATTTATTTATGATATTTTGGTAGACATAAGTATGTTTTTCATTATTATCTTGTTCATGGGTATATCTACCTCAAATTCATTAGGCAAATACGGATAACACCTTCGTAAATATGTTATGTGTGAATTTGATTACATGTTCTCAATGTTATCCATGAACCCAAATACATGTTCCCAATGTTATTAATTAACCTAATTAAATGTTAATGGTGTTATGTGTGGACCTAGATTTTATGTCCTTATGGTTATAAATGGACCTTGTTTCATTTTTATAAGATTATGTGAGGTCCTAATTTTAGGTACTTCACATAATGATTGAAACTTATTCTATTTATAAATGATCACAATGTTATAATTTTATGATTATGCCACAAATATATATCTTTTCCCATTTTATGGTCTCATGGATTATGATATTTGATCCCATTATGATTCATGTCTTAAAAACATCCATGGTTTATGCTATATATAATGTTTATAATCTATGATATTCAAGGTATATTTTTCAAATTTTATTCTCATTTTCTCATACACTTAGGATAATTGGACATTTATTTTTCCTTTGTACACCCTTATTAATAATTATATATCACCATTTATTAGGTTTCCTTTCACTAGGTTTTGAAGAATGGTTTTATGCTGGGTATGTATAAAAATAATACTATATTTTAATATCTTTTTGAGAGATGGTAATGATATTTAAAAAATAAAATATTGTGTATCTAGTTTCCAAAAACACTAAACATTTACAGTCCAATGGAAAATTTTTGTAACATGTATTTAATATTAATCTAAATTGATTTATTATTTATGTATGAGATATTTTGGACCTTACAGTTGGTATCAAAAGATAAGTTTTATTGACCATTGGAAACTAGGATGTGAAATATTTAGTGATATCCATGGGGTTATTTCAATGAATATGTCTAATGGTAACTATAATTTTAAGATAAATTATTCTAAAATTCCCCTTAATTTTAGTAAAGGATGGGGTTAGTTGTTTCTATGAAATTATATCCCTATCTGAAAACTACAGGTGGACCTGGCTCTACCGTAGAGGCAGGTTGGGTTAGTAACTCTGAAAAGGAAGCATTGATCTGGACTAGATCATTACCCATTACATAATAATGGACCTTTATACAGACCTTGTTGGGAATTCCTATGGGATATGCTTTATAAATTCAAAAAGTGATTACAAACCATCATAAAGTATTCAAATAACTACCCGGAATAACCTAAGTTAAGTTTATATTGTCATTGATTAAAAATAAGGTTTCATGATTTAGAAATCATATAATTTATTTTTCATCACTATTTGGTTCCCAACTATGATTATTGTTACTATAACAAGCCTCCCATATTAATTGAATTGAGTCAATGAATAATTTATACATGGCCTTATGTGATATCCCTAAGACACCAAAATACTGCTAATAAATGGAAAGGGCTTCAATACCAATGGAGGATGACCATCCATTTTTGAAATAAACAACCCCAGAAAACCAACATAAATAATCTACAAAATGATGAATGATAAAAATTTACACCAATTAAAAGAAGTAACATTGATATAAAATCAAATCTAAAAAAATACCACAACAAAATACTATTAAAATAAAAGTAAAAGAAGAAGAAAAACCAAAAAAACTCAAAGAGTCCAAACATAACCCCAATATCTAACTCCAAGTCCATACTCAAGTATCAAAAATAAACACTAAAAAGTATGATGTTTCACCTTTACCTGTGTACTGATAGAAAATATCTACAAAATCAGTAAAGTGACACAGTAGGAGTGAGTAATGAAACTCAGTAGGGTTTCCTTGAATGACTTCGCTACTCATGCCACAAGGATATGACTTGTTGGAATAATTATATAAAACAATTTATATAAATAATTGGAAATAGTTTATTTAAAATAAATTATGTTTAACACCAATTTTTTTCCCTTAAAAAAATAGATTCCATGGAATGAAACAAAATAATACATTAAATCCATTTCAAAAATTCTATTTTTTCCTAATCCAATTCATTCCACATATCGACAAATACAACCATGCACGAAACCATGGACCTATCTACACTCAGTACGTATGATCCATTTTTCACTATGTTTTTACTTAATTAACCATTTTTATGGGGGAATGTTCATACCCTTATCTATCCCATAAATGATGGGGGAAATTTCTTACCTTTATCTGTCCCGAATTCACATTAACACACACCAATCCTCTTTGAAAAAAAAATCTCATTACAAAATAGGCATCTTAATCATTTGGATAAAACTATTCTCTTATTTAAAATATTTACAAAAATATTTTTCCAAAAACCCAAAAAATCCATATTTTAATATCATCATTTTTAAATAATTAATATAAAGCACATTCACAACCAATTTTCAAAAATTTCAAAACCATCACTAAAGTTGGTTTCAAATATGATTTATATATCAATTTCAAAATTTTATTTAAAAAACTCTTAAACATTGAAACTAACCATCATTTTATAATAATAGGTTTCGATATTGAATACATTTACCTTGGGAATTATAGATAAAATGAAGAATGGAATAAAACTTCATAAAAATAGGTTGATTCTCAATTAACCTGACATATATATCTTTCTCAAACATTAATAAATCCTTATCTCATAATGATTGAGATAAAAATATTATATATATATATATATATCCCAAATGGACTAGATCAAGTATTCATAGAGAGGTAAGAAAATTAAATCTAAGAAAAACTATGTAAAACTATAACAAATGAAGACTTACCAAGGGTATAAAGGCTCATTACAAAAAGAAAATCCTCTTGATTAGATCTGGTTTAAGGGGAGAGACTCTACAACCTTATGGAGAAATAAAAAATTCCTTAGGGATGAAGAGGTTAAAAATGATGGGTTTACTGCCAATCCCATTCCAGATACAATTTCTTAGGATCTAAAATTATAACTATGCATGGTTAGTCACATAGATAGGTAAATTGTGTCCTAATGTTGTGAAAACCTTGACCACAAGGATAACCTTGCATGATTTGCCACACTCATAAAAACAACAAGTGCCAACCATGAAAAATCCACCTATTCCACTTTTCAATGTTTCTCCTAGGTGGCCACACAATTTTTACAAAGTGTTCTCCTACCCAAAATCTCATGTTTCACCATGCATAGTTTCTTATAGAAGTATCACAATTTTCACAAACCATTATCAAACCATTCACCTTTAAATATCCTAATAAAATTACAAAATTATTTTAATCCCTCTAAAAATTCATCGAAGCACATTACACAATAATATATCATAAAGAAATGTTTTCTTATATGAAAACGAGAGTGCAAAAATCTCCCCATGATTGGATTTTCCATCCCCAGAAATTAGGGAAATTGAATTTCCCAAATAGAGTTAGAGCCATTGCTATAAAATTTCCTTCTCTTATTCCCCAGTCTCTTACTTAATCTGAAAATGTTTCTACATAACCCACATTAGTCTGATGCTTATCCCTAGAAGTACTTTTTATTTTCTATCCACAATACGTACTGAAACATATAACAGTGAATCGTCGGTGTCTAGGTCAACATGATCCCATCTAATCATATGGTCAGTACTATGATGATACTTTTTCAACAGATACACATGAAACACATTATGAACAACATTGAACTATGGGGGAAATTTCAACTGATATTCCACCTCACCAACCAATACACGTATCTCAAAATAGAAGTTATATCAAGGAGATAACTTTCCATATTTCCCAAAATGATGATGTCTAAGACTTTTAGATATTCTCAATAACACATTATCACACACCTTAAAAGGAAACATCCTTCGACAATGATCTGCATTGTAATTATGACCACTTTGAGCTATCTCCATTAATTTTCCTAATTAATTGAATCGTCTTTTTTGTTCATGGACAAGGATCAGTCCAACTAGTGAAGTCTCACCTGTTTCCACCCAACAATGTATAGAACTATATGTATTCCCAAAAAATGCTTCAAAATGTGCCATATATATCAAGGTTTGGTAACTGTTTCTATAAGTGAACATCTCTAATGGTATGTGATCTTCCCTTGAGCCACCAAAATATATTACATAGGCCCACCAAATGTCTTCCACTATTTGTATCATCCATTTAGATTTTACTTTAATAAATTGATTATACATCATACTTATGTTCAACTATATCCCAGGTGACTTCATTAAGTATTTATAGAAATGAGATGTAAACCTCAGGTCTCTATCATATAATATAAAAACTGGTATGACATGCCTCTTAACAAATTCTCCGATATAGATTTTTTATAATCCCACCACTGTATGGGATTTACAAATACGGTTGAAATGGGATGACTAGGTGATCAGATCCACTATAACCCATATGGAGTCATGTTTCTGAACTAATCATGGGGGCCTGTAGAAAAACTACATGGCTATCTACTCCCATTTACAAATAGAAATAGGTAATTATTTAAACATACATGTTGTTCCTTGATGCTCAGTTTTAACTTCCTAACAAGTTAAGTATCTAGAAGAAAACTCATCCTCCTTTCTTTTCATACAACCCCACATGAACTACTCATTAAATTCCTTATAAATTTTTTGTATTCTTGGATGAATATACCATCTTGAATGGTGGTAATAATTAAGGTGTTTTTCATGATAATCCATAGGTATGGCCATATAATTTTTGAGCCACAACACTAAACTCTCATCTGTCATCCATCCCTCAATGGTCTCCCCACCATTGTGTTTTGACCTAATCATAACACATTATTAATTATGTCTAAGAGCCTCCATAAATATCTAAACCATATCTAGAACAATAAAAACTAGAAATAAAACAACAACATTACCACAGTCATAAAATTTTATGTTCATGTCGGTTATCACCAACATCGACCACCATTGGACTAGAGATTCATTTTCCAACTAGGAATTTGAATGTATTCATAATTAATTATCCAACATATTTCCTTTATTGGGTGTATACATCATGTATGAGTAAAAAAATTATAAATAATCTATCCATATTCATTGTATCATATTCAAGTCCATTTGTGAGAAAATATGTTTCAATATCAAATGATCTATATACACTATAAATTTCACAACAAAGAGTTAATGACATGAATTATTCAAAGAATGGATTAAAAAAGCTTACTCTAAATTATGTATTGGTAGTTCCTCTTTGTCAACCATTACTTATTTGATCCATATGTAACTATACGATCTCATTTCATGAGAATACTTCCCAACCCAAATCTTGAATCATCATAATAAAATGCATATCATTGTCCTGAGTTTGGAAAATCATTATTAGTGTGGATGTATATAGATAATTATGATCTTGAGAAGACTTATGATGTTCTTCATCCTATTAGAAAGGAACATTATTCCTTATAAAAACATTCATTAGTAAATATATTCATGAAAATTCAAGAAAAAATCTTTAGTAATAACCAACTAGACAAAGGAAACTATATATTTTGAAGACATTATTTGGCATTTTAAAAGACATAATAGTTTCTATATTTTCTAGGTCCATAGAATCACATTTTCTTGACAGTATGTGGCCATGTAAATTTAATTATTGTTTCCTAAAATCACATATTGATAGCTTGGCATATAGAATATGATATCATAAGATTTCCAACACTGTCGCCAAGTGTTTCAAATTCACATCCCTTGTCCTTGAATACATAAATATGTCATCCACAAACACAACCAAAAAATAATCCAGAGACCATTGAAATATATGATTCATCTATTCTATAAATAATATTGTTTCATTCATAAGAATTAACAACATTACCAAAAACTTATAAGGCTCATATCTACCCCAGAATTATTTATTCAGAATATCCTTTTTCAAAACAAAATTTGGTGGTATCCTGATTGTAATTCAATATTCGAGAACCATTGAGATCTATTTAATTTATCGACTGATCACAAATTCATTGAAGCGGATAAATTTTCTTTATCATAAATTGGTTATTCATATAATAATCAACATAAATCTGAAGATTTCTATCTACCTTTTTAAAAAACGAGATCATTGATGCCCAAGGAGATATGTTAGGACAAATGAACACTTTTATTTTGAGCTCCTCTAAATGAACATTCAATTTTATTAACTCTATTGGTGAAATCCAATATGATGTAAGGTAAATGGGACTCTTCCCTGAGAGGATATCAATAATAAAATCCACTTACATTATGGGTGGAAACCCAAGGAAATTTTCAATAAAAACATCCTAAAACTATTAAAAATTTGATATAGAAATTGGTATTCTCAATTTATTTAATCGATGACCCATTAGAATCTACCAAATGGTATAAGATCATCCCAAATCCTAATTTTAACAAGCTCATTTCACGTGAATATATATTCTAGTATTCCTTAAAGAGAATACTAACACTATCATCAACTGGGAAACTAATCGTTCTTATACATCCGTCGATGTGGGAAAAACATTTTCAACCAATACATACACAAGATTATGTAATATAAACCCATATCAAGAATAGATAAGTAACATAATCCATCAATATTAATATATGTAATGTCTATAAATTTACATGAAATTTTTTTTCGAGTTATATGGAATTATTTTGAGACCAGGCACTAAGATGAAAAGTCATTATGAGGCTTGGGGTGCTTTGAATGTAATTTTTAACTTTTCTTTAGTTCAATTAATTAAAAGTGTGAGTGGGTTTTTCTAACTTCTTAACCGATTCATTGATCAAAAATTTTGAGGGTACTATTGAACTTAGGACATTAAGATTTGCTTTGAAAGTATGTAACATCAACTAGCAATGTATGGACGAAATTGTTAATTTTCAAACTATTCGTAAAATTATAAAATAACATAGGAAAAGCTATTGGATTTTACTTTCACACTATTGAGTGTAAGATGTCAGTGTTATAGTGTGGCGATGAGGTTATGACGGGGCTCATTAAATGAGGATCATTAATGCATCATTATGAAAGTGTAACCACTATGTTGTATCATAAACAAAATTGTGTAACGACACAACGTCACTGGATAATAAAAACAATGTGATGTGTTTCTTTTTTTAAAATAATTTATTGGAGAGTTGTGAATTAAACCCTATGGATTCTCTTATGAATCTACATAAAAATTCATCTCCAATGAAGAAAAAAAATTCTAGAGAAACCCACACCAGTGAAAAATGCTAGAGGATCAGAGTGTGGTGACAAATCTCATGAAGAAAAAGATCATATACGGGAAATGATGAATAATATAAAATTCCATGGATTTATAGATAAAAGATGAAGAAATTGATCTCATCTATCATTAGCAGTGGATCTAACAATCTAGGTAGGGGTTACAATTTATTTTTGATTGTTGTTCCTTCCCTATTCTTTGTTTTAAGACAACGAACACAGATCATCCCATGAACAGGTGGATATGAAGATCATGTGTTCTAACAAGAGGGTTGTTAAATTTGAAAACATGAATGTTGGGGTAGATTTATGTGTTAAAATCTGAAACCTCCCTTTGATTATACACCTCTAATGTGCATAGCATAGGCCGACATGAATAAGGCTCGTGTCCCTCTGTCATGTGTGTTATTGTGAATTCTTCATGGATGAAATTCTCATAATGGTGGTAAGGGGAGTTCGAAGTCGTCACAATAAAGGTGGAATACCTATGATCATGTAGTCATATATGTTTCAAGAAATGGACCACTAAAGCCACTCTGGTGGCCCGTAGAAGAACCACCAGTGTGTCGGTGTCGTTGGCGGCCCGCGATGACAGTTTCGGGTGGATGTAGGCGGCACACCCATCAGAACACTGCGGTGGCATAGAGTTATGTCCATTAGGTCACGATGGAATGCCACAATAGTAGAGAACTATGGGTATCTGACCAGGTTTTATGAAAACTGATGCAGTAATGCCGCATCCAGCTAGATGGAACATGTCCGTCGTGTGGCCCGGGCCGGGGGAGAAAGGACAGGGCCACTGGGGTGGCCCGAGCTGGAGGAAACCAGCCTACTAGGCATTTCGACTCAAGAGAATGGAGGTATGTAGGCCCCACATCATAGCAGGCCTGATCCATGAATAAATGGACCCCAACCAGGCCAATGGGATAGGCCCAGGCCCAGTGGGACCTTGGGTCAGAAATTGATCGGCCCGCTAGTGCGGTCAGGGTGGATAATTTCAGGTCACTGCGTGATCCAGTGGGATGGATCCATGACTAAATTTGGTTGGGTCTAATAAGTCCCAATGGTGTAGGGCTAGGCTAGACCAGATTTGGGTCAGGTCGGGTTGGTCGCACTGGGTCAGAGTAGACTCAGACAACACTGGCCCCCATCCCACTAAAAATATTGTAACAAACAAATTGGGTGTCTGATTGAAGCGTTGTCTACAAAAAAAGACCCTTGTGATGCGGAAGTCCATCTGAGATACTCTACTTGAGTTTTGGAGGAGGTTTTCATATGGGATAGTTGTTTCAGAGTCAAATTTGACGGGGCCCTTTTTACAAAAATGTAAATATCTGACAGACCGAGCATCCGTTCAACGCGCCATATATTACATTGGAACCCTTACAATGAGACAGTCCATTGGGTTTCTCTCTATGTAATTTCTTGGAGGATGAGTTAATAACAATGTATTTAGGAGAATATCCACTGAAAATAAAGCATTCTAACTATGGGAATTTAGTAGCTAGCTATGACGTGAGGAAATGAGAGAAACCCTTTGTGGATCCACAACGGAACAACCCTCGTGGATCAGCACGAGAGAAACCCATTGTGGATCAATAGTACCATGACATGATGTGGATCAACCATAGATAAACCCATCAAGGATCAGAAACAGAGTGACCCTTCATAGATCATCATGAGAGTGACCCTTCATTGATTAGCATGAGAGAGACCATTCGTGGATCAGCAGTAGAGCAACCCATTTTGGATTAGAAGCGGAGAGACACTTCGTGGATCATCTATAGATCCTCTCAATAGAATAAGATGATGTAGATTTACGACTAACCATATTTACTTCTTTACATAAGTTTATACTAGTGTGAGATGTCTGTTTTTCTTTTTTCTTTACTTTGAGTTCTTTCTTTGTGGAAATATTCTTTTTGGAGTTTTTTGAGACCCTAGTTAGTCTAGGGGTCCCTACTGAGTATTGTTATAGTCCCCTGTGCACAGGGTACGCCAACACATGTTGTGTACTATCAAGACGATGGATATAATTGACTAAGACATTGGGGAGCTGGGGATAGATGGTTCTCAGAGGTGGATCAATAGACGTGGTGGGTTGTAGTGGCATATGACAGTGAGTTGCACCTAAACATCATGTAGGATCTTGGGAAGATGACCTCTAGAGCTTGTAATTCTTTTGATGCACTTTCCATTCAGTTGTTCTTTCATTATATCCCCTTTTACATTCAGTTTTCACCTTGTACTCTTTGTTGTGGTACATTGTGGTGGTTATACTACATTCTACCCTTGGTGTTTTTCTTTGTGCAGTATTCTCATTCTATGTGTGTGGAAGTTTATGGAAAATGTATTCCCTTTTAGGGATATGTCTTTCTGGTTCTATTCACCAGCCCCTAGCCTATGAATGGTGGGCCTAGGGTAGTCACGACATGGGCCCTGAGGGATAGGTCATGATAAAATGGTATCAGAGGGTGGTCTGTTCTACCATAGGAACTAAGAGTCTGTATTTTCAATGGGGGAAATAGTGTTATGTGTATTGTTCTTGGATTTCAGTTTGGGGTGTCTTGTATTGGTGTGGTGGATGACGTATCCACACACCAGGACCTTGAATTACACTTTCTGACTTAGTACATGAAAACATGGGTTTCATGTGTTCTGGAATTTTTTTCTCTTGATCTCTTTTGATTCATCTCACCAGGTATAACTTATTGACCATGGTGCATATTCTTCTCTGCAGGATACCTCTACAAAGACAACCATCAAGGATTCTAGTGAGGTATCATGATGATGGCCCACCAAGCAATGAGGCGTCAGTTCATGGACCACATATAGCGATAGCACCTTCAAGTGGTGTACCAACATCACCACCACCCATAGATCCGCAGTTCCTATTGGCCCCATCTGCAGACTGTGCATGCCGACTAAGAACGATGCATGAGTTCCAATGGTAGGGACCCCAGAGTTTTTGAGATGAGATAGATCCTCGGGTAGTCAAGGATTGGATGGAGGAAGTTACACTGGGTTTTAACTTGGTAAATACATCTACGAACAAGATTGTGGTCCTAGATGAAATCCTTTTTCAGGGCATGTTAGGTAGATGGTGGAGCATGATGGTACAATTCCATGAGGAGGAAACCCATTTTTAGTTTGGCTTCATGAAACTCTTTAGGTAAAGGTTCATACTAGTGACACGATGCTCAGTTCATATTCAAGATCTATTGCACCTACAGCAGGGAAGCCTGATTATGGCCTAACACATAGTGGGGTTTTCTGTCCTCTCTTGAAACACCACCAACATGTACAAGATCCTTTCTTTAGGGCTCAGACCTTTGATCAGGGACATCGATGGGAGTTCTGAGCATCGATGTTTCGCTCAACATCCCGACACAGTTTGGAGTGCTTGAGTGAGGTCTACTGGTGGAGAGCATCCAAGATGAGCAGGCCCCAGCGATGAGAGCCACCACCAAACAATAGGTGGCTGAGTCATCTATAGCTGGCTATAAGAAATGACATGGAGGCCGAAATGGGAAAGGCCTTCTAGGGGATGACCCTAGGATACAGGGTCAGAGGTGTAGAGCTCGTGAGGTAGAGGAGGTTAGCTAAGGGTTGGGGTTTGTTAAACATGCAACTTCCATGGGCACATGGCTTGTGACTGCTCGAACCACTACACAGATGATCAACAGATAGTCAAGGGACTGTCATGGAAGATGTAGTGGTTCGAGTGAGGAGGTACATAGAGTGGAGTAAATGGAAGGTGATCATACAGAGTTGTAGGCGGTGGATTATGGGTTGAGGTGTCAACTTCACCACCCCCAGGTGGTCCTCTATGGGCTCAGGGTGTTGTCAAAAAGGGTTAAGATCATCTTTAGGCTGTAGAGGCCTATGACCACAGAGATCCCGAGAATATTAGAGGTATGATCATTGTCTTCTCTACCTTAGTGGTAGTTTATATAGACACAGGTTATAGTAAATCATTCTCTTCTACATAACTTGTTCAAGGCTCAGAGATTCTTGTGGATTCGTTAGCTCTATCCTTATGATTAAATACACTTATGGGAGTGGATTTGGAGAATACACAATGGTGTGGGTAGTGTGGGAATACTCTATGATGTGATAGCTTCGTCTGTGATCTCTTAGTAGTAGTGTCGAGATCGTGTGACATCATCTTAGGTATGAACTGGTTATCTAAATTCCATGGTCAGACTGACTGTTTTAGGTGTGTGGTGTGGTGTGCCTATGAGAATGGGGTCAGGTTTTTTTTCAGCGAGAAAGGAACCATTGTAGCACATTATGGAATTTCTCAAGGAAATGTGCAGCCAATAAATCACTAGTTGGCTAGTCTCACCCTTAGTGGAGTGGAGAAGAGGAGTCTGAGATTTTTGACAGTGGTGGATGAGTATGTGGATATCATTCCAGATGATGTCCTAGGACTACCTCCGCATAGAGAGGTAGGATTCTGTATTGACTTGTACCTAGGGAGGGAAAATATATCTACACCATCATATTATATGGCTCCCATAGAGCGCTGGGATATGAGAGTACAAATGGAGGACTTGCTGAGGAAGGGGCTCGTAAGACCTACTATTTCTCTTTGGGCAGCCTTGGTGTTGTTTTCCAAGAAAGAAGATGGGAGCTTGAGACTATGAATGGACTTCTAGAGACTGAACCAGGAAACCATGATGAAAAAGTATGCACTGTCATGGATTGATGACCTCTTCGATCAGCTAAAGGGAGTGAGGTGGTTCTCAAAACATGAACTCAGATCTGGCTACCATCAGATTCAGGTAAGGGATGAGGAAGTACCTAACATAGCCGTTAGATGTCGGTATGACCACTATGTGTTTTTTGTGATGCCTTTCAGCATGACCAATTACCTAGTAGTGTTCTTGGGACCCATGAACAAGATCTTCCTTCTTTAACTCAATCGTTTCATGGTAGTCTTCATTGGTGACATCATGGTGTACTCAATGTTAGAGGGGGAGTGCGCTACACACCTGCAGTTTTTCTAATATACACTTTGAGAGCACGAACATTAAGGTATGCTCTCAATGTGCCAGTTCTAGATTCTGGAGGTCCAATTTCTGGGACATGTCATCTCAGAGGCTAGAGCGGCAGTGGATCCAGTGTAGATAGAGGTGGTGCATTCTTTGGAGCCACCCAGAAGCGTGACTGAGGTGTAGAGGCTCATACTAGATTTTTCCTGAGTACCATCACCCTTTTCCACTTTAAAAAATAATGGAAAACCATTCAAATGGATAGAGAGGTTCTAGAATAGTTTCTCAGAGCTGAGGCAGAGACTTATGACTGCCCCCATCTTGAGACTACTAGAAGAGGGCGTTGGGTATGTAGTCTTCTTTGATGCATTAGGGACCAGACTAGGTTTTTTCTTGATGCAGGAGCGAGAAGTGATCACCTACAGCTCATGAAAATTCACCCAATATGAGAAGAACTATGAGACCCATGACCTACAGTTAGAAGTAGTTGTATTTTCCTTGAATATGTGGTGACACAACTTTATGGGTGAACGTTTTAACATCTAATCCGACCACAAGAGTCTCTGTTATATATTCTCACAGAAGGACCTAAAAATAACACAGTGGTGGTGGATGGAGTTCCTCTTAAACTATGACTTTGAGATAGTCAATACTCTTGGGAAGGGTAATGTGGTGGTTGACACACTTAGCAGGAGGTCTATTAGGCATATGCTGAGTGAGGTGACGGAGTAGCCACTCTTGATGCAGATATCCTTATGATATGATGATGGAGAACCTTACCTCTAATCTATGACTCTCATTCCCTGACTCCTTTAGCAAGTTAAGGAGGCACAACTTGTGGATGTTGATTGCGAGGCCCGACATGCTTAGATATCATCAGTACAAGTTCCTAATGGATTTTTGATAGGTGTTGAGCAAGTTATACTTTTCAAAGGGCGCACCATGGTACCAATTATGTTACATGCGGAGGTGTTGGGGGAGTTCCAGACAACCCCTTTGTTGGTATATCCTGGTGTGGAGAATATATACCAGGACATTTGATGTTAGTAATGGTATCCAAGGATGAATAAAGTGGTTGCAGACTTCATTTCAGGATGCCTCACTTGTTAATAAGTGAAGGCTGAGAATCAGTTACCAATAGGCTTGACACAGCCACTCGAGGTACCAGAGTGGAATTTGGATGGTATCCTTATGGACAGTGTGACGGTGTTACCTTGCACATCTAGGGGCCACAATTCAATCTGGGTGATTGTTGGCCGACTCACCTTGTTGGCTCAAATCCTACCCATCCTAGATCAGGGATCAGTATAAGGATTAGGGAGCCTCTACATCCAGAAGATAGTATGGATTCATGGGGATCCTTCGATGATCATCTCAGAATGTGATGCATGCTTTAAATCCCGGTTGTGGAAGGGGTTGTAGGAGGCATCCGAGACTCCGCTGCACTTGATAACAGCTTCTCCCCCCTAGAAATATGGTTATATGGAGCAGACCATATATACCTTAGAATACATGCCTCGTTCTTATGTCTTAGATTTTGTTCATAGTTGGTAGGACCACCTACCATTGGTGGAGTTTTTGTACAACAATATCTATTACTACTCTATTATCATGGCACCATTTGAGGTGTTGTATAGGCGGCCACGTAGATCAACTCTATGCTGAACAAACCCAAGGGAGTCAGCACTCATGGGTCCAAAGTTGGTACGGGCTACCCTGGTGAAGGTGAAGATCATCCTGGATTGGAGGAGGATTTCACATAGTAGATATAAGTCTTATTCTGATAAGAGATAGAGACCCGTTGAGTTCGAGGAGGGTGACCATGATTTCCTTTGAGTCTCACACTGATAGGGATTGAAAATATTTGGTTTGGGGAGAAATTTATCTACAAGGTTCATCAGACCTTTCTAGATTCTAAACAGAGTTGGTAAGGTAGCATACCACCTACTTCTTCCCCCAAAAAAGTATCTGGTGCACGATGTTTATCATGTGTCACAACTTAGGAGGTACGTGCATGATTCATTGCACTTCATCAACTGGGGAAAGCTATAAATTAATGATGGGACAACATTTGAGGAGTTCCCAATGGATATAGAGGATCAATAGAATCGGGTCCTTTGGGAATGGTCGATTCCTCTAGTTTGCGTTTCATGGCAGCATGGGAACCTCAAGGAGAGCACATGGGAGCAAGAGGCTCAGATTCGTGCCTAGTGACCCCATTTGTTTGATTAGCCTTTGTTTTTCCTTTCAACAACGTAAATCCCTAAATGGAGGAGAATGCAATGTCCTAGAATCTCAATGTAAATTTTCATTTAAATTATATGGAATTATTTTGAGACCGAGTGCTGATAGGTAATGTGATTCTGAGGCCCACAGTGCCCAAAATTTAATTTTGAATTTTCTTTAGCTTATATAAGAAAACATGCGAGTGGGTTTTCCTAACATTTAAATCGGTGCTTAGATCAAAAACATGAGGGCACCGTTGAACTCATAAAACCAATATTCTTGTACAAATGACCTAATTTCAACCATCATGGGTCAGAAAGAAATGTTAATATTCAGAATATTTGGAAAATAATAAAATAACAAATAAAAAGTAAGTTTATTTTTCATTTTCACTGTTGAGTAGAGGACGGAGATGATGCGGTGTGGTGACGAGGCAATGATGAGGTGCATTAAAGAGTATTATTAATGGAATGTTGTGCAAGCGTAACCGCTAGACTGGTTCAGAAATGAAACAATGTAATGACGCAAAGTCACAACATAAAAGAAACACTATGAAAAGTTTCTTTTTATTAAAATAATGTTTCATAGAGTGGATAATTAAACTCTGGGGATTCATTGACAAACCTATGGTAGGATTTCTCTCCAATAAATAACAAAGAACTCTAGAGAAACCCTCACCAATGATGAACTCTAGAGGGTCAGAGTGCGGTGAAAAATCTAGTGGAGAACGTGATCAGATCCGATGGTTGAAAAACGATGTAGAATATAAACGATTCATGTATTGGTGAAGATGATGTGGATCTCATTCATTGTCAGCAGTAGATCCAACAATCCATGTAGGGGTTTTTCTTTCTTTTTGATTGAGGTTATTTCCTCATTCTTCATTCTAAAACAACGAACGCAGATCAACACACAAACAGGTTGATCTGCATAACGTGTTTTATTATGGGAGGGTTTTAAAATTCAGGGACTTGAATTTCATTGTAGATTTATTTGTTGAAATTCAAAACCTCTATTTGATTATTCACCTCTAAAGGGGAGGGTGCAGGCTGACACAAACAAGTCATGTCCCCCTCCTCCCTGCATTTTCATTTGCATTATTCATGGATGAAATTATAAAAATGGTGGAAAGGGTATTTTGAATCCATCACAAGGAAGGTGATAGTCCTACAATCATGTAGGCACAAACAATTCAAGAAATAGACCACCAGAGCAACTCTAGTGACCCTTGGCAGTGGTCATGGGCGGAGGCAAGCGGCATGCCCATCGGCACGCTGTGGCGGAAGAGAGTTATAGCTATCTAGAAACGACCAGTTAGAGGGGGAGGTCGACATCTAAGCCACTCAGATGCACAAGGGGCATGTTATCCTTCGACTGCATGCGAGAGGAACCAACCGAGCAGGATGGAAATGGAAATGACTATACTACATCCGGCAGAACAGAACTGGCCCGCCATGTGGGATGGACCCACAAAAAAGGGATAGGGCCAATGGGTGGCATGAGATGGATGAAACTAGCCCTCTAGGTTGGCCATAATCAAGAATAAATGGGTTGGGACCATGCCAACGGGATTGGGCCAGGCCCAGCAGGGACCCGGGTCAGAATTTAACCGGCCCACTAGTGCGGGCTGGCCCAGAAAATTTGGGGTCAATGGGTGATCTGGAAAGATGGACACATGGAAAACCTATGAAAGGCCTTTGCCAGTCCAAATTAGGGTTAGGTTGGGCCTAATCAGTCAGGATGGGTCAGACCAGACCCAGACCCCACCGACCCCTGTTTCATTGAAATTCTTGAAACTAACAAACTGGTCTTCCAATTAACCTATCATCTACAGAACGAGGACCCTTGAGATGAGGCAGTCCTTTTGATATATTATACGTGAGTTTTTTATGAGGTTGGTGTATGCCTGGTTTGGTTCAGACTCGAATCCAACCAGGATATTTTAACAAAAAATTCCTTATCTTACAAATTGGGCATCTGTTCGACGCACCATCGTTTGAATTAGGACCCTTACAAAGAGACAGTCTTTTGGGTTACTCTATGTGAGACTTCCAGGAGGTTGAGTTATGAATACACTATTGGGGAGTAGATCTTATGGAGATAAATCATGTTAAGGGTGGAAATCCATTGGTTGGATTTGACGTGTTGAAATGAGAGAAACCCTTTGGGGATTATCAATATAACGATCCTCAGTGGATCCACATGAGAGAGGCCCTTAGTGGATCAGCATTAGTGTGACTAGATGTGGATTAGATGGAGAGAGACCCATCGTGGATTAAGAATGGAGAAACCCTTCGTGGATCATCATTTGAGTGACCCTTCATGAATCAGCATGAGATAAACCCTTCGCAGATCAACAGTAGAGCGACCCTTCATGGATCAGTAGTGGAGCAACCCTTCTTGGATCAGCAGTAGAGATTCTCAATAGAATAAGATGATCTATCTTTATGAAAAACCATCATTACTTTTGTAATTATTTTTTAACTTTTGTGAGTTGTATATTCTGGTTTGTGCTTTATATTGAGATCTTGATTTTTGGTATTCATCCTTTGTGGATTTATATGAGACCTGAGTTGGTCTTTGGGTCCCTAATAAGTATTGTTATAATCACCCCTATATGATATTCACCCACACCTGTTTTGTGTTGTGTAGAAGACAAATATCTTTAACAGTGATATTTTGTAGTCAGGGCGAGATGGTACTCAGAGGGGGATCGATAGACGTGTTGTGCTATAGTGACATTCGATAGTGAGTTGTACTTACCCTTTAGGTAGAATCCTTGATAGATTTCCTCTAGTGACTGTACTTCATTTTATGTATTTTCCTTTTAGTTGGACTTGTATTCTGTCCCCCTTTTCATTTGATTTACACTTTTTACTCTTAGTGGTTGTAATTTGTGGTCATTGTACTACTTTCTCCCCTGGGGGTTTTCATGGGGCAGTATTCCTTGTCTGTGTTTATACAGGTTTCAAGTAAATGCCTTTGTTTTTGGGATATGACTTTATTTTTCTAGTCACCATCCCCTGACCTATGGATGGCAGGCTTGGTGTCATCATAGATGGGCCTCAGGGGACAGGTCGTGACAATATAACATTCTTTACACATAATTTCTTGACATTCTCTTTGAACAATAAGAATTTAATGTATCAAAAGAGAAGGTATCATATCAATATTTAAACCCAACAAATCAATATCATAGGAAGAAATAAAGTAATGTGCTGAAATTATAACATAAAAATCTTTCATGATGTCATAATAAAAAATAATTGTACCTCTCATCATCGATGGTCCTAACTAATCATCTACAATCACATGTAAAGCTTCAAATACTTTCTTTCTCTATGATCATTGATAAATATTTACTTATTGATAGTTTTCTTATAGATTAGGCATGGAATTACTATAATCACCATGGATAGATTGATTCTATTGATGATAATTATTCTATTTTCCTCATCCTGTGGAAGAGTATGATATATTTGGAATTTGAGAAGTGTCTCGAACACTCGACCTCAAAGAAATATAACAATATCCTTGAAGATTTCACATATTATTCCAATTAAGACATTATCTAGGTGGTGTTGTATAATATCACTTCATGTGGTCTAAGGAAACAGTTTGAAAACATCCAATATTACACTTTGGTTTTGGAGGAAGATTTACCAATCCATATGATTAATGTTCTTCATGCCACTAACATGGAAATATATTCAAATATTCCACTTTCTCATAGAATTATGTTTCCCATCATTTCACATAGGTATCAAAATACCCCCTCCCCCCAATAACTCCTAGAATTTCAATTTCTATCCATTTCACTCTATTAATCATCTTCATATAATCTATTATACATATCACAAAAATCATGGAGTGAATCTCCTACCTCAAACCCAATTAAAAAATGAAAGACTTAAAGTATTCACTTGAAAAAAATCATGATAAAATTAGAAAAAAATTCACAAATATATCCATGTACTATATCACTATGAGGTGCTCTTGATTTAAGATGAATAATTTGGTAATTCTTGTAATCCTGAATGTGTAAGTATAGAATATTTTGTGTAAAAATTCATCAAAATCCTCCAAACCAATGCCTTGTTCAAATTTATCATGAACTACTATCTCCCACCACTGGAATGCAAGATACTCCAACATATATATAACCAACATGCCTTTCAAATATTTTAGTGTTCCATGTAAATTGAGGATTTAATTCATCATATTCAACCACAACTCTAACTTCTCTAGTTTCAAATAAACCCAAAAGATGTATGGATTTCACATCTAGAACATGAGATAATGATCCACTTTCCTTGATTCATCCATATGATCCCCTATATCCATATCTTCAATATCATGGACTATACTATGAACTAGTTTTTGGTTCACCTGTTACTCAGGTTAAACTAGGTTCTTAGCAAGTTCCTCCAGTTTGTTTCTTCTACGCCTACCATGTGACATTTTCCAAAACACCAAAAACACTATAAGTATAACTCTCTTTCAATTATAGGATTAAAAATTTTAAATTATACCATATCACACAAATCACAACCAGAAATTATAAAATTAAAATTTTTATACATTATATATATTTTGAAAGTGTCACCATGATTTTGAAAAGCAAACTATTTCCAAAACATAACAATCATTCCCTTTTAAAAATATTTCATTTGAAAAAAATAATCTATACCTTTCAAAAATAAACACAATTTATCCAAATCATAAATCATTACCAAAAATGAAATATGTAACCATATGGTGAAGTCATTTCTATAAGGCATTTCATATTCTTCTCATTTTCAAAACCCAAGACAATGAGATCCCAAGAACTATAAGTTTCTCTAAAACATTTATGTACCCAACTCCCAGTTAATTTTAATTTCAACACTAAAAGGATAGATATGTCTTTTTATGCTCTAAAATTATTTTCTTAACAATCATAATCCTTTCTACCAACCTAACTCAAGAACTAAAAGAGAAATAATTTTTAACACCAAGACTAACATAACTAATAACTGAGGGTTATACCTACAGATAGAACTTTTCCCACAAAGTTATTGATAAAGACTAAGAATAATACTATTTTTAACATCCTGCCTCTTCTAATTGGCTTGAGACAAGGAGGAATGGCTAATTGGGATTATGAAATGTACCCAAGTCACTAACATATTGTAATAAATTATATTGTCTTCAATGCAAATAGGGTATGTTTTTACATTTTTAAATAATCAACCCATCGAAACCCATCACAAAAACACCATTAAACAATGAATGCTAATAATTTAAGACAACTAAAAGTAATACCATTTATATCAAAACTGTACTATAAGGGAGTACCAAACCTAATTACTACAAACATCAATGTATACGATGAATAAATAACCAACAAAACTCAAAGACACCAAACATAAGTCTATATCAAACTCTATATCCTTGCTCAAGTATCCAGAAGCACCACTATATAAGTTTTTTGTTTTACCATTACGTGTTTCTTAATAGATAATATCTAAAATGGCACCAAAGTGCTAAATAATGAGTGAGTAATGAAACTTGGTAAGTTTTTCCCAACTAACTTCCCTACTCACACCATAAGGATAGAACATGCTATCACATTTATATAAAAAAATTATTAAAAAATTTTAAAATAGTTAATATCAGATCTAATCAGTTTAACACCAAACTATTTTTCTACACAAAAACATTTTCTATGTAAATTATCCAAACAATACTCAAAAAACATTTCAAAAATTACAATTTGGTATCATCCATTTCATTCCCCATATCCAATATTACAATCATTCATGAAACCATTGGACCTCCCTTTAATCAAAAGTGGTGAGATAAACTTTCACTAATACTTCAATTAATGATCCATTTTTGAGGTGGAAGGTTAATACCATTATATATCCCTCAAATTATGGGGGAAACGACATGCCCCTATATGTCCTAAATGCACATAAACACATACCCAACCTTTATTCCAAAATCAAATTCCAAAAGCCCATTTTATCAATTTCAATAAAACCATTATTTTACTAAAATAATTTCATAAAAACCATTTCTATGAATCGAAAAAATCTATATTTTAAATCACTATTTTAAATTCAAGAAAAAAAAGAACTTGAAAACAAATTTTCAAAAATCCATAAACCATCGCTAAAGAGGGTTTATACCATGATTTACATACCTATTTCAAATTTGAATTAGAGAAATTCTAAAAAATATATAATTACTCCTTCAAGTAGTAGTAATAAGAGTTGAAATTAAATCCACCTACCATGGTAATTATGGTGAAAATGAAGAATGACACAAAAATTCCAAAAACATTTGGTAGAATCTCCAAAATAAGTCTTATATCTCATTCCATATCATCATAATAGCCATATCTCATAATTATTGGTATACAAAATCATAGATATATACCCAAAAAAACTAGATCTGGTATTTATGGAGATGTAGGAAAAGTAGATCTAATAAAATCATTGAAACACTACCAAAAACAAATGACTTAGCAAGGGAATCAAGCTTCAACTCACCAAGAAAATCCTTCAGATTATCTCCAGTTCAAAGGGGATAGACTCCACAGCCTTTTGGAAGAATAAAAAATGTATTAGGGTGAAAAAAGGTTAAAAAGGTGTTTAGAGATAAACCCAATCCAAATACACTTTTTTAGGATATAAACTTTAAACCTTGTATAGTTAGTTGCGCGATTAGGAAAAAGTGTACTAACTGTGTGTCATCCTATACCTCAACGAGAACCATTCATGGTTGTCCTACATGGTAATTAAACCATTCACCAACTATTCAAACTACCTCTTTTTCACATTGTAGGGATTCTGATGGGTGGTCACACGGTTTGGAAAACCCAGGATCCTAACCATGCACCTTCCCAGAGGCCATTATTTCACCTTCAATGGTTTTTTAAAGGTGTGTCACAGTTTCCACTAACTGTTCTCAAACATTTAACCATTATAAAAGTTCCAAAAAAATCCAAAATTCTTCCATACCCTCCAAAACTTCACCCAAAGACTTCACATACATAAAAAGAATAAATATCATATTTCTTACTTGAAATCGAGGTTGTTACAGTTACATACACTATGTTTTGTCTTTGGTTTATTCAATAGTAGTAACTAGAAGATACTGGATTAACATTTAATGTGATAATTTTTTTTGATGAGAAATAAAATGGTATGATGACTAGATTGCATGATTTTTTCATTATTCCTAATGAATTATCATGATATGTGATTAAAAACTTGTACGTTAACAAACTATCTGACTAACAAAAGTGAAAAAGTATAGAGATTATTGAGACTTTTATAGAGGATTCCATAGAGGTAGAAGATTAAATTTCATATATGTGGATAATTTAGGAAGAATAACTCGAGTGAATGTCTCAAAGGAATAAAAAATGATTTATATGAGGAGAAGAAGGACACATATTAAGTTATTTCTGAGGAAAAATGAAAAGTTCAGTTAGTGTGGTGGATGAAATTTTTTTTACCTAAGACATAATTAGTGTTTTAATGGTAAAAATAATGAAACTATTGGAATTATATAAAACTATTTCTTTAGTGGAATTCTCAAAAAAATGATTATCAAGGTGTAGGAGTAAATCATTTTTTTATTATGATTATGAAACTAGAAATTGCATATGAAAGGAAGGAGCTATTAAGGAATAAGATGATGAATCCAAGTTAATGGTTTATGTATGAGGTAATATTATTAAAGTGTTTATGTATTTGAATTCAAGAATTATGTTATGTAAATCATGACATATAATAGTGGTATTTAAGATAATTTTTTTTAATTATTTTAAAGAATATGGTGAATAGTACTGATGAACGATAAATGAGATTTAATAGAAATATGATATATCAATAAATATAGATGATTAAGGGAGGATAATCTTTAATATACTAGAGATATTGAGAAAATGGTGTTTATTTAAGTTAAATATATGAATGATATTGTAGGGTCCTGAAAAATCTGCAAAGGAGAATGATGATCCCCTTTAACTTAAGGGACATTCTTCCCAATTTCCCCTAAAAAGGGATGGGAAAATGTGGACAACACTCAAGGATGGTGAAGGAGGAACTGATCCGTAGACCGGTCTAATGTTAACGATGCATTTCAGGTTCTGTGAAGCATCCCTCTTCCACGAACCGTCGTCGTTCATGAAACCAAGGCGGAGACCCTCCGCGGTCGCGAAGCAGGACAGGCGCCAACCATGTCCACCATTTCGGACCGCCCCAACTAAGAGCTGCGTCATCCGGCCCGAACCGCCTCCGGTGTCGTTTTCGGAATGGAGACGGAGATCCTCTGTAGGCACGAAGCATGGCGGGCGCCAATCCGGTTCACCCACGTGAACCGCCCCAGCCACGAGCCGTGTCAGCCGGCCTAAACCGCCTCCGCTGTAGTTTGCGAAATGGAGGCGGAACCCTCCGCGGCAGTGAAGCACTCCCCACGTTCAGTTCGTGGGGGGGAAGAAGCACTCAATGTCCACCGCAAATTACAGATTGACCAAGTCAGCCGTAAACCAGGCATTCGGTCATGGGCCTCCGCAAAAGGTGTCGTGTGACCACAGATACATCTCTTTCCCCACTCTATAAAATGAGATCGAGGGGGGGAAGGAAAGGGGATTCAGATTCGGAGGAAGGGCACAGAGAGAAGATCGTTCAGATTCGGGTGGAAGGATTTCGAAGGAAGTCTTAGGATTTCGAAAGTTTCAGTTCACGAACCAGAGCAGGTATAACTCTGGGAATGAACTAATAAGGACACAAAAATGCATAATAAATTGGTGAACCGCGAACTTAAAGTAAAAAAAAGAGAAAATCGTGAACCATGGTCCCTCAGCAGATGTACTCCCCATAGACTAGGGAGTTTATGCCTCTTTTCTGATCTGTTGCACCGCGTATCACCCTCCTACGTGGGAGAAGCCTCAACCAACGAACCCCCGACCGATACCAACCTTGGTCATCACTGCTCGCGTAGAACCATCCATATACCAACTTTGTACGCGGGCCGAACCCGAAGCTGCGAACCCTCCTGGTTCATGGGATTCCGATCAGTCCACGGACCACCCTGGTTCACGGATGGCCTCTCAGTCTGTGAACCACCCTTCTTCACGGATGGTCCCTCCAGCCGTGTATCACTTCTCTACGCGAAGGGTGCCAAAACCTTTGGAGTTCCTGTTCCCCGAGCTAGATAAAATCCCTCCAATCCAGCTCGATCCCCTGTGAATCATTCACTAGCCTACACATCGGCCCCAAGATGAGGCCTCCACCAGAGCCACTGGATACGTGTGGTGTAACCCTCAGACACACCAGCGCGCCATTTGAGTTCACATACCCATGGTATGTAGAGGCAAAGGGGTTTCCCCGACCCTTGAGCAGATTCCCGAAGCATTCCTGGGTTCACATTCCCATGGAAATGTGGAGTTTGAGCTCAAGAGTCCCCTTTCTATCCCTCCACTTGTTTAGAGCTCCTCAGGGGTAGTAAAATATTTATCAGAAGGAAGCCCTCATGCACTGAAGGAGAGAAGATGGGCACAAAAGTACCCCCTTTCCCTCTTCCGCTACGCTTTGTCTCTATGGGCATCCAACCCGGAGTAAGCCCCGACATAATGGGCCGCCCTTATGTGTAAGCCCCACTCCACTTCTCACCAGTTCACCTTTCGTGACGTGATCCTATAGTCCCTACTGACTCTTGTTTCTCACACTGAGCATGACTCGCGTGGGCTTAGAGTAAGCATCGACCATGAAATCCTCTTATGGGCCTCCTTAGAGTGTAAGCCCCAATCCATTTCCATGGGCCTCCTCAGAGTGTAAGCCCCAATCCATTTCCATGGGCCTCCTCAGAGTGTAAGTTCTAATCCATCGCCTTGGGCTGCCTCAGAGCATAAGCCCCATGCCCATGCGAACTATGTGGACTTTGATCCTTGCCTCCTAGGCAGGGTACGTAGGAATCCTCCAAGATGTTTAAGCCCGACCACCTTCGGACCCCCGGGTCCACATTCACGTCGGTTCTCCGACACTCCCATGAGAACTACGTGGACTTTGATCCTTGTCCCCTAGGCAGGGTACGCAGGAAGCTTCCATGAGGTTCAATCCCAACAACCGGTCGATCCGACTATACTCACATCGCTTCACCATGCCACTCCTAGTGCCTCTTCAATGAGTTCTGACTCATCGGGGTCATTAATCCAACGAGGGATGGTAAACCACAGGCCTGAATGATTCCGAACCCCCTACATCTAGTTGACCATTTCCCACCAGGGTTAAATCTGTGGATACTATGTTTGGGTATAAACCAAAGATTGACGAACATATGAATACATCTTAAATCTATAAGATAGTCCTAGAACATGCAATAATTCCCCCCAAAAGGGTGCAATGAGCCCTAAATTCCATCCTCTCGACCAATGTGAGTTCTTAAGAGTCGCGGGTCAGACCATCTGGTGAACACCTGCCTTTGGAAAGCAGGTCCATCCATCATCGGATACGGAGTCGTTGGACGTTTCGAGACTGAAACCACGAAACAAAAATGGTGAACCTGACGTGAATCTTTAACCAAGCATGACATATTTAACTTAATCCCACCCTGTGCCCCGTTCACTCACAAGGAAGGTCAAGCAAGGTCATTAATTATATATGGGATCATGATATGCTTCTTTGATGGGTTTGATTATTGTATTTGATAAAATGTTTTGCAGGTACTACCTTTAGAACTCCCTTCAATCCAATGGCGTCATGAAGGAACTCATAAGCGCGTGCTTCCGACAACGCAATGACCGGACGTCCTTACCTATGGAGGACCTCGTCACCCACCCAGCGTCTTCAACACTGGGTCTTGGACGCGCGGATCCGAGAGTACCACGTGAATGGTACTCTTCCAAT
Organism: Viscum album; assembly: GCA_963277665.1. NCBI lineage: Eukaryota > Viridiplantae > Streptophyta > Magnoliopsida > Santalales > Viscaceae > Viscum > Viscum album. The sequence continues at coordinate 522,907,464 of OY728166.1, forward strand.
GGTGAAAGCGGCCATGCATACCCTTCAATTCTCCAGAACTTGCTAGTCGCCTGCCCAGTAGTGGCTGCAAAGGCAGATCCAGACAGCCCGTGTTGCTGTCTCCAACCGTTTTGGGAGTCTATCCATAGAACGGGACAATGCGTACCTCCCTTATCTTAGGGAGGCGGATGAGGTCGACGTTGAGGACTTCATCCCCACCGAACGGGGGTGCCGCTCCAAGGCCCCTGCCGGAAGACGTCATCGCAGTCACGCCGTGATTTAACATCCTCGCGCCAAGGAGGATGTCTTCCCGAGGGTCCAGGCCCACGCTCCCCAAGCTCCGGCCCCTCGGACCGCCCGACGAGGGCGGCAGATGTACAATCAGGGATCGTTCATCACCTTGGTCTCTGAGGAGGAGCTCTGCTGCCCAGCCACGGAGACGTACCACGAACAGGCACCTACACCTGTTCTCTCCTCCCGAGCCTATCATCCAGACATGGCGGAATCATACAACCCAGTGTGCATCCCCACCGAGCTCCATCAAGCCTGTCACTCACATAGGAAGGCACTTACCAGGAAGGCACCTCTTCCTTCCCAGGGTCGTGAAGCCCACCAACCTGACGTGGTGGTGACCCAGCGCCTGTAGGACTAGCTCCTAGCAGTTTCTTCTGGCATCTTCCATCCTAATATGGTGGAGATCAACAAATTCTTCCACCTAGATGTGGCGGAAAATCATAGGTGGGCACGTCTCCCTACCAACAAAGGCCACTGACTCGATACGGTGGGAAACCAATATATACAGGGCCAGCTCCCTGTGGATGCAAGTAATGTCTGTCATCCCGATGTGGTGCAAAACGGAGAGATAAACAGACGTATCCCAGTACATGGGCAGATTCGTTCACCTACTCTGACACAGGATAATTGTCAGTACCCACTAACCACTGGAGGACCGTAGCAGGATATTCATACTCTGATACCGGAAGCGGCATTCATACCCGTTCCAGCCAAAGATGTCTCTCTACAAATCTTGGAAATTATGGAGGGGCAGGTATCGATCCCAGATCATATCTTGCAGACTTTCCAGAATGTAATTGCATCAGCGGCAACAGCAAGGACTCGGGCCTGTGAGCCCGTCTCCCCAATTGAGGCGACTCATCTAAGAGACGAGATAGCCGCCTCGGAGCGGATCTGCATCCCTACTTCATCCCAAGAGGTTCATCGACCATATTCCACGATGCAAGGGCAACCGGATCAAGCATCTTCACTCATTCCAACTGGGGGACACCCGTCCATCATGGTGGATGCTCCAGAAAAGGCATATATCCCTGCTAAAAGTCAAGATGTTAGTCGACATATCCTGATAGCATCATAGGACCCAATTAGATAGGGACCCAAAGGTGAAGGTCGTTGTCAACACCAGACGGTCCCGACTACCCACAAGAAAGCACCCTGAACGCGCCGAAGGCAGCCAGAAAATAAAGAGTGGGTTCCTGACTCCTCTATGCTTGAATCTGGGGTTCCCAACATCGCTAATCATGCATCGCAATCTCAGATCCCTGCCCAACCATTACCATATTATGGGAGTGGAAGTAGAAATTGTGAATGTCTTCCCCGAAATGTCGCTACCAGCAGCTCTGAAGGTCCTCCCCAGAGCACCAGTGGGGGCTTCCCCGGCGGGCATATAACGATCGATCACGAGAGATCCTATTTTGATGCAAGTCACAGAAACCCTCCACGTGACCAGAAGATCGAGCATCAAGAAGTTACTCCACTTGCTGTTGTCCACCCTGAAGGTCCTCCCCAGGGTATACATTGTAATCACTCTCCATGCAGTGGGACCACAGATTATGATAGTAGTCCTCGCTATCATAGTCGCAACTATAGAGGCCCTCCCCGCAGTGACGTCTCATCATGACAAGAAGGCCATCCCCTTGTCGTGGTCTGCCCTGAAGGTCCTCCCTAGGGGTTACACTGTAACGAAACTCCACGCAGTCAGGCATCAGATCACGGTGGTAGTCCTCGCCACCCTGATAACGGAGGTCCTCCCTGTAGAGACGTCAATCAACGAGAAGGCCCTCCCTTCATTGCGATACATTCTAGAGGCCCTCCCTAGGATGTATCACATATATATTCTACCTGCGGGAGCAGTAATGGCAGTCCTCGCCATTGCTGCAGCTGTGATGGTAGTCCTCGCCACCACGGTCTCCATTGCGAAGGTCCTCCTCACATTGGCCCCAAGCAACAAGAAGGTCCTCCCCTTGTTGTGGTGTGTCTTGAAGGTCCTCCCCAGAATGCACGTCAAACGTCAAACCATGATGGACATCCTCACCATGATGGCAGTTGTTGCGATGGTCCTCCCCGTAATGACACTACGCAGCCAGAAGGTCCTCCCCTTGCTGCGACATGCCTTGGAGGCCCTCCCCAGTGTGTACACTGCAAAATTCCTCTATGCAGTGAATCATCAAGAAGTAATGGTAATCCTCGCCATTACGGCCGCCATTGTAAAGGTCCTCCCCTCGATGACATATCATATCGACAGGAAGGTCCTCCCCCTGACGAATCAAGCACAGAAAATCCCTCCTATGTCGAGGCACTCAAAAGGACGGGATCATGCATGTCGGATTCCCAGTTAGTAGCCGACAACATCCTTCTGCAATCAGGAGACGATCCAGGGCCACGTTCATCCTCTGAACCACCTCGGAATCACCCACATAATGACTCAGCACCTACCAGTCCCACTACCTCTGACCACATTGGCAGCGAGCGTCTCAGTTGTACCAACCAGGTAGATGAGTCACTAGTAGAGGAGTATGCGGATATGATGCACCTAAGAAAACTACTGGCTAGGGATGATATACCAGTTATGATTTGGCATATGGACGCTTCTCAGTTCGACATACCCAGAGAGTTGTCGGAAGAATGTGTGTACGGCATCCTCCATAATCTATGGACAACCCTCCACTGACTAAAATCAGGCTTCCTGCCCGATGATGGGTATGTAGACCACGTCAAGACAATAGGGAACCTCTTGCGTCACATCGACCTGGAAGCTCTTCCTTCAGCATGACAATAATGACCCGAGAGGTGCAAAGGAAACATGGAGATAGCCTGCCTCTATGCGCTGCACCAGCTGCGCCGCCTCATCGGTGACGCTTCGATGGGAGTCCATATCAGGGGATGGGGGGAACACAGAGGTTTGCATTTCACTCCGCTCCCAACCCAGAAGAACCCGTTCATCATGGTGTCTTAAAATTTCATCACATCAAGATGGAAATCGAGTGGTCTACCTATTCCGAAAAGACAACACACCCAACAGATTCGGGCCTTGAGTAAGTCCTTGAAGCATCAGGCCCAACGGGAACAAGCCATTCAAGAAATCCTGAATCAGGCCACTCAGAGTATACAACAGGCCTCTCGCCTAAGAGAGTCCAATCAGAAATCTTTTCCTGCCTCCCCAGAATGGATTGATTCACAGAAGAACTCGGTACCAAACCTAGTTCACCCCCGAATTAGGGCACACAAGATCTGGCAGGTATCGATAGCCGCAGCCACTGCCGCAATCCAGGGTCAACCCTAGCCTACAGGGTTGGGGGAATTCTTAATAACAAATACCCCCTTAAAACCAATAAAACTGGGAAGAGACTCAATTTCAAAGGAACGGAGCCAACCCCAGCCCTCAGGGCTGGGGGCATTATTACCCCCTCAGCAACAACCTCCCCCATGAGAGTCATTATTCTCTCATCTAGGGAGGACAATCAGAATAAGAGGTTCGCGTCCTATCCTATCATTTGAATCACCATCCCCTCCGAGAGGAAGGCCCACCATAAGGTCACGTCAAAGAACTCTCTATGTCACCCTTCATGAAGATGTTCAAAGGAAATCCAAGGTCACGAAAGGGAAGGCCAGCAGAAGACGTCGGAGATTATCTTTCCATTTGGAAGATGACATCTTGTCCGCCCCATGATATGCATCTATCAACATCATAGAGGTTAACCCCAGGGGTGACACCAGAGATACTGGAAATTAGGAGGGATCGGGAGATGATAGTTTCGGTCAGGCTGTGACTCATAACAAACCACCAGGTGTGCACGCCCGAAACCAGAGGGCCTCCCTAAATATGACCATCCTTCCATCCAAACCTCCTCCGCCTACCTTGCGAGCTTCCAACAAGGATAAAAATAAAGGACTGGTTTCCCTTAACCGGCCTCCTTCTCTCGACAAAAATGAGCCACTCAGGCTTAAAGAGAGATTCTCTCGATAGGAAGAGGAGATGAAAGAATTGAGGCTGCTTAACGCCGAGCTACTACAGAGGAACAGCCTTATTGAAAGTGTGTCCCAGGAGGAGCCACATCATGCACTCCCAACAAGTGCACCTCAAAGACTAAGGTTTTCCCCGACAAATGAAACACGGTCAGAGCTCCCATCCAACGAGGCGTCCGGCCTGTCCAACTACCTAAACATAGATTCGGATGAATACCAAGACATCCCTCCACTCAGGAAGCAAACGGAGCGAGTATGCCAGAACCCTCTGAAGGTGCCACAAACGGCACACGCACCCCTGGTGTCGGCCAACAAGGATCCTCAGGTAGTGCCTCAAGCTACGCCTGCCCAAGACTGGGCCCAACAGGATGTAGACCAGGGTCTCACCAACATCATCGAGGCACTAACAGATTGATTGGAAGTGATGGAAGGTTGACGCACTCCGATACAGCCAGAGCAGAAACGCTACCCAGATAGGGTGAGAAACACATCGCCTCCACCCAATTGTGGGAGCCCTGTATTCCCTATCTTCAATGGATCAGGCGATCCGGAACATCATCAGATGGACTACGCATCTTATTATGAACCTATGATGGGGACTCTGGAACAGTAAGAAGTAGTGAAACTCAGTTGATTCATATGGACCTTGCAAGGATATGCCTTTGTCTGGTACATCAGTCTACCAGCCCAGTCAATAAAGAGCTGGGAGGACCTTCGGCAGAAGTTTCTGTTCTGCTTCAGCTCAATGTTTCCTAAAACAACAGTCAGTGATCTCATGAACTGCAAGCAGAGGGAGAACGAGAGGGTCTCAGATTTCATCCCCATATGGAAATCTCTAACCTATTCCTAGAATAATCCAATGCCTCAAGATGAGATGCTATCCATATGCATTGATAATCATTCAGATGAGCTGCGGACACCGCTCATACCAGTGGAGTGCACCCCTGGCTTCCGCCATCTCTTGGCCATTTCCCATAGAATTGAGGACTCCCTACAGCGTAGTAATTCGAAGTCCCGAATATCCTCACAGGCTCCTATGAAAAGATCCCCTAGAGCTGAAGCGTCCGCTATCACCCTCAAGCTGGCCCATGTGCCCGCTCCACTACTCAGGCCTCCACCAAATCATCAAGGGCCTCCTGCATATCAGCGGCCACCTCCACCTAAATGGGACGATCAGCGAGGACCGAAGCGGAATCAATTTGAGGAATGAAGACAAAAATTATACTCATTCTGAGATGATCAAGTCCGCGAATACTTCATTTCTACCATGAACTGCAACTTGCTCCACATCCCAGAGCTGAGGAAACCTGAAGAGTTCGGCTGCGATGACAGGCCAGATTACTACCCCTACCATCATATGGTGGGGCACAGTATCCAAGAATGCTTCGTCTTCAAAGACCTCTTGCAGAGGATGGTAGACTCTGGATAGGTCGAGCTGGGACCACCCCCAGCACATGTGGCATGTATCTCTACCACCGACTCCGAAAAAGAGGAGGGGGCAGAAAGTCACCAGCAAGTAGGGGTATAAATTTGACAACTGGATGACTCGGAATACTATCAACCGAGCCCATGGCATACTCCGAGCTCAACTATAGCAGCCGGTGTTTCCACCAACAGCCCCTGAATCCGCAGAGCTGACAGTATCAACCTCACAAACCACCATGAGTCGGTCATCCGGGCATAATCGAAGAAGGAGGAAACAATCGAAAGAGGAGAAGTCTGCGATAGGTCCAAAGTTAATCCCGACCCTAGAAGATTATATGCCCTTGAATTTGGCACTACGAGCACTGACCCACCAAATGGAACCATCAAGGACAACCGACCATGTTGACCTGTCAGAGGATGAAGAGCTGATCTTTGGTTCTATTAACGTCATCCATCTTATGGAATCACTCCCTGATGAAGGGTATGGTTACGAACCCGAGTTCCCTGCACGAGGATCTGGGAGGAGGAATCGTATAGGTAGGGGATACCAGGGGAGGCGCAGCCACGGCCGAAACCAACCCTACGGTTGGACCCTCGCTCAAACTGTTAGTATCACGGAAACCCATGGGATATCCCTTCAATGGACTCAGCAGGAAAAAGAATGCCCATCCACCTCCACAAATATCCACTCTGGCCCTATTGTTCTGTGATACCCACCAGAGGAGGAACAAGTGTTTGGCCGCCTAGTGTGCACAAACAGACCGGCTGGGCCAAGTCCTCAAAACACGGGGACTCCATCGATATCTGACCCCACGGCTGGTCCCTCCTCATCAAATGATCCATCCCCTAAAGCACCCGCTAAGAATCTCCCACCAACGGAGAAGCATGGGCCACTGGAGCAGAAATATGACATCCTTAAGAAACTGGCATCAGTACCAGCTAAGCTATCCATCCTAGATGCCCTGAGTCTATCAGCAGACCTCAGGGAGGTGCTTATAGAAGCTTTGATCATCCCCTAGAAGTTTCAAGCCGTGGTAGCTGCCGCCGAAATTTATCAGATAGAGACTGACCTGGCTGAATGCAATGTAGTGATTTCCTTCACCAATCAGGATGAAGATACCATCATGCAAGGACACATCAGACCACTATATGTGTCGAGCACACTGAATGGTATTGAGATCCGTAAATTCTTCATAGACAATGGCTCTGGATTTAACCTCCTTCCCCTACAGACACTCCATAAGTTGGGCTATAGTGGGGATGACATAATTCCCTCAGCCACAACTCTATTGGGTTACGATAAGAGTTAACAGAAAACAATGAGAAAAATTAAGCCGAAGACCCATTTTGGTGACCTAGTAGCCTACATGGAATTCATGGTGGTCCAGCAGAGCACATAATTCAATGCCTTGCTGGGAAGGCCATGGATCCATAAGCACATGGTCGTCCCTTTATCCTACCACTAGTGTATCAAGTACTGCGTCAATAGACAAAGTGGAACATTGAATGCAAAAAAGTCCCCTTTCGAGATCTCTGAGTCACGTTACATTGATGCCAGGTTCTATGAGAAAAAGAAAAAGAAGCCTTTGGTCAATGGTGTCGACTGGATCCCCGCTCCAAATGGCCTGGAAATGGTTCCCGATGACCCCCTCAGGGAGCTTGGAGGATAATATGTCCTGCCCATCAACCATGTTGAGGGTAGGAGTTCAAGTCCGGACACGCACTTGGATGTCCTCATGACTTCATCCATAACGGCCGAGCGTGACAATATGAGAACGTCTGCCATCCCTCGATCTGGGGACGAATACTCAAGCGGGGATGCCTACGATGTGTCTCCCCTAAACCCTCGAAGGCTCAGACCAGAAACTCTCTCCATTGGATCAAGAATATAGGGACTTGGGAGAAGAAAGGGGGGAAGATCTTCGGGATGCACCTCCCACATTTTAGGAGGGTATCTCCACCACAGTGGATGAGCTCAGGGAAATAAACCTGGGTACCGAGGAAGATCTGAGGCCTACTCTCATCAGTACATCCATGTCCCACAAGGAGCATGAGGTGTATACCACTTTCCTGAGGCAACATCAGGATATTTTTGCTTGGAATTACACAGAAATTCTAGGAATCAATCCTGAAGTGGTGACGCATCTCCTGGGTCCTCCAAAAGACCACTGGGGTTATAAACAGGCCTCCATAAGGACACATCCCTCACATGCCGCCAAAATAGAGGCTGAAGTCAATAACCTCATTAAAACAGGCTTCATTCGGGAGTTCCAGTACCCCATTTGGTTTGCCAACATCATCCCTGTCAGGAAAAACAATGGACAAATCTGCATCTTCATTGACTTCAGAGATCTCAATCGGCATTGTCCGAAAGATGATTTCCTGGTCCCTATCATGGAATTATTAATCGATGTGATGGATGGGTACGAGGCTCTATCCTTCATGAACGACTATTCTGGATATAATCAAATCAGGATGGCATGAGAAGATGAAGTATCCACTACCTTCAGGGCCCCACAAGGGGTATTCTATTACAGGGTCATTCCCTTTTGTCTCAAGAATACTGTCGCCACATATCAGCACGCCATGCATCGGATCTTTAAACTGTTCCTGGGGAAATTCGTTGAATGTTACGTGGATGACCTGTTGGTCAAGTCCAGATAGCGCTCGGATCACCTATTAGACCTTGAGACCATCTTCAATAAACTCTGACAGCATATCTTGAAGATGAACCCCTTTAAATGCACCTTTGGGGTTACCTCAGGGAAATTCATTGGCTTCGTCGTACATCATCGTAGCATCGAAGTCGACCATGAGAAGAAAATGGATATCCTTGGATTACCACCTCCCCGAAATCTCACCAAGTTGAGGGGATTCCAAGGACACCTAGCCTATATTAGGCAGTTCATATCCAACTTGGCAGGAAAATGTTTTCCCTTCACCCGGTTAATGAAGATGGGGGTCACGTACCAATGGACGGATGACTGCCAAGAGGTGTTCGACAATTTGAAGAAGTACCACTTAAGATCACTGGTACTCATGCCCCCGGTTGAAGGAATACCTCTCATATTGTACATGACAGGCTTAGAGCAATCATTGGGAGCCTTCCTCGGACAAAATAATGACGTGGCCAGTGAAAACAGTCTCTACTACCTCAGCCAAACCATGATTGATGTTGAGACTCGATACTCAAACATTGAGAAGAGTTGTTTAGCCTTGGTCTTAGCGGTTCAAAAGTTACGACATTACCTAAAGCATCATGAGGACCATTTGATATCGTGGAGTAACCTTCTCAAGTACATCCTCAGCTTCCCGATGCTAACCGGACGCTTATCTCGATGGGCGGTCATCCTACAACAGTTTGACATCCGGTTTGTGCCTTAGAAAGCCATCAAGGGTTAGGAATTAGTAGAATTTCTAGAAGATCACCCTTTGACAGGGACCACTGCACCGGACGCTGATCTACCTGATGAAGACATCTTCTTGGTTCAAGAGGAGTTCCCGGCATGGGAAATGTACTTCGACAGTGCATCCCAAAGCCCAACTGGGAAGAGGATGAGGGATCCTAGATTCAAAAAAGTGGGTTTGGGGATAATCCTTGTGTCCCCAGAAAAGGCAGTATTTCTATATTCCTTCCTCCTATCAGAAGGATGTATGAACAATGATGTGGAATATCAAGCTCTCATTGCAGGCCCGGAACTCGCACTCCAGGAACAAGTATATCACCTTAAGGTAAAAGGTGACTCGGAACTGGTCATCAAGAAAGTAAATGGTGACTATGCTATTAAAAATGAGGAGTTGATCCCCCTGTTTGACCATTTCTGGGGGTTAATGGAGGAATTCTCCATAGAACCAACATTGATCTATATTCCCCGGTCCCAGAATACTCAGGCTGATGCATTAGCTAACACGGCAACAGCCCTAGATTACCCAGGCCAGGAAGAAATGGTTATCAGTATTTCTCACCATCGAATCATATTGTCATTTGTCCAGACCAAGATGGAATAAATCCACGAAGTCAGTCCTATCCCCGAGCCATATGCTCCTGCCACCGGCTGGATGACCCCCCATTGAAAACTACCTTCAATGGGGAGAACTTCCATCAGACAGGGCTGAACGAGAGAAAATATGGAGAAGGGAAATCAACTTTGTCATATATGGCGGTGCGGGTCAGCAAGAGGTCCTCTAAAAATGAGGCCTCGACGGAGTACTCCTCAGATGCATTGACGGAGAGGAAACCACTGCCATCAAGACTGAAGTGCATGACGTAGTATGTGGAGAACATCAACTGGGGACTAAGCTTTCCCATCAGGTTCGGAGGCTTGGGTACTACTGGCCCACAGTGGCACTAGACTGCGAGCGTTTTACCATAAGATACCACTCATGCCAGATTAATTTCAACTTCATACACCAACCCCCAGAGTTACTTCATCATGTCAAGTACTCCTGGTCGTTTTCCGTATGGGGGATGGACGTCGTGGGACCATATCCTCCCGCCACGGCCAAACAGCTGAAGTATATCCTCATGGAAACCGAATTCTTTTCCAAATGGGCAGAAGCTATACCCCTCAAGGAAGTCGGGGAAAGAAATATTTTTAGCTTTGTGAAGACTAATATCATCACTAGATTTGGTGTCCCTCATACCATACTGGCGGACAATGGAACCAACTTCTACTCTGCTGAATTGGAGAAACTATACCACGAGTATGGTATCAAAGCTAACCACTCATCCCGCTACCAGGCAGCGGCCAACGGACAGATAGAGGCTTTCAACAAGACCATGTCCAACATTCTCCAGAAGATAGTGGGAAAAGACAAGAATTCATAGTCGGATAAACTCCTCCATGCATTGTGGGCTTATCGAACCACAATTTGCACCGCTACTCGGGCCACCCCGTACTCATTAGTGTACGACACAGAGGTGGTCATTCCCATTGAACTCCAACTTCCATCACTCCGTGTTTCCATCTATGATCAATTATTCGATGATGAGCAGTCAGAAAAGTGGCTAGGTGAATTGGAACAGCTAGACGAGAATCATTTTCACACTTTGCACCATCTGGAAGTCTTCCAGAATCGGATTGCATGAGCCTTCAATAAAAATGTCTGTCTCTAGTATTTCTTGGAAGGAGAATTGGTATTGATCCTCAGAACCCCAATGATACCTAGAAAGAAGCCTCCAAAGCTGGATCCCAAGTGGGAGGGACCATACGTTGTACACAAGGTCTATTCCAACGGAGCATATACCCTGATCTCCATGGACGGACAATTTACAACGTCTCCTACCAATGCGAGATTCCTAAAGAAGTATTTCGCATATAAACCGAAAGTATTACGTCCTCACCGCATGACATTAAACTGCATGGAGTTCGTCCGAGTTTCATGACATTAAACTGATAAGCACCCAATGTTCCAAACTCTATGACCCTAAACTATGAGTATTCCGTCCTCACCGCATGACATTAAACTGCACGGAATCCAATAATACCCCTCGTCCTAACCACATGACATTAAATTGTACAGATTTTTTCCTTACCGCACGATGTTAAACTGCACAAATAATAAAAGTTAAAAATGCATCTTTCCCCCGTGTACAAAATAGACTTGCATGGGGTGTATTCCTCGTCCTCATCGCATGACGTTAAACTGCACGAATTTAAGAGAACTACGTATAGCTTGATTCCTTCCCTCGCTAGATATGTAGTGACGCCGGGATCCCCTATCCTGTCCCAGCCACTCCCAAATAAAAGTTAAAAATTATTTCTCCCCCCTGAGTATGGACCAAACCTGCACAGGGTGTAATTCTTTCAGAGAACTATGTATGGATTGATTCCTGCCCTCGCAGGATATGTAGTGACGCCAGGGTTCCCCGTCCTGGCCTAGCCACCTCCAAATGAAATAAAATAAAAATTTAGACAATGCCCCTCTCCCCCCGTGTATGGACCAGACCTACACGGGGTGTACTTCTTCCATAGAACTACGTGCGGCTTTATTATTTCCCTTACAGGATACGTAGTGATGCTAGGGTTCCCTGTCCTGGCCCAACCCCTGAATAAAAGAAAAAAATGCCCTTTCCCCCCGTGTACGGACTAGACCAGCACGGGGTGTACCCCTTGTCCTTACCGCACAACGTAAAACTACACAGATAGCATGATTTAAAAATTCTCCCTTTTCCCCGTGTATGGGCTAGACCTGAATAGGGTGTATTTTTGCATCCTTGCCGCATAACATTAAACTACACGAACAATAATGTTAAAAATTCCCCCTTCCCTCATGTACAGACCAGACCTACACGGGGTGTATACTTCGTCCTTACCGCATGACGATAAACTGCACGGACTTCATCCTCACCGCATGACGTTAAACTGCACAGACTTCGTCACGACCCACCCAAGACACATGTAGATATGAGATGGAGATACTCCTTGCACATTTGGATGCATCCTCTCCATACATCAGACTCCATGACCTGGATAATTATAGATCTTCATAACCACTCATGGCCATCAGAAGTGGAAAGTCATCAACTCGTGGACACCTTTGCATGAGTATGCATACCATGCCCTTTGCGGCTCTGCATAATGATAGTCCATGGCTCGTTTACCAAAGGCAAGATTTCCACAGGTGACACTCTTCCTAGCTCCATATGCTTACCAGCATCAGAGCCCCCGTACCATACCTCCTGATCCAGAAGTTTATGGAAAAGTGGTTTACAAGTTCATTCCCCTTTTCACATCTAGGTGTCGCCAGGGTATCTCTATCTGGATAGCCTATGTGTCCGCTGGTGGTTCACATAGCGACCTACATCAACGAACATCAAGCCAGGACTAGGCTACTTTGAATCAACAGACAATTGTAGTGAAGATGTTTCTTGTATACTCAGACATCATTATCCCCACATACCAAAATCTGCACTATGAGCAGCCGCGAATCCTCATAATCATTCACGGCCAATGGAAGTGGAAAGTCATCGACCCGGGGACACCTTTGTACAAGTATGCATACCATTCCCTCAGAGGCTCTGTATAATGATAGCCCCTGGATCATCCATCAAAGGAAAGATTTCCTTGGGCAGTACTCTTCCTAGCTATGTACTCTTACCGGCCTCAGAGCCCCCACACCACACCTCCAGATCCAGGAAAACTCAAAGTTACAGTTTACGACCCTCATCCCCCACCTTGTTCCACGTATATCAGAGCATGTTGACCCAGTTATCCTTCGAGTGACTGCAGAAATAGTCACCCAATGCTCCGAGCTCTATGACCGCTAAACTAGGAGTACCTCATCCTTACCGCACGACGTTAAAATGCATGAAGTAAAGGTACACCCCCACGTGCAAAATAAATTAGCGCAGGGAGCTCTCTAAGCTTTAACAGCAACCAGGGCCGAGTATGCCCGACATGTTCAGATATTTCCTTACCCAACAACATACTTTGTGGCCCGGATAATTGCAGATCTTCATAACCATTCATGGCCATCGGAAGTGGAAAGTCATCGAGCTGGGGAAACCTTTGTATGACTATGCATACCATGCCCTTAGCATCTCTGCATAATGATATCCCCTGGCTCGTCCATCAAAGGCAATATTTCCTTGGGCAGTACTCTTCCTAGCTCTGTACGCTTACTGGCCTCAGAGCCTCCATGACATCTCTCTTGATCCAAGAAGACCTAGAACCGTGATTTACACCATCAACCCCCCCCCCCCCTCCACGTCTTGGACATGCCAGGATACTCGGGCCCAATTACATTCTAATCAAGAGTGGCCTTTTTAACCACATCCTCACCACATGATGTTAAACCGCACGGTCAATCGTCCTTGCTGCACGATGTTAAACTGCAAAACATTGGAAAAATAAAAGAAAAATTCCCCTCGTCCTCGCTGCATGACGTTAAACTGCACAACATCCTTTAATAATTCTCTTCATCTTTACCGCAGGATGCTAAACTGCACGGTCAAACCCGTCGCGGGTTCAGTAAGGAACAGAGGCTTTTCTCTGTCCTTCAGGGCACGGGTCAGACCGGCGCAAGCCACCGTCTCACACCCACGTGAGAAGGTATTACTTCAGCCATTCTTGGGAAGTTCATTCTAGATGTTTCCCCTGTATCCAGGAACCCTTTCATCATAAACCATACTCTATACTCATAAAAAAACTGAAACCTCATAAGCCACCACTTCTGGTCCCGAATCTCAACTACCCTGATGTTGCTTGGCTATCAGGGGAATACAATCATTGACCTGAAGACACCTTTTTACAACTATGAATACCATGCCCTCATTGGATCTGCATATTGATCGCCCCTAGCCCATCTACCATAGTCAATATTTCCTTAGGCAATGCTTCTCTTCGTACACCTCTTGGCCTTCGAGCCCCCTTGTCTATCTCGGGATTCAGAAACCCTCTGAGATACAGTTTACCAACCTCTTTCAAAACCCTAACTGAATATGGTGTAACTTCTCTGACAAGATTACCGAGGACCAGGAGAAGTCGTTCCATTTTTAAATAATGTCCCAGATGCATGACTTTAAACTGTTCCAAGCTTCAACCATCCTTTATGATAACTAAATGCATAGGGATGTGGTATTGTGATTATGCTCCTGATTAGTACGAGTGTTCCCAAAACCCTTTTAGATGTCACTTTTCCATTCTGAGCCACCCCTGGTGGTTTTCATGATTTTCCAAGCCACCCATGGTGGTTTTCATGATCCAGACTTCCATGAAGTCCCCGGGCCATCAGAAATGGACATTCATTGACATAAGGACACCTTTGTATGACTATGCATACCATGTGGTCAGTGGATCTGCATATAGATCGCCCTTGTCCCGTCTACCAAAGGAAAGATCTCCTTAGGCAATGCTCTTCCTACCTCTGTACTCCAATGTTAATCCCATGCCTTGAGACATTCCCTGCATGTCGTTCAAATTTAAACAGCCCCCCCATGTGCATCTGAAGAGTATTGATACATCTTTTAATCAACCAAACCACATTGGGGCCCTTTCCCCACCATATCTAGTCAAATCTGTTCGACCTAAAATTTCAGTAATGATAGTCTTGATGGTGGGACTTTAAACCGCCTAAGAAAAAAAGGCACAAAGCCTGTTAGGCTGAAAACCCGAAAAGGGTGACCTAAGAAAAATTCAGGCCGCACCAATTGGGTTCACACTAAATGAGCCCAGGAAAAATTAGGGTATTAAAAGAAAAGGAAAAAAGTTTTTAGAGATTTTCTATAAATCCCACGAAATAGTCGAACTATACTCGCTGGACCCCATGGTCTAGGCAAAAGTTAGAGCTTGTTTTCCTGAGTTATGATTAATTCTGATTCAGTGAGTTGTTATTTACACAAAAATTGTTCTAGTAACAATCAAATTTTACAACTATAAGTGATCGACGGAGATTGAATTTCTTTAGAACAATAAAAGGGAGGACGTCCACAAAATGGGGGCTATCCCTCACAAAAAAAGAGGTGGAGAGCGGTACGTAAAACAGAGAGTACAAGAGTGGATCTGATAGTCATAGAGGAGCCTGACTAACTCTCTCCACCAGATCAGCGACCGTGCGGCAGAGGTCATTGCAAGACTATTCCAACACGGCCTTCTCCCTGGCTTTAACCTCAGTCACTAGACGAGTATGCTCCACTGTTGTTTTTAGATCGTTGATCCATTTCTTGGTGGCTTCAAGAAGACTAGTCATAGCTGACAATTGATTCCCCGGCATCACTGCCCGTTCTTCACATTCATGCAACTTAGAGGATAGGACGGCCTCCTGATCATGAGAGATCGCCTCCTGTGCTATCAGCTTATGGAGCTGTATCGTGGCTTCCTCCAGATCTCGGGTCCCATGATGAGCGGTAGCAAAGTGAGCAAGTTTGCGTTCACTAGTGGCATCTTCCTCACGGGCCATGACAACTTGGAAAGCAAGAGAATGGAACTGTTGATAGTCAAAGACACCCAACCCCTAACACAGGAAGAGCTATCGAAGAGCTTCGGTCTTAGTTTCCATCTCAGCTAGAGGAGTTTCGGCAATGATCTCGCGAATTTCAGGCCAGGCCCACCTGCGCACTGCCCGGTGGTCCACCATGACACGAGGATCTTTGGTATCCTTGCCAGATAGCATGAGAACGAAATCTGGAATTGCAACCAGTGCAGGCATGTGCTCACTAGAAGATGGTCCCGAAGCTAGAAATTCTGGAGCCTCTAACCCCAGTTCAAGCTTGGGGATCAAGTTGCTAGGCCTGGTATCAACTGGTAAAATTTCTGGGATTGTCTCGCTGGGACCTGAAACTACAGGTTCGTCCTCATCCACGTCCAAGAAGGATGAACTCGTCTGATCTTCATCCACCGCAGGGCTGGGAGAGGAAAATCCCCCGAGTCGCTTTGATCGACGAGCCATCAGTCGATCCTCACTTAGAGCTGATGAGGAAAGTGCGGTGGATGCAACAGTTGCAGTACCTCCTGATTTGAGAACTTGACGTACGACCTTCCCTAGGATCCCATTGGGATAGTGCTTGGCCCACGCATTTCCATACTCCAGGGATAGGCTGGCAGCCTCCCCTGCATTAGGCAGGGGAATGCTCACGTCAGATCCCTCCTGCATCAGCATCAGCCACCATTGACGAAGTATGACCGAGTGTAGTCCTCGAGCCCGAGGAGGGGGAAGGGAATCTTGGACTTGCATGCACCCAAACTGACGAGAAAAACGATACAGGACATACTACTCACACAGAGAAACCTCGTCAATCCACGCAAAAAGAAATCCATCCTGCAAAGAGATCATGTAAGAATGCTTCTCCAGACTCCCCCGGTGGTTGTCAACTAAGACGCCAGAAGGGGTGGGGTAGGAAGTGAAATCAAACTCGGAAAAGTCACTCAGAAGCTCGAGGAATTCACCAGGGTTGAGGAATTTCAAGCAAACTCCAGATATATTAAGCAGTATAGGAAAAAAAGTAGGAATCAGGATGACCGTGTTGTGACAATACTCATAACAGTGACAATGATCCACTACCCATCCATACAAAATTTGATATGGCCCACTCAGACGGAAGGGTGAACCGCCCTTCTGCATGTGACCCAGCAGTTCATAAATACGAGTCAATGTGGGCACGACCAAATTCACCAGGCGGCCCTCTGTCAGCTCAACTGACATCATCAGGGTGCAAGCCCTGATGCCAATATTAATATCCCGAGAAGGGAATATCCACCCACTCAGGAACATAGCAAACAAACCTGTCAGCTAGAGCATAGGCGGCACACCGGGGTGCACCTCCTAACCCCATGAAAGGTAGTCACCCGCCTCCATGACCTCCCAGTAAAAATCTGGGGAGGTTCTTGACTATTGAGAAGGATGAGTCCTGGGGCGCTTGATCTTTGGAACAGGACCACTAGTATTCAGAAACAACCCTATCCAGGTACTATTGGGAATAAGAGAGCGAGAATGCAATGCCTGACCCAGTGACTGCTCCGCCATAACCAGAAGATCCCTGGCCAACGAGGGCACTTGTTCAACGTCATCCCATGCGTCAGGAGCAGTCATAAATTCATCATACATTTCAGTAATAATCGGGAGTCCTCCAAAGTGATGGATATCCCACAGACTAATTCCAACTTCACCATGGGAAAGGTGGAAAGTATTAGTGCTTGAAAACCAGTGACTGAGTAGATCTGGCAGGACCAAGGATGGTGGGTAAATAGAAAATTGGGAATCCCACACTGCGGAGTATAAATTGACCGCTTCCAATGATTCGGGAGACTCTCAGTAGTGATGATGGACCCAGAAAGCCCAGGCCTAGTCATTTGAGAAGAGCCCGCCAGACCGAAGATCCCTCCTAGGAATCCACCCCGCGTCAGGATATACTTGAGAAAGGTTGATAACGGAAGGGTAACTCTTGAAGACAGCTTCCTGAGAAAATCTTCGGACGTGCTGATCACTTTGGGTCCAAACAGAGCCTCTCAAAATGAAGGCGTATTTCTGGTCAGAGTCAGAAATTATCTCCCCTAATTGGGTAAGGTTCTCTTGAATACACTTCGTTGACACTTCCAAGAAAGGAGAAGGAAGACCTAAGAAATTGGGGGGAATAGGGACATCGTCTTGAAGACCGAATCCATGAAGCGGGAGCCGATTTGATAATGGATAATCCAGGAACTTAGGAGGGAGAAAGTCTTTCAAGACACCATCGTCGGGAATGACGGACTGACTAGGGTTCTCTTGGATGTTCTCCGCTCTGCGAATCATAGCTAAACGTCTCCCTGAACCAATTGGGAGGGGCTCTACAGCAGGCCTCGGTGCAGAATGGGGGGGAACCATATTTTCTCCCTGAACAACGAAATCCAACAAATGGTTAGTCCAAAAATAATGAAACTTGGGAAAAATACCAAATATATGGCTAAGGATCTGTTGAGAATTTTTCATAGAAAAACCCGTTAGGAGGCCTCAAAGGATGGTTCGTGATGACAACATCCCGTGAACCAACCCTTTGTGAAAGAAGTCTGCAAAACCCTAGCCCGTGGAGCATTGGCCAAGAAACCGCGGACCAGGTTGCTCTACGTAATTTCAATTCCAATTTTTAAGTGGTTAAGTTAAAAAGACTTAGAAACGTTTAGAGTTTAGAAGATTTTAGTCTGCGGAGCATCGAAACCGCAGAGCATCGAAACTGTGGACCACCAAAACCGCGAAGCAAATTCCTACGCAGCCCATCGTAACTTACTTTTTAATCAATTAAAAGTGTTGTTTCATGGCTGGAATGTTGATCCATGGATGAAGAATGGAACGAATGATAAATGGTTCGTGGAAGTAGCAGTCGGTTCGTGGATGAAGCGCTTTGCGAAGGAACAATCCCACAAAGGCAGAAAACCGAAAAAAACTCTGGTTTCACGAAAAATCCGGTAAAGGACAAATGAAAGGGGCCCTTCATAATTATAGGCGTGGTCTCCTACCGGGTCCACTCCCCTACTGCAACCCATCTGAGTTTTAGGACAACTCTACATCAGAATGGCCTCCTCTTCGTTCCGATCGAACCCCATTCCGATGGGGGCCATTTGTAGGGTCCTGAAAAATCTGCAAAAGAGAATGATGATCCCCTTTAACTCAAGGAAGATTCTACCCAATTTCCCCTCAAAAGGGATGGGAAAATGTGGACAATACTCAAGGATGGCGAAGGAGGAACTGGTCCACGGACCGATCTAATGTTAATGACGCACAACCGGTTTCGTGAAGCGTCCCTCCTCCACGAACCGTCGTCGTTCGCAGAATGTAGGTGGAGATCCTCTGCGGGCGCGAAGCAGGGTGGGCGCCAATCCGGTTCACCCACATGAACCACTCCAGCCGCGATCCGTGTCAGCCGGCCTGAACCACCTCCGCTTTCGTTCGCAAAATGGAGGCGGAACCCTCCGTGACCGCGAAGCACTCCCCTCGTTCGGTTTATGGGGGGGAAGAAGCACTCAATGCCCACCACGAATTACGAATCGACCAAGTCAACCGTAAACCGGGTATTCGGTCATGGACCCCGCAAAAGGTGCCACATGACCATAGATACATCTCTTTTCCAACTATAAAAGGAGACCGAGGGGGGGAAGAAAAGGGGATTCAGATTCAGAGGAAGGGAACAGAGAGGAGAACGTTGAGATTCGGGTGGAAGGATTTCGAAGGAAGGCTTAGGATTTCGAAAGTTCTAGTTCGCGGACCAGAGCAGGTATAAATCTAGGAATGAAATAATAAGGAACTAAAAACACATAATAACTTGGTGAACCGCGAACTTAAAGTAACAAAAAGAGAAAACCGTGAACCAGGGTCCCTCCGTGGATGTACTCCCCGCAGACCAGGGAGTTTATGCCTCTTTTCCGATCTGTCGCACCATGTAGAACCCTTCTACACGGGCGAAGCCTCGACTAATGAACCCCTGACTGGTGCCAACATTGGATGCCACTGCTCGCGTGGAACCCTCCACGTACCAACATTTTACGTGGGCCGAACCCGAAGCCACGAACCCTCCTGGTTCACGGGATGTCGATCAGTCCGCGGACCACCCTAGTTCGCGAAGGGCCTCTTAGTCCACGGACCACCTTGGTTCGTGTATGACCTCTCAATCCGCAGACCACCCTGGTTCATAGATTTCCTCTCCAGCCACGTATCACTTCCCTACACGAAGGGTTCCAAAACCTTTGGAGTTCCCGTTCCACGAGCCAGATTAAATCCATCCAATCTAGGTCGATCCCCTTTGACCCCTTCACTGGCCTACTCATCGACCCTAAGCCGAGGCCTCCACCAAAACCACCAGATCTGTGTGGTGTAAAACTCAGGCGCACCAGTGCACCATTTGAGTTCACATAACCACGTTAAATAGGGGCAAAGGGGTTGCCCCGACCCTTGGGCAGATTCCCGAAGCATGCATGGGTCCACATTCCCACGGTAATGCAGGGACTGAGCCCGAGAGCCCCCTTCTTGCCTCCACTCGCTAGGATGGGGGACTGTACGCTTCGGTGGTTGGGAACTTCTCCCCTCCCCTGAGAGGGGAGACATACCCATCAGAAGGCAGTCGTCCCCATGCACCTCGGTACTTCCCCGGGTACTTCCCCCGGGAACAAGAGAGGTGATGGGCACAGGAGCACCCCTTTCCCTCTTCCGTTGTGCTTTGTCGCCATGGGCATGCAACCCGGAGTAAGCCCCGACTTAATGGTCCACCCTTATAAGTAAGCCTCACTCCACTTCTCATGGATGCACCTTTCACAACATGATCCTCCGGTCCCTGCTGCCTCTTGTTTCTCACACCGAGCATGACTCACGTGGGCTTAGAGTAAGCATCGACCATGACACCCTCTTATGGGCCTCCTCAGAGTGTAAGCCCCAATCCATTACCATGGGCCTCCTTAGAGTGTAGGCCATAATCCATTTCCATGGGCCTCCTGAGAGTGTAATCCCTAATCCATCGCCCTGGGCTGCCTTAGAGCATAAGTCCCAAGCCCATGCGAACTATGTGGAATTTGATCCCTGCCTCCTAGGCAGGGTACGTAGGAAGCCTCCAAGAGGTTCAAGACTGACCACCCTCGGACCCTCGGGTCCACATTCACATCGGTTCTCTGACACTCCCATGCAAACTACGTGGATTTTGATCCCTGTCACCTAGGAAGGGTACGTAGGAAGCCTCCATCAGCTTTAAGCCCAACAACTGGTCGATCTGACTGTCCTCACATCGGTTCATCGTGCCACTCCTAGTGTCGCCTCAATGAGTTCCGACTCCTCGGGGTCATTAATCCAACGAGGGATGGTAAACCTTGGGCCTAAATGATTATGAACCCCCTACGTCCAATTGACCATTTCCCACCAGGGTTAAATCCGTGGATACAATGTTTGGGTATAAACCAAAGATTCGCAAACATATGAATACGTCTTAAATCTATAAGAGAGTCCCGGAACAGGCAATAATTCCCCCCAAAAAGGTGAGATGAGCCCAACTTCCCATCCTCTCGACCAATGTGAGTTCTTAAGAGTCGCTGGTCAGACCATCCAGCGAGCACCTGCCTTTGGAAAGCAGGTCCATCCATCATTTGATACGGAGTCGTTGGGCATTTCGAGACCAAAACCACAAAATTTATATGGATATAGTAAATTTTATAGTATATATGACCCCCAAACAGATTCAAGATTTTTTTGAAAATTTTGTTTATATAATCATTGATGAATTTTACAACATTTTTATAATTATCTAATATTCTTAATACTCAATGGTTGTATTTAATGAATGAGGAATAATTTATGTTTTAGTTGAGTTTTTATAGCGACTCTAGTTATAACCATGACTCAGGAGAATATATGACCAAGGTATTCACATATTTTTCATGTGACTAATAAGAGACAATTATATATGGAGTATTAATTCTAAGATTATTTGGTAAATTTAGTGAAATTATTTATAATTTTTTTTATTTTCGAAGGGTCACTAGGTAAATAGTTTATGGAATGGATTATGTTGAACCTTGGATGATATTTTAGAGATTAATGTATTTCTTCACCACAAGAAGATCTATGAATATTAGAAAACTAGTGCTTGAAATAATTTTATGATGTTAACTGGGGATATAAGTAAAGACATGTCATTATATTATGGATCTTTTGATCCGTTATTTCTTCATATATAAAAAAAATTATCTTTATGTCATAAAGCAATAGATGAATTAGAAATTTTTCAAAGAAAAACCAAAGGATAAAATTGTGCTTATGATATAATGGAATGTTATGTCCTTGTTATATTAGTCCATTTGAAATTATTGATCATATCAGGGTGATTGAATGTCAATTT
Source organism: Viscum album (assembly GCA_963277665.1). Classification (NCBI taxonomy): domain Eukaryota; kingdom Viridiplantae; phylum Streptophyta; class Magnoliopsida; order Santalales; family Viscaceae; genus Viscum; species Viscum album. The sequence goes on from OY728166.1 coordinate 522,929,416, forward strand.
TCACTTTGATCAAACCTCTCTAAAATATATGACGTGTTCTATGTATATCCCATAAGGAAGTACATTACCGATCCTACAAATGTAATGAACTCAAAGGTCATACCATTGGAAATGGTCTTTCTTATGATGAAGAAATTGTGGAGACTCTCGATCATAAAAAGAAAATTATATAAAACAAGACCTCTCACATGGTAGTTTTTTTTGTTGAAAAACCACTGTCTTAAGAAACATATGTGGGAACCCTATGATGTAAATAGGATGATGTATCCCTATTATTTGGTAATAATTTTTGGAATTATTAGGGAGAAATTAAATTTAAAGGGTGTATAATGTAACAAGAAAATATTGTATGTAAAAAAAATTCAAAAAAATTAATATTCCTTGATTGCTTCTATTATGCACAACACTGAATTTTAACAAAATGTAACATACTATTAAAATTTTACTATTTAATATGAGAGTTATCTCATAGTCTTTGGAATGATGGGTATCAATATAAATTAATAAATTATTAAACTCTATTTTTTACACATGAATATAAAATTATTTCATTGGTTACTGATAAATTGGAAATGAAAATTCAATAATTTTTAAAATTTAGGAATTCATTTTTTTTGAAAAACTATTTTTATACACACAAATATTTTTTGTCTTAATAAATTAAGTAAATAAATCATAGTGAATGGTATTAATGAAATTTATAAATTATATATTCATAAAAAAATATCATATTATGTGTTTTCAAGTCATGATATAAGTATAAATCTAATTTTAAGCATAAAACACTATTTTTCTAAAAATGTAGTTCTCACGAATTTTGGACAATTATTTATAAATTATTTTTTTTAATTTAAAAAAAATATTATAAAAAAATGAAAAATATTTTTTAAATCATAATTTCAAAATTATCTTAAATACAATTTTTTGTAATTTTCTAATAAGATAAGATTAGTGAAATTTGAAAAATACTGGTTTTTAATAAAAAAAAATGACTTCATTCAAAGCATTCAGACACAGAATATTATTTAAATATATATTTAAAATTAATAATATAGAAATAATATATTGCTTTTTCCAATTTAATTTATTTTAATAAATTAAATATTAATTTTTTATAAAAAAACATTTTAAACATTCATTGATTTTCTCTTGGAAAACCTGAATTTTCATCACACCTCGAGGTTAAATTTTAAATTAAATATTCCCACTTATGTGAATTGAATTATAAAAAATGGATTAAATTTTTTAACCATAATAATTAATACTATAAAATGTGTTAGAATTTATTTGTTATAATAATTAATAGAAAAAATAATAAGATATTAAATACTAGTGTTAATGTAAAAATGTGTTTATCATATGGTTAAACTAAAAGGATAATGATTAAAATTACGTATAAAATTGTTAAATGATCCTTGTATGGTCATAATTAGACCTTGTTACCTATAAATTTTGAGAATGGATCATTTCAAATCCTTTTGGAATGTAAAAAATATGAGTACACCTTTTTCTTTTAAAAGATCACAGGTGTTCAACACACCCCGCCTATAAAAGGACACCTTTTCTCCTCTCCTAATCACATTCCCAATACCATTAAATTATAGAATACAAAAATTAACTTTATTCCTTACTTCCTTTCCTAATTCCTAGATTGCTTTTTGAGATCACGAAGCTAATCTAAGAAGTCATTAGGTTTAACAGAAAGTGTTTTTTGAAAAATAGTTAAAGTTTTTAACTTTGTATTTTTATTTTACATATTCATATAACTCTTTAATATATATTTAAAATATTATAAAATAATAACACACTTTTCTAATATATATATAAATAAATGTTATTATATTAATTTAATTTCCAATACCCATATCCCCTTTCATAAAATTAGATACAAATTCACCATTTATGTGTACAGTAGATTATCGCCTAACAAACTGATGTTATTGATTTTCATTAACCATCTCTCATGAAAGGATATAATACACGATTTAGTATCTATATATGATATATAAAAAATTATTAAAACTTTCTAATTATAATATGTTGTCTATTTCATTACATCCCAACCCATTGTAAAACCATAATGTCACTCATGCGTACGAAACACTACCGCCTCACAAACCGATGTGATGTGTTTTTTATTTTCATTTACTTTTTTGGAAATAAGGATAGATTAAATGATTAAATATGGTATTTTTATATAATTATTATTTTTTTCCGATATCACCTATAACTTATTTATTTTCATTTTATGGGGGATACAATAACGTCATTCGGGTATATGACAAACTACCACTTCACAAAGTGATGTGATTCATTTTTTGAATACTCTTTACAAAGATGTTAATATCGATATGATTAAATTAAATGATATGATATACATGAAATAAAAATTATTAAATATAGTAATATATTTTTTAACCTTATTTATTTCATTTCATTGAGAAAATGGAAACGACATTCATGCATGCATACGACCTATCATCTCCATGAATGGTATATTTTAATTTTCATATCAATTTATTTTGAATTATGATAAATAAATATATAAGGAATATATATATATATTATTCTTATACCATGTTTCAATTTATAAATATTATTTAACCATGATTAATGTAATATAACTAAAAAATAAAAAATCTAATCATACATGAAAAAAACAATTATTTCATGGATGTAGTTTTTAACATGGAAATGTTAATAAAAGTGTGTTAATAGGTCCTAAGTAAATAATACATGGTGTGATATATATAATTTTGATTCTAAAATAAATTTATAGTAAACATATCATTATTATATAGGATTTCTGAATGTGTTCTTATGATATTGAAACGTAATGTAATGGATTTTTATATAAATTTTACTTCTTTGGGTTATAAGTAAAATTATGAATTTATATTATTTTATAAGATTTATAAACATCCCCTTTGAAATTTTATATCATGAATTTACTTATATTGATGATATTTAATGTTTTATTTTTTGTTATTCTTTGTTTGGTATTACGATCCAAAATATACCAAATTGCAAGGGATTGATGTTAAAATAACATTGTTTATTGATATTTCTTATGATTATTATCTTGATGCTTAAATAGTAGCATATATATCTAAATAAATAGTTTAATTTTTTTCTTCACTCTTTATTTCACTACAATTTATGTTTTTCTGTTCATTTGCATTTCATTATGTACTCAAGATTCTAAGAGAATGTTTTAATAGAAATAAAATTATATTTATTCCTTTGATAGAGAACCACTTTTCATCCATATATATGTTTTATAAATACTTTTTATAAAATATTTTAATATTAATTTATAGATTTTAAATTAAAATTTACCCTTTTTCATTTAATAAAAATTAAAAGGAAATTTCATGTCATTTTAAAAATCATTTCCCATTTGGATTTTACATAAAAGGTGAAAGGAATATTTTTTTATTATGCATGACATGAATGTAATTTACTAACCATGTAATAATTATTTTCTTAGAATCTAACTTTATTTGTCTTAGATTTTATTTTTAATGAAAATTATTTAAAAATGATTCTGTGTTTTAATTTGTTTTTCAATCAGGAATGGATGTTTTACACAAGAAATATTCTATGTGATGTTTTAAAATAATTTTAATTATAATATGAAATCATTGGATGTTACTTGTGCTTTATTGTGGATAATATTGAATGATACCATAATTATTTAGTCAGTATATGGTTAATGATTATGTTTATGAAATTTTTATGAAACCCATTTATTTTTCATGGGTTATTCTACGGTTAATTGATAATTTTTTATGAAATACAATTTATTTACATGGGTTATGATGTGATGATATGATGAATAGTTTATGATATTTTGTCACACATATGTATGGTTCTAATTACAAGATGCATGTGACCGATATCTCTCTATAATACATTGGGTTATGTCAGATAACTCATGAGTAAATATGTTTTGTGTGAACCTGATTACTTGTTTACAATTTTATACATGAACCTGATTACATGTTCACAATGTTATGTGAAAATTTTATGAAGAGTTCAAAATGATATGCATGAACCTATTTACATATTCACATTGTAATTCATTAACCAAGATTTCATGTCCTCAATGTTATGCGTGGACCTAGTTTCATGATCGTAAGTTTATGTGTATCCCTAGTTTCACATCCTTAACTTAATGGGTGAAATTTTTTCTATTTTAATATGTTAAAAATGTTATAATCTTATGTGTATTCAAAAAATCTACATATTATTCCAACATTATGATCTCATAACTTGTGTTCATTGATTCCATTATGATATGTGTCTTATAAACAACAATTATTTAAGCCATTAGTAATTTTTCTAATCTACGATTTACCTACAATGATTTTCAAATTATATTCTCTTGTTCTCATACCCTTATTTTTATTTGATCATTGATATATATATTTTTTTTATCCTTGATAAGCATATGATCTCCCCCATTATTATGATTTCATTCCATAGGTTATGAAGAATGGTTTTAAGTGGGGTATTTTTTAGATGAACACTATATGGAAATATATTTATGGGAGATGTTTAAGATCTTTTATGAAATAATATAGTTGTTATTCTATAATCCAAATAAACTACATTTTTATAGTCCTCGTGTGTTTTTTACATGTATTGATTAATCATCTAAAAATATATAAGATCTATGTATAAGAAATTTGGGCCATTACATTTGGTTCACATAAAAGTGGTTTTATCCTCATGTATGTTTTTGGGATCATTAAAAATCCTCATTTTAAAAACTATAATATATGACATTCATCTCTCACAATTAAATAATGTTCTAGAAGATTTTGGTGTATAGGGAGATCATTCTCATGCATCATGAGATAATAACACTTTAAAATTAATATATATTATATCATTTTACATGTATAATCATTATATCATATAAACATTACACACCATAAACCATATGTTTTGTTCCTATGAAAATTAGATAAATAATGAACTTATTTTATAACACTGTAAAAACTTCCCCATAGTCTCACCACCCTAGACCCATATTTATACATTTTTTACATTTATTTTTAATTATTGCTTGGAAATATAATTATATTAATGGGGAGGGATTCACTTCATAGTAATGTTGTGAACATAATATATATTATTTGAAGATCATAAGTGATAATAAGATTAATATATATATATATGAGAAAGTAACCAAGGTTCATAAACATATTATAATAAAATCATACCAAATCAAACATAGATAATAAAACTTGAGTAATTATAATAGTATATTGGAATAACATAATAAATTACTAATAAGAGTATGTACATTTGATTCGTTGATCCTATGTAAGGTAAAAATAACATAATAATTTTTTATAATATATAAATGTTACATAACAATTTTCAATATACATAAGAGGAGAAAATAATTCACTATATTAAGGATCACTTCCAAGGACAACATCATAGAGTGAAAAATGTACTATAGTGTATTGTGTTTACTCCCACTCATTTCCATGTTATCCCATGGGATATAAATCATGATCAAATAATTTAAAGGGATATATAATTATGGGTCCACCTATAATTGACTGCAAATTAACTTTTTAATATATTAAAGTGTATAATGGAATAACCCACCTCTCGCAGGGGATGAAATCAATGAAGTCTAAGAACATAACCCTTAGAAATGTGCTTTAAATAATCATGTAATGTCCCTACCACATTGTATAACATAGTATTTTCTATATTAATACCTTTTATAAAATTTTCATCAATTACTAAATTCTATTATATCCATTGGTGAATGACTTAGTTTCCATGGTTAACAAATATTCTATAATTCCATACAAGTTGATCCATCTTCCATGTGTACCTATATTTCTCTTGATGAAACCCCCCTAGTATAGAAAAATTAGTTTTAAATTCTATTAATTGAAAATTATACAACATACAAAGTAGAACACCAGTTAACATACACCCTGCCTCAACTTCAATGGAGTCCCATGTCCCTTGAAAGAAACTAAAACCCAACAACACCAAACCACTATTGTGTCTCACCAACCTGAAATATTTCATCTTCCATGAGATACATGAGTCATCCACATTTGGATTCATCCCTATGATAGGATCATCTTAAAACATAGTAAACAAAATCTCTTAGGGGTTTTAGGTCACTCTCTATTCTCCTTCAACTCATAAGATATAATTAATTACCCAATTATATTGAAGGATATATAATTCTTATTGTAAAGACCCAGAAATTTCAAGGAAGAAGTCATTGTCTGTGAGGAACATTGACTATGCTTCCTCCTCAGACGCACCTGACACATCTTTGAATCCTCTTTCCACGGATCGACGATGTGCAATGTCAATTACGAGGTAGGGGTGTGTTTTGATTGGATCAACATTGAATCTAATTTCATTCTTGTTTTTTTTCTCATTAACCTCCTGCTACCGAACTAATGTAGAGAGACCGGGCCAAACTAACACAGTCTGAATCCTCCACCATTATTGTGATTGTTGGTGGTTCTTAGTGTTCTCCATGGGTGAATAACAACAGATCGTTATGGGTTCGTTATGTGACACAATGATCCCAAAATTGAAGACTCAACATAACAGCGACCTAGCAGAGGTGAGAAGACAATAGCGGGCGATGGTTCAGACTGGAATGAGATGGATTGTTCCTCGACCGTTCTTCGAGCGGGGATTCAAAACATGTTTTCGGAGCCGATTGGAAGCCCAAAAACACTAGAATCGACTTCGGGACATCAGTTCAACCTAGAGTATGAAGTTTTGTGATGAACGAAACATTGGAATGAAGAAAGAGTATCAAGGGAGACGCGCTAGCCAGAGGCATCGTTTTTGGAAAATTCCAGACTACACGACGTGTACTCCTAGAGAACACACCATGTAGTGCGGGCATCCTACAGCTAGGGTTTCGGATGTCAGACGGATAACACGCGTCGAGTGACCTCTGTCATACAGTGTTTAATTTCCACACAGCAAGGAGGTGGAGGCTACGCGAGACTCGGCCTGTATTTTGGGAAATACACAGACACAGACAGAAATACATAGCCAAGAGGCATGACATGTACTCTCTACGTAGAATGGAAGAAAAAGCTTCGTGAGGCTCTCCATGTAACCTGGGGACACATGGAAACGGTGTAGAGTACATGGGAATGTACTCTACCACACGGCCAGACAAGGCTGGTGGTACGGGCTAACTCGTTTACCAATTACATGGGTTGGAGAACAGGGGTTGAGGCCGTGTACGGGCACATGGCTAGCATACATGGAGATGACCCTAGATGTTTGGACACGGTGTGTAACCCTTCCACACGTTGTGTACTTACTTTTCTACATGACCAACCCTTCGACACGGGCCGTTGAACATGGGCAGTACCCAAGGTCTGACTACACGGCGTGTACCTTATACCAACACGTAGTGAAATTTTTGGTAATAGGCTTGGTCATCTTGTGCACAGTATCTTGGATACGTTTTGTTTTTATTATCCCCCTATGACATGGAGGACCTTCGGAATACATCAAATTGAGACTTTGTGGTAGTTGATGTATCGATCCCTTAGCTCGAGGAGCGAACACACTCGGAATCGAGCGTGCAAATTGTGGGAACCCTAGAGCTGGCTACAACTGCGACAACAACTGTACTGGAATCCTCCATGGGTTCGACAACGACGACTACTGTACTAGAATACTTTGTGAGTTTGACATAGATGAATACTGTACTAGAATCCTTCATGGGTTTGATAGCAACATCTACCATACTGGAATCCTCTGTGGGTTCAGTGACGATGAGAACTGTACTGGAATCCTTCGTGGGTTCGACAGCGATGACTAATGTAATTGTATCCTACGTGGGTCCGACAGTTTGAATTTTGTACTTGCATCCTATGTGGGTGTGACAGAGTAGCTGGTCTAGTATCCTAAGTGGGACCGACAGCTTAGCTGGTCTAGTATCCTATGTGGGTCTGACAGCTTAGATGAATCAGTGACTACATCTGATCATATCTATCATAATATGAAAGATGTATACCTGTGTGTGTTGAGTCTTGTATTTAAATCATTATCATCGATATTATTGACCTTACTATCCTGTGTTGACTGGGTTGTTCTTGGTTTCAAGAGTTGGAGTCGAACTATGATTGATAACTTATGTATATGTATGGGCATATACATACGTAGAGTTGGTTGATACATCATGATTGTATCTATCTTCTGTGGTTTATCCTTCGTGGATTCTGGGAGACCTTCAGGGGTCTTCGGGTCCCTAATGAGTATAGTATACTCACCCCTACACGGGCTATGCTCACACTACGTTGTGTTGGATGCAGACGATGGACAACACTGACTGAGGTGGAGGCTTGTGAAGCTGGATGGTACACAGAGGTGGACCACTTGGCGAGACGTACACGAAGCAGAAGTCCGGACCTGAGGTGCTAAGGAGGCCATATGTACCCACCCTTCAGGTGGGATTCCTGGAGGACGACTCAGGGGTTTCTGCATTAATTTACTGTTGTTGTACTAGACTTTTAGTTGTATTTTTCTCACTGTTGGGCGTGTATTCCGGCCCCTTCCTTTCAGCACTTACTTTTGTATTCAGTATTACTCAGTGCTTTCTTCTGTTGCGCACTCTATTGTGTTTCTTTACTTTTATAAAATAAATTCCTTCCCTTTTAATGGGATTTACGCCTTTGTTTCTAGTCACCAGCCCCTGACCTATGGAAGGTGGGCTTGAAGAACCGTCCCCCGGGGCCCGCATCGTGACTACCCCAAAGCAGCCTTCCATACGCTAGGAGCTGGCGACTAGAACCAAAGGCGTAGTTCCCCAAAAACTGGGAAGGCATTTCCTTTGTAAAATATAAACACACACAACCATAGTTCAAGCGGAAGAAAACAATAAGTAAAAAATATATGACAAGTATGCTGAAAGTAAAGGGGATGGAAATACAAGCCCAACAGTAATGTAAAAGGAAAAGACAAATAGGTACAACTAAAAGAAAAATAGCTGGAAGGTGTCTAGCAGCTCCTGGATCATCCACCACAGATCCTACCTGAAGGGCAGGTACAGATAGCCTCCACAGCTCTCCATGTCCATTCGTCTCCTCTGGGTACTGTCTCGTCATGAGGTCCACCTCTGGGCACCGTCCAGTCCTCGCACACTCCGCCTCAATCAGCGTTGTCTGTCATCTACATCCAACACAATGAGGTGCGGTAATAGCCGGTTCAGGGGTGTGTATAACAATACTCAGTAGGGACCCTAAGACCCTCAAGGTCTCACAAAATCCAACCAGGATAAACCACAAAGTATGAAATCAACGAATAACCATTACTTAGGTATATGCCCATAAATATACATGAGTAATCAAGTAACCCATCTCAATCATGAGGAAAACACAAAGGTTATTGACTCATCTCAAACAAGGATTTTTATTCACGATGTCAAAATCACGGCTACTGGAGAACTCCTCCTCTGTCGAGTACAGTGGTCCTGCCGCTACAACCAAGTGCTTCCCACTAACCTTGGACTGCTGAAGTAGTCCACCTATCGATTATTGTGGGCCTACTGATACAATCAAGTGCTTCCCACCATGGGTATGCCGCTACAACCAAGAACTCCCCCTCATATCCTACAGAGGTACTCCTTCTATCGAGTACCGCAGGTCTGCTGCTACAACCAAGCACTCCTCCACCTTGGGTCTGCTGCTACAACCAAGCTCTCCCCATCAGATAGTGTCACCACATCTTCAAGGAGAATACCACTACTGATAACTCCAAGTCATGGGTAACGTAGTTCTACTCATGATGTCTCAGTTGTCAAGAAACATAAGTAATCGTTTCTCGCTCATGCATCAGGACACATTTGAGTCTAGTCCCTGATGCATCGTAGTAGACTATGTACCCTACGCCTTCCTCTGGAAGCCTCAAGATAGGGGCACTAGTCAGCCTCTGTCTCAGCTCCTGAAAGCTCTGCTGGCATCTCTCTGACCACATGAAGGTTTGCCTCTTCTTCATCAAATATGATAGTGGTGCTACAAATCTAGAGATATATGTCATGAATCTCCAATAGTATCCAGCCAAACCTAGGAAACTTCATACTTCCATCACACTCCTTTTTGGCTCCCAAGAAAGTACCGCATCAATCTTCGTTGGAGCCACCACAACCCCAGACTTCGAGATTACATGTCACGGGTCTACCTCCTCATAGAGAGGTGGACTTTTACATTGACTTGTACCTTGGGACGACATCAATATCTACTCCAGCGTATCAGATGGTTCTCGTGGAGCTTCGCGAGCTGCGGGTATAGCTGGAGGACTTGCAGGGGAAGGGATTCATCTGGCCCAGTGTTTCTCCTTGGGAAACTAAAGACCCAAAATTTTCAAGGAAATTTTCTCTTAAATTATTTGGAATTGTACGAGTCCGCAGTTTTTGACGGTACACGATTCCGAAGCCCAGAGTTCCCGGAATGATCAGTCGAAGTTTTGTTAAACATAAATTAACGTGCGTAACCAGTTTTCCTGAAAAAGTAGAATAACTCTTAAATGGTTACTCGGATCAGGAATCCAAGGCCACCGTTGCGCTCAAAATGGAAGGTTTACCCTAGGAGTGACTTAGGTTTAGTCGGCACGAGCCTCTTGTGAGAAAACCCAAAATGGCATAACTGTAAATAAAATAATTAAATAAAGTTATTTTATTTTTAAAATGCTAATAACTCACAAACGGTAACTCAGATTAAAAATCTGAGACCACCGCTAAACTTGTGAGGGTAATATTTCTTTAAGAAGATACTAACTTGGGTCGGCATGGGCCACTAGAGAAAGTTAGTTTTTGACCGCAAATAAAATAATTAAGTGACAATTATTTTATTGTAAAATTATTAACTTTTAAACGGTAAATCGGATTGGAAATCTGAGGGGGTCGTTGGGTTCGTTGGTCTTTGTTTCACCTAGACAGAGCCTAACCGAAACCGTAGTGGGTCTAGGTTGGTTATTAATAATTTTCCAAACTTTTTTTCAGGTAAGTTCAGTAAACGTATGTTTGGGATTTTATATCTTTTGAACCGGGGCTCGAAATTGAAATCTGAGGACACCGATGAACTCACAGCACCAGTATTCTTTTAAGGGGACCTTTACTACAGTTGTTTTTTATGCGGGTTGAGAGTTAATTTTTGGGGATTTAGAATAAAATAAATAAAATTGCAGTACACAATTTTATTTAAAGATGTTAGTTATATCCTACAATGGGAAGTTATAGGTGGGCCCCACACCCACATAACCTCCCATGAGAGGATAATGTGATGTGGGGCCCACACTCACCCCTAACCTTTCAACTCCCTTAAACTCCCGATTAATCCCCCTTAATTAATATGACAACTCTCCCCTTAATTAATGTGATCTCTTCACCTCCCTCTCTCCCATTAATTTTTTCCAACACTTTTGATTAAGGAATTGAACCCTATAATTAATTAACTAATGTGTTTGAATTTTGAAAATTCATGTGTGAATAAAATAATATCCTTAGATATTATTTTAGTTTGGCACTCATTGTGTTGAGATAATTTTTGGAGAACTCTTGAGAAAATAGAAGAATATAGTTCTTCTTTCAATGAAGAACCGCCAAAGAATGATGATCATCTCCTTCGATCTTCGACCAAGCCAAAGGAGAATGAGCCACCCGCAAGGAACGCTGACGGAATCCCATCCTCGGCCCCTTCTTCCCCGATGTCAACGAGTTGACACCACCTCCCCATGACTCCATCTATGAATGAACCTTATTTCAAGGAAGGGTTTTGTTTCAATTTTAATTGAATAAAATTGTTCTTCGTCCCTCGTTGAAACCATGTTTTATCTTCGGCCTTATGATACTGCCTAACGCGGAGGGCCCGGGCTGAATGAACATGGTCCGAAAACACTCAGTTGACCCCTGTAACATTTTGATTGAAGAGGTGGTAGTGGCTGGAGGAATTAGCAGCAGTGTGCCAGCCGCGTGCGGAAGAACCGCGACCCGCAACTGCGGGCCGCTCAACCGAAAAAGAACCGGCCGGTCGTAGCCGGCCGGGCTGGTGGAACTGTGGCACCCCATGGCGCTGCGTTGTGGAGGACTGTGGCCTGCACTCCATAGGCTTCTTTAGCAGGAGAACCATCCAGTTCATCAGCCGGCCGGACAGGAGGGCGGTGCCGCCAGTTCAGGAAGTCCCCCCCCCATGCATCGCTCAGCCACCCAGGCCGAGCCGCGGCCCTCCCGGCCGGGCCGCACCCCTCAGGTTAGGCCGCGCCCCACCGAGCTAGGTTGTGTGCTTCACTGGGCTGGGCCGGGCCATGTGCTTCACCGGGCCGATCCGACACCAGCCGGGTCGGACCCGACCCGCCAGCCCACTAGGCTTAACGTGTCGGGCCCGTTACGCTTAAATGTGAATAACATCACGACCGTGCATCTGATCGATGCACCCACTGTGGCACTGGGAACCTCATGATAAAGATGTCCTTTTACAATAATCTAATTTAGTTTTGGAAAACTTTGTAAAATGGTCGGGTTTGGAATGAGCATAATTCCAACTGTGCCCCTGGAACGGAAAAGCAAATAACTCTCAGACCGGGCGGCCGATTAACTCACTGTCTGTTGCGTTGGGTTTCTTTTGATGAGATGGAAGTTCAGGATACATCAACTTTGGACTTCATGGTATTTTATGTATCAACCCCTTGGCTTGAGGAGCAGATCCTCCCAGAATCGAGCATGCTGTGTGCGGGAACCCTAGAGTTGGCTACGACAGCAACGATACTGGACTGAATCCTCCGTGGGTTCGATAGCAAAGAGACTGGACTGAATCCTCCATGGGTTCGATAGCAATGAGACTGGAGTAAATCCTTCGTGGGTTTGACAGCAACGAGACTGGACTGAATCCTCAATAGGTTCGACAGCAATGAGACTGGACTGAATCCTCTGTGGGTTCGACAGCAACGACAACTGTACTAGAATCCTCCGTGGGTTCGGTAGCGACAACAATTGTACTCGAATCCTTCATGGGTTTGATAATGATTACTATTGTACTTGTATCCTAAGTGGGTCTGAGAGTTTGACTTCTGTACTAGTATCTTGAGTGGTTCTGACAGAGTAGTTGGTCTAGTATCCTACGTGGGTCAGACGACTTAGCTGGTCTAGTATCTTACGTGGGTCTGACATCTTAGATGAATCAGTGACTACATCTGATCATCTCTAACGTTATATGAAATATGATACCTGTGTGAGATGATTCTTGTCTTCAATCATAATTATCAATGTGATTGAATTGCTTTCCTCTGTGAACTGGGTTGTGCATGGGCTCAAGAGTTGGAGCCGAACTGAGATTGATAACTTTGGTATATATATGGGCATATACCTAAGTAGAGTTGGTGGATACTTCATGATTGTATCTTTCTTCTGTGGTTTATCCTTTGTGGATTTTGGGAGACCTTCGGCAGTCTCGGTGTCCCTACTGAGTATCGTATACTCACCCATGCACGGGATATGCCTGCACTATGTTGTGTTGGATACAGACGAAGAACAACACTGATCGAGGTGGACGCTTGTGGAGTTGGACGGTACCCGGAGGTAGACCACTTGGAGAGACATACACTGAGCGGACGACCGGACCCGAGATGCTGAGGAGGCCATCTGTACCCACCCTTCAGGGGGATTCCTAGAGGACGACTCAGTGGTTGCTGTTTTACTTTAATGTAGTTGTACTAGCTTTTCAGTTGTATTGTACTTACTGTTTGGATTGTATTTCCAGCCCCTTTCCTTTCAGCACTTACTTTGGTATTCATTCTTACTTAGTGCTTTCTTCGGTTGTGTACTCTATTTTGTTTCTTTACTTTTAAAAAGGAAATGTCTTCCCTTTTAACAGGATTTACACCTTTGGTGCTAGTCGCCAGCCCCTGGAATATGGAAGGTGGGCTTGGGGTAGTCTCAGCACGGGACCCAAGGATGGGTCCTGAAAAATTGGTATCATAGGAGTCGGTTCTACCGCAAAACTCAGGCCTCTGATCATTCTTTTATGTGAAGAAATAGTGTTAAGAGTATTGAGTGTGGTTTTCAGTCCAGGGAGTCCAGTGTTGGTGCGGCAGCCAACATATCCATACACCAGGACCCTGACCTCTGATTTATGACTTAGTGCACGGAAACACTAATTGCATGTGTGTTTCAAGAGTTTCCTTTGTGGTCTCTTTGAGTCTGCTCACCTGGTATAACTTATTGACTATGGCGCACCTATTTCTTATAGGGATGCCACTACGAATACAGCCAGCCAGGGTTCCCGAGAGAGAGTACATGATGATGGCCCACCGAGTGACGAGGCTCCAGTGTAGGGCCCTCTTACTATGTTGTCACCTTCAGGTGGTGTACCAGCAGCACCACCACCCATTGGGAAGAAGATGCCACCATCTGTACTAGCAGACAATGCCTGCCGACAGAGCACGTTGCACAGGTTCCAGTAGTAGTGGCCTTTGAGGTTCGAGGCGAGCAGAGTCCCAGGCAGCAGAGGACTGGATGGAGGTGATTACTGGAGTTTTCCACCTAGTTGAGACACTAGTAGAGCAGATGTTGATCTTAGCTACTAGTATTTTTTAGTGAGTGACCATGTGGATAGTCCGAATAATGATGAAGTTTCAGTACTTGGATCGTTTTCTTAGATGTTATCTTCGAGCAGTGTGCCAACTATATCACTACCCATTGGTTAGCAGACACTACCAGCGGTACCAGTAGAGGAAACTTGTCATCTTAGTTACATACATGTGTTTCAACACCAGATATCCCTCAAGTTTCAAGGAAATCCTAACCCATAGGTGGCTAAAGACCAGCTTGAGGAGGTGGCTGAGAGTTTTCAAGAGCTTATACAGCTTCGGTAGGACGACATGTCGGTAGCTGAGTATTCATCGAGGTATACCGATCTTTCCTGGTACTTGATGAATATGATTCCATCAGTGATTTAGAGGTCAGTCCTTTGTACGAGGTGTGTTTAAGGATATCTAAGCCAACACTTTTCCCTCTAAGCATTCCTACTTGTGTTAGGGTGCTAGAGAGAACCTTTGTGGTTGAATGTTCATTGGTTGAGCGGATACAGCCAGTGAATGTTAATAGTTGGAAAGCATGAAACTAACATCATTCTTAGAGACTTGAGCCTATAAAATGTTTCTTAAAGAGGAAGTGTTAAGGACATATGAATCTTCAAGGCAGCAGACGTGGAAGCAAAGCTAGGAGAGCAGCATGAGGTGGTGAACATTTCGACATGTTACAACCACCCGCCTTTGTAGTCCCCGCTAGGCCCATGGAGCTGGAGGGCAGGGGAAGAGAGTAGCTGCATGCCGTCAAGGAGTGTGACCCAAGGGATCTAAGAATTATTTGAGGTATGTGTCTACTACTAACTATCGTATCAATAAACATAGGTACCAATCATTCTTTTCTTCCACGAATCTTGTCCCAGACCTAGAGTTTCCAGTTAAGTCGTTGAATTGACCCTCATGTCTGGAGATACCTTTGGGAGGAGACTCGATAATCACACTTATGCTGACGGTGTGATACAACCCTTGAGGCGAGAGTTTCAGTTGGAACCTCTTGGTGGTATCGTCGAGGCCTTATGACGTTAATTTTGGTATGAACTGGGAAACCACAGTTCATACACAGATTGACTGTATTAGGAAAAAAGTATGTGTTTTATCTACAATGTTGGGATGAATTTTTCCTTGGTTGGTGAAAAGGAAAACCCAGGCAGCACAAAATGGAATCATGCATAAGAGGGTGCACTCGATCACTTAGGAGTCGGCCAGACTTACCTTTGTGGCAGACTTATCTGGAGTTATTTCCCCACTACTATCTTTGATGAAGAAGCGGAAACCTTTCGTTTGGTTAGATAAATGCCAACGGAGCTTTCAGGAGCTGAGGCAGAGGTTGACTAGTGCGCCCATCTTCAGGCTACGACGAAGAAGGTGCAGATCATCCAGGAGCGGATGAAGACTGCACAAAGCAGACATAAGTGCTATGCCGATAGGAGACGAAGACCACTGGAGTTCGAGGATGGCGACCATGTCTTCTTACAGGTCTCACCTCGATAGGGTATACATAGATTTGGCTGAGGAGGCAAGTTACCTCCGCGCTTTATCTGGCCATTCCACGTCCTCAGCATAGTAGGAGAGGTGGCTTACCACTTATCCCTTACACCTCAGTTGCACCAGGTGCACGACGTCTTCCACGTATCTCAGCTGAGGAGATACGAGCACAACCCGCCCCACATCATCGACCATGGGGATATGTACATCTATGACGGGGCTACATTCATGTAGGTCATAGTGAAGATCAAGGATTGACAGTAGAGGGTCCTACGTGGATGGTCAATTCCTCTGGTGAGCGTTCCATGGCATCACGGGAACCTCCAGGAGAGCACATGGGAGCGGGAGGCTCATATGCATGCTCAGTACCCACTTTTTTTCCCTAGTGTATGTTGTAGCTTTATGGGGACGTAAAGCCTTGAATTGTGGGTAATGTAAATACCCGGAAATTTCAAGGAAATTTTTTTCTTAAATTCTTTGTAATTTTACGAGTCCGTATTTTCTGACGGCCTGTGATTCCAAGGCCCGGAGTGCCCAGAATGATCCGTCGAAGTTTTGTTAACCTTAAATTAATGCGCATAAGGATTTTCCTGAAAAAGTGGAAAAACTCTTAAACAGTTACTCGGATCAGAAATTTGAGTCCACCTTTCCTCTTAGGATGGCGGGTTTACCCTAGGCGTGACTTAAGTTTAGTTGGCGCGAGCCTCCTGTCAGAAAACCCGAAAATGGAATAACTGTAAATAAAATAATTAAATAAAGTTATTTTATTTTTCAAATACTTATAACTCACAAATGGTAACTCATATTAAAAATATGAGACCACCGCTGAACTCATGAGGGTAAGCTTTCTTTAAGCAGATACTAAATTGGGTCAGAGAGGGCAACCAAAGAAAGTTAGTTTAAGACCACAGAAAAAAATAATTAAGTGACAATTATCTTATTGTAAAATTCATAACTTTTAAATAGTAACTCGGATTGGAAATCTGAGGGTACCGTTGGGTTCTTTGGGCCGTGTTTCACCTAGACAGAGCTTAACCTCGACCATAGTGGGTTTAGGGTGGCTGTTAATAATTTTACAAACTTTTTTTTGGGTACGTTCAGTAAACGTACGTTTCGGATTTTATATCTTTTGAACTAGTGCTCAGAATTGAAATATGAGGACACCAATGAACTCACAGCGCTGGTATTCACTTAAGGGACCTTTACCATAGTTTCATTTTATGCAGGTTGAGAGTTGCTTTTTGGGGATTTAGAATAAAATAAATAAAATTGTAGTACACAATTTAATTTAAAGATGTTAGTTATATCCTACAAGGGGAAGTTTAGGTGGGGCCCACACCCACATAACCTCCCCGGAGAGGATAATGTGAGTTGGCGCCCACACTAACCCCTAACCTTTCAACTCCCTTAAATTCCTCATTAATCCCCCCTTAATTAATTTGACAACTCTCTCCTTAATTAATGTGATCTGTTCACCTCCCTCTTTCCCATTAATTTTTTCCAACACTTTTGATTAATGAATTGAACCCTAAAATTAATTAATTAATGTGTTTGAATTTTAAAAATTCATGTGTGAATAAATTAATAGCCTCAGCTATTATTTTATTTTGGCACTAGTTTTTTTGATAGAATTTTGGGATAGCTCTTGAGAAATAGAAGAATAGAGTTCTTCTTTCGATGAAGAACCGCCGAAGAACGACGATCTTATCCTTCTACATTCAATCAAGCCAAAGGAGATGGATCCACCTGCAAGGAACGTCGATGACGCACCATCCTCGGCCCCTTCTTCCCCGACATCAATGAGTTGATGTTGCATTTCCGCAACTCCGTCTATGAACGAACCTTATTTCGAGGTAGGGGGTTTGTTTTAATTTTAATTGAATAAAATTGTTCTTCGTCCCACATTGAAACCATGTTTTATCATCGGCCTTATGATACCGCCTAACGCGGAGGGAGCGGGCTGAACAGACACGGCCCGACGACCCTCCATTGACCCCTGTTTTATTTTCATAGAAGAGGTGGCGGTGACCGGAGGAAGCGGCGGCCGTGTGCCGGCTGTATAAGGAAGAACCGCGGGCCGCAACCGCGGGCCGCTCGGCCGAAGAAGAACCGGCCGGCCGTAGCCGGCCGGGCTGGTGGAACCACAGTGCCCCATGGTGCCGCACTGTGGAGGACCACGGCCCACACTCCGCGGGCCGCTTCGGCGGGCGAACCGGCCGACTCGTCGGCCGACTGGGTTGATTAAGGTCGTCGCACCGACAGGTGCCGCGTAGGGGGACCGCAGCCCGCCGATGCGGGCCTCCCACACCGGGAAGACCGGCCGGCTTCGGCTGGTCGGACAGGAGGGTGGCTCCACCGGTTCGGGAAGTCTCCCCCCCCCCCAAGCATTGCTCAGCCACCCAGGCCGCGCCCCGCCGCGTCGGGCCGCGCTGCGCTGCGCCTGGTCCCTCTGCGTCATGCCGAGACGGGCCGCGTGCTTCACTGGGCCGGTCTGACACCAGCTGGGTCGGACCCACCGAAACCGGGTCGACCTGACCCGCCAGCCCACTGGGCTTAACTGGCCGGGCCCATTACTCTTAAATACGAATAACTTCACGACCGTGGATCTGATCGATGCATTGTCTGCGGAACTGGGACCCTCACAATGAAGAGGTCCTTTTGAGATAATCTAAGTGAGTTTTGGAAAAATTTGGAAAATTTCTGGGTTTGGAACGAGCGTAATTCCAACCGGTCCCCTTGAACAAAAAAGCTAATAACTCTCAGACCGAGCGTCTAATTGACATGTCGTCTATTGCGTTGGGTTTCTTTTGATGAGACAGAACTTCCGGATACATCAAATCTGGACATCATGATAGTTGATGTATCGACCCCTTGGCTCGAGGAGCGGATCCTCCCAGAATTGTGTGTGCTGTGTACGGGAACCCTAGAGCTGGCTGCGACAATAACGAGACTGGACTCAATCCTCCGTGGGTTCGACAATAATGAGACTGGACTGAATTCTCTGTGGGTTCGATAGCAACGAGACTGGACTGAATCCTTGATGGGTTCGACAGCAATGATACTGGACTGAATCCTCCGTGGGTTCGACAGCGACGACAACTACACTAGAATCCTCTGTGGGTTAGGCAGCGACGACAACTATATTGGAATCTTCTCTGGGTTCTACAGTGATGACTACTATACATGTATCCTAAGTGGGTCCAACATTTTGACTTCTGTACTAGTATCCTGAGTGGGTCTGACATAGTAGCTGGTCTAGTATCCTACATGGGTCTGACAGCTTAACTGTTCTAGTATCCTACGTGGGTCTGAAAACTTAGATGAATCAGTGACTACATATGATCATCTCTAACATTATATGAAAGATGTATACCTGTGTGAGCTTAGTCTTGACTTCAATCATAATCATCAATGTGATTGACTTTCTTTCCTATGTGGACTGGGTTGTGCTTGGGCTCGAGAGTTAAAGCCGAATTTTGATTGATAACTTAGGTATATGTATGGGCATATACCTAAGTAGAGTTGGTGGATACTTCATGATTCTATTTTTCTTATGTGGTTTATCCTTCAGGAATTTTGGGAGACCTTTAGGGGTCTCGGGGTCCCTACTGAGTATTGTATACTCACCCCTGCATTGGCTATGCCTACACTACGTTGTGTTGGATGTAGACGACGAACAACACTGATTGAGGTGGAGGCTTGTGGAGTTGGATGGTACCCAGAGGTGGACCACTTGGAGAGATGTACATGGGGTGGACGACCGTACCCAAGGTGCTGAGGAGGCCATCTATACCCACCCTTCAGGTGGGATTCTCGGAGCATGAATTAGTGGTTTCTATTTTACTTTACTGTTGTTGTACATGCTTTTCAGTTGTACTGTACTTATTGTTGGGCTTGTATTTCTGGCCCCTTTCCTTTCATCACTTACTTTTGTATTCAGTATTACTTAGTGATTTCTTCTGTTGTGTACTCTATTGTATTTCATTACTTTTATAACAGAAATTCATTCCCTTTTAATGGGATTTACGCCTTTGGTGCTAGTCGCCAGCCCCTGGCCTATGGAAGGCGGGATTGGGGTAGTCACGGTATGGGCCTCGAGGATGGTTCGTGACAAATTGGTATCAAATAAGTCGGTTCTACCTCAGAAATATAGACTTTGATCATTATTTTATATGAATCAATAGTGTTAAGAGTATTTAGTGTGGTTTTCATTCCAGGGAGTCCAGTGTTGGTGTGGCGGCCGACTTATCCATACACCAGGACCCTGACCTCTGATGTTTGACTTAGTTCATGGAAACACTGATTGTGTGTGTGTTTCAAGAGTTTTTTTTGTGGTCTCTTTGTGTCAGATCACCAAGTATAACGTATTGATTGTGGCGTACTTGTTCCTTATCGGGATGCCGCTGTGAAGATAGCCATCTAGGGTTCCCGAGAGAGAGTACACGATGACGGCCCACCAAGCAACGAGGCTCCGGTGCAGGGGCCTCTTACTATTTTGGCACATTCAGGTGGTGTACCAGCAACACCACCACTTTTTGGGAAGCAGATTCCACCATCCGTACTATCAGACGGTGCACACTGACAGAGCATATTGCACGAGTCCTAGTAGAAGTGGCCTCTGAGGTTCGAGGTGATACAGATTCCCATGCCGTAGAGGACTGGATGGAGGCGATTACTGGAGTTTTCCACCTAGTTGAGACACTAGTAGAGAAGATATTGATCTTAGGTACTTGTCTTTTTTAGTGAGTGACCATGTGGATGGTCCACATAATGATGAAGTTTCAGTACTTGGACCATTTTCCGAGATGGTATCTTCGGGCAGTGTGCCAACTATATCACTGCCCGTTGGTCAGCAGACACTACCGGCAGTACCGGTAGATGACACTTGTAGGCTTAGTTCCTTACATGTGTTTCAGCACCCGATATCCCTCAAATTTCAAGGTGAGCCCGACCCACAGAAGTCTAAGGACTAGCTTGAGGAGGTGGCTGAGAGTTTTCTAGTGCTTATACAGCTTTGGCAAGACAACGTGTCGGTAGCTGAGTATTCATTGAGATATAACAATATTTCCTAGTACTCGATGAATATGATTCGATCAGTGCTTTAGAGCTCAAACCTCTGAGCGAAGTGTGTTTAAGGATATCTGAACCAACACTTTTTCCCCTATGCATTCCTACTTGTGTTAGGGTTCTAGAGAGAACCTTTGTGGTTGAATGTTCATTGGCTGAGCGGATATAGCCAGTGAATGTTAACAGTTGAAAAGAATGAAATTGATGCCAGTCTTAAAGACTTGAGCATGTAAAATGTTTTGTGAAGAGGAAGTGTTAAGGACAGATGAATCTGCAAGGCAGCAGACATGGAAGAAAAGCTAGGAGAGTAGCATGAGGTTGTGAACATTTCTACATGTTACAACCACACGCTTTTGTAGTCCCCACTAGGCTCATGGAGCTGCAAGGTAGGGGAAGGGAGTAACTACATGAGGTCAAGGAGTGTGACCCAAGGGCTCTAATAATGATTTGAGGTACGTGTCTACTACTAGCTACCGTATCAATAGACATAGGTACCAATCATTACTTCCTTCCACGAATCTTGTCCCATACCTAGAGTTTCCGGTTAAGCTGTTGACTTGACCCTTATTTCTGGATTTACCTTTGGGAGGAGACTCGATAATCAAACATACACTGACAGTGTGATTTGACCCTTGAGGTGAGAGTTTCGGTTTCAACCTCTTGGTGGCAGCGTCGAGGCCTTACGAAGTTAATTTGGGTAAGGATTGGGCAACCACAGTTCATACACAGATTGACTATATTAGGAAAAAAGGTTGTGGTTTATCTATAATGTTGGGATGAAGTTTTCCTTGGTTGGAGAAAAGGAAAACCCAGGTAACACAGAATGGAATCATGCATAAGAGGGTGTAGTCGATCACTCAGGAGTCGGCCAGACTTACCTTTGTTCCAGACTTCTCTATAGTTATAGAACCACTATCAGCTTTGATGAAGAAGGGGAAAACTTTTGTTTGGTCAGATAGATGCCAGTGGAGCTTTCAGGATCTAAGGTAGAGGTTGACTAGTGCTCCCATCTTCAGGATATGATGGAGAAGGTGCAGATCATCCAGGAGCGGATGAAGACTACACAAAGCAAACAGAAGTCATATGCCGATAAGAGAAGGAGACCACTGGAGTTTGAGGATGGTGACCACGTCTTCTTACGGGTCTCACCTCGATGGGGTCTACATAGATTTGGCTGAGGAGGCAAGTTATCTACATGCTTTATCGGTTCATTCCAGGTCCTCAACAGAGTAGGAGAGGCGGCTTACTGTCAGGCCCTTCCACATCAGTTGCACCGGGTGCACGACTTCTTCGACATATCTCATCTAAGGAGATACGTGCACAACCCTTCCCACATCGTCGACCATGGGGAGTTGGACATCGATGATGGGGATACATTCCGAGTGGTCCCAGTGAAGATCGAGGATTGACAGGATCGGGTCCTATGTGGATGGTGGATTCCTATGGTGTGTGTTTGCTGGCAGCATGAGAACCTCCAGGAGAGCACATGGGAGCGGGAGGCTCAGATGCGTGCTCAGTACCCACTTTTGTTTCCCTAGTGTATGTTATAGCTTTATGGGGATGTCAATCCCTGAGGTGGTGGTAATTTAAAGACCCCTAAATTTCAAGGAATTTTTTTTCTTAAATTCTCTGTAATTTTAGGAGTCCACAGTTCCAAACGGAGCGCGATTCCAAGGCCTGGAGTGCCCTGAATGATCCGTTGAAGTTTTGTTAAGCTTAAATTAACGCCCGTAAAAAATTTCCTAAAAAAATTAGAATAACTCTTAAACGGTTACTCGAATCAGAAATCTGAGGCCACTGTTGCACTCAAGATGGCAGGTTTACCCTAGGAATGACTTAAGTTTAGTCGGTGCGAGCCTCCTATGAGAAAACCCAAAAATGGAATAACCGTAAATAAAATAATTAAATAAAGTTATTTTATTTTTCAAATGATTATAACTCATAAACGGTAACTCGGATTAAAAATCTGATACCACCACTGAACTCGTGAGGGTAATCTTTCTTTAATAAAATACTAACATGGGTCAGCGAGGGCCACTAGAGAAATTTATTTTTTGGCCGAAAATAAAATAATTAAGTGACAATTATTTTATTGTAAAATTCATATCTTTTAAATGGTAACTCGGATTAGAAATAAGAGGGTACCATTGGGTTCGTTGGGCCGTGTTTCACCTAGATAGAGCCTAACCTTGACTGTAGTGGGTCTAGGGTGGTTGTTAATAATTTTCCAAACTTTGTTTCAGGTACGTTCAGTAAATGTACATTTGGGATTTTATATCTTTTGAACCGGTTCTCGGAATTGAAATCTGAGGAGACTGATGAACTTGCAGCACCAGTATTCACTTATGGGGACCTTTACTACAGTTGCATTTTATGCGAGTCGAGAGCTAATTTTTGGGGATTTAGAATAAAATAAATAAAATTGTAGTACACAATTTTATTTAAAGATGTTAGTTATATCCTATAAGGGGAAGTTATAGGTGGGGCCCACACCCACATAACCTCACATGAGAGGATAATGGGAGGTGGGGCCCAGACAAACCCCAAACCTTTCAACTCCCTTAAACTCTCCATTAATCCCCCCTTAATTAATTTGACAACTATCCCCTTAATTAATGTGATCTCTTCACCTCCCTCTCTCCCATTAATTTTTGCCAACACTTTTGATTAATGAATTGAACCCTATAATTAATTAATTGAAGTGTTTGAATTTTGAAAAGTCATGTGTGAATAAAATAATAGCCTCAATTATTATTTTAGTTTGGCACTCGTTGTGTTGAGAGAATTTTGGGAGAGCTCTTGAGATATAGAAGAATAGAGTTATTTTTTTGACGAACAACCACCTAAGAATGATGATCATCTCCTTCGATCTTTGTCCAAGCCAAAGGAGATGGATCCCCCCGCAAGGAACACCAATGACGCACCATTCTCCACCCCTTCTTTCCTGACATCAACGAGTTGACACCGCCTCCCGGCGACTCCGTCTACGAATTAACCTTATTTCGAGGTAGGGGGTTTGTTTCAATTTTATTTGAATAAAATTGTTCTTCATCCCTCGTTGAAACCGTGTTTTATCATCAGCCTTATGATACCGCCTAACGCGGAGGGCGTGGGCCGAACGAACATAGCCCGTCGAACATCCATTGACCCCTGTTTTATTTTTATGGAAGAGGTGGCGGTGACCGGAGGAAGCGTCGGTCATGTGCCGGCCACGTACGAAAGAACCGCGGCCCGCAATCGTGGGCCGCTCGGCCGAAGAAGAACCGACCTGCCGTAGCTGGCCAGGCTGGTGGAACCACAGCGCCCCATGGCACCGCACTACGGAGGACCGTGGCCCACGCTCTACGAGCCTCTTCAGCGGGATAACTAGTTGGATCGTCAGCCGGACAGGTTGATGAAGGCCGAGACACCCACAGGTGTCGCGCAGGAGGACCGCGGCCCACCCATTCAGGCCGCTTGCACCCGGAAGACCAGCCGGACAGGAGGGTGGCGCCGCTCAACCCTATTGGTTCAGAAAGTCTCCCCCCTGTATCGCTTGGCCAGCTGGGCCGAGCCGCGGCTAGCTATGCCCCGTAGTGCCGGTCCGGGCCGCGCCCCTTCGGGTCAGGTCGTGCCCTTCGGGCCGGGCCGCACCGCGCGCTTCACAGGGCCAGTTCAACACCAGCTGGGTTAGACCCACTGAAACCGGATCAACCCGACCCGCCAGCCCAGTGGGATTAACGGGTCAGGCCCGTTACGCTTAAATGTGAATAACTTCACGACCGTGCATTCGATCGACGCGCCGTCTGTGGCACTGGGACCCTCACGATGAAGCTGTCCTTTTGCAATACCATAAGTGTGTTTTGGACAACTTTGGAAAATGGCTGGGTTTGGAACGAGCGTAATTCTAACTAGGCCCCTGGAATGGAAAAGCTAATAACTCTCAGACCGAGCGTCTGATTGACGTATCGTCTGTTGTATTTGGTTTCATTTGATGAGACGAAACTTCGGGATACATCAACTATGGACTTCCTAATAGTTGATGTATCGACCCCTTGGCTCGGGGAGCGGACCCTCCCTGAATCGAGTGTGCTGTGTGCGGGAACCCTAGAGTTGGCTGCGACTGCAACAAGACTGGACTGAATCCTCCATGGGTTCAACAGCAACGATACTGGACTAAATCCTTTGTGGGTTTGACAACAACAAGACTGGACTGAATCCTTCGTGGGTTCGACAACAACAAGACTGGACTAAATCCTCCGTGGTTTTGACAGCAATGATACTGGACTGAATCCTCTATGGTTTTGACAGCGATGACAACTGTACTGGAATCCTTGGTGGGTTTATGCAGCGATGACAACTGTACTGCAATCCCATGTGGCTTCGACCGCGATGACTGTTGTACTTGTATCCTAAGTGGGTCTGACAGTTTGACTTCTGTACTAGTATCCTGATTATGTCTGATAGAAAATCTGGTCTAGTATCCTACTTGGGTCTAACATCTTAGCTGGTCTAGTATCCTACGTGGGTCTGATAGCTTAGATGAATCAGTGACTACATCTGATCATCTCTAACATTATATGAAATATGTATACCTATGTGAGATGAGTCTTGATTTCAATCATAATCATCGATGTGATTGACTTGCCTTCTTTTGTGCATTGGGTTGTGCTTGGGATCGAGAGTTGGAGCTGAACTGTGATTGATAACTTTGGTATATGTATGGCCATATACCTAAGTAGAGTTGGTGGATACTTTGTGAATGTAACTTTCTTCTGTGATTTATCCTTCATGGATTCTGGGAGTCCTTAGAGGGTCTCAGGGTCCCTACTAAGTATCTTATACTCACCCCTGCATGGGCTATTCCCACACTACGTTGTGTTGGATGCAAACAATGAACAACACTGATTGAGGTGGAGGCTTGTGGAGCTGGACGGTACCGGGAGGTGGACCACTTAGAGAGACATACACTAAGCAGATGGCCTGACCCAAGGTGCTGAGGAGGCCATATGTACCCACCCTTCAGGTGGGATTCCCAGAGGATGACTCAGTGGTTGTTGTTTTACTTTACTACAGTTGTACTAGATTTTCAGTTGTATTGTACTTACTGTTGGGCTTGTGTTTCCAGCCCCTTTCCTTTTAGCACTTACTTTTATATTCATTATTACTTAGTGCTTTCTTCTTTTTCATACTCTATTGTGTTTCTTTACATTTATAAAGGCAATGCCTTCCCTTTTAACAAGATTTACGCCTTTGGTGCTAGTCGCCAGCCCCTGGCCTATGGAAGGTGGGCTTGGGGAAGTCAAGACATGGGCCCCGAGGATAGGTTGTGACATTTTATGTATTCATAATTTATAAATAATTAATTAGTGTGTAATTAAGAATACAGTTTTCATAGTGTAATCATAAATCATACCAGAAACAACCTATTTCTCCTCAGAAAAACACAAAAGAACCTAAGACATTCTACAAATTTGGAAAAACACCTTAATGAAATTAACATGTTTATACCCAAAATCCATTTATTTAAATAAATATACTTCTCTAAAACATTCTTCATTTTCCATAGAAACATCTCTATATCCCGGAGAAGCCTCCAAATGCACCCAAACATGGATGATAAATAAAGAATAAAAAATGAAGTACATGTAAAGAATAAATGTGTTAAAATATACCCACTATAAATGATTTCTACTCTAAAAACCACCTTATATTCATGGACTAGAAAAATTGATGTCCAATGATTCCTCATAAAAAATTTCCACATCCATGTCTCATTGATATCCAATATAGACTTCCATAGTACCCATACTAGAGGAATCTTTTAAGAGTGAATTACTTTGACTCTATGGTCCAAAAATATGAACTAGCTTCTAAACCAAATTGGTTTCATCCCCAAGATCAAAATACTCCCATCCAACCACATGGGAATAATCTAGGACATACGTACTCAACATGAAAACATGGAATATGTCATCGGTAAAAGTAAAACTAGACAGAAATTCCAAATGATAGGCCACTATTCAAGTCATCTAATGACCTCAAAGGGGCCCAAAAACCTTATTACCAACATACATTGCATTCACAACCGATGATGTCCCAATCAAGGTGAAAATAAAAGAAAAAATCAAAAAAAACCTCAATATAAAAATAACAATGAAGATAGTCCAAAAAAGCTTTAGTATGACACTATGCCATAATCAATCTCTTCTAGATCAAATCTGCAATCTCTATCATCATTTAAATAAGACTTGGCCCAAACAAGGACTACTCTCTCATCTTTTCACAACACAATGGAGTTCTGAAAGGACAATCCAAAAAATCTTCTATGGGTGCCATGTTTATTGATATATGATGGATACTTTTATTGGAAAACATGACTTAGGGAAAATTAGTTTCCAACGATCCAACCGAATCAAGTATAAAAGCACTAAGAATATCCCCAAGAACCTAGATGGCCCTATTTATCTTTCAATCCATATGAGAATGATAATTCATTATCAATGTAAGATGGGAAACCATCACCTCATATAAACCATTCCATAAATTGGATGTGATATTGAAGTCACTATAAGATGCACATGTAGAGGGAACCCTGTGAATTATCACAATCTCTTAGACAAACAAGTCCTAAAGATGTTCAACCTTCAATGTCTCGATGCTAGGGAGAAAATTCAATGATTTATAAGTCAGTCAATGATCATCCAAATCACATCCTTCTAACTAGAAGACTATAGAAATAAAATTATAAAATCAATGGAAATATCATCACATTTTCATACTAGAATGGTTAAGTTAAGAAACAAACCCACATGTCTCTTGTGTTCCTCCATAATTCTCTAACAAGTAAGCCATTAGAATATAAAATCTACAATCAACTACATTATCACTGACCCCCAACACTAAAATCTAATGTCATGATACATCTTGGTAACCCCAAGGTTTGTATACCAACAAGAACAGTGTCAACTGTCTATCAACTCCAAACATAGGGAAAACATAACAACCTACCAACCATGGAATCACAAATTCCCACAAGGATATCGATACCATTCTCATGTGTTATCCAAACATTAATGGATTTCATTAATTCTTTGGAACTCAGTGTCTATCACCTTATCAATATTTAATCACTCATCTAGTGATGATTCTTCTTTAATCATATCCAATAACCCCTTTCCACTAACCTCTTCTCCTCCCAATCTCATCTTAGAAAACAAACTCATTAGAGAAAACACAACAATTGATTCCATCATAGGTTGTGTAGATAATTTTATACTCAACACATCTAGAACTTTATTTAAATTCTCAAGGGTGGATAAAATATAAATATAACATTTCTAAAGATATTCCACCCATCATATATTTTGTAATTTCATATCCCTCATAGTAGAAATATACTTTAGGCTCTTATGATCCAAAAAAACTAAATCCCCCCCCCCCAATGAGATTTTACTACCTCATTTTGAGTGCATACATAACTTTTACCTACTCAAGATCATTGGTACTGTAGTTTTTCTCATGATAGAATAACTAGAGTAATCCATAATCCAACACATGTTTCCTCTGCATCAAGACACATCCCAAACCCATATGAAAAGAATAATAGAAAACATCATAACCCAAACCGGGTTATGAAAGAATAAAAATTGGTGTTGTAGTTAAACTCATCTTCAAAACCTTAAAATTCCTCTAACACTTTACATTAAACTCAATATTTACACCGTTATGGTATAAATAAGTCATTGATGTTGCGATATTTGAGAAATCCGGAAAATTAAACCTATAGTAATAAACCCATGATGCTTTGAATCATAAACACAATTATAGGATGATCCCATGACATAATATCCAGTATTATATTTGGATCAACTGAGTTGTCCCTCTCAAATTTCACATGTAACAAAAATTTAAATTTCTATATCGAAAACCCACATTTAAAGAGAATAACCACTAGAAAATGGTCATGCAGGGTTCAAAGAATGATATCAAAATAACATATATGATCTTATTTTTATCAATGTTTTCAAATATATAATTCTTTTAAAAATAAAAATAGTTTCCTAGAGCTGATGAATGATTTGATATATCAAATCCATAAACATTACAAGATACTTAGTTAAACCGAATGATATAGCTAGAAACTCAATGTCCATATACGAGATTCTAAACTATATCTCTAGTATATCCTATTTTCTGAAGTGGTACCCCCAAAACAAGTAAATATTTAAAATCCATAAGAACCCAATAAGTAGTTCAAAATGACCATCAGTCCTAGGAAAATGATATTTTTTTATTAATTCTCACCTGATTTAACATTTAATAGTCAATATAAAGTATAAGGATTCTATTTGGATTTTATAAAGTGGGTAGGATAAGACCAAAGTGACAGGCTAGGATAGATAAACCCTTTATCCTTTAGGTCCTCAAATTGAACCATAACATACACTAAGTCAAATAGGTTTCATTAGATATGTTCGAATATAAATGGGTATCATACCAGAGAGATGTTCTATCATAATCTCAACCTCTCTCTTTGGAGGTGAACTAAAAAACCATATGGAAGGTCCTCGAGGTTTGAACACACCACTAACATATACTATATTCCCAAGAAAGGGTCAAATACATTAACAATCATCTCTAACAACTTATATTACCCAAACATATGATACAAAAGTCTCTGTTCTTCCCAATATAGAGTCCCACACACCAAGGAAAACATGAGTGACCCCACCAGTAAATAATAACATAACTCAACAATGATAATAGTCTATATAGTATTTATTACTAATAATATATTCCCTATTGACAATCAAGTGTATGATGTACAAATCATGAACTAAAAAGTGTCATACCACCTTGAAGATGCCTATCATCACCTAACACATGGTGCACTTAATGCCTTGTTCAGACCACTTCCCAAAGTCATTGAAATATCCAACATATATGTAAAAATTTCTGAATTCAATCCCAATACATAAAATAACATTGAAGATATAGAAAAAATGTTAAAAATGTTTTAAAAATCCATCAACATAAATGTAAAAATCTTCTTCATAACTCTAACTATTCTTGAAATTTCTTTAGATTCCACTAGATCATAATCATGTACATAAAGGAGTTCAGGGTCAGATCCTACCTGATATTTAATAACCACATTCCCATCCCATTTTTCTTTAGGATAGGACACACTAAAATTGGAATCATATATATAAAACTGAGATCTCTTAGTGAATGTTAATATTTTATTACTTCCCTAGGATATCGTATCATAAATTTATTTCAAATGCCTTGATATTCGACAAAGATGAAATTTCTTGGGAGCTTCCACAAAATTTGTATTCCTATGACCAGGCCACCCACACTTCCAGAAAATAGACTATTGATGTTGTAAAAAATCCCTCAAAACATGTAATGAAGAAAATTGGACACCTTTTCACTTCCTTTTCTTGCTTAAAGATACACACCAATTAAAAACTAAACCAACCGAAGATCCACCCAAAACTATCTTCCTTGATATGATTACCTCATCCAAATGTGCTTTATCAAATACCTCAAGAACAATCAGATGGAACATGAAAATCAACATTGACCAAATATCACACCACAGTCCTAAAAAACCCCTTTGATTATTTAGGTACTCATTAGTGAAAATTTCTAGTACCAAATGAACCAACTTAATAAAATGGGTGAAATAATCTAGAACTATACACTCCCCTAGTTCCTTGATAAAAAGCATCAAGGTCATTCCAATGAGTAACAACTAAATTTAAAACTATTGATTAAATATTATTTTAAAAGAATCCAATGTTAGAACCTCATGAAATTTATTATACACAATAGAGTTCCACAATTACATTTCATGTCCCTCCAACATTTTTCTGGTGAAACCCACCTTTAGTTCTTCCGGATTCTTCAATATTTTAAATATCATCTCAATCTTCTCAATCCACCCCTCATATTCCTATGGTACTTTGTCATCATAGAATATGGGTGGATTATTCTTAGTGAACTCATAGCCATAATCTACTAATCATACTAGGATCCCAACACCCACTTAGCTCATAGTCTGAATTGTAAGGATTACTACTTCTAAAAAATAAGTTTTCAATAGAGTATTAATCTATGGAACCTATCTCAATATTTTCTCTACCGAATTTGGAATAGCTATTCTTGGAGTTATTGAAAAATAAAAATAGTACAATAAATAATTAAGTCTTTAGAAAATTCCCAAAATCATAGGACTTCTTTCATAATTCAAACCACCACTTTAAAATGATAATAATTTATAGAAATTATGAATTCCACCGATCAAAATACAACACATAAAGAAGTAACATGTCCATTTAGATACACCCATCATAAAATTAATTCAAATGACCTCAAAATACATGTCTTAAAATTTGTAAAGATTCTATAACCAAACATCTTAAATCAAGTTCAATCATGGAAGTGATCTTCCAATGACCCTTTACTTAACTTACTATCCAAATTATTATGGTCATTACTTCTATCTCTCTAAGACATAGAACCAAACTCATATATACTTAACAAAATTAAAATGGATCTGTTCTTCTAATACCAAACTATAACAGACCATTCTAGGCTATCTAAAACATACACATGTGTCAACCGTCACATGGTGAGGTGACGTAAGAAAACATAACAAGTCTTGAATATAATGAAACATGAAATAGAACTATATTAATAAGTGTATGAGAAGATACAACCAGATCCATAAAATCTAATCAAATTTAGAAAAACCAGAACGTATGATTAAAGAAAGATTAACAAGTCTCCATGAGAGCAATAATAACTTCCAACCCAACCTAAACTGGATTTAGTTACAATAAAAGAATCCATCATGACACAAGATTCCCTTCCATTTACCTGAATCCTATAATATTGCATCTATAACCTCCCAAATTAAAAAGTATGGTGTAATCATAAAGACCATCATGTTACAACCACAAATTCTATAAAATTTCTAATATCAATAATTCAATAGTTCTATCTTTCAAAACAAAACTAGTTTTACAAAACATTTTCATAAATATGAAATCTATTTGTATAATATTTT
Source organism: Viscum album (assembly GCA_963277665.1). Lineage (NCBI taxonomy): Eukaryota > Viridiplantae > Streptophyta > Magnoliopsida > Santalales > Viscaceae > Viscum > Viscum album. The sequence goes on from OY728166.1 coordinate 522,961,631, forward strand.
GCCTTTGGTTTTCATAAAACTCAATAATATTCTCAAAAGAAAAAATACAACATGTAGAAGTGATAAATCAGGAAAATCATATAAATGAATTATTAGGTAACAATGTAAAAAAAATATCCTTGAAATACTATCATGTTATGTCATGTGACATAACAACATTTAATGACCATTGAGAAACGATCCATGATCAGAAACATAATGTGATAAAAAAATTTAAATGACCATGCTCACTATGATATAGGCTATAGAATATAGTGAAATACATACTAGATATTAATGACCCTAAACATAAATAATACTTAATCCAACCAATATCGTGTCCTTCCATAGTCCATCGATATCTGAAAATTTACCTTTTAGTGGTTCCACACTCGTTAAGGTTACCCATTTTTATTTATTAAAACACACAAGGTTCTATAAGTACCCTGATTTTCAAAATAAATTTCATAAAAAAGCTATGAATTTATAAAACACTTTAAAATCCATGCAAATCTTCATTGTTTTTTTAAAACCCATTTCTAGATCATGAAAATACGGTTTCAAATAAAACACCTATAAAAACATTTTTCTTTCAATGAAGTCCCTTGAAACCATATATCACTAAAAATAAATGGAAAAAAAATAAATTATTCAAGAATGATATGAAATTACAAAAAATAACCCATTACATATAAACACCTAGCTCAAAATTATATAAACCAATCTTCCTTTGACAAAAGTGACTTGAAATGAGGAGATCGGCCTTCGAAAGATGTGGAAAGAGTAGAAAGTGAATTTTATTTGTTGAAAAAACTATCAAATCATGAATATGAAACAAATAATATACAAATGAAATGACCAAAAGAAAGAAGAACCAGAAATAAATATTACAAATACAAGTTCACAATAACAACCATGAATATCAATAGCCAAAAAATGTGATATAAAATGGTTGGAATCAGCATAAATCTCATTGGGTGAGATATATGTTGAGAGAAGGAATGCTACAGAAATAATGAAAAATAAATCATATGACTAGTTGTTAAAACCAATATTTTATTATATTTACGTGGTGTGTAATCCGATTGCATGTCTTGTATGCCATGAAGGCTAAAATCACTGAAAAATGAATCTCTTTTTGATTAAGACATAATTTTTTTATATTACAAGATGTGAACCTAGTAATTGGAATGTGAACATTTCACACCCTGGACATGTTTCCTGAAATCTTTCATCAGACCATTATATTGAATGAAATCCCACTACATGTAATGTAATCACCTAGAATACATCAAAAAAACTTTCTCTTACAAAAAAACCAAAAAGTGTCACAGATGTCCTCTTAACATGGGGAGAAAACCTAAAATACATTAAAATATTAATACATGGACTAGATTAATTAAAATAGTCTTACACCCTAAAACATTAGGTCATTTACCCCATAAAAATATCTTCATTCCCCAGAATCCAACAATTGAACCAAAACAAGGATGAAAAATAATGCTTAATAAGAGAGTACATAAAACTATAATGGGGTGTTAAAATTTCTCAAAAAAATATGATATAAGGTTTACTCCACAAATAATAAACCATTCAGTAAAATTATTTTCTAATCTTAGTTGAAATTTTATGAAGACATATAAAACATATAAATAACCATATGGGAATAACATAAATATCCCTTGAGAGTGTAAGAATGTATAAATTCATTTTAATGTAATTTAATCAATGGTAACCACAAATTCAAAGTGATATTGAAAAATCCTTACGGCTTTAGTATATTTTGAATCAAAATCCATAAAAAATATAATATAAAACAAAACCATCAATAAAAAAATAATTAGGATAAAAGGTTTCAAATATTCATTATATGTACTATAAAAAGGAAAATATATTCATAATATAAAATATCACAAAAATAAGGGAATTGGATATGGAAAACACTTACCATGATTTATTCTTTGAAATATGAATTATGACAACATATATAATCATTTTATAATTATTATCCACAATAATACAAAATATATTAATATTTATATTAATTTATTATATTTATTTATAATTTTTAATATCTATTTATGAATAATTATTTGTTAAAATTATCAATCATGTATTAATTATCCCTCAATTTTCATTATATTTAGCACAACAGTTCTAGTCTATGGTCCTTCTCAAGAGTTCATCTCCTCTATAATTTTCATAAAGATGTATTTTATGTCTGTGATATAGTTCAAGAGTACCATTTTCATTTCATAGAACTTATAGTGATGGTTTTCATGGACCACTTCAAAATATTTTTTCATTGATTATTGTATTTAAAAAATAATGAAATATTATACACGAATAATCATTGGAATATTACTATAAAAGAGTTACGAAAACAACTTAAAAACCATATTAAAAAATATTAAAATAAATTTATTTATAATAGTTATTCATGATCCGAACAATATAAAATTGATAAAGAATGTCGCAAAAGTAAAAAAATCAAGAATGTGTTATAACGATAGAATGAGTTAGAACATTATATTATACAATAATAATATCAATTTTAAAAATTCACTGTGGTTTATCAAAATATTATAATTGTGATAAATTCAAATAACTTTTAGGTGGATGGTAATGATTTTTATGAATGATTGAGTAGATGATAATGTGAACTTTGAATATATGAATCTTCCTGTATATAGCCTATTGGAAATGAAGTATTTTTTGAAACATAATGGGACCAATGGTTCCCAAAACTGGGAGAGAATTGTTAGTGAGTAAAACATGGTAGGGATTCTAGATAAAACTAATTGGATGGCTTGGTATGAGGTTGGTGTACATGGGGTCCTTTTATAGGTGATCCTAAGTGTAATTTCCACAATAATCTCTTTGTTAATAAATAGATAATGTAATTTCTTAAAGTAAACAGATCTAAAGAGGGTAAATAATTTATATAGTATAAGAGAGGGTAAAAATTTACCTAATATTCTTTTTTAGTGATAATTATTTATAATATTTTAGTCCTTTAAACTTAATTAAACTAATTTACCACATTTTAGCTCTACCATGGTAACTAAATTTTTACAATGGTAACTTAGTTGAATAAGTAAAGGAAGAAATAGAGCATACTACATAATTTTTACATAATGATTAATAATCATAAATTAATTTTTTTTCATATTTAATATTGATAAATTTTTATCGTGATATATTAAATGAATAGTGAAACAAAATATTTTTTTGATAATTATATTTCTTACAAAAAAAGACTTATTTTAATTGCATTAAAAAATAATATTCATTAGATGAATGGTAAATTATTCTATTTTTTATTAAGATAATAAATTTTTCTAAAATCATACATCAATTATTATTCATTTAAATTGATAATATAAAATTAACCAAGATGTAGAAAAAAAACAACTCTATGAAAATTATATGATTTTCACATTAAATTATTTTAATCACATCATTGCAATTTTTATCTCCCAACCATTAAATATAATAAATCAACATATATTAAAATCTTCCATTGGATTTTATAAACCAAGAAAACTAGTATTTTATAAAATATAACAATATATACAGAATAAAATTCATACTTTTTAATTAAAAATTGAAATTTATTATTACCATTTTATTTGATTCCATATTATTTATTATATTTGAATTATATTATTACTATATTTCTAACCTAAATTTCAAAAAATCATTATATCATTGGATTTAAATATTTACAATGACCATATATCAATTCATTATATATCTAATGACCATATGTCCATGAGACATATTACATTCCTATATAAAACCTTACATAAATATTTAAAATGATTTCTCATATTATATAATTTTATTTCTAAATAGTATATTATATTATTAACATGTTATAATATTTTGATAGCTGTCATTGGAGTTATGATCTTCATTTAATATTGTGATGATCTGAATGTAAACCTTATAATATTCTTATTTACTTGTTCTTTCATCATTTAAAAAAGATAAAATTGTGTTTAATTTAGTTATCTAATTATATATTTCACTAGGTTTTATAATATCAAACAATAATTAAATAAAACATTTCTCGTTCTAGTTTGGAGATGTGTGTTTGATAAGTTATAAAATATTTTATTTTTTAAGGAAAATATATAATAAAATCATGGGATTTTTCATTCTACTTCCTTAAAAAAATTTCAACCTCTAAATTTCATTACTCTAATGAAAAAATAGGTTAATTATGCCTCGTTATATATTTAAGTTCCCATTTTGCATCATTAGACCATTGATTACCCTAGAAAACAGTATATCAGTGAGTGTCATTATTTAATATCTCTTTATATCTGTGATTGAATATTTATATAATTTTTTCATTTTATGTGAAATGATATCTTATTTATAATTATTTTTATTTTACTACACATTAATGGATATGTGTATACTATCTAAAAATTGATACAAGGAACAAATAATGTACTTGGGCTGAGATGGGTGGATTTTGAAGATGATAAGATACCATCCCCATGTGATTGTGCATTTTAAAAGGGATATTGTCTCTATAAATAAAAATTAATTTTTATTTAATCAGATAACACACTTCCTTATTGATATTTATATGAATACCTTCTCACAAAATTAAAATATTAAATATCAGTGATAATTATCAACATAGTTATTCTATTGAATTTTTAAAGTATTAATGTTTCATAGAATTGTCATAATCATTCATAAAACCCCTTGAACAAGATATGGTCACAATATATTACCCTTTACAACATCATCACCTTATATTGGGGTTCTAAATTTTTCACCATTTAGAGCCTCACATGAATCAATTTGAATTCATGAATGCAAAATGTTTTTATATGTGAAATATGCAAGGAGAATATTCTAATCTTATCCTATTATGAAATCGATTTAATAATATATCTATTATTATTTTAGTGCTTGAATGAACCTTTTGGATTGATCCATGGGTTCAGGATGATAAGTTGTGTATAATCCCAACACCATGTTCAATTTCTTTAGGAATATTCAATAACATCTGAATTTCACAATTGGATAAGTTAAATTTTATTTCAATAAGGTTGTGGAGATAGAAGTTCAGAGGTTATTTCTAAAATATGTGTAAAAAACAATGAGGAATTCATGAAATCTACAGCCATAGTAGACTATTTGTGATATATGTATTATGGAAAAGGAATAATATTTTGATGTAATTACATATTGAATAAATGAATAGGATGATTTTTTTAGTGTCCATATAGGTAATTATTTATGTGCTTCTCATCATGATATAGACTATTACTTATGATGTGGGAGTTTTTTATTCCATATTTGTGTATATGTATAGAATAATTTGACTAAAATAGAGAAAAAGAAGATTATTTATTTAATAAAGAGAAAAAAGTTTGAAGTTGAGGATCCATCCACTGAAGGAAATATTTTAATGATATGCTAATTTCTCTGAGATATTTATAGATTGGAATGAGTAAATTGGAAGAGTTTGGTATTTTATTTGAGAATTATGAAATTTATCTATTTCCATGTTCATATGATTTTATATGAAATATATAACATATTTATCATTTAATATGAATTTCTATCCAATTTTATGAATATGAGATATTTTTTATAATTTTTATGAATTATGTATGAGTTTATTTGGAATGTAAGACTTTGAGTTTTCCTCTGTAAGACTTTTATGTTGTGTCATATAAATTTTCTAAAACTATAATTCATTGAGTGAAGGGTAATGAATTCTAATGAACTTGAAAAAGACTTTAATTTAATGTGTGTATGACATTGATGCATAATTAATGCTTCTTGAGAAATGTTATGATTTTGTATTCCTCCACAAATAAAGACTCCATAACACATTCATGGGTAGCACATAAGACTCTGTTTTTCCATGTGGTACTTTTCTTCAATGGATAATAAATTTATTATGATGTCATAATACAATGATATAAAAATCATATGACTTTAGATGACCTATAAAAATATGTAAGTATATTCTATTTCAGAAATTTGTTTGAGGAATAAATTATGAACATTTAATTATCATAAAAAATGGGACAAATTTTAAATTTAATTATTTTAATAAAGAGGGTTAATTAAATGTGTATGTCTTTTTGATATTTAATCAAATGAATATAGACAACAAGATGACATTTGTGATCCATGCAGAAATATTTACATGTGTTGAGATGTGATCCATTACACAAAATGGATATCCATATAGAAAATATTAATTCCTCTATATATACGTGGATGAGATCCACAAGAATTAAATATGATAGTTTTTTGGAAAAAATAATGATCATGATATTTGAATAATTGTCAATAAAGTGAATCATGATGAGTTTTAATGCTATTATAAATGGAGTCTTTGACATGGTTTAAATATGATTTTTTAATGATAATTAAAATTTTATGATCATTTATAAAATCATGATAATTTGTATAAAAATTATTGAAATATTATAGAAATAATATTCACCAAAATACGCAATGAATATAAATTATTTATTCATAATAAATGAGTTAATTAGAATTATATAGAACCCATTACTAGAGAAAAAATGGATAATTGATGGGTATCAAAGTAGGAGAATCCATATACATCCAAAAAACATTGTTCATTGAAGAATGAGAAGAATGAATTAAATGTTTCTACTATAGTGTTAAAAAACAAGAAGATGAATAGTACGAATATCAACCAAGACTATATGATATTATATAATCATTATATGATAAAGATAATCTTGGAAAAATGATCATTCAGATAACTCAGGAACAAAAATTGGAAGGATAAAAATGTTTCAAACACATTGAACCAACAGATAAGATCATTAAAATGTCTTTTGTGGGAAAACATATTTGGTTGACCATTGACAAATTACCAAGATGTAATTTAATGGCTCTTCCCGGAGATGGATAGTTAATTTTCTATAGATATGTTTAACTCGATCGTTTCTGGTATAAAGAAACTATATAGAGGGATACACTGCATTGAAAAGAGTTTAGACATTTTGGGAGACTATTAGAAGTTATTTTCCGAAAATGACTTTTAATTTTAATCATTTTTTATAGAATAAAAACTACATCTCAGAACTAAACTCAAACCCAAAAAAGTCAGCGATTTTCAAGTTTGAACCTTTAAATATTATTTTATTGATTCCAGTATTCACTATATCGCTCAAGTAAATATAATATACATAATAATAATAATAATAATATAGAACATTAACTGGTCAAAATATAAATAATTAAAATAGAAAAATTCATTTAAAAAATGGGATCAATAATTCAACCCTCACCCCGTTCGTGATCTCATATCCCATGTTCACTACAATTATTATCAGAGATAACTAGTATCCCCTCTAAAAAATAGAACCATTATTAAATAATTATATTTCCCTCAATAAATCAGAATAATTTAATTTGATGTAATAAATTAATTCAATTATTTAAAAAGATAATAAGGGTTGAAGTAGTAGATGTTTTTCTATTAATCATTTTAAGAGTGATCCAATTGATGAAACCAATTCACGCTATAGAGAGTATTAAAAAGTTAATAATATTTCATAAACATAAACCTATACTATTATGTACAGATATATTTTAAAAATTCTCTAACTGAAGTCTTCACTTAAATTTTTAGTTATATTAAGGGACATCTTGATGAGAAGAAATTATTATAAGTAGAGGCTAAAGAGAATGAGGATGTGTTATCCAAGAATATTTAAATATGTCATATTATATAAAAAACTATTTATGCTAAATAAGTGTCTATATCCCTGTGCATTAAAAATATTTATCAGATTGAATAATAAGTATTAATATATTTTTATTGTTAAATTATTTTCCTAGATAATATATTTTAATGTTTTCCCAGAAGTGTAAAAGATTTCAAAAACCACATCGGATGTAAAACACGATTAAAAAAAAGATAATGAAAAAATAGTAAGGGACATTATAAATTTCATACAAGTGATAAAAATATATGATGATAGGGATAAGAATTTATACAATTATTAGGAAGCTATTTTGATTATTTTTTAGGATAAAAATAATTACCTCAACATGAAGTTCCTTAATCATGAAGTAAATTTTAAAAATATATAATACATCAAAAATGGGATACCCTAAAATACATAGAAGAATAAAATTACTAAAAAAATTATTAAATAGATTTTTGGTCATTGAAAGGTACCATTAATGTGGGAAAATGATATTTTTGTCATCTAAAGAAACACCTACATCAATCATGTAAAATGTTAACACATTATCTTGATAATATTGTTATCACTAAAGTTGTTTCATGTGAAAGTGTGGGTACTGAAAGAAAATAGTAAAATACTGACTAATAAAAACTTCTAGAAATATATAAACACATTAATTGTATTTTTTATAATATATATGAAAAGAAACCCCAAAATTATCCTAAAAGTGTTGAGTTTCCACTCAAAAATAGTATGGTGAATAACTTATACAAATATAAACTATTGATAAAATAATTTGGTTTTCTGGAAACTTATAGTGTTTCTTGAATTTAGGGATGAGTTTCAGTAATTATTTTTCACAATTTATCAATTTATAATGACTTTAAATTTCCAAAACCATGGTGGAGTAATGTATAAATAAGTATAAAACCTACTATATAAAATAAGCAATCACATAAAATTATAAATATATCACAAAAAAATATATATTGATCCATGGATAATTTCTATGATTACTTCTATAAGAGAGGTCCTAATGTCGATGAATTTTTTTTCACTAGTATTGTAGAAACTATGTGCTAATATAATGATAAAGACACATAATAGAATGAAGTATGTAATAAAATATTGTATCATTACCTTGTCTTGTATGCAATAACACAAATGTTATTAATAAAGTAATACTTCTATAAAAACCACCCCAATAGGGATAAGAAGATAAATAATAAGCTTCCATGTTTGTTAAACCAAAATTAAGATATTTATACTATTATAAAATAATGAACACCTTGTATCATTCTAATAAACACATTGATATTAAGAATAAAAAGAACCGAAAAAATTTAATCAATGAGTCTATCAAATAATAAAATAGGAAAATAGGATAGGATAAAAACATCCATGATGAGGAGTATGGTAAGTTACCCAAAGTGGAAACTCAAAGGATGTAGTGAAACACATGTTGACATTAAAAAACCTGAATATGTAAAGGGAGAGTTCCAAAATATTTTGATATAAAAAAAAGGAAAAATAGTTGGTCTTATCCTAAGAAAATGTAATGGATAATATAATGAAATTTAATATACAAGAATGAATAAAGGAAATATTTTTATTTTAAAAGAAGGATAAATATTCTACATAGGACTATATAAAACTACATCCTACTTGAGGAAAGATTCAGAAAAATGTAAACCAAGAACTATAGGAGGAAACAACTTTACTATAAGATGTAATGATAAAATATACACATAAAGAGAATTCTAAATAGGGTAAATAAACCATTCGAATCTTGAAATATAAAATAAATAAGAATAAATGGAGTACAGTAAAAGATAGATCGTGACATTATCGAGTAAGAAATAATGTTTCTCAATTGATACTCAAGTCTTAGTCTAAATATTTTTAGTAGAGAGAAATGAAACAACCTTCCACACTACCTCAGTTTTTTTATTTTCTACCATAATGAGATTCTGATGATATAAAAAAGAGGGAGTTGGATGAGGTTTCAAGTCACATATATTCTATGTGTCTGTTGTCCATTATGTCATTTTTATGAAAATCAACCATGATTCGAAGTAAAATTGAAAGAATCACTTGAGTTGAAGAAAGGATAAAGATAAAACATCAAAAAATTCAATATATATGGAATCTAGAATTTTTTAATTACTTATAAAAATTTAATCATCATGGTATTCCATTCATAAATTATATATTTTTTTTGTGTAGGAAAAATATGATTACAATATATAGTGTTGTTTTATGTGTTTGGAAAGGTAAATATAGATATTTATCCATTTTCATACATTAAATTTTTAAATTCTTATGTTTATATGAGTGTAAGATATATGAATATTTAAAAATATATTACATATCCCCCAAAATTAAAAAATTGATAATGGTATCACATGCTTGTAAATTTAAAGATAGCATTTATCACATTTTTACTTCCTCTTGTTTTATATTCTAGGTTATCCCACATATACATAGTGTTTTATTAATAAATACTCTTCACTATGAAAACCATTTAGTGTCATCATTCTCTCAAGAAGTGAATTAGGAATGAATTTAAAACAAAAAAGGGAGATAGAAAATTTTATTGAGAAGTTAGTAAATTTCCCTTTTATCAAATAGAATAATGGTTCAATTAGTGATGTCAAAGTATTATATAACATTCTGATTTAATATCATGAATAGGAGGAAAATACTTATAACATTTGAATGAGAATAGGTAAATACCTGTTGTGATGCCAAATCTAATAGGGTGATGGAAATTCTAAAATTCATATATTTTATTTGGTGTACATAAGGATATAGTGAGATAGATTAAAAGGTTACTATTAATTATGGATGAAAAATGGAATATGTATAATTTAAGGAATATACTTCTGTATAATATTCATAAAAAACTATTTGTTACAGAAAAAAAAACAAGATGATAATAACACTTTTCACGAATAACTGGATGGAAAAATTCAAGAAGAAACATTTTATGTTAATATTTATGTTCTTATCTATATAAAAGGAGTAGTATATATAATTTATATGTGTTTTATAAAACAATAGTAACAAAATTTAGAAGAATTTTTCATAAGTGTAGATATTGAATATATATTATCAAATAATTAGAATATTTCTTAAAGTTGGTGGATCCATCCATTAAAGGAAATCCATTATAGGATATATTTAAGTTTTTTAAGATGTTTAGAATAGTATAATAATACATTATAGGGGAAATATATTTGATTTTACAATATGGAAATTTTTAAAATTCATTCAGCAAGATACATTTTAAGAGATCTGTAATAATTTGATTATATTGTATGAATTAATGGGTAGACAATATACTTTGAGGAACTAAGTTCATATTTGATAAATCTTGTATAACTTTTGTTACATGTGTAAGTATTTGGGTTTTCTTGTATAAGACTTTCATTAAATATATTATGAATTTATATTCAACATAATACCTTGAGAGCGGGAAAATTATTTTAAAATAACTTATATCATACATTCATCGATTTTTCATGTTACATTTATATATGAACATGACATCCTCAGAGTGTATGAAATTATTTTTCCAAAACTGGGGAATCTGTAAGAATTTTATAAGAAATGGTTAAGATTTTTTGTATTTATGACTTTTCATTCTAGAAAAATACTATATATGCAATGCTTAATTTCTTTCATTGAGATATTTTAAGTCATTATTAGAACATTTATACTATCTATTTCTATATTATTTGAGTTAATTTTTATAAGAATAAATTGTGGATAATGATTTATCATAAAAAATAGAAGAGAATTCAATTTTAATATTCAAATAAAAAAGAGTGAATTAAATTATTCCATGATTTATAAGTATTAATTATTTAATATAAATCATTGGAAGAGATTTATGATTCATTCTAAAATAATAATTATTACTGAGATGTCCTCTATGCCCCAAAAGTTATAAACATGATTGTATATTGTATGTTATCCTTAATTCTTGTAGGATATTCAAAATATTTATAGTTGTGCATTTTAATATGTAAAATAACATATTGATATTCAAATATTACATGAGGAATTAGAATAAGATGAGCCTTATTAAGATTCTAGAAGGATAAATTGGAATGATTTAAATGATTGTTTTTAAGAGAAATTAAAATAAATTGATCATTAGAAAATTCCCATAAATTTACGCATTGAATATAAAACAATATTTAATCAATATGAATAATATATTCCATACATATAAATAATTTAGGTGTGAAAATGGAGTTGTTGAGAATTAAAGAGGACCTAATATTGAAGTAAAAGGGAGAACTACTATGTATTGAACTAGGAGAATCTAACTACATCTAGGAAACCCTGTTTATCAAAGATGAACTATATGAATGAAAACATTGTATTTATAGTGTGGAAGAAATGAAGAAGGAGATAAGTAGTAACATCCTTTTACAACATGGGATTTCATTTAATCATTAATAGTATAATGTGAGAATGGCCAACCAATCATTTGGAATACCGTGATTCATGAACAATTTGATGTCCCGTTTAAAGATTTTTTTTGGTAGAACCATTGAAATACAATAAAAAGGAAGTATAAAAACCTTATTAAGTGATTAATATAATCTTTTAGGGAGATAGAATCTGCTGGTGGTATGTGAGGATGAAGATATCATTATGAGTAAAACAAAATATTCATTAGACTTTAAGAATGTTGGGATATTGACTACCATGATTCTGGAGAGAGAGATTGTATTTTTTATCCATAGTTTTATAGTTTAGAAACATGAACTCGAAATATAAATGAAACGAATAATTTAGTAGTATTTCAAAGGTAAAATTTTTATATAACTTTTTTCCTTTCTTTATTTACTAAATTAATCGATTTAAGTTATGTTAAAAATAAAATATAGATCTGAACATTAAATAGAAATAGATGTTGAATTGAAGGGAAATATTTTTTAAAAAATAAAAGGGATCATTAATTCACCTCTTTCCCTTTACGTGATCTAACTAGAAATATGTGCTTGTACATCAAGGTAAACCATGGATCATGATCATATAAAATTAAGTGTGGCACTACATGGAACCCTACAACATCCGTTTTTTTATATCTTAGGATGTTGATCCATTGAGAATGATTCTTATATTAAAAACAAATTCAATAACATTTTTTAGAAATATTATTAAATGAAAATTAAATTAAAACCTTTAAAATACAAGGGATGTCATATTAAAAAATATATAACTATGTTCTCTAATTTTATATAAAATAATGGGAAATGGTTTCATTATCCCATTAGAATTTTGTTATCTAATATTATAGTGTAGGAAAACCAAGCATTGAGATATATACATTGAAATCTACTAATTATTATTTTCTTACAATAAATGACTCTTGATATCTATATACCTAATTTTACTTCATTTATGTATAGATAATGATGATCTATATATATCATTCAATAGCTCCCCCTTCAATTCTAGGATTTGTGTGGAAATTTTTGTTTTGGATATTATTATTCATCATTTTCTTTATTGAAATCAAAAATAATTCATAGATTATTCTATTACTCAAAATATTCATTATATTCCTCTTAAATATTTCTTGGTATGGATAGTTTAATAGTAATTTAGGGACAGTAGGATTTCTTCCCGTCCCTTATGATTTCAAGGACCATTCCTCACAAAGCATAGAGTATTATGCATTTTACAATCCTTATCATTGATATGGCAGCTTGATGCTTCATTCTTAGAGCATCAGTGGAATTTTTTTACTTCCTAATATGGTAATATATTGAGTAATCACTTCCCTTGATCAAGATAGACTATCTCCATTGGTACATGTTTGACTCTTAATATGTAAACATATACATTAAGCTCACGTGATAAATATATATGTCCATATTTTCACCATATAGTTTATAGAACATTTTCTATATTTAAAATATTATTGTTTCTAGTTCCAATACATATTTAGGCAATGTTTTATCATTAACCATCAATTACTTTGAGTCATACACTACCACCATATTGTTTTTCAAGATAGAAAATGTAAATCCCTTATAAGATGTATCGTAATGTGTCACAAAACCATATCCACTCTATGGTAGAAAGAAAATAGGTTTAGTGGTCAAAATTCACTTTAGATTATTGAAATTGTCTTCATATTCATCTATCTATAGGAATTTATCTAATTTTCATGTAAAATTATTTAGTGGATTTGACAATCATGAGAAGTTTCTCAAAATAATTCAATAATATCCGTCAAATATAGGAAAACTATAGAGATATATTATAGTGGTTTGTTTAGTACATTCATTAATAATAAATTTATTTTAAGGATCCATATATAAACCCTCACTTATGATTACATGACCCAATAATGACAGTTCAATATCTAGTATTCCCATTTTGAATATTTTTTATACAACTTATTCTTTCTCAAGGAATTGAACACAACCTCAAATGATCATCAAGATCATTATTGATCTTGTATTATATGATAATATCATCATAATATTCTACTAAAAATTTATCTATATAATATTTAAAGGGACTATTCGATAGATTTGGGGAGATAACCTGGGAATTATTAAGTTAAAAAAAGTTCACATGAAATTCATAGTTTTTATATCTTATAGTGAAGGTTGTATTTCGTATATCTCCTATTTTTTAAACGTAATTAATGATATCCATATATAAGTTATATAATTCAGAAGAACTAAGAACCTCATTGTTTATTGAAAAATTCATCACCATAGGTAATATTTTGTTCATTATCGATTAAGATATTTTTAAGTACATTATACTTAGTGTAGATATTTATTGATCTCCAATTTATCATAATTGATGATTTTTTAACTACATTGTTAATCACCAGTGTGTATAAAAACATTATCTATAATCTATTGGAGTTTCTAATTTAATTATTTAAATTCAATAATAGCCATTATAAATGAATCCTCTAACATAGTTATAAAACCAAGTATAAGTTTAATTGGAAACCACACTTCATAATATAGAGTATTACTAGAGAAATATTATAGAAAAATATCAATATATTCATTAAAAATATATATATCATTAATAGTGATCTTCTACCAAACTATTTGATCCATCTACCCTGCTTGAATGTTTATAATGGTTTATATAATAGATGTAGTTTCTATATGGATTTCATCCTCAAACTTATAGTGAAGACAGCCATGTGTTTATTTATGAAATGAAATGTTATTTTCCATTCATAGAATTTGATATGGGCTCTATGTAGAGAGGGATGATCCATTCCCAATATTATATAAAAATTTATATAAAAGAGAATAACATGATTTATAATAATTATATTCAAACAATATTCCAAATGATATGTTTCATAAACATGGGATGTAATCATCATACCACGAGGAGTTTTCACCAATAATTCAATATCTATCCATTTGGGCTAGAAATTAATTTCATTAAAGCCTTTAATATATATAAAGTAATTTATATAAAAATTCTTAAATAAAATATTTTCAATAACAAGTGTACTTATCACTACACCGTGAACTTATTATCAGTCCATTAAAAAACCAATTTTATTAGTCTGAGTATATTTTAGTAATAAATGATATGATAAAGAAAATAAATCATATGATTTAAAACCCTAAAACACCTTTATCTCAATCAATGGAATTTTTTAGGTTTATCCTATGCTATTTTTAATTAAATAATATATATTTCTTGTTCTATTATCTTATTCATTATAAACTAGTCCCCAAAAATAACTAAACCCCACATTGATACAAACATAGATGGAAAAACATTTAAATGAATACATATTACATACTTTTACATGAATATTGAATATTTATTATAAGAAATAATATCCCATAAGAAATAGGTTCTATGCCTTTTGAGATTTGATAAATAAAAAACTTATATTCCACCACTGTGAACATTTTTCCACGGTCTAACAACTCTATATCCCCTTATATATTTAAAATATGTTTAAATATTTATTATAACTCAGAAATGGAAACATAAGAAATGGGTTTGATAAAATTCCAAATACGGGGGTGGACATAAGATATATCAATCGAGGATTATATATGAGAAGAATATGAACAAGTGGGAATGAGAACATAATCAAGGGGCATGGATAAAAAATATGAAAATAATACCAAATAAAACTTAGATCCTAAAACATGAATCTTTATATTTGGATTTCCTTGTATCATAATTTATGATTAAGTGTATAATATTCATGAAAACCTAATATATGAATTTTGAATAACACAAAAATATGTTACTATAATATTGAACATACCTTAGTAGAGAATATCATTTTTTATGTTGATAATCACTTTATTACAGTCATCAAATATTGTATTGAGTCACTTATTTTTTTGGGATTACTCTCACAAAACTAAATATTCCAGGTCATGAGATATAAATAATCACCCAATGAATTTAAGGTCAATAAAAATTTAGGACCACCTATCAAATAATTTAATGGTGATAGATAAAACTCATTCATATATATTTCCACAAGATATTATCATAAGTCGACATGAGAAATATGGTGGATTTTATCATTTGAAAATATTTGTAGTGAATCATAAGAAGAATTAATGGATATTGATACAAATTTTTATAAAAAAATTATATGCATTTTTAAAATATAGTTTAAAAAATTAAAAATAAATACAACTAAATTTTTTATAGAAATTATTTTAAGGTAAATAAATTTTTAAAATAATTGGAATGTAATTACCTTTTTAAATTCATGAAAAAATAGATTTTATTACACATAAATAATAACTATAAATTACGAGGTTGGAAATTTTGATCATATGAAAATTGGTAAAAAAAATATATTCCCCTAACACTTTTTTAAAGAATGTTTAAGACAATAGAAACTAACCTATTTAGAAAAAAAAAACTAAATGGATCCCTTTAATTATTTTATAACATAATTTATGGGCCATAGAAAATAATCTTAACTAATTAAATTTGTATATTTAATTATATTAATAAAACAAAATATAAAAATATAAAAATATTGGAGATGATTCCTAACCCAAAATATCATAAAATTTCAACTACACTAATAGGAAACATTTTAGATGAATTATGGGATAAAGGGAGGTTAAAAAGTATGAAGACCCTAAATCCACTTAAATTACTATATAGGAAGAAGATAAATTTTTTTATAAGGAATCAATATAAAATTTTTCCTTAATGTATATTTAGTCATATGTAACCTCTAACTCAATCTGAAATTTTAGAATAACCCTTACAAAATTGGTAACCATTTGAAGCAACCCAAGTATTTATAGAATAATAATTTTTCATATATATTAATAATTATGAATAAGATATTAATTTTAGGTTAAAGGGGATTATTTTCCCAATATCGTACTCGACACACAACAATGGGTATCTCTGAAATCATATGTTTTATACCACATTGAGGTATACCGAAAAATAATATAATAATACTATTAATTTTTTATGTGTTTGTTAACCCCTAGATTATGTATTGGTGGAAATGAACAGAACTAAAAAATATTATTAAACATGTTTTATAAATGTTTTTTCATTTATTCAATAAAATATTAGAGGCTTAAAATGAGAATGAATCTAATTTTAAGCATAAAATACTATAATACTTTTAAAAGCTCGTTTTAACGCCTTTAATAGAGAAAACATTTTAAATCTAGTATTTAACACATTTATATGTTATATTTGAAGAAATAAAATTATTCCTTGGACAAAGGACTGCATAATTTACATTGGTTATAATTTTTTGTATTTTTTGATAAAATCCATATTTTAAAGAATATTGCAAAATACTACATTTTAATTCAAAACTGTATTTTCATATAATAGATTTATATAGATATATTTAACTTTAAATAAGTTTTAATGTGTAATGGTTTTATATTATTATCATTTAATCCAAATATGGTCATTGGAAGTAATTTCACATTTTAATTGGACATAAACCCATGACAATATTTTAATAGATATTACTTCTTAAAAAACTATTTTTTAGTTTTGACAATGAGAATTACTTTCAAATTAATTTCTTCCAATTATATGTTTTGATTTTAGAAAAATTTATTACATATTTGGAATGAGAAGGTCCAAATTATGTAAATATTTACCTTTTATTTTTCTTAATTTTGAATAGTAACTTTGGAAATTTTTTTAATTTACCACGGTTAAAGGGAAAATCAAGTAAATATGGGTAAAAATTAATATTATAATAATATAAAACTACCCAAAAATAAGTCCTAATCATATTTTATGAGATATTTCTGACCATTTTTATCCTTGGGTAAATTTTAGGACCCTATGGATCCCCTTAGGGGTTGATAGTGGCCTTTTATAATTTTTAATTTAAAGAAAAGGGAAGTATAACATAAACATGCATCTCATAACTAAAACAATTTTAGTTTGGTTTTTATAATTTATCTATTTAACTATAAATAGTAATTACAAAGATTAATATATTTTCTACATCATGCTATTTTATTTATAATTTTTATACAATAAATAAACAAATTTATTTAAGAAACAATAATGATGTAGTGACTACCTTATTAATGAATGATTCATATAAATGATATAATAAATATTAAAATAAATTCAATTTGATTATTCTGATTCCATACAAGAATTTTATAGATGATTATAACATTTTATATTTAATTTAATGTCATTTTTGTGATGGAATATAAATTTTATGACTTTAACAAAAATCAATTACTAAATAGTTTCAAATTTGACATAAATTAGTTTTCACAAATAATACTATTTTATTAAATGAAAAAATAGTCCTAAAAATATAATATTCGTATAAATGACTTATTTAATGTTATTAATTCCATTAATTATCAACCTATGGTTCTCTTGTAATTTTATAGTAACTATAGTTACCATATATTTTTAAAATACAAGAATACATGGTAAGAGTTTGTGTTTTTAAATGATGGTTAAAGAAAAAACGTAAGGTTAATTTTGTAACCTAAACATGTATAAATCCTATCGGTTGAGATTATTTCAACCAATCCTAATATTATTCTATAAAATATCACTTTTAAACTTTTAGAAATCGACAATCATTTTATAATAAAATAATATTTCAAGAATCTTCTAATGTGCCCCCTCTCTCTTATAGAAGGCCACCACCTCTACCCACATACTCAGACCTCTCAAACCACTTAGATATACAAATTATACTCAAATAATCTCCCAAAATCAATTATTTCCTCCTAGAATCCTTATCTTGTTCAAATGTTAACTCTATAAATCCTTTGGGCTCAAATCAAAAGAAGTTACCCGATTTAGAGGTTACGTCTTATCTTAGGTTCCTTTACTTTATTTTCCTTCTTCACCCCCAATGATCCTATTATTCATTGATTAAATAAAAACAACAGTATCCTCAATACACTAGTATGTTTTTATAATAATTATTTGAACTACACTTACACACACCTCCATCTAATGGATATGAACATACTATTTCAATGTACGACGAAGTAATGCCTCACAAAATGATGATTGTTCAATTTTCTCCTACCACCTCTCACGATAGCCATTATAATTGAAATGTATTTTTATATGATATATATTATATTTAAATTGCCTCTATTCCTCTGTAATTTTTATTTATGACATACCATTATGATTACCATAATGCGTAAATACGATAATTTCATTTGAGAAAGTGCGGACTACCGCCCCCTCAAAGTAATTTGACTCGCTCATGCCATATATGGAATGTATAAATGATGTAATTAATGAAATTATGTAACATATATGACATATATATTATAATTTAATTATATTATACCTATATATCATTTATTTTTCATTCTTTTAATATTACAATGAAATGAAAGTAGTGTTCATGCATATGTAGGCATACCATCTCCATGAACAGTGCATTTAATTTCATATATCCAAATTTTATAGACTATTATAATTAAAAATATACTAGATATATTTGATATATAAATCATGAATAATATTTTAAAGATGATTCACTTTGAAAACATAGACAATTTATGTCAAAACAAGTTCATTTTTTACTCAAGTACTGAAAATATTGACAAAACGATCGATATGAACTTAAATATTTACGTAATTTTTATGACTTGATAATAAGTAATATAAAATGAATAATAGAATTGAAAAAGGTTTGGAATCATGAAGATATTATCCTATGATTATTATTCATGAATATAATGAATGAATGAGACAAGTCTGACTCAAGGTAAAGTACTTTATCACTATCTCCTTTCATTGAGGCATATCTTGATGCTATTCACCACCTTATTTTATGAGGTGGATAAAAAACACCTTTGAATTTAAATTCATTCAATGGGAATATATTTTCTATGAAGATTTCCACTAAACGTTAAAAAATTATTTATTTATCGTATATGGTGATAATGACTCCTCTTTCATTGTAATTGTTATTCAATATTTGGCTTCCTCTATAATCTTAAATGTTTTTTAAGGAAAAGAAATCACATATTTCCTTTTTGGTGTTTTGGTATTCAAAATAGATTTTGAATTGGATTGAATATTTCAATATCTTGAAATGTTTTCTTGTGATTTAAAATGAAATGTTATTAGTGAAATGTTGATGTTTTATATATTTTATGATTTATGATTATAAAATTGTACATGGAAATTTGACGGGTGGTTACGTGATAATCCAATGATTAGTTGTTATATGATAAACCAAATATGGGTGGTTCTATGACCGACCATAGATGAGTGGTCATGTTATAACCACCAATGCATTGGTTATTGAATTCGGTTGTATTTCTATTCCATTTAGTTATATGTGTGGAAGTTGACTATATAACTATTCAATTTATGTATGTCTATGTCCCCAGTGACCTTTATATGTTATATGTTTTATTCTATGGGATTTATGGAATTATTTTGTTTTTAAAAAGTGTAAGAAAATATATTATATCCATTGAAGTATATTTACTACTTCTTAAAGGTGATAAGTATTAATTTATGATAAAGTATTCATGGTTTTCATGTTTTCCCAAGACAAACAGTTTTAGTTCTTTGTTTATCCCTTACTGAGATTTTTATGATCGTCCCATGTTTTGAAATGTTTTCACCAGACATAAAGTAGAATATAGTCATGTATGGGATAAAGGAAAAGTCATGTTTCATAAACATGGAATGAACCATGTTTCTTTTTAAAAAAAATTATTATATGAGAAAATTGGACAGTGACTAGAGGTGTCTACATGGAAATAATCAAGTTGATATGTATGATTTATGTAATAATTCACTAATGATTTACACCTAAAAATATCTTTGATGTGAATTAAATTCAATTGTTGAATTATCTCATGATTAAGTAATGTTTAAGTTTGGGGCCTTATATTTTCTATCAAAGGTCAGTTTAGATAACATTAGAAGTTAGAATATTGTTAATAGAATATCTATATAATACCTTTTCCTCTATGGTCAAATTGAAATGATATATAATTTTAATATTTCCATGTTTGTTCTTCTAAGATATGTTTGTTTAGAATGGTTTTATATAGAGGAAATAGGGTAGTAGTTCTTGGAAGGGTATAGATGAAAATAACCTTCCACATCAACATATCGAGATGGTCAAAATTGGAATTGAATAGTTTTTTGTAGTGATGGATCAGTTGAATAAAGTTATAAATAGTGGTGGTGTCCATGTAGGAGATCAACTAGACCAACCACATAGGCATATTTCAATCATATAGAATTTCATGAGGTAATTCCCCTATCATTTAGAGGATAATTTGACCCCATGCAAGCTGAAGAGTTGATTAAAGCATTGGAAAATATTTTTGATGTAATAGTGTTTTCATACAATCAAAAGGGTCGTGTTGATGTTTATCATTTTGAAGGTGAAACCAATCAGTGGTGGTCAATGATTAAAACTATCTGAGGAAGTGAAGAGATTGATGTTATGGAATGGGTTAAAATTAATAATATCTTCCTTTTGAAATATTTTCTTAAGGATGTTCCACTTAGGATGGATAAGATATCTTTAGAATTAAGAAAAAGGGAGGATAATTCTATGACTACATATTAAGAAAATTTCCCTGGTTTGTCCAAGGATATCCAATATTATCTCTGGGATTTTGATATTAAGATATAATGGTTTTATATACGATTGAAGTTGAAATGTAGAAGGGAATTATCATCTAGTGAGTTCAAAGGCTTTGAGAAACTTGCCTGATGTGCTGAGAAGGTAGAAATAGAGTTTTTAAATGAGCATGTGTTCCATGAGAGCAATAAAAAGTAGTGATCTAGATGGTAGAAAATGGGAAAGAATTCATCAGAGAATCCTGGAGGTATGAAAAACAAATTTCCCACTTTTGAGAAGTGAGGTAAAAAGAATAATAGGGAATGCTTATCAATGTTTGAGGAAGTCTTTTTTATGTGTTAAGATTGGTCATATTGCTCATAACTTTAAGTAATATGATCAGGAAGGCCATTTAAAACCAGTGGTAAGATGTTATAGATACAACGAGATATGATATTTTTCCGATGTGTGTCCAAATTAAATTACTCTGGGTGGAAACCACTATTATCGAAAGAATAATGGTATATAAAACTCATTTTATACTACTACGGTCTGTATGGAACCAATAAATGAATTGGAGACATGTATGTTACATGTTTCTATAAAATATGCATGTACTCTATTTGACTCTATAACCTCATATACATTCATTTCTGATAGCATTGCAATTAAATTGGAAATATAACCTCATGAATGTGATATAGATCTTTTGGAATAGACTCTGGGAGGAATTATTAAAGAAACTATGATTTATAGGAATTTTCCTATCATCACTAGTGGGATGGTCTTTCCTATAAGTATTTTTGAACTTCCCAAAGTGGTATTTTATATCATTTTGGGTATGGATAGGCTTTCTATTTATCATGATAAAATAGATTTCAAAGACAATAATGTTTTATTCAATGATTTCATACCATTGATAACATACCAAAAATATGAAAGATTTATTAAAGATGGAAGTGAATATTATCTGGATCATGGTGTTGAAAAGAAAGAAATAGTTTTCATTTGTGAAATTCCTGTAGTGAATGAATTCACATATGTTTTTTCTGATGAATTCCATCTTATTGTTCTCAATTGGGAGGTTGGATTTACTATTGATTTAGTTCCTAATTCTTAGCATGTTTCTAAACCCCATTATCAAATGGATCATGAAAACTTTTGGAATTAAAAAATTATTTGAAATAATTACTGGGAAAAGGTTTCATTCAACCTAGCACTTCACCATGGGGTGATCTAGATTTATTTATGAAAAGTAAAGGTAGTTCTATGAGACTATGTATGTATTACAAACCCTTGAATAACATCACTATTAATAACAAGTATTTATTAACTCATATTTATGATTTGTTTTATCAACTCTAAGGATATTATTTTTTCTCGAAGATTGATTTGTGGTTTGGGTACCATCAGTTAAAGTTGAAGGGGGTGGACTTTTAAAGACATCTATATGAAGGAGATATGGGAATTATGAGATTGTATTTATTCCCCTTGGGGTTTTTAATGCACATTCTATATTTATGAATCACATTAATGGATTATTTATTCAATTTTTGGATAATTTTTTAGTTGTGATTATAGATGACTTTTTGGTATATTTTAAAAGTCTTGAGGAAAATTAAAGTCACATAAGTACTATTATGAAAAAATTAATAGAAAACAATCTATCTATAATTTTTATTAAGATTGACTTTTGGTTTCATCAAATTTCATTCGTTATAAAAATTGTATTTAATGATGTAATAAATATTGTCCCTTATGAAGAAAAAGTTGTTGAAGGGTAGACAGGGACTACCAATATCTGAGAGATTAGTATTATTCATGGATTAATGGGTTATTACCAAAGATTTTTGGAAAACATTTCTCAATTATCTATACCTAAAAATGAGGTAACAAGTAGTGGAGTTATGTTCATTTAGACAAAATAATTTGATAATTTTTTCAGGAATGGAAAAGAATATTTGTAAATGCTCCAGTTTTGGATCTGAATTTTAGGAATGATGAATTTTTAATCTATAGTGATGCAACATTGAATGGAATTGGATGTGTCCTAATAAAGAATGATTATGTAATTTATTATTATTCATATTATTTTAAACCTCAGGAGTTAAATTACCCTACACATGATTTGGAATTAGATGTTATTGTTTTTTCATTAGAAATTTGGAGGAATCATTTTTATAGAATAAAGTATGAAATATATATTAATAAAAAAATAATGTATATATTCACTCAAGTCATTATATAGTGGATATGGATATAATTAATCATGTATTATGATTTAATGATTCATTACCATCTAGTAAAGGAAAATAAGGTTGCTAGCAGTTTTAGTTGAAAGAGTAGTGCTTCATTAACCATGATACATTTTGAATAAGATCCTTCAGTTTCTGATTTGATGAATTCTGGATTATAATTTGCTGTTAAATGGAATTCCTATATCTTTTTCAGGTGTAAGTTAAATTATATCTAACAAAAAAATTTAAAAAATAACGGAAAGAATATAGTGAGTTGCCGAAAAAGGTTGAATTGGTTCAGAAGGGTATGTTACGTGAATTTAACATTGATTAAGACTGTATTTCGATGGTTGTAAATAGATTATGTGTTCCTTGTGAATAAAATTTTAATAAAGAGTTGTTATGTGAAGCTCATAGTTCTCTTTTGTCAGTTCATCCAAGATGTAATATGATGTACAATGATCTTTTGGAGTATTACTAGTTGAATGGAATGAAAAAATATATTGCTAACATTACTATGAAGTGTTTGACTTGTCAATGGATTAAAGTAGAACATCAGTTACCTAAAGGTGTGCTTCAACCTTTTCCAGTAATGAAGTGGAAATGGTAAAATAAATCCATGGATTTCTTAGTAGGATTACCAAAAAACAACTCGAGGTAACAAAAAAATCCGGGTTATTGTTGATCTATTGACAAAATATGCTTATTTTGTTCCTATTCATGATACTATATCTCTAGATAAATATTCTTGATTGTTTATTAAAGATATAGTCTGGTTAAATGGAGTTACCCTTTCTATTAAATCTAATCATGATCCTTGGATTAGTTTTAACTTTTAAAAAGGCCTTCAGAATTCAATGGGAACTGAATTAAATTTTAGTTTAACATTTCATCATCAATAAGATGGGAAACCAGAATGATGAATTCATACCTTATAGTATATGCTACATGCTTGTTCAATGGATTACCAGGGAATTTGGGATCAAATTTTTTTTTTGGTTGGGTTTTATTATAATAATATTTTTCATTAAAGTATAATGATGGCCCCATTTGAGGAATTATATGGAAAGAGGTGTTGAAGTCTTGATTTTTACAATAATGTAGGTGAATGAATGTTGATGGGACCAGAATTGGTAGAAGAGATGGAAAAAGGCTCAATAGATTCAGAAGAACATGAGAAAAACATAGAACATGCAGAAAAGTTATTATGATAACCAGAAGAAGGATCATTCTTTCATGGTAGGTGATCAAGTATTTTATTAATGATTCTCCATAGAGAAGTGTAATGTGTTTTAGTAAGAAGGGAAAGATGAGTTTGAGGTTCATTGGACCCTATGAAATCCTATAAAAAGATCTATCAGTTTCATATAGTGTCTCTTTACCTCCATGTTTATCCCAAGTACACAATGTTTTTCATAATTCAATGTTTAGAAAGTATATACCAGATAAATATCAATTTTGATATAGAGATAGTTCAGTTGGAAGAGGATCTTTCTTATGAGAAATAGTCAATACATATTCTTGACCATAGAGATAAAGTGTTGTGTAAAATGTGATTCTTCAGGTAAATGATTATTGAAAAAACCATATGGATGAAGATGCAACATGGGTATCAGAAAATATTATGACAGATAAATGCCAACAGTTATTTGATAAGTAAATAAAATTTCGGGGATGTAATTTCCAATAGGGGGAATGGTGTAGCATTCCAGGTATTTATAGAATAATTATTTATTATATCTATTAATATTTATGATTAAGATATTAATTTATATAAAATGGGATGCTTTTTCCGATAGCATACTCGACATGAAACAATGGATTTACCCGAAATCTTACGTTCCACACAACTTTGAGTGATACCAAAAAATAATATAATAATACTATTATTATTTCAAATGTTAGATAATGCCTAGACTCTATATTGGAGGGAATGAATATAACTAAAAAAAATATTACACGCTTTTTTATTTTTTTTACATTTATCCAGTAAATATTAGAGGATTAAAATGGGAATGAATTCGATTTTAAGCATAAAATACTCTAATATTCCTAAATCGATGATTTCCCTCCTTTTGATGGAGGACCCTTTTAAAATATATTTTTTTCAAATTTACTTTTAATATTTCAAAAAATAAACTTATTATTTTGAATAGGGACATAAAAATTTAATTTGGTTATAATTTTGGTATTTTTTGACAAAATCCATATTTTAATGAATAGTGAACGATAATGCATTTTAATTCATAACTTCATTTTCATCTAATTTATTTGTATAGTTTAACAATCCATTTAATTGGGTTTAAAGTGTAATTTGATTTTGGTTTTATCATTTATTCCAATTATGGTCATTTTACGTAACTTTACATTTTAATTTGCCTCAAAAATATGTCAACCTTTTAATAGATTTTACTTCTTAAAAAACACATTTTCTCGTTTTCCAATGGGAATTAATTTTAAATTAATTTCTTCTAATTCTGTGTTTTGAATATGGAAAATATGTTTCTATATTTTTAATAAGAAGTCAAAATTATTTAAATAGGTACCTTTTATTTTTGGACATTATGAATAGTTACATCAGTAATTATTTTTATTTACCACAGTTAAAGGGTAAATCTGATAAATAAGGGTAAAAATAATATTATAATAATATAAAACAACTATAAAACATGTCCTAAATCTATTGGATGAGATATTTCTGACCATTGGTACCCTTGGGTCGATTTTAGGACCCCATGGATTCACTAGGGGGTGATAGATACCATTAATAATTTTTAATATAAATAAAATGGAAGTATAACATAAACACGTATATAATAACTAGAAAAATATTAATTTGGATTAAATAAATGATATATTAGACTAAAATAGTCATTATAATGATAAAAATATTTCTTAAATTTTGGTATTTTATTTATAATTTTTTAGATATTAAATAAATAAATTTATTTATGAAAAAATGGTGATGCAGGGATTACCTTATTAATAAAAGATTCAAGAAATTAATATTATAAATATTAATATAAATGTAATTTGATTATTTTGATGCCATTAAAGAATTTTCTGAATGATTATAATATGATATCTTTGGTTTAATGCCTTTTTTCTATGGAATCATGTTTTTATGGTTTTAACAAAAATTAATTACAAAATACAGTTAAAATTGACATAAATGGGTTTTTAAGAAAAATACTATTTTATTAAATGGTATAATAGTCCAAAAAAATTAAGAACGTGCCAAAAATATTATAAAATATTACAAATGTCATTAATTACTCACATGTGGTTCTCTTGGAATTTTATAATATCTATTGTAATCATGTATTATGAAAATACAAGAATACATGGTAAGAGTTAATGTTTTTAACCGATTGTTAAAGATAAAATATAAGGTTAATTTAGTGAACTAAACATGTATAAAACCAATTATTTAAGAGTATTTCCACCCATACTCATATTATCCTCAAAAATATCATTTTGGAACTATTATAATTTAAAATAAATTTATAATAAAATAATATTTAAAGACATTCCAAAAGTTCCCTGCCTCCCTCTTACAAAAGTCTGCCACCTATAACCACTTACACACACCTCTCAATCCTCTTAGCTCATCCAACTTCTACTCAAATAATCTCCCAAAATCCATCATCTCCTTTAACAATCCTTACCATGGGAAGATGGAAATTCAATAAATCCTTTTTTTCTCAAATTAAAAGAAGTTTCCCGATTTAGAGGTAACGTCTTCTCTAAAGTTTCATTCCGTTAAATTCCTTCCCCACTCACTATTCTCTTACTATTAGTTGATTACATAACAACACAAGTATCTTCAATATTCTAGGATTTTTTTATGATAATTATTTGAACTACAATTACACAGACCTCCATCTAATGGATACGAAGCTGCTGAATCTGTATACGATTAACTAATGACTTAGGAAACTATGATTTTTTAATTTTCAACTACAACCACACATGGAGTCCATTGTGATTGAACTTTATTTATATATGATATATATTAAATTTATAATTTCTCTATTCCTCTATAATTTTTATTTACAACATACCTTTATGCATTCTATATCCTATAAATATGATAATTTCATTTGAGGATGTGTGGACTACCGCCCCCTCAAAGTGATATGGATCCTTCATTCTATACACGGAATGTATAAAGGATTCCATTAACGAAATTATGTAACATATATAACATTTATATTATATTTTAATTAAAATATACATGTGTATAATTTAGTTTTCATTCATTTAATAAGACAAAGCAATGAAAGCATCGTTCATGTGTATGTATGACTTACCATCTCCATTAACGGTGCATTACAATTCATATATCCAAATGTTATGGAATATTCTAAATAAATATTTACTGGATATATATAATATTTAAATCATGAATAATATTCTAAAGATGATGGAATTTGATCACATGGACAATTTACATCAAAACGAGTTCATTTTCGACTTATGTATTTAATATCGACAAAATGACCAATATAAACATAAATAATAATAAATTTATTACAAAATGATAGAAAGAAAAATAAAAAAATAATAAACAAGAAAAAATTTACGAAGAAAGTAGAAATTATCCTATGTTTATTTTTTAGGAATATGAAAATGAACGAGCCAAGTCAGACTTAAGTTAAGGGACTTTGTCTCAATATCTTTTCATTGAGGTTTATTTTGAGGTTATACACCACCTTATTTTATATATTGTAGAATAAAACACTTTTAATTTTAATTTTATTGCAATGGAATATTTTTTCTAAGAATTTTTTTCTAAATGAAAATAAATGAATGATTTTAATTTATGCAGCGACAACGACTCCTCTTCCTCCATAACCCTTATTTGATATTTTTCTTCCTCTTTAGGAATTATATTTTTAAGGAAAATAAATCCCTAATTACCTTTTTGGGTGTTTTGATATTTAATTTTTTTTTAAATACATTGAATATTTTAATATCTTTAAATGATTTCTTTTGATTGCAAATGAAATATAATTAGTGAAATGTTGATATTTGAAAAATTTTATGTGTTATGATTATAAAATGGTACATGGACATTTGAAAAGTTGTTACATTATAAACCAATGATGAGTGGTTACATGATAAACCAAAGATGGGTGGATCTGTGATAAACCATTGATGGGTGGTTTCATTATATCCTACAATTCCTTGGGTGTTGAAGTTTTTCGTATGGCTATTTCATTTAGTGATATGTGTGGAAGTCGAGGTTAATGGTATTCCATTTAATTATGTTTATGCCTCAAGTTACCTTTATATGTTATATGTTGCTTTATATGGGATATATGGTAATATTAAGTTTATGAAAATCGTAATAAATGAGCTTAAATTCAGTGAAGTATATTTACTACTTCTTAAAGGTGAAAAGTATTACTTTATGATAAAATATTCATGGTTTTCATGTTTTCCCAAGACTAATAGTTCTTCTTCTTTGTGTATCCCTTACCAACATTTTTTTCTCATACCATGTTTTGAAATGAATTTCACATGACTTATAGAAGAATATAGTAATGGATGGGATGAAGGAAAAGGCATGTTGTTTTAAAAAGGAGTTGACCATTTTTATTTGTAAAAGGTTTTTGTTTTATGAACAAATCTAATAATGAGTCAAATTACCTAATTTTAAATAATCAAGTTGATATGTATGAGTTATGTCCTAATTATCTAATGCTCTAAACATAAAAATATCCTTGAAGTTAATTAAATTCAATTGTGGAATTATCTCATGATTAAGAAATGTTTTAGGTTGGGGCTTTATACCATTGATTCCAAAGACCTGGAATGATAATACATAAAATAAACTTATAATTAATAATTAAATAAGAATAAATATAAAAAATTGTATTTATATAAAGCATAAAAATTAATATTATTTCATAATTAAAACATTCCTAAAAAAGGATAAATTAAGATAAAAATCCTAATATAGGATTTCATTGCAATCGAATGAGATCAACCACCAATATAATAAATTTTTCTGAATTATAAAAAATTATAAAATAATATTTATCTTTATTTTTCCTCATAATTTTCATATATAAAATCTTAATAAATATTTTACCATCATTATTACTTGAAAAATAATATTCAGGAATTAATTTCTCATTTATTTGGTATTATATTCAGAATTAATGTTCTTATTTATGATCCTTTCTTATTTTTTTCATCTTCTCTAAAATGTTCAAGAAGATTTAGTGCATGTGTTTGATAAAATCTTTCATACCCATGGTCATTTAATAGAACATATGGTGATGTTTGTTATGGAATACTTAAAAATATCAATTTTTCATTAAATAAATAAATAAAAGAATATAATTTTATAGGTGAATATTATTTAAAATATAAGAATTACATAATTACAAAACATATAAAATTAATACATATTAAAAAATATTTTTATTATTTATGTTTTATTATAAATTATTGAATTAAAATCTATGTAATCATTCATGTAATAGTTTAAATTAACTCATATAATAACATTTTTGAATGACTGGATATATAAGAGCATTAAATTGTATAGTAAATATATAATATTCAGGGAAGAAAAATATTTTTTAAAAGTTTTATCAAAGTGAAAAATAAATTATTAAAAATAGTTGGATGAATGATATAATTAATAATTAATAATTGAAGGATACTTTATACATTTAATACATGAATTTTCTTTTATAGAGCCACTTTGCAATGCAGGATTTGATGATCCTTCTTTTGACCACATGTTTGAAAACATGAGAGGGGATTGTTAAGGTGGATGGTCTTTAAGATATTTAATAGAAAATAGAATTAAATGTTTGGTTTAATGAGGGAATATGATGTAACACCACATTATGTTATATAATTTCCATTTTAAATAAAAATTAAATATTTGATAGCTTTATTTACACACAATAGTGTGTTTAAATGAACCAAGATATAATATTCAATTATTACTATTTAAATGTGGAAATTATAAGATAACTATTAAATTTAATTTTCGAATTAAAATAAATACATTATGTAAAATAATTATAATGGTTTTATATAATTTAAAGGTATTGATTAATTTATAATAAAAATGTACTCAATTTTAAATAATGTCATTTTATTCCTCATTAATATATTTTCTTTAAGAATTGGAATTTTTTTTAAATTTTATACATGACAATTATAATTAATGTAAGATATGTTTAGAAAATATATTTAATAAAAAAGATAAATTATTTCAAATAATCACCTAAAAATTATCTTAAGGTAATTTTATTTGTTTTTTCTAAAAACATTAATTCTTCAGTGAATATTAAAACATACTGATTTTATAGAAAATTTTCATTACTATTAAATATTTTAAAAACTGATATTATCATTTTTATTGATCTTAAAATTTAATTATTTTATGGATATAAAATAATCCAATTAATTTTATTTTAATTGATATAATGCTTAAATTTTCTATAAAACATTTTTGTACATAATAATTACATTTTCTTGAAACTATTTTTCTTCTACATTGTTGGGTTTATTTTAAAATTAATTTCCACTAGTTATAAAAATGGATTTTATATAATTTTTTCCATATTTTAAAATATCAAAATTAATATTATGTAATAATTCCAACTTTAATTTTTGTAATTCTGAATAGTAAAAAGAGTAAAAACTTATAACCGTGTTAAAAGAGTAAGTCGGGTTCACCTTAGTTAAAACTATGTAATAAGACAAAAAAAATTCATGTTAATTATGATTATATGAATATATTTTTACTCTTATCAGCCTAGGTTTTAAATTAAATAGTTTTTGGGATCCATGTTCTTGAAAATGGATTAATTATATTTTAATAATTTAAAAATGTTCAGGGTTTTTCCCTCCCCCCACTTATAAAAGGGAACCTCATATCCTATTTTTTCTACACCATTAGGATCCATGTAGATAAAAAAACCTTACCAATTAACTTATAGTCTTATCTATGCATGAATTATATGTTTTATACTTCTTAAAATATCATTACATTGATCCTTAAGAAGTGGACTAAGGGAGTTATATTGAGGAATAAGTAATCGTCTTAGCTGGCCTCGTTCAATTTAATTTTTCTTGTACATCATTTAAATACATGGTATTAATAAAAAATAAAAAATTAAGTTTTAGAAATTTACATAATTATTATTTTTATTATGTAACAATCATTATCCACCCACTTTTATAACAAATGGTAAATGAAAGTATAACTAATGTGTACGTGTATACAACCACATCTATATAGCGATAAAAATAATTTTTCATAAAAATAAGAAATGACTGGTTATTATGATTAATTTAATGTTTATATTTTAGATTTTTGATATATTTATGGTTCTATAATGATAAAATATTTTTTCTCTATCTTAATTTATGTTCGTTAGAAAAAGAAGATAGTCTTCCTGCGTGCGCACGAACAACTATCTCCCTGAATAGTGTCAATCAATTTTATCTAACTAACATTTAGTGAGGAATATTAATATGTATATAATTCATATATATTATATTTATATAATTATTTTTATTAGAGCTATGATGGGACCACGATCAAAGTACACGGACTAGAATTACTGAACCAAAAAATTACCGAAAAATGAAATTATTAACACACAAGAACAATTATTTTAATAATGAATTTCAAATAAATGGGTATGTAAAATTTATTAGTGGATAATATTTTATATTATAATTATTTAAATGGTTATTTTATATAATTATTACGTATTTAAAATTATTATACAATTTTTTAAATAAATTATGATTCATGTCCAACATAAGGTAAGAGTTTCTTTATATCAATTTTGTTTCTGTGAGACATACACAATATTCTTTACATGTTTCATTAATGTGGTGTATATATTTCCACTATTTTATGTTATGTCAGGAATATTTTTATATTAATTTTATTTAATTTTGATTTTGATTTTATTTCTTTTATGGGGGTTATGATTCAGAAGTTATAAAAGTGGTAATGGTTTTACACTACAATATCATAATTACAAAGATTGTTATTATTAGATTTATGATTAAGAGATTATATAATATTTCAGTATTAATTCTTAAATATCTTATAATAATCTTTTTGGTTTTAGATATTACAATTTTTCATTTAATTTTACTCTTTTTATGCACTCAAAAATGTGAAAGAATTTTTTTAAAGAAAATTTACATTGTCTTACTATTTGTTGAATAATATTTTTCATTCATGCCTATTTTTTTATTAAAATATTTTCTATAAAGTTTTTCAAATTCTTAATGTTTTAAAAGAAATTTCCCCCTTATTTTACAATCTATATTTTTTAAAACAGAAACATCATAGCCCTTTCTGGAAAATTTATTTTTATAGTTTTATCAAAAATGAGAATAGAATCATTATTTTAACATAAAATACAAGAATATAACATCTATTATCATTACTAGAATATTCTTTTCAACATCCTCTAATTTCTTTTCAATTAATCTAACATAAAATTTCTCAATTAAAGTTATGAAAATTTTTAAGATTCATTAAAATTATTTTAAAACAAAAATGGTATTT
This sequence comes from Viscum album, assembly GCA_963277665.1. Classification (NCBI taxonomy): domain Eukaryota; kingdom Viridiplantae; phylum Streptophyta; class Magnoliopsida; order Santalales; family Viscaceae; genus Viscum; species Viscum album. The sequence continues at coordinate 522,995,216 of OY728166.1, forward strand.
TCCTCCTGAAATACTCTAATTATATTTTAAATTAATTTATAATTTATAATAAAATTCTATAATGTTACTAATTCTTTATCATTAATATGAAAACATGATATCGTGCTTATTATTTCTATAAAAGTCTTATGATTATAATGATCTTGTTTTTTGGAAACCAATTTATTTTACGTGGGTTGTGCGATGATGAAATGATAAAATTATTAATTAAAACCATTACCTTTCAATGAGTTATGATATGATGATATGATGAATGTTTTGAAATCTTGTGGAATGAATAAGATTTTTTTCATTATGTAACAAATTTTAATAGAACTATATATCCATCCAATACATTAGTTAAATTTGGATATCTCATGAGAGAATATAAAACGGAATCAGGAGTGATCCTAGTTTAGTATGAGACTCTGACCACTATAATAGTCTTAGGGTGTACCTTAACTGACAAAATAATTGAATGCGGATTTATCCAAATCTTAATGCACTACATAACACTTTGTCATAACATAATGTCGCAAATATTCTTTATTAATTTGGATAGAACTATATCACATATATTCATTATTAGTTATGATAAGACTATGACACATATTAATATTTATATATGTGTATAATTTATATTCATAAAATGTTATCTTTATGTAAAATTCATACAAAAATATCAAATAATCATCAAATAATCATCAAATATCATCAAATATCAATATATTTAAAGTTAACACTATGTGAAAAATAGTGATGCACTACCTAACCCATTATGATACCACTATGTCACAGATATTCATAATTAATAATGAATATTTGTGACATAGTGTTCTCATAACAAAACATTATTCATAATTAAATATCATTGACTGACTATGTATTATCATTGTATGTTATAATCATGTTTACATACCATTATTCTTATAATATTTATGCATATGATCATATATTTATATATATTATATTTATTCTTACTAAGCATTTGATCTCACCCTTTATTATGTTATGTTTTCTCGAAGATATAAAGAATGGTTTTAAGTATGAATTTCATAAGAAAGGTTTTATTTTTGAAAATAATATAGGGAGATTAAGAAATTATTTTATATATCATTTGTTCATAAATCCAATTTTCAAAACGAACTAATCCTTTTTGGTTGTGGCATGGATCATAATGTTTTTTGGTTAATATTCATCTAATATGATATAATATTTTTGTATGTAATGTATGGGTTACCTCAGGATGTATTAGATAAGTGTTAAGTAATTATTTGAATCTAGGATGAGGAATATTTCATGATAACCCTAACATTAATCCAATGTAGGAGTAAAAATCCTATGTGGTGTTAATGAATGAAGTTTGTTTTCCCTAGCTAATAAATCCCTTTTAGGATATAATCAAGGGATTTGGTTTGTGGAATAGATACACATATTTGTAATAACTTCAAAAGTGTTGGATTGGTTATTAATTTAATCATCACCAATACAAGATGATTGGTACTAAGAATGCACACCCATCTAGACACTCTTAGGGGGTATGCTTGGGTAAATTCACATATTATTTAAAAACCATTATGAAATAAATTATTAGAAAATGATTATGGATGATCGTTGTTAAATATATGTTTTCATTATTTTGACCTCCACTAAATTATTTTCATGATTATATGAATTAAAATTACTATTATTATTTATTATATTACTCTTTTTGGTTTTAGTCAATGCCTGGAACTATTTGGAACCATATGAATGTTGAATATGCAAAGAAATTAAATGAATTCCATCATGATAAACCAATTAATAAAGGATATATAATACGAATTCTTCTTGTTATTCCTAATAATTGATCTTATTAAATAAGTAACAATATCAACTTGGGTGTGTTTCCTAATAGACATAATAATAGAAAAATTGAGTTTTATTAGAGTTCAATTGATGAATACAATGGAGTATAGAATATTTAGTTACATTTATATTGAGAATATTATAATACACACTCATGAAAATATCTCAATGGAATATTGATATGTTTTATGTTAGGTAATGAATAGAATATGACAAGTAATTGATTAGAAAAAATTTATAGTTAAATGGAAATAAATAATGTAACTCCTAAAGTACTATTTATAGTTTAATGTATTTTCTATGTTTACTTGGGAAATGTTCAAATTGGTTCCCTTATCCTAAGTGCGAATTCCTAGAACAAGTTTATACTATCTAAAACAGTTAATTAGATCTTTATTAATATCGAAATAAAATCTTCCACTACAGTGCTAAAGATATCTTGTAAATATTTTTAAGAATAACCCATTTGAAAATATTATTAATAAACCTCTAGTAAAATATGATATTACTTTGGGAATGTATTGACTTTATTTATATAAATCCACTATAAATTTCTAAGTAAGGGAAGTCAAATTTGATATTAAAAACCAACCTAAGATCATTTATTTTTATGAGGATATATATGAACTTCCAATGGAAATAAAATCCATTTTATGGGTCTTGATTTATTTTAAAAAGATGTATATAAAATATATGGTTGGGGTAGAAAATAATTATAAATAATAATCATATTGTAGATGAGTTTTTTCCTATATTTTAAAATGAGTTTCCTATTCTTTCATTAAATCGTGATGTTGAGTTTTTAATCGAACATAATTCTATTTTTACACGCATTTAAAATATTTTATATAAAATAGTTCCAATTGAGTTATAGGTATTAAAGAAGAAGCACCAAAATAATCATAATAAATTGTTCAATCATCCATGTTCATCACCATTGGGTGCACTTTTTCATTTTATTAAGAATATATATGGACCAATGTTACTTTATATTTTATATTGAGGACATAACAAGACCTTTATCAAAAATATGTATCATCTACCGTACATTGATTATGTTTTCAACCAATTATAAGGAGAAAAATATGTTTTTGAATGTTTATCATTGATATGGAAGCTATCAATTGACATTTATAAGTAAATATATTCCCAATATAATATTCTAAAGGAGGTATGTACACTATGAATTTATTATTATCATAATTAGTTTTACTAATTCCCTCACAATGTTCATGTGTTTAATAATTATATTCTCTTGATATTAGGATGATCATTTTATGGTAATCTGTATGGAAAATATTCTTATATATTCCATGTAAAAAATTGTGCATGAAAATAACATGAACATTGAATAAAAGACAATAATGGATAATATACATGAAAAATGTACCATATAAGAATATTAGAGATAGAAAATATTGTTTTTTAGGACATTTAATTTAAAAATATTGTATATGAGCGGATCCATCAAATTTGGAAGTTACTGAAAATTTTCTCATTCCATAAATAGTGAATGTGAAACTTATTCATCAGGGTATTGATGAATATTATCAAAAAATTGTGAATACTTTTTTGGACTCTCTAATATATTCACTGAGTGAACCCGAAAGGGATTTAAGTTTCTTTAAAAAAAATATGGGGAATATTTTAGCGATATGAAAAAAAGGTTGATCAGGGAACCTATGTTCACACTACCCTATATTGGGGAAGGTTTTTCGATTCTATTCTGATTCATTCAAGAATGGATTGAGAGACATTATCTTATGAAAGGATACAGTGATATCCTACACCTCATATCAATTTATGGTTAATGATAAAAATAACCCAACTTGTGATTTGGAGTTAGTTTCAATAATATTTCCCTTAAAGATATAGAGGAATTATCTTTATATAGAAATGTGTGACATATATATTTCCCATAAAATATTAACGTATAGATTCACCTAGAAAAAGTTAAATATGCACCATAAAAAATGGGTAATGTATATTAAGGACTGGCATCTCAAAAAATTACCACCATTGGAAGGAGAATAAGGTGGATAATGATATGAGTTTATTAGGTTATGATAACATATCTATGATAAGGAAAAATATCAAATATTTATGGATTTCCAACAGATATATCAAGAAATATTGAAGGAAGGGGAAAATTTTTCTCATTCCCAAATGGGAGTTCAACTACCTATCCATGTGAATATTATGTAGGTGTATAAGAAATATATAGAGCAATAAAAAAAGTGTGAAATGTTTCTAAGAGCAATCTTGATTTTGTTGAAATGATTAAATTCTATATATGACTATGTATCTCATCAATACTAAGATAGAAGAAGGATCTACTAGATGAAAATCTCATATCATCATTATATATTCATTATAAAATTACAATGATTTATTGAGATTTAAAATAGTATATCTAGAGGGACAACATGAAAAGATATATTATAGATTATTTGTCTTAATTATTACTATGTCATCGTTATAATGTTGATATATAGATGTATAAGGGGTTGTTTTACCCCTTACCCATACAAAATCTTCAATGAAAAAACCCCAAGATGGATTTTATTGTTGGACTCCTCAAAACCTCTAAAGGAATAATTTTATTTGGGGTTTAGTTGATCTAGATACAAATAAAAACATATTATTTCTATCCGAGAACACTTCTCCCTTAATCAAATTTCATTAATATAAATTATGTATGTTGTATGATTATATTTAGTACCACATTATTATTGTATCTGATCAAGATTCGATGTTTTCCTTAGTATTATAGAAAACTCTTCAGCCTGATCTGGATAAAGGGTTTTGTTTCAATACTATATAGCATTCATAGGTAGATGTTATATATAAGATAACTATTAAAAACCATCATTATGTAATGAAATAATATTCTCTAGATTTAAAAATTTATTGGGATCAATACCATCCTCTTTTTTAATTCTCTTGTAATAATATTTTTCAATAAATCATTCAAATAGATCATTATGAATCCATCTATAGAAGGAAGTGCATAAATACAATGTGTTGGGATGATTTTGGATAAAAAATGATTGATTCCAGAGGTAGTTGAAGAAATGTAATATAACTTCTGATAAATTGTGTACCACATCATTATTTCATATAGTTAGTAGAATATTTATACAAAAAAATCATTGGTGAACACTATAATTTAATAGTATTGATAAGGTATTCCTCTAAATTTTTCAATGGAATATGGTTATAAGATTTAAAAATATCCCTATATATATTTTCCTCATCGAGATTCTTGATTGAGTATGGATAGTTGCCTATATCTTAGTGTTTCCCCCATACCTCTCTCAGATTTAGGAAGTGTAATATATGTCGATTCTATGGAATCATATACCTAATCCTTTAAAAGTGATAAAACCAAAGGTTATACAACTAGAGCATCAAAATTGGAATAAATAAAACCATTATAAATATTTTACTATAGAGATAATGTTTTTTAAACAAGATTACTTTCTCAGTTAAATTTCTTTAGAGGAATTAGAAATTTGATGAGGATATATGGGTACCCGATGATGTGATGAAATAGAGATATACACATTGTTTTGTTTAAATAACACTAAATCTGATGTGAAATAATAATTTTAATGGTAGTGGATTATGAAACACTATTGTTTGATATGTATTTCCTTTGAAATAAACAAGAATTATTCAAATGAATTAATTACAAACAAGACTGAATTAAAATAAACTATGATATACAATTGAATTGTGACATTTTAAATGTGACCATTGTAACCAAGATTTAATATTAGTTTTATGAATAAGAATAACCAAAATATTAAAATTATATATTATTTTTTAATATAATATAATATATTTATAATTGTATAATAAAGAAGTACACAAAATTTATTTTTTATTTTTTGCTTCAAGAATACGTATTCCTAAAAAAATGTTTTTATTAAATTTCATGGATGAAATCAAAATTAATTTTTCCAAATTTTATAAATTATATTTTATAAAAAAATATATATTTTTTTGAAATTATAATATCAAAATTATCTTAATGTTTTTTTTTTATTTTTCAGACATATTATGTTTTCAATGAATAGTAAAAAATAACAAGATTGTAGAAAACTAAATTTTCAATATAATAATTTAAAAAGACCAATTTTATTTTAAATTTATTTTAAAACTTAATTATGTTTTTTATTAATAATAATTCAATTAATTTCATTGGGGTAAACCGTATACTTAATTTTGTTATTAAAATAGTTCTATACTTAAAAATTAATGTTTCTTGAACACCAGTTTTTATAATATTATGTGTGTTTATTTTAAAATAAATTCTTGCAATTATATAAATTTAATCATGTAAAACAAATTAAATATTTATAATCATCATAATTTTCATTATTTAATTACTTCAATGTAAGTTTTTCACAAATGAATAGTAAAAGAAGTAAAAATCAGTCATTATGGTAAAAGATAAAATCAGGTTAACAATGATTGAATTTAAGTGATTATGACATAATTTTTCATCTTAATTCTCATAGGATGGTCATATTTTGATTATTATCACCTTAGAAATGAAATTTATGTTTTTTATTAAACACTTTTCAATGAAAATTTCTTAATAATATTTTAATCCTTTAAAATAATAAGGTTTTCAACCCCAGTAATAAAATGTCACATACATTCCTATTTTCATTAAACTATCCTGATCCTCTTAGATTGACCAAAACCTTCCAAATTCTCTTCTAAACATCCAAATATTATAATAAATGGTTCTAGTCTTCTTAAAAGACTATCCCAAAGGTTCCTATGTAGGGATCTGAATGAAGTATACTGAAGAAGAGGTAATATTATTTCTCAATATCTTTCAATTTTTTTTATTATAACTTTTTTAATACCATTTTATTCTTTATATAATAATATTTTTATTATCCTAAATTAGTAGATATTTTCTCATGATTATGTAACCACCATCATCCACCCTCTTTTTTAACAAATTAGAAATGAATGTATGGATCATGATTTTTTATCGATTATCACTTCCATATAGTAATATAATTAATTTTATATAACAATAATTTATGGATGGTTACTATGATAGATTTAATTATATTTATATAATTATTTTCTTTAGAAAATTAATAAAATGTTCATTCATACATATAGCTTTCCGTTTTTACCATTGGTGTAATTAATTTTTCTATTTGTACCTTTTTTGGATGACTTTAGATATGTATATAATATAGATATATGAAATTTTTATTTTCATTAACTTTATATAGATTATTGAACCATGATAAATTTACAAGAATTATACATACTAAAACAAAACATTCCTGAAAAATGATATAGTTAAAATCCAAAAACGATTATTTTAATAAAGATTTATTAATAAATGGGTGTTACATTTTTATAAGTGAATCATATTTGATATTATAAGTATGTAAATGGTTATGGTATATAATTTTAGTAATTTTTAATTTATTATAAATGATATTAGGTATCATATAAAGAAATTTAAATATGAGGTGTGACTTTCTCAGCTCATTTTATCTTTTCTGAGACATATATCATATTCACTAGTTTTTTATTTCATGTGATGTATATAATAAAATTTTAATATATAATTTCATTATTATATATATTTTTAGTTTATTTAATGTTTTATTTCATTTTATTTCTCTCATGGAGGTTATGATTCACGTTTTATTATTGTTGAAAGGGTTTTACATTATAATCACATTTTTATCGATATTGATTCTTTTTAAATTTACAATGATGAAATTATATGATCATTATCTACCATATATTATTTCGTTTATTCTCTTATCTTTATTTCATGAGATTCCATGTTTCCCTTTCATCTTCAATTATTTATGTAATCATTATACCGAATTAATGTTTCAATAAAAACGAACATTATTAGACTATTAAATTGAGAATCTTTTTCCTATATGTACTTATTTTCTTTAAAACATATTCAATAATGTTTTTACTATTCTCACAAGATTATTTAATTTCATATGTACTAATTTTTTATATTTTATTAAAAAACTAAAAAAATCTTCTAGTTGTTTACCTAATGAGTTACTATTGGAATTTTACTAAAAATGTGAATGGAATCTATTTTTTATTGTACACAATATGAATAAAATTTTCCACCATTAGAACCACAGAATGATTTGATGCTTTATTTTTACGTCTCTAGGATTATTCCAAAATAATTTATTTCCTTCATATTTTTAGTAATTTTTATATTATAAATAGGTGACTTGAAAATGAATATGATATTTTCATCAGAAGATATTCCAATGATTTTATAAATGGATTTTTCATGTATGATAATAACTTTTGATATTAATTATTTATTAATAGGGAAATAATCAAATGATATCATCATTATTATTTACATGTATGGTTCACTATTATAAAGATGTGATGTTTATATGACATATTTCTTTTCCAAATGTTATGCTATGATGAAATGATTAAATTTTTATGAAATTCATTTTATTTCCATAGTTTATGATATAATGATATGATGGATGGTTTGTGATCATATTTTACACATATGTATTGTTTTCATGATATTATGGGTAGGCCTGGTATAATATCTCCCTCGAATATTTTGAGTAATGATGAATATATCATGTGATTATCAGTATTATAACGGGGAGTGAACCCACTTTTGTAAGGGTCTTTTCCACTGTATATTCATAAGATTAAACCTTGATTAAGGAAATGATTGAATGTGAAGTGAATAAAATTTAATATTCAAGACATGATAATGATCTTTGAATACAAAAATGATTTTATATGCTTAGGTGTATACCAAAAAAATATGTCTTATGATTATGCACTTTTTTCAAGTCTTATTATGGATTATTTATGATTCCGCACTTTTTTGAAGTATTTATTTTTATTGACAAATTATTATTCCATGATTCATGATTAAATATCTTTTACTATATAGGTATGATTATTTTTAGTTATGATCATGTTCTCATACCCATATTCATATCTTATTCATATTTATGATCATAAATTGATATTTCATATGTTTATCCACAATTATAATTTGAGATATCCATTTATCATGTTTCTTTTACCCATGATATGAATAATTATTTTATGTATGATATGTATTATAAAGGTGAAATTTGTGACGAAATTAGATGGAGATGATTTGAATCCTTTATGTACCAGTTTTTTATATATCGATGTTTCCAAAGATGAAAAACATTTACAGTTCTGGAATATATCATAATGATATGTGTTGAATATTAATCTAATGAATTTTATATTATTATGTGTAAATTTTGGGTCACTATTGAGGAGGGGGCATTTTATTGGTGAGACTGTGTACCATTTTCAAAAATACCCATTCCTTGTTAAGCAATTTAATTCCATAAGAAAAATAAAACCAAAGTGAATAAATAAATTATATTGGATAACAGTAGTTTGGGAATACCATCACTGACTATTTTATAAGAAATGTTTTATTATATATTAGTTATATACCCATAGTTAAAACCATTTAAACCATTTTATTATTTTCTTGGAAGCTCTTTTTATACATCAATAAACTTATTTCTACTTCTACAGATGAAATTCACAATATTCTGTAATATTGAAAATTCATTTCTAATAATGATATCCATTTTATTGGTTTATATTTTCAAAATTGATATGAATAAACTTTAATATAATACATATTTGTTATATAGAAACATTATATAGAAAAAAATATTGTTTCATGCGGAATAATAGAAATAATCTTATTCTTTTCAAAATATATATCATTATAGAATATAATTTTTTTAATATATAAATATAAATAATCATTATATTTCATTAAAACCATTCATCAAAAGTTATTGGATCGAATTTTTTAAAATAAATAATTCCTAGCATATAGAAAAAAGAAATCATTAAAATATAGGTCCTTCAATATTAAATGATTTTATTCATATACCAGTAATTTTTGCCTATTTTAATTGTTTAAATTAATAAATATTAGAATATTTCTATGAATATTATAGACACATAAAGTAATTCTTGTAATAATAATAGTAATATATAACTAATTTAAATACATATTTTAATAATTAAATATTTTAATTTATTATTATCTTTTTATTTACTTCCATAATTATTTATTGTATAAAATTTATATTATTTTTAATTTTTTAAAAAACATTTATCAACATCTAAATTTTTATTGGATAAATATATAAGAAATAGCTATATATCAATCAAAAATATGTCAAATGACCTTATTTTCAATGATCATATTAAAATCTTATATGTAACCTCACATATATATTTGAAATTACTCATCCTATTATCTAATCCAATTTAAAATATTTTAATTAAATTTTTATCATGTTGTTTTCTCTATATAGTAATCATCATAAATATGATATTTCTTGCAAATAAAGATGGTATAAAGTTTCACATTGTACAAGGCTTATTTACTTATTATTTAATTTAGAGATATTATTAAATATGTTTCATTTATTTATCTCATAATTCATTTCATGTTATATTGAAATATCCCACACTGATGAAATAGAAAATTGTTCATATTAGTTCAGAGAAGTTTGTTTCATAAGCTAATATAAAATATTTATTTAATGAAAAATTCATACTAAAATAATGGGATGTTACACATTATCTGATTCCTATTATACACAAATTCCTCTAGGGGTGATTATTTAAATAACTTCTAAGTGATTTATCTCAAATTCTTATTATAATCTTTAATAATTTGGGTGGTCTAGTCTATGGTACACCAATATTATTCATTTTTATATTAACTCCCAATATATAGTAATATTATGGGATTAATTGTGTTTTTACTTGTTATTATTTTTCATTTAGTACAATAAAAAGAACATAAAAACTATTTTTTCTTACCACGAAATGTGTGTTCTGGTTAGGAACCACTACTTCTAGGCAGTTTCCATTATATTTATTTATGAAACTGGAAACATCCGACAGTTCATTATCCAATGGTATATGCTTTACAAAGGTATGTGTTCTTTAAGTTTTAACTCACAATACATAAGAACGTGCATTTTTTGAGAGGATGGGAGGTCGTACTCATCACACCATTTTGTGGGGAATTATTGTATACTCCGGGAAAATCTTTTAGATTTGAGATATTTTCATGAATCCTTATTAATTAACAAACTATAACATAGGATTCCCTTAGAATTTGCAACCAATTATTAGAATGTGTAAAATTTAGAATCATTAATATGTATTCAAGGTTCGTCCTTAATGAAGACATCTATATGTATTCAAGATTATTCATCAATGGTATCCTATTATATATTATTAATAGATTATTTTAACCATCGTTATGATGATATTGGGTTTTAAGCCACTCATTTGGGCACTCTAGAATTTGTTATCATCATGGGAGACAAAATATTGTTTTGATGTTAGGAGTGTACCCATAAATGGGCTACCTACTTATCCTTGTGAATGGAATCAAAACCCTTGTAGTTTGGTGCCACTAAATGGGTCACATCATACATTTTATGGTTGTGTGATAAGAACCTATCTGTATAGTTTAATATCAAGTGGTAAGGACATCTAAGCGAAAGGATCTCAGTAAAGGTTTAGTGTGGGACTTATGCCTAAGAGGCCCAAGGAACTTGGAAATAATATGGGTTTCCATGTTGGATTAGACCTAGTTAGGAATATGGCCCAGTAATAACTTGGTTGATTTAAAGTGTGGGGTTTGAACCTTAGAGAGGCTTCCTACGTATTCTATTCATATTAGAATCTAAGACCACATAGTTCGATGAGTCACATAGGAGAGTATAGTCCTTTGAGAGAAATGATTTTGGGATTATTCCTAAAAATGATAACTTGATGATTTTGTTGTTTAATTTGGGGCTTACTATTAAGAAGTATACCCAATTATGGATGAAATGTGATGAAACATGATCCTTTAGAAGGCTTCCAACATATCCCAATTATAGTGGGAATTAGAGTTCTCATAGTTCATGTAGAGTGTTTGTAAAAATGGTGTGATCATGAAACATCTCTATGCCCACGTGAGTCATGCTTGGTGTGAGAAACAAGAGGATGTAAAATATTCCACAAAGTATTACACATTTTATCTTCCATTGGTGGAAGAGGAATGGACTATGACAATGAGGGTGGATGAGGTTTAGGCGAACGAGGAAGAGGGAGAGGCAAAGAGCCTTCCCTCTATTCACATTATAGTATACATGGGTCTAATGTAAGGAAGTAGTGAAGGTGAAGGAAGTAGAGAAGATGAGAACTGCTACTTCCTACTTGAAATGTTAGGGACTTACACAAGGATGACTACCCTAAAGTTTGTCCTAGCAGGGGAGGGACACATTTCATTTATTCAAAAGGAAAAGTAGGTGTGAACTGTACCTTCCCAAGTAGAGACCTAAGGTTCCAAGTTTTAGAGGTGAGAAGAGGAGGACAGAACCCAAACCATAATCCTCCAAACAAGTAACATCCAAACACAATACATGGGAGAAAGGTCCATGTGAAAACAGATATACATACCCATAGACACTCCATGAATATTAACCACATTGTAAAACAAATGTTGTTAACCTCTAACTATGGAACTACAATCTCAAATAGGAGACATGTTGTTCTGCCTTTCCTACTGGTTTGATGAGTCAAGAGGTTTTAGTGGAGGTTTCAACACAATACCTTTCCAAAAAATGAGCCAATAAAGAATAATCCTTTCCATGAATGGATTTGAAGAAGGCTATGAAAGGATTATAGACTCAAGGTATTGGTTGAATCAATGGGGGACTCTCATGTAAGTATCTGGCATGCATGTATGGGCACACAAGTATGCATGGGCGACCTGATGATCGCTTAACTAACTAAAAACCTGGTTATTAATACTTCGGTGAGACTTGACACAAGCCTTAAACAGTATTTATAGGTATTCCTAGAAGTGGGGCTCTCAAGTTCCTTTGAATGGATTGGGTAGTATGAATGTTTTTCTGATTTAGGGAGTTTGGTCACTTTATGTGTGAAATTCTTATAGATTTAGAACACTAATGGGACTTATGTCCTATGATCCTCCTTCAATTCCTCCACTCTAGGTGTTAAAGAACTACCTTGATTCGTTAGTAAGACATGCGAAAAGTACTATGGTGACCAGAGCAACAATTAGGATTTAGGTAAATTTGTACGTACAAATGAAGGCCCCAATGGTCTATTTAAAGGGTATTACGGAACCCTAGGAGAAATAATTTTTAGTGTGCAATTTGGGTTATGCTCCAGAATTGTGGCACTTCTGTGCTTGGTTGATTAATTGGTGGTTCTCAATTTGGCTTGTTCACTTCCAATGAATTGGACAAACTAGGGTGCTTCTTGGAGGACATATCCAATATAATTCCTTTATTCAACTCTATCATGGTGGAATGTAGGTATTTGCATGCAGGTACCTTGGGAACCACTTTTTGGAAACATCCCAATTTATTTCTCCATACTGTGGGGGTTGTTCCCCCACCCCTGCTTCAATTCACTACCGGGATGTGATCCTGACCCATCGGGATAGTGCCTTCGCTACCATCACTAACCCCCCTAAAAACCCTAGATTCATACTGCAAACCTTTCAAGCTCGGTTGAGAAAATTTTTCGGAAAAGTGCATCAAAGTAATTTCATGGTGTCTATAAAATCCCCCCCTTATAATATGATTCATTCGTAACAGAAAGAATCATGTTATATGATAAAATTAGGTTACTTTGACACATTCCAACATCATTTTCATAGATTTTGAGCTATGTCATGTTTTGAAGGATGCTCTAATTTTTTCCTAGGCCATGGGGCTAGTGAGCATAGTTTTATTTTTACTATGGTCATATAAACAACACCACAAACATTTTACCCTTTGACTTTTATTCCTCGATATTTCCCTAACCATATAAAATTTCGGTCTAGTGAGCTGAAACATAGACTTTTATCCCGAGTTCCATTTACGGGATTTCAATCTGGTGGGTACCATGTCATTATTTAAGCGTTGTTTAGAGTCATGCATGTCAGACTAAAAAGTATAATGTTTATGGTTGAATATCGTTGACCATAAATATTTAAATTAGATCCTAAAAAAGGATTAGTGGCTTTTAATTATAGTAATATACTATAAATACATCCAAGGGTAATCTTGAGTCATGATTTATTTTATGGGAACCAAATCTGAATATTGTATAAACATAAAGGAGAACATTTACAACAACATGGTTACAGTTTTTTGAAAAACCCATTATGTGGTTTTTATTATGCTAGGCCGACTAGGGAATATGTTGCATGGTCAAACAATTGAATATTTTGACTCGATTTCATTTTATGTAGGCAACTTATGCACGACCACCTAAGGGCACATACTGCATAGTCATGTAAAGGTGTTCTTAGGAATTTAACATTTCATTGTTGATAGACATGGGAAATTAAGAATTGGGGGACTCAAGACCACAATGGATGGTTTTTTGAAGTAAAAGGATTTTAATAATAAAATGTTATATTTGACCACATATGTCATAAATTGGAAAACCACTTATATAAAAATTGGGTGTATGAGGAATGGTTAAATTTTTTTAGAAAGAGGCTTTCTGATATCATGTTTTGCAGTTATAAAGTCATAAAGTGAGGAAATTATACTGTGCAGTTTTAAGTAATGTAGTGAGGACATTGGTTGGATTTAATTTAAGGTATTTAGCTTTGACCAATGGTTTGAGACTCTCCAACTTCTTATTAATTTTTTTGGAAACATACTACCATTTCCATGTATGGAATAATAATAATTATAAACTAAGATTTTGGAATTTTGGGAATTTAATATTGATATAGGAGAAGGGATAAAGTCATTTTATTTGGTCATTACTACGAACAAAGTTACCATTATTTGAAGAATGCATTCAGGGGTTAAATATGTAGGTTCGTCTAGGGAATATGTTGCATGGCACAATAGTGGCATCTTCTGACTGATAGTTCCATTTTGTAGAAAACTTATACAATTCCACATAAGAGAATGTACAGCATCGGTAGGCAAAAGAACTCCCAAAGTTTTGACATTCTGTTTCTAAAAGATAAAGAGATTCATATTTTCCATAGCACAGAGTCCCATTTATGGATAAAGGTACCTGAATAAAAAGATTATTTACAATCATGATTTCAAAAGAATCAGAGTAATAGGATTTCTAAAAAGGTCTGATCCAAACATATTAAGTATGGTGTCTATAGTTTTAGTCCACATGACTAGGACCAAAATAGAGATAGTAGATGATATGTGGTCAAATGATCCATGGTTATTTAATATTCCTTTGAACACATAGATATAGAGATGTGTAAACCATGGTCATGAAGTCTTTCAGATCGAGTGAAAGGCAATGGGACAAATATACATGGATGGCTACATTAAGATACATATTATTTTATATTTTCATCAATGTTTGAAGGGGAATAAAGAGAGATTAACCAAAAATGATGTTTCCATTATTTGAAAAACACATCATGGGGGTTTTATTATGCAAGACCAACATGGGAAAATGTTGCATAGCCAAATACTGGTACCTTTTGAATGAGAGGCATGTTATGTAGGAAACTTATGCAAGGAATCCAAATGGAATGTACTACATATTCATGAAAAATAGTTCTTAGGTATCTGAAACTCTGGGACCAAAAAACTATATGAAATATTATAAAGATATAAAAATATTCAAGATTAAGAGTGTGAAATATAAAATAGGTAATTCTCAATGCATAGGAGAAATATTTGAATTAATATTGTCCATGATTTTGGAGTCCCTTACATAGATCTGACTCATATTTAAAAACAGGTACATTTCTTATTTCCATGGTGGACTCTCTAAGTAGAGGACCCAAAATGAATACTCCCACATAGATTATTAATAATATGTGGAATATAGATAAAATAAATTATCTCTAGGCTAGGACTAGGAGCTAAGGACTAGTTTTTACTATGTATCTCAATGGGTTAATAATCAACTCATATGTAGTTCATTGGGTTTTTGGGTAGTTTAAAGTCATGCAGTGAGGACATGAATTGATTCTGATATAAAAAGGGGAATATTATGAATTGACCAGAGAATTTAACTCGAGATTCAATATGTATCCCATATAGATGAGAATGAATCCACATGTAGATCTCTGAAACATTCCCTATGAAAGTTTGATTCATACACATATGGAATAAAATGGGGTTTTGTGGTGGTGGATGGGCCCACAATTGGATATCTAGGTGTCTCTACGTACCCCATTATAAATGAGAATCATTCCATAAGTAGTTTTTGAAATAATAATTTCCCACACTAAATGAGTTTTTTAGGGGAAACAGGGTTATTTAAAACATTCAAAAATAATAAAGGTTAAACTTAAGACACAAAATGGTATGAATACCAAACCATGTATCTTGAAAGAGAACTCAATATAGATCAGGTTTATATAAATAAGGATAAATGCGAAATAAATTTTTTTGTGGTTGTGGTTGGGCTCAAGATTAGAGAACCAGGAGGATCTACGTATCTCATTGAAAATGAGAATAAATCCACATGTAGTTCATGAAATGAGACCCATATGCAGATCTAATTCAGTCATAGGGAGAAATAGAACTCATTTTCCACTCAGGATTAGTAATGATATCATTGATTCTTTCTCATAGAAGCTCTTAACATAAAATAATTAAGACGTTAATTATACAGTTTAATGTCATATAACAAGGACAAATGGTGCTAAAAATTTTAATTTCACGCATCATGGACACTTATGGTTGTTATGATGATTAATTTCAAGCAACTTGGACTTTGTTCTATTCATTTTAGAATCAAGCAGTGAGAACATATGTCAATGTGAAATTACATAAAGTAATTCTTATATAATCTTGAAATTTTTGGAGTTGTCATAATTTCTATATCCTTTGAGATTAGAGAATACCCTCCATTAGTGTAGACCTTATGTATGGAATAAAATCCTTCCCACTTTAGCTCAAGCTTTGGAGGATTCTTTCTTGGTATCATTGGATTAGTGAGGACCAATACTAATTATCCTTGAATAAATGATCCGAGGAAAAAATTCTTGTTAAAAGATCATTTTATTTTGTTCTGATAGGATTCTAAATGATGAAAATTATGAAATTTATTTTCATCAAATAGTTCCATCTCATCAAATATTTTCTGAGACTTTTCATATGTAGATAACTAATCACATATCGTAACACAGAGTGAAGGAAATTGAAATTCAATTAGAAGAAACTACTTCTACACTATACACCAACGAATATGGAGTTTCCTGGGTGGTAGTATGAGTAGTATTCTGATATGCCCATAATGCATGCAAAAGTTTATCAGGGAAAAATTTATTATCTTTATCCACCATCATCTAGAGTATATTTGATAGAGTTTTATTAAAAGCCTCTATCTGTCAATTGGCCACTGCATGATCGTGAGTTGAATGGTGGGATTTGATATTGTGCTCTTGTAATAACTTATTTACTTCCACATAACATAAATTGGTTCCATTTTCCATCAATATAGTATGAGGGATACTAAATCTTTTAATGATATTGTCATTAACAGAGCTAACAATGCTTTTGGATATGACTTATTAGAGAGGTACTGCCACAACCCATTGGGGGAAGAAATTAGTAGAAGTTAAAATATACTCGAACTTCTTACCCATAGATATAGGATAAGGTCCTAATATATCCATTCCCCATATGAAAAAGGGATAGGAGTGTTTATATGTATATAGAAACACTTGGGGTTGATTAATGAAGTTGTCATGCACTTGGAAGGAATGACATTTGTTGGTGAAATATTTTCAATTTGGTGTTAATGAAGTCCAAAAATATCCAAGCCTTCAGATTTGATCAGAAATCCTATTCCCAGACTGGTGAGCACCACAAGATCCTACATGTACTAATTTTAATGACAGATTCAATTTATTCTCCATTAATACACCTGAAGAGAATTCCATCAAAGCCTTGTTTATATAGAATCTTATGGTGATATGGGCTATCAATAAGAGTAAAAATGGCCACTTGTCGTCAGATCTATTCTTCCTCGTCTCTATCTGATGGAAGTAATCCATTTTGAAGGTATTGCTGATAGGTTTCTTCATTAATTTATTCTATTATAGTTGGAACGAAAGGTGAAACCACTCGATGATGGGTAATATTGATGATTTTCTCACCCTGATTTGGATCTTCCAAGGATTTTTCTGAATTAGATAATGCATCAACTTGGGAATATTGTAATCATGGGACATAATATATTGCTGGATCTGAGGGAAATTCTGCCATTAACCCTCTGAAATAATCATACAAAGGGAATAAATATTCTATTATGATAGCATAATCCCAATTGATTTTTTTGAATACCAACTACGGATCACCTTTCACTTCTAAGTGATTCACTTGTACCTGGAGTGAAAATTCAAGGATTGTAATGAGAACTTGATATTGTGTTTCTTTATAGGTAGCTCCTTCTAACAACTGGAAGGAATATGGAAACACTGCCTTTTCTAGGGAGATAAGTACAATTTCTAACCCAACATTGTTGATTTTAGGGTTTTCCATTCTCTTCCCCATTGGAGTTCTAGAATCACCATCAAAGTACGTTTCCCATGTTTGGGGATTATCTTGCATATAGAATATTTCATCATCCTAAATTTCAGTATTCAAATATGTATCTTCTGCAGATGGATGCTCGGCAAGGAAATCTGCCAAGGCTAGGCCTTTTATTGATTTTAGAGGCCGAAACTGGATATCAAACTATTGAAAAATAATTTCCCAGCATTCCAAACTTTCTATAAGCATAGGATGACTAAGGATTAATTTTAGAAGGTTATTGTGAGATACCAAGTGATCCTCATGATGTTGAAGGTAGTGACTCAATTATTAAACTACAAATATTAATGTTAGGTAGCACTTCTCGACACTTGAATATTGAGTCTATGTGTCTAGAATAGTTTGACAGAGATAGAAAAGTCTATTTTCATTCCTAGAATCATTCTTTTGAGCAAAGAAGGTATATAATGATCTCTCTAAATGTGTCACATAGAGAATAAGTAGATATCCTTCAACATGTTGCATTGACACTGGTGGAATAAAGATATATTTATTGAGGGTATAAAATGGCTCTTGGTAGTCTTTGGTTAATTGATAAGCGACTACCTTCTTCATTAATCTGGTGAAGGGTAAACACATTTCTTCCGAATTATCCGTAAAGTGCCGAATATTGGCTGAGTGTCATTAAATTCATCTTAATTCATTCAAATTTTGAAGAGGTGACATTCCAAGTATTGCATTTTTCTTCTCTGGATCAACTTCGATGTCATGATAGTGTACTTCAATGTTATGGAAATTTTCTAAGGTGACCCAAAAACCACATTTCAAGGAATTCATCATCAAATAATGTTGTCGAAGTTTTCTAAATATGTTATCTAGATCACCCATGTGAGTGGAATGTTGTTTGGATTTAACCAACAGATCATCCACATAACATTCAACACATTTTCTTAAGAAGTGTTTAATGTTATGGTGCATGTCACGTTGATTTGTTGCACCTACATTATTTAAGCCAAAGGGAATTACCCGATAGAAAAACACACCTTTAGGGGATCTGAAGGCTATAGACTCCTCATCCTATAGGTCCATTTGGATTTTATTTACCTTGAATATCCATTCATGAAGGATATATCTTCATATTTGGCAGTTGGATGAATCAAAAGCTCTGTGATAGGAACTGAAAATTCATCTTCGGGACAATGCCGGTTAATATCTATGAAATAAATACAAACTCTAATTTCTCATTCATCCTTTTCACTGGGAAAATTTTGGCCTATCATTTGGGAAATTAAACCTCCCATTAAAATTTTTCCTTGATAAGCATATTGACTTCAGATTCAATTATTGAGGCATGAGTTGGGTGTGTTCTTCTTACTTCTAGCTTGAATCCTCGATTCTCTTCTAGCAAACCCAAGAGACGAGTAGCTACATTGAGGTTAAGGCCAGACATTTCTGTATAGTTCCTAGAATATATATATATATATCTGTGTGTGTGTGTGTGTATTTTTATGTATGTTTCTTTAGAAATGAAGTATACATCTCTTCCTCTTTAGAATTCATGGCCACACTAATTAATGTGGGGCATGAATCTTCTTTTGTACCCAAATTCATTTCTCTAAGATCATCCATAGTGGTGGAGATGCCTTCCTCAAATGCTGTAGGAGCATCCTTGATATCTTCTTCTTCTTCTTCTCCATTACATGTCACTTATTCTATTTCTTATTGCATATTAAGTGGTGAAGAAAAAAATTTAGAGCTAGTAGAGGAGTCAATATTTGAACATCCTAAAGAATAGGAAAACATTTCTTACACTATTGATCATGAAGGGTCTTTCTATAGCATTGAAGAGAAGATGATTGGTTGGGAATCAACATCCTTGTCATCTAGTAGTATTCTAACATCTTTTTATAGCCTGATTAATGAAGCAAAGACTTGCTGATTTTTGGTGGATAAAATGAAGACATCTCAATATAGGATTTCATTACTACTTGGTAAATCAAGAATTTCTCCCATGTTGTTAGACACAATTTCAATAATTGAAATTTTGGAAGTCATTGTATGAGTGATTGGATTTGGGTTTATCCTTTTAGTTTTATTGATAGGAAACCCAAATTCTATAATCAAATATAGGAATGGGTTAGCTGGGATCTTTTTCAGACCATTCGACGCATTGATTATTGTTACCTATTTTGTCATGGTCTATGTTCCCTTTGTGTGATAGAATTATGCTTCAATATACTGAGATTCAAATGTTTTGAACGGATACTTTTCACTATACAATGTCCCAATTTTCCCATTGAAGAAAAACTTAAGACATTGGTTATATGACGATGGAATGGAACATGTTGATGTAGCCAAGACCATCCAATCGGAATGATGAATGTTGTGTCCTGAAGTAAAATCATGATATCAAAATTAGACACAAGATCCCCAAACTCAGTTCTGAGTTTAAAATCACCTAAAGGTTTTTTTTAATTATTTTCATAACCTTGAAACATCAAAGTGTAATGAGATACATCTGATTCAGTGATGCCCTATTGAAAAAATGTATGGATGGGAATGTGGTTGACTCATTTACCATTATTAATGAAGGCTCATCAAATATCAGTGTCATTATCCTTTCCAAAAAGATACATGGGACTAATGTTTCCTTGTAAAACATAATCTTCATATTCATTCGTAAAATATATAAGTGCATGAAATTATGTAGGATCATTCTCTATATGGTAATCCTCAATAGTAGCAACCCCAGTTTCAAACTCTTGTAGACCTGAAAAATCCGAAATAAGTGCTTCTAGAAGATCTTTAAACAGATTAAAGGCATCCAAGATTGGCATAATGGCTGGTAATTGGGCTAGCTATTTCATAACATTGTAATTTTTGTACAGATTTCTACGTTTCCTAGCAACAAGATACAATTTTGTAGGTTCCATGGATGTTTATGCACCTGATGTAGATGTACCCTATATTGGGGTAGAATCTAGAAATACTTCTTCTTTTGGTATATTAGACTAACAAATTCAATCTACTTGCTGATATAATGATGGTTTAACATCTAATAAGTCCTCTAAAATAATCATGTTAAGACCGATCTTTTCATGTGTGGGAGAACTTATTGGTTCTTGCTAAGACCGCTGAAGGGATCTCCCATAAGTTTCTTCCGTAGAAAGTGTTTGAGTTGGGGTAGAGTTAAAATAGTGTTTTTTTGCATATCCATATCTTCCCTTGTATCCTAAAAATTGGATTCTTCCTCTGGATACCCTGTTAGGTAAAGAGAATTCAGGCTCATCATAACCAGAATCATCATTTTCATAGTGATCCGTTAAATGGATATCATTAATAGAACTAGAGATTAATTCTCCATCTGGTGATGATTCTTCTTGATAGGTCATTTTTGGTAGTTCCGTTTGGCGGGGTGGTGCTGGTAATTTTTAAACAGCTTGTAGGATATCTTCTAGTGTCAAGGAAAACATTGTCCTTAACACGAGCTCGTCCTCTTCTGAATTCTATTTGTAATTCTGAACATGTCTCTTATTTGAGGATTTCCCTTTGGAGGATTGATCTTTTGATGAAGATGGTTTTTCTGTAGAAGAATCAGAAAAAGTCACAATTGATTGTTTCAATTTTGTTCGTATAATGGCATGAATTCGATTGATTATTTTCCTGATCATCAAATCATCATACTTCTGGCATTTTTTGCTTTTGACTTCCAACCATTCTCTTTTTTTATCTGGATCAGTAGAAGTACCACATGCAACATGGGATGATGAACTTTTCAGTTTCACTTGTCTTGATCCTACCATTTTTTTGTAGGAGTTATTTAAAAACCAAAAAACTCCTAAATGGAATTCCCAAATATTTGATGAAAGGGGAAATAATTTGTAATATCTTCATCTCCTTATTTGTTCGGTTTCTTTAGCCTTGGAAACTAAACCAAATTGTTTTCTAAAGATTAGATAAAGTAACTAGGAATGTATTCATTCTGAAAGGAGTAAATTTTTTATTTTACTCCTATAACTATCTCCACCTTTGATATTTTAGATCATCTTGACATGGCAGTCATTGATGTTGATTTTCAGGAGGTGGAGCCCTTAGGTATACTAATGTTTATGAAGCTAAAGGAGGTACAAGTGCTTGTTTGAGTGTGATTGTAGCAGCCTCTATGTTCCATATTCTCCTCCCAAGAGCTGATGTAATTATACATGATTTAGATTTAGTTTCCACAATGTAATCCTACACTTTTTGGGAAATTTAAGCAAGGTCTCAAACCCTATGGTGTATATCACAGGGATCAATGTTGGGCATGAATCATCACATAGATTTTCCACACAAATTAGAAGAAACTCTTCTTATGGGAGTGAATGATTTATGTAATATGTTAATCATTTCCATCAAGTAATGAAATCAGAAAATCATCCATTATCCCTTTATTTTCATTTTGTAAGATCGAAAATTGTGGTCTTCAGCAGCATTCAGCTGAATTGTAGAAGGAATTTATGATGGAGTTCATTACATCTAGTAATTGATGAAGACTACAAATATGTATACTAGACAAGGGCTGGCCCCTGTAATGATGGCACGAAGAATCTGATATTTACTTCTTCTTGTTGTTGAGGGGTCCCCATCATGGGATCACATCGAGAGAAAAATTCATTAAATGCTACTCTGGATCTCCCGAACAATTAAATATTATAAATATAGTATTCACAATATTTAGTGGGGAAGGGATCATATCCACCCATTTATGGTAAGTTTTATTTTATAGTTTTACTGATACATGTCGTTGTTTTATAGCTTCCAATCATGTTGTTAATGCCTCAATCTTGTTCATAAGAATTTAGGCCACATCTGGATGAGCTAAGACCTGTATAGGTATAACAGCAAGAGCATGAAATGGCGCAAGTACCAGGAAAACCACTGGTTGTGGTGCTGTTGGTATTTCTCTTAGATAACCCATGGGGACAGTCCTAGAAGGAAGTGTTTTATCCAACCCTGGCTATGTACTCAATGTATAGAATTCATTATAAGCATCTATAGTCGCAACAAACACTCATTGCCGATGACATCCTACATGATGTGAATGTTAAAGATCTGTGTGGGGAGAATGTCTAGCAGAAATTCAAGTTCAGTGTAACTCTATATTGATTCATTTTAACTCCTTCAACTCCTCTTCTTGTGGAGAAAATTTTTATTCATGTGAAAGATATTTACCTTCTCTAGTGGAAATGTGAGATGTGATATTACCTTTACCTTCCCCCTTGTTAGATGCCTTTCGAAGGGGTGGGAGTTGGTTACTTGAGGGAATACCCAAATTCTCAGTACTCATCTGGTTTAGAGTACACATGCCTCCTTATTTTATTTCAATTTTCACCTTATTATGGATAAGAACTTAATCTTCTAACTCTCATAAACTAGATTCATTTTTTGGAGGATCTTCTGTAATGGTATTAATGACATTTAATGATGCATAATGCATTCATGGAATTCTGTTAGTGTCTTTTTAAGATCATCTCCTTATGTATCATCCATGAGAAT
This sequence comes from Viscum album, assembly GCA_963277665.1. NCBI lineage: Eukaryota > Viridiplantae > Streptophyta > Magnoliopsida > Santalales > Viscaceae > Viscum > Viscum album. The sequence continues at coordinate 523,019,161 of OY728166.1, forward strand.
ATGTTCTCTTATATGCTTCATTCCTAATAACTTTTTGATGGAAATTAACCTGAAGGTAATCCTGGTATATTTCAGTTGGGAATTCACTTTCTAGCTTCTCCCCAAATCGGGAGAAAACTGACATCCTTTGAGGAGGGGATTGTAGATGTAAAAAATTCCCCAGCTCTATAGGCTGGATCTATTATTGTTCTTTTTTATCAATCCTTCGATCTTTGTTTATTGAATTTGATGGTTGAATTAAAAAAGACCCTATCCTTCCACGTTGTGGTGGCTCTTGAACTATTATAGCTGAGAATTGTGCAGCTGCTCTTCTGATTTGGAAAATTTTGGTGTGAACATTGGTTGGGTGCATTATTTAGAAACCACTTAAATTACCTATTTCGGAAGACCTATATTCTATTTCAAACATTTGGGCCATCTTATAACTTACATCATCTAAGAGGGAGTCTTGCTTAAAGTTCTCAAATGCATGATGCAAAAGTATCTCAATAGCATTCTCTCTTTGGGCCTAACATTGATGAGAGCTAGTCGAGGCCTGTTCTTGAGTTTATCTTTGATTACACACAAAATATGTTGATTGTAGAAGACCATGGGCAATAATAATGCATGAGACCACATTTTGAGAGCATTTCTGATTTTGGGGCATAGGGAAATGAAATACTCCACGTGCCCCCCATCCTATGATATGAACACTAGATGGGGTATCATAAATTAATTGGCATAGCCTCTTTAGTGCATCTAGGTATGAACACTAAATGGTTCTCTGCAGCTTTTCAACCTTTATATGTTCGGGAACTAAGAGATATTCCAAGTTTATTTTGTATTACAAAACTTCTAATACATTTACATGACATTGATATTCATCATATGGTAATAATTTGGTTTTCAAATCATGAAGATTCTTCTATAAGTTGTTGTGGATATATTGAATACATTATTCTTCCATCATGTATGGAATGTTGTATTGAGAAGTTTCCAAAGTTCAAAACATGACTGGGATTTCATCTTTAGCTAATTTGTTTCTCATATTCAATATATCTTTATCATATTTTTTTAGAGGTTTCTCCACTTGGTCTGATCATAGTGGATGATTCTTGATTGTCTTATTACAAAAAGGAATCAAACACTTTTTACTCTACTATATTAGAGGATAAAAGACCCAAGGGAGGTTCAAAGAATGACTTCACCCTTAGGATATATTCTGGTAGATAATGTATTTCAGCTGTTAGTGACAGGGCATCTAACCTTACCGGTCATACATTGGCAAGTGCCTTGAGAGAAGAGAACATTCTCAACAATACAATGTCAATTAGGGAATTATCTTGAAAATTTGAAACACTACTATCGAGAGAATATTCATAGTGAATTCCATCATGGAGAGGACCACCATGGTGTATTACAGAAATGGTTAAATCCCCTTTCTCATTGGTCTTCTGGACACACTGAGGGTTTTTGTGGCTCTCATATGGAGATAGGCTCTCTAGATTGACAGAGTTTTCATGATGCAATCCTTCATGATAAATAATCCTATTAGGAACATCATAATTACTACTACTACACCCATAATTTGGCAATGGGAGAGTAGGATCCTTAGTTTTTACGGATAAATGTCGTAGGGCTTCAAGAACTCCAGTATTAAGAGGAGCCATATCCCAGATTGGATCTTCAATTTACAAATATGTTTGGAGAGAAATATTCGTATATACTCTTTCACATGTAGTTGGGGCCACCTACTAGGATAAGTGGTTATCATGGGCTGGTGTATGTATCTACATTAGAGTGGTCATTGGGATGGGCCGATTATCTCCAATTGGAAATGGTGTATGTTTCAGATTTGGTAGTCTGTATGATATGGGGGATTATTCCCCATAACCCCCCTAGACTGGAAAAGAGGTGTGTATCTACTTCGGGATGGCTAGCCTATGAGTCATCCTAGATGTGGGGGAAAAATTATTTGTATGTTCCACTGGTACTACTGAAGTTTTTTTTATGATACCCTAGCATGAGTCCATCATATGTGAAACAATTTTTTTCTACCCTTTCACCATTACTAAATTTTGTTTGGGGACATCATCATCTAAAAAAGTAATATACATGCATTCTGTATCTTGAGTAGGTGTATGTGTCTGCTCCTTCAATCATTTCCTGACATTGTGTAATGAATGTACTAATGTATGGGGGTAGAGATTTGAGATTTCCCTTGGTTTTTCATTGGATATTTTTGAATGACTTCTAAAGGAGCATCCAATAGAGACTATAGTTATGATAGATGAATGTTTATAGGTGTATATTCCTCCTTGTTATTTTCCATAATGCATGGTCAACAGACTTATTTCAACACTGACAGATGATACTGCTGGCAGAATTGGTGGGTGTAAGCAATTGTATGTTGATTCTTACCAGTTTCCACCACATTTGATTGGATTCCTTCATTGAATGTAGTAAGATGATCCTATTGGAAGGATTATAATTTTTAAACATGTGTATTTTGTTTTTCATGGTACTCCGCAAAATTCAACTTGTGAGATTGGTGGGACGCTGCTAGATGAGTCTACTGGGAAGCAGAATTTGGACAGATGGGAGTATGTTCACATTCATTTTTTTTCATCAAGTTACGTTGATGGACTTCTATGGTGGGGGGAAAAGGTAAAAACCTACTCCCTGCTAGACAGATGTTATCATTGACAGTCTTTCTTGTATGCTTGTGTCTGAGATACCTAGGTCTAACAACTGAAGGCAACACCCCCATCATGTTAGGGGTTCACTAACACAAGATTCTTTTGATGGTGATTGTTGGTAGGAGCCCTTGGTTTGGACCCCAACATCTTTGAGTTGAGGCCATGAGTGACCTCTTGATCCACCTATTTATAGTATGGGTGGGACAGGTTGTTGCATTCTGGGGATAAGGACCTGAAATAGTTTAAGAAAGTGGTTGGCACTATCTGCTTCTTGACAATCAGTCATCACTGACCAGACTATTGCGGGTTGTTGTTAACCTATAGAGTCTATTGGTAGCCTCAAAGGTTGGGATAATACCTTGTTGACTTTATTCATGTACCCATACATTTTAGAACCAGTGCTGAAGATGCGAATTTGGTGATGACTCCCTTCCAGTTGATGAAGATCCATCTTGAGCAGCGGCTGGGGAATTCATGGGTGCAAACTCAAAGGAAGTCATTTGGAGTTATGGGAGTTCTATGAAATCTTGAAAAAAAACAAAAAAACAAAAAACATTAAATAAACATCTTTTTTTTATACATGCATTATTGATTCCTTTATCTATCCTTCATTTATCAATAGATAGGTGCCTGAAAGATAGGTGACACAATTAACTTGTTTATGGTTTCATGTTGGGTTCTCCATTTTTGTTTTGATTCCCTCAGAATGTTTGTTCTGGTTTGGAATCAATACTTCTGTGTGGTTTCCATGGGATTTATTTATGGAACGGGAAACATCCAATGGTTCATTATCCAAAGGGACCATCTTTCCAAAGGTCGACATTGGTTATTTTTGAACTCACGGTACATAAAAACATGCATTGGTTGAGAGGATGGGAGGTCGGACTCATCCCACCCTTTTTCGAGGTATTATTTCCTATTTTAAAAATCTCTTTTAGATTTGATATATTTTCATGAATCATTATTAATTCACTATGTATAACATAGGTTTCCCTTGTAATTTTCAATCATTTATTAGCATGTGTAAAATTTTGAATCATTAGTATGTATTCGAGGTTCTTTATTAATTGATACATCTATATGTATTTGATGTTATCGATAAATTGTATCCTATTATATATTATTTAGAGATTCTTTTAACCATTTTTATGATGATATTAGTTTTTATGACACTTATTGGGGGACTTTGGAATTTATTGTCGTCCAGGGAGAAAACTTTTTGTCTTGATATTGGGATTTTACCCATAAATGGGCTACCTACGTATCCTTGTGAAAGGAACCATAACCATTTTAGTTTGGTGCTACTTAATGGGAAACATCATACCTTTTAAGGTCATGTGATAAGGACCTAGCCATACAGTTTAATGTTATATGGTAAGGAAATATATGTGAAAGGTTCTTAGTCAAGGTTTGGTGTGGGGCTTATGCCTAAGCAGCCCAAAGAACATGGAAAGGATATGGGTTTCCATGTTGGATGAGATCCTGTTTAGAATATGGACCAAGAAGAATAGTGTTGACTTAAAGTGTTGGGTTTGAACCTCAGAGAGGCTTCCTACATATCCCATTCATATAGGGATCAAAGACCATGTAGTTTTATGAGTCTCATAAGAGAGTATATCCTTTGAGAGATATGAGTTTGGGATTACTTTCTGAAAAGGATGCCTTGATGATTTGGGGGTTTAATTTGGGGATTACTCCTTACAAAGATGACCATTTATGGATGAAATGTGATAGATCTCAAGCCTTTATAAGGCTTCCTATGGATCCTAATTATAGTGGGAATGAGAGTTATTGTAGTTCAAGTGGGGTGTTTGTTAAAATGTTGTGATCATGAAAAATATCTATTCCAATGTGAGTTATATTCTGTGTGAGAAACAAGAGGATTTCAATGATTTGACAAAGGCACACACTTTTCCTCCTTCAGTTGTGGAAGAGGATGGGCCTATGGTGGTGAGGGTGGATAAGCCTAGGTGACCAGAGAAGAGGGTGAGGTGACGAGCCTTCCCTCCATTCAGTTTACATTAGACAAGGGTCTAATGTAATGAAGGAGTGAAGGTGAAGGAAGTATTGTGGAGAAAAATTACAACCTCTAACTTGAGTGGTTAGGGGTTTGCACAAGGATGGCTTCCCTAAAATTGGTTCTGGTGGGGTAGGGATACTTTTACATTGTTCAAATGAAAACATAGGTGTGAACTATGCCTTCCAAACTAGAGATCTTAGGTTCCGAGTTGTAGAGGTGAAAAGGGGAGGACAGAACCCAAACCCTAATCCTCCAACATCTGAACACTATTCCTAAGAGAACAGTCCATGTGACTGCCGATATACAAACCCACACATACTCCATAAATCCTATCCCCGTTGTAATAAAATGTGGGAAACCTCTGAATGTGTAAATACAAACCCTAATAGGAGACACACTGATGTGCCTTTCCCAAAGGCTAAATGATTCAGGTGGCTTTTTAGAGGTTTCAACATAATCTATTTCAAAAAATGGAGCCAAATAAGAAGAATCCTTTCAATAAATGGATTTGAATAAGGCTTGATGAAAGGATTATATACTAAATGTATTTTTTGAATCAAATAAGGGTGCCCATGTATATATATGGAACACAAGTATGGGCGCACAAGTAGGCTTGGGCGATATGATGTTCACTTAAGTTACGAATAGCCTGAATGTTAACACTTAGTCAAGAGTTGACTCAATCCTTCAAGAGTATTTGCAATTATTCCCAAAATTGGGGCACTCAAGTTCCTTAGAATGGAATGGGTGGTGCGCAAGGGTTTCTAATTTAGGGAGGTTGGGCACTTTAGGCAAGCAAATGTTGTGGATTTCAAACACTAATTGGACTTATGTCCTATGATCCGCCTTCAATTCCTCCACTCTAGGTGTTAATGAAATACCTTGATTTTTTTTCAAGAATTGGGTGAAGTACTAGGGTGACAAGAGAATAAATTAGTCTTTAGGGAAATTCTTTCATACAAATAAAGGACCCAATGTCTATTTATAGGAAAATAAGGGACCATGGGTGAAATGTATTTGGGAGCGTAAGTGGGGTTGCACATGAGAATTGTGGAACGCTAGTGCTTGGGTGCCTAATTGGTGGTGCTCAAGTAGGATTCCATTTCATGAGTGATTTGGCCAAACAGGGGTGATACTTTTAGGACAAAGCCAAAACAATTTCTTTATTTAGCTCCAACATGGTGGTGTGCAGGTATTTGCATGCAGGTACCTTTGGCACCATTTTATGGACACATAAATATTTATTGCTCTATAATACATGGCCTTCACCCCCACACCCATTCATGAGATCATTTTTGGGCTACGGTTTTGACCCTTCGGGCCTATGAATTCGCTACCGTCATTGAACCCCATGGAAAAAACAATAGTCTCACAGTGAACTTATCGAGCCCGATTAATCATGTTTTGTGGAAAAGTGCATGGAATACATTTATTGGTGTCTACAAAAACCTAATAGTGGTATAAAATAATATTTATCATGGTTTGGATTGATTTATGATTGAAATATGAAACTAGAAAATATAATTATCTAAGACCATTGATGTATCCTATTCAAGATAACTGTTTTTTTTTCAATCCAAATGGCCATGTCATAATATTTATAGACAATAGTTTTTTTTCTTAAAATGTTACATGACCATGTTTTTTTTGGAATAAAAATGTTCATTATTAAAAATTATGAAAATTGTGTAAAAAATAGTGGTTTTCGATAATTCTAAACCCCATGAAAAAATAATATATAAGTCATTATGGCCTTAAAATTAAGCACCTTCAATGAAATAGGTCAATCCTTTTTATACATATGAATTCATTCCCAGAATGTAATACTCTACACAACAGTAGGGTCAAATGGCTTAATCTGGAAATGACTATTGGATAACCTGAAGTAGCACTCAAAAATCTCATGGATCATGGTAAAAAATTTATTAATTTTATATAAATTTAATATAAAATTGATATAATAAATTTATATATTAATCTATGATTAATTCATAAATGAACTATATAATGTTTATATTAAATAATTATAGGAAAAAAATTTAATCTATTCTAAAATGAGGTTACTATGGTTATAGGATGAATAGTTTAAATAAATAAACTATACTACTTATAATTTATTTATACCATTTACATAAATTAAGAAATTCTTTTATAAAATAGTTCAACAATAACATCTTATTTTTAAACATAACTTGTTAATATTAAAACCATATAAAGGAAGGTATTAAATGTTTGTTTTATTATCATTTAATTGAACATGTTTAGTCACCTTGAAATCATAATGTTTTTGTAATCTATTTTTGAATTGATTTTAAATTTTATATTTCATGTTTTAAGCTAGTAATTTTTCAAGTATTTTTTATTACCTAGTCTATTCATGTATATAATGTGTTATATTATGAACTATGATGTATACATTATCTTATTGAGTTAAAAACTTCTATTAATTTTTAATGATGCATATATTTTGTTTTATGCTATATATGATAATTTATATATTTTTAATCATTCATGAATTTCAATTTTTACATTTCTCTGAAACCAAATCAAGAAATTAATTATAGTTTTATACATGTTGGTTTTTGGATCTATGATAGAATATAAATATCACTTGATTAAATTATCTCTAGGTAGAGTTGATATGGGTTATACTACATAATATATTGGAGGATTTTGTTATGTCTAGAAAATTTGGGGTTTGATACCTTTCACTCTTGGTCTCCTACTATCGGGGTTATTAATTTTAGATGATTATAAGAATTTATGTGAAACTTATTCTTGTACATTATTAATTTGATTCATATGGATATGTTTAAACATAATAGTCTTTTATTTTGGGTTATTAATACATGTTAAATGTGGTGTAAATAGTTATACATTAATATGGGACAAACATATCAATTTGGTGGAAGGAATATAGATTCCAATGTTAGTCATCTAAAGAATGAATATATTTAAAGAAAAAAAATGAGACAAGATATAATGATTAATTCTTCTAAAAATATAAAGTGTTATGATCCATTAAATAAGAACACATGCCAAGATCTTGATCATTACATTGGGAATGATCTACTAAATAAATGTGGCCACATATTTTATTATGTAAGTCACTATGTTAATGGATTAACCTTTGAGTTAGGTAACAAAATAATTCTATAATAATTCTATTACACATATATGGGAAATCCTGAAGTTTAGGATTATAGAGGAATATTTTTGTGTTTATCCATATGACTGATAGGGAGAAGTGTTATCCACTCAGTAATTGAGGAGTCTTATATGATATGATTATCATAATTGGACACTTAAATAACTAAGTGGTGAGTAGAATGGAAATTTGGACACCTTGAATAGTGAAATATAGATCATGGACCACTAATAGATACAATGAATTTTTAAGATGGGTCATAATTTTAGTGGGAGTACATTTAATCTAGATTCAAATAAAATAAACAAAAAATTGAATACTTATATGATGAATTATTTTGTTTTTGAAAATATTGAATGTTCATTGTCATCAATCTTATATTTTCCATCATTTCTATATATGGTGATTCTAAATTTAATAAAAACTAAATTATTGTAACAATGCATAAGATTCATTTCAAAGAAAAATATTTAAGAACCCATGGAATCATGGAAGTTATATTATATTTATTTCCAACAATATATCAAAACCATTAAATATTGTAATAATGTTGTTAAGATGTTGAGAATTTGTTTTAGTTACTATGAGATCAATGAAGGAATTTTATTTTCGTTTGAGGTTGCTAGAGATTATTTATAGGGGAATTAAACGTTTTAGTTCTTTTTTTCAAAATGTACTCCATTCATAATGGTAACTATAAAACAATGAAAAATACTTATGGGTATCTCTATCCATGATGATTAGAATTTAGTAAGAAAATAATGTCACACTAAAATACATAAATTTAATTATTATTAAGTGTTATATGTGATAAAGTACTATATTCAATGAGTTATATAAGGGTGTCCTATAGGTTTTGGATTGTATATTTGAGTTTTAAATTCATACATAATGGTCAATATCCGATACATATGATTCTTCTACTCATCCATAAGGGTTAAACTTGTGTTTATATAATATATTGGAGGGAATTGATGACTCATTTTGAGACATATGAGTAACTAATTTTAAATATATGATATTTTTAGTTTTTTAAATTAGAAAATATTGAGCTATTCTTCACAGATTAAAATATTACAGTTCAATGATTGATTAATGATTCAATTAGAGTTATCACAAGTAATGATTGAGATGAGATTGTTTTACATGGAATTTTATGTATGAATATTGGAAATAAATTAATGGTGATCGAAATTGGATATTTTTTTGAAGATTATTTTAAATTTTTTAAATGAGGGATGTGAATTTTTGGATATTGAGTTGAGGATATGGAAAACATTTGTATGATCTATAATAATGGAGATGATCAAGGGTAACATTATTTGAAAAATAATTGAGAAAATAATTTATAATTATATATGGAATGATTTTATTGAAATTATCAACTTCAAAATTATAACATAAATAATGAGATTATCTAAAAATATAAAAGTATTAATATAATATGGTCAAAAAAGTAAGTGAAAATGAGGAATGCAGAGAAAAGTTCGTAGAAAGGATTTAATATTGATTAAAATATTTAGAATTTTTTATATCCTACTAAATCATTTGGGAATAAATATCACAATAAAGATAAATATTTTATATAATTGAATATTATGATGTATTAAAGGATATCATCTATTGATACTGGAGCACGGGGTTTATATTGTGGTTTCGGTCTGGGTTCTAATTATTGACTGTAAGGATCCCATATAACAAAAAAATACAGAGATTAAAAAATATTTAAGAGGCTAAAAAATCAAGAATCACTTATTGTAATCACATTGGATTTTAGGAATTTAATATAAATCTCAAAAATATCCCAAAACCTGTATGGAGTAATCATCCAAATTTTGGGGGAAACCTTTAAAAATTCATATGTTCCTTGTAGTTTATTAATCTAGTTGTGTATGGGTAATAGTGGAATATTAGAAAAATAATATATTGAAACATAAACTAATTAATTAATATTATTTTCTAGAATAATTTTCAAAATTATGATTAATTCACCACCTCCTTGGTGATATATCATCATATACATGATAAATTAAGTTAGTATCAGAGAAAATATAGGTTACCTATGACTAATATAATTTTTTTTGAATTCAATGATATGTAATAATAAAATTTCCAAAACCTAGGTGTTCAAACATTTGATTAAAATAATTATCATGTTTGTATAAATACAATGATTTGTTTTCTTTTTTCTCATGGACTGGAGGTTATGTGTTCTTCTATAGTGGGATTTGTATTTTTTATGAGGGGTGATACATAAAAATATTAGATAAAATAAATTCCAATATTGAATTAAAGGTAATGACTATAAATATTATTACATTATTTGATGGTTTTTATAAAATATTAAAGGGTCTCAAAACGTCCAAAACAATATGGGATAATCTTGAGAACATTTAAGAAGGAAATTTAAAAGTGAATTAATCAAAACAATAAATTTTTAGGGTATGTTTTGAAGATATTAAAATATTTCATCTAGATGCTATTGATTATTATATCATTATTGTGAATGGGAGTTTTAGAAAAAAATTCTGTTTTTTAGGATACTCTAAAGTATTATATTATAACAAAGTGATGTTTATAAGGACTTATTTTGGTACCAATATGTGGGGGTGATCATAGGTATAATCTTTTAATGAATTATCCATCTTAATATAAACATTATAACTTATTATGGAAAATAATACAATAAATAAAATCTAACAACCTCACTTTGTGAAGAAATAAGATGAAAGGTAAGCACATATAAATATACAAGGATTGTTTCCAAATCCTACTCAATTACATGGTTCTTATCCCTATTAACTAGGTTTATACACTATATCACACAAATGTTTTACAGTATATAATCAACTATGTTCCACTAATTTTAGTGTCCATAGGAAGATATAACTCCCCTAAATAAATAATGGTGTAAAAAGAAATATATTAAAGTTCTCAAGGTTTTCTCTTACACAATTTGAGAATACAATCATCCTCCACAATCAGAAGGATATAAAAATCATGTGTGTTTACACCATCAAGATCACTAATAGTTGATAATGATACTGAACCTACTGGTCATAAAAACTTCGATTAGATTTTGAATGATATGAATCCTAAATCTTTTGAATATTTAGGTAATTGAACTTCTTAATCTATAAATGAACCACTAGATTCATACATCCTTAAATATTCCAAAAATTACATCTTTCTAACTTTTTTCTTCTTATGTTTCTCACCCCTTCACTATTTTTGAAATCTATATAGTATGATTTAAAAATATATATTCATGTTTGAATTTTAATTTCATTGTCAATTTAAAACAATAAACTTCATTCAAAAAAAATTGTCATCTATTGGGTCATAATTCAAATTTACTTTACCAAAAGTTTAAATTGGTTGGCAGAAAAACAATAAATAACTAGAAAATCACTAATATAAATCCATTTCTATATATTTCTTTAAAATTTCATAGATTTTTAATTTCATAATATAGATAATTATTATATAATGTGAGGATAGGCATTATGGAATTATGAATATAAATATGGTGTAGACATTGAACATTACTTTTTGGTATTTTATGTAGTCTATAGTAGGGGGTCTATGATTCCCCACTGTCAACTAGAATCCAATTTCTTTTGTTCATTGTTGTGTAGAACATTACTAAAGGGTAGAGGTCTTATATATTCTATTTCAATTGAAAAAATTTCTCAAGCTTCATTTTGGTCTAACATCATGTTAGTGGTGTAGCCACCACCATTGTAGTCTACATGTAGTACAACAAATTTCACTATTACGTGGAGTCTTTGATCAATCCTTCTTTGTGGTGTGTTCACTCACAGCATGGAATGAGGTATTATAAACCATTGTATATCCAAAACCAATTTAATCATCTCTATTTAAAGTAAATTATGATGAGACATGATCATACTTTATGCTTTATTTTCATGGTAAAGTATATAGTTTGCAGTATGGTCTCTTCCTACATCTTCATGGTTGTACCATGGTCTATCAATCCATGATATGTTATCAAAATAAAAAAGTTAAAACATTGTAAAAATTACTCATACAAAAAAATAATTGATTCTTCATCAACTCACAATCATTACTTCATCATCACCATATTCATTCAACATCCATGTTAGTTATTCACATATAGTTCTTCTTAAACATATTTACATCAATGAAGACCTTAACTAATTTACACTAATAAAAATCACAAAGTGAATGTCAAAAAACCCACCATTTGTATCTTATATAAATACCATTATTAGTGATATGTCAATTTTAATTCCTCAATGATAAATTCTCATACCCGTTATTAACAATTTATTATAATTAACATTTTGGTGAATATTCTCACCTAGTATTTATCCCCCTCCATTTTGATATATTAATGAAAACGATAATATAATATTGTTCCTTATAAAAGAGACTTTGATTAATATACCCTAATTCTATATTGGTTAACCCAATTTAGGATATTATCTAGATTTAATCAATGATATATAAGCTATCTTTAACTACCAATCATGTTATAACATTTTTAGAATCTCAACATAGGGCATGTTTAAAAAAATATATTTCAATAAAATAATGATCCAACACAGAATTCAATAAACACATGAACAAAATCATGCTAAAGTTATAAACTACTCATTTTTCTCATCTTTTGGTCAACCAACACTGCCACTTAATATAATATTTTTTATAAAAGGGAGTGTATGTATGGTTCTCAAACCTCAATTCTAGATTTCAGGGGGTTGTCTTGATTTTCATGAATCTCTTCACAATTGTTTCATATCAAATACCCCCTCTAGGGATGCAATATTTTGTATTCATCATGGATTGGTATTTCTTATAAAACACATATGATTCTTTCAAGACATGAATACCTCAAATTTATCATTCAATTTCCGATAATTTAGAGAGAAAATATTTAAAATATTATGTTAATAAAGAAGGACTATATTTATTCCCTAGAATCAACACATGATCTGAGATATTACACTCACATTAGGCCACTCCCTTATTCAAATATCAAAAAACATTCTCCAATATTTATTCTCAATAGGCTATTGACATTATTTTTAATTTTAAAAATCATTCTTCTTTAAAGTAGTGTTCTTGACCCTAGTAATTTTATTTTATTTTAACAGCATCACTTACACTACTATTTCACCATGGGTTGGAAGAATATTTATATATCCATTTTATTAATTTCTATATTTCTCACATCTTTCACAAAACAGCAAATTTGAAGACACCACATGTGGATTAAATCTCATGAACACTTTTGTTCTATTTATACAAACAACTTTCTCTAATTTGTAATCACTATTTTCTCACCAAAACTCACACTTATCCCATGAATATTACATGGAAAATAAATATTAAACAAGAATGAGTAGTCTTTGTGTCCATGTCATCCAAAAGATTTACAATACCCTTTTAATTATGAACATTTTGATTGACTCCATATTTTTCTAGAATGGTGTTTTTGATTTCTTAAGGAATTATAGGAATTATTTTATCATTGGTGAAATGGATTTCCATGATTCATATGTTGCATTAATATGGATGAATCACTCATAATATCACTCATCGACTAATTTTATATTGGTTTTTTTGAGACCTTCATTTTTAGTAACAATATATCGATTTTGGGATTTTTACGGGCATGAATTTACCTAATTATTGAAAGCTTTTCATATCAATCTATTATGTTTAATAACAATTTACACTATTGATTTTATTAAAGTATTCAAAATTAATTTTCAACTAAGTTTTTACTAAAAAAATATATGGATTTTGTTCTGAACACCTCATCATCTGTAGCAGCCAATTTTTATTCATGAACACATTTCTTCATTTCTTATTTAGTACTACTCAACTTGTGTGTCTTGACATCATCAATATAGGATGACTCCTTCTTGAATATATCATTATTTTATATGTCCCTAAGAACAATTTAATCTTAAATTTGTGTTCATATTTTATTTTCCAATTTCTATATCTTTTTCTTCTCTTTCATGAGTTATGATATTTTCTCAAGACATTATTCAATCTTAACTATTTATTCCCAATCATGTTTTTCTCTACCTTCTCCATCATAATCATTGTGTGATGTATCAATGTAATTATTTTATTAAGAAAATGGTATGATTTCATAGTATTACTCACGGGATGATTATATTTTTTCTCAAAAAATATTCTTATTTTGGTGATGGATTTTTTAATATATTTAACTCTTTTCTCCTATAGAGGATTTTCTTCTTACCCATCTAATTATGATTCCTCAACATTATTATATGGGATTTTTTTTGAAATATGACAAATATTATTTTAATTTATAAGTTTATGAAATTTATTACCCTTACCTTTATATTTCTACTTTATGAATCTCTTTGATATTAAGAAAATAATCATGTAGATATATTTAACAGTCTCAAAATCCGAATCACATAAATATTCAGTTTTTTTTACATTTCCCTTTTCGGTTGGATTCAAATTAAATATTATATTTTTTTCTTTTTCATGAAAAATAGATATTTCCTCAATCCAAAAGATATAATAACGTTTTAAAGATCATCTATATCCTCAAAATCCAAACCATTGGGATCAAATGTTTTTGAAAAAAATTTCATAGACTTTTTTATAATTTTATATCCTCTATAATTTTCTTCAAGTTCTTATATATGCTTAGATATTTAAGTCACCATAGTGAAATAGTCATATATATGATCTTCATTACCCATTTTAACATGTTAAAATATACTCCTATATACATGTTTCTTGGATTCTTGTACATTTATGTTTCCTTCCTATTTTCCTCTCAATTTATCCCATATATCTTTTATAGATATGAGACCCATTACATTGATATACAAATTTTCTGATAAAGACATCAAATTAAAATTGTGTGCCTTTCCATCCTTCCCCAAATCCGTACATTCAACATCATTCATGTGATAATTTTCAAAAATTGGCTGAAATCCCACTATAGAAACATCATTTTTATCAATTTCAAGTGAAAGAATGTTGGGAAGGAACATATTAGTCGAAATATTTTTTTTATTCTGTGAATTTTTTGATCTCATTTGTTGTTTAGATAATTAATATTCACCATCTCAATATAAAAAACTTTTGGATCTTTAGATACAATCTCAATCTAATTTTTGTAAAAGTGTTTGAGGGCCTATTTTGGTACAACTTTGATGGGGGTTAGTGTAATTTTTTTATGAATTCACATTCCTAATCCAACAACTAGAACCCATTAAAGTTTATTATCCACATGATAAGGTCTAAAGGTTTTTTAATGTTTGGAAAAATAATAAATGGTAAGAAAATATAATATTACAAAGTTTTTTACAAATACAACTCATTGGAAGGTTAGTTATTCTCCCCATTATGGATTCTTATTCATCTTTAATAGGAATTTTAAATCACATAATCTAGTATGATCCTCTAATTAGAAAGTTATCTAGATGATAAGACTATCTCATAAAGATTATGATCCAATAAAGAAATATATCCTTACATTTATAAGTTTCTCCTACAACACTTGAGAATATTTTCTTCCTCCATAAGAAGTTGGATCAACAAACTCTACACATATACTCTATCGTGTTATTCAATAGTTATTGATGATGATCTACCTATTTTTATTCAAAATTAAACCAGATTCTAAATGATCTAGATCCTCAATCTTCTGTATACTCATGAAATATATCTTCTACATTGAAATGTAATCTTATGGATTCACACTCAATTTAAAAAAAATCCCTTCATTTATAACTACTGTTAAACCTAGGTTTCTCACATATCATACTGTTATAAAAATACATAAAATAGAAATTAAAAATACATCTTTAAGATAGAATTTGAATTGAAAATTAAAATTGAAACACTCAATGTTTTCTATCATATTTTTTACCATTTTTATATAATCTCGTGAATGGTCGTCAATATCAATTTCAAATTGTTTGTTATAATAATTTACAATAACCACCAAATCAATAAAATGAATCTATGTCAACAATCTACCTCAAAATTGAAAATATTTATATTTTCATGAAATTAAAAACTATTTTATGACGTTATGAGAGGCACTATGGCATAATGAATATAACTATTGTATTGACTTCAATTTTTCAGTGGATTACTCTCAAATGATACACAGAATTACAACATGGTCAATCAGTTATGATGTAGATGTATTAGAATCATATTTAATATTAGAAATCCAATTATTCGTGCATTATGGGATGAAAATTAACAATGGAATGGATGTCTTATATTTTCTTGATCCATGAAAATATGATCCTATGATCCATTTATGCATGAGGGTAGTTCAACAATACAAATACATTCTTTTAATTCTAATTTCAAGACAACAAATTTCTATAAACCCTGGAGTCCTTTAATCAATCATCCTCTATAGAGTGGTCCCTCACACTATGTCATGTTGCCCTGCATACCATTTTTCATCCCACGTAAATTTTAGCATCCCCATGACATGTGAAATATGATGTGGTGTGATCTTCAATTTTCATTTAATTATTTAGAATGTTATATAGATTAAAATATAGTCTCCAATTATATATTCTTGGTTTCATTATGTTCTCTCCTATTATATTTTATCACTAAAAACCAGTTCATATTTAGTTTTAATTACATATAACAACATGTTCATATTCTTTATCAAATCAGAATCAATATTTTATCATCACTATCTTCCTTCAAAATCAATGATTTTTCATCACATCTAGTTCTTCTTCGACATATTGAATTAATTAATACATTATCTTATTGAAAAAAAATCTCAAAGTCAAGGTCATCATAATGAATCTAATTAGAAACTTCCCAGATAATTTTGACATTTAAATTTATAACTTTATATAAATTCATGATTTATCCCTTTATAAGTACCAAAAAGATCCGGAGAAAGGCAATCCTGCTCCCTATAAAATCAAATAAAAAGTAAAGAGTGCAATTAGTGTTCAAAGAGATGGCCTGTAAAGGCGTGTATAAATTTCACCACGATAATCAGCCTGAAAAAGACTATTACAGAACTCATGTAAGACAAACGACCAACTAGAAATCACCTCTAAAATTTCCCCCTTAGAGAGAGCATCTGCAACTTGATTGGACTCACGATAGACGTGTAAAACATCAAGTGAAAGCGACTCTGCAAGTTGTAGACATTCAACCCATGCCGACAACATCTTCTATGGCACGTTCTTCGACCGATCCATAAGAATCTGAACTGCAAAAAATGAGTCTGACTCAAGCCATAGGTTATGCCATCCATAGTGGACATGATATCTCATTGCCTTTATCATCTCCCAGAGCTCTGCTTTAATCGCGATACCACTGCCAGTGAACTGGAAGAAACAACCTTTAACAAAAACTATGTGAGTGTGGAAGACTCCACCACATCCGGAGGGACCCAGTTCGCCAGAATCCACTCCGTTAACATTATCCTTCAACCATATAGAGATAGGTGGAATCCATAAAACATATTTCAGCATTAGTGGTTTTCTCACCCTGCCAATAACACCAAGAGATCTCAACAATACAAGGTCAAAAACATCATTCCTCATGGTTCTAGTGTAAATGTTGGAAGTAGTACAGACCTAACGATGAACAGCCAAAATACCAGCATGAACCGAGGGTGCAATACTGTTAAATATCAAGGAATTGCTTTCCTTCCATAAGAAAGCCATCAGGCTGGCCACATCTTCCAAGATAAGACCATGAACCTGCTCGCTGCACTTGGTCTTGCAGAGGGAGTGCAACAACTCCTCAACAAAACCAGTGAGTAGGCAGCAGTGGAAAGATTCCTTCACATAAGCCCATACCATGCAACTAAATCTACAGGAGACAAAAATATTAGATATAGTTTCATTGGCTTCCAAGAAGAAGGAGCAGGTCATAGCCAGGTGCATTCCAGCTCTCTACAAAAGGGCATGCAATGGTAGCCTCTGTTTCCAGATTTTCCAAATGAGCAACGAAAAGGCTGGGGGGATAAAGGGCTTATAAAAATCTATTAACCACACTGGAGGACCAAGGAAACACCACAGCGAGACATGTCGTAATACTTAGTGGTGAACATGCCATTCAAATTCTTCATCCATACCAAAGTGTCACAATCACTATAGGAGTGTCTTGATATTTCAATGCCAATATGACTAGGAATCATTCCACTACTTAAGGAGGTATTCTGAAAATCAGAAATGGTTATCTCCATTAAGGGAGGAGAGATAAAAGTGGCATCACATATTGGCCAAGATAACCAAGGAGTAGTTCAGAAATTAAGGAGGGAGTGTTTGAAAACAATCCATTTTGAACAGTCCATCAATTCAGCATAAGCCTGCTTTAAAGCAGGCCAAACAAAAGAACAAAGATATTAAGCATACCTAGTGGAGAGTTTTTCAGAAAACTGGGTTTTAATAAATTCCATGGAGGCATCTAATTTTGAGATCAAATTCCAAGTGAACATACTAATTAGGGTTTCATTAAATAAGCATATATCTTTGACACCTAGTCTACCCATTTGAACTGGTTTCACGCATTCTTTACACATAACGGTAAGCATTTTCCTCTCATGGATCGATCCGGTAAAAATAAAGTTTTTGACTTTACAACTAAGATATTTAATAAGGGTTCAGGGCCATTTATACAGAGAAAATGAATATACGAACATCGATGTAATCACTTAATTATCCAAACAAATCCTCCCTGCCTACGACATATTTTTTCCATTCAAGATTTCTAATTCGTTTGTGATTTTCAGAGCAATGTTTTCCAGATGACATTTTTAGCTCTTCCCTAGAAGAGAGGAACTCCAAGATAAGTTAATGGAAGTGCTCCCCTTTTAACCCCAAGATTCATAGAAACTCTATTCTGCTTCGATGTAGTGATTCATCCACCAAACATAACGGATGACTTTCCCCAATTAATAACCTGCCTAGAAACCTCTTCATAGTGTGAAAAATGTCTTTAATAAAAGTGTTATTTCTTTTATCATCCCACCCCAAGAGCATAATATCATCAGCATAGAAGATATGTGAGGGAGTACACAATTATCTCCCAACTATCATCCTCTGATACCAGCCAAAATTTTCAAGATTCGTGATGCACCAGCATAAGTAATCTTCCGCAATAGAAAAAAGAATACCAGAGAGAGGGTCTCCCTTCCTGAACCCTCATGAACATTGAAATAATCCCCTAGGAAAACCATTGACAAGAATTGATATTCTGACACTTGATATAATGGATGCAATAAGGTCAGCAAACTTCTGTGAAAACCCATGCATCTTAAGGATGGTGAAGAGGAAGCTTCATCTGATGGTGTCAAAAGCTTTAGAGATGTCAATATTTAGAGCCATGTTACCATCGTTTGACCTTATTTTCATGGAATTGAAACACTTAGAGGCAGTGAAAAGATAATTTTGAATATTCTGTCCTAGCACTAAACCATATTGATTTTTTGAGATAAGTTCCTTTGAAATACAGCCCAACCGATGAGTCATGATCTTGCTAATCATCTTTGATAATGTGTTACCAATAGCAACCGGTCTAAAGTCCTTAATATCAAGGGAATTATATTTCTTAGTAATCAAAGCAATGAAATTTGATTTCATCCCAAAGGTCATAAAGGCTGATCTAAAAAAATCATTCACCGCATTTGTAACCTCAATGTGTACAATGTCCCAATAGAACATGAAAACTTTATTCATGAATCCATCAAGACTTACCACACTGAAAATATTAAAAGAGGAGAGGGAATCATGTATCTCCCTTGCCTTGGGAATGTCAACAAGCATTCTATTTTGATCATCCTCAATGGAGGGATCGGAACATTGAATAATTCTATTAGAGGTATCCTCATCATGATCTGAATAAAGTTTTTCAAAATAATTTATAGCAGCGTTAGCAATATCATTCTCAGAAGAGAAGAGATGACCCTCAATATTAAGGGCTTGGATACTTCTCTTTCCCCTTTTCTCCCTATTCATGTAGTGAAAAAACCTTGAATTTCGGTCCCCATCTTTCAACCTTTTAATATTAAACTAATTTCATGCCAAAATTTCCTTCATGTCTAAAAGCTTATCCAGGTTTCATGCAGCCTTAATCTCATCCTATGTTGGCAGATTCTGATGCAGATTCTCTTGTTGATAATTTTAATGAGCAATTTCAGCCTCCCTAATTTCATTATCAATGGTTGCAAAGGATTCATTACTCCACTTCTTTAACCTTTCCTTGACCAGCTTCAATTTGCAGCAAAGAATATGAGTTGGACTACCCAAGTAATCATTTTTCCAAGCCTCCAAAACAATTTCTCTGCAACCCGTAATAATAAACAAAGCATTATTGAATTTAAAGGGGAGAGGTGTTTCCCTCACAGAAGGAGAACGAGCATCAACAAGGATGGAATTGTGATCAGAATTTATTCTCGGAAAGGTTATCCCAGAAAAATAAACTTCCACATTCCTATCATCAACTTGAACAAAGCATCTGTCTAATTTTCCTTCCTGCCTCCCATTAATAGTGTATCGACTCGACGTAAATTTAGCTCTGGAAACAGATACCTTAGAAAGTCCACACCTATCCATATAAGATGAGAGATCCGAAGCTGATACATGACAAAAAGCATCACCAATCTTTTCCTCATGCCTCAAAACAGTATTGAAATCACCAAGTAAGATCCATCTATTAGACATATTCTCTGAAATATCAAATAAATTTCTCCACAAAGCACATCTTCTTGTGTAAATATTGAATTCATATACAAAGGTCATAGAAATTGGGGCATTACCAGAGCAACATGTGAGAGTAACATATTAAAGATCATTTCGTATAGAACTAACTGAAACACTGTCATGCTTGAACACCCTTAGAGATTCAGAGCTCTTGTTCATTCAATTATTTGCAACAAAGGAATATTCCAGAGTCTCCCATTTGAAAGACTTCCAATTTTCAAATTTCAACCTTGGTTTAGAAATACCAATTAAAGAGGGATTGTTGGTCATAATGAAATGCCTAAGGTACTTGACCATGCGAGGGTTCCCAATACCTTGACAATTCCAAAAAAGGATATTCATTTTTTAATATGAATCTAGTGCTAGGCATATCATTTCCCTGTGTCATATCCTTCTTAGAGGATGCAGCATCAATGCCAGTAGAGTTTCCTGGCATATTATCATCCTTCACAGGCTCATCCTCATCTCTAGTGGACTCATCCCTATCGAGAAAGGAAAACCTATTGATATAATCAATTGGGACAACAATTATACTAAAAGGTAGTACCCTTTTTTAACCATGTCTGCATGAACTTGCAAGAACGTCGGTTCCTCAATTGTACTAGCACCATGTTCAGCGCTTACATTGGGGTGACCTACATCGAGTACAGTAGTAATATTCTACTCAGAAGCTGGTAGAGTGTCCCCAGAATCAGTCTCCATGTTCTGGACAGGGGATGATGTGTCTGTGATCAAGACCTGGAAAGGGTTTGAGAAAGGATCCTTTATAGGAACAAGCACCATGCCAGACACTTTATCCTGAGGATGCTGCCCGTCACAAACCTCAGCAGCAAAGACCAGCAAGATGGCCTCATCAATGTGGTCATTATGGTTAGTAATAGTATTCCCAACAACATGAACATCCCCATCAATCTGAGAACTCCAACCATTACCCCCAGCCCCATTGGAAGGCATTTCCTTAGAGCAAGAAGGCTCAAGTTTAGATAGAGCTTCTTTCTTTCCCCTGCCTCATCTACAGGTCTCTTCATCATGACCTAGGGGCTTGCAGAGGGTGAAAAATTTATTCCTGTTGCAATCCGAGTATGTGTGCCCAAATAAATGAAAATTAAAGTAGAACCTAGGATTTATTTCATAAAGAATTCCAAGAGTGATGTTGTTATCCTTCGTGGTTAACACCACCTCCTGCACTAATCTAGAAGACATATCAACTTCCACAAGGATTCTGGAATAATGACCAAATGTGGGATTTTCGGTTTATCTATCAAGTCTAATTGGGTTCCCAATCGACGAGGCAATATCCCAGAGAATTTGAGGATTTCAATATAGCCAATTAAAATTACATACCCTTATCCATATTTTTCCAAAGATGTTCTTAACAGAGTTGGGATCAAAATTATGGTCCCATTCATGAACCCGTAGGAAACCAGGTTTAAGGGGTACCGATCAAAAAAATTAGGCACGTTATTTTCATTCATCAGAGGGGAAGATAATGTGATAAAACCTATGACCCATCACCATCATCTTACACTCATCGAAACCCCAGATCTTAGTGATCCTAGCAGTGAGCTCACTAAACTTCCATGGCTTTACTCCCTTCGGTATGAAGACCTGAGCATTAATTGAAAATTTTCACAACTGAATTATTTCCTCGACATCACTTTTATTTTCAGAGACATGCACAATCCTCCACTTATGAAAAATTCTTCCCGTAGAAGTCAATTCATAATCAAGGAAAGATACATTACCCATTCTTGTGACAGCTTCAACAAATCTCTTTTTGGATCCATCATTCTGGCGGTGCTCTGAAGTCCTCATTTCACATCGAATAAAGATATCCTTATGGCCAAAACAATCCTCATCCTCTAACCCACGAACTTCCTTTCATTCCAGATCATCAAGTTGCAGAACATAATCAACCAGTTTAGGGTTCACACCTGCCTCCATAGTGTGATTTTCCTCCCTTGATAAGTGAAAAATAATATTGTTAATTATGAAATTAAAATTTTTAAATTGTTTAAGAATAAAATCAAGGATAAAACAGAATTAAAATATATAAAAACATTTATTTTTATAGGAATGAAGAATGGATAATTCATGTAATCTGATGATAATGAATTAAGAGATGAAGTTAATGAGGGAATATTTTTGTATATTTCAATTAATTTAATATAAAATAATGGTAAATAGAAAGGAATTATTATCTAAAATGAATTTATTATAGGGGAATTTAATATTTTTTACTATATTTTAAAAATTAGAATAATTATGAAAAAAGGAATGATGATCAAGAAAAAGTAGTTCCCAAGAATATATACATAAAAACAAGGCTAGAATTTGAAATAAGAAGTTAAAAAAAGGATTATAAATAATATAATGAAAAAAGAGTAAGAGGATGGAGAATCATAGAAATAAAGTGATTCAAAAAATGAAGTTACATATAAAAACCTAAAACCATCATAGATAATATTAAATAACATTAATACAATTCATATAATTATTAGGTGGATTAATAGATATATATATAACATATATTTAATGTTAAAATATAATAAATTATTAATAAAATATGATGCTCCATAAGATGATTATATTTATTAAAAAAATATATGGAAGGTAATGATGAGTTACTAAAATTATGGTTGGCTACATTAAGGAAATAAAACATCTCATACTAAAAATTGTTGAGTAACAAAAATATTAAATATTTTGAAGAAACATTCTTAATTAAGGAAGGGAAATTTAAAAAGATATAGTTGTGTTTTCTAGAATATGAAAAAAATCATACAAAAGATAATAATATACTATAATAAAGATATGGATGTAAATTCTAATTTATGAAAAAATATTAAGGAATTTACACTCAAATTATCATTATAATCTACACATGTGAAACATAAGAAAGATAAATAAATTTTCGATGACAGTTCAGGATGTAAAGTAAAATATATATAATATTTTTACTAAAAACAATAATGGAAATGCACTTTAATATTTTGGGATTTTGGAGACCATCTGAGAAGATAACTCCTCCCTTTGATAAAAAAATATAAACATGTGAATGAACCAATATAGAAAGAATATTTTCATAGAAAAAATTATTATTCATATAGATGATCAATTTTTAATAAAAATTGAATGTGATATAGAGTCATTGGTTATATGGATTTATTTCTAGTGTAATATTTAATTTCCATAAATTTAGATAAGAAAATACATTAGGGGAATCTATTTAAAAAATATGAGAAATTCTAAATAGAAGAAATAAGTGAAAAAATATGTATCATTTTTTTATTTTAAAAATAGATTTTTTTTCGATGAAATATATGGAATATTTCACCAAAAATTATTTTTTCTCAAGATTTTATGAAAAAAAATCCAGGATAAAATCAATTGAACTATAAGGATAGGAAGATTCATAGAATAGATAAAATAAGATAAGTGATATCATATTGATGTGGCTATTTAAGAAACCAAAAGAAGTGTTCTAGGGATACATGATAATAGTTAATCATATCATATGATAAGAGTCATAATGATATTAAAGTGTATAGAATAAAATTGAAGTCATGATATATCTTTTAAAAATGAATTTTATTTAAAGATATTAAGTATTTGTGTAACGAAGAATAATGTTAAAAAACTAGAGTCTAAATATTTACTACTTATTATAAGACACATATATAATTTTTAAGGTTTAATAAAAAGTGTGTATAAGATATTGAATTCTTATTAAGGACTAATTATTTCATCACAATGGTATTAAAAATGGAAATATTATAAAATTTTTATAAAAAAAATGAAAATTTATTATATATTTGGAATCAAAATTTTTCTTGATAGAAGATCGTAAAATATAGAAACAAGCAAGGACACAAAAACAAGGGATTAAAAAATTCAGAAGATCAATGGAGGATATGTGGTAATATAATTTACCCCAATAAAACTATAAATTTTGGTGATTTTATAAATATATAAAACATGGAAAATGACACTAAGAATTCAAAATAAAGTTGAAATTTAGTTCAATAGGCCACTAGAATTGATTCAATTAGTTATATCAGGTCCAATGAGACAGTAATCCTTAAAAAGATATTATTAATTTTACTCATTCATTATTATTTTATAATAATGAATAATATGATGAATTTGAAGCAGGTATCAGAAGCTACACTGATATTAAAAAAATTTAGAATAGAAATTGAGAAGTTTTTGGAGATTATCTAAAGAAACTAATAATTGTTAGATTAATTTAGTTCACTAGTAATTCAATTGGATCATATTATTATAATAATTTTATTGTGAAACAATATAGTTCTCAATATAAACCTTGATAAATATAATTTCAGATATGAAAAAAGGAACATTCATTAAGATGTAAAAAATCACGATTGTGGAATACAAAATTTCCAAAATTTTACTTGAGGGAATCTGTTAGTATACTTTTTCACATTAAAAAATTTTCTTGTTAAGTAATAAATTCAAAAATAATGTTAAATAAATATGGTACAAGATAAATCCTATTACAAAGTATACAATATCTTTTGGAATTTCATGTTTTTTAAAGATAAAAAATTTCAAACATTCGATAATTTGTTGAGAAAGTGAAGGAAGGAGTCTGCATGGTCAATTTTTAAAATGGAATTGGCTGTAATTACAATATTAAAATGATACATTATGATTTATATTGTTTTTAATGTGAATATTAATGAAAATAAATTCTATTTTTATTTTGAAAATGAAGTATATTTTAAAAATAAAAATGCAGATTTCTTGTAGAATTCAAGAAATCTGAGTCAAGAAGAAAGTGGAAAGGAATTTGATCCTTATAATATTGGATATGATCATATCAATGATTATGATGTCAATTTGTTGTATAGGAAATTTATTAATCAGTGGATAAATAATCATGTGGAAAAATAAAATTTAATTATAGAACAGAATGAAATAGTTTTATCTAAATGAAGATTGAGACTTAATTATAAAAAAGCACTTATTTATTAAGTTATTCTAAACCAATTATTCAAAATATTGAGAAAATAAGAATTTATAAATTCAAGTAATTATGAGTTGTATCATATTGAAAATAATTCCACTTAGGATAACTTATCGGGACCCATATTAATAATTTCTTTAGAAGCATGTGGTTATTCAAAAATAGGCTCTACTAAAAGGCTAATTTATTGAGCGAAAAATTTGAATTAGTTTAAATAGGGTAATAATATGTTTTTGGAGATAATTTTAAATTCACATTTTTTCTTTTTTTAATAATTAAGTGAAAATTTTATTTTTGGTTATTCCTTCTCACAAGAATTACAAAATTTCCAAAATTAATTTAACATCTTTTTTATTTGAATGAGAGTTTAAGGAGGATGTCTATATTGAAAAAATTGAATTTTTTTCCTTGATATGTATGTAACAATGGTTTGAATGATGAATAAATCATAATATGGTCAAAAAACCCCCATACCTTAGTTTTCAAAATTTCATAGTATCATAAGAGACATACAATTTATTAAAATGGATCTCGAAAATGATAGTTATATAGAAAAAATGATAATATGTACTATTATAATCATTTTTTATTTTTTTGATATCATATTTTTAATGGATAAAAAGTATTAGAATTAATGGTTTTCGTGAAAAATAAAATTTCACATTGGAATTTCTATTATTGGAGAGATGAGTTTATTTCTAGGAATTCAGGTTAAAAAAATTATTTTTCGTTCCCAAAATAATATAGCATATAGTTATAAAATAATTTTTTGAATTGATGATTAAAATAAAGGGTGAACACAAATACAAGATGGGGTAAATATTTATGAGTATGTTTGAAGAAAAAATTTGAATCATGTGGAATTAAAATTGATAAATTTTATTTTTCCTTATCTCAATATATCAATACAAGAAATTTTTTATGAAATGAAATTATGTTAGGAATAAACATTAATGAAAGGTATAAAACATGATGGGTACCAAGATATTTCCCAAATAAATCAAAAAGAATCATAATTTTGGGTCATTGTATAGAATAGGTAAGTACAAAATCTTATTAGTTATACTGATTATGATTTGGATGTAAATTTCATACACATGAAATCAACTTTAGCTAGAATATTCTTACTAGGATAATGTTGTCTTAGTTATCAATGATAGAATTTAAACCTACATAAATTAATAACTATATAAAAATAGTGCATGGATTTTATTGGTTTATATACACCAATTGTCTAGGTGAATAAATAACTGGAAGACGTAATAGTGAAAATTGAGAAGCAGTTGTGAATTTCATGTGATAATAAAAATGAAATAGATATTTCTATGAATCCAATGTCATAATATAAATACAAAAAAATTAATATTAGATATAATTTTAGAAAATATAAGTTCGAAAATAGATATGTGAGGCTAGAATTTATCCTTATAAGGGATCAAATTTATAATATCTATAATAATTCCATTTTAAAGAATATATGTGAAGTCTTGAGGATGAACATTCATGTTTATCCTTTTCATCTCTCAGGAGGTAGTTTATCATTGTGGATAAATGGATAAAACTATTTTATATTTCTATTTTTATTCTAAATATATTATTATTGAAAAATAAGAGAAAAATGAGTTACGTAATTATGGGAAAATCAAAATCACTTTGACATAATTTACATTTCATCGATGAGTGGAATCCTTTTACTAATAGTTTATTATCCATCAATGAAGTGTTTGGAAATTTTACATTATAAATATTATTATTTGATGAAATATATTTTGGGATGTTGGGTTTAAAAGCATATCCAAATGTTTAGAATAAAGAAACCATAATCTTCTTAAAGGTGTGTTGTTTTTATTTTTCAATCATATGCGATAAAAATTAATTGTTTTTAAAAAATGTTTTTATTTTTCTAAGAAATTCATTTGGATGATTTGAAATTACTAAAGGTGTATTATTTTAGTTTGAGGGTTCTAGATAATAATCATTAGTAAATTTAGAGTTGATTTTTTATTAAATTGTATAAATTGTTATATTTGTAAGGGTAACTATAAAAATATAAATAGCATGTATTGTTTCTATTAACATTGATTACTAGGATTTGGGATCACCAAGAGCCACATTACGATACATACTGATGCTCAATGGGTAGAGTGGGATTTGAAAATGTACCTTAGTAACTAAAATATTTTATAGGCCACTAGTATTTCCTTGGGATATATTATAGTTTTTAGAGATTATGAAAAATTATGCATCAAATATTTAAGTTTATTATGATTATACATAAGGGATACATAATAATTAAAGGAATATTTATGGGTAACCTAATCAGTCAAGGTGATATGTAAGAGTTACCAGTTTGAAAAATATATAATTTTATTGGTTCAAATCAGATTATGTTTATATCTTATTCATAAATAATAATATCTTTAGGATAGTGGTTAATAATTGATTCAAGTTAAGTTTTTATGAGAAATGATTGAGGGTTCCCTTTTTGAGATATTCATGCATGTAAATTTAAAATCAAACAATGGTGTTAAAAAATGTAGTAGTTACTTAAGGATTTCATTAAACATTTAATATGAGAATATTGGAATTTTTAGAAATTTAATTGAGGTTTGTGGAAGTCAATAATTATGAAAAGTTAATAAGCATAAGATTGAGGGGGGAAATATTGAGAAAATAATTGGAGACAATATTCTTGATTTCTTTTAACTTCTATTTTTTCTATAAATTATAAATTTCTAAATTATAGGGAAATTTAGGAAATATATTTAAAATACACAAGGGGGAGATGATATATGTTAAAAATGGTTATTGAGAATATATAGTGATAAAATAGAATTGGAACATATTTGATAATAAGTCCAAGACTAGGGATCTAATATGTCCTACTAAATAATCAAGGAATCGATATCTTAATAAAGTAAATGATTTTATAATGTTCAATATTTTGATGGATTAAAAGAGATATGCTATGTATGTGAGATCATCCAGACATGAACCAAATCCATTTAGGCATAGACACTCATATAGGGTAAAACCATGTAAAAATCCCTTTAAGTGTTGAAATTCATTAATTAATTTGTATATTGTTATGTGTAAGAGTTTAAAAGGTGACTTGATTAAGGAATAAATTTTTTAGTGTTTTATTTCAATGAAAAAATTTTAAATATATTATCACATATTTATCACCACCTTCTTAGTGATACCTCATCACATACCTAATTAGTAAGGAGACAAAAAAATAATAATTGTAAGATAAAATATCTTCTGTAATATGCAAACAATTGATATTGTATAACAAGTGGGTCTAGATTATAATAAGAATCAAATATGAATTCACATAATTTTCAAAGGTATATGATAGAAAATTTAATAATTTTTATTTAGTATCCATTCATACACTCAATATTAATGATTATTTCTTGACTTCAAGATGATAAAGATATTCATTAAGGAATCATCATGCTGTGAAATTCATTTTTTTTTGTAGTCTTTTTAAAATTTAAATGTGTAAAAGAAATTTCTTCCATATATTCTCATAGTTTTGATAAGAAATGAGTTTTTCATATGATTTCTATAATATTGTTCTTTACTAATAGTTCAAGGGTGTTAATTTTCAAATTAAAAAATTAAAAAGTTAGTTTATAAGTAAAATATATTTTGTTAATTGGGGAAAAAATCATTGATCTTAAAGTAGTGCTTGGAAATAAATACATTAGTTTCACAATATAGAATATTATATTATACGAGAATATTTTTAGGATACAACATGAAAAATACATATCCTATATCAGTGTTATATGATCAATTATTCAATTTTGAAATATATACAATAATATATATATATATATGTATGTATGTATAAATTTTTTTAAGTATAAAATACTTCAAAATAATGATAATCATTCATTACTCTGATAGTTTAGATTAAATGAATTAAATAAAGTGTTATAGAATACAATAATGGAATATAAAGGAAAATATAATTCCCATATGGATCTTAGTAAATGATGTGTCTTATTATTTAGTTTCCCTTATATAATAAGAGAAATATTTTGTCAAAAAATATTTGTTGAGATCAATATGGGATGATGGTTTTAATAAACATGGTTTATGATTCAAAAAAAATCTATGATATAGTTGTGAATAATGGTGGGATAAAATGATTTGTATCTAAAATGAAGGATTTAATCAATGATTTTCATTAATATATAAGGAATTGATATTCCACAACCCATTGATAGAATATTTTTCAGAATAAAATCTACTTTTCATAATTTTCTCTAAAACCATAGGATAACATATATGATATGGATATAATGGTTTATTTTTAAATATTCACACTGAAGATGATAAGTTGTATTTTTTATATGCAAGGGATTTTGTGTGTCTAATCCAAATGATTTGAAGAGAATATGGATCACATAAAATAATTTTGGGAGTATGTTTTGATTTTGGGATGTTCCAATTTAAAAAATATAGTATTATTATAGATATAATCTAAAATAAATTTATCATAATATTATAAAAGAGTTTACGATATGAAATTAAGAAGAAATATGAATAGTTATATTTAGTTTCTATAAAAACAAAAATATATAATTCTATCCTAAAAGAGTTTGGGATGCGTTTAAAAAGAAAAAATATATAGAGTTATATTAGTTATAAAAATGTTCTCATGGAAAATGTTTCACAGAAATATTATAAGAATAATTATGTTGATCAAATTCTTTCGGGCCACAGGGCCTTCGAGTCACGTAGACCATGGAGTAGCTCAGTTCACATAGAACAGGCCCCAGAAGAGGATCAGAACAACATGAGTTGCAGCCACCAGATGCAGAGCTAACCAGATTGGAAGAATGAGAGGGTATGGCAGCCGCCATAGGGACCAGGCACCGTGAAGCTTTGAACGGCACAATGCTAGTCGATCAGCAATGCAAGGTGGGGAGCTTAGGATATCAATGATTCAAGATGCTGGGGAGGGCAAGTTCTAGTGGGATGAGCCTACAGGTCATGTAATGGGCATGGTATGCATCTGGGCCTTTGGGTCATGTATTGCGGGTCATGTCAGGCCTTGTGCCTTGGGCCTACGAGTCATTTACGGGTTCCCCTTCAACCCTTAAAAGGGGGATTATCTATAATAAAATAAAAATAAGGCCTTCAGGCCATTCGGGAAAATAATTTGTTATAATTCAAAGTGGGTTGAATACTTTTTTTACCAAATTCTGCATTAGAAATATGATTCCTAAGACTCACTATTTCTTGGGATATATTTCTTCATAATTGTTACTCAGTAAATTAGTTTAGTGGGATGTGTTTATTTGGTGGTCACATAGAGATGTGTCCAAAATTTCTGGTAGGCGTAATGAGTTAAAAAACTAAAAAATTGTAGAAAACATATGAATGATATTTCATTAAATCATATTTTATTTTGTAATACATAAACATATTTTTTTTAATAATATTCTTAAAATAGATTAAAAATATAAAATTTTTCATATTACACATAAGGAAGGATCAACTTTGTTGTTTTTTAATATTGACTGCATATATTCAATGATGTGAAATGATAATTAATCTCATAATGTATGAATTTTAGTAATCCCTAAACCATGTTCAATATGGAGTGTTATAGTTTTTAATTAACTATTATAGTTATCATGAGTAAGCTTTCATATTGTGACATAGAATATGCTCATGGGACCCAAAAAAACACTATATGCACTAGAATAAAAATCAAGTATATTCCACATGGCATGTCATACACAATGTATTTGGTATATTATGGGTGTAAGTTTCATATTAATATTTCATGATACATGAGGTTATGGATAAACCAATTATGAAAAGCATCATATATTGAACCATTCTTACACAATCTTTGGATCTTATTTAATGTGGGGGTGGTTAGGTAGGTTTTTGACTGTTCCATAGGCTGATTTCTAACCATAATGTTATTTTTACACATCTATTATGAGTATAAAATTTGGGTGAGAGGAATGGGATGCGCTTATCCACTTAACATGAATGACGTGTAAATTATTCATTAACATGTTTCTATAATAAATTCAGAATCATGAATTCATAACTTTGATATTGGAGATTTACATACTCTTTGTCCCATGGTCACTCAATATCTTAGAAAAATGGATCATATGAAAATAAATTATTCTATATGATGCAGCTAGGTGACATATGAATGGATATATATGTGTTTGGTAGCAATAAAACAATATACCATGATGTCTTGAAAAGAAATAATGAATTTATAAAGGATAATCATTAAATATATTATTGAATTCAGTCGTTAATATTTTTTTCCCAATCTAAAATGGCTAATAGGGTCACACATTATAGTCCTATGAATGAGTATCAAGATTATGAAACATTGAGAGCTTACCAAAAATTGTTTTGGAGGATACATATATTTTTATGGAAATATTTTTAAAAATATTGTACATATGATGTAACATTTTATGGAAATATAATATACCATTTATGGGAGAATATTGATAAGAATCCCAAATAGTGTTTAGGATATGGTTTCAAGAGTTAATGTAAATGATGTGAAATAGAGATAATTTTCTCCACGTATATTTGGATTTTAGTGTAAGTGAATGATTATTGATGAACCTCTTTAATGTGAACCTCTTGAAACTAGAATTTGTGGACCTCATAAAGGGAGATTCCCTTGGGTTACATTACTTCAGACCTCCTTAGGCTTGTGCCTCTTTTTCCTGGAGGTGTTGGTTATTCTCTCCTTCCCCCTTTTTATAAACAAATAAATGATGTTGATGATGATGATACACTAAAAGGATAATAATGACATATTTGTTTATACCATGCATTGTATTATACATATACACACCATAACAAAGTGGTATACACTATTTCATTTTAGATATGCAAGATAATTATCATATTATAAGATGATGCATGGTTTGGCCTCAATATTCATCTCTAACTATCATATTTACTTTAGATATTCACAAAATGATTATTATAAGTATTTTAACATTAAATATGTTTTTTTTAAACACTAGATGTTTTTATGAAGGATTAGGATTAACATTAAAAAAATTATAAAAAAAAATTCTTATGAAATATCTCATAACTTAAAGTTAACTTTTCGAGTTCTTCTCGTGCCTATATCAGTTAGATCAATCCTCATGTAAGGTGTTGGGATAAATAAAACACCTCAAAATAGAAACCATGAAACCTATCATTTATATCTCATGTTTGAACTGGTTTTTAGTTGATTATGATGTTGAAAGAGATAATTCCCAATAATTAGTGGATTTCATTGATCCATCAATACCTTCAAAAGAAAGTGTCTTAAAAATTATTCTTTGGGATCTCAGTGAAATACTTTTAAAAATAATCAATATATTATCCTGACTAGTGTAAGGTACTTCACTCTTGTTGTTTACTTATATTAATTCCAAACATGTATAATGTTTAATGGTAAAATGGTGGTTTTGAGTTTTTTCCCTTGAATCCGGGATTTTGTAAATCCCTCTAAATTTTAACACTTATCTACTTTGGAAAATACCTATAATATGTCCATTGTATCTACATTTCAATATAATCCTATCCAGCACAGTGAATCTAGATAGTCATTATTGGGCATATATAAAACCCATTAAGGATAAAAATATCAATAGATGGCCCTCGGAAAGTAAAAACCCCATTACAAACTTCTGAGGTCTGAAATAAGGAGGAAATATAAACTTTCATCATATTGAAAATGAGAAACTATCCCATTTTTACTAGAGAATAGATAACTAAAAATATAAGATGGTGGATAATTTAGTTTTTTAAAAAATCATTACATTATTACCATCCTCATCAATGTATACATGATCTTATATTTTACATAATACAATTAGTTAGTTGAAATATATAATCTCATCAGAAAAAAAGAGTGTGAACAAGAGATTTATCATAGTTCATGGAATATAAATATCCAAGTTTACTCCACCGACCCTCTACTTCATGAGATTGGTTATTTTTATAATGAAAACCCTTTTTCCATGGGATCCTAGCTAAGTTCACGTATCTTTTTATTTTTAGAAAAGTTCCAATGCCTTTTAGATGAGATCTCCCTTTATAAGACCTATCCATAAAATTATAACACTCAATTATAATAAGATCAGATAGAATAGAGATGAAGAAAATGTAAAGGAGCATACTAATTTATAGTTTTAAGTATATAATGATAGTAGATAATGTATTTTCCAAACAATGTGAAGATCATCAATGAAAATATATGGGGGTTCATAGATTTCAATAGATGAACTTATAACATCAATACACATGAGTTGTACGTGGTTTCTTCTATATAAAATAATATTTTAATTCCTTTTATCAAATTCATCATATATATTTGTGTATGTTTTTTTCTTCATGTAACGGCTATCATTTTTATTAATATTTACTCTTTTATTTTGAATATAATCATTAAAGATAATCAAAATGGTCATATGAATAAACCATTGAGTGGTTGATAAGATTGGTTCTTGATGGCATGTTTCTTTCTTGTTAAAATAAAGATTAATATTATTTGGAGGAAATGTCGTAAATCTTATTCTTATTTATATCATTCAATTCTTATAAAAATGAATCATTGAAATATTAATCATTCCTTATTTATAAAATTTCTTTTCTAATATTCTTAGAAAACATGAAATGAATTTTCAATAAATTATGCTAATGTTAAAATAAGTAATCATGTTTATTCAAATAATAGATTTGTATGATACACATCTATGATGAATATACTCATAAGAATAATTTTTGAGCTTCTTTTTAAGATAAAACACTTCATATCATGAACCATGTAGAATAACAAGATTTCACTTCTTGTGTGTGAGAGAACTCATTTGGGTTTTATGATATAATTAATTATCATAAGTTAATTTTGAACTAGTGTATGATAATTGATTTCTATGTCTTACTTTCAATCTCATATTATAATTATTTTTATAATTTAATTTTCATATGAAGAAATTTATCTCAAAATTTTTTTCTAAAAAATCCTCATAACTCTAAACAAACATAAGATAAATCTACTCATCCTTATGATAATAAACTTTTCCATAGACTAAAATCCCCAAATTAGACACTAATTTTACTCTAAAAGATAATAATTTAACGTGTAATATAATAACTCATAATAAGATAAATCTAAGAACTATAGTCCAATTGAATAGATGACATTATATTTGAATAAAATAAATTTATTCAAAATAATTAACTCAACTTTTATAATAATATTTAATCTAAGACACATAAAATATATTCTTTAAAATAAATATAAAGATTTTTTTGAATCATCAAAACACATAATAAAAATAAGACATGTTATAACTACATAAGTTTATCAAACAATCCCTCCATTTTTTATTAGAAAAAAAACTCATTTGATGATTTAATATTTTTAAAAAATGTTCAATGAGATTTTCATTTTTTATTCTCCCACTTTCTATATATCTGAATTATATAGAAATAAGGGGGCTTGATTATAAAAAATCTCACCTGAGAAAAAATATCAATGATATCAGTATTACATACTTATTATGAATAAATTTTGGCATAAACAAGAAATGACACTTTTATTGGTAGGATATTGAAGATAACAATATAATGAGAAAAATAAATTTAGAAACATAAATAAATAAATTATACCATTTATCAATAATAACAATATTTCAAAATTTTAAATTTAAATTATCAATATATAAAGTGAGGAGTAAATAATCATATAAAAATAGAAATTATAAAGTATATAAATGATGAGATTTAATATAAACTAGACCATACATTAAAAAAAATAAACTAACAATAATAAGGAAAGGAATTAAATCTTGAAATAAATGTTTAACTAAATATCCATTATAATTATTTAGAGGATCCAATCACTAAAATAATTCAATAATGAAATTAATCTAGTTATCGATGATGGTCGATGTTTTAGGGGTGTAATCTTAAATAATTGGGGTTTTACAACTATTAATGAATATGTAGGCATATGAGTATTAACATATTATCCATGAACATTAGACAAAGTAAGTAATGATCATTTATTTACATCATAATAATCTCAAGGAATCCTTACTGATGTGTTATGAATGTTGTGAGACATTTTTTGAGCATGTTCCATATCAAAGTGGTCAACATGTAAAAAGGATAATTTAGAATAAGGTTAAGGTAAATATAAAGAAACGTTTCAAGAAAACTCGAGGTTCTCCCTTGAATAAATTTCATAAGAATGAAAAAATTCTTTGAATAGTTGAGTGTTTCTGGAATGAAGATTTGATATACAAATTCAAATATATTGTTTTTATCTTAGATAATACAATGAAAATTAACACATATTGTGTGTAATGGCCCGGACTTCTCCGGTCCATTACTTTGTAAAAATTAGGTTTAGGAAGATGTCGTGTCAGTTTCGTGGGAGAAAGATTTAATTGATGGGAGAGAGGGAGTAATTATAAGATAATAATGGGTGTCAATAATAATAATAATAATAATTAATGATAATGATGGCGACCCGTTGATGAAATTGAAAGAGGATTTATTACTATTAAATAATAATGGTAATGGTGGATTTTAGTGTGTGATTAATTAAAGGGAATGGTTTTAATTTAATATGAGAATAACCATTGTCAACTAATTTAATTGGATTAAATTCGAACATTAATGATGGGTGTTATTATTATTAATTTTATTAATAGTAACTTTGAATTGAGAAAGGAGTTGGTGTGTGAGGGCATGGAGTAATGTCCAAGGGGAGGCCCCACTTTTGGTGGAGTGGGAGAAGAAATATTGAATGGAAAAGTTAGATTGAAGAGAGAATGTGAGAATTAAATGGGGAAGTAATACAAGAAAAAGAAAAGGAAATAAATTAAGTTGAAAGGGAGTGAGGTGTACCAAATTGTAGATAGTGGTGCGTGAATTTGGTTATTTTAAATAAATCAATTAAAAAATAATCATATAATAATCATATTATTGTTTTTGTTGATAAAACACTTTTTTTGACCGTAACTTCTTCACGAGACCTGGGTTTTACAAACCATTAGTGGCAGTGGGACCCTGACTTCGAGACGGAAATTATCAGTCCAATATTGGATATCTTTTTTGGGTTTTTGGATCGGGTACCCGAAGTGCTCGGAAAATAATAGATTTAATATTATTATTAAATCTTCAACCCGCTAAAACTCTCGCGTGCGACGTCCGATTGACTTCTCATCAATGATGATGTAGTCTTATCATTAATATGATCGATTCATGTCTAATGTGGAATATTATATTATGGTGTGTATCTCGAGTCCACGAAACACCTAATAATAATAATAATAATAATAATAATAATAATACGGGATCTTTCATCCAACATATCTCCCTCATACGGTGTTGGAATGGTGAATCGTCTGTGACGTTGCAATCCTGAAATTAAGATAGATGATTCAAAGACCATGAATCCTATATTAATTATTCCTATGGCTCGAGCTGTTTTTACTCGGTCAAACCGCATGGGTTAATGTGATCCTCTTTTAATGGGGAATTAAGTGTATCTTAAACCATCGCCCCATTAAATCTTCAAAAGGTACAAGATATCATCCTCTCTTGTCCTTCCTCTTTGTTCTCAGTTATGAGATGCTATAACCTTTCAATACTTCCCATAGGAGTTGAAAAATCAAACTTTACTCCTTGGATCAGTTCTGCTCTGTTTTGATGCAACCGAGCTGTATCTATCAAACCTCGAAATAAGGTATGTTTTATAGTCATTCCTTTGGGATCATCTTCTCTTATTTCTCCCTCCCATATTAAATCATGTAATCTCCATGATTTTAATGGGGTTTTTCTTGGGGTTTGGCTGGTGCGGTTATTCCGTGGCATCCTCGGGTGGATGCAGTTGGCGCGAGAGGAGGATCGTGACCCATTGTGTGGATAAAGAATGTCAAGAACTCTTCGAGGTAGGTGATTAGTTGCTTCTCATTTCTTTTATGTGAAAATGTATTGTTAGCATGTTTAATCCCATTGGATGACAATGGAATTGACAGAATAAATATTTCAACCGGATAAATAAATTGATGTCGATCGTATGTTATTGCGTCATGTTTTGCTAGATAGTGTGATATCTATGCTTACTTTGATTTTTTGTTCGTTCTTGATGGAAATTGGTAAAGAACATAAATTGGGATTAGTTGATAATTGTTTGGATAAAGATAAAGAGGCATGTAAACGAATCTGGTTCTTGTTGTAATTTGATCTTAATAAAATTAGTGCAGTAAGCATGTTTATTTATTTATGATAACTTAATGGTTAGGTTTCCCAAATTTGGAACCTATGAATAATAAATTGGTTAACCAAAGATGGATTAAAGAACTGATTGTTTGATAATTCCTTAAAGGGTTCTGAGTTACCCTCCTGATTGTTAAAGGGCCAAGTGCCCAATTAAATCTAGTGTTGGTTTTCCTACTGTTTGTGTTGTGATGTTATCCTGGATGGCTTTTGTGATATGTGGGGGCATGGAGGTTTTTGGTTGTGGAAGCAAATGATGCTTAGAGTGTTGAGATGCATCGGTTTATGCATATGGGTGTCAAGGAGGACACCAGGGATGATAGAATGGAGTTGATGTGATTGTTAGATGATTGGTAATTTTGATTGGTTGTTTTTCTGCTTTACTTTTCCCTACTACTCAAGGAAACGGGTCTTGCTTGCCCTTCTCCCGAAATAGGCGAAGACATGTGAGGTATGCCACATGCTTTCCGTGTTTAGATTCTCAAGGGGAAATGGGTCTATGCTCTTAATATAGGCGGCAAAGACTCGATGGGTAGTGCATCTACTCACCGGGTTGACCCCCCTTGTGTTTAGTAGCATAGAATTCTTTTCTAGAAGGCATGGGAATATGGGAAAGTAATTCTGTAATGAATATTTGAATAAATGGTGTTAACCCATGGGGATAGAGATGATGGAACATAATGATGAGGTTGTAATTTTTGAAGGAACAGTTGACTTTGGGTGTGACACTAACGAAATTTTAATGTGGAATTGTTCATGGTTAATTAATGTTTGAAGAATTAATTAACATATAGTGGAACTGATAAAAAGGTAATGATGAAATATAATAAATCTCTTTATATGGTTGTGTGCTTATAGGATACCTAGTCTTAGAAGTAGCAGCCCGGAGTCTGAGAGACGTTATTTGTAGTTGTGTATAAGACTAGGTAATTCCCATAGTGTGGTTGTGAGTTATAATATATCCTGTACTTTTTGTGTTTCTATATGCTACTCCACCCTGTCAGTAAGGGAAACTGACACCCCGAGGATTCTGATCCCTGGGGGGTGTTTTCCCCAATATTCTGGTGGGAGGATGAATAGATGACTACCCCCTTTGGCCCTTCTCTATTCTCTTGGTAGTTACTTGTGCTGATAGGCACATTGGTTAGTTTCTCCATATATGTGTGTAGAGGGCTGTAATGGCTTCTGGTTATTCACACACATATATTCTGGATATATTTTTCTATGTAATACTATTGGTGTAACGTGTGTAGGTTGTGATGGCTTGAGGATCCTTACTCGGTGTATGGGCTGTAATGGCTTGAGGTATAATACCCGACGTATGATACACGTTATGCGAGCTATGGTGGATCCCATAAACTACCTGGTTACTTTTGGTTGTCAGGATGGTTTGGTTCTTTTCCCAGGTGTCTTCGGGCAAGCCTTTGTGGAGCAAGAGGTGCATATTGTGGTGCTTCACCCAGGTGTCTGCGGGAAAAACTTTTTGGAGAGAGATGCTTAGGACGTGTGTTGTGGGAGAAAAGAAGAAAATCAGTGGGGAAGTAGTAGTGGGGTACCCTTGATATTCTTTATTATATGATATATTCTTGTATGCATTACCTTGTGAGAGTAGCCAGGGTGGGGTTGGGAACTTAGTATACCTGTTTAGGTGACAATTTAGTTTCACTTATTGTTTATTGTGATTTAGCATACTTTCTTTACTTTTTCATGAGAGGCTTTGGGAAGGATCCTAATGAGTATACTATTATACTCACCCTATGTATATATAAACTATTTTTAGGTCACTTGGAGTAGGTTGGAGATCAAGCTGGTTTCTACAAGCTTGGAGTTGCAGGAGTTGTTCGAGCTTGTGGTTGCTGCTGTTTTTACTTTCTTTTGGGTACTTGTAGTTTTTCCATTCCAGTTGTAGTACTTTTTCATGAAATTTAATATATGAACATGGGTTTCTTTTATATTCCAATTATGTGTTGGAGTTGATTGGTGTCTATCTTATCTCTCTCTTATGCATGTGTTCTCTTAGAGGGTAATGTCTCCCATTTGTGTGTGTATTATACCCTCAGTGTTAGTCGCCAACCCAGGGCCTACTGAAGGTAGGAATCAGGGGTCATTATCTCCCTTGTCACATTGCCAACCCAGGAGGGGTACACTTTGTGGGGAGGGGGTTGTGACAGAGTGGTATCCGAGGTCTGGTTGAGGGATAGGATGGAGTTTGGAGTTAGGCATAGGTGAGGTTCCATGGGTTAGTAGGGAAATGGTGTCATTCATGTTTAGAAAGTGAGGTAAACATTAGAGACCAGCTGAGACATAGGCGTTTAGGGCCCCTTATGATCTGATGTACGGACCTTTAAGTTTACAATGTCTACAAAACAAGGTGATACTAGTTGTAAGGTAGAGACCTAAGAAAGGATCATGCATCATTCTTCTTTTTTCTTGTGTTTGAATGGGTAGACCTTGTGGTAGGATAGCCTAAAATGAATGAAAGAAAACAATAAATTAATTAATTTTTAGTCTTCTATATTCCAGGCTTAGGAACTCTAATGGTTTTTATTTTATAGGTATGGCTCCAGGTTGATGTCCTCGTCAGGTTTGCGCAGAAACTGTCCAGTAGGTTGTTCCAGCAGATTTCCATAGGGTAGAGGTTGACGATGACGCCACTTGGAGAAGTATGAGGGCTCCATTTCTGATGCAGTCACAGAAAACTGGTTAGAGGAGGTCGAGATCGGCTTCAATTCGATTCATGCTCGGAAGGAGCACTGGGTGTCCTTGGATATGAAGATGCTACGTGGAGCAGTGAGGCAGTGGTGGTCCTTATTCCTTGGGGATCGTGAGGAGTCAGCGATCTCATGGGAGGAGTTTCGAGATAGGTTTAGAGTCCAGTTTCTTTCTTTGACTGCAAAGGCTTCTAGTCTCTAGGAGCTTCTTACCCTTTGAATGGGGAGCTCCAGTGTTCGAGAGTTTGGAATCTGTTTTAGGAACATTTTACGATATACTTTGGACCTGTTACCAGATGAGGAGGCTAGGGTGAGGCATTTCGAGGAGGCTTTGCATCCAGAGATCCAGTGCCAGGTCACCCCATTAATGTTGAATACATATCTTGAGGTAATGGAGAGGGAAGAGGTTGTTGAGAGGACTTTGGCCAGGACTGGATCATCATGAAAGGGGAATTGTCATGATTCCTCATGAAGCAGAGCTGTGGTGCGGGGTTCCTGGTTTTCAAAGTAGAAGAGTTTCCGTTCAGCTAGGGGTAGGTCACAGCCCTTCACATCTCGTTTCTCCAGAGGTAGAAAATCTCATGCCTATGACAAGGGATCAGGCACTTGTTTTTCTTGTGTTGGTCGTGTCCATCAGCAGTGGGAGTTCCCAGCCTTTCAGAGTGATCACCATGCACCGGGCACTACACTCCAGGTTCCTCCGTTGAGGCAGTTCCCGCCGAGGCAGCAGCATCCAGTTACACCAGCTTTAGATCAGCAGAGGGTAGATGGGGCAGGTAGAGGAAATCCCCATGATGCTCCTCGTCCTCATAGAGTAGAGCGCGTTCGTGGTGGTGGTCTTCATCCGAGTCAGAGAGGCTATGGAGGAGTTCGCGGCCAGCTTCATGCTCTAGTGTTTCCATCTCCAGGTGATCTAGACATCATTTGAGGTACTCTTTTCTTGTTTCTTCATTGGTGTATGCCTTGTTTAATTCAGAAGTGACACACTCCATCATATCACCTACCCTTGTCCATGCTTTGGGACTTGAGGTAGAGAGGCTTCCAGTGCCCTTGGCGTTGACTACGCCAGTTGGAGGTCGATCTGACTTGTTTGAAGTATGTAGAGACTGTGAGCTAGTGTTGGGGAAACACCGCTCTTGGGGAGATTTCTTATATTTACGAATACAACCATATGATGTCATCCTTGGCATGGATTGGTTGTATTCGGTGTAGGCTATCGTGGATTACTTCATGAAAAAAGGTTGTTTTCATTGGTGCGGATGGAGGGCAAGTGGTGTTTGCTGGTGAGTGAGACCCTCGGATGGGTCATAGACATGTTCCATCCTTATCATCCATGATGGTTGAGTTGATGCTCAGTTTTTTAGAGGTTCATTAGTTGGTGTTTCCTAGGGTCATAGAGGAGTACCCTGATGTCTTTCCCGAAGAGGTTGTAGCATTACCCCCTCGACGCGAGATCAAGTTCGGGATCGAGCTATAGCCAGGAGAATATCCTATCTCTATGTATCCATATAGGATGGCCATTTCTGAGTTACGAGAGCTACGTATACATCTTGATGGTCATTTGCAGTGCGGTTTGGCTCGGCCAAGTGTGTCACCATGGGGTGTACCAGTTTTTTTCATGAAGAAGGCCGACGGTAGTTTGCAGTTATGTGTCGATTATCATCACTTAAACAAAGTGACAATAAAGAATCGCTATCCTCTTCCAAGAATTGATGATTTATTCGATCAACTGAAGGGTACAATTTGGTTCTCAATGATCAACTTGCGGTCGGGATATCATAATATGCATGTGAAGGATGAGGATATTCTGAAAACTGCTTTCCGTTGTCGTCATGGGCATTATGAGTTCGTTGTAATTCCATTTGGCAGGAAAAATGCTCCAACTGTATTCATGGGATTAATGAATTCTGTGTTCTGTGAGTTCCTGGACAAATTTGTGGTAGTCTTTATCGACGACATCCCTGTGTACTCCACATCTAAAGAGGAACATGTAGAGAATCT
This sequence comes from Viscum album, assembly GCA_963277665.1. Lineage (NCBI taxonomy): Eukaryota > Viridiplantae > Streptophyta > Magnoliopsida > Santalales > Viscaceae > Viscum > Viscum album. The sequence goes on from OY728166.1 coordinate 523,061,764, forward strand.
ACGAGCCATTTTGGGAGTTCTTCGCCAACATTAGCTGTACGAGAAGTTGTCGATGTATGAGTTTTGGGATCGGGAAGTCCGTTTCATGGGGAATGTTATTTTCCAATAGGGAGTAGTTGTGGATCCATTGAAGGTAGAAGCAGTTGTTTCTTGGGCAGCCCCCAAGACAGTGTCATAGGTGCGAAGTTTCCTTGGTCTCTCAGGCTACTACAAGAGGTTCATAACCAATTTCTCACGAGTTGTGAATCCTCTGACAGCGTTGACCAGGAAGGATCAGGAATTCATATGGACTAATCAGTGTTAGGAAGAATTCGAGTATCTAAAGGAGAAGTGAGTAAGTGCTCCAGTCCTTTGTCTCCCAGCTGAGGGAGTCCAGTTTGATGTTTTATGTGATGCTTCACATCTGTGGTTAGGTTGTGTTCTCATGCAGAAAAGGTCAATTGTTTCTTATGGGTCTCGGCAATTACGTCCCCATGAATTCAAATATTCCACCCATGATCTTGAGTTGGCAGTCGTGGTTTTTGCTCTGATGTTTTGGAGACATTACCTCATTGGTGAGCACTTTTTGGTTTTCACTGATCATAAGAGTTTGAGGTATGTTTTCTCACAGCATGAGTTGAACTTATGACAGCATCTGTGGATGGATTTCTTACAGTAATACGACTTCAAAATATCATATACACCTGAATAATGGAATTTTGTAGCTGATGCGCTGAGACAAAAGTCACATAGTGATGTTGTGCATGAATCTGTAGATTCATGGAGAGTAATGGAAGAACTGTCAGCATTGCATCTTGATATGGGAGAAGTTGGGGGTAGAGGTTGTCTTTTTAAGATGATGGTACAGTCATCCCTGGTGAAAAAGGTGGAAGAATCCCAGTTGGGAGATCTAGAGGTGGAGGTTTGGAGAGACCGAGTTGTTTGTGGTGAGGCCCCTGATGGTTGGTCGGAGGACGAACAACACCGAGTGTTATATCATGGAAGGATTTTTGTTCCCTTGACGATGCATGAGACGGTTCTCTGAGAGTTCCATAGTTCTCCCTTAGCAGTACATCCTGGTGTGATAAAGATGTACCAATCCTTGAGGAGTTAGTTTTTGTGGCTTGGGCTAAAGTGTACGGTTGTAGAGTTTTTGTCTCGATGTTTAGTCTACCAAAAGGTGAAGGCCGAACACCGTGTTCCTAGTGGTCTTCTCCAGCCATTAGATATTCCTCAGTGGAAGTGGGAGGACATCTCAATGGAATTTTTTATAGGTTTACCTTGATCTCTAGGAGGACATGATGTTATTTGGGTGGTAGTGGATTGTTTAAAAAAACGGCCCACTTCATAGCGATCAAGGAGTCGAGCTCAGTGGAAGTTTTGTCGAGGCAGTATCTGGAGGAGGTGGTGAGACTTCATGGAGTCCCTAGGATGATCATTTCTGATCGAGATCCTTGTTTTACCTCCAGGGTGTGGAGGGGTCTCCAACATGATTTTTGTTCTCAATTATTCCTTATCACTACTTTTCACCCTCAAATGGATGGTTAGACAGAGCAAACCATCCAGACTCTTGAAGACATGTTACGCTCTTGTGTTCTTGATTTTGGAAGTTCATGGATGAGGCACTTACCCTTGGTGGAGTTTGCTTACAATAATAGTTTTCACTCCACCATAGGTATGACACCGTTTGAAGCCTTGTGTTTTCGGCCTTGCCATTCTCCGTTGTGCGGGACTGGGTTCAGAGAGTCAGCAATTCTCGGACCAGAACTAGTGAAGAATACAACAGAGATGGTTTAGGTGATTTGTGAGAGGATGAATACAGCACAAGATCGTCAAAAATCATATGCTGATCAAAGGAGGAGACCCTAGAAGTTTAATGTTGGGGATCATGTGTTTCTGAAGGTGACTCCCCATCATGGGAAATGAAGGTTTGGTCATGGAAGTAGCTTTCTCCTCGGTTTGTTGGGACTTTCTAGGTGTTATCTCGTGTTGGTGTTGTGGCGTATCGAGTAGAACTTCCCCCACAGATGAGTCAGACACGTGATGTTTTCCATGTATCACAGCTCCGTCATTATCTTCATGATGACTCCCACATTATTGATTGGGGAGAGATCGATGTTGATGATGATGAAACCTTTGAGGAGTGGCCTATGGAGATCTAATACCACAAGGAGAAGGTGTTGTGCGGGCATTCTATACCCTTAGTTTGTGTCTTGTGGCGACACGGTGTCATGGAGGAGAGTACCTGGGAACGTGAGTCATAGATACATGCTCAGTACCCAGAGTTGTTTGATGCTTAACTCTTTTCATGTAATGATGTTTCCTTTGTGGTTAGACCTTTCATGTTTTATTTATGAATTTCTTTTGTTGCTTTTGTAGCTTGCTCTCTTTTTAGAGGTATCTCGATGGGTGGTTGTTCGGACCCTGTTTCTTTTTTTGTCTCTTTAGGTTGGTTTTGAATTCTCGGGGACAAGAATGTTTTGAGAGATATCTGATGTAATGCCCTAGACCTCTCTGGTACATTACTTTTTGAAAATTAGGGTTAGGAAGATGTTGTGTGAGTTTCGTGGGAGAAGGATTTAATTGATGGGAGAGAGGGGGTAATTATAAGAAAATAATGGGTGTCAATAATAATAATTATTATTAATGATAATGATAGAGACCTGTTGATGAAATTGAAAGAAGATTTATTACTATTAAATAATAATGGTAATGGTGGATTTTATTGTGTGATTAATTAAATGGAATGGTTTTAATTTAATATGAGAATAACCATGGTCAACTAATTTAATGGGATTAAATCAGAACATTAATGATGGGTGTTATTATTATTAATTCTATTAATAATAACTTTGATGTGAGAAAGGATTTGGGGCATGAGGGAATGGAGTAATGGCCAAGGGGAGGTGCCACTTTTGGTGGAGTGGGAGAAGAAATATTGAATGGAAAAGTTAGATTGGAGAGAGAATGTGAGAATTAAATGGAGAAGTAATAAAAGAAAAAGAAAATTAAATCAATTCAGGTGAAAGGGAGTGAGGCTCACCAAATTGGAGAAAGTGGTGTGTGACTTTGGGTATTTGAAATAAATCAATTAAAAAATAATCATATAATAATCATATTATTGTTTTTGTTGATAAAACACTTTTTCGACCGTAACTTCTTCGTGCGACCTCAGTTTTACAAACTGTCAGCGGAAGTACGACCCTAACATCGAGATGGAAATTATGAGTCCAATATTGGATGTCTTTTTCAGGTTTTTGGATCGGGTACCAGAAGCGCTCGAAAAATAATAGATTTTAATATTATTATTAAATCTTCGACCCGCCATAACTCCCACGTGTGACATCCGATTGACTTCTCATCAGTGGTGATTTGATCCTATCATTAATACGATTGATTTAAGTCTAATGTGGAATAATAAATTATGGTTCATGGATTGGGTCCATGAAACACCCAATATTATTATTATTATTATTATTACAGGATCTTGCATCCAACATATCTCCCTCATACGGTGTTGGAATGGCGAACCGTCCGTGATGTTGCAACCCTGAAATTAAGACGGAATATTCAAAGACCATAAATCCTATATTAATTATTCCTATTTCTCGGGATGTTTTTACTCGGTCAAACCGCATGGGTTAATGTGATCCTCTTTTAATGGGTAATTAAGCGTATCTTAAACCGTCACCCCATTAAATCTTCAAATGGGACAAGATATCATCATCCCTTTTCCTTACACTTTGTTATCATCTATGAGATTCTAGAACCTTTCAATCCTTCATGTAGAAGTTTCACAATCAAACATTACTCCTCGGATCGGTTCCACTCTTTTTTGATGTAACTGAGCTGTATCGATCAAACCTCAAATTAAGGTATGTTTTATAGTCATTCCTTTGGGATCATCTTCTCCTATTTCTCCCTTCCATATTAAAGCACATAATCTCCATGCTTCTAATGGGGTTTTTCTTGGGGTTTGGCTGGTGCGGTTGTTCTGTGGCATCCTCGGGTGGATGCAGTTGGCGCGAGAGGAGGATTGTGACCCGTTATGTGGATAAAGAACATCAAGAACTCTTCGAGGTAGGGGATTAGTTTCTTCTATTTTATTTTATGTGCAACTGTATTGTTAGCAAGTTTAATCCCACTAGATAATAATGGAATTGACATAATAAATATTTCAATAGGATAAATTAATTGATATCGACCGTATGTTATTGCCTCATGTTTTGCTTGATAGTGTGATATCTATACTTGCTTTGATTTGATGTTCGTTCTTGATTGAAATTGGTAAAAAACGTAGATTGGGATTAATTGATAATTGTTTGGCTAAAGATAAAGAGGCATGTAAACGAATCTGGTTCTTGTTGTAATTTTATTTTAATCAAATTAGTGCAGTAAGAATGTTTATTTATTTATGATAACTTGCTGGTTAGGTTTCCCGAATTTGGAACATACGAATAATAAATATGTTAACCCAAGATGGATTAATGAACTAATTGTTTGATAATTCCTTAAAGGGTTCTGAGTTACCCTCTTGATTGTTAAAGGGACAAGTGCCCAATTAAGTGTGGTGTTTGTTTTCCTACTGTTTGTGTTGTGATGTGATCCTGGATGGTTGTTGTGATATGTGGGGGCCTGGAGGTTTTTTGGTTATGGCAGAAGATGACGCTTATAGTGGAAATATGCATCGGTTTATGCATATGGGTGTCAGGGAGAACACTAGGGATGATGGAATGGAGTGGATGTGATTGTTGGATGCTTGGTAATTTTGATTGGTTGTTTATCTGCTTTACATTTCCCCAATGCTCAAGGCAATTGGTCTTCCTTAACCTTCTCCCGAAATAGGCTAAGACACACGTGGTATGCCACGTTCTTTCCATGTTTAGCTTCTCAATAGGGAATGGGTCTGTGCTCTTGCTATAGGCAGCAAAGACTCGAAGGGTAGTACATCTACTCACCGGATTGAGTCCCCTTGTGTTTAGTAGCATAGAATTATTTTCTAGAATGCCTAGGAATATTGGAAAGTAATTTTGTAATGAATATTTGAATAAATGGTGTTATCCCATGGGGATGGAGATGCTGGAACATAATGACGAGGTTGTAATTTTTGAAGGAATATTTGAGTTTGGGTGTTATGCTAATGAAATTTTAATGTGGAATTATTCATGGTTAATTAATGTTTAAAGAATTAATTAACATATAGTGGAATTGATAAAAATTAAATGATGTAATCTAATAAAGATCTTTAAATGGTTGTGTGCTTATAGGATACCTAGTCTAGGAAGTAGCATCCTGGAGTTTGAGAGACGTTAGCTGCAGTTGTGTCTAAGACTAGTTAATTCCCATAGTGTGGTTGTGAGTTATAATATATGCTATTATTTTTTTGTTTCTATATGCTACTCCACCCTTTCAGTAAGGGAAACTGAAACCTCTAGGATTATGAGCCCTAGGGGGTGTTTTCTCTAACATTCTAGTGGGAGGACGAATTGCTAACTACCCCCTTTATCCATGCTCTCTTCTCTTGGTAGTTACTTGTGCTGATAGGAACATTGGTTAGTCTTCCCCATATATGTGTGTAGAGGGCTGTAATGGCATGTGGTTATTCACACACATATATTCTAGATATAGTTTTCTATGTACTACTATAGGTGTAATCTGTGTAGGCTGTGATGGATTGAGGATCCTTACTCGGTGTATGGGCTGTAATGGCTTGAGGTATAATACCCAACGTATGATACATGTTAGGAGAGATGTGGTGGATCTCGAAAACTACCTGGTTACTTTTGGTTGTGATGATGGTGTGGTGCTTCGCCCAGGTGTCTGCGGTCAAGACTTTGTGGAGCACGAGGTGTATATTGTAGTGCTTTTCCTAGGTGTCTGTGGGCAAGCCTTTTTGGAGAGAGATGCTTAGGACGTGCGACGTTCGGGAAAAGCGGAAAACCAGTGGGGAAGTAGTAGTGGGGTACCCTTGATATTATTTATTATATGATATATTCTTGTATACTTTACTTGGTGAGAGTATCCATGGTGACGTTGGGAACTTAGTATACCTTTTTAGGTGATGAGTTAGTTTCACTTGTTGTTCACTGTGCTTTAGCATGCTTTCTTTACTTTTTCATTAGAGGCTTCAGGGAGGATCCTACTGAGTATACTATTATACTCACCCTATGTATATATAAACTGTTTTTCAGGTCACTTGGAGAAGGCTGGAGATCAAGATGGTTTCTACTAGCTTGGAGTTGCTGGCGCTATTCGAGCTTATGGTTGTTGCTGTTGTTACTTCCTTTTGGGTACTTGTAGTTTTTCCCTTCCAGTTGTAGTACTTTTTCATGACATTTCATATATAAACATGGGTTTCTTTTATATTCCAATTCTGAGGTGGAGTTGATTGCTGTCTATCTTATCTCTCTCTTCCACATGTGTTCTCTTAGAGGGTAATTCCTCCCATTTATGTGTTTATTATACCCTCAGTTCTAGTCGACAACCCAGGGCCTACTGGAGGCGGGACTCAGGGGTCATTATCTCCCTTCTCACATTGCCATTCTAGGAGGGGTACACTTTGTGGGGAGGGGGTCATGAAATTGTGTCCCTTAACCTTATAATTTTTATATAAGCTTAATAAATTCATGAAACCATTATAAACTCTCTGGGAAAAATTTGTAAATTAAATTCAGATCCCCTTTCTTGGTAAAGTTTTGAATCAAATTTCTTAATATATAAAACTCTTTATCTTAAAATCCAACTAAAATACCCCTATGAGTAGAAAGTGATATCTATATTCATTTTTAGGGGACTTGACATTCTTAAGGATCACCAAATGAATGTTCTTATACATCTTGTTTTAAAGAATCTGATATCAAACTATTTATCACCAAAAGGTTCTTATTTCCAAATTTTACTTCTTATTCAAATCAATTTTTTTAATTTTATTAAAAATCTACTTTAAGGTAAATTGGGAACCATACAGATATATTCACTACATCATCATAAATGGACCCTAAAAAAACAAAGTTCACCCTACTAATTTCAAATTTTAAAAACAAATCAAATAGCACCTACTTCACCATGCATGAAAACATCCCACACACCCTATTCAAAATTCAAACAGCATATCTTCATAAAATCCTAGAGCCACAAACCCTACAGCGAGACAAGACTACTTCATCAACCACTCAATCGTCATCATCATTACAACACTACTTTCACCCACACAGCATCGTCATTCACTCCAAATTTTGTCGTTATCACTATCATTGGACATCAAACCAAACATTGTCGAGCCCGAAGCATTTTTCCAAAAAAACCCTTATCACCTGAAAAGCAGTCGATCAAAAAGAGAACCAAAACTCACCAAGAATATCATAATAAACCACTATTATTGAAAAATACACATGAATAAACACAAACAATAACCTAAGTGTCAAACAACAAAACCAATACGAAGTTGTCACCGAAAACTCCCAGGGACAATGAAGAAGGAGCCACCAAAAGCCATCGACAAGTTGAACGCACATCCAAAATCACCTGGAAGACCACATCATAAAATTACCTCATAAATGGAAGTGGAGTCCTAGAACCAGAGCAGATAAGTGAGAAGGACAGAGGTCAGGGAGGCTCATCCTCAAGACTCCCCAGTAGGCAACCGACCAGAGAACAAAAACCAACACCCAAAACACCCCTAACAAAAAAAGAAATCAAAACCTAGAAATAGAAGGCAAAGGGGGACTGAAACCCATAAGAGAAGAAGAAACATATGATAATAGCACCCAAAATTTCTAATCATAAATATCAAAACCTTAGAGATACAATCACTCTAGATCTAACTTAAAGAGGTATGTAGGAACTTGAGGTTAGAGTGCAGCAACAGCGGCCTAGGGAAATACCTGAATGCCTTCTCTGAAGAAAAAACAATAATTATGGATGATTAAAAGTGTGGGATCAGACCAGCCGGAAGGAGATATAGAGTAAGAATATGGATATAATCCATGAAATAATAATAATAAGGGAAGACAAAGGGGGAAAATAAGCTGATATTGGAGACCTTTTTAAGAAGAAACTATAAGACCATGAGGGATGTGAGTGAGTGAGAGAAGGAGAAATCCATGGGAAAGAGGTGCCATATTATTGTAATTGGATCCCAAATATTTCTCTTAGAACATTTAATTTATTGGATAATAATCAAACCACTTTTGGAAATCCTATTATTGTGAATCTTTTATCCTTTTGTACTTGAATATAAAAATCCTTTAAAACTAGTACTCTATCCTTTATAAAAAAATTGATTTCATTTTCAGATTGATGTGCCTTCAAAATAGATCATTGTTAATTTATAAGTATTATAATAATTTTAGAAACCACATATCAATGTTTATTTTCCAACATCTTTTTCGAGATTAGATCCGACTGAAAAGATATTATAGTATAATTCATTTTATCAATAGAGAGAGATATTGTTTCTAACATTGATTATATAAAAACTTGATGGATAAATTTCTTACTTGATACCTATCAAGTATAATAATATGAAACTTTATAAAAGTGTTCTTGAAACAAAAACATTAACTCTCCTATATCATCCTTTTAGATAGTATTTTCTCATAGAGTATTCATTTTATCTTTGTATTCAACTAACAGATTCCTAAATGAATCCACCTCATTCGTTAGGTTTATATATCTCTTTAGGGATCTTTCATATATAGAATATAATTCATCTATTTTCATTTAAGATTAATCATAGTGTACGAGAATATGAGAGAATGAATTTTGGGCACTTTGGCCCTCTATAATCATATAAATGTTAATTTTCATCAATATACTCTATTTATTTAATATAGTAGGGTTATCAAAAATCAGATATTTATCTTCTATTTGAAACTAGTCTAGTTGGATCTTCTTCTTATTCATCTTCACCATAATTATTATTTCAACTAATAAAACATATTTATTTTATTCTAACATCTCTTCTAGTCTCCATTTATATAGATAATTCCAATATTGGGATCGCTCTTAATGTATTCAAGATGATTTTTTATTGACCAATTCTAGCTAGCCATGTATTAGATAAAGTCCAATTTTATTTTGTATATGAAATAGGTATTTGGGCTAAATAAAGAGTAGGATCATTAAATATTTCACCATATTATGATCAATATTACGGGACAAACTCATCCCTAGCTAAGGTTCCATCATAAATGAAAACCCCCACTCTTGTTTTTGATATCCACAATATTTTTGTTGTCCATAATATCTCTTACAACCTTATATCCAATAGATTATTCTATTAGTGTTGGGTCACTTATAGGTTCCTGGGAGGAACTTAATTTTAAAATATCATGCTAGATGACTTCCCATGGGTAGTAACAGGTACTATCTCAATTTCTTCTTTCGAATGTTTTATTGAGAGATGAATGACTGAATGAAGTCCTCATGAACCTCTATCTCCACTTCTAGGAATTTAATAGTTGTGTTCTCAATGTTCAGATTTCCAAAAAAATGAATTCATTATTTTCATGGGAATTACATCATGGATTTTTGTAAAAGAGGTGTCAAATGATAATTTCCTTCATAAGTGAATCAAAATACATCATCTACTTTTGATGAAGTCATCAAAAATTTAGTTTGGTTTACTACTACTATAACCAGATTCTCATTATCAGAAAAATTAAATAAAACCTTTCCAAAGTACTATTTTACCTATTTTTCATAGAAGGCTCCATTCACTTCTCTTAAAAAAAGATCTGATCATTATTGGTTTAAAACATTCTTATGAAACATATCAATGAAACCTTGATAGATGAAACAAATAGCATTTAAACTAAAAAAATTCTGCTCTTTGAGCACTTGGATCAACTATACATATCTCCATCATTTCTATTAGAATATTCCACTACCTAAATTGGTTCCCAATATTTATATACTTTTGAAAAAAATATTTGGATGGGATGTAAATGAATATTTAGAGGTTGAAAAGGATTTACCACATAGAAATTAATTTATTTATTTTATTTTGCAGTAACCAAAGGATTTCTCAAATTAAGGTGTTGGATAATCATGATAAACTAACATAGGTAACCTATTTAGATGTTACAAATAATTTAAATAGTGGTGATAAATCACAATTAAAATTATTAAAATACTATATTTCCTAATTAAAAATTATCTATATAAAAAAATATAATATAAGTAAAGTAGAAATTTAAATAATTAAAATTAAATAATCCTAATTTTAATTTGACCAAATCAAATCTGTCAGTAGAAAATTTTGTAGTAAAAATTTATTTTAATTGATTTTCTTGAAAACAAATTCTAAATTGACATAACATTTTTCTATATGATATCTTAATTAATTATTCCAACAATTAATATTCTTTATTCTAGAATGTTTTATTTGATCTTTTGAAATTCTTATAAAACTTATGTTATAAATTTTTTTCGACATGCTAAAAATTGAATCCAAAATCCATTATAGTGTGTATAATCCATAACACCTATACATAACAACTTCTAGTTGTGTTATATTCATCTTAATTAGTGGATTTTTTTTACAAAGAGTTGTTTTATACTAGACAATGACTCTATGTATTTACCAAGAATGTGCCAGGTTCTTGAGGTGTTTTCACTAACTAGTCTATACCCACAAAAATCATAATCCAAATATCAAGATAAATTCATATTAGTGGTTTTTTGAAAATTTAGATAAAGGGAATGAATTTCTTTTAAATATCTTAAAATAATTTTATCATCGTATAAATTAGATTCATTTGGGTATATGGATATCTTAAAAAAGATATATTGGAAATGTAATCTCTATAAAACATGTATTAAGGTAAAGAAAACATATAATAATTCCTGTAAATAACTTATTGTCACCTAGTTTCCTTGATTAAACCAAGTAATGTTTATTATTAGAGATCATAATTGTAAAATATGTCTTACTGTTTTAATACCCATTTTTTATGTAAATAAAGAAAGTATTTACTTTTATATAAATAAATTTCAAAACCTTTTTGATCAATTTTGAATCCATGGAAATAGTTTAACTCACCCAAAATACTAAATTCAAATTAATTTTTTATATGTTTTAAAAAACCATTGCACATTTATTGGTTTTTTTATCCAAAAATAAATCCATCCGAATATATTTGTACAGAAAAGAAAACTTTTAAGGTCATTTTCATAAATATGGTTAGGTATTTCTATCCTATATTTAGAAAACATGATAAAATAAAGGAAAATAATATTTTTTTCCCTTGCGCTTCATGCTTTTTTAAGTCCATAGAGAGATTTGGTAAATGTAAAAATATATTTTTGAAAGTGAGGGTATTAAAAAGATGGTGGTTGAGAAACATAAACATCCTCCATTAAAAATCCATTTTCAAATATATATCTAGTATCCATATTACATAATTAAAAATTCAGATAATATGAATAAGTTGGATGGACTATAATTTATTCTAACCTAGATATATAAAAAAATATATCTCTTAATAATAAATCATTTACTATTGATTATAACCTCTTATAACTAATCTATCTTTATTTATAGTGATCAAACCATGACCATCCTATAGTCTCCTAAATAACTATTTAGTTCCAATAATAGGATTGTCAAAGTGTATACTGACTAGTTCTAATATTGTGTTCCTCTTTAATTGGTTTAACTCTTCTTGCGTTGATAAAACCCAACACTCAGTAGCTAAATATTATTCTACAATTCTAGATTCTAGATAAAAAAAAGTATAGAATTATTCATAGTGTATTACATCTCTTCATGTCTTAAATCCTTCATCTAGACTTCATATATCTATCTCTAGAGGATGGTCCACAAGGATTATAAGAAATCTAAGTGACACATATTCTGGTTTACTAGTATCAACATAAACATGATTCAATTCATTATAAATAAATTTGAAATCATTATACTTTTTATCGTTAAAAATATGATCAGGTCCCATTTCCTTAATATAATTACTCAAAACATCAACATGAGTCAATATCTAATCAAAAGGATTACCTTTGTATAAAATCACATGTGTGGACTCTTTAAAAATACTTGGCCTTTTATTCAAAATTCTATAAGCATTAGAAGTAGTAGAATAACATAATAAAATTCCATAATTATCATTTGGATCAAATATACTATGATTATTTTTGGTTTTCAAAATATAAACCTTACATAAAAAACATTGATGTATCCTATCTTTGGATTACTATTATACCTAACACATAGACTGTTTTCACTATTATAGACATTATTAGAACTCTGTAAATGGCATAAAATTTCTTTCAAGTAGCTTATTTTGAAAAATATGTAACCATATTTTGTTCACATAAAATTGTTTCAGAAATTTAGGGCAATGTCTTATTCCTAAATTCAACAACACCATTCTATTGAGTTGTCTTAGGGGTAGAGAAGTCAAGTTTTATATCATATATTGATAATAATGAATTAAATTCATCAATCTAGAATTCATCTCCGTGCACAATTATTAAAGTCATATTTTTTACATTCTTTTTATTTTTTCAAAAGGTTTCAATAATTAACAACAATGAAACTTGTTTCTTATGTAAATTTCATAATACAAACCCATGAAAATATCAAACGGACATTAACCAACACATACATAATTGATTTTTCAACACATATTACCTTTCTAGTTGGTCTGAATAGATCCATATTGATAGGTTGTAAAGGTATATAAGTAGTAACCCTCATAACTAGATTAAAAGATGAATTGTGTTGCTTTCCCATTTGAAATACATCACATGGTTTCTTTTTATTAAATTTTATATTAGGGAAATTAGAAATAATATTTCTGATGGATAAATTTTTAAAATAATAAACATTAACTTATCCAATAATTTTATTCCAAAACCAAGATTCATTTTTTCATAATTCGTACAATTATCATTTTTTCTATAAACAGAATTATGATTTAAATTATAGAGATCGTCTATTTTTGATGATATAAACATGAGAAATATTTCATTCATAACATAGTAGGAATTTTTTGACAAGTCAACTAAATAACTATCAAAAAAGAGATAACAAATAATTATCTAGTAATACTTCATGATATCAATATAAATTACTTTTTTGATGAGTATAGATCATAGATTCCCTACAGATTCAATTCCAAATATATTCCCATTTTCATTGGAAAAAATGTGATATATTGTAACGCCCCGACCCTAGTTACCCAGAGTCGGTGCATTATTACGTAACATTGTCATGATCACAAAAGATCAAGTCTCGAATGACCAATTAGTTTAGTAGCCTTGGAAACACTAGATACATTCATAAATGTTACATTACATCATAAAGTAAAAAACTACAATAACATAGTCTCCATAGTCCACACTCATATACCCTTCAGACTATCCCTGTAGGTCAGTCATAAAATATTTCTTCACATCTTGGGAAAAATAAAACATAGAAAGGGGTGATCTCAGATGCTCAGTAAGGATAACAATATAGTGGAAGCTTTCATAAATAAACATAAACATTTAAGGCAATGTATAACTAAACAAAAGCCTTTTAAACTTGAACTTCAGCATAATATGGAAAAAGTAAAATGAAATAATGCCATTTACTTGTTCATATGGATATTCTACTGGTCAAATAATCACATGCAATATCAATAACCACTTTCATAATTATGTAATGCATAATGTCAGACTATCATAACCACGTAGCCAAGGCCTCGTGCCAAAACTACAAATAAGATTTTGTCAAGGCCTTGTGCCAAGACACTAGTTTTTCTTATGATACCTACCAATGCATCGAGGAGTTATAGCGGGCTCCACCCATCACATACTAAGTCCAATGCATTCCTTATAAAAAAAGGTTTAAACATATCATAAACCATAACATAATTGTATCACATAAAATGTGCATAATGGAAACATAACATTTCCACATTTCAATCACAAGATAGCAATACAACATATTGATATGATAAAACCATTTTCAATACCAAAATAAAATAAAAGTAAAACTTGGTATTTATTTTTCATTTTAAAAAAAAAAGTTATGGCTTGTTGAGGAAGCCGAAACTCAAATAATGGTCACGACGTTGTAGAAGTCATTGTCGCCGCATACGTAAGACAAAAAATTCCTTTTGTCATTTAGTAAAAACTCTTCATATAAAAAGATTCCATTTTAATAAATTTAAAATTCAATGGGGTTTATACACCGTATAAAAGAAAGTTGTGTATAAAACAAAATATGCCTCAATGAAAGGAGATTGAGACGAAGTCCCTTACCTCATCTCCGACTTGACTCGACCGTTATTTAACCTCCTGAATGATAAACTAGAGTTAATTTATAATTTCTTAACAAACTTTTTCAATTTCATTCTTCCTTTCATATCACTTATTACCATGTTATGAACATTACGTAATTATTTAAGTTAATAATGGTTGTTTTGTCGATCTTTGGTACTTGAGTCAAAAATAAACTTCATATAATTGCAAGTTGTTCATGTGGTAAAATATCTATTATATACAGAATTATATTCATGATGTAGATATCATATATATCATATATATTCAGAATATATATGCATTTATAATATTGCATAACATTTAGAGGTAAGAAATGAAATGCATCGTTCATGGAGACGGTAAGCCGTACGTACGCATGAACGCTAATTTCATTTCTATTTCATATTTAATGGAATTAAATCATAATGATATAAAGGTATGTTATAATTCCAGTATAATATCATATATAAAATCATTTACTCCATCCTTTATACATTCCACATATGGCATTAACAATTCAAATCACTTTGAGGGGGCGGTAGTCCGCACTTCCTAAAATGAAATTATCGCGTTTACCCATAATGGAAATCATAAAGGTATGACATAAATGAAAAATATAGAAGAATAAGGAAAACATAAACATAATATATATATGATATATTAATATAGTGACATCTTAATGGCCACCATGATAGGTGTTAAAAGAATATTTAACAATCATCGTTTCGTGAGGCAGTAATTCACCACCCACAGAAATAGTATGTTCTTTAACCATTAGACGAAGGTGTGTGTAAGTGTAAATAAAATACTTCTCATAAAAACATCCTAGTATACTGAAGATACTGTTTTTGTTACAAAATAATGGAATAAAAATATTTTAGGGGGTTGGACAAGCAAAATAAAACAAAATAACACAAGTGAAGACATTGCCTTTAAATCGGGTAACACTTTTTGATTTGATCCAAAGGCTTCCTTGGGAAGACTTCTGCCCAAAGTGAGGATTCTAGGATTAAGATAGGGAAGTTTAGAGAGTATTTTGGTAGAGTTTGGCTGAGAAAAATGGATTTTATGGTTTGAATAAGGTGGTAGAGATGATGGCCTTTTATAAGAGGAGAGGAGGGGCACTCTTGGAATGTCATGAAATGTTACATTATTATATAATGAGTTTCGGATTTTAAAGGTCCAAAAATTATATATTTATATGATAAGGTGATAATGGTTCGAAGTATACTCATACAATGGGTTTTTGACAAGTTTAAGGCTTATATTTTACATTATCTTTTCATTTTATTTAAATTGTTAATTAATGAGGTAATCGTTGCATCATCATGGTGTGATTAATAAATTTATTTATTTAATGCCTAAAAATTATAAAACAAATTACCATGATGTAGGAAATATTTTTATATTTCCAATGAATATTTATATTCGAAAATTTAACTTATATAACCCCATGTAATAATTGTTTTAGTAAAACAACACAAGTTTGTGACTATTTAATTTTTATTTTAAATAAAAAGTTATTAATGTCATTTTCTTACCCAATTGGCTCCATGGGGTCCCCAAGTTGACCCATGGATTTTATTGGTCGGCCATGACTCATCCAATAAGTGTAGTACAAGTGTAAAGATAATTTCATATTATTATAAAATTATATTTACCTTAAATTACACTAATTACCTTTAATCGCGATAAATTGAACTTAAAAGTTACTATTCTCCAAAAATTATTTTAATCCCATTGAACCACATTTTAATTTCTTATGAAAATTATGTATGTCATATTTTTGAAATTAAATTCATAGAAGCGATAAAATTTCATTTAAACAAAAAATCAGTTTTCTAACAACCACTTAGTGGTTTCACTATTCATCAAAAATTGAAGTTTTTCAGAAAAATACCAAAACTTCACCCTAAGATATAATTGATATTCTGAATTCAAAAATGATTTCTATTTTAAAAAATTAAAAACATATAAGTTTCATTAATTAATTTTATAATTAATTCTTGTTGTCAAAACAAATAGCATGTTTTTAAGAAACAATATCAATCAAAAGATTGACAATTGTTTATGTCCAATTTCAAAGTGAAATGAATTCTAATGACCACCATTGGATAAAATGGTAAAATTATATTCTAATTATACTTTAAAACCACTCAATATTATAATTTATCACAATAAATTATTTTTATTAAAAAAGTTTTTTTTAAGTATTTTTTCACTATTCATCGAAAATTGGAAGTTCTCAGAAAAATACCAAAAATTCAACTTAGTATAATTTCAATATTCAGAATACAAAAATGAAGTCCATTTTGAATTATAAAATTTATATAATTTTAAAAAGTGGGTATTACTATTCATAACAGCTATTTTGATTGGTCACGGTGTGTTAGAATCTCGAACTTGCGTACAATGCAAGCTATTGCATTATTGAAAGAGAAGAAAATCATGGAAGATTCAGGTGTTAAATTCTACCCTCCTTCAATAAATTGTGTCCTCTCAATTTTAAAATGTTCTTCGAAAATAAAAGGTTGAAAATATAAAATACCTTTATGGAAAACCCATATCGAAAATAGGGTTGATAAAAAATTAACTTTAAAAGAAAGAAAGAGAAGTACAAAGGTCACCCGAGATATCCCATACTAGGATTCTATAAAAACATGTATATGAAAGAGAAACAAACCATCAAGTTCTGATGGAGAGTTGTAGAAAAAAGTATTAGGGGGAAGTTAACTACAAGAAAATTACAAACTTGTGATTGGTTAAACGATCATTGATTCCCCCGTAGGAAAAGTTAACCGATAACATTTTTGTTTTAAGTTTCCTTTCATAAAGTTGAGGAACTTATTTAGGATATTTACTAAGAACGTAAGGAAATATACATACTTGTCATGTAGACTTTCATTCTTTAATAAATTTTTACCACAAACCCATCTTTCACTCAAAAAGATAATAGAACTCAAAAATATTATATTTATCCTAATCGTACAAGGTTCCAAATATTAAAACATACAATTTAGATCAGGAAAACTATTTTGTAATAACTAGGGACTTCCTGTAGGCTAGTGGTAGGTAATAAAGGCCTATCGCACTATGGTTGTAGGTTTGATTCCTACAGCTTTGTCTGACGCGACGGGTTATCCCCCGACCTGTAGGTTGTCCTTTTCCTAAAACTATAGTATTATAATATTCCAAAAATAATCTTCAGAAATGTTTTTACCTTAAACAATACTATCCAAAGTTAAACTTAATCCATTCCAACCTTTATAGTTATCCAAAATACCTCTGTCCAGACTTTCTCTAAAAGTTCTCTAAATTCCAAAATCAATTGTAAAATCAGATTCCCCAAACAAAGTAAAGTTTCTCTTATTTTCACATACTAAAAATATGATTACCTTCATCATATTAAAACCTTAATGAAAACAACAAGTACTGTAGTACAATCCTTATAAATATCACATTATTATTATAACCAGAATATAATCCTTGAGTCCAAAAGCACCATTTGTATCACCAGCTCCACTATAATTATCTTAAGCAGGAGGGCAATCCCTACATGGAGTGCGTGCATTGATAAGGTTTCCATTCCTTCCAATAGGCGCCATTTCTAAACAATGTCATAAACTATATCAGTTTATGAATCAAAATACATAATTTCATACTTGTAAAACATATAACATAAATTGAACAGTTTGTGGATATAGTCCATAATCATAAAATTGTTTTCTTTAAGGAATTATATACTCATAAACCCTTCATAATGGTTTGTAAAGAAAATGGGAATTATCCTAAGAATATCCCCCTGGAGTGTCATAACCAAGAGTACAGCAAAACCCGTTGTCGTGCACCAATTCCCGTTCGAGTCTAGCTCAAAGCGGTGTTTTCGGGTTTTACCCCTAGGTACATCTGTGCTAGATCCGCCTCTACCTTCTCGTATCCAGACAGGGATTTATTGCTCGGAAAACTCAAAAAATCTCTATAATACCAAAATGCTAGGAAGTTATTCTATACTAATCCTCAAAGTCTATCTTAGGGTTATGTGCTCCAATCAGAGTTTTTCTAAATCTAGCTTCCAAGGTTAGTACTAAACTGCCTCTGATACCAACTGTAACGTCCCGACCACAGTTACCCAGATTCGGTGCATTATTATGTAACATTGGCATGATCACAAAAGATCAAGTCTCTAAAGACTGATTAGTTTAGTAGTCTTGGAAACAGTAGATACATTCATAAATGTTACATTACATCATAAAGTGAAAAACTACAATAACATAGTCTCTATAGTCCACACTCATATCCTGTAACATCCCAAGTAAGTAATGAATAATAGATATTTTTATCTATGTCTATTTATGAATTAGATAGTGTTTTAGAGGCTTAAAATGAGAATAAATCCAATCTTAAGCATAGAATACACTAATATTTTTAAAAGATTGTTTTACTGCCTTTTGATGGAAAACCATTTTTAAATAAAACTTTTGATAATTTTATAAGATCTATTTTTCAAAATAAACATATTATTTATGATTGGGACATTTAAATTTACATTGGATAAATTTTTGGTATTTTTCTGACAATGTTCATTTTTTAATAAATAGTGAAAAATACTGCATTTTACATCAAAACTGCTTTTTCATCTAATTTAATTATATGGTTAGGTTATCTTTTTAATTGGTCTTAAAGTGTAATTGAATATATTTTTACCATTTAATCCAATGTTGGTCATTAGGATTAATTTCACTTTAGAATTGGGCATAAACTAATGCCAAACTTTTCATAGATATTGTTTCAAAAAAACCCGCTATTTGTTTTGACAACGGGAATTATTTTTAAATTAATTATTGCAATTTATGTGTTTTGAATTTGGTAAAATGGATTAAATATTTGGAATCATAAGTTCCAAATTATGTAATCAAGAATCTTTTGTTTTTGGACATTATGAATAGTAACGACGGTAATTATCTTTAATTATCTTGATTAATTAGTAATCGGGTAGTTAAGGATAATAAAATAATATCATAATAATAACAAATGGCCCCAACATGTGTCCTAATACTACTGGTTGTGTCATGGCCGACCATGTTATGCCTTGTTCCAAACTTGGGGACCCCATGGAATCACTTTTGTGTGAAAATGACTTTTTATCTTTTTATTTTTAAAGAAAGTTAAATATAAAAAAGAATGTATCACCTGAGTAAAACATTTTTAATTTTGTCTACATAAATGATCTATTGGACTATAAATAGTCATTGGAAATCTAAAACTATTTCCTACATCGTAGTTTTTTTTTATAATTTTTAAGCATTAAATAAATTAAATTATTTATGACATCATGATGATGTAGCGATTACCTCATTATTTAACGATTTAAATAAAATGAAAAGATAATGTAAAATATAAGACCTACACATGTCAAAAACCTATTGGATGAGTATATTTCGAACCCTTATCACCTTATACTCAAAATACATCAATGTGGGGACTCTAAAATCCGAAACTCATTTAAAAATAAAGTAACATTTTATACTTATCCAAGAGTGCCCCTCCTCTCCTCTTATAAAAGGCCCCCACCTCTACCACCTTACCCACACCTCTCATGCCTTCGTCTCGGACAGGATATGATCATTTTTTCTCTAAACATCCCTCTCCTAATCCTATAATCCTTACCTTAGGCAGTAAGCTCTTCAAGAAACCCTTTTGGTTCAAACCAAAGGGAGTTACCCGATTTTAAGGTAATGTCTTCACTTGTGTGCTTTTGTTTTATTTTGCTTCTACAACCCCATAAACTCTTTTTATTCATTTATTTTGTAATAACTACAGTATCTTAAATATACTAGGATGTTGTTATAAGAATTATTCGAGCTACACTTACACACACCTACATCTAATGGTTAATGAACATACTGTTTCGGTGGATGGTGAATTTCTGCCTCACGAAACAATGATTGTTCAATATTCTTTTAACACCTTCAAAGGTGGCCATTAAGATGTCACTATATTTATATATGATATATAATATGTTTATGTTTTACATAAGCTTTTGTATTTTTCATTTATGGAATACCTATATGGTTTCCATTATGGGTAAACGCGATGTCTTCATTTTAGGAAGTGCAGACTACCGCCCCCTCAAAGTGATTTGATTCATTAATACCATATGTGGTACGTATAAAGGATATATTTAATGATATTATATATTATATTATACTGGAATTATAATATACCTTTATATAATTATTATTTCATTCCATTAAAGTATGATATTGAGATGAAAGTAACGTTCATGCGTACGTACGGCTTACCATCTCCATGAACGGTGCATTTCATTTATTATCCCCAAATGTAATGTACTATTATAAGTACATATATATAATGGATATATATGATGTATGTTACATCTAAATGATGAATATAATTCTGGAATTAAAATATACATATCTCTCATTTAGTTTTAATTCCATTAATATGACATAGAAATGAAAGTAGCATTCATGCGTACGTACGGCTTACCGTCTCCATGAATGGTGTATTTCATTTCGTACCTCTAAATGATTATTTAATATTATAAATGCATGTATATACTGGATATATATGATATATATGGAATATACATCATGAATATCATTCTTGAGATAATGGATATTTGACTACGTGAACAACTTGTAAATATAAGAAGTTAACTTTTGACTCAAATACCAAATATAGACAAAACGACTGTTATTAACTAAAATGATTACATAATGTTCATAAAATGGTAATAAGTGATATAAAAGGATTAATTAACTTGAAAAGGTTCTTAAGCAAGTATAAATTAACTCAAGTTTATTATTCAGGACATTAAAGAACGGTCGAGTCAAGTCAGACCCAAGGTATGGGACTTCGTCTCAATCTCCTTTCATTGAGGAATATTATGTTTTATACACAAATTTCTTTTATACGGTGTATAAACCCCTTTGACTTTTATGTTTATTCAAAAGGAATATTTTTTATACAAAGCCTTTACTAAACGACAAAAGGGAATGTTTTTTTTGTCGTACGTATGCGACGACAACGACTTCTCCACCTCCGTGACCATTATTTGAGCTTCATCATCCTCTACAATCCATAACCTTTTTTAAAAATAATTAAAAAATAAATACCATGTTTTAATTTTATTTTATTTTGGTATTAAAAATGGTTTTCATAATGTTTTTATTATATCAATGTGTTGTATTGATATCTTGTGATTGAAAGGTGGAAATGTTATGTTTCCTTTATGCATGTTTTATGTGATACAATTATGTTATGGTTCTTGGGAATTGTTATGAAAACGGGTGGTTCTGTGATAAACTAAGGGTGGGTGAACCTGATATAGCTCTCTAATGCATTGGGTAACGTGAAGGGGTTAAACATTAAGGTTTCTCCAAAGATATTTAGGGAATATACTGTGATGGGTATTCCAAACGTAACCTAGAGGGTTACTCCCTACGTAAGAATGTTATGAATGCCTCAAGTTACCTTTATGACTTATGATTTCTATGATTTATTCATGATTTGATGAGGTATGTTAAAGTGCTTATGTTTTATGGGTAAAGTAAGATTTCATTTATTCTTATGTATACATGTACTCATGTTTCCTTTCCATATTTTTATACCCCTTACTGAGCTTTTTATGCTCATCCCAAGTTTTTGAAATGTTTTTCACATGTCAAGGGAATGGTATATGATATGATGATAGTGTCAAGGAAAGTGTCAAGAAAGAATCCATGTTTTATTTTAAATATGTTTTTGTTGATGAGAAAAATAAATACTATCTTTTATGTAACCACTTTGTTTAAATGTAGAATGTAATGAAAGTTTTATGATCTAATTCCCTAAAACTCTAAACCTAAAAAGATCCTCAATGTGTAATCTTGTAATAACTAAAGATTAAGTAAGGTTTAAGGTTGGGGCCTTATAGTTGGTATCAGAGGTCGTTTTAGATAACTTTAGGAGTTAGAATTCTATTAAATGATTATCCAATTTTTTTTGTCAAATTCAAATGATATATCATTTGATGATTACCATGTTGCTTCACCTAAGATATTTTTGTGTTAAAAATGGTTTTTCATAGAGTAAACAGAACAGATTTTCTGGGAAGGCATACTGAGGGAAATGACCTTTCAAATCAGTATCCTGAGATGGTTAGAATCAGAACTAAACAGTTTGTTGCAGTGATGCCTCAGTTGACTCAGGTGAAAAGTGTTGGTTGTTTTTATTGATGATATTTTGGTGTTTTCTAAAAGTAAAAAAGATTATGAAAGACATTTAAGGGTTATTTTTCAAACCTTAAAAGAAAAGAAATTGTATGGGAAATTCAGAATGTGTGAGTTTTTGTTGCAACAAATTTCTTTCCTTGGTAATATTGTTTCTAAAGATGGAATAACTGTGGATCCTACAAAAAAAAAGTTGTTGAAGAATGGCCAAGACCCAAAAATGTAACTGAGATTCGTAGCTTCCTTGGTTTGGCAGGCTATTACCGAAGGTTTGTTAGTAATTTTTCACGGTTATCTAGTCCAATGAATAAGCTAACTCGGAAGGGTGTTAAGTTTATCTGGACAAAATAATGTGATTATTTTTTTCAGGAGTTGAAAAGAATATTGGTGAATGATCCAGTTTTGGCACTTCCTTCTAGGAATGGTGAGTTTGTTATATACAGTGATGCTTCGTTGAAGGTACTTGGCTATTTCCTTATGCAGAATGATCAGGTAATTACTTATGATTCACATCAGTTGAAAACTCATGAGGTAAATTACCCTAAAATGATTTGGAATTAGCTGATGTTATTTTCACTTTAAAAATTTGGAGGCATCATTTGTATGGAGTAAAGTGTGAAATATATACTGATCACAAAAGTTTAAAGTATATATTCACTCAGCCACAATGAGGAAGAGCTGCATGACAACGAGGATGCTGCAAGGGAGGACGGTAGCCTCATACAGCTTGCGGAAGCTGAGGAGGAGGTGCAGGAACTTGTGGATCGGCCACAATGTCTTGCCTTAGTGGATGATGACAGTCATGCCCAGCAGGAGGCTGGTAATGGCATTGAAGTAGTGGGGGATCAGCAAGATCCAGCTCTTTTGCAGGGGGTGATCCGGGTTGCTAATTCTATGGTGAATTCTGGGCAGTCTATGATGGAGGATGTGGGGCATACTGGCCATGAGGCCAAATTGCAGGAGCTGGACTGCAATTCATTACAATCAGAGTTGGTGACTGAATCTCTGGCGTAGGATGGTTATCAAGATCTGAAATTATTGGGAAAGTGGGGTGATATCTCAGATAGTGACAAGGAAACACATAGTGGTGTGGTATGACATTATTACAGTGATGTTGCTCAGGGTGCACGGTTGAAGCAGCAAGGGGAGGAAGGTGCTCAGACTGCCCCACCATGGCGTAGAGAAAAGAAAGATTATTCTTATCTTCCAAAGCCAATTTCCACTAGATCTTTTGTGGGGAGGGAAAGTTGGGCGATGCAATCCTCAAGGGAATTTCTATCCTTGGAAAAGATGAATCTCAGAAGGAAATATTCCAAGGTTCTTAAACAATATGAATGTTCGGAGTGGGAAACAGATAACGCATAGGTTTTAGTTTCAAAAGGGGGTGATGATGAGTATGATCTCTATGGTATGTAGTTGTTCTGAACTTTCTGTATCTGCTATGATTTTCTTTTTCTTTTATTAATAAATGGTCATAGGTTTGCCTCTGGCTGAGCGTTTCTGGTATATATTCACTCAGAAAGAATTGAACATGAGACAGAGGAGATGGCAGGAATTAATCAAGGATTATGATTGTACAATTCATTACCATCCGGGAAAAGCAAATAAAGTGGCTGATGCTTTGAATCGAAAAACTAATGCTTCATTAACAATGTTTCATTTGGAATGTGATCCTTTGGTTAAGGATTTGATTAACTTTGGCATAAAAGTTGTTGGTGCAGGATTTCCTTCTATTTTGTTTCAGGTATCAGTGAAATATTCTCTGTCAGACAGAATCAAGCAAGCACAGAATCAAGACAGCGAGTTGCAGAAAAAGGTAGAGCTGGTTCAGAAGCGTAATTTTCCTGAATTTAATATTGATAATGATTGTGTTTTGAGGTTTGGGAAGATATTATGTGTGCCTGGTGATTCACAGTTGAATAATGATTTGTTATTTGAGGCTCATAGTTCCCTGTTTTCAGTTCATCCTGGTAGTACTAAGATGTACAGAGATCTGCGGGAGTATTACTGGTGGGATGGAATGAAAATAGATATTGCTGATTTTACTGTGAAGTGTTTGACTTGTCAGCAGGTTAAAGTAGAGCAGTAGTTACCGAAAGGGATGCTTCAGCCTTTACCAGTGCTAGAGTGGAAATGGAAAAATATATCAATGGACTTTGTTGTGGGATTACTGAAGACATCTCGAGGTAATAATGCAATCTGGGTTATTGTTGATCGACTAACTAAATCTGCTCATTTCTTTCCTATTCGAGATACTTTCTCTCTAGATCAACTTTCTCGATTGTACCTTAAACAGATATTCAGGTTGCATGGAGTTCCCCTCTCCATTGTATCTGATCGTGATCCCAGGTTTACTTCTAACTTTTGGAAAGGACTTCAGAAGTCGTTGGGTACGGAATTAAATTTTAGTACAGCTTTTCATCCACAATCAGATGGGCAGTCAGAACGAACAATTCATACTTTGGAGCATATGCTACGTTCTTTTTTGATGGATTATCAGGGAAGTTGGGACCAACATCTTTTTTTGGTTGAATTTTCATATAATAACAGTTTTCATTCCAGTATACAGATGGCACCGTTTGAGGCATTATATGGGAAGTGGTGTCAAACTCCAGCTTTTTGGGATGAAGTGGGTGAAAGGAAGATTGTGGGACCAGAATTGGTAGAAGATATGGCAGATAAAGTTCAGTTGATTCAGAAACACATGAGAACAGCTCAGAGCAGACAGAAGAGTTATGCAGACAATAGGAGGAAGGATCTATCTTTCGAGGTAGGTGATCATGTTTTCCTCAAAGTTTCACCATGGAAAAGTGTGATGTGATTTGGTAAGAAAAGAAAGGTGAGTCCAAGGTTCATTGGGCCATATGAAATTATGGAGAGAGTTGGATCAGTTTCTTACCGAGTGGCATAACTCCGAGTTTATCTCAGGTACACAATGTTTTTCATGTTTCAATGTTAAGTAAGTACATGCCAGATCCATCTCATGTTTTGAGTCCAGAGGTAGTTCAGTTGGAAGAGAATCTATCTTATGAGGAACAACCAGTTCAGGTTCTTGATCACAAGGATCAAGTGTTGCAGAATAATGTGATTCATCAAGTAAAGGTTTTGTGGGAGAACCACATGAGTGAAGAGGCAACATGGGAATCTGAAAATGCAATGAGGAATAAATACCCCCACTTATCCGATAAGTAAATAAATTGCGGGGACGCAATTTTCTAAATGGGGGAAGGATGTAACATCCCAAGTAAGTAATGAATAATAGATATTTTTATCTATGTCTATTTATGAATTAGATAGTGTTTTAGAGTCTTAAAATGAGAATAAATCCAATCTTAATCATGGAATACATTAATATTTTTAAAAGATTGTTTTACTGTCTTTTGATGGAAAACCATTTTTAAATCAAACTTTTGACAATTTTATAATATCTATTTGTCAAAATAAACATATTCTTTATTATTGGGACATTGAAATTTACATTGGATAAATTTTTGGTATTTTTCTGACAATGTTCATTTTTTAATGAATAGTGAAAAATACTGCATTTTACATCAAAACTGATTTTTCATCTAATTTAATTATATGGTTAGATTATCTTTTTAATTGGTA
Organism: Viscum album; assembly: GCA_963277665.1. Classification (NCBI taxonomy): domain Eukaryota; kingdom Viridiplantae; phylum Streptophyta; class Magnoliopsida; order Santalales; family Viscaceae; genus Viscum; species Viscum album. The sequence continues at coordinate 523,087,851 of OY728166.1, forward strand.
TTAAAGTCTAATTTGAATATATTTTTACCATTTAATCCAATGGTGGTCATTAGTATTAATTTCACTTTGGAATTGGGCATAAACTAATGTCAAACTTTTCATAGATATTGTTTCAAAAAAAACCCGCTATTTGTTTTGACAATGGGAATTATTTTTAAATTAATTATTGAAATTTATGTGTTTAGAATTTGGTAAAATGTATTACATATTTGGAATCAGAAGTTCCAAATTATTTAATCAATACGCTTTTGTTTTTGGACATTATGAATAGTAACGACGGTAATTATCTTTAATTATCTTAATTAATTAGTAATCGGGTAGTTAAGGAAAATAAAATAATATCATAATAATAAAAAATGACCCCAACATGTGTCCTAATACTATTGGTTGTGTCATGTCCTACCATGGGATTCCTTATGACAAACTTGGGGACCCCATGGAATCACTTTTGTGTGATAATGACTTTTTATCTTTTTATTTTTAAAGAAAGTTAAATATAACGAAGAATATATCACCTGAGTAAAACATTTTTAATTTTGTCCACATAAATTATCTATTGGACTATAAATAGTCATTGGAAATATAAAAATATTTCCTACATCATAGTATTTTTTTATAATTTTTAGACATTAAATAAATTAAATTATTTATGACATCATGATGATGCAGTGATTACCTCATTATTTAACGATTTAAATAAAATGAAAAGATAATGTAAAATCTAAGACCTACACAGGTCAAAAACCTATTGGATTATTATATTTAGAACCCTTATCACCTTATCCTCAAAATAAATCAATGTGGGGCCTCTAAAATCCGAAAATCATTTGAAAATAAAGTAACATTTTATACCTTTCCAAGAGTGCCCCTCCTCTCCTCTTATAAAAGGCCCCCACCTCTACCACCTTACCCACACCTCTCAAGACTTTTTCTTTCCAAGCTCTGACCATTTTGTCTCTCTGCATCCCTCTACTCATCTTAGAATCCTTACCTTAGGCAGTAAGCTCTTCAAGAAACCCTTTTGGTTCGAACCAAAGGGAGTTACCCGATTTTAAGGTAATATCTTCACTTGTGTTCTTTTGTTTTATTTTGCTTCTCCAACCCCCTAAACTCTTTTTATTCATTTATTTTGTAAAAACTCCAGTATCTTAAATATACTAGGATATTTTTATAATAAGTATTCTAGCTACACTTACACACACCTACATCTAATGGTTAATGAACATACTGTTTCTGTGGATGGTAAATTTCTGCCTCACGAAACGATGATTGTTCAATATTATTTTAACACCTTCAAAGGTGGCCATTAAGATGTCACTATATTTATATATGATATATAATATGTTTATTTTTTACTTAAGCTTCTGTATTTTTCATTTATGGCATACCTTTATAGTTTCCATTATGGGTAAACGCGATATCTTCATTTTAGGAAGTGCGGACTACCGCCCCCTCAAAGTGATTTGATTCGTTAATACAATATGTGTTATGTATAAACGATATATTTAATGATATTATATATGATATTATACTGAAATTATAATATACCTTTATATAATTATTATTTCTTTCCATTAAAGTATGAGATAGAGATGAAAGTAGCGTTCATTCGTACGTACGGTTTACCGTCTCCACGAACGGTGCATTTCATTTATTATCCCCAAATGTAATGTAATATTATAAGTACATATATATAATGGATATATATGATGTATGTTACATCTAAATGATGAATATAATTCTGTAATTAAAATATACATATCTATCATTTAGTTTTAATTCCATTAATATGACATAGAAATGAAAGTAGCGTTCATGCGTACGTACGGCTTACCGTCTCCATGAACGGTGCATTTCATTTCTTACCTCTAAATGATTATGTAATATTATAAATTCATGTATATACTGGATATGTATGATATATATGGAATCTACATAATGAATATCATTCTTGAGATAATGGATATTTGACTACGTGAACAACTTGTAAATATAAGAAGTTCACTTTTGACTCAAGTACCAAATATCGACAAAACGACCATTATTAACTTAAATGATTACATAATGTTCATAAAATGGTAATAAGTGATATAAAAGGAATGATGAACTTGAAAAAGGTTCTTAAGAAATTAGAAATTAACTCAACTTTATCATTTAGGACATTAAATAATGATCGAGTCAAGTCTGACCCGAGGTATGGGACTTCGTCTCAATCTCCTTTCATTGAGGCATATTATGTTTTATACACAACTTTCTTTTATAGGGTGTACAAACCCCTTTGAAATTTACATTTATTCAAAAGGAATCTTTTTCATATGAAGCTTTTACTAAACGAGAAAAGGGAATTTTTTTTTGTCGTACATATGCGGCAAAACGACTTCTCTGTCGTCATGACCATTATTTGAGCTTTGGCTTCCTCTACAAGCCATAACCTTTTTTTTTAAAATGAAAAAATAAATACCATGTTTACTTTTATTTTATTTTGGTATTAAAAATGGTTTTCATAATGTTTTTATTATATCAATGTGTTGTATTGATATCTTGTGATTGAAAGGTGGAAATGTTATGTTTCCTTTATGCATGTTTTATGTGATACGATTGTGTTATGGTTCTTGGGCATTGTTATGAAGACGGGTGGTTCCGTGATAAACTAAGGGCGGGTGAGCCCGATATATCTCTCCAATGCATTGGGTAATGTGAAGGGGTTAAACGTTAAGGTTTCTCTGAAGAGATTTAGGGAATATACTGTGATGGGTATTCCAAACGTAACCAAGAGGGTTACTCCCTACGTAAGAATGTTATGAATGCCTCAAGTTACCTTTATGTATTATGATTTCTATGATTTATTCAGGATTTTATGAGGTATTTTAAAGTGCTTATGTTTTATGGGTAAAGTATGATTTCATTGATTCTTATGTATACATGTACTCATGTTTCCTTTCCATATTTTTATACCCCTTACTGAGCTTTTTATGCTCATCCCAAGTTTTTGAAATGATTTTCACAGGTCAAGGGAATGGTACATGATATGATGATAGTTTTAAGGAAGTGTTAATAATGAATCCATGTTTTATTTTAAATATTTTTCCGTTGATGGGAAAAATGAATACTATCTTTTATGTATCCACTTTGTTTAAATGTGGAATGTAATGCAAGTTTTATGATCTAATTCTCTAAAACTCTAAACCTGAAAAGATCCTCAATGTGTAATCTTGTAATAACTCAAGATTAAGTAATGTTTAAGGCTGGGGCCTTATATATACCCTTTAGACTATCCCTGCAGGTCAGTCATAAAATATTTCTTCACATCCTGGGAAAAATAAAACATAGAAAGGGGTGAGCTCAGATGCTCAGTAAGGATAATAATATAGCAGAAGCTTCCATAAATAAACATAAACATTTAAGGAAATGTATAACTAAACAAAAGACTTTTAAACTTAAACTTCAGCATAATATGGAAAAAGTAGAATGAAATAATGTCATTTACTTATTCACATGGATAGTCTACTGGTCAATTAATCACATGCAATATCAATAACCACTTTCATAATGATGGAATTCATAATGCTAGACTATCATAACCACGTAGCCAAGGCCTCGTGCCAAGACTACAAATAAGATTTTGTCAAGAACTTGTGCCAAGACACTAGTTTATCTCATGATACCTACTGATGCATCGAGGATCTATATTGGGCTCCACCCATCACATACTAAGTCCAATGCATTCCTTATATAAAAAGGTTTAAACATATCATAAACCATAACATAGTCATATCACATAAAACATGCATAATGGAAACATAACATTTACACATTTCAATCAAAAGATATCAATACAACATATTGATATGATAAAACCATTTTTAGTACCAAAATAAAATAAAAGTAAAACATGGAATTTATTTTTCATTTAAAAAAAAGTTATGGCTTGTAGAGGAAGTCGAAACTCAAATAATGGTCACGGCGGCGGAGAAGTCGTTGTCGACGCATACGTAAGACAAAACATTCCTTTTGTAGTTTAGTAAAAATTTTTCATATAAAAAGTTTCCATTTGAATAAACGTAAAAGTCAATGGGGTTTATACACCATATAAAAGAAAGTTGTGTATAAAACAAAATATGCCTCAATGAAAGAAGGTTGAGACGAAGTCCCTTACCTCGTGTCCGACTTGACTCGACCGTTCTTTAACCTCCTGAATAATAAACTAGAGTTAATTTCTCATTGATTAATAAATTTTTTCAAGTTTATTATTCCTTTTATATCACTTATTAACATGTTATGAACATTATGTAATTATTTAAGTTAATAACAGTTGTTTTGTCGATCTTTGGTACTTGAGTCAAAAATAAACTTCTTATAATTGCAAGTTGTTCATGTGGTAAAATATCCATTATATCCAGAATTATATTCATGATTTATATATCATATATATAATATATATCCATTATATATATATATGCATTTATAATATTACATAACATTTAGAGGTAAGAAATGAAATGCACTGTTCATGGAGACGGTAAGCTGTACGTACGCATGAATGCTACTTTCATTTCTCTTTTGTATTTAATGGAATTAAATTATAATGATATAAAGTTATATTATAATTCCAGTATAATATCATATATAATATCATTTACTCCATCCTTTATATGTCCCGCATATGGCATTAACGATTCAAATCACTTTGAGGGGACGGTAGTCCGCACTTCCTAAAATGAAATTATCACGTTTACCCATAATGGAAATCATAAAGGTATGCCATAAATGAAAAATACAGAAGCATAAGGAAAAAATAAACATAATATATATCATATATAAATATAGTTACATATTAATGGACACCATGAGAGGTGTTAAAATAATATTGAACAATCATCATTTCGTGAGGCAGTAATTCACCACCCACAGAAACAGTATGTTCTTTAACCATTAGACGAAGGTGTGTGTAAGTGTAAATAAAATAATTCTCATAAAAATATCCTAGTATATTGAAGATACTGGTGTTGTTACAAAATAAAGGAATAAAAAGATTTTAGGGGGTTGGAGAATCAAAATAAAACAAAAGAACACAAGTGAAGACATTACATTTAAATCGGGTAACTCTTTTTTATTTGAGCCAAAGGATTCCTTGGGAAGACTTCTGCCCAAAGTGAGGATTCTAGGAGTAATATAGGGAATTTTAGAGAGTATTTGGGCAGAGGTTGGCTGAGAAAAATGGCTTTGAAGGTGTGAATAATGTGGTAGAGGTGGTGCCTTTTATAAGAGGAGAAGAGGGGCACTCTTGGAATGTCATGAAATGTTACATTATTATATAATGAGTTTCGGATTTTAAAGGTCCCAAAATTATATATTTCGATGATAAGGTGATAATGGTTCGAAATCTACTCAACCAATAGGTTTTTTACAAGTTTAAGTCTTATATTTTACATTATCTTTTCATTTTACTTAAATCGTTAATTAATCAGGTAATCGCAGCATCATCATGGTGTGATTAATAAATTTATTTATATAATGCCTAAAAATTATAAAAAAATTACCTTGATGTAGGAAATATTTTTATATTTCCAATTAATATTTATAGTCAAAAACTTAACTTATATAACCCCATGTAATAATTGTTTTAGTAAAACAACACATGTTTGTGACAATTTTATTTTTACTTTAAATAAAAATTTATTAATGTCATTTTCCTACCCAGTGGCTCCATGGGGTCCCCAAGTTGACCCATAGATTTTCTTGGTCGGTCATGACTCATCCAATAAGTGTAGGACAAGATTAAAGGTAATTTCATTTTATTATAACAGTATATTTACCTTAAATTACACTAATTACCTTTAATCGCGATTAATAGAACTTAAAAGTTACTATTCACCAAAAATTATTTTAATCCCATTGAACCACATTTTACTTATTAATGACAATGATGTATGTCGGATTTTTGAAATTTAATTCACAGAAGCGGAAAATTTTCATTTAAACGAAAAATCAGTTTTTTAACTACCACTTAGTGGTTTCACTATTCATCAAAAATTGAAGTTTTTCAGAAAAATACAAAAAATTCACTCTAAGATATAATTGATATTCTGAATTCCAAAATTATGTCTGTTTTATAAAATTTCAAACATATGAGTTTCACTAATTAATTTTATAATTAATTCCCACTGTCAAAACAAATAGCGTGTTTTTAAGAAACAATATCAATCAAAAGATTGACAATTGTTTATGTCCAATTTCAAAGTGAAATTAATTATAATGACCACCATTGGATAAAATGGTAGAAATATATTCTAATTATACTTTAAAACCACTCAATGGTATAATTTATCACTATAAATTATTTTGATTAAAAAATTTGTTTTTAAGTATTTTTTCACTATTCATCGAAAATTTGAAGTTCTCAGAAAAATACCAAAAATTCAACTTAGTATAATTTCGATATTCCGAATACAAAAATGAAGTCCATTTTGAATTATAAAATTTATATAATTTCAAAAGGTGGTTATTACTATTCATAACGGCTATTTTGATTGGTCGCGGTGTGTTAGAATCTCGAACTTGCGTACAATGCAAGCTATTGCATTATTGAAAGAGAAGTGTATCATGGAAGCTTGGGGTGTTACATATATGCTCCATAAATATTAGACAATGAGTGAAAATTTAGATAAATATACACTCATGTGTCTTGTGATCCCACATTCCATGAACCATTTTTCATTTCTATTCATGTAGAAGGTTCCCTACAATCAAAAATAAATAAATATTACCTAAATACTCTTTGTTCTATAAATGATAGATACAAAAAACATGGGAACCCAAATCTATTTGTGTTGTCTATAAAAATAAATAAGTGATCATTTATAAACATTTTATAAGAAAAGAATTTTTAATTACAGAAAACGATGGATTATTTGTATTATAGATATTGGAATAATTTCCTACTTCTTGAAAATAAAAACAATTGAATTTTGAGAGTTTTTGTTTCTAAAATAAGGCATGATTTGGTTTTTATAAAATTTGAGAATCACACCAGACTTCATAATCCTAAATTAACTTTTTTTAAATGGGTTTGAAAATTAATTTTGTTTAGGTAGTCCTCTACCATAGTAAAAACACTTGGAGAATATTTTATGTTTATGAATTCTTTATTTGGATTCTCAATTCTACTATTTTTATCATTACATGATTCAAAATACTGTTCTAATTATATATACATGCCTAAAATATTCTTATATGTTTTCTAATCTTCATTAAACATTTATTTATATGAGTATATAATGGGTTTATTTATATTTGTAAAACATTCAAAATTATTTTATAATATGGTACAATACTCATTTAAGTCAAAATATAAAAAAATTCGTATTCAGACATAAAATCAAGTCCAAAATATTAGTAATAGTTGACCACATCCAAAAGTTCCATGAAAAATTGATTAATTTTTTATTAGCTATTTTTTCTTCTGATTCATAAAATGAAGAATCACTATATTTTTTAAAATAAATTCATGTGGCTTTTATAGATATATTGGATTTATTTTTATATCCATCCTTCTTGAAAAACATTTTATCCAAATTTTTATTATCATGAAATTGAGAATAGTTTTTATTTTTGTGTCCAATATTTTTTCACCTATATAATTTGAATTATATATAATTTCTACCACGTTTCTTATACTTGTTAATGGGGATTTTTAGGCCTCTTATATTATTATAAATCATTATAAACATTTGAGAAAACTGTACATTTTTGTTATCTGATACAGAATTTCTTGAGTAATATTCCTATTCATATGATTTAGAGATCTATAAACCCTTGTTTTTCATCAATAGAAGTATAAGCCTTAAAAGAATAATTTTATTACTTAAGAAATTTAAATTCTGCATCGTTAACTTCTATTTTTTCATATTCACCATAATATTTTAACTAAGATAATTTATTTTTAAATTCTAGACCATTATTGGTTGTTGGATGGTAGCTAAAATTCCACTCCACTTAGGTGGTAAAACTATTAAAAAATTTAAATCATTATCAGAATCAGTAATTTATGTTCCTATAGATGCCAAATTATACATAATACAGTTATTCCTTCCACTAAAATGAGTAGTACTTTCCCCTTTGTCTATTTGGAAGTTTTCAAACTTTTGATTGACATTGTGATATGTAAGATACTTCAAAATATATGTACCTCTATAAGTAACAACAATAATAGTCTATATCTCATGGGTTGTTTGACATTGATAAACTCGAATAAACACATCAAAAACTAGCCCACATATTATAGCTTTCATCGCTTTATAATTCTGGTCAAATATTTATTTAGTATTATCATCCCATGTTTCTTGTTGTGTTTTTGGTATTTAATAAGGATTTACATATTTTAGATAAACCATTATGAAAAGGTTCTACAAATTGATGGTTTATCTCACCTTCTAACAACCATAATTTTTAACATTAAAATAGGTATCTTTATCAATTGACACACCTTCTATTTTATCAGTTATAACTACCATTTGAAGGAAGCTAATTGGACTTTAAAAACTGAATGTTGTGATCTCAATAGTCATAAGTTATGATAAAAAAATTTCTCCCAGATAATTTCTAACTGATAACTCAGGATATGAATGAATTGAGTTCTTAAAAAATCATCACATCAAAACGTCACTCTTCAAGGAATACATGATCATATATTTTATAAAACAAAATAATGAAGTGTAAATATAATATAATAGAGGAAAATAGATTTAATATAAGATATTATTGGTGTTATTGGGAACATAAATCCCCGACTACACTCCACAAACACTATACACCATGTGTTTGGAGATTTTCACTACGACAACCTTTTTTTCTGTGGGAACCTAGGTGAGTGTAAGAAGCTATTACTTATTAGAAAAGGTCTAATATATTTTATGATGAATCTCCCCATACAAGACCTATCCATATACTTATCACACTCATTTATAATTTTTTAATATAATATAGGGATGAATGAAATTTAACGGTTCATTGAAACAAATAGTTTCATGTATATATTAATAGTAGATAGAGACACATTCATAGAATATGATTATCTTCAAATAATATCTATGGATGTTATCAGATTGAAATAGATAAACTTATAAGAAAAACATGAAAGGGTTGCATGTCATATATTATATATAAAAGTGTACTTTCTTATTATTTTCAGAGTGTTTGTATTTATGTGTGTAAATCTTGTAATTTATAAAGCATATAAAATTTATTTTTATAAATCCTATTTTATTTTAAAAATTAGAATACTTAATTATAAAAACTATCAAATGAATAATATATTGACAAGTTGATAAGGAATGTTATTAATTTAATATGTCACTCTTTACCAAATATAGATTATGAATATGTGGCGATGATGTCAGAAGTATTCCTCTTAATTGTATCATTATATTCATGTAAAAACAACTCTTTTTCAAATTCTATCTTTCTTTATTTATAAAATTACATTTACGATATTCCTAAAAACATAAAATGACTTATCTATAAATTATTATAACATTTAAAAAATTAACCACGAAAATTCACACAATAGGATTATATGTTTAACATCTTTTATCAATGTTCTCATAAGATAAATTAATGAGTTGCTTCATAGGACAGAACACTTCATATCATGAAATGTATGGAATGACATGATTTAATTGTTTGTGTAATAGAGAGATCTCTAAAAATTACCCTTTAATTATACAATAGTCTAGGAAAGCACATCATAGGGACTAAAGTGATGAATATCGTGTGAGTATCCTTTAATAAACAACATATAATCATCTTGAAAATAACCAGTACAAAAATAATAATTCTAGGCTCATTTGGATCCCCCTTTCTGAACAATTTATCCACTAAAATTTTACCTTTTCTCCATGTGTGTTTCTCCTCCACACCATGGTTAACTAACATCCTACTCTTTCGAATTAAGTATACCAGATCAAATTAAAAATTCGATATACATTGAATAATTCTCACCAACACTTTGGAGTTAGATTCCACCTCAAAAATATTAATATTAAGTAGCATGCCCATCATAATACCTCTAATCATTGAACGTTCATCATATCCAAAATTGGTACCTAACCCATAATAAAAACTGAACCTAAAGATGGCAGATACTCTTTTGTATATCACCAGGCCTCCACCTCTCATAGCTGCTAAAGTACATGTTCTGTCAGAATTTAATTTAAGCCCCTCCCCTAAAGGACTACATCGGGCCCAACCCCCTTGAATTAGTCTTCCTCTCCCAACATTTTCCAGTACAAACCTTGTGATAAGAGGTCTTAAGGACAACTAAGTATCTCTATTGATAAGAAGACCAATTAATTCAACCTCTAGTTCTCTAACTATAATTTATATGATCTATTGAGAGCTTCATTTCCCATAAATTTATTTATATATAGCCTCCCATAAGACCCAACAAGATGTTATAAATATAATGATGTGGGACCACTACTCCACTGAGTTCTCAAATTCTCCCTAAAGTCAGGTTACAATAGCCTCTGAAGCCGTATCTCCCTGTACAAATAATCTCATACCCAACTTGAGGAATTTCCAAATACCCATATACCAAACACCTTTGAAGAATAAGTATCAGGTAGTTTCAATGATTAGTGATGTGAAATACCACCATTTGGAAGCCACACTCACTCCCCACTACTGACCATTTTCATCTGTTGTAATGGATTGATTATGTTGCCTCCCGCCAAAAAAATAAACTTTAAACGTATCTATTTTCACCATATATTAGTTTTCAATTCATCTGTGCCACTAATTTCATTTACCATGTACTGAATAACCCTGCTATTAAAATTTCCTAAGATATCATTGGTGAAAACACACCTATCAGGTTCCTCATTAATATAGATATTTCCAAAAAGAATCCACATATGTTTGTTTATAATAGCATTGATGAAAATTGTAAAAGCATTGGCCTCCTATATGTGATCATAAAGATGACTCAAATATAATTTCCTCCAATGATATCCCAATCAAGATTGGCTTACATGACCTGTATGGTTTTCGATACATTACGAAGGTTAATTCCTCCTTCTTGTAATGGTCTCACCATCCTCTTTCATTAAAGATGGTTGAATTAAACATTTTTATTATCATCCCAAATGAATTTGGTCATCAGTTTTTCAATTTGATCAATCATCCCCTTTGGGGCCATCATCACTAATCACACCTGCATTGGTATTGAAGTGAGAACACTATTAGTCAAGTTGATTTGACCTATATAACAATGGATCCTATTTTTTCAACTGATAATATGCCTCATATTTTTATTTATCATATCATAAAAAAGATATTTCTTAATTATCCCGTCTAAGATAGTATCCACTAGGTAATTCATTGTTAAGTTATGTCTTTTCATTCCATGTTTTACTTGAATCCTTCTGCTTCTCCATTGTAAAACTTTTCTAGAAATCTATACTTTTCTCTTCCCTTAGTTAATAATTTGACCACTTTTGAAGCCATATTATATCATTATATTAACCATCCCATCGATAGATTTCTACCTACCATTAAAAAATTAGAAAAATATTATCAGAAAATAGGGTGTGATATATAATACTTTCTTCTGAACTATTCATATATGGAAGAACTTCCCCCACGTCCAAACCATTTTTTATACTCCTTGTGAGATAATATTGGGAAATGATAATGTGACTTGGTGATAGTGGGTCACTATTCCTTATACACATCATATACTTATAGAATCCAAATATTTTTTTCTATTAGTGATATAGAAATCCATAGCTTTATTTTATTCTAGTTTGATAATTATTTTACAAATTTTCTTTCTGTAAGATAAAAGGATTGTCATAATTTATTTGTGAAAATGGTTCCTAACTCTAAAACAATATAAAATTACTTTCTTCATCCATAAGATAATATACGTTCCCCTTGACTAAAATAATTGACATGGATTCAAATTTTAATTGTAATATATTCACGTTACACGTAAGATAATCACTCAGTGTAAGATAAATCATTCATCTAAAATCCAGAAGAATATATGAAATTATAATTACATAGAATAAATTTATTTGAGATAAATAACTCACATGTTATAAGAAGATATAATTTTAAACACTTAAAATAAAATAATTATAATAAAAACTGGATTTCTAATCATCAAAACACCTAATAAATTGAGATATGTTAGAGAAACATAAGTATTTATAACATCACCCATTGGGTATATTCACATTAATACAACTCACCTCCACTTGTGAACAAATTTAATGGTATGAGGAGGGAATATCCGTAGCTAACCTATGATATGAACTGAACCATATCCCTAGGTTAGGCTCCATACCTATGTCTTATAACTCTTAGTTGTCATAGAATTTTGTATTAGTCGGTCATCTAAATTAAAAAACATATACATTATCCAAACCAAAATCCTCAATATAGATGAGGTACCTTGGATGTTCACATAATAATTGGGATCATCATATGTTATATGAGAGTGGAATCACATTATTCAACCTCCCACAAAATCCAAACAACCACACTCTTTAGAGTTGACGAACCACCATGAATCTTATATCTTAGAGCATAAAATGGTTAGTAGTTAAAATTAATAGGTTTAGAAAAGATATCCCATAATCTATCCCCTAAAATCATACACATCATCTCTATCTATATCTATGATGGAGGGTTTTAAATATTACTCAAAATTATTATGCTTTACTAAACTCATTATCCACATCCACTAACCCAAATGACAAAAACAAAATACTCATGATGATTCTGGTCCCTAGACCCATCCCAAATTAAAATCCCATTAAATATGTCATATTTACCCACACTAAAACACAATTACTTTATTTAAGGACATGAAATTCCAAATAAGGTTTAAAGGAAACAAAAATTACAATATCTACACCATCAATAGCATGTGAAAAACACTTGAACACACCCTAGGTATTATCATGAGAATATTAGTCAATTTATAATTTTAACCTTACATTAATACCACTATCATAAAAAGAAAATTCCAAATCATTTCACCAATGGAATACTCTTTCAAAAACTATTCAATCCTCACAAGACTTCCCACTATCTAACCATAACCATATTATTCTTTGATCTACCTTCCTTGAAAATTTCATACCCAAATAATCCCATTCTATACATTACAATCATTGAGTTCTACTTGGAATACTCGAGATAAAGTGGAAACCAAATCAACCAACTAGTAATATGAAGAACCTTAGCCACATGTATATACTTGTATAATAATGATTGTTCCCATCATCCATTTCCTCTCACATAAGAATTAATAAATACTAAAGTCTATTCCTATAGACTCTCCTATATAATTCCCAATTTTGAGAACAAATTGTCTAATCCTCAAGTGTTATTCACCTATAATACCATCTAGTAACTCACTATGTCCCAATCCATGCTAAACAAAACTCATCTAATGTGCTTATACCACATTGAGGGACATTAACAAATTTTAGATATTTTTCCCCTTTATAAGATTTGTCTTCTAACATCTCTAGAATCTATATTCAATGCATGAAAACTATAGTCTCTATTAAAGGAATTAATATAATCCTATCACACCATCATAGAGTATCTCAGCATATTTCACCAATTATAGAGCTCAAAACCATGGGACATTAATTTTATGTACATCCAAACACACATATGATTAAATACTAATAGGACCACCTACATCTTAAATGTAGTTACCATCCTAATACACACTCACCAGACATCCAATCGGGATTATAACAACCACCAGCATGATCTTAAACCCCTATCTCCCAAAAAAATCTGAAAAAATAAACTATAAATATTTATAATTAATTAAACCATTTAATACAAATAGCACTAATTTTTTAAATCTCACCAAGCTATCACCCACGACAAGAATTTTTATTAGCAGATAGACAATACCCATAGAATATAAAAAAATCTCTAAATAATAAAATCCTAATTTATATAAATTGAATAATTTATAAATTTTAAATAAATTAAATTAAATCATATGAATATCTCATTGAGAAACTTACAACTATCATAACAATAATGAATGGGTGGTGCTTCACTAATTAAAGAATCCTCGTGTGACTAAAACCTAAATTTTCAGTATATAAATTATATTTTGTAATTCCATGCTAAAATCTGAGATAAACCATAATCCAATGAAAATTAATCCCATATATTATAGGATTAATGAATAGAATATTGAAAATTAGTAATATTTTCATTGATTAGGATTGAAGGAAAAACCCAAACTTTCTCAAATATAAGTCAGAAAAGGTGGAGAAAAATAGGTGGAGGGATATCCCTCTACGTTATTTATCCAACCCCTAGGGGAAACCCCAAAAGGGGGTTTAAATTATGTATGGTTAGCGGAAGAAATATTTTTGAGACCCAATTTAAAAACATATCCCAAACTCTATTATGTACTCAACCAACTACTTATGGTTACCTAGTACTGACCAACTACCCAATTCATGACTAGGAACTATCTAGTGTCCCATCTAGGTGGTATTTACCATTAGGTCATCCACCATGTACCAAGTGTTGGCCCACCATAGTCTCGATGAATCTCTACTTCTATAAAAACCATCACAATCCTTCTAACCATTCCTTAATGTTGTCACTAACATTAGAAAATCATATATTCAAGAAGATACATCAATTATATATTTTCGAATACCCAAAATTTCAAACATAAATATCAATTATCAAAATTATTCACTTAAATAAAGCAAAGAATTATATTTCCTGCTAAATAACACAAACTCTTAATGATGTCTAATGATACACAACAATTTAGTATAAATAATTGGGAAATAATTATGTTTCTTAAATAAATCATAAATATTTATTATTTCAAATAAAATAAATCAATATTGTATAAAAATTTCCTAATATTTATCATTATTAAATTGAATAATGTTTTTGGGTTCATTTCATTCCATATAGGCTTGTTGTACAACCATATTTCTAGAGGAAGCTCTCATTATATAACCTTTATTAACGTCACCTACTATTCCATTCAATATATGTTCATTTAGAGTTCTAATAGTCTTGTTTAATGAAATTAATATTCAACTAAAGTCTTTATCATGGTTATGGTGGGTTAATTTCTCACTAATATAAGATTTTATATAAATAATATGCATGGTCATTTTTTTAAAAGGGTTTATTGATATTAAAATTTAATAAATCATCATTTTGTTCATTAATAGATGGTTTTAACTCATTTTATTCTCTCATAAATAATTTATAAACAATAAATTATTTAATAAACATGACTCATTTATTTAAAATATAGATTGATTTTCTAGAGTTTCAATATTTAAGAATATTTTTATTTATTAATTTTTCTAATAATTTATTACATTTTCATTATTATCGAGAAAAAATAGATAATAAAAATAAACTATAAGTCAATTTAGATTATATTTTATACTATAGAAAAGTTTTATAAATTTATACTTAAATTTTCTCTAATATGAATCTTAATAATAATGATAATATTAATAATAATAAGTTTTAATAAAATCCTTATCCTTATAATAAATTAGTAAATCAATCTCAATGAGAATTTTTTAGACTATCCTCAATTAATTAATAATTATTCCTTCAATATCGATATTTATTACATTACACTAGGGATAGATAAATGTTTATTTTATCCATGTTCTAGGCATATGGAATCTAAATCATGATTTTTAATGTGATGTATATAATAACTTGGGACCCCACCGAGATGTTACCCTCTCAATTAAATGTTTTTAACAAGTTTTTTCTATGTAATACAATGCCAATGCCAATTTTTTGGAGTTATATAGAGTTAGGATAAAATATTAGCTAAAAATCGAATTCTACTATTCATATTATAAAACTTTTATCAATATATAAAAAAACTTAATTAATAAGATGTCTTCAATATATCCCAAAAATTCTTCACATAAGATACTCCACATGAAATATATTATGTATTATTTTTAATTATAACATTGAAAAATAGAACATAAGAAAGGGGTGAGATGAAATAATCAGTTTTTGTAAAGATAATAAATGACCATAAAAAACATAACTAATCATAAGATGAAAATATGGGTATGGGAACATAATAAAGGAATATTAACACTGTATAGATAATTAATACCCAATAAAACATTTATTCATAAGAAAATTATCCGTAAATGAGTAATTTTCCATAATAAAATAGACTTAATGGAATGACAAGTAAAATATGTGGCTTAACATATGAACATTAACATGGAAACATGAACATAAGGATAAGAGTAATAACCTGATCATAAGAAAAATATTCAAAATATGATCACAAGTACACGAGGAAAAACATGATAGTATATGATGTATAATATGATCATTAGTACATGTGGCATAACATGATCATGAGTGCATGAGGCACATCAGTATTTTGAGTACCCGAATAATAAAATGGAAATGAAAATATAAATTAATCATTATAAATATGTAATTGTATCACAAAATTTCATCACTGAGGTATTGTAAAAGCATATTACCATGTTTATTCACCAAGTTATCATAAACCGTTACCAAAACATGCTACCAATTAATCATGATCATTTCATCTCTTTATATTAATTTCCTACCAAATGTATTGGAGTTCTATCAAGTAACACCCTTCACATTAGTAATTTTAAAAAAATACCATAAAAATTTTAAAAACAATTCCACCAAGGAATCTTGAACATGCTATCTCAAGAGATTAATTATTTACCCAATACGTTCAATCAATATCAAGTCACAACTTTTATATTTCTATCATTATGTGTCCCACATCAATCAATGATCATAAGAACATATCATTTTACCCTAATATTAGGGAATTTGGGATTAAAACAAGTAATTCCCCAATACATTAATGAATGAAAAATTTATATGGATACCCTTTAATGAAATAAGATTTTCTATTCACAACATGGAAAAATGACATGGAAAATCAATGAATAATTTATATATTTTTATTTATATAAAAAAGTGATTAAAGAAGCGGTGAAATTATAGATAAAGGTATCATCTCATTAATAAGAAATCATTTGGATATAGAAGAATTATTTATGGAGACATGGAATCATAATATCATGATAATAGAAAGGAAATCATCATGAAAATATGATATAGAAAATCAAGGACTGACTTCAAAAGAAGTTAATATTTATAGAATTAATTGTGGAATGAGTTTAATGGTGATAATGGTATTCTATCATCAATATGGAGTCATTTCGATAGGAAAAAGATTGATTATGAACATGTGGGAGAAAAGACACATTGAAATAAAAAGGATTATCATAATGTTGTATTTGAATTTAAAGTTGGAGCGAGTTAATCAAAGTGTGATTTAGGCAGTGTGATAGATATATATAAGGAATTATAAAATTGGTTTTTTTAGATGTTAGGGTAGTATCATAGTAATAGTGAATTATATTTATAGTAGATGATTGATTATGAACATTTATAATCTATATAACCACAGTAACTCATTATAAGGGATGTAGAGAGGGAGGAGGAAGGAAAATTGGTGATCAATTCCTCTGTGGTGGAGAGGGATGAAAGAATGGGTGGTAGTGATATCCTTTTATAGGTGAAAAAAGCTTTTTTACCATGGAAACTAATGTTATGTGAGGGATACAAAATGAATCCCATGGGTGTCAGATGGGTAGTGAGTTACTTGGGTTAGGCTGTGAAAAGTTTGATGAGACATGTAGGGATTAGATTCTATCCAAGTAAATGTTTTCCAAATATCCAAACTTCATGTTTATTTGGTAAAAACTAGGTAATATTACGTTAACCCTTTTAAACATTTTAATATTTATTAAATAGAAATATTGGTAATTATATTATCACTATAAATATAAGATAATCCTTCTTACCAAATTTTTATGTGACTGAATAAGAATTCTTTCTACGTTTAATATAACTAAATTTATAAATATGAGAAAATTAACTTTTTACCAAAAACATATAATGTGCATAAAATCCTTTTCTATAGAAAGAATTCATTTTAATTATTATGTGTTATTAATACTACTTAAAATTGATTATTAATTAAATGTGTGTTAAATTTATATATATATATATATATTCAAACATCATATTAGAGTCTTAATCTAAAATGGAACAATATAATTTAAATGAAAAACTTTTATAAAATATTATTATTTGAATACTAACCGTTTTACCGAGGTAAATAATAATTACCTTCATAAATTAATATTATAGAAAAAGTAAAATATTTCTTATTAACTAATGTGAAAAATTATTCTAAGAAATAAAAAAATATTTTTTGATTTAATTTCTATAATAGAAAAAAATTAATTTTAATATTAGCATGTAATAACTCATTTATAGAAAAATTATATTTTTTAGCATAAAATTTATTTACATTTTAAAATTTTCAGTGTTTTTGTTTTTCATGATATAAATAAGTTTATGATAAAAAAAATTATATGGCTTTAAAATAAAACAACATATTTTTTCAAAAAAAAGATATTTATTTAAAATAGATGACTAAAAAAATTCCTTTTTTGGAAAATAATACTTTAGTTGCTAAAATTTTAAAACTAGGGTTTTTAAATTTATAATAGTATTTAAAATGTATAGTTTCATATCATTGATTAATTAAAATGTTGTATAATATTCATGGTCTTTGTTATATGAAAAATTTATTTTTTTGGTAAAAAAAATACTTTAAAATATTCACCTAAAAACAAATTATTTTTGAAAAATCTCAAAATATATCCCTATGCTAACATTGAAATTCCAAATCATAAAATTATATTCATTTAATAAAATATAAAGTATCTAATTTATAAATTTATATTTTGAATAATAAATAGAAATATAAAATATATTTCTAGAAAAATAAAAATAATTTTTATTAAAGTAAAAAATGTGAAATATTTAAAATATAGGTTATAAATAAATTATTACATTTAAAATTACTAGATTATATCGTCCTAGATTATAATTACCAAATATATTAGGATACAATTTTTAGATCTAAGCATAAGGTATACATTGGTTCTAGTTGATGTTGGTGATTACGCTAGCATAACATTGTGGAAATTTCAAAAATATTACACTTATATCCCATTTGATTTTGCTCATATTATAATTTTTAGAGTATGGATTGGTCTTGGACTAGGTCAAGCACTGTTGATGTTAAATCCTTTAAAAGACCATTTAAATGAGCTTTATTTATAACTGCCAAGTTTTGTTTTAACACGTCATGGTTTTATTTTAGTTCAATATTTTGTTTCAAAAAACCTATTAACATGATATTAATTTATAGAAAATACATTGTGTAATCAATTGTCATTACATTCTCCTACCTAAATAAATTGAATCCTCAGAATTTTATTTTTCCTTCAAAAATAACATTATTTAGGAGTATCTAAAATATATTTCTAACATGAGTTACATTTTACTGTATAAAATATACCTTAATATCTTATATATGAATCAAAATAAAAAAATTACCCTTTATGATGCTAATATATTGCTTATTTTTTCATTTATATCTATTTATTTTGTACCTTAATTTTCTAAAAATAAAACAACTCCAATTTCATTTAATAAGTTCTCCTTTGTGTTTTAAAAATGATTTTAACATAAATAAAATTTAACATTCTATACTTTATGATCTTCATAAAAAAAATATGGCACGCCATCCTTATTTTCTTTTGTTTTTTTTGGAATTAAACTATTTTTCATCCTTAATCATTGTTATTGATTATAGGGTCATATGATCATTTGATTTCCCCTATTGTGCTTATCTTGTTAGGTTTATATTTAGGAAAATCATAGCATTATCCATGGTATCCAAAATTTACTCATTTTCTTTAGGGTTTAGTGATTACTAAACCCATGTTGGGGTTAACCTGATTTATGAACAATCATAAGAGAATTATCTTAAATTATCTCATAAAAACACTATCTTGAAAAGCCTTATACTTTCAAATCATAAAATTACCTGTCATTTTAATCTAAATCACTCTCAGTTTAATCTCGGTTTCATTATTTTGTATTCTCTCATAATTCATAACCTATTACTTTACAAAAAAATATCATGAACATTATTAAAGTAATTTTATACCAATAATAATTTAAATATATGATATTAGAATTAAACCTATAGTTTATGTATTAAATAACATAATAATTAATATACACCATAACTCAAAAATCGTAGTTTTTTTAATCTAGGTAATACATGATTATTTTACAATTAGTTTCTCTTACCAAAATACTTTTGAATCCCTCATAAATGATTATAAGGTGAATTTGAATTTCAAAAGTATATCCCTCAGGTGTGTCTATCCAAGTGTGCAGTCTTAGTCCCATTAATAATACACTAGAGTATTTATATAGTTCTCAACCATACCTTTTCAGTGTGATTACCCATATGTTCATATATAAATATTCACATTCATTTTCTTTTATAAAAATAAGGAGTTAATTGATATGAAAACCAAAAAAACTCGATTTTACAAATAATTTAGTATATTATCTTATACATAGAATTTTTCCTCATAATTATCCCTAGGGATTCAACTAATGTTATATTATAATAATATATAAGGTATTCCACATTACCTAAAATAACAAAAAGTGTTATATGATCCTTTAAAATTATCATTCGCCTTAACTTGTCGACCATTAAATCATGCTCAGGTAACATGAAAACATTTAAAGTTATCTAAACACTACTCTGATACTAACTATGATACTCCAAGGTAATGTTCAAACCAAATACTTGAAAATATGAATCAATTTCATTAAAATATAATCCAAATAGCAGTTCGTCTTAGTTTTCTAGATATTTACGACAACAAAATTACAAAAAAACAAATGTCATATTAAATTAATGATTTTTTCTACTATTTATGCAACTTATTAATCCAAAAAAATACATCATATCCACCATTAAATTATTCAAAAAAGCTAATCCATAGTATATATATTTTTTATTACTTATCTCTAAGACTATAAAAATACAGAATAAGAAAGTGGTGGTCTAAAACACTATATAATGGTTGGTATGATTAATAAGCATAAAAAATAAAAAGTGAGTATAAGATAAACATATGGGTATGATAACTTAATTAAGGAATGTAAAAAATGTATAAAAATTCATATACTGCAAAACATTTATCAATCATCCAATAATCATCAAGTGATGCATTTAGCACAAAGAAGTATATGTCATGGCATGATAGGTAAAACTTGGTGATTAACCTATCAAAATGAACATAATAATGTGAAAATAAGGAAAATAGGAATAAAATGATAATAATAACTTAACTCATAACATGATAATAGGTGTATGATTTGTTACATGATATTAATTACATTAGGAATAAAATTATTATGAGGTCATTATGTGTAACATGATCATGAGTACATGAGTCATACCAAGATTGTGAGTACAAGAATTATTATATGGAAATTCAGAGATACCATAATCATTAGAAATTCAAAATAATATCACCAAATTACCCCACTAAGGTGTCATGAATCATATTACCAATGTTATCCACCAATATATCATAAAACATTAGCAAGACATGATATAAATGTATCACGAACATGACTTATCTATAGAGTTATTCTATACATAATGAATTAGAGAACCATTAGGTTTTACCCATCTTAATACATAGGTTTTATTTTAAGGTATCATAAAAAATTACAAAAAAAATTTAAAATTTATCATGAACTTGTCATCTCTAGATATTAATTATTTACTGAATGCATTATAGCGTTATTAGGGTCATACATCATATTTCTATCTTTAGGTTTGTTACATCAATAAATGTTCATGAGATCCTATCATTTTAATACATAAATAGGTAATGTGAGTATTATTCATTTAATTAAAAATTGAATAAAATAACATCAAATTTATACAGATTCCTTTAATTGATATAAGATTTGGGAATTCATAACATGAGGAAATGACATGAAAATCATGGAATGATTTAGGTTTCATGATGGGAATTAAAAATGGATTATAGAGTGGTACCAATGAGAGATAAGGTTAGTATAAAATAAATAATGAATAATCTAGACATAAAATAATTTATTATGAACATATGGATACATAATCATATTCAATTTAAAAGGCTGACATCATTAAAAATTTGAAACTTAAAATCAAGGACTGACTTTGACACCATGATGTGTATACAATACGAACTATATAATGGTTTTAATGAATAAAAGACTAATTATTTCCATAATATGTAATAATTTGGAAATTAATGGATTGAATACTAACATTTTACTCATAATTAACATAGATATAAAAAGGATTATCATAAATCAAGATCTTTAATTGATATGCAGAGAGAGAGAATCAAGGAGCGATTTTGTAATCATGATAGCTATAAAAAGGGAATATGAAATTGGTTTAATGAGATATAAGGGTATACTATTATGAATAGAAAATAATTTTTATAGTAAAGGATTTATTTTATAAAAATTTAATCATAATAATATTTAAATTAAAAGGTCTTATCCCAAAATAATTACATGAATCCAAAGGAAGAGGTGGAGCACAATCACTTTTCCAATATTCTTCACAAAGCATGATAGGACTCTTTATAACCATTAGAATACCTTTATAGGTATTTATAAAGGTATTAGTAATAGTAATTCATAATCAATGCCTTTTAAGGGGATGTGCATGAGATATTTGGTGGGAGTGATCTCCTTTACTGGGGAGAAGGTAAGACTTTTACATGGAAACTAATGTTAAGTATGGTTTAAAAAACGAATCACAAGGGTGTTAAGTAAGTTAGATGATATAGGGGTGAAATTTAGGTGATAAATGAATCCATTGAATTACAACCTAACATATGTATTCAAAATGTTATAAATGTCACGTTTTTTTACTAAAAAGTAGGTCACATTAGGGAACCCCTTTTAAAACTTATTTTTCTGGTTTTAATATTAATAATGGTAATGATTTTATCATTAAAAATAAATGATAACCCTTTGTAAGAAAATTATTCCATTTTTAATCTTAATATATTATACATTTAACCTAATTCAATTTCTATATATAAGAAAAGTAACTTTTCAATTAAAATATATAATGTGGAAAAAACAATTTTTATAGAATGATTGCATTTTATTTTTATTGGTATACTTAATATTATTTAATATTGATTAATGATTAAATGAGTGTATATTTATATTTATATTTTTTTAAACCATATTAGAGTCTTTATTTAAAATAAAATTTTTTATTTTAAAAAACATTATATTTAGAAAATTATTATTCTATGAAAAATAATTATTTTACCACGTCAACTAATTTTTACCTTTGCTAGGTAATTACATTAAATGAATTGAAATTTCCATTATTAAATAATTTTATAAAATTACTATTATAAATAATTATTTTATTTTAATTTATTCAATTTCTATAAGTAATAAATATAATTATTTAAATATCAATGTATAAAACCCATTTTTAACAAAATTTATATTTGAAATAAAATTATGTTTAATAAAAATTATCAATGTGTTTAATTTTTAGTACATAAATTAGTTTTTTAAAACTATATAAATTTTATATTCACTTTAAAGAATGAAAAACTATATTTTTCTAAAACAATATTTATTTTTAAATAGAATACCCAAAAAGTTTCATTTAATGAAAAATATTACATAAGATTATAAAATGTTAAAAAAAGGTTTTATAGATTTTTTATTTTATTTTAAAATGTATATATTAACATCATTTTTCATTAAAAATAATATAAACTTCTATTTATTTCTTATATAATAAAATTTATATTTTTTCCAAGAACTATACTTTTCACAATTCACATAAAAATCATTTTTATAACAATATCCAAAATTCACCCTCCCTTAATAATTACATGAGAAAATTTATAATGATGTTAATACCATAACTTTAACATTATAAATTTAATAAATATAGAATTAAAATATGAAATATAAAAAAAAACTATTTTTATGGAAAAATAAAAATTCTTTTTTCATTAAAAGTCAAAATGAAAATGAATAAAAATCATCTTATAAATAACATATTACATTAATAAATATCGGATTATATAATGAAAATTTATTCTTATATAACCCCTTATGATATCCACATAAGAACTAGGCATAAGGTAATATCTTGCGGCTATCGAGGTTGGTGATTTTACCCACAGAGCTATTGTTGAAATTTCCACAACATAGAGATTCTTTTAGATTCGAATTTTCTCTTATCATAATTATTTTAGTTTGGATTGGGTTTAGTATATGTAAAACACTATTTAAGATAACTATTTTCCATGACCATAAAAATTAACTTCATAAGGGATACTTATACAACCCGATGATTTTCCATTTCATTTTCTTCATAGATTTCATAATGTGACTACTTCCATTTATGCCTATTAATTTCACGATAGTATAATAATGTTAAAATTTTATTTTAATGTATCTTAGTTTTTAGCTCAATTTTAGGTTTCAAAATATTGATTAATATTAAATTTATTTAAGGAATATATATATATATATATATATATATATATATATTGAAATAATAAGATGTTAAATTAATTTATAGGGTTTTAATGGTAAGTCCACTGTAGATCTAAATTAACATGTCAAATTTAGAAAAATGAGAACTATATTCAATTTCATATCATAGAGAGTAAAACCATTTGAATATTTTGTAGTCAATGATTATTTCATAAGAATACTTATATCCATAAATACTAGACTCCCTCAAATTTAGATTAAAATCAATTTGAAGAAACACTATGCATTAAGAGATATAAAAATATTTATTTATTATGAAAACATATTTTTAATGATAACCCTTTTTACATGGGTTACCTATGAGGATCACTATAATAAATTACCACTATCAATATGTGGAAGAGGGTGAATCAATATTAGTAATTTTTTTATCCATTCAAAAATAAATTTATCTCAGGCTTGTTCAGAAATATACCGTCAACTCAACAGGTGAAAAAAATAAACAGATGAGACAAAATATTTTTTAAGATGGTTCACCTATAGTATGAATGACTATATCCTCATTATAAGGTTTTTTACCACCCATATACATAAATTGTATTTTTTATTCAATACGAAGCTATGATCCTTAAACTCACTAAATTTTTACCATTAAAAAGTTAAAAAAACGACCCACTTGTAACTTAATATAATAAATGAAATCATATAAATGAATAATAATCAAAGAAAGAATAAGTAACCAATAAAAAATGTTAACATGGTCATATTTTTCATTTTTTGTACAATAATATCCATGGTAGGTCTTCTCAATCTCATTTCTAAATAGTTATCAGTCCAATTTTTTTGAATACCTCACATTCACTTTTAAATTTAAACAAACTTTTTATTAATCACATGGATTATTTAAAATATAAAACATTTAAAACTCCAATGTAAATTTGATATTTTATATTAATATTTTAAGCTTTTCAAAAGCATTATAAGAAACTGACTGATATAGATTCCAAAAGAAACAAAACAAATCCCTTCATTCAAACCTCCTCTGATGTAATTTATAAACTATCATGACAATCTATTTTAAATTATCCCATAGTGTTGGATTCCTATTTTTTTTAATATTATATAAAACGTACATATTATTTTACACATCTTCATTTCTTCATTATATAATATTTTGGTGTAACGATTAATCTCACTATAAAAAAGTATTATTAGTATCACATTACTAATATTTGATTTAATAAAATATTATCAATAGAAATTATTATATTCTTTCAATGAATAATAACACAATATCATCAAAATTAATCTTATTATTCACATGAAAAAAATCATTTATTCATAAGTATCCAATATAAAGATCATATGTCTCCTTTGAAATCCACTAGTTTCTATTATAGATCATCACAGTTGTTCTTATGTTACAAAAACATCTTTCTACATATTATCTAGAATATCAGTACTAAAAATATGTATCCTCATAATTAATATTATGTATGTTTTAGATCATAGTAGTATATATTACTCATAAATTAATTAATCTTCAATATTCTTATAGTTAATCTTATGTAACACTATTAAATCAAAATTAATCTTACATATGTTGGGGAGAAATTGTGTATCATAAATGAGATTTCATATATCATAGTGTAACCTTGAATTTTTCAAAAAAACACTTATACACCTCATTTTAAACTATCATTCTACTTTTATAATTTATAATTTGTGAGATATTGTGTGTTTCCATCATTTACAATCATCATTAAACAAATCCATAGCCATAAAATATGCATTAACACTTAATGAAATTTATTTATAAAATATAAAATTTAATCCTCAATAGAATCAAAAATATAATTAATTTTATTTGTTTTCAACACCCTATAATTCA
Organism: Viscum album; assembly: GCA_963277665.1. NCBI lineage: Eukaryota > Viridiplantae > Streptophyta > Magnoliopsida > Santalales > Viscaceae > Viscum > Viscum album. Next base: position 523,114,306 of record OY728166.1, read on the forward strand.
ATTCCATCTCATATTTCATTCCATTTAAAAAAATATTATCTTCTCTCCCTTAATATGTGAAAATGATAAGTAAAGTGCTATTTTCTCTCTCTTATTGAAAAGACAATCAATGTTTCATTAAAGGGGTGGAATCATTATACTAAAATATATAATCCATAAATCAATCAACTCTAAGTCTATGTGAGGTACCCCAATGTAAAAAACAATATATATTATACCAAATATCAAATAAATCCATAATGTGTTTAAATAATGAAACATACTTAATTTCTATCTAGGATTAGTCTATGAATATTTCCTTGAAATACCCTATACTCAATTCAATAAATATATTAAAAAAATAAGGTTCAAGGAAGTTTCTACAACTATATATTATACCCCGTTCATTTTAGAAAATAAAATATTTTTAGTAATGGTGAATCATAGAGAGATAACTCATTGATTTTGGGTAATAAGAAGTGCACTGATTTATAGTAAATATTTTGTTTTGATTGATTTTTCTAATAATTACATCAATATGTTAAAAAAATTACAATTTAATGATTCATTTTAGCAAAATTTATTTCATGAAATGTTATTACATATCAATGTTCCATGATCTTGAATCTTTCATATATTCCTGAAAAAAAATCATTATAATTTTTCCAACCATTAACTATTGGAGTCTCAGTAGTAACATGAATATATTCAAGTCAAGATTTTATCCAAAAAACTTGTGTAACTAAAAGAGATATAAAAACAAACCTAGCTTCAATAGATGTCAAATATATTGATGATTATTCTATGTAAGTAAATTCCAAAAATATTTTTCTAATAAAAAATGATCCTTCTAATTTATATTGTTTGTCATCAACATGACCACCCATACAACAATAATAATTACCTATTATTCTAGAACACATTTCCTCTCATACAATAACAAAATATTGGTTGTATTTTTCATATATCTTAGAATTATATTGTATTTTATTTTATATGAAATTATATCATTTGATTAATATATAACAACGAGAGTGAAAAAATAAAAACTTTTATTTCCTGAAGGAAGTAAAAAAAGAAAACCAATCTAATTTAAAATATATTTCTCACTACTATGTTGAAATTCATCATCCTTACTCAATTTTGAGTATGGATGAATTCGTATTGAAATTCCTCCAGATTATTCCATGTGAATTCACTATAATAATTCCATGATTACTTTTATTGAGATACCAAATGTGACCAATAGTTTGTGTAATTTTAAAACAACAAAAATTGAAATTCATTCCATAAAGCATAGAAAAGTAAAATTTTATATTTATTTTAGTACAAAATAATTTAAATTATTTTTATTTACTACTATAAATTAGTATATAAACAATGTGTATAATCATAATGAGTGATGTAGTGTTGGTCTTCTATACATACATGTTTTTATCCACCAAAAATTTATTTTATTTTCACACTTCTAAAATATTTATCTATTTTTAAATAGAGAGTTCATGGGGGTTTTTTTAACTATATATATTATTCATCAATATTCATACTTTTATTTTATTTATATTATGGATAATACTTTATGATTATCCCTCTATACTTCATCTCTTGGATCATGATTTTTTTGATCTAATTGTACATCTATTTGATGTAATTTAGTGTTTCTTATTATATAATAGAAATAATGATAATATTTTTTTGATGTCTATATATATTGGAAAATATTCATTAAATTCAATGCCATCAATTTTTTAGTACACCTAGGAATCAAATTTATCTTTCTTCAACACATAAATATTGTTTTCATTCATATTGATTTTTGAAAATCCATTTGGTAACAATTATTCTTTTCTTTTTATCTGAGGTTCTTATTCCAATTTCTCATTAATTTTATTTAATTTCTGTAGTCATTCATTTCTTCAATATGTTCTTTCTGATAAAAATTGTTATTCAAAAATTAGGGCCTAACCATTGAAAAAAACTATTATGCCCACTAGAAAATATATATCTTATTGAGTATACTACATGATTTTTATCACCAACTATATTCTAAAGATTAACATTCTATCTCTATCTTATATATTTTATTTTATTTATAAAATCCACAACCATATATATTTAATATTCATATCTATATCATCATCAGGGATTTTAATATTTTATTCAAATGTTGAATTTGGTTCTGAATTGGTAATTTCATCCTTATTTTCATAAATGGAGAATTTTTTTAACTCATATTCATTTTCAAAGACTATAACATTATTAGAGTTAATTATCCTTTCATATTTAGTATTATATCATCGTTATAAACTTATATTTATTTTATAGTCATAAAATATTCCATCATGACCATTCTAATCAAATTTTCCACTATAATTTTCTTTCTTCATGGTTAATAAAGGGATCCAAAACACATAAAATTATTTTATATAATCACCATTTTAAAAAAAAATTTAATAATTAACATATAAATTGGGACTCTATAAAAATATATTTTGAATAATTTGAGTTCTTGAAAATCATTACATCAAAAAAATATTTTAATGTATAATGATCAGTTGGAATTTTTTATACCATATCAACTAGGATAACAAGATTCCATTTAGTTACCCATTTTTTATTGAGTGTATGATGAAATTATAGAGACCCGGTTTTTTTTCTTGTAAGACATTGGAACATTTCTATAAATATTTGTAGAGCTATGCACTGAGACGATGTATGATTTTGAGGCTCATGTGCCTGTAAATAATTTTTAAAAAAATTGTGTATATATTATACTATGCATACCAAGGAAATGTGTTATCTCTCAAATGGTATCCAAGATCAGAAATTGTATGGCATGATTGAGTTCAGAATGTGGCGTTTATCCAAATCGGGACATAACTTTAGTCAGTGTGGAACATCTTGATAAAAATTCATTAGAGGGAATAATCATCAATAAAAAAAATAAAATTAAGTATTTTGTCTCAAAATTCATATCAAATAACTTTTTAACAGTGCCTCAGATTGGAAAAATTAGATTTTCGGTGAGTTCATAATTGGGTGTTTTATCTAAGCGTGATCTAATGTGAGAGGACATGAGATTTTCCGATCCCACAACTGTTGGAGGTTTGGTTAACCCTTAACTGAATTGCTAATATAAATAGTCAATTATGTATTTTTAATGGTCACCTCTTAAATCTCCCTCCACTAATGAAAAATATTCCTCCTCTCCTTCCTCCCTTAGAGATTTGATGTTGTGGATTTGGTAAATCACAGTGAAATCTTTGAAGAATGTTTTCTTCAATGACGAATGAATCGTGGTAGGATAATTTTAGTTTTCCACCCCACTGATTTCAATTATTAAGTTTTCCTTCGAATTATTTATCAATTTCACCACTTTTATTATCAATGATAATGCAAAAATAAAAATAACCATCGACCGACCTCTATTTTGAATCCCATATTTGTGTTTTCTTTGCCCGTTCTTCATGGTTTTTCATCTCTTAATTTTGGCACAACAAATCATTGAAGGTTCATCAATAAAAACATGAATCTATGAAGATATGGATCCAAGTAGTCCATATTATATTTTTGTTTAATTTTTTTTAATAGACATGGTTCGGTGGTCTGCGGAAGGGGCCACTGGTGAGGGCGGCACTACTAGCGGTGCATGATGACAATTGCAGGTTCAGGCATCAGTGGAAGTGTGGACCATGGCGGCTAGAGTGAGTGGGGCATATAATTGTGGAACATTTTGGTTGGGAAAGGTGTACTGAGGTGGGCATGATAGGGGTCAGCACGTAGGAGCATTGGATCTGTTGAAGGATGACAGGGTCGTGGGTCAGCAGTGGCAGGCTGAGAGAGCAGGGAGGTGTCGTGGGATGTGGCCTGAGGTGGAAACTACACCACATAACATGGTGTGGTGTTGAGTTGACATCGGTCAGATCGGTTGAGGAGGTCCAGGCCAAGAAGGCTAAGCAGGACTAGCCAGAGCAGGCCTAGAAAGTCGGGCTAGGCCCGACCAAGTTGGGTTGGTCTTCAAGCGTAGACCTAAACCCCCATAACTCCTAAACAGAGCATTTATTTTTTGAGTAAACTGAGGAAACATGGTCAGCCATTCGTGATGAAACTTTTGAGTCCGATTTATACATTTAAATTTACGATTTCATAGATCAGTTGCATGAAATGCCTAAATTTAATAATAATAAAATAGTTATTATTATTGAGGATTTATGTATCATATTTAACTCCTACATGAAAATTCTGATCGATGCACCGTCAGTGGAGTCGATACCCTTAAATTGAGGTGGATGTTTCAAGAAAAATTTTAGGCACATAAAAAAAAGTGGAGTGCAAGCCCCGTGAGGCCCGGTTTGGATGGTTGTGGTGAAATGTGGCTTTGTCACCGGGTTTTCATTTTAGACATATGATTAGCTAATACCTGGTGTTTTCTCCGGAGAATCAAAATAGTGATATCCATAATATGTGTTTTTGGATCGCTATGTGGACCCCAAATTTTGTGTTCATGTATAATGATGAGAAATTTAGTTTCTTTATCGTGAGTTCTATTTAGGTGAATGAATAATCAAACATGTTAACTTTTATACAAGTATCGCAATGGTGTGATCTGTTTGGTTATCTAGGGCCTCCCATGTTTTCTGCTCTCTATGATGTGTGGAGTCGTGATTTTATTAAATGTGGAAACAAGAAAGGAATATATGTGAAAGATCCTTCTGATGTGTTTGAATAGAACCCATAGTTTAGGTTAGCACCAGCTCTAATGAGAGTTTAGAAAATTAATGAATAGATGTGGAAAAAGCTTTTGGTGTCGTTTAAGGATGCATGTCAGTATGTTTATGTTTTTTCCTTTAGAAAAATAGCGAGCAGTGTGCACTTGTCAGTCTTTTGTCTAGAGGTTCCATGTACTCTGGGAGTACACTAGCACACTAAAAGGGTACTTGTTCACAGTTTACTGACTGAGAATGGCTAGGTACAATACCAGGAGATGACGTGGGATGATGTGTCTTGTGGGCCCCATAAGCGCCATGTACAACTTAATGAATCTCCTATCATGTATCTCCTTCTTTTGGACTCTGAATTTAGCATGTGAGTAGCCTATTCAGAGTTATTTTACACATAGATTGTGATGGTTCCCACTATAGTGTATTTTGAGATACGATGTGAGATGTTATTAGTATAAAGACTTTTCATGGGACCTCCAACATTGGAAGTGTTCAGGCATGCTTTCAGAGCCATTCTGGGTGGTACTCTCTTGCTGGGCTAGGTAGTGTGTCCACATCAAATGTGATCAGGAAGTAACCGAATAGTGTTATGATAGGCTTCCAGTGTTCCATGTGTCACCCTCTAGTTGGGCTGGGTAGTGGGTCCTCATTGTCTTCTGGGTAACCTCCAGTGTATTACCCATCAGTAGGGATGGGTAGTGGATCCCATCGATGCTTTCTAAGAAGTTCCCTCTAATTTATTACCCTTTAGAGGGTTTGGGAAGTGGGTATCCTTTAATTCCTATGTGTTTATACCCTCTAAAACACTAGGGTGCGGATCCATAATGACTTATAGTGGAATCTCTCTGACATACTAGGGAACAAGCCCTCTACCATCTGAGTGGAACCCTCCAGCCAAGCTAGGCATGGTTCCTCGATGGTACTAGAGTGGAACCCTCCATCCCGGCTGGGCAAGGGTCCTCAACCTCAAGACATGACCTCTTGAATATGTGGATTTATGAAGGTACATGGTTTCATGAACATTTGGACTCCTGAAAAATAAGTACACTTTCCCCCACAAAGATGCATCCTTGAGACGTGAACTAAAACTGTGAGTGAAATTCAATGCCTCCCAAAGTGGATTGTATCAAGGTGTGGTTATAAAGTCCCGTTGACTTGTGTGTTTAGGGAATATTTGAGGGATACTATACATCATTGGTGGCTATATATAGAATTTTTGGACCCTTGTTTCCTGGGTTTAGCTATGAGATTGAGATCCCATTACTCCCTATATACTACTAATTATTGTTTATTTATTGCATAGGGAAAAAAGAGTACAAGGAAGGTTAAGGGGGCCTGAAATAGTGAAGACTGAGGGCATCCCCTATTACAAGGTTCTCCCCCTCAGTGCACAAAGGTTTTTTATGTGAAAATAAAATGGTACCTATAACATGGGTAGACAAAGAAGCAAGATGGTCTGCCACCTTGTTCCTCTCACACCAAGTAAGGAGCATTCAGATGTTGTTGTTGAGCAAGCCTTTACATCTTCTGATAATGTGAGAGATTGACCAAGGGGTGGTGCATGTGTCGAGGAGAGAGTGATGCAGAATAGTGGAGTCTGTTTCCACCTCAGATAGAACAATATTTTGCTGATGGCATAAGCTTAAACCAGTGAGCATTTCCCAGGCCTCATCTTGAAGAGGTTGTCCACATCCGAAGTGGGCTGAGAAGTCCAAAAATGATAGAGCCTTTGGGATTGTGCACAACCCCTCCTCCCCTCATGGTGACTTGGCGATAGGACCCTTACTACCTCATTTTGGCTTCTTTGGCTGAGTGTATATATATATAATGTTTTTGTACCCACTCCTTGAGTTTTGGATACTATCTATCTAGGAGAGGATAATATACAGGGGTTGTCCCTTGTGATTTCCATTTCTATCTTATCAGGGTTGGATGAGTCTACTCTCCTAATATAAGTAGAAAATACTCGATGATAATTCCATCTTATCACCATTTCAAGCTTCTTGAGTTTGGACGAGTTTTATTTCACTCTCTTTTTAGGTGGAACTATACTATTTTAATATACCTCATTATATATGATGTTTTTCTATTCATTATACCTCTTATTACTCCTCCTTCTCTTTTTTAGGGGATCCTACAAAGTATTTTTATACTCACCCCTATGTGGGTTGTTCCTGAATGTGTTGTACCTTATGAATACAGAAAATAGGTTGTTCACGATCTCATTGGATCATAGGTATACGGGCTCTTGGACCATGTACGATGGTCATAGATTGGGATCCAAGACTAGGGTAGTCTTATCTTTTTTACTTTTTCAATTACTTCTTGGTTTGGTCACATTTCTGGACGGGCATGTATTTTTTCCATTTTCCTTTAAGATTACATTTTTTTACTTGTACTTTTTAGATTTCTATGAATGCTTGGTTTATTTATAGTAGTGTAGCATCTTTTATTGCTTTCCCTTAGAACCCTTTCATTGAGTTGACTATATGTGTGTGTACAGTACATAGGCAAAGGCCTCCTTGAGTTTGGTGTACCTTTAGTGCTTGTTGCTACCCCTGGCCTATGGAGGCGTGCTAGGGATTGTTTTGGATTGAGCCCCAACATGGTTTTGATCATGACATAAATGGAATGAATATTCATTAACTTGTTTTAGAATATTATAAAAAATATCAATATGCATATTCTATCCCATTGTCTGATCTCATTCATTTTAATGTAAAAACAATTTTACTCTCAGCAAGTGACCTAAAACATTTGAATATTTTTAAATAATTATATTTATGATACATAAACATAATTTATTTCATTATGTTGAAGTCGTCAATGAATTAAATAAAATAATTGCCTTTACTTGTTGAATTATTTATCATGGGTCTAACAACATAAGAAAAAATTAAATCCATTTCTCTTTGAGTTTGAATCTTGATTCCTTAGTGAATTTTATCCACTGATATTAAATTTTGGTATATTTCATATATATTGATAATATCTTCTATAAAAAATATAATATTTATTATATTCATTTATTTTATTAAAATTTTAATTACCTTTTTTTCTATAATAACCAAATATTATATGTCATAAATTATTATCTACCTACATTATCGTATATATACTAGTTTTGGGCTCTCCAACCTAAATATAGTATCAAATTATTCTCAGACCTCTAAGTATCAATAATCTAGATTTCAGATTATTTATTAAAAACCATTCATTTTGAAAATAACCTCATTTCCATCATCAAAATATTTTCATACACTAAAAATAAAACTATTCATCCCATCAAATAATAAGTCATTGTTGGAGTATCACTAATTATTAAAAATTATAACTACTCCAAAACTGTTGATCTTCAATGACCAATAATTTAAAATTTAATATCTCATCCAATATATATTTCATTTTTTTATAATATTTTAATCGTTTTCCAAGTGTAATGAAAAACTATTTTCCATGAACAATGGTTTGAAAAAATTTGAACCATTGAGGGAAAATTAATAAGCATTTTCTAGTTGTTTTTGTTGATTTATTATCTCAATATTTTAATATAAAAAATTTTTATTTAATTTATATAGTTTTTTGGTAGTTCAATCAGTTTATTTATTTCCTTGCCCATATATTTAAAAAAGTTCATTTACATTCTCTAGATATTTATTCGCCATAATATTCTTTTCATCTATTTAAAACTAATTGTTTTATTTTAATCGTTGCGGACCCAACCTTGATTCAGGATCTATATATTTACCTGAAAAAGACAGGGTTTACCAAAAAATAAAATATTTCTGAAAAAAAAAACACTACAACCCCATCAATAGTCCAAATAAATCCTTATTTGATAGAAATTATTTTATTATATAGGTTGTTGTTGAATCACTTTTTGAGATCTTTAAGGAGATGATTTCATGAAACCCTTTTAAGGAATTTATTTTGATATTTGAAGTTTATGTGAGCACTTTTTAGTAAAATGTATCTTACACATGTGCTTAGGTTCTAACTTTTCTTTAATATCTTAGTTATCTTAGAAAACTAATATTTATTAGATTCTACTAAAAGTATATTCATCCTTTGTTGTGAAACATTAGAATAATTTCTTAATTTAGGTCAAACCAATGTTGTATAAAGAGTTCGTGGATTTTTTAACCTCGAACTGTTATTCAACTTCCCATTACCTTTGTGTTTTTTACAAATTGTTTAGTTATTTTAGTGGCTCATATGAAAACTATTTTGTAAATATTCTTGATTTTCCCTCTATTTTTCAAGATAATAAATTATCATATTTAACATTTCAACCACAATATATCTATAAATAATAGTGGAATCTATACATTCAATTATCTTTATTTCCCCATATTTTTAATGTTTCATCTGAACATTTTTTGTGACAAAACATTATTTTTCAATCTATATTTTTTATCTTCATCATGATTTTTTATAAAGAAGTGAATTTTAATTTATTATCCCTTAATATCCTTAAATATTATATTAATCACAATTCTTAGGGTGTGATACTTGGTTGATTCTTTTTCTTCAATTTCACATTTACTATAAATGTTTTTATTATCATCTGAGGTCGTACTCTCTTCAACATCATCTTCCATATGGACATTAATTGAATTTTAATTGAAATATTCATAATCCTCATAATTATTCTCACTATAACAATAAAATTCTATAAGAGGTATGATGTTAATCATGAATAAATTGGATGATATTTTCTTCATGAATTTCAATTGAGATTGATTTTTCCTAGAGTAATGTAAGGACCCAACACAAACATTGTATATTTTATTAAATTTCACATGAATTCACTTTGCTATATTTTGAAAGATAAATTAGGTTTATAGATTTAGTGAATTATGTAATAATACATAACAACTTATATATTACAATGTATACACTTATAATTAATATTAATTTTTTCTCAAATTTGGCTCTTTTAAAATAAAAAAATATTTATATTCTAGAAAAATATCCATGCCTTTAAACATGACTTCTTATTTTACGTTAACCATACATAAACCTTATGAAACAAAATTAATTCGCCATATAAGAACTATTGAGGGACATAAAAGAAATGAAACCATTAGTCTATTAAAGAGCATTAAAATCCATTATATAATTATATTTATTTCATTATTCATTTATGTTATTTAATAAATGACTTCCATAAGAAAATAATACTCTATATTCCCAAGTAATTTTTTAAAGACCATTGAAAACATAGAAAATACATGTTGAAAACATGGGGAATAACTAATGTAACCACTACCACATATAATTCCATATCCTTAAACATAACATAATATTGATTTAAGTTAAGAATTTACATTGAGGATCTTTTCGGGTTTATAGTTTTAGTGAATTATATCATAACCATTACATTATATCTCAAAAATTACAAAGTAGACACACGTACTCTATTAAAAAATTTTCATAATAATAATAAACCTTAAATAAAACAAGAGTTATTTTCTTGATATAAATATTCTTTAATACTTAATTTCTCTTACCCTTCCTTATACCCTATGAAAAGCATTTCAAAAACATGGTATGAGCCTAAAAAGATTAGTGAGGGTTATAAAATAAGGAAATAAAACACTAGTACATAAAAACATACAAATCAATGAAATCATAAATCTCAATAATAATACATAATCTCTTTAAAATACCTCATGAAATCATAAGATTTATGAATAAAACATATAAATTATAAATCATAAAGGTAACTTGTGACATCCATAACATACTTACATTGTAACTTTCACATCTACATAGGGAGTTATGTTTAGAATACCCAACATAGTATATTCCCTAAATCTCTTAGGAGAAACTTTAATGTTTACCTCTGTCACATTACCCAATGCATTGGAGAGTTATCTTAGGGATCAACCACCTTATATTTACCATAGAACCTCTCATGTATGTAAATAATTCCCAAAAATCATAACATAATCATAACACATAAAACAAGCATAAAGGAAAGATAACATTTTCACATTGCAATCAAAATATATCATTTCATGATATTAACTTAATAAATGATTTATCAAAAAAATTTCAATACCAAAATATGTAAAAATGGTATATGGTATTTTTTTTAAACATTACGGCTTGTTATGGAAGCCAAATATCAAATAATACTTGTAGCGGTGGAATAGTCATTGTCAGCGCGTACATTAAAAAGAAATATTCCCATTGTCATTTTGTAAAATGATTCATAAAATAATAGATTACTTTTTAAAACCATTGAATTCAATTAAAATAAAAATGGTATAATTATACACCGTATAAAAGAAGGTCATGTATAAACCCAAATATTCCTTAATGAAAGAAGATTGAGATGAAGTCCCTTACAAAGATAATTTTGAAAATAAAATTGATTGATTATGTGTATTAACTATAAGTAAACATAAAAAAAGTATAAATAAATGAAAGTATATCCAAACTTATTTCCTACATAATCATAGCATGAAATAATTAGGAAGTTGATGATTATCCCAATGAATGGAAATTAGGTTATGAAGTTCCCTTATGACAATTCAGCAGCCTAATGACGTCACTTAATAATTTCGAAAATGAGTTGATCAGAGAGAAAAGGGTATCTCATTACATGGCCATTAAATGTACATAAATAAGGATATAGAAGAACATATCCCAACATAATAAAATGGATATTAAAATACATAACAAAAAATAAATCTTTGACTAAAAGAGGAGGGTGAAATGTTCCCTTAACTTGAGTATGATTCATCACATATGTTTTTTTCTTCATGAATAATAAACCTAAGTTAATTTATACTTTCTTAAGAACCTTTTTCAATTTTATTTTCCCTTTATATCTCTGTTTACCATGTTATAAAAATTACATAATTATTTAAGTTAATATTGGCTGTTTTGTCGATATTGGGTACTTTAGTTGCAAATGATCTTGTTATAATTACAAATTGTCCATGTGTTCAAAATTCCATTATCTTCAAAGTTGTATTCATGATTTAAATATCATATATATCCAGTATATATGTATTTAGATCCATTATATATGTATTTATAACAATCCATAACATTTTTATATAATAAATGAAATGCACCGTTCATGGAGATGGTAAGTTGTACATACCCATGCATGCTACTATCATTTCTTTTTCATATTAAAGGAATGGAAAAATAATGATAAATAGGTATATTATAATTAAATAATAATATATATTTTATATATGTTACATAAGTTTATTAATTCTATCCTTTATACGTCCCATTTATAGCATGAACGAGTCATATCACTTTGAGGGGGCGGTAGTCTGCACTTCCTCAAATGAAATTATCGAATTTATCAATTATGGAAAGCATAAAGTTATGCTATAAATGAAAAATGAATAAGATTAGATTCAATATAAATACAATATATATCATATATAAATACATTTCCATCATAATGTCCACCATGAGAGACGGTAGGAGATAATTGAACAATCATCATTTTGTGGGGAAATAGTTTGCCTTTCACATAAACAGTATGTTCTAAATCCATTTGGTGGAGGTGTGAGTGGGTGTAGGTAGAATAATTCCCATAAAAACATCCAAGTATACTGAATATGAATTTTTTGTTATAAAATAATATAATAAAGAGAGTTTAGGTGGTTGGACAAGGAAAACTAAATGGAAGAATCTTGAGAGAAGACATTACCTCAAATCGGGTAACTCCTTTTGATTTAAGATAAAAGGCATTATTAAACTATATTCTTCACAATGTATAGATTATAGGAGGAATATATGGACTTTGGGAGAATATTTGGGCAGAGGTTGGATGATCCAAGGGGTTTAGTGCGGTGTGAGTTACAGTAAGAGGTGGTGGCATTTTATAATAGGGGGATGGGTATTTTTGGAATGTTTGAAAGATTATTTTATTATAAAAATAATTTCAATTTGAAAAAGGTCCAAATCTTATTTAATTAAAATATAAGATGAGGTTTGTTCTAAATCCTCATAAAAAATTTATTAGATAAGTGTTTGTTTCAAATTTAACCTTATCATTTAGTTTTAACCCTTATTTATCTTATTTGACTCTTACCATGTTTTCTTGTATATTCATAATATATTGTTAATACAATTAATATAAAATGACAATATAACCTCAAGTGGTTAATTAATGACATTTTAAACAATATATAAATTATTTTTCCTAATCATAGATTTTTAGGACTACTATACCATTTAATTAAATAGTATTTATTTTAAAAACTCAATTATGTTAATTTATACACTATTCATATCATGACTTTTAAAAAAATCCATAAAAACTTGATTATTTTGAACAACCATAATTAATTAAAAGATAAAAAGTAATAATTATCCATAAATTTTTTGGATGGCCTAAAATGTTTGAAAATAAATTCATTTTAATTTTTATAATCTGATTTATTGTAAACATTCATTAATAAGGTAATCACTACATTATCATTGTGTCATAAATAAATTTATTTATATGATGTCTAAAAATTATAAATAAAATACCATGATGTATAAAATATTTTTAGATTTCTGATTACAATTCAAAGTTTAGGTGATCACTTATATAACAGAATAAAAAACTGTTTGGTTAAAAGATATGTTTTTATGTTATATTTTCCTTAACTTTAAATTAAAAGTACTTAAATGTCATTTCACACACAAGTGGATCCATGGGGTCTTAAAATCGACCAAAGGATGCTAATGGTGGGAAATATCTCATCCAATAGTATTATAACATGTGTTACAGTAATTTAATATTATTATAATATTATTTTTTACCCTTATTAAGTAGATTTACCCTTTAACCATGGTAAATAATATATTTTCTCAAGTTACTATTCATAATTTATAAATATAAAAGGTACCTATTTAAATAATTTGGACCTAATAATTCCATATATAGAATATATTGTTCCAAATTCAAAACACAGAAGTTTTAGTAATTAATTTAAAATTAATTCTCATTGTTGAAACCAAAAAGCTGGTTTTTATGAAGTAATAACTATCAAAAGATTGACATGTATATATGTCCAAATTAAAACTAAAATTACTTCCAATGACAATAATTGGATTAAATGATAAAAATATAATCCAATTACACTTTAATACCAATTAAAAGTACAACATAACTATTTATATAAATTATAAGAAATGAATGTTTTGAATTAAAATGCAGTATTTTTTCAATATTCATTAAAAATGAACTTTATCAGAAAAATACCAAAATTTTATCCAAAGTAAAATTTGATGTATATATTCTATAAAATATGGTTAATTTTTCAAATAGAACATATAAAAGTGAAAAACTACATTTAAAAAGGGTCTCTATTAAAAGGTGGTAAATTGTATTTTTAGAAAAATACATCTTTTATCCAAAAAATTAAATTTGATATTATATCATATATAGAAAACATATAAGATGAATATAAAACATTAAATTGAATAAATATCATATATTTTTCATTAAATAATAATCCATAAAGAGTGATATTAGAACATAATTATTCTCTTTTAAATAGGTTTTCATAAAAACTCATCCTTTATATTTCAATTAGTTTTAATTTCCATTTCTAATAAATTTAGTAACCAATGATTTATTATTTAAACATGTGAAATCCATATTTCAAAATTCAATTGATATTATTCATTCCTTCCATTCCAATGGCTAGGTGTTAACTACCATTTAAAATAATATTATTATTATTGTATTATATTTCGGTATAACTCAAATTTTTGTACAACGTATGATTTTAGAGAAACTCATTGTTACCTATTGAGTACGCTATCCGAAGAAGAATCCCCTTTAAAATTAAATTAATATCTTATTCATAAGTATTAATTGAATTAAAAAAAGTATTATTCTATATATACATGTTTTGTTACATCCTTCCCCCCTTTTTAAAATCGTGTCCTTACAATTTTAAAATTGGGCTTAGAAAGTTCATTGAAAGTACCACATTAGAAAAAGAGTCAATAAAACAATCACATTATAAGAAAGAAAAATAAGTACAAAAGTAACTCGTGATAACCCATACTAGGATTCCATGTAGGGAAAGATGGATTTCGAGGAGAAACAAACAATCAAGTTCAGATGGAGAGTGATAGAAAACATGATTAAGAGAAAGTTAAAAACAAGAAAACCACAAACTTTTGATAGGATAAACATTCTTTGATTCCCCATTAGGAAAAGTAAACGAACAATGTTTTTGTTTTAGGTTAATTTTCAAAATTCTGAGAAATTTTTTAACTACTTCTAATAAGAACATAAGGAAATATAATTACATTTCAAGTAGAGTTTCATCCATTAATAAATTTCGACAGAAAACTCATATATTCTCCAAACGATGAGTATTAAAGATGACTTGGTCACATCTGAAGTTCTAGAATCAACTTATAAAGAATAAAAAAATCTACAAAATATGATCTATATATTTCCCCTGTCTTTAGAAATTAAACAAAACCAAAATGTTTAGTACAAGATCAGATAATCCCCAAAAAGGATAACCCTTTATAAAGAGAAATACTACTCTTAATCTCCAAAATTCAACATACAGTACCCAAATTTCATCAATGACTATTCAATACACAATTTTCCTTAAAATTCATCAAAATAATCCAAAATAATATAGAAACCCGAAATTCGGAAATATTTTATCACATAGTCTTCCATGATAAATCATAACATTTATCTCTAAATAACATCGAATACTCATAAATTATCACACTAAAATGCAATTAACCTAATCACATATTCACCAAAATAGGTTAGTCATTTCCATTGATAACCTAAATTGCTATAAGTTCACAATAAAAACATAGATTCATCCAAAATAAAATTTCAACCATTACTCCACAAATTAAATCCCGTAGTATTCTATTATCCTTAGGCATATAGTGTTCCCAAAGGAGAGAACATCTTCTAAAATAATCATTATCACATAATCACCAAATAATTTCCTTATACTAAGGATATCCATTTGATAAAACATAAGTTCCAATAATTAACTTATTCTTGATCCATTAAATATTTTATCTAAAAATAATAAGTCATAATAACCAGGGACTTCACGTAGTCTAGTAGTAGGTGATAAATCCTAGTCGCACTTTGCTTGTGGTTTGGATTCCCGCAGCTTTGTCTGACACGATTGGTCATAACACTGTCTTCATGTTGTCCTTCTTAAAAAACCATATAATTCTAATAACATTAACAGAATGAGATAAAATCCTTAAAAATATCCATAACTTCTTGTAACCACAATGGTTATCTCATCCCTCTCATTTTCATCTTAAAAAGTAATAACATGTAATTGCCTTAAATTTAGGGATCTTATTAACCCAAATTTTTATTTATAACTGTATCCACAAAATAAAAGATAATTCTTCCTCAAATATAATTTTCACATAAAAAACTTCAGGGTTACACATAAAAGAGAAATGACTTCTAAAGTAATCCCATCAACAAAAGAGCATTAATAATTTTAAATATTTCTCACCCAGATTTCTAACATAAATCTTCAAATCCGAAAATGTAGACATATTAATCATCAAAAATTCTTCATGATCCTTTATCGATGTTTTTCCTTCTTATTATTTTATACTTCTTTCCTACAAACAAAATCATGCATAATTTCATAATATTTTAGTAATTTAAAAATATAAGTTAAGAAATAATCCATACATTTCCTAGGTCATTTTCAGTTTCCTCACCTTCTATTGGAATGGTATTAGGAATTGGTAAACACATAAGTGTATGATACTGTTGATCCCATTCTTGATCCTTCTTTGTAGGACATATATTTGTATAATGACCATGCAAAACACATTTAAATCATTCAATTGAACCTTCATAAGGATCTTCTTTCTCTTTCTTGGAGTCAACCGGATGGTTCCTTTTTCCATGGAATGTTATTGTTTTATGACATTCATTACCACATCTAAAACATCTTCCTGTCCCTTTTATGAATTTTCCTATGTGTTTCCTCCACATCCTTGACACATCTGTTTTTAATATACGTACCTTTATGATTATGACCTAAATTTACATTGGTATTCTTTTCTCACATATATGATTCCATATAAAAATTTCTAAGCTTAAAATGGTCAATTTGGAATCCAGGTAAATAGTTAAGAATAACCACAAGAGTTCTCTTTGAATCTCTTATTTCATTCGGTTGCTTATTCAGAAAACCAGCACAGTTTTCTTCACATCCATTGTTTTATTGGTGCAAGTTAGATCCAGTAATTTACTAAAACCAAAAATTCAGTGTGAGTATATCAGTAAAATCATCATAGAATATCTTATGAGGAGGGTAACCACTGTTATATACTTATTCATGTTATCTTAAACACATTCAAATTATCTAAAATAACTATGACTCTTTCAAATATTCTAACCATTATGGTTATGTCACTTAGGCTTAAATAACACCCTAACCTCTAAAGTTATCTAAATCGACCTATGATACCAACTATATGGACCCAGCCTTAAATATTACATAATATTGAGTTAAGTCAATAATTCACATTGGATATCTTTTCAGTTTTTGAGTTTTAAAGAATTAGGTCATAACTATTACATTACATCTCAAAAATTACAAAGTAGGCACTTCTATTATATCCAATTTTTTCACAATAATAAAAATATATAAATAAAATAAGAGTTCATTTCTTGATATAAATATTCTTGAATACTTCCTTTTTCTTGTGATTCCTTATACCCTATGAAAAACATTTCAAAAACATGGGTTGAACATAAAAATCTCACTAAGGGTTATAAAATAATGAAACGAAACATTAGTCCATCAATACATACAAATCAATGAATTAATAATTCTTAATCATTAAACATATGATCTTTAAAAAAACTCATGAACACTGCTGGAAATATCACCTATACCCACGGTTTAGAACCGTGGGTATATCCCATGAAACTGTGGGTATAGGTTATACCCACGGTTTCATGAACCGTGGGCTAGAGTGGTGTCGCAATAGCTCTATACCCATAGTTCCTATAAAACTGTGGGCATAGCCCAAGAAAAACTCAGATTACCCACGGTTTACCAAACCATGGGTATATATCTATACCCACGGTTTGGTAACCATGGGTATACAGTTTTCCAGCACCCAAACTATGCCCATATTGCATAGCAGAATTACCCACAGTTTAATAAACCGTGGGTATAAACATTTTACCCCAGAAACTACAGCTTCTAGCTTACCATCCTGCACCTCTGCAACTTCTAGCTTCCTACCATCCTGCACCTATTCCTACCATCCTGCACTTAAAAACAATAGAAACCAAAATACAAAATATATGGATTTCAATCATGGTGGTGGGAAAATTAAAAATTCCAACTTGGATGGAGAAAAAGTGATAAAATTCCATCATTCCAAAATGATGCATATCTTAAAATGATGAAAAAAAAACAAGACATTCTCTATTTTACTAAGGTTATTACTAATCCAAATTCAATATTCCCATCTTTGTTAGAATCAAAAGAAAATGGAGGAAAAATCATGTCACACAGGAGTTCCCAGAGCAAAACTAACATACATTATCAATAATGATTACTACAAGACTAAGTTAAATCTAGGATATTATAAACCAACACAATACTAACCATTTATATTGACTCATGTCCAAGATTGTGTAACCATATGTATTCCCTCATACTAACTTCAATAACATAAAAACAACTAATTATGAACCTTTATTGAAAATGCTAACAAGAATGAAGTACGATAAAATCCAATACTGAACTTGCATGAATAATAAAAGATCATTTTTGGTCAAGGATCATAGAAATCAGTGAGGATCTATCCCAAATGAAAAGAAAAAATATAATGGAATTTCTGCTATGTCAAAAACTAAAAATCAAAACAATAAGACCATGTTTTTAGCAAACTCAAGTGACCATCCAGATTAAGGAAATTTAGAGTGCACTAACTTGAATATAGAAACTGCTAAAAAAAGTGAAGAAAAATATAGCTAATAATATGTTGAATATGAATATGGAAGATTCAGATGTTCACCAAAATTATGGTTTTTATAGAGGATCTAAAACTAATTGTGGGAAGAATTTTGATTTGTGTCTGGATGAAGTGGGTATACAGTTAACGCTGCCAAAATTTATGATAAAATGGTCATGACCGAGTTTACTCAATGTATCAAGACTTATAATGCCATTCTAAATGAACTGTCTCAATTGGGAAATTGGAAAGTAGCAGAATCCATCTTTCTAGACATGAAAATAAATAACACGCTACTCTTACACACTCAAACTACTCACTAACTACATGCTTCTTCTTGTCCGACTCTTCACTATAAAAGAATTAATTTACACCAACATAGGTGTATCAATTCTTCTCCACATTCATCTAATGATGAACTCAATGAATCTCCAATATGAATACCTCCTAGATCTCTTTTATCTAACTTTCCATCCCACATATGTAAATCCTTAGTTCTCTCTTTCTCCATGCTTGTTGTTGTCCTACTCTTCACTAACAATGAATGAATTTACACCAACATAGGTGTATCAATTCTGCTCTACATTCATCTAATGATGAACTCAATGAAACTCCAATAAGAATACCTCATAGATCTCCTTTCTCTGAATTTCAATCCCACATATGGAAATCCTTAGTTCTCTCTTTTTATCTTTGAGATCTATTTCTATTGGTATATTCCAAGAGATTTCATACTTCTTTTGAAAGAGAAATATATCTATTTCTTATATCTATAGAATCACCATGTCACCCTCCAAATATAGAGTCATGATCACCAATTTAATCCACTGATATTCTTTCTGAAAGATAGAAATTTTTAACCTACAGGCCTGTTAAGTATATTCTAAAATAGTGTGTTCATTACCACCATGGTGTGGAACCATCATCTTCTAGTAATACCTACAAAAAATTTCATGTTCATTACTTTGAAATAAACCTCTAACATGAATACCACAAACATAAACTCTATGACTATATGAGTGAACCTCGTTGTATCAAACATGAAAATGATGAAAAAAATCCTTTGATGATGCATTTTTTGGTCGACTCAGAAACCGTATTTAGGACTATTTGGACTTTTGAATTTATGAAGACTTTTCTTGGGAAATCTGATTTCAAGTACTTGGGAAAATTTTGAAATATATGTACAGTAGCTGATGTGTTTATATGTTTCTTTTTGTAAAACCTCACTCTTTTCTTGAATTGTAATTTAAAGTGAAAGGTAATAATTATCGACATCAAAAGAAAATAATTTCTCAACACACTCATATTAAACCCACCTAGATGATGAGTAATCAATTATAGTACTCAACCCATCATAGTGGTTGAAGAATTATAGAATTTATTATCCTAAAGTTACAAGATGAGTTATTGATGATAATCTAAAGTGAATCTAAAAGATGATAGATGAAGAAAGGTGCACATTTGGAAGATATGTTGAAGTGAAGAAAGAATGAAGATACATTTTCAAAAGATGACTCATAGAAAAAAGCTATTGTTTATCCAAAAGATAAAGTACCGATCACCGGAAGTAGAGGAATCAATGGAATCTAAATGAGACAACCTTGAAAAATTTCATAAGACTTTAATAGATGATAAAAGATCTTAAAAAATGGAATAAATTCTCATAGTGATACATAATATTAACTGTTTCTTACATGATAGATAGGAAGATAATATGTATGTGTTACAAAAAATTGATAAATTAGGTTTATCTTCTTGAAATTATTTTAGTTTTCTCGATTTTATACTGACCATTTAATGTAATAATCATCATGAATGTTTGAAAATAGTTCATGATTCATGCTGAGTATGGAAGATAGATTTTTTCTATGATTTATGGAGAAGTATTTGAATGTTTTTATTCTAAAACATGAACCAAAAACATGAAGGAGTTTGGAATGTGAATCTAGAAATTAAATCAATATATGCTACGGATTCTCCTAGAGCATCACATACTAGGAAGAAATTCTAAAAGGTAAAGTAGAAATTAAAGAGTTTGATGTGGAAGACTGAAAGTTAGTAATTCTTCTTACTTCAGTTGATGTAAATCTGAAAGTTTTTTGAGTGTTGAATGTTTTATTTACTAATTTAGATGTTGAATAGGTTCATGAGAAGAATATAAGTATCTAAAAGTTAGAAAATCAAAAGTTAAGAAAAACAGAGTTATTCATAAGCTAAATGATTAGAAAAGGACCTTGTACAGGAGCTTATAGAAAGTAAGCATGAAAATTAAGAAATAACATGAAGTCACCATGGTTTTCCTTAGAAAACAGTGTAAAGAGCAGATGATGGCAGTTCATGCTGAAAATAATTATCCCATTGAGAATTTAGAAGAACTACTAAAGGTGAAGGAGTTGAGGGTCACTAATCTGCAGGAAGAGTTCCATGTAGTGAGGGAGAAGCCTAAAACAATATAAAATAGCAAGAAGAGTTTTGTTCTAGAATCAAGAAGTATGAAGTACAAATCCATGGGTAATTTAAGAAGGCTATATATAAAGATGTTACCATAGTGACATGTCTACGCCATTTCAACCATACCATTATAAAGCATAAATGGAAGAATGATGGAGCATCTCTTACAAGGAGAAAGAGGGATGAAAAAACTCAAAATATCATGCTTCAAAGGAATAATTATTTACCAGTGAGCTGGTCATTAAAAAAGGGGTTAATTCCAATTCATGCAATGAGGAGGTTTTTCCAAGTGTTTCACATCAATGAAAACCCTGGAAAAATAATGGAAGGGGTTGGTTCACAAGGAACAACCACATAACACAGAATAAAGATATTGGAGATACCCCCTATCCACTTGCTCTATATTGTGTAAACTGATGAGTGTATTGATTTAGGGGAAATTCAATCCAAGGGGGAGTTGCACTATGTTTTCATCAAAAGAAGACACATTGAGGATTTGAGGAATAATTTAAGTGAAATAGGTGTTTAAATCTATTACCTTGAAGGTCGCAAGCTAGAATCTATCCAGTTGTATTGTTAAATCTGTTATCTTGGGGATTTAATGCTGGAATCTGATTGTATCTTCTAGAATTAGTTTTTTCTTTGATGAAATCTTTCTATAAAGATTATAAGTGAAAGGATATTATGAAATCAATGGAAACAGAAATCTTTGAAACAATATCGTCTCATCCATCTCCTTGGATAAAACTATGGTGAATCTGTAAAGACAATCTAGAATATGTCTGTGCATGCTGAAATATTATAAAACCGTGAATATCATGGCTTATTTAAAGTGATCCAGGTGTCAAAGTCATGTACCTTGACCGCCAAAATTTTTGATACATGCTTAGAAGGCTCCAAAAGTGAGTTCAGAACCTATCTGATGATGACAGACCTTGGTGAAGTGATTTAACAACTTTATGAGGAAGTAGCATTATTTAATATTTCATCTAAATTTATTTTTCACTAACATGATGGTATTAGATGAGTGTTTTTTCAAAGACAGCCTTGAAGATTTTTGAATAAGGCAATATTATCATGTGACTCTCATGGTAAAATCATTCAACCATGTGGGCAGGAAATGAAGACATTAATGGGGAGTTGAAAAATTTTCTCATACGGGTTGTTTAGCCTAATTTGGAAGAAAGGAGATGCCTTGTGATATGGGTTTCAAGAAACATTACAGTGGGCTGATATATTAAGGCTGGAATTGATCTTAATATCTGAAGTCTGAAAATGATTTAAAATACATGAATGTTGGAGAAATTTTTAACTGATTCAGTAGGCTGAGGTTACACAACATTTCAATGGACTGTATAAATATTGTTGCATAGGGAGTCAAAAGATTTCATGAAGCTGTTATATAATGGGAACTACAGCTGTAGGTGTGGAAAAGTAGGCTAACAGGCAGTGTTCATGAGGGAAAACATGTAACATGTGAATGCAACTCTTTCATGGTTCACATGGTTTCATGAATCAAGTTTTCGGGTCTCATGTCAATGATGTTTTGAATGAAGATTTTTTGATATTCGCAAATTTCAATAAATCACATATTTGACTATGGTGAAGGTTTTCACACCTGTAAAACCAGAGTATGAAGAAGAAGAAAAATAGGAAACTGTCTATTATATGTGTTTTGTGGCACTCATTTCGGTGTCCTAGACAAGGGATTAATCACTATGCTCCTAGGTGCAATATGTTCGAAAGTTGAAAGTCTTACAGGGGAATTTAGTTTTTTCTTGCAGAGATTGTCAAGTCAATCCAGAGATCCCAACTATCATGAGGCATTTACCATTCCTTTTCCAGATGAGTGGGATTCCTTGGAAAAACAAAACTGTGGGGGTGGCTCTAAGAATGAACAAAATATTCATAGAAGAACCGGTGGGAAGATTCACCCTATTCCTGACTTTGTATCAGAGAATGAAGGTAGCTTCATATAACCTCAGGTATTTATTTTGGGGATATTGTTTTATTTAGGGTTTTGTGGCACTCCACTTAGTGTATGTGATAAGGGAATAACTACCTTTCCCTCGGTTGTGATCTGCTAACAAGTCATGAGTCCTACCATGTGGTCAATGAAGGTTTTACTGGGAATTTCAAACCAAACTATCTAATGTATGATATAGTATTTTTGGCACTAAGGTATTTTTATATTTGCATTGGGATGGAGTCTAATCATCAACTCCAACAATGTACAGTACCTCAGGATCTGATATTACATTATAAAGTTGGTTATGAATGTGATTTTCCATTTATTAGTCTCAACACATTATAATTTCACCACATTTTACACCCATAGCATTTCCAGAATCAATATATAGTGCATAGTCTCCCATATCTTCTCATTATAAATTCCAATGTCCTCAATCCTTATTCATGGGAATCCAAAATTCATTCCTATAGATTATCAATCTCTCCCTAATTATCCATATTTTCTAGGCCTTCTCATGGTTCAGACATAAAATCTAATAGAGGAATACTAGGATGGACTCAGGTGGATGGGCTACACCCACTGGCTGGGACAAGTGTCCAGGCATCAAGGAATCACTACTCAGGAACAATTTCACCCACAAACAATTAATTAAAATGGTAGCAGAAAATAAATAAAATTTTGGAATGACCCATCTGTACGTCGAATGTACACATCGAAGGAAAATAAAATAAACAAAAACAACACAGTACAAAGGTATAAAAAAATGAAACACACTAATTAATCCCTCCACTATACCGATCTCCCTCCCCTGCAAAGAAAACCACATAGCCACCTCCAGTGCCCTTCTAGCCCCCTTTGCAGAATATAACTACCCTCCATCCATAGAAAGATGTAAAATACCTAAGTGTCTGATATGATAAAGAAAATAAAATAAAAACTAAACTAGAGCATACTTGTATCTTGTGACTATACAAGTCACTGCCGCAATATAAGAACCACCACACCTCATGGGTCAAAACATGTTCCTACAAGTAAGGGGGAAACAAATTATATTAGTTCAATAGGATGTGGATCCATATATTTTTTTGGGTTTGTTTACCTAGGAACGATTTTTCTTGGTTATGTTATGTATAGTTTAATTTGGTTAATACTGGTTATTTCTATTTGGCCCAGTTCACATTGCATTAGTTTTGTACACTAAAATTTTGATTTATTTATTTCATGCCAAATCCAATTGATTATGTTTAATTCACCTAACTTCACTTCACTTCACTTCAATTCAATTTAGTTATATATTTTCAATGTATGGTTCATTTTAGGTTTTTCCCATTCATATTAGTTTGGATTGAATTATCATAAACTCGGAAATGTTGGGTCGGTTTTCAATATATAATAATTTAAAATCATTTAAAAAAATATTATATTCAATAATATCTCCCATAGATTTTGATTATAATCTCCATGTAATATTTCAATTATCATGTCTTCATAATCTCCATATATCCCACTGATTTAAATCTATTTAAATCATGTATGTATGAATGACCTAGAAACACAACATAGAATTAGGTATGGGTTTACCTATGATAGACCATGATTAACTTCCAGCTTCAAAGGCTAATCAAAACAGTCACCTAGAAATTACCATAGTTTGGTCCTCACAATTTTGAAGCTCATCCCTCGTATTATATGTGCATCATCCTGACTTTGAACATGGTATTCACCATAGCATAAATCATTCTTTGTTTCTCATAGATAACCATATTTCTTGAAATGCACACCAATTTTTGGTGTTATTTTTTCCATATTTTCCCCCATGACCTCCATAATGCCTTGTGCAATGACTATCATGTCATTCTAATACTCCCTTTGATTCATTAATCCTCTATGATGACCAAAACTCCCATCTTTATATCATCATGGTGTCATCATATTAATTTTATAGTGACCACAACCTTCACTATAGTATGGTTTATCTCATCATCCCATTTCAACATCTTCATTTTTTCATTGTAATGTGGCATGAATATCCCTCAATCTTAAATATAAATTCATACACACTGAAAATCATATTCCCCAAGTCTTATGCATCATGAAATTTCTTAAGCAGCCTAATGAAATTCATGCACATTAGTTCTTAGAGTTTTACAAAGCTCCCTATAAAGTCATGTTAAGGCAATCAAAAAATTCATATTCATGCACAAAATAAAGTGGCATGTGTAGATGGTCTGTTTCAAACATTGTCATTTTTTCAATGAAAGAAAAAGTAATTACAGATTTCACTCAAATGACATCAAAACCTATTTGGATTAATCTAATGCCTTCTCAAACAATTCAATATTTATCAAAACATCTTCTAAAAATTCTCCATCAAATATAGTAGGTTTCATATTGAAAAGTTGAGATGGAATTTAAAATCAGGGGAACATTTGAATCAAACTTACTTGTGATGCGAGGAGACCCATGTAAATTAGGGTTTACCGACAGGTAAGGGAGGGAGTTGAGGAGGAGGAAGAGCATAAGTCTGAGGAAGGGAGGTGGACGTGAATGCTGAGATGAACGCAGAGGTAGGAAGGCAGAGGGAGGGAGGTGAGGACCGAGAGGCGCGGGTTGGGAATTTGGGGTGGAGGGAGGGAGGCGGATGCGGAGGGAGGGAAGCGGGGGTCGGCAGGCGAATGCGGATGGAGGGAGGCGGCAGTCGATAGGTGGGGGGCTAGGACGCGGAGGTCGGGATGTCGAAGTGGAGGCCGAGGTGGGGAGGGGAGGGGAGGGGGAGGGGAGTGGAGATTAGGTCTCGTCGAGGGGGGGGAGGAAAAGACCGAGTGTGGGTCATGTTTTAAGGGATTATTCCCACGGTTTCTAACAAACCGTAGGTATTGGATTAGAAAAATGATTTATCCCCACGGTTTTTTTAAACCGTGGGTATAGAAGTGTTGGCTTAGATCCAATTTCCAGTAGTGGAAATCATAATATTTATGAATAACCCATATGAATCATAAATCATAATGGTAACTAGTGGCATTCATAACATACATGCATTATAGCTTTCATATCTACATAGGGAGTTAGGTTTTGGAATACCCATCACAGTATATTCCCTTAATCACTTAGGAGAAACATTAACATTTACCTCTGTCACATTACCCAATACAATAGAGTGCTATCTTGATCTCACCCGCACTAGGTTTATCATGGAACCAACTATTTATGTAAACAAATCCCAAGAACTATAACATAATCATAACACATAAAACAAGCATAAAAGAAAGAAAATATTTCCACATTGCAATAAAAATATATCATTTCATGATATTGACATAATCAATGATTTTTAAACCATTTTAAATATAAAGAAACGTAAAAAGGTTACATGGTAGTTAATTTTTTTAAAAACATTACGGATTGTTGTGAAATCCAAATATTAAGTAATGCTCTTAGTGATAGAATGGTCATTGTCACCATGTACGCTAAAAAAACATTCCCATTATCATTTTGTAAAATTCTTCATAAAACAAATAATTCCTTTTGAAACCCATTGAATGAAATTAATGTAATAATGGTTTAATTATACACTATATAAAATAAGGTTTTGTATAAACCAAAATATACCTCAATGAAAAGATATTGAGATGAAGTCCCTTTCAAAGATCATTTTGTAAATAAAACTGTTCAATTGTGTGTATTCACTATAAGTACACATAAATTAAGTATAAATACAATATATTATATAAAAATTTATTTCCCACATAATCATAGAACAACATAATCAATAAGTAAAATATTAACCTAAAGAATAAAAATAGGGTTAAGAAGTTTCATTGTGAATATTCGGTAACCTAACGGTGTCACATAAAAATTCAAAAAATGAGTTGATGAAAGAGAAAAGGGTATCTCAAAACATGGCCATAAAATTTATATAAATATAGATATATAATAACATATCCCAACAAAATAAAAGTTAAATTAAAATACATAACATAAAATAATTATTTTACTAAAAGATGAGGGTGAAAGGTTCTCTTACCTTGAGTCTGATTCATCTCATATATTCCTTATTCTTCCAGAATAATAAACATAAGTTAATTTATACTTTATTAAGAACCTTTTTAGATTTTATTATTCCTTTTATATCACTTATTACCATGTTATGAAAATTACATAATTATTTAAGTTAATATCGGTTGTTTTGTCGATATTGGCTACTTGAGTCAAAAACGATCTTGTTATAATTACAAATTGTCCATGTGGTCAAAAGTCCATTATATATAAAATTGAATTTATGATTTAAAAACCATATATATCTAGTATATATGTACATAGATATAGTATATATTTATTTATAACAATCTATAACATTTATATATAAGAAATGAAATGCACCGTTCATGGAGACTGTAAGTCGTACGTACGCAAGAATGTTACTTTCATTTATTATTCATATTTAAATGAATGAAAAAAAAAATATTGGTATATTATAATTCCAGTATAATATATATGTTATATGTGTAACATAATTTCATTAATTTCATCCTTTATACATTCCATGTATAGCATGAATGAGTCGTATCACTTTGAGGGGGAGGTATTTCGCACTTCCTCAAACAAAATTATCATATTTAAACATTATTGAAAGCATAAAATAATGATGTAAATGAAAAATAAATAAGAGTATAGACAATATAAATATAATATATATCATATTTAAATATAGTTCCATCATAATTGTCACCATGAGAGGTGGTAGGAGATAATTTAACAATCATCGTTTCGTGAGGTAGTAGTTCGCCATCCACAGAAACATTATGTTCTAAATCAATTAGATGGAGGTTTGTGCGATTGTAGGTAGAATAATCCTCATAAAAACATCCTAGTATACTGGAGATACTATTGTTTTTATAAAATAATGAAATAAAGATAGTTTTGGTTGTGGGATAAATAAAAATAAATGGAAGAGTCTTGAGAGAATACATTACCTCAAATCAGGTAACTCCTTTTGATTTATGATAAAAGACCTTCTTGAATTGTCCTTTTACCAAGTTAAGGTTTCTAGGAGAAATATAGGGATGTTTGGAGCTTATTTTGTCAGAGGTTGGATGACCCAAGGGGGCTTGAGAGGTGTGAGTAAAGGTTAGAGGTGGTGGCCATTTATAGGAGGGAGGAGGGGTACTTTATAAAAGTTTGTAAGATTATTTTATTATAAACTGAATTTTAATTTTTAAAAGGACCATAACATATTTAAATTGAATATAAGATTAGGATTCTTTGAAATCCTCTCAACTAATAGTTTTTAGACAAGTTTTTGTTTCATATTTAACCTTATCATTTAGCTTTAATCATTAGTTAACTTATTTGACTCTTAGCATGTCTTATTGTATATTCCTACTATATGGTTAATATTGTTATGATAAAATGCCAATTTAATATAAAGTGGATTATTAATAAAAATTTTAACCTTAACTCTGTTATTTCTTAGAATCTTATATTTTTAGGACTATTATATCATATAATAAAATAGTATATTTTTAAAAATCATTTATGTAAATTTATATACTATTCATATCATGACATTTATAAAATTCATTACTTCTTGATTCATTCGAAAAACCTTCATAAATTAAAAGATAACAAGTCATGTATATCCCTAAAATTCGTGGATAGAAAAAAAAAGTTTCAAAATAGATTTATTTTAATTTTATATTCTAATTTATTTTAAACATTTATTAATAAGGTAAACACTACATCATCATTGTGTCATAAATTAATTTAATTATTTAATATCTAAAAATTATATATAAAATACCATGATGTAGGAAATATTTTTAGATTTCATGTTACTATTTATAGTCAAATGGATCACTTGTATAGCTTGTCACGAACCAAGCTGGGTCGACCCTAAACCGATCACCCGAGTCGGTCCGCAACATGTCCTGAGAGGTGTTCCCGATCCTCCCAGGCTGGCAACAAGTGCCTGGGCATAAAAATAGGGAAATAGGGAACGATTTCTCCAAATAAAAATAAATAAAGCAGCAGAAAGAAAATAGAACAATTCAAATTAAATAAACAACA
This sequence comes from Viscum album, assembly GCA_963277665.1. Classification (NCBI taxonomy): domain Eukaryota; kingdom Viridiplantae; phylum Streptophyta; class Magnoliopsida; order Santalales; family Viscaceae; genus Viscum; species Viscum album. The sequence continues at coordinate 523,143,478 of OY728166.1, forward strand.
TGAAAAGAAAGAATGACCAACAAAACCAACTAACCTGACCACAACAAAAACTCCTCATGACTCCGAGAGTCTCTCATCAATCCACAACGAACTCTCACCCACGGTGTGCGATCTCAAGTGGAACCTGCAATAGAAACTAAAAACAAGAAAACACTATAGGTGTAACTATTAAAACTCATTAGGCACACTCAACAAACTCTTCCCACTCCACTAACTTTAAATAAAGAATTTACTAATACCAAGTTTGAACTAAATTATATAAAATATGGGTTTCCACACACACATTCATTTCTAAAACATGTAATGGGCCATTACCCTTTTTAATTTAAGAACAAGTTTAATGTTTGAAAGGAACATGTGCATTGCGTTTTAAAAACATTTTTTTTTCAAAAAATTTAGAAATCCAAATTTTTGTTGTTAGTAAAAAGGAAAACCACACACAACACACACTAAGGGCAATGGAAAAAACCGGCAGACGGGACCAACAACCGAACTAGACCTCTCAATCGTCCACCACATACAAATGAACACTAAAAGAAACATGGTTCAAACCTAGGAGCTTGTGAACAATCCAGAACGTACAATAAATGTGACTCATTTTGAAGGCATGCCTACTATCGATGACGTCATAAAGCCCTAACGCCCAGTGTTTCCCTACATGGCCTAACCGAGGGGCCCAATCCCCTAGCAGAGTATAATCCATACTAAGGTCCACTAGCTAGTGTGTAATCTAAACTAGTGCAGCAATCATTCTCAGAAGATTCACTTACTATGTCAGGTTCCCATGTCAACATGTGTAATAAAAAGGAAAGGGGTGAGTCAATAAAGTCAATAAAGTAGCACAAACATCACACACAACTCATGCGATCAATGTACACCAAAGATCACCCTTGAGTCACCCCAAAGAGAGTTTTCCAAAATAATTTATTTTATTAAAGTTCCAAACAGGCCTTCACCAATTTTAAAGAAAATCCTTAGTTATCAAGAGAACCAAAGCACTTGTTCATGCTTCAAAAGATATCATTTATCAATAAACCTAAACAACATTTGAAATTCTGTGAATTATGTTTAAAGGCTAAATGAGCATTCTTTCACTACTGGTTGTTCATTCATCCAGAAAATATTTCAACTATCGTGTATAAAATAAATGGATCTTTTTACACCAAATAATCATTTAAAAATTAATTATCTTATATTATATACCATTTATTAAAATTAATAAAATATCAAGCAATTAATAAATTATGAATTTAAAAGTGAGTGCAGTGGGGGCATACCTTAACTCGTTGTCCAAACACAATGGCACGTCACGCCTCGCACAGATGCACAAACACGCTTATGCTAATGACTGCAGTATCGCGGGTCTTCCTTCCCGACACGCTGCAACAACCGCACAACTAAAAACACATAAAAATGGACTTAAAACAATTCAAATAACCAAACAGGACCAACACCACCTTGAAATGTTTTCAAAACATACTTCTCAGCATTTACATTATTTCCTAAACACTTTAAAGTTTATGAAACATTTTTCAAAAAGTATCTCACATCTTTACATTAACAAGACTGATTCAACAAAGACATTTTTTCATCAAACGCACACCTATGTCCAACTAAAACAGAATACACACCTCTTTCATGTCTAAATAAATAAATTGTATAATTTATAAAAATCAATTAAACACCTTGTGATTAGTTTTCAAAAAAAACATATCTTAATTCACATGAACATGCTATAAGATATAAAATGCAAACTAAGTTCATTATAAAAAAAACTAAACTTCACACTGAATTCATTAATCACAGACGTTCCAGAATAATTATCAAAGAGAAGAAACAACACTAACCTCAACCTGGTGCGCAGGTGCGCTCGAACAGTGGGGTCATGCAAAAAGGAAAATGGTCGATGCAGTGCTTTGGTGCGCAGGGAAAACCACCAATGTCATCGATAGCGGTGCGAAGACCAGAATGGTTGATGAAGGAGCTGGTCAGAGCAGTCGGGGAGGCCACGGAGCATTTCACAACGATTGGAATACGATAAAGGGGTCGCGTGAGGACTGTGCGGCCGAACAAAATATCCGCACGACGGCGCACTATGGAATCGGAGGCGCGATTGTCTGGAGGTGCGTGCAACGACCGAAAAGAAGGGTGTGCATTCAAAGGGCTTCACATCGGCCAAAAGGGGTTGTGTTGGAAACAACTGGAGGGAAAGGGTTTGCCGGACAGAAAAGTGGCTAGCAGAGGATGCGCAAAGAGAGGGGTAATGTTGCGGGAGCAGGGCTGCTCGAGGCAGATGGCGGGCTATCATGGCGAGGGCTGGTGCGGCTGGGAGTGCACAGGGTAAGAGGTTTGGGGCATCGCGTAGTGCGCAGGAGGAGAAGGAAGGGCCTGGGTGGCTGGGGCGTGCGCTGGATGGAGGGTGCCGGACCTGGAGGGTGGTGCAACACAGCAACTGAAGGGAGGCTCGGTGAGGGCGTCGCAGCAAGGGGGGAAGCAGAACAGGAGGCGGCCTTAGGGAGTTGGAGTTGATAAAGGCAGGTGCCATGGGAAGAGAAGGAAATAGGGGGCGGTGTGGCAGGAAGAAAACGAGAGGAGGGAAGCGTATGGAAAAAACCCTAGCAAGAAGAAAAAAATAAAAATAAAATAATAAAAAAAATAGTAATAATTATATAAATAATATTAATAACTTTATTCTATAATAATAATATTAATATTAACATAAATAATAATAAGATTATTAATACACATAATAATAAATAAAACAACTTTAACAATAATATAAAAATTATAAAGATAATAATTTTGATAATAACAGTTCTTTAATTATAATGTAATCTCATTGTTCATGAAGAATTAATACTAACATCACTATGGTGGGTTTTTTCTTCTAAATTTGAATATATTTTCAATTTATTCAATTTACTTTTGGTTTGTCCAATTCAGACACCGCAACTGGGTGGTACTCGGTCTGACCGCACGGCCACTGCTAGCTATGTGGTTCATGCGCACTGACCTAAAATAATAATAATAACAATAACAATAATAATTATTATTATTATTACTATTATCATCATTTCATATTTAATAATAATTATAAAATTATTAAAAACAATAAAAATTTTAAATAACACAATAAATCACAATCTTTACTCATTTTAATTTTCCGAAGGCAGGCAAATCATGAAGACACCTAACCAGAGCCGTGTGGGGTTTCCAACACACGCTCCGCCCATGCGCCCAACAACATAAGATAAAAAATGCGCACTTTTTAGCATAACTCAAATTTTTTTCATCTAGGATTCAACCCGAACCCCAACAAAATTTTAAAAGTCAAAGAAAATTATAAGATAAAATAAAAGATAGGTTGGGGTGTGACAATTATCCCCACCATAATGCTTTCTGCCCCCGAAAAGCCACGACAAGATCAAGACCCAAAGATGAAACTCCTTAAGTGACACTCGCCCCCAAAATTTTAAGCACCTCCATTTGATCGCTCAAAAAGAACAATGAAGTCCCATGACATGCAACTTATACTCAAAACATGAACACTTTAAAAACCACCAAAACGAAACTCGAAACGAAACTCTAATACTGACACGGGGAGGCCCGAACGAACTCCCCACCATAAGAATGAAGCCAAACTGAATTCAACGAGACCCGCTATGGGTCTCTCCACTATAAGGACTGACGAGATTAATTGAGCTTGAAAGCTTTCCACACTGACCAAAAACTCAACCACAAGGGTAGGGGAGGGAAGGGCCCAACCAATCGAACATCAAAACCACCGCCACCGCAACCTCAACGACGTCACACCCTCAGGAGAACAGAAACCATGCCACACCAATGACCGGGATTAAAACAAGACCCTTCTTCACCGTTGGGGTTCTCCTGACTATGTGCCAGCTTCACTCCGGGGCCTATGGCTGGAGCACCAATGATTGAAGCATCTCCTGCCTCGCAGTCAAGCTTCAAAAATCCCTAAACATGACACACAACCCAAAATTTCACTAAATATACTTCTAATAAAACAATGGTTTCAAAGAGTTTCAACCACAACAATTCTTACAACTGAAATAAAAGAAACACCGCAAAATGCTACAAGAGATGATTACTACATCCAAGAAACGCTACAAAGAGAAAACCTCAAACTGGTCCCCAAACATCGCCCTACTCCTGCTAACGGGCTGAGGTGACCTTCGAAGATCCAGGTATAGATTCAGCATGCTTCTTGGAAACACCATGGCAGAATCACTGCAAGTGACCCAAACATCCATAGGTGTGGAAGGGTCTCAGAGCACTTGGACACATCGGCCTCTTGTGACCCTGCCTACCACACTGGTGACAGATCACAGCATTGTGTTATGAAGAAGAAGACTGGAGGTCTGAAGTCCTATTGATTCCTCTATTAGAGCCACTCACATCAGGTTGCTTCCCATTCTATCTATGCCATTCTTTGCACTGCTTGCCAAGGTTGGGGGATAATTCACCACCTCAAGTCCTTCTGCAAGCTTAGCTCCATCTAGAAAGGCTTTCCCCACAACATCTGAGAAGGTGGTTAAGTTGATCTCTGCCACTTTCGACCGCATTTTAGGTTAGAGTCCAGAATCAAATTTTCAATCCTTCTTGGGATCATTTTCAACAAACCATTGGTCATACGGAACTAGGTCTATTAAATAAAGATAAAATTACAGTACCGATTCAACACCCTGTTGAAGACAACACAACTCTATCCTCTTCCTCAGCTTTTTCAACTCAGAGAAGTGTTTTTGGATGAATGATGACTTGAAAAACTCCCATGTTAGATCTTTCTGAGGTTTATTCCAAGACATGGACTTCCACCATTTCCAGGTTGGGCCACCAAGCATAAAGGTAGCCAACATCACTTTAACGACTCAGGCAGCCCAATGAAACTGAACTTCCCCTCAATCTTCTGCAACCACTCCCAAGCCTCAAGAGGATCTTCTTGACCAAAAAAGAGTGGAGGACTCAACTTTTAGAATTGCACAACATAGTATATAGGTTGATCAACTGGAGGATTTCTTAAGGATGCACCACTCGAAGCTTCACCTTGGGCATCCATCAAACCTTCGTGGGGGCGAACACTAAGGAACAAGAAAATAAGGAGCATGATCAAAACATGGTTATTTCCATTTCAAATTTAGCTTTTCAAAATTTCCAAAATAAAAAATTACTAATAGTTTTTAGAATTAAATAAGACTCAAAAAATTCTACCAGGGTAAACTAGTGTCGATGGGGGACTCAGACGTATGGTTGGCGGCAATACGCCAGTCACGCCACCGTCATAAGGAGAACTCTTGGGTAATGTCTCCAACTCCACAAGGCTTTCCAGCCCATGTGAGCTCATAAGGTCACTTTCCTAGCTTCAATTTAATTTTCCAACAAAAAACAACTCAAAAGAACTAAAAGACACCAACCACTCAAACATCTAATGGTGACCCAAGGTTCGGAATGAGCAAGGTTTCATGGTGTCATTCTCGTCTGTATGCCCCAAGTCCTGAAAATTATACTCCTACCATGAAAACCCCAAATAAAAATGGGCACTCTGAAAAACAAGGTCTGCTCAAGATCTGACCTGATCTGATACCATTTTTTCACGAACCAAGCTGGTTCGATCTTGAATTGATCACCCAACATGGTACGTGACATGGCCCGAGAGGCGTTCCTGATCCTCCCGAGCTGGGGACAAGTTCTAGTGCATCAAAAGAAATCAAGAGGGAAAGATTTACCCTGATAAAAATAAATAAAGCAGTTGAAAGAAAATATAACAACACAAAGTAAATAAACAACACGGAATGAAAGAACGACCAACAACAACCAACTAACCTGACCACAACCAAAACTCCTCACTACTCTAAGAGTCAATCACTAATCTGTAACCAACTCTCGCCCATGGTGAGCAATCTCAAGTTGAACCTCCAATAGAAACTAAAAACAAGAAAACACTATAGGCGTGAGTATTAAAACTTAGTAGCCACACCCAACAAACTATTACCAATGAAATACCTTTAAATAAAGAATATATTAATTCCAAGTTTGAACTAGATTATATAAAATATGGGTTTCTACACACACATTCATTTTTAAAACAAGTAACGAACTATTTCCGATTTTAATTTAAGAACAAGTTTAATGTTTGAAAGGAATAGGTGAATTGCATTTTCAAAAATATTTTTTTTCGAACAACTTAGAAATCCAAATTTTTGTTGTTAGTAAAAAGGAAAACCAAACACAACACACACTAAGGGAAATGGAAAAAGTGGCACATGGGAACAGAAACCGAACTAGACCTCTCAATCATCCACCACATACAAATGAACACTAAAAGAAACATGGGACAAACATAGGAGCTCGTGAACAATCCAGAACGTACTATACATGTGACTCATCCTGAAGGCATGCCTAATCTTAATGAAATCATAACTCCCTGTCGCTCGGTGTTTCCCTACATGGCCTAACTGAGGGGCTCAATCTCCTAGCAGAGTATTATCTGTACTAAGGGCCACTAGCTAGTGCATAACCTAAACTAGTGTAGCAATATTTCTCAGAAGATTCACTTACTATGTCAGGTTCCCATGTAAACATGTGTAATAAAAAGGAAAGGGGTGAGTCAACAAAGTCAATCATGTAGCACAAACATCACACACAACTCATGCAGTCAACGTACACCAAATATCACCCCTGAGTCACCCCAAAGAGAGTTTTCCAAAATAATTTATTCTATTAAAGTGCCAAACGGGCCTTCACCAATTTTAAATAAAATCCTCATTTCTCAAGAGAACCAAAGCACTTGTTCACACTTCAAAAGATATCATTTATCAATAAACCATAACTACATTTTAAATTCTGTGAATTATGTTTAAAGTCCAAATGGGCATTCTTTCACTATTGGGTGTCCGTTTATCAGGAAAATATTTCAAGTGTCATGTATAAAATAAATGGATATTTTTACACCAAATAATGATTTTAAAATCAATTATCTTATGTTTTTTCTCATTTATTAAAATTAATAAAATATCAAGAAATTAATAAATTCTAAATTTAAAAGCGAGTGCAGTGGGGGACCTACCTCAACTCGTTGTCTAAACATAATGGCACATGACACCTCGCACAGACGCACAATCACGCACACGCTGACGACCGCAGTATCGTGGGTCTTCCTTGCTGACACACTCCAACAACCGAACAACTAAAAAATCATTAACACAGACTTAAAACAATTCAAATAACCAAACAGGACAAAAACCACCTCGTCATGTTTTCAAAACATACTTTGCACCATTTACATCATTTCCAAAACACTTTAATGCTTATGAAACATTTTTCAAAAAGTATCTCACATCTTTACATTAAGAAAATTGATTCAAATAACACATTATTTTGATCAAATGCACACATACATCCTACTAAAACAGAATACACGCCTCTTTTAGGGTTAAATAAATTAATTGAATAATTTATAAAAAGAAAATAAACAAATCATGATTAGTTTTCATAAAAACATATCTTAATTCACATGAACATGCTATAAGATATAAAATGCAAACTAAGTTCATTACAAAAAAACTAAACTTCACACTGAATTAATTAATCACAAACATGCCAAAATAATTATCAAAGAGAAGAAACAGCACTAACCTCACCCTGGTGCTCATGCGTGATCGAATAGTGGGGTCGCACAAAAAGGAAAATGATCGGGGTGGTGCTATGGTGCGTGGGGAAAACCACCAACCTCGTCAATGGTGGTGTGAATACTGGTACGGTTGACGACGGAGCTGGTCAGAGACACTGGGGAGGCCACGGAGGATTGTGTAATGATTAGAAGATGAGAAAGGGGTCGCGTGGGGACTATGATGGCCGAACAAAAGATATACACGGCGGTGCACTACGGAATCAGATGCGCACTTGGACAGAGGTGCGCACAACAATAGAAAAGAAGGGTGTGCGGTCGAAGGGCTTTGCGCCGACCAAAAGGGATCGGACGGAAAAGTGGCTGGTAGGGGACGCGCAGAGAGAGGGAGAAGGTTGCGGGAGGAGGGCTGGTCAAGGTGGATGGTGGGCTGTCAAGGCGAGGGCTGGTGCAGCTGGGAGTGCATAGGGCAAGAGGGTCGGGGCATCGCGTGTTGTGTAGGAAGAGAAGGCAGGGCCTGGGTGGCTGGGGCGTGCACTGCATGGAGGGCGCCAGACATAGTGGGTGGTGCAACGCAGCAGTTTAAGGGAGGCTCGGCGAGGGCGCATCATCAAGAGGGGAAGGAGAATAGGAGGTGGCCTCAGGGAGGTGGAGTCTCTGAAGGCAGGTGTCATGTGAAGAGAAGGAAAGAGGGGGGGCTGCACTGTAGGAAAAAAATAAGAGGAGGGAAGCACATGGAAAAAAACCTAGCAATAAGAAAAAAAATAATTTAATAATAAAAAAACAATACTAATAATTATAGAAATAATAATAATAACTTTAATCTATAATAATAAAATTAATATTAACATCAATAATAATAAGATTATTAATACACTTAATAATAAATAAAACAACTTTAACAGTAATATAAAAATGATAAAGATAATAATTTTGATAATAACAATTCTTTAATAATAATATAATCTCATTTTTTAGGATGAACTAATACTAACATCACTACGGTGAGTTATTTCTTCTAAATTTTAATTTATTTTCAATTTATTCAATTTACTTTTTATTTGGCCAATTCAGACACCGCAACTGCGCGGTACTCAGGCTGACTACAGGGCCTCTGCAAGCTATGTGGTGCTCGTGCACTGGCCAAAAATAATAATAATAACAATAACAACAACATTAATAATAATAATAATAAATAATAATATTTATTATTTCATCTTTAATAATAATGATAAATTTATTAACAACAATAAAAAATTTAAATAACACAATATATCACAATATTTACTCATTTTAATTTTCCAAAGGCAGGTGAATCATGCCAACGACTAAGTAGATCCGTGCAGGGTTTCCAATACACACTCTACCCGTGTGCCCAACAACGTCAGCTGAAAAGCGCACACTTTTTAGCATAACCAAAAAGTTTTCGTCCGGGACTCAACCCGAACCCCAAAAAAATTTTAAAAGACAAATAAAATTATAAGATAAAATAAAAGATAGGTTGGGGTGTGACATAGCTCCATATAAAAACTGTTTTAGTAAAAGATATATATGTGTATATATTATATTTTCCTTAACTTTATATTAAATGTAATTAAATGTCATTTTAACACACAAGAGGCTTCATGGGGTCCTAAAATAGAACCAAGGATGCATAGGGTCATATGTATCTCATAAAATAGGATTAGAAAATGTGTTAGGGTAATTTAATATTGTGATAATATTAATGTTTATCTTTATTTACCAAATTTACCCTTTAACCATGGTAAATAAAATATTTACCGATGTTACTATTAATCATGTCTAAAAATAAAAGGTACTTATTTACACAATTTGGACCTCATGATTCCAAATATGGAATCCATTTTTCAAAATTCAAATTACAAAAGGTGAAAAAATTAATTTAAAATTAATTCCCGTAGTTGAAACCAAAAAACGGGGTTTTAAGAAGTTATAACTATCAAAATATTGACATGTATTTAAGTCCTAATTAAAAGTGAAATTACTTCCAATGACCATAATTGGATTTAATTATAAAAATATAATACAATTAAACTTTAAAACCAATTAAAAGGACAATGTAACTATATAAATAAACTAGATGAAATGACAGTTTTGAATTAAAATGCTGTATTTTTTCACTATTCATTAAAAATTAAACTTTATCAGATTAATACAAAATTTTCATCTAAAGTAAATTTTTATGTCTCTTCTCTTTTCTAGATGTTTATTTTGTCAAATAGAACATATAAAAGTGAAAAAAAACTAGATTTAAAAAGGGTTCATCTTCAAAAGGCCGTAAAACCACATTTTTAGAAAAATACTTCTTTTATCTGAAAATTTGAATTTGTTCTTATATCATATCTTGAAAACATATAAGATGAATTTAAAACACTACATTGAATATATATCATATATTTTTTATTAAATAAAAAACCATAAAGAGTGATATGAGAACTTAATTATTCACTTTAAAAGGGTTTTTCATGAAAACACATCCTTTATATTCAATTGGTTTTTATTTTCATTTTTAATACATTTTGTAACAAATGAATCATTATTTAAACATGTGGAAACTATATTGAGAAATTTAGTTGATGATATTAATTCCTTCCATTCCAATGGCTAGCTGTTAACAACCATTTAAAATAATAAAATTATTATTGTATTATATTTCGGTATAACTCAAAGTTGTGTGCAATGTAAGATTTCATAAAAAAACATGTTTTTGCGTGTCAAGTAAACTATCAGAAGAAGTGTCCCCTTTAACATAAACTCAATATCTTATTCATAAGAATTAATATAAATTAAAAGGTATTATTCTATAAAAACTTGGGTCATTACCCCATATATCCGTGCAAGGGATGCAATGGGATTTATCAGCATTGATAAAGGGGGGACCTTTATCAGCATTAGCTAAAAGAATTGATAAATCTACCCTTTATCAGCGCTTTATTTAGGGCTGATAAAGAGGGGCTTTTATCAGT